>CAJHZI010000414.1:185000-1565000 GCA_905160935.1 Enchytraeus crypticus | reverse complement strand
GAGAGTAAAGAAAGAGCCGAAAACGATGAAGAAAACGAAGTAGAGGTACATTCCGCTCCTCGCTTCCCACTCGGGCTGTTGGAAAGGCTACACAAGAGACAACTTCAACAGTAAATAGACGAACCATTATCTGAAACGGTCTAGTGGCCGAGTCGGTAGCACGCTTGTCTGATAAATAAGAGTCCACGGGTGCTATATCGCACTGACCCGTCTGTGACAGAACATTAGGGATAAGAATAAAAACGTTAAACATTATTTTAGAACTTTATGCTTATAAAATCAAATACAATACCTTCGAGCAAAATGTGCGTTGAACAATTGGCTGCAATAGATAGTATAGTAGTAGATGATATGCGTTAAACGCTATGATACTAATACTGTACAATGCTTAATGTTTAAAACCCTATATTGCACACTTACATAATATTATTTTGAATCAAGAAAATCCTTTTTTAGCGACATCTTGACCATTTTCCTTGACCATTTTAGCATAATAGATTTATAAACAAGAAAAAGATATATACCGAATTAACTTTTAGAGACTATTGGCATTACTTGCCAGTTATGGATAATATATAAAATAGACTCAACATGTTACGCTGCCCTAAAATTATTTTAAAATAATTTGCGCATTATCGAATAACTATGTTACCTCTTTGCTGTCAATAGCATGACTCATTATGGGAAGCCATCCTTTGAATGTAGCCTGAAAAAAACATGACATTACACGTTTGTTATAATCAAAGCTGAAGTAAATTTAATTATAATTGAATCTAAGAATCATCTATTCATTAGTTTCAAATATCACGTAATTTATGCATCATCACCATCTTGCCTTGAAACTCAGTTTAATATAGAGTTGGGATTACACAAATTTTAAGTAATTTCTGGAGACTATGCACTCACCAACCGAATGCCCTTTCTGACCTTGGTTTGGATCTTAGTGCTTTGTTGTCGTTTACGAAAAGAGCAGTCCACGGTTGGTTTATTCTTCAGCAACTCGGACAAAACATAAGTAAAATTACAAAATTAATACAAAATTTTTATAATTCATGGTCTTGTGTGGTTCTTTACATCTTAAAAATTAAGTTTCAAGATGAAGTAAAACTACAATATTGAGTTAACTATTGTTAACCTTGTAATTAAGTTAACTCTAATAATTAGTTACTTTGAAGTTAATTTCAATTGTAAGTAATAATTTATTAAACTAATTTATTCAAGTCTTATTTTCGTATATAAATTCAATTACCTAGCTCTAACATCTCAAATTATCTTTAAATGAATCTTTATCATATTTCAACAAGTCAAATGTTTGAAGACATATTATTATAGACAATATTCAAATTTGACAATTACAATATGGTTATTCAACTTTTATCAATTTTATTATCGAAAACATGTTTTCAATTGTTACTCCTAAAACTTCACCAGCTTGTTAAACTTAACACAATTTATAAAGCTTCATTATACCATTTAACATCTCTAATCTAAAATAAATGCCTTCAATCGACAATCAATACTGGAATTTTTAATTAAATATTAGAATATCATTATAAAATTAAACAATATCTTGAACATTAAATATTAATATTAGGTACAAACCACTTGAAAGAGAGCAAGATAGGCGGATAGTACGTTATCAAAGTTCACTTTGGGATTGGTCCAGGTGAAGTTATACATCTCTGCTTTCTCCAGACACTCAGATTTGTTCATCACCAGTTTCGTTGGGACACGAATTCTATCCGCGTCCAAGCAGGATTCGAACCTTCCGCCAAACAGGTTGACACCCATGATGCTGAAGATGAGCCAGAACACGAGACAGACGAGTAGGACGTTAAATATGGCTGGTATTGCCTGGATCAAAGCGTTCACTACCACCTACAGGAAATATATAATTATAAGATTTCATATTCGTCTACTCCTTGAGTTCTGTACAGAACACAGGACGGCAACATTCCTCCATTCGTTTCTCTCATCAGCAATCTTCACAGCGTCTTCCCATGATTTTACAAGATTTAGTCACTGCAATCAATTACAAGATTTAGTCACTGTATAATGAAAATTCAATTTATCAGTATTTCTATCAATGTATTTAACAGCGCAGGCACCGCAAATAGACGTGAAACATTTACTTTCAAGTCGCTGTCTTAATTCTAACAGGAAATAGGCTCAAAGAGTTCACCATGGATTGAGAATTTGATCTAAGCACAATGGCAGTGATTTTAAGGTAACGCACCAGGTACCTAGGTTAGAAAAATATGATTTTGAGTTAGATTTTCAAGTCTTATCTTGGGTATTGTGAAATATTTACTTTTATGAATTAGCTAACATACAGATTATATTATTTGTAAATTTATAATATTAAATATTATAATATCCAGTCTAAATTATATGTGCGATTCTATGTTATTATTATTGTACTCTTAAAGGTTTATAATGCTTTATTTATAAGGTTAGCTATGTCTTTAGTAAGTTCATTAATTAAATCACCTTTATCCCTAGCTGTGTATGCATATTGATTTGCTAAGCAATTTAAATACTAAAAAGATAAAATGACACCTTCTAATTATCAACTTAGCATAGTAAAGCTGGTAAAGCTAAGGTTAATGTCAGTTTCCTCACTCGAAAGCGATATCAGTGACGAAAAATAATACTTATGACAAAGAATAATAATACATATGACAAAGGGAAAGAATTAATTAAATTCAATAAAGACAATATATTATAATAACAACTTCTACCTTCATGCCCTCCCACCTAGACACGGCTCTGAGTGGTCTAAGAGCCCTCAGTGTTCTGAGCGCCCTGAATGCTCCCATGTTGCTCATTCCTGCTCCCTCTGCTAACATACTCACGAGAGCAATCTGTCCAGAAAAACGAAAAAGTTATAACTATAGCCGTGCTATAACAGCACGATCGTAGCCTGTCCAGTTATGGTCTCCTAGATAATATATATTGTAATATAGTCAAAATTTGGTGATCTGTAACTTGAATCGCAGTATAAAGTGATGAATAACTGCGTCTCTCTTTTCAGACGTTTTAGGTCCATGTAGGTGTCTAAAGCATATACTTAATTGTTTCAATATTCAATAAATATAGTCAAAGTACATTAAAAATACTTGTAAATACTTAACTAAAGATAACACATTTTAAAACAGTAGCAATTTCTATGAAGACGTCAAAATGTTATTTGCACTATTGCACAATAGTTGCACTATTGCAAATTGCACTAACGAACTGATGTATTAACGAGATGATGGTCCAGCAACAACAACTTCCATAGAGTGCTGGAAACAATCATCATCGTCATCATCATCCTCCCTTGAATCCCAGTTTAACCAGGGTTGGAATACGAATAGACTATCTCAAGACTCAAATCCTCTCCGTCCTACATCATATCATCCATCAGTCAATCCCCTATTTGGGACTTTTTCATTCGTTTAACTTTTTTAGCAATTTCTGGAGCCTAGGCGCTTTCTGACGTTGGTATGGATCTTAGTTCTTTAGTCGCCTTCTTCGACACGTGCAGTCACCGGTTGGTCAATTCTTCAAACAACCCGCACACAACACGGGGAAGAGTGTTTGAAACATTACTTTCGAAAAATAAGATAGAATCACGAGATGCCCACCGCCACAATTATGAAGTCCAGCCAGCACCAGGCGTCCGTGAAGTACTTCTTGAAGCCATACGCAGACCACTTGATGACCATCTCAACGGCAAACACTATAGTGAAGATCTTGTCCATCAGCTTGAGGAAGAATTTCAAATTCTTCTTGTCGTCTCGTTCGATATTGATGTCTTCTATTGCCTGAAACAGTTTAAGAAAAAGGTGTTTTATGTTCACTTGGCAGTGGAGACGATTTTAAAAAGTAAACATACATTATCGTCATTGATGATATTTATCACTTTTAATACCACACGTTGAACCATTTAAATTTACGGTGGGATTTAGCGAACTTGGTTTAGTTGCGCGTCAATAATCGAAGTTAAACAGCATCGGCCTCGGTTAGTACTTTGTGGGTATTCACCTTAGAAGACCGAGTGTTGACAGCATTGAAGGAAAAAATCGCTGAGTGGTAGAAGGTTACTCTTAAATCGGCGCCGGCTGCCATTGATGCGCCATCAAAAGGCAAAGATTACTAATAACATTGGAGAGGAAGGAGGAAATGGACCTTAAACAAGCATCTGTGCTTCCTGACCCAGTGCGCCGTTATGTTATGTTTTTATATTATATAGTTTAGTCAGTTAATGATGTTACCAGTCCTGCGAATGTTGAGGTTTTACTTTCTGATCAGCTCTACTGGGAATTTATCCCAGGATCCAAGGAACAGCCATTTAAAATTTTACAACGCACTTACACACTGAACTATTGCTGAGGCATTGACGCTAATGATATAGCTATAGTTTTGAAAATTTTGAATTAGTGGTATCAGATATTATTAACATTTCTTATTGACTTGTTTCAAGTGTAACAACATCAACAGAATGCTCTAAAAACTATGTAACTGTTTTTAATATTACGTGTATATATTAGGGAACTATTTATGGTAATTAGTTAATGCAGTAACTTTAAATACTAATATAATCATTATTATCATCTTCTTCTTTCTTTAATCCCAGTTTAGCTAGGGTCGGGATTCGAATAATAATAATATAATAATAACAATTAAAGTGCTACTGTCATCAATGACAGCATCAAGACAAATTCAAACCGGTGAGCAAAAGACAGTCCAAAAACGGTGCAAATTTCAAAATCCAGAAAATCAGCCCAAAGATAAAACTATTGAATAAATTTAAAAAAAACAAAGCTAAAATCAAGAAAAGATTAAGACAACTAGCTAACCAGTGATAGACTGCTGCCTAGGATCATGATGATGATGAAGGTCTCGAAGTAGCGATGCTCAACGATCTTGAACATCAGACATCTGAACCTCCACCAGAAGCGTCCAACCAACGACTGGTCGAACTTCAACCAGCACAGCTGATTCCTCCTGGAACAGCACTGAGGACAGCATTCATCAGGGTACTTCACGAACACGACCTTGACCTCATTCACTTCTGGACCTTCAAGGACACTCTTGTCCATATTACTGGCTGTTTCATCGTCACCCGCTACCAGGGTAGCCGCAGCAGCTGGGCTGAGAGACGTGTCGCTACTGCTGCTGCTGCCGCTGCGCGAGTAGCTGCTTAAGCTGCTGGCAGACGGTGATGAAAATGGCGGCTGGTGGGCTGATTGACCACGTGACTTCTCTGGCCGCTTCTCATTGGTAGATGAATGCCGTTGTAGGGAAGGCTTCTTATGAGAAAGTTTTCTTTCCTGCAACGTAATGATTAAATGCTAAAGTTTTGTTTAGCCATTTTGAATCCAGTAAAGTACAGCCGCAGTTGAAGTACTTAGCGATATCTTAGCGACTCGGTCCTTTTCAAACCTCAGTATAAGTTATACAACTATTAATATCACCACAATACAACGATATCCAAATATCATTTTATTCTGGTTGTCATTTATTGGACACATAAATTATAATGATACCATAAAATCAGTGTGGTGATCATAATGATTTTAATCAGGCGTGTATGTGCTTCTTTAGTGTGCAACAGACACAGCTTAACAAATCTGTAATTTGTTAAGCTGTGTCTGTTGGAATTTCTGTACTGTAACTTTCTGCGGTTGTCAGATTGAACGAAAATAAACGAATATATTATTATTATTATTATTAGTCACGGTTAATGATGCAACCATGTCAAGAAGATTGCTAAAATATATTTTACCTGAATCAATTAAACATTCATTTTACTAAAATACATTTGACGTAGGTTAATGCTTATTAATCAATGTTTTCTTTACATACTGAGATCAATGGACTGGACCCAGAATTGGAACATTCCATTTAATAGGCATTAAATGGAATGCGATAATAATAAAAATTCATTGGTTTTTAATCCTATAATACTTATTATTCACATCACATCTGCTTAACTTCAACCCCAGTAATTTATGGCCACTAGTTTCTATCAATCTAGTCATCATAATGTGTGAGTAGTATATGACTACCAGTACTAACAAATTCCTGTACAGAATATGTTCCAAATTTCTCGTATACCTACGCATACTTGACGATATGCTAATGTTATTATAAACAAGATATAGCTTAGGACTATACCTGATTCATTCCTATTGAATCCACTGGCTCTGAAAGTATAACAGCAAAGAAAAACTTTGTGAATTTTTAAAATGATAATGATATGCATGCGATATGCGATCATTGCAATTACATTAAGTTAAATAACAAAGCAGAATTTAAATTTAGATACGTAGACAGTCGTGTTAGCGTTGGCTGCCACACTATTTAAGGTTTTAAACACATTAAATTTCATATTAAACTTGCAAACAGTAATTTTAAGTCAATCTAAAAAGCTCAATTCTTTATAAAGTGCTCTGTTTGGTACCAGTAATATGAACAGCAAATTGTAAAGTAATGTAACAGCAAAAGGCCATTTATAACTAATTTATGACTAAATCAAGATATCGGCAAGTAATAAAATTTCTGCATGGCTACATATCATCCCATTGCCGTATCGGCTTTAGTCACCTCCTACGAACATATTACAGTTTTCGATGTGATAAATGACAATTTTCACAACATTATCATGAGGAAAAAGAATGAATGACATACCATATGAAGCTACCGGTGAGTAACCAGCCTTGGTCGATTCCACAGCATGCGCCCTGGGAGCAGGTGGCTGCTTGTCTGTGCAATGGAACATTTATAGTGACAATATATTAATCGAACAGTTATAGTAAGCTGTCATATACTAAAAAATGTCACACCATGATCTCTTTCTGTCTCACCGTTTAGGATCTTTTTCTTTCTTTTCAGCACATGTTTTTTCAGATCGTTTGGGGTGAATCGATTTATGGTGACATGTGATGGGAGCACGTCCCTGACATCATCCTTGTATAAAAATATATAATTTAAAAAATGATAATACCAATTCTGACAATAATCATAACAACAATAATAATTATAACAATAATAATAATAGTAATATCAAACCTCGCGTTCTTCACGCCCGGGGTAACAAATAATATAATAATAATAACATTAATAATAATAAAATAATAATAATAATAATAATAATAATAATAATAATAATCCGTTTGCCTAACGTTTGAACACTTATATGAGTTCAGCCGGTCTGACATTTGAGCGACCAACTCATCACTCATCAGACAAGAGAGCTATTACCCAGCAACCAAACGAGTTGGATGAGGTTTTATAGCCTGATATCCATTATAATATATATTATATTTTATTTTAACATATTGTTCTATTATATTTTAACATCAAGCTCAGTGGGAGGGCTTAGCCATTTTAATTACCATTTAAACACACTTCTTTCGTGGATAAGATTCTATCATTAGAGTATTATATAATGACGCTATGAAACTTATATCTTAGACTTTATGGTATTATTGAACTTTCTATTTGCTTTTTGTTCCATGTATATTTGTAGGTTTTCTGCGGTATGTCAGATTTCATGTAATAAACAAAAAAATATCCATTAAGAGACCAAATCCTTGCTATCAGTGCAAGCAGCAGTTTCGGTTATAACTCTTACAAAACTCTTCAAAATACTGGAGCACCCGTTGCATAACATAACATAACATGAACGAAAGCGCTACTGTCATCCATGACTACATCGAGCACTGTTTAGACAAGACACTGTGGAGCAGGCAGTACCTGTTGTGGAATTACGAGGGCAATAGTTCGATCCCGTGGGATGTGTTTTGGCGAGGATTGTGTTGGAGGCCTTAGAGGAGCCCTGAGGACCATTTGGCACAATAGAGCCGTTGTTTGGTCTCCGCTGTGCCAGCTTGTGTCTGTCCATGCGCACCACCAGGTTACTGATGGCACCATCGTAGGGTTGATGTGATCTACAAGAGAACGTCGTCACTGAATTAGAAGTATTGTATCTAAATAATACAGCTAATTATTATAAAAGTAAAGTAAACACGCATTATAGTGAAATGATGAACTGTGTTGATATCTATCACTTTTAATACCACATGCTTAAATCGTTAGGCAATTTAGACCATTTTCAGTATAACCAGTCCAGTGAATGTCCAAGATTTTACTCTCAGATCAGCGCAGCTGGGATTCGAACCCACGAGGGTTCAATTCACCTCAGGATCTGTCATTTAAAGCTTCATGACCTTACTCCAAGGCTATTAGGACATTGTAGTTAGTTAATGATAATAACTTTTGCTACTCTTGCTAAATATTGCTAACTATTGATTGGTTATTGATTAATGTTAAAACATCATCCACATTTGCTCGCTGTGGTCTCCATAATATACGGAATTAATATACGGATTTAGAGAAGAGTACAAGTAAAATGTAGAAAAGGAATTTCATGCAAAATCATAATAATATATGAAAACTCAATATTGTTGATAAACACACAATTAAAAAGGAAGCTATAAATAAGCATACAACATGAGCCAATACAAAATGCCAAACGGCAATACAAGCATGTGTAACAATATAAAAATAAAAATAAGTAAAGTATAATCAATAAAAACTTAAATAAATATTTTCTAATATTCTTTAAACAGAAGCAATGGTATTATGAGATGTAAAATATATATTTCAGAACTTGTATCCGGCGAAAATACATCGCTGTGCAAGGTCCTAGATATTGGCTATCCTTACCATCTAGTGTAAGCTAGTCTAAGACCTTTTAACTCTTTAATATAAATCTTCTTAAATATCTAATGAATAGCTATTAGCTCATCAAAAAACATTACAACATTCAAAAATAAAATAAGTTAATTACAGAAAAATATAACATTACGGGTCACGTAACACGATTGTATCCAAACTGATCGGAATTTACTACAAGGTATGTCATAATTTGTTGTATGAAGATTCTTTCAGAAATCTGAATAAAAATATATGTAAAATAATATCTGAAATCTCTAAAAGGAAAGTTCTAAATCAAAACCCAAAAAAAATACCAAAGACAAAAACAAAAAACTAAAACAAGAAACTATTAGAGAAAAATTTATAAAAATGTAATTTTCACAACAAACCTTCTTCTGAAGCACTGCTCTCTAATGACCGCAACGCAGGCTCTGATGCGAGACTTAAGATATATGATGAATCGGTTGATGCGATCAACAGCCTCCTGGAGTTTATTTGCCTCTGTGTCCTCTTGTGAATGTTGAAAACTTTCGGCTCCAAAAGAGCTCAAAAGCAGAGCGAGGAAGAGGTTGAGCACCTTTAACGATAGTTCAATAGCAGAGTGAAAATTAAGTAAAATAAAACTTTAGTGGTCATCGGAATAAATTGATTGCCTGGTTTGATTTAGTTGGTTTAAATTATAGATGAGAACAGCAAATAAAATATTATTTCAGCGGGTTTTGACATATTTTGTTTTATTCAAGTATTTCGCAGTCGCTGCATTTCGATGGTTTGTGATTAGGAGTCTTTTCTGTCTATGATTCTTATTCATTTATTTATGATGGTGTAACTAAAACTGACAAAAAACAACAACAAAACAATACAATGACTTACCACAAGGTTACCAATGATCATGGTAAGCAGAAAGAACGGAACACAAACGAATCCGGTACAATGGATGCAGTCCCACATGGACTCTATCCATTCTCCGCACAGGACTCGAAACACGATCATAAAGGCATGAAGAAAGTCTTTGAAATTCCACCGAGGAACCGGAAGTGGATAGAAATAAGCATCTTCGTAGTACTCCCCATACATCTGCATGCCCATGACAGCAAAGATGAAGATGATGATGGCTAGAACCAGACAGAGGTTACCCAGGGCCCCCATAGTCCGTCCTATGATACCAATCAGGAGGTTCAGGGTAGGCCAAGATTTGGCCAATTTAAAAACTCGAAGCTGAAAGCAAGAACACATTTTTTTGACATCCTAACATTAATATTAACATTAATATTAACCCTATATGGCATTAATGTTTATTTCTCGTGTAACAACGGTAGGCTATGTTGGAAATGAAGAAAATACATTCATGATATGATTAATTTATACTCTACGACTAAACGCACTGTATTTCGATTAGGTAAGTGTCCACAATTCAATAGTAAAATCGCGAACGTTCTATATGGGAATTAGAAATGATAAATGATAATTTGCAATTGTCTCAAGCACAGCTCCGTCATAAGATCTGTATAATATATTTATAAATTCACTATTCATTAATCATACTTTCTTTCACTTCAAAAATGTATAATTAAAAGAGGTCCATTAGATACAATAAATAAATAAACTGTAAAAGATATAGAAAATAAATAGGGTATAGGCCTATTAGATTGTGAAAATTGTTTGTTAGCTTATGTTAGGAAGTTGAGGAATAATAAATATCAATCTGCATTTGAACATTCTATACAGAGCGGATGATTATTATTAATTATTAACAACGAAAACTTATATAGCAGTGTCTGGCCGAAGTTGGTCTTTGAGACTACTTTACAGAAAGAGTTCAATAATAATAATAAGCCAAATAAAAATTACATTTAAATTTAGATATATATCTAAAATGTCTACATACAGTTTTAGTGGAACTTTATATCATCTAGCAATACTCATTCTTGTTTTTATGTACCAACTAGTTGTAATGTACGCGCATATATTGTAATTTCATGTATAAAAATTACGCAACCGCAATATTGTTTTGAAACCACGACGGAAAGCTAAATAGTTGAATGATGCTAAACGGAAAATGGCCATTCATGAAATCATCAAATATACGATGAATCGAAGGTAATGCTGATAATTAACTTAGAATTAAACGTAATAAAATTTAAGCCTTACCAGTCGAAATGATCGAAGTATGGAAAGACCTTTAACATTCGAGAGACCTAGTTCAATCAGACTAAGCATTACTATCACAACGTCAAAACAGTTCCATTTATCCTTCAAATAAGAAAATAGTCCTTGTGCCAGAATCTTCAAAATTGCCTCGGCCGTAAATATGGTAGTGAACACCTGTGATATAAAACAAATTTAATCTTTTTATAAACTAAAATATTTGTAAATTAATTTGACATTAAATTATCTATCCGTTAATAGCGATTAATTATATCAGACTCACATATCAGAAGAAATACAAAATAGGAAATACAGCGTGTTCTATGATAAGCTAAGGACGCAATAAGAAAGATGCAGCACTGTACAGATTTAAGTCTATAAAGTGATTGATGATAATCGCTCAATGATAGAAAAATAATATTCAAAATGTGTTATTGGTTATCAGTCTCTCTCTAGTGTTCTTCAAAATGGCAGGTCCAATTATTGAATAAAGAATACTCAGAGTCTGCTTTCCCGAACCATCTCGAGCACTCCATAGATCAACAAGCTAATCACTTCACAAAGGACAATACCTTAACCATACGTTATTTAGACTATAGTTTGGGAAAAATATAGTTCCTGGGGTGGATTCCTGTTACCTTTCTCAGTTTTTGCTTAGTTATCTCTTACGAAACGTGAAGTTAGCGGTTTGTCTATTCTTCAGTGTCCGGACACAAGAAGGAACACACATGATTAACAGAACTTAGTGTCTGAACTTTATAAATTATTATGAAGACTCATTATATTAAGAATAAAATGAGTCAGTTCTGTCTGTCTGTCAGTCTGAAGTAACGCTCGTTACAGCGCTGTCACTTGTCGAGTATAATTTTAATAGCGAGTATAACTTTTATCGAAGCTTCATAGATCTATTTATTATTACGGGCAGCATTCCCAATTTCTAATTACGACAACTTTTTTATTTATAAGAAATTTTTTAGATATTCATTTCTTGAGAGGAGAACGGTACACTGGTAGAACGTCCGCCTTAGGATTGAGAGGTTAGAGTTCACTTCCAGGTTCCGTTATAAGTGAGTTATAAGTTATTTTTCCTAGATGTATGCATCTTTGCACATGGGTACATCTAGTTAAAGCTATAACTAAGAAGACTGTAACTTACATAGTTACCGACGATCAGTGTGTTCGCCAGCCCAGGACTCATCAGGGACGTCTCGAGCGCCATGAAGATCGTGTTGATAACGATACAGAGAGTTATAAATAGATCTACGAAGGCATCCATTATGAAGAGTTCGACGTAGTGAGCAAAGCGATACCAGGACGGGCAGCATTCCCAACCGAAGAGCAGCTGCAGGCATTTAGAGCGGATGTACTCCTTCAGCAATCCATCGTGCTGTCTGAAGCCTGCGGATATAACATTTGTCAATCAATTAAGCCGGAAATCAATCAATCAATCAATAAGAATTTAACGTCCGGCTCCGCGCCAGAAGGCAGTGCCAGAGACAGCTCAACGAGACTCCGCATCAACAGACGCCAACGCACCACAGTGGCGGCTGAGAGTATAAAAAACAACAAGAGTAAGTGAGATTAATTTTCATATCGGGACTTAGCATAGCATGTCGGTAGTCCGTAGCACTGCTGCTCAGCAGGTGACGAGTTCAATTTTAATGCTCTCTCGACGCTGATATGCTTTCGAGAAAGGAAACTTATGTTAACAGAGTTTTGAAATATTAATTATATATTAATATTTTGAAAATTTAAGAAAATAGAAATGCAGAAATTATATTAATAAAGTACATTGAATGATAGATGTAGTTAGATTCCTGTTTAACATATAGGCCAAGCTATATGAAAAATGTTTATTTAGTACGAAGCTTTTCTTAACAATGTTAACTATTATAATAAGAAAGCTTTAACACTGATCTACAGTATATATTTAGTAAGCGGCTTCACTTAATACTGTTAACTACTGCAACAAGAAAGCTTTTAGTCCGTTTCGTCATTCAGGGAAGGTACACAATAGCAAACTTAACTTATGTCAAGTTGCAGCTGCTTCAAATAGCCTTTATTGAATCTTTTGTCAATATAACTAGATGCGGATAATTATTCGAATAACATAGACAAAGCGCTACGATTTCACCATTTTGAAATATATATGCATTGATTTGTAACATACCACTGGATTGACTATTTGTTAATTGATTGTTTATAATATTTAAATTATGCAGATTTATGAAATTTCAGCAGCAACTTTAGAAACATAAGAAAAATGTAGCAAACAAGAAGCACAGCTTTATGCTCATAATTTTGTAAATTTTATATACGAAAGATAAAACGATATGTTATATGGATAAAGTAGTTAAATTTTAACCTTTCTTGCCTGAAGCGTGGTTAATAAGATCCTTTAGAACCAAAACATCTGAAACATAAAATACTATATTATTGATTAAATTATTCATTTCGTACCTTCTGAACTTGCATTTTATATGTGCATTAGACCCAAATCTTGATGTCAGATATAATTATATATATATATATATATGTATATATATATATATATATATATATATATATATATATAAGAAAAATAAGAAAAAGAAAAAGAGGCAGCGGCAGGCCGAGATTAGGTATGTTAGATGATTTAAAGACCCACTCATATGTGGCAATGAAGAAGAAGGCGGAAGACAGAGAAGAGTGGAGGCGTTATGTACCATGAACCTGTCAGTAGGCAGTGCACTAAGAGAGAGAGAAAGAGGAAAAAATACAATAATTACTACTAACTAGTGAGAGAACGAAGAAATAATTAAAACTACAGAACAGTAAATAAAGCACGAAAATTATGTAGGAAGTGCGGTATATCATGTGTGTAACTGTACGAACAAGAATTGTAGCTAGTAGACCTTGCATGTCTATAACCGTGGCACTGGGGGTTGGACATACAAATGGATTGTCGGAAAACAAGAAATCCTTCACCAGTTCCATATTATGCCCACCGTCCTAAAAACGAAACAGAAACACAGTATGTGAATTACATAATAAATTTACCAAATATATAAATTTATATTATATCGTTACAATTTTCATGTTACGTCTGATTCATTAAGATATCGATAAAACGTATATTGTGCATCCAGAGATGAATAGAAGCACCAATATAAATAGTGTAGGCCTAGCTGGCTGCAGCCAGTGGCGATATCGATAAGATATTCGATCGCGGATCAGTATGTTCGTGTTTCAATCCTGGGCTCGCCGGTCACTGACATCGCTTTCGAGTGAGGAAACTGACGTTAACATTAGCTTTACCAGCTTTTTTAGTTTTAGGCGCTGAGGAACAGTATCTCAGAAAAATATACCACATATGACGTGTCTTTTATAATCTCTAGATGATAAATCATGTCAGATCTTGACTATTACCAATATTTGATAGTCTCAGTGCAGTCTTACCATTTCCATAGATTTTCTTTTTATGTAAGCTTCCGTTAATCTAGTTTTCTTAATACGGATGGAAGCGTCCCATCGAAAGTGGGTGGGCTCCCCCCGTCTCGCCTCTCTCCAGCGAGGTACATCAGGCTGAGGGGTGATCGAGTTCCTCCCCCTGAGAGTTTAAAAAATAAAAATAATCTTTATTTTTCATACTATTACTATACGAGTTACGTGGCGGTAAAATTTAATTAAAATCTTAAACTAATTAATATTACTTTCAGGTAATATCCCTCTCCAGTGTTCTGAAAAGTGGCAGTTCCAAGGTATTTATTCCTACTCATAGTCCCCCGTCAAGCGCCATAAAGGTCATGCCATCGATCAAATGCTGATGCCATCAACAAATTAATCGTTTACATAGGGTCCTTTACCAGAGGTCATAGGCTAGTTTCTATAAACAGTCATGAAAAATAAAGATGCCAATTGAAAATGTAAATGCATCAAAAATAGCGATGAGAATAGACAACTATTGCTTAATAAATTTAGAGTGAAATAAACAGGAGCCCGGACTATCACATATTCTGCCTAAATAGCAAACATTTTCTCATTTGCAATTATCATACAGTACAGTTTAAGCTACGGCTAAATCAGATTATTATTGTTCGGTTTCTCGAATGGATACAGATTTTTTATCAACCTGTGACGGTAGCTCGATTGTGTCGAGTCATCGCGAATAGAATATTTATACTCCTGCATTTCAAAGCTAAACAAATACATCCTAATTCAAAATAAATAACAAACAATTCCACACAAATGGAAATAAAAGAAGAGCTATTTACTTGAGAGCTAGGGTGAAGTGTTGACTGGACCTTCGTGGAGCAACTGTTCCTCCAGAGCTTCCCCTCGAGGCCAGGGAGTTGGTTCTCACGCTCTGACGCAAAGACCTCCTCCAGGCCGTCCTTCTCGACACCTTCCCTCCGGTGTTATTAGCCAGTCCGGGATTAATGCCGTGATACTCCTGATCCAGTACCGGTCCAGCCGGTGTCCCTGCCGATTCGTCATCGGCGTAAGGCAGGTCGAGATTATCAAGGCAGGGGGTAACGAGGGCTGGTCGCTGATGGGTTGAGCTGTCTCTGAAGTGTGGCTCGAGGAAGGTCGTTCTACCTCGTGGCTGGAGGACGGTGCGCCAGCTGAACTGCTGGGATCGGCTGGTTCTAGGTGAGCTGGGAAGACTTGCGCTCATCTAAAGAAAGGAAGATCTTGTGTTATCTTAAAATGCAAAGAGTCATGGATCGTGATTGGTGGAGGAGGAAGGTAGCCCTTACAAAATGTAACAGAACCAACAGCGGTTCTACCATTCTCCACAATTCCGGCTGGAGCCAGTGACGACGTCTGTTAGATATCCGACCGAGGATCAGTATGTGCGGGTTAAATTCCTGGGCTCACCCGTCACTGACATCGCTTTCGAGTGAGGAAACTTACGCTAAAACCATTTATTTAGCTTTTTACAATGGGTTATCAAAAATGTAACAGAAAACCAAACACGATGAAAACACCAATATTCAATACATCCCAGTTTTACATTTATATTTATCCTCTCAGTCAATCAGCCTTACAAACCTTTTTGCAATGACCTCGACCCGTGCTCTGTCGTCTACTGAGAGCGTTGATGCAGCGCTCGGATTGCATGCTGATGGAGTCCCTGTCTCTGGGACCCCACTGCTGGACGTACTGGTCGAGGCTGTTGGACGAGAGATAGGAGGGACTCCTCTGATTGGTTCCCAGTACCGCGTCCTCTATCTGGCAGAATTGTTTGGCGACATCTGCCTGCACGACGGCGACATTAAAACTAAAGTTAATTTGGAATTAATTAATTAATACATCATGAAGATTGTGTAGGCACGCAGAGTTACTTTACTCTTTTATAGTATCACTTATTCTCGAGATATTTTGATCGTCGAATATCCAATATTTTATAATGGTTCTTTTTCACATATGTGCTATTTGATCGTCGAATATCTAATATTTTATTTTGGTTCCTTTTTCTCATGTGTTATTTCATTCTCTTGTTTATTCTGTTCTATGATTATAGGTTGCTATGTTCTCTGAGTTTGCTATGTTTGCCTATTGTGTTTTTATGTCGAGAAATAAAAAAATACACAATTAATTTTGAATTAGTCACAAACTTCGTCACTTGGAGGCATCAGCAGTGGAGGAAGTGTGGATCTAAAAGAAATGTTTCGACAGAAGTGGATGACAGAACATTGCTTCTCTAGTAATAAACTATCATCATCATCTCCCTTTGAATCCCAGTTTAGCTATAGTCGGGTATTAAAAAATTTTGTAGCAGTTTTTGGATACGCTCTAGACGCTCTCTAACTGAATGCCATTGATGGTGTTAGTTTGAATCTAAGTGCTTTCTCGCCTTTTACGATACGTGCACTCCATTGTTGGTCTATTCTTCAGCAACCCGGAGACAACAAGGGTAAACTATTAAACATTGTCTACAGTCGTAAATCAATGAATAAATATCAATATCAATAATAATAATCAATTAATAGATAATAATAATAGTATTAATAATCATAAAACCTCGAATTCTTTGCACCCTGGGTAATATAAATAAATAAATAAATTATTATTATTTCAAAAAACATCACCGCAACACTAACTGTCATGAATTCATCTTCAGCCTCTTCATCTTCGGCGTCCTCCAGATCTTGTTCAAGATCTTTTTTCTCACAGTCGTCATAGGACATGGCTACAATGGCCAATATCAGGTTGACCAGATAGAACGACCCCATAAATATGACGACGATAAAGAAGAAGACGTGAATACGCCCGTTGGTTCTAATCACCTGAACAAAGAAAAAATCAGTTTTACAAAAACACAAGTGTAATTAGTGTCAATGAGCCAGTGGCGATGTCGGTAAGATATCCGAACGCTGATCAGTATGTGCGGGGTTCAAATCATGGGTCTTCCGTCACTGATATCGCTTTCGAGAGATGAAACGCACGTTAACATAAGCTTTTATAGCTTTTATGGCTCTAAGTGTTCGTGTCTTTATATACTATTGTTCTACTTATTGACCTAGATTCAATGATGGAAATAGTAATAGCAGAACACAATCAGGGGCGTTCAACCCTCTTATAGTAACAAAGCATACCCCCAAGCTGTGTAATTGCGCAATGTTCCCACGCTCCCGTACCTTTTTCCATTTGCAACCTGCATAGTCGCTAATATTATGTGGACTCCTGAACCTGAACAAAACTAAAATCTAAAGCTAAATTAATGCCAGTATCCTGTCTCTTTAACATATAAATGACGGGATGAGCACTGAATTTGAATCCTGCACGAACTGATCCGCAAACAGACAAGTTACAGATATGATATAGGCCTCATATCATAGTATTTAGCAAACTTAATATAAATTTATTTAAATTTTCTCTATCTATAAAACTGTTTGTGCATAATAATATAATTTGTAAATGATTTAGGTTCACTCTAAAAGTCCTTAATTGGAAAACAATACAAGTAAAAAACTGTGTGTTCAACTAAATAGGACGCCTTGCGTCCTCTTTGATGGCCTAGCTTTTATTAAATTTCTTAAGCACATTTTTTTGCATTTATAGGAAATATTGCACTTATTACTTAGATTCTAATACTGCTTTTTTAATTTTTTGTCACACGTTCATTGATGTGATTACTCTGTGAAATTTTGTGAAAATAAACATATTTCTTATAGTATTACTAGTATAAACATGATATAAATCTGACCTGCTGATAAAGGACTTCCCAAGAATCCTGGGTCATCAGACGGAAGGCACAGAGCATAGCCCAGCCGAAGTTATCGAAATTTGTAAATCCGTAATTGGGATTGTCTCCAACTTCAACACAGGTGTAGTTCTCAGGACATTGGCTGCGGAACACGACAAAAACAATTCAATTGTTCTTTACTATGCATGACATAGCAATTCAAATGTTCTTTACTTTGCATGACAAAATAATTCAATTGTTCTCTACTATGCATGACATAGCAATTCAATTGTTCTTTACTTTGCATGACATAGCAATTCAATTGTTCTTTACCATGCATGATATAGCAATTCAATTGTTCTTTACTTTGCATGACATAGCAATTCAATTGTTCTTTACTTTGCATGACATAGCAATTCAACTGTTCTTTACTTTGCATGACATAACAATTCAATTGTTCTTTACTTTGCATGACATAGCAATTCAATTGTTCTTTACTTTGCATGACATAGAAATTCAATTGTTCTTTACTTTGCATGACATAACAATTCGATTGTTCTTTATTATGCATGACATAACAATTCAACTATTTCTCACTGGCTGGAGCCAGTGGCGATGTGGCTGGAGCCAGTGGCGATGTCCGTTAGGTACTCGACCGTGGATCAGTATGTACGGGGTTCAAATCCTGGGCTCGCCCGTCACTGACATAGCTTTCGATTGAGGAAACTGACATTAATATTAGCTTTTTATTACTTGAAATGCAGTAAGACTGAAAAACTTGACATAAAACTGAACATATTGAGATCATCTATATCATACTTTGCGATGGGAAGTAGAACGTATGGTTGATTTTCCTTGATTATAAACATCAGTAATGAGTTCAGGCTACTGCAGAATAAGTCAGGCTGATTGAGTACTAAGTGGCCGCTAAAAAATACTTAACAGATGAAATGAATGTGATCCTCAGAAGCTTTTTAATTGGAACTAACCGGTAAGTTAAGTTATGGCAAACCGGGTAATTTAAGTAAACTAAAGCTCGGAATGAAGGTAAAGAAATATATATATATATATAAGATAATTAGAGATAGAATCTATAATACTGGAAGGTAAGCCTATAATAAATAGTAATCCTGTAAAATGGAAGTTATGAAAGATTGTAAGTAAAAATACTAAGACCACTGCTAACTAAATGTTGTTAAAACTCATTATTATATTAATTAATATAAAAGTAAATATGAAAGATAACGAATTGAAAATAAATATAAACTAAATGTTGTTAAAACTCATTATGTAGAATATTAATGAAGTTAAAAGTAAATAAGTAGGATAGCAAATTGAAAATAAATTATTAGCTTCGGATCCGTTACTGTACTTCTTAGTAATAGGGAGATAATAATATAAACTATTTCTCAACTCAGCGCCCAATTAACATAACATGCAGTTATAATTAAATAGAAAAAACTGTATTTGAATTAATAAAGTTTTAACTAAAGTTTAAAAAAATATTTTTACCCCGTGTCTTCTGAATAGCCGCAAAGTTTTGCTTCGGTCTTGCTTTGCATAACCCATGAACCTGTAACAGCGGAACACAAAGCTCACTGGTTCATGCTACGAACCACAACGTACGACTATACTACTAGTAATCATATTATTATTATTATTATTATTATTATTATTATTATTATTATCAGTAGTAGTAGTAGTATTACAATTATTATTATATCATTATCATTACTATTGCTATTATTATTATTATTCTTGTTATTATTATATATTATTATTATTACTATAAGTACTATCACTATTATTATTGTAATTATTCTTCTTATTATTATTTTACACCGGGTGTAAAGAACCCGAGGTTTGATAAAAATGATTCGAGCAATACGTGCTGAATCGCCGATATAGCTGCTTAAAAGTATTGCCGAAGCAGATTACATTAAATCTGTGCAAAGCCATGGAAAGCCTTTGCCAAAGAAAAGAAGTCGCACGCATATTGCCGGTTTGCTTTGCAGCAAATAAATAAATAAATTAATTAATACTAAGAAAATAATGATAATAATAATGATAGTAATAATATAAATAATAATAATAATAGTAATTATTATTATTATTATTATAAATCAGCTCTAAGTGAAAATAAAACAACATATTAAAATTATAATTACTAATTATTATTATTTCTATTTTATTAACTTGTTCTTCGATATCATGTATGCCCGTTCTACGACGTCAGAAAATGACGTCAGTGACGGGAGAGCCCAGGACTCGAACCCCGCACACACTGATGCTCAGTCGGATATGCTGTCGATGATGGTTGATTATTATTATAATTATTATTGTATTACTATTGTTAATTATATATATATATTTAATTATAATTATATTATTATTGATTATAATTGTATTATTATTATTTTAAATATACAAAACGCTACAATACTCAGCGCAGACGCTACAAAATCACTCTTTTGTCATAGTTCTTAGAAAACGAGTCATCGTTAAGTTTTAATGGTATTATAATTGAATGCGATAATGTTTATTAATTGTCGACGAAGTGCTCCTTAGTAAGCTTAAATGCAAGTAAACCTTGTAGTAGTGAGAGTTACCTTGACCCTGCCAGTTGGGAAAATTCTATAGGATTCTCCCAAATGAGTAAGGTAAATTATATTAAAATCTAATAAGTATCATCTTATCATAAATATAGGAAAAAACCTATATTAATAGGAAAAAGTACCTAGTATTAATAGGAAAAAGTACCTAGTATTAATAGGAAAAAGTACCTAGTATTAATAGGAAAAAGTACCTAGTATTAATAGGAAAAAGTACCTAGTATTAATAGGAAAAAGTACCTAGTATTAATAGGAAAAAGTACCTAGTATTAATAGGAAAAAGTACCTAGTAACACACTTTTTATCCCCTCAAGAAAAGATATATTGACGTCACTGTATAATATCAAGGAATAAACTGAGCGTTAAACGCGTCATAGTGAAATTATAAGCCATGTTGAAAATTTATAATCTATCACTTTTAATACCATCTATTAAAATCGTTAGGCAATTTTTTCCATTTTTCGTGTAACCAGTCCTATGAATGATCAAGATTTTACTCTCAGATCAGCGCGGCCGAGAATCGAACCCACTAGAGTTCAATTCAGCTGAGGAAAAAGAGTTCAATTCACCTGAGGATCTGTTATTTAAAACTTCATGACATTACCCAATGCCTCTAACCACATAGCTATTACGACATTCACATCTCTTGAATTTAAGCGAAAATAATTAATGCACATATTACGCAGTGTTTCGATCTTCTTAAATGAAAAACAAATCCGTAGAACTTGGACCTAAGGTTCCTCTAGACTAAATAGAAATCAATAAATTGATTGATTAAAGAAGACGAGGCGCACAGTTGTGTCGAATCTCTGATCACGCTACCGTTTAATAAAATTATATCAATATCTAAAGAGTCGGGAGAAATACGATCAAAACACAACAATGAAATATTGAAAAACATGACGATGGAATCCAAATGGGTCTTGCAAGATGTATAGTCTTCAAACTACGACGAAATTTTACTTTAATTTTGCCGTAGCGGTCAAGGCGCTTATTCCATGCTGCAAAAAACCGTGCATATAAGTCCAATGCACCACTGTGAATGTTTGAAGAGAATGCTAGCTAAAATGATCATATTATTATTGTATCAGCACTCAATTATATGCAAGATATGTTCTAAAATGGTAATAAATATTGCACTGAGCACGAAATAACAATACAAAGCAATTTCCTTAGAAAACAAATCCTTCCTCTTAACAGTATTTCTTTTAAACTAGTATCCTCTTCTAGACAATGTCCTCTTCTAAACCTGCATCCTCTTGTAAAATAATCCTCATTCATCTGTTAAAAATCTTATTTTAAAACTTTTAAGCAGATCGCTTATATCTAAGGCTTTAATATATTTTTGAAGCTGTTATGTGAAGATCCTTATGAGTGCCTTGTGCCCGAGGTTGACCTTGATTTTGCACTGATTCTCTTTTAACACTTCGTTCAGTATCGATTATTTGTTCATCACAGCACAGATTATACAAACAATAGGAACGTGCATGTAGTTAGATAAACAATATCAATACAAAAAGAGGCTATCATAAAAGAGCTCAGTTCGGTAATACCATAATTAATAGCTATAGCAGATATAATTATGCGCTGCTCTGTTATACAAGACAAAGTATTAATAACAACAATAACAACAATTAGAGTGCTACAGTCATCAATGACAACATCGAGCACTATTGAGACAAAATCAAGCCAGCGAGCAAAAAGAAGGTCCAAAAACGGTGCAAATTCCAAAATCCAGAAATTCAGTCCAAAGTTTAAATAAATTTATTAAATAAATAAACTGTATGTTCTCCTACCGAAATCGCGATATGTTATGTTAGGTACAGGACTGTTCTGGACTCAGCCACTCAGGGGACCCTCTCGTGCACTGGGAGGGAACCCCGGTGGGATTGGGGAGGAAGTTCCTCGCCACCCCTCCCTTCAGGGGCTCAATTGTGTCGCCGCATCCTGCCGAGTTCGATATCATCAATCAGCGGAAAGCATCGACTAACTAACCCCCGCATAAACACGCAGTAGCCGAGAAATGAGCCTCAGTACTATCTGTCTATCTGACCATCGTATTATCTAGCTTCCGAGCTTGCACTGGAATTTCCTAATTCCTATTCAACCGAATAACCTCGTCTTATAAAGTGATATCCATATCAAAGTTCATATCTACAACCACAAACAGCCTCACGATATACTGTATCTATCTATTTAAAAGTCAGCGTTTATCTACCCTCAGTGTTTATTTAACTATTAATTTATGTATGTAGCATAAGATTTTCCTCTATTAAAAAGAAAGATTGCTGCTAAAGATACGATTCATATGAATGTACCAGTATATTTAAATGCATTTACCAGTATGTTTTTCTAACTGTGCAAGATTTTTGCGCTGTGTCAGACATCATCGCAATAAACGAATAATAAAATGACACCTTAAATGATTTTATTAATCAATTCATCTATCTGCAGATTTATCCGGCTGTCTTTTTGCCTCTGCCAGTTGGCCTACTAGTCCCGTCTACTATATCTATCTGTCTAACACCCGCTTAAGCTTCCAACTCCCTGGAACAGCTTCCGTACTATACAGCTATCTATCATTCTGTTTACTGCCAGTCCGTCTGGCAGTTTCTCTGTGCTTAGGTGTATCTACTTTTGTCAGTCTATCTGGGTGTATTCCTACATTTTTGTCTGTGACTGTTTGAAAATCCGCCCCTGTGTCTTTCGCAAACGAAATAAGATGCTAAGAAATAGAGTAAGACCAATTCAAGCTACAATTCTATGTTTTGTGGATAAAAAAGATCAAGTTTAGGAAGATGATAATAAATTGTGTGAAAATAAAGTTTACAAAAATAGGAAGGGCAAAGAACAAGTTACAGGGTACAGCGATAGAACCAACTAAAAGTTGATATACTGAATATCTAAAGTATGAGAATTCATAATTACAGAGCAATTGAAATTTCTAATGCATTATCTAAATTGTTTAAATCTCTCATTGCGCAATCTATACATAGCCTTTCTGATTATGATAATTTTCAGTTTGGGTTTATGTCTGGCCATTCAACCGGATTATGTACTCATGTGCTAAAGCAGACTATCAAGTATTATAGACATCATGGAAGTCATGTTTTTACCTGTTTTGTTGATTTCAGTAAAGCTTTCGATAAAGTTAATTACTGGAAATTGTTTGGAAAATTACTAGAAGATAACATTAACATTAGTATTATATTTATTCTTGCATTCTGGTATTCTAAACAGCAATGCTTTGTTCGATGGCGTAATTCTGTTTCTACTTGTTTTCACATTGGAAATGGTACGCGTCAGGGAAGTGTACTTTCACCGTATTTGTTCTCTAGATATATACGCGATATGGTTAGAGCTGTAGTAGATACCGGGATTGGTTGCGTAATTAATAATAGATTAATTAACATTCTTGCATATGCTGATGATATCGTTCTCATGGCTCCTTCGTGGAGAGCTTTACAGTATTTAATAGATGTTCTTCAGTTTAACGCTAAAGTTATTAACAAGTCTTTTAATATTAGTAAAACTGTCGCCATGATATTTGCTCATAATGATCGAAATTGGAGTGTATTAGAGGAATTTCCAAGATTTAAGTTGGACAATTCTTTTATTAACTATGTAACGCAGTTTATATATTTAGGTCATATTATAACCAATGATGGTCGTGATAATAACGATATACAGCGTGAAATACGTGGTATGTTTATGCGTACGAATATATTAAAGCGTAGATTTGCTTATTGCTCTCTTAATGTTAAGAAGGTCCTGTTCAAATCCTATTGTATGTGCTTCTATGATGTGGCACTATGGTCGTCGTTTACAATAGGTTCAATAGAGAAGTTTCGATCTTGCTATAATAAATGTATTAAAATATTTTTTGGATACAAACGTTACAGCAGCCTAACTATCGCGCTGCTAGAAACCGGATTGCCTAGTTTTGATACTATCCTTTCAAATTACAGATTAAAGTTTAGAATGTGCTTGCTGGATAATGCTAATATGCTAGTTAAGTTTTTTGATGTTCTGAGCCTATTATAGCCTTGTATGCCTAATTCTATAAGTAATTGTTTTAGGCCTATAGCTTAATTTATGCGCAGGCTATTTGCTTTGTGGTTGTTACATTGTTCTATGTGCAAGATTCATGTATGGGTTTTTACGCCTGAAATAAAGCAATAAATAAAAATAAATAAAAAATAATAATTAGAGAAAATATTTAAGAAAATCATCTTCGTCAGTATTATGAGACCAAAATTAGCTAAATCGAATTCCTTAGCTTCATATAATGTTTCTGAACATGAAGAGAGCAGGGAGTTCATTTCGAATTAAAGAAATAAGAATTTATCCAGAACTCAGATAGAAAACAAATATGCGTAAAGCATTAAAAAAATTATTTTTTAGCTGCATATTAGAATATCTTTCAATGTTTTATCTAGAGATTTAAATATGCTTAGATTTAGTTATCTCTTAGCTCATTCAGATCCTTTCATGCGAGCAAATAATTTCTTATTTTAAACTTTTAAAACAATCTGATTTACGTTATCCCGAACCTTGCCTTATCGTCGAGTC
Source organism: Enchytraeus crypticus (assembly GCA_905160935.1). Classification (NCBI taxonomy): domain Eukaryota; kingdom Metazoa; phylum Annelida; class Clitellata; order Enchytraeida; family Enchytraeidae; genus Enchytraeus; species Enchytraeus crypticus. Next base: position 1,539,788 of record CAJHZI010000414.1, on the reverse strand, counting down.
CGTATGTCCGCCTACTCGCTCGGGACTCCCGTCCTGATTTCTCGTCCCCCGGGACTGCCGGAGTCTATCAGCGCGCTATTGAGGGATGGACGGCTTGACGGACGGACGCTGAGGGACGTATCTTATGGATTCATGGTTCCGGTGGGATGAGACGATAGTTTATTGTAACTCAACCACCAGGGATTGCCATCAACTCTTTTCCACAAGAAATTCTTAGGACGGAGGACGTACCTGAAGGGGTTTGGGAGTGGGGATGAATTTAGACTTACACTATGACTTGAAGATTTCTAAGTCCATTTAGTTTTTAAAGAAAAGCGAAGAATTAACTTTAATTCGGGGTAAAACTACCACTGTCGACTAAATCGAATAGATTACAAGTAGTATTGTACGATACAGCACATGAGCCAAACACATTAAGCTCTAAGATCACTTTTGTTACAACTATGACGTCATGACAACTTTGAGTATATTCATCACAGTTTTGTACTTTCATCAACATTATAATGTTCCCATGAATGCCAGTATTACTAGGATCGAGATACGAATAGACCTTACCTATTTCTCTCTATAACACACCACTGGCTGGAACCAGTGGTGAAGTCGGTTATCGCTTTCGAGTGAGGAAAATGACGTTAACCTTAGCCTTTTAGCTTTACACAATAGCATCGGTCAATCTTCTATTTTTCATATCCCTCTTAGACACCGCATCCAAAGTTAGTTGCGGTCTACATCTCTCTGCATCATTAGCATGCTATTACTACACCATTACTAATTAATTACTACTTTATTATTAATATCTTCAGTTATTATTTTATTCACTGATTAGCTTACTTTCGTTTGTGCTTCGGTAGTATCGAAACAGATCTGGGGCCAGTGTCCTCAAATCATTCGGCTCAACTGTGACATTCTTCCACCAAGGATCAAGGACACACTTCCTCTTGAGGGAGCCGGAGTAGAGTTGAAGTCCGACCAGAGCAAAGATGGAGAGAACGAAGACACTGAGGATCATCACGTCTCGCAATCTCCTCACAGCTTCCAACAACGCACCCACTATGGTTTTTAATCCTACATAGACACAGCAACATGCGACATGAATTCTTCGCAACTATTTCTCCAGTTTACAACTTTTCAAATCGATGACGAGCTAAAAGTTTGATTTTCTTAAAATTCTAGTTCACTTTTTAACCTTTAAATTCTTGATAAATATAAAGTGAAAAACTGAATCATGTGCTCTTTATAAATATGATATATCTTATTACAGTATTTGGGCATATTGCGAGAATGGCAGATGTAGTAAAGAGAATTTGGAGAGAAGAGCTGGATATTAAGCTAGAGAGAGGGACACCACAATTGACGCGGCATGAGTTGATTAAGAAGGACATTAAAACTGCTGATGATGAAGATGATGATGATTATATATTGTATTACAATACATCCAACGTAATGAGAAGTTTGTTTCTCCAATATTAACGTTATCTACAAAATTATAAGCCGACCTTACCAGGCTCTAACTTACCGAACTCAAACTTTCTGGCTGTAATTTACCTGACTCTAATTTAATTTTTTTAGCACTAGTGCATGACTCTACTCGATTGTCTTTAGTAAATATTTATCTTGTGATGTGTGCAATTATTACTCAAAATTTATTTAAAAGATTTTTACAAATTTATCACTGTACATGTAGACTTCAAGATATTGTTGCATTTGAAAAACGCTACATCGATTTTACAGATTTTGAATTCGCATCATTTAGTAGATCTTTTCTCAGCGGACTGCGGTGACATTGTATCGATGTTGTCATAGATGACAGTAGTACTCTGATTGTCAAGTTGTCGTCGTCACTATTGTGAAGACAGAGAAGAGTGGAGGCGTTATAACATACCATGGACCTGCCAATAGGCAGTACATTAAGAGAGAGAGAGAGAGAGAGAGGAATCATTAGTATATTCTGTCGAGACTTTAACGAAACTAAGAAAACGTCACATCGCCACAGTTAGGTACACGAGCAAGCATCGCTAAATGAGCGTTACGCGGGTCGATTCAGATATTTAGCTGAATTTATAGGGATTTTATTGTCAATATTTCGTCCTCTCTTCTATTCCACCCTCGAGTATACCTCGTTCAGCTCTTAATCCCGCTCTAGATTACAGATGTCGCATTGCAGCAGAGTTGTAGGTGGCAGTGACGAGGTCAGCTCTGACAACATACTGTGACACTCTTAAACTAGTTTTCTTTAAACTAATCTGTGTTTTAAACTACACTAAGCTTTAAACTAAACTACTCTTTTAACTAAACTATTGTTTAAACTAAACTAATCGTTAAACTTAACTTAGTTTTACATACTTGCGGCAAACATTTATATCAATCCCGGTCACTATGCGAAGGCCTAAGATTAGATTTTCAACATTCCATTTAGCTGAATCTAACACTATTTATCACACCCTTGATCAATAAAACTTAATGTCAGTGGTTTATTTTACGCCACAAACAATCGTTGCTGGTTAAACTGAAAGATTCTATCTCACGCTTTGCTTATAAGCAGACCGACAGGAATTCAAATATCAATTATAAAGTCCCTGACAGCATCTCCGTCGTATGATAACAGACGTTAAATTGAGCTTTTTAAAATCTTACGACTTCGTTTGATATCAAATACAAGAGAAATAGCTCTGGTATATTCCAGTTACTTAAGTTATACAGTAAACTATCCACCTACGCAATGCATTTTATCACTGTTTCTACCTCAGTCGTTTCTCTCTCTCTCTCTCACTCTCTCTTTCACTCTTTTTCTTTCGCTCTCTTTCTCTCTCTTTTTCTCTCTCTTTCTCTCTCTCTCTTTCTCTCTCTCTCTCTCTTTCTCAATCTTTCTTTCTCTCTCTCTCTCTCTCTCTCTCTCTCTCTCTGTCTTTTGCATCTGCTGTAGTCGCCTCTCACGGCATCAAAACAGATTAAATCTCAGAATAACGAGAGATTTATTTCACTATTTAAATTAAATTTGGTTAAAAGTTTTTAGATTATTGGTTACTGGCCCCAAACGTTTAACAAATCAGACTAAAATTAGAATAACTAAAAATACTATATAATTTAGTACAATAATGGTTCGTCACCTGGCACAACAGCGACGGTCTTGAGCGCCCGTAGAACCCTGAACGTTCGTAGAGCGGTCAGGTTACCTACCGGGAAAGCCATCGTGATGTATCTGCAGCCAATACAGTGTTGCAAATTTATGTTAATATTTCATCGTTTAATACTAAACAGCAACGACATTGTACATTACAGATGTCATGTAGATATCTGTAGTAGTGTGTTAATGTCGTTTAGATCAACTGTGATTAAGTAGAACGATTTAATGGATAGAGCATTAAATCTGCCTATACATGTATTATGTTCAAGCCAATCAGAAAGCTCTAAATAATAGACTAAATTTACTTCTGTGGTAAAGTAGAAATACACGCGGCTCGATCATCAAGTAAAATTATACTAAATATATTAAATATAGATTAATTTAGTGAAGATTTTTACTATTTCGTACGTCCCACATGTCTCCTTCGATAAGGAATCGGACGTTAATCGTGAGTATATTGTACAGTACTAACGCGACAGAGACGACGATGAAATCGAGCCAGTTCCAAGCGTCCCTGAGGTAGGTGAAGTCAGACAGGATGAAGCCTCGAGCAAGCATCTTCACTATGATCTCAATAGTGTATATACCTGTGAATACCTCTCTATCAATAGTCCAATCAATCATCAATCAATTATAGATACCTGTGAATACCTCTTTATCAATAGTCCAATCAATCATCAATCAATCTAGATACCTGTGAATACCTCTCCATCATTAGACCAATCAACCGTCAATCAATCTGTCAATCGTTCGAACGATCAATTAATCGGTAAATCAATAAATAACTCATTCCTTAGGCAATCAGTTCGGCGATAAACTAACAATTTATTCAAACAACAAACCAAGCAATGCTTCAGTTAATAATCAACAAAAATTTGTTCAGCCTCCAATAAGATTACGTAAACTAATCGGAATTTTTTTAACAAGATTCATGATTCAGCGACAAGTCTTTCAATAATCTATTGTCACATAATTGACATAAAATTGAGATATTGGGGCCTTTTATAAAGTTAACATCCGATAGTCTTACCTCTTCGTATCTCGGCAAAATGTTATTGCACATTTACTCCTCCACACGAAAATTATCTTAAATTGGACATTTTTCACTATAGTTTCGAAGATACTGACAGACAGACAGAGAGAAGTACAGACACACAGACAGACAAGCTGAGAGACAGACAGACATACAGACGGACAGGCTGAGAGACAGATAGACATGCATATAGACATATATATAAACATACAGACAGACAGAGAAGCAGACGTAGGAGTAGAAGGGTGTACACATTGGGACGCAGAAGGTCAGATTGACCTATGTGCAGACGGGAAGGAAATGATAAACAAGGTGATGAGCTGCACAAGCGAAGCGGAAAGTAATTTCACCGGTCATAGCCATCAGGTTAAGTTAGGATATATTCTTTCGGAGAGTACGCCTCCAGGATCGAGTAAAACTCCATGACAGCGATTTCAAGTATATTAAAGTCATTTACAACATTCGATGAAGCTGGGACTGTATAGAAAAGTTAAATTATAATACACGTATTAAATTCAATACATTAAGCAAAAGTTTCCGTAAATCTTATACGCAAATGTTTGAAAAATTATGCATTTATTTATTTCTCTCTCGCTCTCCCTCTCGGATTTACACTTGGTAACTTACTAGAAAGAACTGTATAGTATTTGCATTATATAGTATTGTATTGTATAGTAATGTATTGAATTGAATTGTGTTGTATTGTATTATACTGTACTGTTCTGCATTGCAATACAATGTACTTCATTGTCATGTACAGCACTGTTATGTATTGTATTGTCTTGTGCTGCGTTGCATTGCATTGTATTGTGTTGTATTGTATAGCATTATATTGTATATTATATTGCACTTTATTGCATTATAGTGTATTATATTGTATCGTAATCGTATCATGACGTATGGTACCGTATTGTGTTGCGTCATATTGTAAAGATTAACTTACTCTGATTTCGGAATGTCTTGGTTGGTCGCCATGAACACGCAGTTGACCAGTATCACAAACATAACAAACAGACTAAAAAATGTATAAACAGTTGAGTTAAGGAAAATCACAAATCATTCAGGTCAATTTCCGATTGAACTTAAGATTGCAAATAGAAGATTTAATTTTTTGAGAAAATTGTGTCTTTCTGATAATACTTGTAAATACTTTAATTATTTCAATGGAGAGTTATTGCCATTAATTAATAAATACTGCGTGAACGTTAGTGATAACTGTATCTTGCCCGAGAGCTTCCAGGTTGAGAGACTTGACTGGAAGTCGTTATTGCGAAACTACTTTGAACGATCGCTAGAAATCATTTAATTAATTTTTAGTTATTAATTTTGAGTTGATTGATTGAGTGTATGCTTGCGTTGATTTTTTGTCAACGTTATTTTTGTATTTACTTATATGATTGTATTGTATTTGTTTCTTGTCTTGCTACCTGAGTGGTGAAATAAATCTATATATATATATATATATATATATATATATATATATATAGATTATATATATAGCTTATATATATATATATATATATATATATATATATATAGATTATATATATATATATATATATATATATATATAGCTTATATATATATTATATATATATATAGCTTATATATATATATATATATAAGCTTTCAAAAATTTATTTATAATAATAATTTTCAAATGCCAAGTAAGTTCTCGTTGAAATTAAACACTGTAAGTGTAGGCTTTAGATAACTACAAAGCAGATACTAATGAAGGCAAGACAGGCATCATGCTGGAGTTAATAAAATAAAAACATTTATACAGCAACAGTTTGTTGATCCATGTTTTGGTGGTGTCCTAAATTGAAGAGGATTATTCAATGTGGTCAGATAGAGTTCTTAGGCAGTTAGAGTGGTCAGAAAAGCGAGTATAGCGGCAAATATATAAAATAGAATAATTGTTGAACGATACATTAACATACCCAATGTCAATAACCATTTCACGTGTATGAGAGGCACAATTTCTGTAAAATTTCTATTACTGATACAGCATTAAACAACAATTACCTGTAGATGCTTTTTTCATATCTAATAAGTCGTCATAAATTAGGTCGATCAATCCAAGAGTGAGCAAGGCTTTTAATCAGCGGATTTGCAAATCCAATTAAAATACGATGCAAAAGCAGTCGAAGCGGTTTTTAGAAAGAGGAATGACTTAGAAATGATTTTGATACCCGGCGATCATTCGTTTACCATCGATCAGCATCATCTACTGACATTCTTCCTCTAATCCCTATTATTTATAGTTACTTTGTTCTCAATCCATCATCTCAAGCAGATCTCTCTAATTCATAGTGCCGAACACACTCTACTGCATATGCAAGATCTATGTATAAGTCCAGGTTCCTGTGAAAGTAGCTGATTTTTTTAATGGTTTTGTCTTTTGAGTGAACTATTGCAAAAGAAGCTTATTAAGGCGGGCGGTGCTTAATGTAAGGGAGTTATTAGACTTTTAATCTCGTGCTTGAATATAATGCTATGCAGTAATCATCTTGTTTATTAGTAATTTTTAATATAGTATATCGTTTTTTCCTTATAGCGAGTAATTCTTAACAATGACTAAAGAATAACTAAGTTTAAAGAACTCTAATACGTTATTAATGTTACATGTATGACTTACGTGTGTCACTGGCTGGAGCCAGTGGCGAATCGGTTAAGATATTCGACCGCGCATCAGTATATGCAGCGTTAAACTCCTGGGTTCGTCCGTCACTAATATCACTTTCGAGTGGGGAAACTGACGTTAACACTGGCTTTACTTTTTAGGTGAATAAAGAAATTTACTTTACTGAACTTTATTAAAACTGGTTTTTGGTGCATTTCATTTGAGCTGGAATTCTAAATTTGTGCTTAAAGCAGTATCCCGGACCATTTTTGTGGTTGTTCATTAAATACATGCGTAAATATAGGCTGAACAGTGCTCAATGTTGTCATCTACACGACGGTTGGACTTTAAATGCGCTGTTGTTGTTTTATAATACCCTACAGTGTCACCCTTAACATCTGTATCATCTCTGCCGAATAACTCCAATTCAACTATAGGAACCTATTTCTGTTCTTTCGTTTCCTCTTCTCTCCAATAATCTTTTCTCTACCTATCGCAACGCCTCAATCTGTACAACTAAAGCATCTGTACAACTAAAGCATCTGTACAACTAAAGCATCTGTGCAACTAAAGCATCCGTACAACTAAGGCATCTGTACAACTAAAGCATCTGTACAACTAAAGCATCTGTACAACTAAAACATCTGTACAACTAAGGCATCTGTACAACTAAAGTATCAGATCAGCACTCGTTGCTTGTCGCAATGTGTCAGTTTTTGACAGTCTCCTGCTCATTCTCTCTCTGGCCCAAATCTATCCTGAGCTCTTCCAGCAGCTTGCACCGGATGCTCATCATGTTCCCAAGACTGAAACATGATTTATGTCATATCCTCGAAGCTTCAATGCATTCACCTTTCACCCTGTCGCAGCTCATATTAATAAAAATCTCAATCTCTGCTGTGAAAGCTATAGGTGTTCTCATATCCTGTATTTAATATGGGGTGATACGATTTATACACTTAATACCGTTCGTGTATTAAATATCAATTACTATACCCGCGCATTTTCAAATAGAATAATTTTTATATTAAAATATAAACTGTTACTTCTATTATAAGAACAAAAACTATTCGCTGAAAATGAACCTACACTGTTCCTCTATTAAGTGTAAACTTGCAGAGAAATATCCTTTATTCGACGTATGAACTGCATCAGCAATTCCGGCCAATTTACAATCTAGAACATTTTAATAACAGGCCAGCACGCATGCTATAGATAGTGGCCAAAGGTAGACATAGAATTTATGTTCAATCGTTTACAATAATGCAACACAATCCATGGACCTACGTGTACGTTATGATTTTTACTTAAATATTTTATTAACTAGGTAATGGGTATCACTCTGTGTTTATACACTAACTATAATCTGTCACACACTTCTGTTCAGCTGTTCTTCTTAGTTCTTGATTCAAATCGTCACTTCTCCATTTCGTTCTTCTGTTCATTTTTCCATTCTTGTTTCCATTCTTGTTTCTTTTAATTTCTTTATTACAGTCGTTCAGTTTCAATTCACTACCATCTTAAAAGTATATCAATAATAATAAAAATAATTATAATATTATAATTGATAAAATATATCAATAATAATATAAATATTATTTACCATATCATCGATATGGTAAATAATCTTGGAATCCTTTATTAAAAGCTATTTTTAATTCTATATTAACAACTTAGCTCTCCTTTGGGAGCAGAAACTGGCACTAAATCCGCTATCGTCATATGAACGATGTAGAACAAATACTCTATTGCGCTGCGCTACAATGAACCGCTCGTATATCCACGTAATTAATAACGAACTTGTGTAATTGACCGCGTGCAGTGTGGAGATTAGTCGGTTGTTTAGATTATTTATTGCCGAGCCGAGTGGCCAGTGATCGACTCTCATCAGGGTCAGTACTCGCATCGAGGAATATCAATAGTCTGGATTGACAACATTTAGAGTTTCGTGTAAAACCAGCTGTGATCGCAACTCTTCCATGGACAGTTGAAGATCTACCGTTTCCATTTCTCTTTTCCATTCAGTTTCCATGAGGCGCCACCATTACTTAAACCTGCTTTTCTCTATTTCCATTTTCTTTGAACTGGTTTTATGGATTTGGAAGTTGCACCATTTTGGCCCATCTTTTTGTTCACCGGCTTGGATTTGTCTCAATACTGCTCGATGCTGTATTTGACGACAGTAGCACCCTAATCGTTGCTATGTTAAGTTATGTGTGCCGTAAGCAGCTGTTTATTGTGCTTGATGCTTAGAAGTAGTTTTCTTGAAGAAATTAAAGAAACGCTAGGAAAGTGTAGACTGCAGTAGATTTCCTCTTTTGAAGTGTAAACATCGCTCTCTCAGATATAAAACCTCTTCTCCACAGTAGATCAATAAAATAATCATCACCATCAGGTAAACCACATTATCATAACAAATAGCCACATACAATTCTTTAGCAAAACACCTGATCAAAGCCCCGCGAGGCTTCTGTTAATTCAGTAGCGTAAAGAAGCACCTATATAAGGCTCGATTACTGCAATTCTTATCCTTCTTTGCGTTTTAAGTTCTATAGACCAGGAGTTTCACTAGCTGCCAGCACTGTGGCTCAAGGAGCAAATTAACCCTCCCATACCTCATACTGCTCCATTCCTCAATCAGTAAATGTATTAAAGAAGATGGAATCTTAATTGTTAAATCTAAATGTCAGTTATATTTAACTAGAACTTGAATTTATTGCACTCTCTTGTATCCGGGCTTTGCAGTATAGTCCATGATCGATGATTAACACGAATTCCTTACGTGAATAGGTATTTCCCCACGTGGTATATCTCTGAGTGGTATTTCCCTTCATGATTAGGTATTTCCTCACGTGGTATTTCTCTACGTGGTATTTCCCTTCATGAGTAGGTATTTCTACACTTGATATTTCTTTACGTGGTATTTCCTTTCGTGCATAGGTATTTCCTCATGTGATATTTCTCTATGTGGTATTTCCCTTCAAGAATAGGTATTTCCCCACGCGGTACTTTTCTATGTGGTATTTTCCTTCGTGTATAGGTATTTCCCTACGGCTACCGCGACGCGCCCTGTCCAATCAATGTATCATCCGTGGTGTTTTTCCATCGTTCCTAATCCCAAAATCCTTAATGCAGAAAACAAGCGCCAGGACAGGAACCTACCGTAGGGTTCTCATCTTTAGAATTCCTGCTGATTAAACTCAGCACTCGTCGGACAGATGCGAGGGAAAACAATAATGCATGGCAATCAAGACGGATGGCCTGATTAACGGTAACATAATCCTATTTTCTACTTCCGCTAGCAAGACTGTCAAATCCGTTCCTGGATCTTGAAGTCCTTGTAGCAGTGATCATATATAAGAGCATATTATGCGCCTAAATTAAGACTTAGGTACATATGCTCGTCTTGAAACCGATTTAGGATACTCAAAAATATATTTGTTTTAACAAAATATGATGACTTTTAAAATTTAATTTAGTGTCACCAATTCAATGGTAGACAAACATACAATACAAAATTAAATTTTTTGAAGAATAAGTTAAGCAAATACGGAGAATTCGTTATAATAAAGGATATGGATGTGTTAGAATGTAGATGGCGATTCGACGGACAGGATTGAAAGGACTGAGAATGAAGAGAGCATCGGCGGCGCTGAACCGAAATATCGTCTTGTCTCTGGCTACCACCATAAACGTCTGATCACAAAACACAGTGCAAAAATCACATAATACATAACAAACATCATTATCAGCATCATCATCATTATCATCATCATCATCATCATCATCATCCCTTGAATCCCAATTTAACCAGGGTCAGGATACAAATAGACTGTCTCAACTCCTCTCTGTCCTACACCACACCACCAACCAATCCCCCTTTTGAGACTTTTTCATTCTTTTAAATTTTTGCTGCAATTTCTGGAGCCTAGGCGCTTACCAACCAAATGCCCTTTCTAACGTTTATAAAGATTTTAGTGCTTTAGTCGCCTTCTACGACACATGCAATCACCGATTGGTCAATTCTTCAAACAACACGGACACAACACGGGGAAAATGACGATAATATCTAATAAACATAACACAATAATAGTATAAATAATATATTACGTTATAAAGATGATCAAATTCTAATACCACTACTAAGATATTGATAAAGAAGAAACTGAAGAAGGAGAAGAAGAAATAGAAGGAAAAGAAAAGAAAGAAGAAATATAAGAAGATGATGATGATGATGCTGCTGCTGCTGATGATGATGATGATAGTATTCAATATAGTATTCCAAATATTTTTCTGCTACCTATGTAGGGTAGCATTAATTAGATTGAGCTCTGACTACTACGCGTATATCTCAGAATTCAAGGGTTCGAATCATGAATGGAAACAAGAATGCTTTGTGAACTAAGCTTCGAAGGAATCCTCGCATAGTTCCTTCGCAAGTCCGCAGTTTATCAGCACGATGTCTCTTTAGAAGATGAGTTTACAACCAAACCAACCCTCGACAGCCTTTTGCAAGCTCTATTTACATAGGTCTTCATAATTGTAGTAAAATATGCGAACAATCTAAGTAAATTTTACCATTAGAGCCTGAATTTTATGCTGAATGTTAGGAGCACATGTTAGTGCTTTCGGGCGTTTGTGTCACTTTTCACTGCACCTACATACTTTACTTGTATGGTTGTTTTCCAATCAGAGGGAAAAAACATGATACAATTCAATTTGAAATATAGTTACCCGTGTTTCAAATTTTATCAACATTTCATCTTATTATTCAGCTGATTTTAATTTCAGTATTCAACCGAACTTCAAACACTTCACAAGAACTGCTCAGAGTATATCAGAGCCACTTGGGATCTCATTATGCTGAGCTCTCTCAGGGCAGGACTTCAAAACACAGGCAGCCGTTGCTTCTGAGACTGAAGTGAGATACGGAAATTAGCAGTAAACATAATCAGAGCTCTGCATTATTAAGTGATAGTTGAGAGCACTTCGCTTCTCACTTCAAAGGAATTTGAACATACAAGGCACTTCCAACATTAATAATAAAATAATCCCCAGCGCATCGGATCCCTAGCATATCCCTATACTAAACTAATATTCTGGCTGAAGCCAGTGGCGATGTTGGTAAGATATCCGACCGCGGATCAGTATACGCGGGGTTCAATCCTGGGCTCGCTCGTCAACGATATCGCTTTTGAGATATGAAACTAGAGTTAACATAGGCCTTAAGCTTTTAAATATTGCATACTTTTTCAATAAATATAACAATAAATTATATTCTATTTATTTCAATGAAGTCAAAACAACTTACGTATTTATTTTGATAATACTGATCGAGATCCTCAATCGGTTTTCCATAAAGTCCTGGAGGAAACTCTCCCAGTCTGGACGGAAGTGTTTTACCCACTTCGAAGCAAGGATTAGGCTGTAGCCTTTCCTCATCCCGCAGTAGACCAGCCTCCATATCAGGCCGCTCCTTGGCCCACTCCCTAGCCTGCTCCCAGGCTGCCTTCTCCTCCCGAATTCGCCGCTCTATTTTTGTCAGCGATTCCTTCGTGAACAACCGGAAGTGAACGGCAGGAGTGTAGGACGCCTGACTGGCGTACATCTGCGCCGCCATTTTGTGCACGTTTCCGATCAATGATTGGCTGATTGAGGGTTTAGATGTTCGATCAGAAGATTCCCAATACACGCTATACCTCGCGTGACGACCTCGGTCGTCCTAAATGAGATCTATAAATAGATACGTGACGTCATAGATCTGTCGGTATCGAGGGACAGCCGAGGGTAAACACTGCTGCACGTTGTTGTTGTTGCTTCATGTATTCAGTTAGTTGATGCTACGTTGCCTTGAGTTTACAGAATATGAATTTTTTATTGATTGATTCTAGAGATCTGTTTATCATTGTTGCTTCGCCTTAAATTTCCTGTATGATTATTGCTGTATTTTAAAACGACTTTGTTCTTTTGACTTCTCACACACTAGGAGCTTCGTTTCCTTTACTCTAATATTTACATGAAACATTTTCTCCAATGAAGTAAAGTTTCTCTTATTATACCATATGAGAATGACCACTGTCGTCTCTGAAAACTGAAATGCAAAAAAGTATAACAATTTATTAGACACTATTACAGATTAAATAATTGATTAATAGATTGATTTGCTTAGTAGCTTTCAATTTTAAAATTTTATTTATCGTGCGAATAGATAGATGTACGAAACAGAAGCCTGTGCATAATACATCTTCGAAAAGGAAACATCGAACAGGAAATATAGAAAAGGAAACATCGAACAGGAAACATAGAAAGGTTTTCTAAAACGTACACAGAAAGTTTTGCAATCCTCTGAGAATCACCGCAAACAAAATATTGCAAAAAATACATTTAACAAAATCTGACAGTAATTTTTTAAGATACTAAAGTTTAAAGAGGCAGCTAGAGGTTAAAGATGCAAAACAAAATCTGAGTTGAATCAGATCTAACATCAACTACATCCAACCGTCAAGTCCTGCTGTCCAAAGCACAGCCAACCATTAAACGACCAAGTTGGACCAAACAAATATTTCGTAGATTTAAAACTTTTCAATGCCTAAGAGCAGCTGTCAAGCTCGGGGAATGTAAAGCCACGGGACTCGCTACGGGATTCCGTCAATCCGGTGTAGGAAGCTGCCACACAGCAGGTCCTCTTTTGCGTGGAGCAGGAATCTTATATTACAGGATTGAAGAAGTATCTCGCTTAGCGGCTTGATTTAAAGTAAACAAGCATTATAGTGAAATGATCAATTATGTCGATATCTATCACTTTTAATATCACATGTTTAAACCGTTAGGCAATTTAGACCATTTTCCGTGTAACCAGTCCAATGTCTTGTCAATGAATGTCTGAGATTTAGCTCTCAGATCAGCGTGGCTGAGATTCGAACCCACGAGGGTTCAATTCACCTCAGGATCTGTCATTTAAAACTTCATGAAGTTACCCCTACGCTATTGAGACATTCATATTTAGAGTACTACTTGTTTCGTCTTTCTAAGCCAAGAGCAGAAATAATAATTAAAGCAGCCATGAATACAATATTAAAATGAAGCAATATGATACCAATAATACATATACTTATCAATGCATTGGAGATCAACTTCTTTTTAGTACAAGAAAGATAATCACTCAGCTTATATGGTAATAGTTGAGTATCATAGACGAATAGGTGTACAGCAGTAGATCAGCATATACGGGGTCACATCCATCGCACAAACTGTCGTGCTTTCGATACTGGTAAATACCCTCAATTATTTCTCAGACTATTAACAAGAAATACAAGTCAGCTCTCAAAACTAAATAGATTCTTGTCATCTGTATATTTTTACAAGAACCGTTCAAGAAACCACTTTTATTGAACGTAAGAGATGGCACCATTTCTAATAGATTCATCTGATGCTAAACACGCATCCAGATACATTCTAAATGAAAGCATTAAAGACCGCTACATACGATAAAATATGTCTGAGCATTTGCATTCTAGCCTATTACTACTCAAAGGCTAGAGACTCAGCCGTATTATATATAGCCAGGACGACATTGCCTAAAGGTTCCATTACATGCAGACAATGGGACGGGATTATTCGCTTCCAAGTCAATTCCTTCCTCAATTCCAGAGCGGAACGCGTCGCTTGTTCTACAGTTCAGCGCGGCAATCTCTATTCCACACGTTCAGAAATTAAATCAGCAAACACAGTCATGTAGATAATTAAATACCGAATGCAACCGCTATTACTAGAGCTATTCTCGGAAATAATGCATCTGAATTACTAATCAGGATTGCTCAAAGTACTTTCTTTCTCTCTAGTGTTCTGCAAGCGGCAGGTCCAAGGTACAAATTCCTACTCACAAGCTGCTTGTCACGCTCAATAATACACCGTCGATTAACGAACCAATCCTTTCACAAATTATCTTTATCTACACCTTAATATAGCTTATAGCTTGAGAATAATATGGCTTCCGAGGTGGTTTCCTGTTGCCTTCCTAAGTTCTATAACGGATTAACTGCTCAAAGTATTAATGGAATGAAAATTCCATTGAGATATGTAAGATAAGGAACGATCTTTTGGCAATTGTGAAAGTAAAGTACAAAAACGATATTAGTTAACGCATTAAATACAACTCAAACCGCTACAGATCTCTATAACGTGAGAGAACAAAATATCTTGAATAATGTTAACTTTGATTTCATATTTTTCTTTACATTAGGTTCTAAGCGAAGCTGTTTTCTAATAGGTGGTGAATATATATATATATATATATATATATATATATATATATATAATATTATATATATATTATTACATTATATATATATATATATATATATATATATATATATATATATATATATAATCAATTTAGAGCTGCTATTTCGTAATGCACCAATGCATTCCTATTGAGTGTAAGTATGATTAGAAAGTTCTATTAAACGAAAGTGACTCAATTCTCAATTACATTTTCTATACACGAAAATGACTTTAATTCTCTTTTAAGTGAGCGAGAGATCGATAGGGAGAGTTAGATAGGGAAGTTAGATAATAAGAGTTAGATAATATGAGTTAGATAATGAAAGTTAGATAATGAAAGTTAGATAATGAGAGTTAGACAATGAGAGTTTGATAGTGAGAGTTAGATAATAAGATTTAGATATATGAGTTAGATAGTGTGAATTAGATAGTGAGAGTTAGATAATATGAGTTAGATAATGAGAGTTAGATAGCGAGTGTTAGATAATAACAGTTAGATAATGAGAGTTAGATAATGAAAGTTAGAGTGAGAGAGAAGAAAGAGGAGAAAATGAAGAGAGAGAGAGAGAAAGAGAGAAAGAGAGAGAGAGAAGTGGATAAATGTAAGAAAACTTTAGAGTGCAAGACAGATACAATCAGTATTGCAGTAACGCATGAGTGAATTGATATATTTAGAAAACGATTCGGTGTAATGACTTTTCAGCCTCAAATCATCACGTTGCCATCACTGCACGCTACCCTCTCTTACAAAATCATCCTAATTCTAGTGTAGTCAAATATCAATTGCGAAGCAAAATGCTAAGAAATTTGAAATTTTAATGAGTTTAGATTATAAGTCAATTTCTTGCTTAAAGTTTAACCTAGCTAGATCTTTTTCTATGGATCTGATCTGTTTGAGTTCTCCGTATTTTGCAAAAGTTTAAGCAAATTTTCGTGAAATAAATTAACATCATGAATGTATTTAAAACTCTGAGTATGGTATCTATAAAACTCTTACAATAGTCCGTTAGGCCAATGCCTAAAAAATCTCATGGTAATAACTGAAAAGGGCATCAAATGTATTTAACGAAATATTTCCATATTTCACTAAATCGTAGTGGGCCATGCGACAAAAGTAAATAAGAAACAATATGCATGTATCTAAAACTGTGTGATAGTAGAATATCTAACAGATGTCGCAACTTTATTGCAATCTAAAATGATATCTAGTAAGATTAGAATTTTCAAATTGCAGCACAGAAATCGTTTCATATTCATGAAATAATATCATCATTCCACATTCAGTTTCTATCTATCCTTAATGAGGTGGATTATTAGAAAAATTAACTAAAAGAACCAATTGACTCTGATATATAGTAGTAAAAATTATTCGTTTTTACAACTCCAGTTACACCAAATCAAGTAAATATCATAAGAATATCTCACCATAAAAGATGGCGATAATGTTTATACATGTGCATGTAAAACACGAGTCAGGTCTATGTGTTCAAAATACCGGAAAATCGGTCTAATATCGAAGACATGCATCTCCAGGCAGCGGCTAGATTCGTAATCGAATTAAAAATCTACAGGAGTAGAGCGAAGCAACGGAAGAAAGATTTACTCTTTAATTGTGAGCTTCTGAATCCTTTGCAGTTGTATAAATAAGGATTATTATCAGAATATCTTGCCCCGAACCGGAAGGGAATGGAATATTGGAAAACCGGAAATGATGTAATCCACCGGCTGCTGCGTATATCATGTTTCAGCCATAGTGACATTGCGATTTCCATCAGAAGTGAATATTTCTGTCGCAGTACTTCAGAGCGACATTATGAACGAAGAGCCGGATAAATTTGCTACAATTAATACAGAAAAGTCTCAAAAAAGAAAATTTCTTTTTAACAAAACTGAGACAGTAAGCACAGAAGCTTCTTTTTTAAGATTTTTTTTTATCGCTTTCGTTTTTTCCAGCTTTCCAGAGTGTTCTGTATAAGTAATCGCTGCCTTTTGATGGCGTATACATGAAACAGGCGCAGATTTAAGAGTAACCTTCCAAGCCCTTTGGTAGTATTTTCATTCAAACCTGACAGCGGTCTTTTAAGGTGGTCAAATATTAAATATTAACCGAACCCGACTTAGCTTAACTTCGCTTGTTGACGCGCTATTGACACAGGTGCGCTAAAACCCATCCCTTTGGATTATATTACGTTGGTTATTAAACTTCTGAAATGGCTTCCCATAAATGCATTTAAAAACGTTTAACATTTGTCAGAAAGTAGTTCTTCATAAATTTTATTACCTTTGCGAAGACGGTATAGATTCGAGTATTTTAAAACTATAGACCTTCGATATAAAAATGTACGGTCAAGATATATCGCGAATTGTTGCATTTAGGAATTAATAGTAGACAAGTAGATGATAAAATAAGAGAAATAGGTAGGCAGTAAGCAGAGCTCAATGTCAAGATTAAAATAACTGTAAGACTTTTCGGGAAATGTTTAAAGTTAAGACATAAAAATGTTAAACTTGTAGATCTATAAATTGTTAAGACACATTCAAAAGTACCTATATAGTAGATATATGGTAGCTTCTTAGGTACATCAAATATAAAGTTAGAAATTTAAATTTAGGTGATTATGAAGGAATGAAGGAATCCTGAAGAATGAAGGTTAGAACAAATATATACCGAACGTGTTGAAAGAGGCGACTAATCAGGATGAAGAAAATGACATAGCATTTAATTAAAATACCGTACTTTGAAAACATAAAATAATATAACGCTAAATAATAAAACGATACAATGTCGACATGACTGGTAGAAGTTTAACTCTATGTAGTTGTATATATTGACGACCCTAAGAAATTAAAGTGAAGTCACTCGATCCAAACAAGCCAGGTAAATAAATGCACGCGTTTAATTAAGAAGTTATCTAAAACGGTTTAAAACAACAAGGCTAATAACTTTTCGTACTTGGATTTTACGTAAAAGAGCATTTTTTAATACACAAATTAATGCTGACATTTTCATATTCGTATCGCTTCATAGGCTGCAGCCTTTGATCTTACAGCGATTCTGTATATTTATCACGGAATGCGAAGGATAAAAGGAATGGAAGCACTCGAAAACAAGTGTGAATGGAAACTGTTTAGCATTCACTGGACAACGGTGGAAGAGAATAAGCTACAGCGAGAAAATTACACTGAAATTCGAAGGATAATTAAATCTATTGCTGTTTTAAGTGAACTAATCGTTGTTAGAATTCGTAACGAAAAAGAAGGCGAGCATCATAGCTGTGACAATAATAATAATAAAGGTTCAACGTCCGTTTCCTCGCACAAGGATGATGTCAGTGACGTCCCCATCACATGTCACTACAAATTGATTCAACCCAAACGATCTCTAAAAACATGTGCTGAAGAGAAAGAGAAAGATCCTAAACGGTGCCAGACCGCGGTGATAAAAAACAGTCAGGCAAGATGAAAAAAGTCTACGGTGGGAAGAGAAATGTTTTCAAACTACGAAGGAAAGTAGAAGTAGTAGAACATGAGCGAACATCAGGAGGCAGAGAGAAAAAAAACTAAGTCTGGTGTATATTTGTTTAAATATCGTTAGATGCAATTGATGATCGAGTATAATTATCGAGAGATTGTATATGATTGATTTCATAGTTGTATGATTAATTGATTGATTGATTGTGTGAGTGATAGATTGACTTTTTGAGTCTTTGATTGATTTGTTGATTGATTGAATAACGATTCTTCCTACTCACTTGTCGCGTTGATAGAATGACGACGATTAGAGTCGTCCAGTAATCTGCTCTTTTACAAATATTTTCAGCGATTTTTCAACTTTTGTAATTATGAATTTGAGTCTGATACAGACCACGTGAACCTTGCTGTTTCCGGGAACTGAAGCATAGACCATTTGTTAACTACACGTGTCATAAGAGACGACTAAACACTGAGCATGGTAACGGGAAGTCACCACAGAAGCAATATTTTCTCCAGCCGTGGGCTACATAAGGTATGGATAAGGGCATTTTTGAAGGAATAAACTCGTTGATCATGTGAATGCTACTATTAAGAATAACAAATACTCAGATAATATGAGTATATACACATAAATGTAAACCTTTGACCTGAAATTTTTCTGACCACTAGAGAGAGAGACAGATCAACTAAATTAGCCAAATGAAAAGAATTTCCTACACCAGAGTATCTGCATTAGACTACTCTAACATTATGTTGCAGTTCTACGGTTAATTCTCGAAGTTCCGAAACCGTTCGTCACCACTTAGTGTCTCACTGATTAATCTACATATAGACCTACATGTACATACGGATGGGTCAAATAGAATGCAATAAGTTTTTATTTTCTAATCAACTTTTCTTCCTTCTATTATTCATTCTAATCATGAAACTGTAAATTTATTGTGCGTAATATAAAAACGAATTACAATTCTACATCCGGTTTGTTTGGAACGGAAGCGGAAATGCATTTAGCCGATGTGCGTCCTGCGTATCTGCACGGTTGACATAACCAACAAACAACT
The DNA here is from genome assembly GCA_905160935.1 of Enchytraeus crypticus. NCBI lineage: Eukaryota > Metazoa > Annelida > Clitellata > Enchytraeida > Enchytraeidae > Enchytraeus > Enchytraeus crypticus. Next base: position 1,520,187 of record CAJHZI010000414.1, on the reverse strand, counting down.
GAAAGATAAACGTTTAATCGGCATACGATCAGGAATAACTAAAATGTCAAATCGTCAATTACAGACAAATTGGAATATTTAATCGAAATAAAAAAATGACTTTTAAGTAGTACATATGTTTATTGAAAAGGCATTAAGCATCGACAAATACATGTAATTGTGAATCAACAGTTCAAAGTGTGATCAACATACGTAGCATCAAACAAAAAATAATAATTTGCTCACCACGGCCATCAAAGAGGGCACTGAAGTACCCTATCGAGCAGACCACTGTAGTAAACAAAGAAAGAAGGAAACAAAATAAAGACTAAGGTTTTTCCTAAAACCTATGACAACAGCTGTGATTCAAGAGTTACAACAACATTAGCAGAGATCAGAGCGCTTAAGTATTTAGCACTGCTAATAAGCATAAGAGTATAGCAGTACTAGCTTAAATAATATTCGTAACATAACAGCATACATTTTCATATCATCCAGTAAATAACGACATTAGAATAACAGAACCAACTCACTAACGAAGTCTCTAACTTACCTATAATATGACTACTCTTAAAATCATCAGTATCTTGCTGGAGATCCGTTCGTTCACTTTGTAACAATTAAGTCTAAAAATGTGAAAATAGAAAGTCTTTCTTAACGGGCAAATCCAAACTACAAAATCCAACAAGATTTCACAATTAATGAAGCCAGCGGTTATTACCAGCGGCATATTTACAGCTAAATGTACTAATGAATGTATATTACGAATCTGTGTGAATTTTCATGTGAATCTTTCTTTTATTTACATTACTTCTGGCATTAATTAGAGGAAGCAATTATCATGATCAACATCTTTCCTAGAATCCCAGTTTAACAAGGTCGGGGCTAATTTTGTAGTAATTTCTGGAGACTAGACGCTCAACACCCGAATGCATTTTCTAAAGTTGGTTTGGATCTTACTGCTTTGTCGCCTTTTACTACACATACAATCCACGGTTGGTCTATTCTTCAGCAATCCGGACACAACACGGACAATTAGAGAGAGCAATAAAGTAGCAATACTGCTAGTAAATACTAGAACAGATTTAAGTCACTTCGTATAAATAACTAGGAGTAAAATTAATAATTGTGAGTAGAAATTTACGATTGATTAATAAAACTGAAAACTGCTTTGGAACTGTGATTTGCGAAACGCTTCTCTTGCTAATTTACTCTAGCCATTAATGTAATTGCTACGTGACTATATATGCAATTTTCATACCGACTTGCTATCGAATAATATGCGGTGTAAGATTAATATTTGCTCTAAGTAGTAATTTGAAATAAAATAACTAACATATTTTATAGACATTCGAATCAATAACTCCCAGCATGGTAAATAATAATACTGCATGTTTTCAATACAAAATGCCAAATAGTAACAACATATAAGAATCAAAACATAGGAGATGCAGTCAAATTTTATTGGAATTTGTTACTATATTAGTCATATCATTTATTACATTTCCTTTAATACTAAATAGTTTAGAAATGCTGTTTAAGTCATTAATAGGAATCAAAGACTATTATAACGATGATGAAATAGTCTTTGGAACTTTGTTGCTTCTAATTGTGATAATTATTATTAGCGGTATAGTTAAATTATTAGAACTTCTGCTTAATTTATGATAATGAATATAAACTTAAAGAAATCGATGTGATTTTAACAGTTTATTATGTCTATTCCTCTAATTGGCTTATTAAGCTACTTATATTCCTTTACTTGGCTTAGTATCTCAACCTTACTTTATTAATTACTAGACTATCTCTCACGAACGTACCTACTAATGAAGTAATAACAGTTAAGGCTGAGTTGATAGCAAGCTGGTTTTATACGCAGATGTCCAGAGGTTCGAAACCTTGCCGGTCGGTCTCTGACACAACGTTTCTGGTTAGGGCAAACAAAAAACACCACAACAGAGATCAATCAAAAAGCCTTAAACTTAGCTGTATAGCTTATATGTAGCTTAAAAGCTAATGTGTGTAGCGTGAAATATTATGCGGCTTTGAAATGAACCACTACAGCTGCCGCTAGTGAAGCGCCGGAATATTCTGGAGTCTGAGCTCGAGGCAGGCGAGACCCTGACTGTGGACGTACTTGAGCGGCCGATGACATGTAGAGGATTGAGAGCCACTGTGTCAACACTATCCATCAACCACCTTACAGCACCACTGCCAGCTGATCCGTTTCCACGCTTTCCATGCGCGCATAGGATTTGATAAAAATGCAAAATGCATCTTAATATATTTGATTTAGTTACCGGTTACTGTTGTTAGACACTGATGCTACGTTCTATGATAGGTACAGGTTTGCCGAATATAAAATTTCTATTCTATTTTAATCCATCATCTGATGGCGTCTTAGCCTACAGTATAGGCTGCCAACTCCATCAACCAACTCTGAATACTTTACAAAGCGTTATAGGTTTTCTACTAAATGACACAATATGACACAACATGACAGATCATGATGATACAATGACATAACATGATTCAACTTGACACAACATTATGATGATACAATATGACGCAACATGACACAACATTATGATGATACAACATGACACAACATGACACACATTATGATGATACAATATGACACAACATGACACAACATTATGATGATACAATATGACACAACATGACACAACATTATGATGATACATGACACAACATGATGATACAACATATGATACACAACATGACACAACATTATGATGATACAACATGACGCAACATGACACAACATTATGATGATACAACATGACACAACATGACACAACATTATGATGATACAACATGACACAACATGACACAACATTATGATGATACAACATGACACAACATGACACAACATTATGATGATACAACATGACACAACATGACACAACATTATGATGATACAACATGACACAACATGACACAACATTATGATGATACAACATGACACAACATGACACAACATTATGATGATACAACATGACACAACATGACACAACATTATGATGATACAACATGACACAACATGACACAACATTATGATGATACAACATGACACAACATGACACAACATTATGATGATACAACATGACACAACATGACACAACATTATGATGATACAACATGACACAACATGACACAACATTATGATGATACAACATGACACAACATGACACAACATTATGATGATACAACATGACACAACATGACACAACATTATGATGATACAACATGACACAACATGACACAACATTATGATGATACAACATGACACAACATGACACAACATTATGATGATACAACATGACACAACATGACACAACATTATGATGATACAACATGACACAACATGACACAACATTATGATGATACAATATGACACAACATGACACAGAATCATTGATTAATATTATAAAAATGTTTTTTTGCTAAATAAAGTTGAAAATATATTGCCTGAACAAGCTAACTGTGAACAAGCTAATGACCTATAATTATAAGCAAAATGTATCTTCCGATTAGTTTCTAGATATTCAGATTATTAACTAAATTACTATTCTAACAGATCTTCTAAGGTGTAATAGCATAGCTAAATGTACCAAGAAGATTTTACTTCAGGAAACTCGAGACCTTTCCTCAGTACAGATGGGACGGATTAAACGGTACTTTGCTATTTACATAAAATATTGTCTTTCAAATTGTATTCAAGAAGGCCTAAAATCCGAAAGGGCGCGTCCTTTAGTACTGCAATCTAAAATGATATCAAGATGATATTCCAAAATTCAATAAAGACTAACACCTGCAGCCAATGTAGCCTGGATTGATATATTCGGTTAGTCGGCTCTATATTCTACTGTAGCCAAGAATTTATAAGAAGAGTATATGAAAAGTGTACCACAAATGGTCAAAGGACATGGAAGTTTGCAGTAGTTGTTCATGAATTCTAGACTAAAACGAATTATAGTTATACGTTGAATAGACAGACAGAAAGATAGAAGGTGTGCTCTATCGATCGATAGTGGGAGAAATGATTATATAGATTGACAAGAAAGCCTTTTCTGCGGTTTGCAGTAAGGTTTGCGAATGTTAAAAGTATAACTGTTGGACACAGAGATAGGCTATATATCTATTGGAGACAGAACTAGGTTATATGTCTGTTGGAGAAGAGCTAGGCTATATGTCTGTTGTAGACAGAGTTAGGCTATATGTCTGTTGTAGAGAGAGCTAGGCTATATATCTGTTTGAGACAGAGCTATGTTATATGTCTGTTTGAGACAGAGCTTGGCTATATGTCTGTAGGAGGCAGAGATAGGCTATATGAATTATAAAGGAAGATGATGTCGTAATGCATCATAATTTCACAAAGAAAACACTCAGAAGCAGCTGAATATATGAACGCAGTTCACTTATCGTTATTAAAACCACACAGCCATGAAGAGTAATGTGATAAGGGCAAAGGGTCTGCGTGGTTAAGTCCGTTATCAACAACATAACGGGCACAGGTATGCGTTATCTCAGGACTGAAGCGCGAACAACGTCTCAATATAAGATTTATGTCGTTCAAATTGAGTTAAATCAAAGCAGCCTTGGGACTCTATATACATTTATATCACTTTTAAATTTATGTACTTCAACGGAATAAATGTGAATGTTTCAAAGCAACGTTGTGGATATTATATTAAGTGTTAAGTATTGACTATATGAATTATTAAAATTTAAATAAGAAGAAGTGGGGCCAAAATTACGAAAATTTCAGATCCACGTGGTTCCTCGAACTTGCTAAACATTCTAACAAGCTCGTGGAGACCATAACTTCATCATTATCATCATCATCATCATCATCATCACTATCATCGTCATCATCATCATCATCGTCATCATCATCATTTTCACCTTCATCATCATCGACTTCAGTATCACACTTCAAAGCTGCTATTACCACTCTGCCTTAGTACGTATCCGTAGCCGCATCCCTTGCAGAGTCTATAATCACATCGATTACTTTAGTGAAATTGGAATTCATGACTTCCGTTTCCCGGAACAATAAACCATTTTAGTTACCTTACTGAAAGATTCTGGAAAGGATTTGATCGCGTAGCAGAAAATATTTCCTTGAATGGATGGACGTCGACAAATGTTTTCTCGGGACGATATTCGCCACGTTAATGTATTTACGCGCCTCTCGCCCCTTCAATTCACTTCCATTCAAATTGAATCAAATATAGACCTAGCTGCAGAGTGAGAATTCAGCCACTCAACCGCGCTAGGTGAGGATCCTCCAGAAGACTTTGACACAATTGAGTCTTAGCCGGTCGAATTAGTGCCTTTAAGGAAGAAAAATAAGACAACTGGAGACTTCGAAAAAAGGGGCTTCGATTCTTCGGCACATTGCAATTAGCTTAATAGCAACTTAGACTAGTACAACATCGCTCAAAAGTTAAACTTCGCTTGTTCTGGCCTCTTAAAGCCAAAATCTAAAAGCTAAAGCCAAGTTTGGGCCGTAACCACTTAAGGAGAGTCTATAAATATTTTCCTGCAGCTTTAGCTGCAAAGCTTTAATCTGACGTTAAAATATAAAACTAACACTGAAATCGAATGTAAAATATATTATCTTGCTGCTAAGTTACATGCACATCTAAACGCAGATTAATGGGTCTTGTTACAATATAGCTGCTGTGATTTACGTACTCAATACTCATACCCAGCGCAGACAATGTCCTAATTAAATGAGATCTGAGGACCAGGGACTTCCGGTTATGCTGTTTCGTAAACATCCGTTAACGGTATCATGTGCCACAGATCAGAATCATAACAAGACTTCAACAAGAATCTACTCAAGATGACTGCGGGGAAATTTCTAGAAAAGTAAATTCTATAGCTAAATTCTTATTGATTGATTGATTCCAAATTTAAATTCGATTTCAATAGTTTTAGCAAAATCAAAATATTTTTCTTTCACAATATTCACATATCCTATGGCCTGACACCACCAACAGAATGGGTACTCATTCACTTCTCTAAAGGAAGAAAACCAATGTCGCAACGAAGTCTCGAAATTAAGATACATGTATCTCTTTCCGGTGGCAAGCCTAGTTCCATTGTAACACAATGCGTTTAAAATTATTACCTACATATAAGCCCATGCCCAATGAAGGATAAATTTGCAAGAAATCAGTAGTTGAGTACCGTACATGCATCAGGCCAGATTTACATGCGACACATGTGAATATATTACATGTGTTATAATAATAAACACTATTATTTACCTTCATGTTGAAGCACCATTCACATGCATTATATGATAAACGCTACTGTTCACCTTCATGCAGATACAAGGCAATATAGTAGTTTGCCGATATGTGGGCACCAATAGAGCACAGGTCATAACTCAGACTTGCAATAATGCTACCCAAGCGGTGCAGTCTGAATTACTCCTTATTGGATTAAACCTCCTCACTCAAATCTGCTTACTGAGTCTGCTACACGTGTATCATTCTATATCACTGTCTATCTCTCTCTATGGCACTCTCTGTATCACTTTATATCCCTCTTTGTCTCTGTTTACAGTACTCTATTTTTGGTTATACTTTGGTTCAGCATGAAAGCGTGCAAAATTTGTCTCGAGTATAGCCATCAATTTATTCCCGTGTTGTATCCGGGATACTGAAGAATATGCCAACCGTTAACAAAATCTGTGGAAGGAAACAGGAAACAACCTCAGAAGTCATACTCTGCCAAAGATATAAGCTACATAAGGTATTAGGGTAATGCATACCTAAGTCTATGTGAAGCGATTACCCTGTTGATCTATGGAGTGCTCTATATATAGCGTGAAAGAAAACTCTGATTATGATTACGTACATTGGACCTGTTAGTCGGCTGAACACTAGAGGGAGATAGAGAAAACAATCAAGGCTTATAAGCATATATTATTGTACTTCTGAAATTAATGAAATTTTGACAACATTTATTACTTTATATATTAGCAAAATTAACGTAAGCGATAGATTATGTACTCTCCCAGTGAACGACGAGAAATTGTGTTAAATATCGTAACTAGAATACTATCAAAGAAAAGCAGTAGTTAATTACCTGACACCACGATAACGATAATTCAATGATAAAAATAATCTAGATTTACAAAAATATTCTTAAAAGCATCACCAATGGCTTCCATAAGAGAAACTCTTCTTGGGTAATAAAAAGAATTCAGCAACACCGACAATCTCAGCATCATAACCTCTCATAAAGCAGCCATAGTAGCGTTGCGCCGAATGTCGTGAATGCTTTTAAGGCAGTCGTTACAGCAGACGATGACCGTTTTACGACTTCTCCAAGTCTGTTGTTTTATTCTTAACGCAAACATAAACACGAGTAATTCACGCAGAAATCCCGGCCTCACGTAATCGCGGAATGGTCGTTGGTCGCATGCACTACAGCTTTCCGTGGAGAGGGATTTAATGAAAACATGTGTCCGGTAATCAGGGAGAAGTAGCCGTGACCAAATAACGCAATAAAGTTTCAAAAACCTTTTACTCTTCGGTAATTTTCCGTATTCAGCTATAAGGAGGTACCAGACATCATCCTTGGATGAGGAAACGGACAAAAACTCTATTATTATTTTTAATTTTTTATTATTCATTTTCTTTATTCGTCATAAACGGACAGACAGGATCAAGATACATCACACATACATATATACACACATACACACAAAACATAGAACAATCAAAATGCATTATAAGAACTTAATAGAGTTCCTACTAATTCCAGCACTAGCATTAAAAGCTTCGTAATTTAAATACCCGCTTAAAATTTATATTTTTATAAATTTTTTGATAAGACACTCTATTGTTCTGAACCATCGAACAATTTATAGGAAATCTAAAACAATCACACAGTTTATCTAATTCCGAATTAGCTCAGCACATGTCTAGTTACAAAGAGCTTAAAATCATATTTTATATTATATCTGTTTTATTCCATCTTGCCCTTAATTAGCTGAAATATTGTTACTATGGCATATTGCATAAGGCCGCACTCATATAAATCTAGTTATTATTGCTATTATATTTATTTTTATTATATATACATGTATATATATATGTATATATATATACTATATACATTAGATATATAATTGTATATATATATAATATATATATATATATATATTATATATATATATATATATTGCTATTAACACTTTAATATAATATTTATCTTTATTTTATATTCAGCATATATTATTAAGTAATATTGTCAGCATCATTATTACTACTATTATTAATTTATTAATTTACACTAGAGTTTAATTCCTATATCAGACGTAGGCTTTAGTAAGATCTCCACGTACATATTAACAAGCATATCCAAGGACAAGCACATCAAATGCACTCGACGATACAAAGTAGACGAGGTCATACAGTTGCAGAAAGTACCCATGGCAAGACCTTCTCAATCCGTGCAAATCAGATAATTTACTTAAAAATTTGTGATGATAAAATTAAAAATCACTGAATCTATACATTTTGATCTTCAATAATAAAGAATTAGTTGCATTGGCTTTCTTTAAATGATTAAACCAAGCTAGGATGTATTATCTGAGATCAAAGGAATAAATAATAATAAAGATTAAAGTTTCAGTGTTCCTCATCCAAGAACATGATGTCACGACATCAGATGTCTTTTACGACTCATTAAACTAAATATTCATTGCATGGCCAAGTTGTGAGCGCGCTAGTCTGAAAAGATTCGATAAGCTCCCAGTAGTTCTGTCTATGACACTACCCTTAGTGGTATGAAAACAGACGTTAAACTTACTTTTATTACTTTGTTAAAAATATAACCCTAGTGAAAAATTACTTAATAAGGAATGCAGCATATGATAGAAAACTGTTAGCAATATCGGTACGTTAAAGAAATTTGGTGAACGCTATTAAAAGCTAAGAATAAACTACCATGAATATTAGGCATTAATACTTAATAAATATGGAGATAACATAGAAATCGACGGCCATTTGAACTGTAATAGGCTTATATGATCCCGTACGTTTGCTATATAGTGACGCACATAACCGTCAATGTAGCGTTTGCATACACTGGATCAGTGGCATTGAAACTGACAAATGAATTTCATGCCATCCATGATTTTTTAACAAAAAATCTCGAGACGGTTAATTAAGGGAGAGGAAGCCTAGTCAAGCCTTAGAAGAACTAATCAATCTCAAGAAAAATTTTCCCTGAAAAAGTTTCATGTTGGTTTCGAGCATAAAGTCTGTACAGGATGAAGGTTGTAAGCATTTTAGATCTCCAGCAATTTTTTTATTCAGCAATTTTTTATTTTAGAATGTAGTACAGTATTGTCACACTCACTGGCCAGTATAGGCAAGTATAGTCACTCCCGCAGGCCAGTAAAGTCACGCCCACAGGCAAGTATAGTCACGCCCACAATCAAGTATAGTCACGCCCACAGGCAAGTATAGTCACGCCCACCGGCAAGTATAGTCACGTCCACAGGCAAGTATAGTCACGTCCACAGGCAAGTATAATCACGACCACAGGCCAGCAGGAAGCTAGAAACCAGCATTAATTAAGACCATTGACAAACTCTTAATTTAACTTGTGATGTGTTTTGTGGGGACGTTCCTGACATCATTCTTTGATGAGAAAATGACGTTAAATTGTTTTATTCATTTACTAGAAAACATTTGCCGAATTCTATTGAAAGCTGCCTTAAATATACTTTTCGACAAGACAAAAAGAAGAAGCTTCTAAATCTATCCTGATTATACTAGATCCCTGAGTAATGAATCCTATTCAATTTTAAACAAAATGTCCAAAAAGTGGATTAAAAGAGTAGATTCTTATAATACAAAAATTGCGACTCTAACTTCATATGGTTCGCATAAAAGGATATCCTACAAAAAATGAATGGTCGGACGGGTTACTTGATTGAACGCAAAGCTATTTACTGATAGCGTCCACAACGGAAGTTAATTAGTTTAAAATCACTTGACATCAAGAATTGCCGTGGAAATAGTTTAAGAAGATCATAATCGGATTATCGTATCAAATTATGATACTAGTTATAATATCATACTATCATACTATAATGTCATACTATCATACAATTATATTAGTCACACTATCATGCAACCACATTAGTCATACTATCATCCTATCATATTAGACATACTGTCATATTATCATAGTAGTCATACTACCCGTGCAAGTAGGTTTAATGATATCGTATTTATTAAGTTATTACATTTGCTCTTTTGATATCTTAGTTACTGCCCATCGAAGACCTATTAGCACTAAATAGGCCTACTTAAAATTTAGCACAAAAGTTATCGCGTTTAATACTCCAATTTTAATATACATTTTAAAATTGGTATCATGTAACATGTATCTAATAATACCTAATGCCTATATTATCACCTAATACATCTAATACGCCCATATTTTAATACACAATTAATAAGACGTTTGTAGCTGTATATAGCCCTACTATTCGAAATTGACTATATCATTTCTGCTAGGAACTTCAAATATACAAGCGATAAAAGCTAACAATTTGAATCTAATTTGTCTTTCAACATCTACTCAGCGTTTAATTTCCCTTTATAATTACTATTAATTCTCCTGAAATAATACATTACTATTCGATTATAATAAGTGTTGTATCAAATATATGTTGACAAAATTGAGTCACGCTAATATAGTGCATGGTTAAATAGAAAAAAGACGTCAAATAACATTTATGAATTCTGAAGCCCTATTCGCTGGATTTCAAAAAAATTAGAGCTGTTGTCAACTATTACAACATGGTAAATGTGAAAGCGTTGAGCAAACAATAAAATAATAAATAAAAGATGCTTCGAATTGGGCAACATAGATAATATAACTTGGATGCAGAATGAAGATATTGAAAATAAATATCGTAAACCACTATAAACAATATTCAGTCCGTCACTCCTATCAAATTTCAGTTTCGTAACACTTCAGTCAATATACGCTCGTGAAGTTGAATATGTTCAAAGAGATGGATTATTAAGATATTGAGATTGAAAGCGAAATTGTTTCAAAACATCCGTTTAGTGTAATGAACGCAGTTTTAATTCAGTAGAAGAAACGTTCAACTATCTGTCGTATTGTAGTACAAATATTTAATAGAGCTTTCTCTTTTAAATTATTAGTTTAAAGCACAAACTACTAGGAGCCTATATCTGATAGAGAACTGATATGTAGGTGATCATACATATCAGTTCTCTGTCAGTTATCGGGTCCTAGTAGTTTGCGCTAATCATTTAGAATAATATACTCATATGTAGAAGATCTTACATGTGAAGATTTTACTTTAAATTATTGATAAAAAGGCCTGATGTACAAATCAAGATTATGGTGTCTAATTATTCCTGCAGAATTCTAACATCGTCTTCATCATAAAATTTTAATATCGGGAGGTGTTAATTATTTAGTCCAGTAGGAACAACAGAGCTGGCTGCAGGAAGAGTTGAAGAAATGTGACGGAGCAGAGGTTGACTGGGAAGTGACTTTTAAATCATCAGTACGATGCGCCGCGGTCACGTGCTCACGTCAAGTCGATGGAACGAGTTAGATAACAGAGAAAATTATCTTCTATCTTAAAATCGCAACGAAAATATTGTCAGGTGGTTCTTTGGATGATTTTACATTCATTTATGAGAATGTATTTTACATTTGTTACACTTTGACATTTTCATGCATAGTCCATTATGACAACATATTCATTTAACGTCGTAATATGTTACAGTTATTTAAGAAATCATTAGCTCTCTAGCACAAAATAATATTTATATCCAAAATCTATTAAGGGATATGTAATCTTAAAAATGTGACTGATTATACTATACACTGTAGATTAATACACTTAAGAGCGGTCTTTATCAATCACTTTTTATCAGTTTATTATCAGCCCCTTAATTAATCAGTCATCCAATTAAGTAATAAATTAATCAAGCACTAGTAACAACAACTATAATGAAACATTTTATCTAAATCCCCAAAGGTGCAAAAGGATGGCTAAACTATTTGAAAAAACTGGCTACAGTTGTCTAGAAGATCAAGGACTACTTTCAGGGTGAACTATTGGACGTCAAGTCTGCGTGTCCCTCTCACCGGCTGACTTCATTTGTAAACATACGACCACTGTCCATCTATTAGTCTTTCACACCGGTTTCTCTGTCCTCTTTCCACCACTGCACTGCCCCATCGTGCCTCTTCTAACGACAGCCTCCCTCTGAGCGTTCAGGGGCACCCGGTGGCAATTAGAAGACAACACAAGGGAGTTGTGATCCCACTTAAAGGTTTCATCTCTACTCATTGTATTCCCAGCAAGAGTAAAGTAAAAAGTAAACACCCATTATAGTGAAATTATCAACTATGTTGATATCTATCACTTGTTTAAACCGTTGGGCAATTTAGACCATTTTCCGTATTGCCAGTCCAATGAATGTCCGAGATTTTACTCTCAGATTGGCGCGGCTGGGATTCGAACCCACGAGGGTTCAATTCACCACAGGATCTGTCATTTAAAACTTCAGCAATGTTAATACCATGTAGAATTATTAAAGTGAGCCTTAGCATTGGTTTAGAAGCTTAAGATTCCTCACATTTCTTCCCCCCCCCCAAAACTGCCAGGCTGTTTTGTGATCACCGGTTCTACTCGCCCCCCCCCCCCCCAGTGTCGTTGTAATTTGAAAGAGTCGTCTTTCTACGGAAATTCTAAAAGTTCAAAATTGTCTTGTAAAGCACGCCACACAATGTATGCATACTACGCAGTAGCGTAGGCCCTACTATTAATCTGCAAAAAAGTCAGAGGGAAGCTGACAGCGTTTCTACACCGATATCTCTAAACTCAATTTACTCATATTGCGTCTTTGATGAACAGACCTACCGTAAACTGCACGTGTCTTAAGAGTCACCCGAGTAACCAATTTTGAATAACGAAAATCTACGCCTCTTATAGTGGCTGGAGCCAGGGGCGATGTCGGTGAGATACTCGACCGCGGAACAGTAGGTGAAGTGTTCAAATCCTGGGCTCTCCGGTCACTGACATCGCTTTCGAGTGAGGAAACTGACGTTAACATCAGCTTTTTTATACCCATATTGTTCTACGTTAATCGCTAAAGAGTGGGTTGAGTTAGGCCCAAACTCAGATCCTTTTGTTTACATCAATCAATCAACAAGAATTTAACGTCCGGTTCCTCGCCATAAGGCAATGTCAGGGATGTCAAACATCGACCGGATCATATTGTTGAGTCGTTGAAGCCCCTTGCGGCAGCGTGAATGCTAACTGCAAGTGCATCAAGGTACCTTACACCTGCTACTTGACGTAACATAAGAGACGAAGAGAGACACTCAAGTCAGTGAAAGGAATAATTGCTAATTATAATTATAGTGGAAGAGATTAATTGATTCAAATGAAAATTCAAACTCAGTTCTCGTCATGGTTAACTGTAATTCTTCAATGAAAACTCATCTATTTTTCCCCATTTTAATTTTTTTACATCATTTAACAATGCACTTTAATTTTTATGCATATTTTTCAAGGATTACGAATCTTATAGAATACCAAATGCGTTTCAACTCTCTTAGTAAAGGCAATGAAGTTTACATGTACGTATAGCATGAAGAAACAATTATAAACACGCAGAGCGTTTCCACTAATAAAGAATGACATTTTAAATAATAATAATAACATAATAATAGCAACAATTAGAGTGCTACAGTCATCAATGACAACATCGAGCACTATTGAGACAAAATCAAGCCGGCGAGCAAAAAAAGAAGGTCCAAAAACGGAGCAAATTCCAAAATCCAGAAATTCAGTCCAAAGTAAAACTATATTATCATCATCTTTGAAGCAATGGCTCTGAAAAATAAAATAATTAAATGTACTGAACTGAATCTTAATAAAAATTTTCTTCGCTATATCTCGTTTCACTTTGCTATCTCCATTTTCATCAACTTTTCTAGTAAATTATACCTGTCATCCTTAATTTACTTTCAATCACTTAGAAAATCATGTACAACATAGTCTCGGGCTTTTTCAATTCTGACCTCACCGTATGTTCAGTCCACCCTCTCCACCCAGTAATTCGTATGCAGACTGTGGGTTTAATTACTAGAAGTGGAGGCGATAGAGGATGGGAGGATTCATTTTCAGAGAGTGGGATGTTCTCCATATCCCTCAGCGAAGCTGTAGAGATTTTTTTAAAATGGTGGTGAGGATTTAATACTAAGACGAAACCTATAAAAATATGCTAATTGCATAGAAATATATGAGAGAATAATATTAAATAATAAATATTGATCACATCGGTAAAATTATAGAAATACAGTTGGCAGAAAATAGAACTGAAGTTGCACTTGCTCAGTCGCCACTTTCTAACAAAGGAATCTTTCATTTTTTCAAATGAATCATTCAAATTCTTTAGCAATCGGGAAATAACAAAGGTATCTGAACGTTATTCTGAACACTATTCCGATATTTTATATAATATAACTAGGGGAGAACACTTCTTCAATCTCTCACTCGCGGATCGGTATTTGGCACCCGGCGCCAGCGCTCGATAGATCCTGGACGGACTTGGAAAGCTGTTCACGCCAGGCTCGCGTAATTCTTCAGCTCGTTACTGTTGTCCCCGGGACGTGAGATAGCCCTGCGCTATGTGGCGACAATCCGCACAATACTCGTCAATACCGTATAGATAAATGTGATGAAGAAGAAGAAGAAAATATGTTTTATTTCACAAAATTCACAGAGTAATCACATCAAATAGCATCCGATTTCAATCTTTATGCGACATAGACACCGGCTGGAGCCAGTGGCGCTGTCGGTAAGATATTCGACAGCGTATCAGTATATGCGGGGTTCAAATCCTGGGCTCGCCCGTCACTGACATCGCTTTCAAGTGAAGAAACTGACGCTAACATTAACTTAACCTTTTTTATTTTAAAACAGCTTCTTGCGTTTAATCTCACGCTATTTTTAATCCAGGCTTAGTGGTTAATTCTAGAGATGGAAATTTTATGAATTTCCAGAGTTCGGGTTCGGTTCGGTTCGGTGAAAATGAAAGTTCGGTTCGGTTCGGGTTCGGTTAGCAGTTGGCAATTTGAGAGTTCGGTTCGTATCGGTTTGTTGAAATTGAAAGTTCGGTTTCGGGTTCGGTTAGAACAAGAGTTCGGGTTCGGTTCGGGTTCGGCTTGCTTTCCACTTCACAAGAGTTCGATTCGAGTTCGAAATGGTTTGGATAATATTGCAATTATTTAACATTACCTATAAAGTTGTAATAAACATGGTTAAGATAAACATGTTTAAAATGGATTTTGGTAAATGTACTTATAAACAATACATGAAGTCATGCCACAATTTACCCCCGAGTAAAAATATGACAATGAAAAAAGAAAGGTAGTCTTTATTCCTGTGCATTTCTTAAAATATTCTAAGTTAATCGCCAAAGGTTCATAAAATACACATTCAGCTTTCTTGTTGTATCTGAAATATTCTCTTTGATTTTAACCAGCAAAAAAATGCCTGATCAATTAAAAAATAAATTTTGTCATTATGCCTAAACTTTTATAATCAAGCGGAATAGTCTTGGCTAAAATTTGATGCAATCTTTCAAAGACAAAATGCAATTCATCAACATAAAAATGTAAAATAAGGATGATTTAGTAAACACCTATGTACTTCCACAGAAATGTGATCAATATAGAATATTTTCTATCAATTGAACCAGTAATAAAATTCATAATTACCTTAAGGTTTAAAATTAGAAACTCAGGTTAATTACGAAATTAAGAAAATAGTGAAGAAAACTTAATGCATTACTATAGTGCAAAATTATTTGCTCCAGATGGCCAAAGCATATTTTCTATAAATATTTGTAAATCCAGCTACGATAATATTACGATGGTACTCTATAATTAGAAAATTTCATAATTTGAATTAATAGACTACCTAGATTGAGCCAAGCATTTTCAGAGATGTATGGATTGGGACTCGTAAGAGACTGTAATTATAGGCTGGAGCCAATGGCGATGTCAATAAGATATTCGACCGTGGATCAGTATGTGCGTGATTCAAAACCTGGGCTCACCCGTCACTGACATCGCTTTCGAGTAAGGAAACTAACGTTAACAGTAGCTTTACTTTTTTAATTGTGAAATTGAGCACAAGTACTTGGAATTCGAGTCCAGTTAACATATCCTGCCAATCTACGAAATAGCCCTTTTATGAGCTTAATTATAAATTTGAATGCAACACAGCATATGGGGTCGAGACAAAGATCTCGACTTTTGTCTTGGTTTCAAATTTATAAAAGAAATTTACAAAAAATAAGATGAAACATTACTAACCTGCCGCCCTGCTCTTAATCTTGTAACTGCAGTGGTAATTTCCATACTGGTATATATCAAAATAATATTCCATATTAAATTGTGAATTGATTTGTTCAATAAGCAAACATTTGCACCAAATTGATAGATAGCAAAAGCACGTATCAATTGGTTAAATGAGCGCTTATTGTCTAGTCTGAAGCCTAAACTAGTAATTCTTACATAAACTCAGAAAAATGTTTCATAAACCGTGGCGTAGTATAACTATTAATTAACTAATTATTATTATTCTTACTATTATTATTATTATTATTTTCTATATCTTTACCCCCGGTGTAAGGAACCCGAGATTTTATAGTAATAATTATAATAAAAATTATTTTATAATGAAAATTAATTGGGGCGGGATTTAGTGTACTCGGTCAAGCTGCGCGTCACTTGAAAGAATTGAAGCTCCATCCCGCCGGTTAGTACTCTGTGGGCGACCACCTTGGAAGACCGAGTGTCGACAGCTTTAAAAGAAAAATCCCGAGGGTGTTGGAAGGGTTATTCTTAAATCCGCGCGGGCTGCAATTGATGCGCCAACAAAAGGCAACGATTACTAATAACCATGGAGAGGAATGGAGGAAATGACGAAAAGTACAAAAACAGAAACCAAGAAAGGAAACCACGTAGCACATGCGGTAAGTCATGTATATGAATAAGAAATTATTACTACTATAAATGTTTGAGGTTATTATAGCTATTACTAATTTACTATTATAAATTATATTACTAGTATTACTATAATTGCAATATCTGTAGGTTGCAATCAGAGAATTCTGATTAACATTTGTTATTTCTTAAAATTTGAATGTCTCAATAGCGCAATGGTTAGAGGTGTAGATAACGTCATGAAGTTTTAAATGACAGATCCTGAGGTGAATTGAACCCTCGTGGGTTCGAATCCCAGCCGCGCTGATCTGAGAGTAAAATCTCGAGCATTCACTGGACTGGTTACACGGAAAATGGACAAAATTGCCTATCGGATTTAACATGTGGTATTAAGAGTGATAGATATCAACGTAGTTGATCATTTCACTATAATGTGTGTTATTATTATTATTATTATTATTATTATTATTATTATTATTATTATTATTAGTTATTAAGTTAAGTTGTTTATTTATTTAAGTTAAGTTATTTATGTATTCCGGTAATCATTAGATCAATGAAGAAAATCAGACCATAGATAGATAACATTATATAAATGACACAAATCGTATTGTTTATTTAATTTAGTGTATAGAAGTTATAAATGAAGTTAACTTAAGGATTAGATTTATGTTTATGGTTGGAGATAGGGTTAGGATGTAATTTGAATTGAATTAGGATTATATTAATGGAATTAGGGTTAGATTACATGACATTTAGAAAAGAAACCATTCCATTTTTTCATGGATCTAATGTCTACCCTGCCAATGCTAATGTAAAGCCCTGATTGATTGTTTTTGTTTACAAGTTTGAGTTAGACAAAATTAAAAATAGTTATATAACTGTTTAAAAATTTTACTAATAGTACTTTATATAGGGTAATAATGTCAACAATTTAAGCACGGCTTATTTCTAGTCATCTGTGTGATTTGAGTGTAAATATTGTATCTCATTTCGCATAAATGACCAGAAAGTTTTAAGAACAACGTAATAGTCTACATACAGCCAACAGGCTAGGGAATTTCAAAGCATATCTACAACTGGTGCTACTAATATAAGAAAGGTTTGTACTGTTTTAATTTAGAAGCATTTTATTATGGCTATTAAATTACATATTGCATGACTCTCACATTTACTTGCCAGATTTATTGTTGTAACAAAATATTTGAAGTAGCTACAATATTAACTTTGTGCTGGAGCATATATTCTTTAAGATTTCAATATTATTTACTCTTTACGTATACATATATACTGTATATATACATGTATATATACAGTGTATATATATATATATATATATATATATATATATATATTAGATTTCTTTATTATTTGTATTTTATCTCTTTAGCAAACCTATGAAAGGATTAATAAAGTGTATGAAATGGTAAACAGTTGTCTGTCTCGAGTCTTTCATACCGGATGAGCCGCATCAAAACGCCTGTGATTTGCTGCAGTCACGTTCCTAGCCTGGACCTCTTGAGTGCTGGGAATACCAGGTCACAAAATGACCACCAACTGCCGTTATAGGGTCAGAAAACAGAAATAAGATTCAAGTTCGCAATGTTGCAATTCAATATTTTTCCATATTTATTATTCAGAGTCACCTTCGGGTTACACTATTAGCCTATCAGTTATTTTCAGGATTTTATTGTTGGCATAAATATAGGCGTTTAATTTAAAAATCAAATGAAACCTCCGTGACAAAAATATCAGTTAACCATTTATGATGACTTATTAAAACATATTTGCTTTCAACGAACTTGAATACTGTTTCTGTTTTCTAACCCTATAGTGACGTTTCGTAGTCAATTCGTGGACCCATAGTGACTTACTAAAACATATTTGATTGCAACATGTTATGTAATATTCTTTATAGAAATCAAACGCTATACATGTAATTATAAATTTTGACTGGGACATCGATCATTTCTCATTTTTGCGCTGTTATGTAAAAGAGTTTATAAATTCGTTCTTTGTGTGGTAACTCTTGCATTTTGTACATTATACATTTTTTATTTCACTATTTAGTTACGCCGCAATACCAATGCAGCATAGAAACAGGGTCAAACGTGACCGTTAGGCATAATGTTTTGTAGTAGACACATGATGTTGAATTGAAAAAGGTAAATGTTATATATTCCTAAAACTAGCATACCCATAGGCATAGAGAATAAAACAAAGCCTTGCCCATAAGCTGAAGTGACGCAAATGCTTAAGACATCAACAATAGACGCTACGGACTATCTCATTATAGTTAATAAAATCCAGGTTATCTTGATTTTAAAATTATATTAATCAATATATAAATATTTCATATCCATTCCTTTACAACATTATACATATAG
Organism: Enchytraeus crypticus; assembly: GCA_905160935.1. Lineage (NCBI taxonomy): Eukaryota > Metazoa > Annelida > Clitellata > Enchytraeida > Enchytraeidae > Enchytraeus > Enchytraeus crypticus. The sequence continues at coordinate 1,500,745 of CAJHZI010000414.1, read as the reverse complement.
ATCAGTATCATTTCTGCAGCCTTACCTTGAGCGCTGGCGTCACAGTGCACTGGTATATAATAACGTCAACCATATACAATGACACTTTTTAAAAATTATATTTCTCAGAGCAATAGAGTCTATAAATTTTAAAAGGAGTAATAAATGGATCAAAATCATTCCGATCAGTAAAAAAAGATAATTAACTACAATAAAGTGTGAGTATAATATACATACAAGTACAGAATGGTCAAGTAAACACAGCTATAGCACCAATAACAGGCTGTTTACTCAACGACGCTGGCACTTCGACAGCACAAATCAAAATTCACAGAAAATCTATTCTGTGCTCAACATTGAGAAGTGCTTAGCATAATTCTCTCTCATGCATAGCAATACAGCTTAATTAATGCAGCATTTAAAAAGCAGTCCATCGGCTTCATCACTCGGCTCTCGTACAAAAATACTGACAAATCTGACTGCAATTCTGATTGAAATCGCTGCAAGAAATAATCGCGGGCCCCTAGCAGACCCTTAGCGACCCGGGGTCTCCCACCCATCCCCCTGCGTCACTGTTTATGGCTCGCTGTAATCGGCCAACCTGCCGTGGTCCGGTGAAGAAGTGGGAATGGGGATCATGGAAGGGTATCAAGAGGTTTTCGCTCGTTAGAAATTGTGCCGATATTTATGGTCTATTTATCCAGTGTAAGACGTGGAGAGCTAGGTTAAAGCAAAGAAGAGTGGTGCGACCTTTGCAGTCTCGTTAAATACGGCTCGTTGTCGAGGAGTTAGGAAGAAGCCGGAGTGCTAGGTAATCAGACGTCCAAGATGTCATTCGGGAACATTGGGAAAGAAGGAATGGAAGAGTTATCAATCAACGGATAGCTAAAATGGGGGAAATATGGAAATTCGTTTACGTAAGTGGAACGATTACTGTGTGTATGCAAAGTATGAAAGGTGTTGTACGACATTCATCCACATTGGACATACCTAAAATGTATAATTCAGTGAAAGAAAATAAAGGTATAGCCATTTTAATCTAATGATTAGGAAAACATAGAAAATCATAGAAACTAAGTTTAAAGTGCAAAACAAACAAAAAAGAAATAGAGACTGCTTCAAGAAGATATTCAAAAATAAAAAGTGTTAGTAACTTGAGTTCAATGTAGGCCTAGATTTGGATATAACTCCTCGGCTGGACTGGTAACTTTAAACTGATGCCGTACTTGTAATAATTATTACATTGCTTAAGGCAAATTGAAAAAGCGAGCCAATATCGCTAAATGTTTTATTCTGAGTCTAACACATGAGTACTTTCTGTTCAATTTAGCATCCTTGCTTTCTTTAAAACTGTCCGAGTCACGTTCCTCCATCAACATTCTATCAACTAGATACATGTTAGTCTATGCCCTTCTCAGAACAATATTCTAGTTGTTAGATAAATGTTAGTTTATGCCCTTCTCAGAAAAATATTCTAGTTGTGAGATAAATGCTAGTCTATGCCCTACTCAGAAAAATACTCTAGTTGTTAGATACGTTAGTCTAAGCCATTCTCATAACAATATTCTAGTTGTTAGATAAATGTTAGTCTATGCCCTTTTCAGAATAACATTCTAGTTGTTAGATACGTTAGTCTAAGCCATTCTCATAACAATATTCTAGTTGTTAGTCTATGCCCTTTTCAGAATAACATTCTAGTTGTTAGATAAATACTATTCAATAACTCTTAGTTATTATCGATAGGCCTCCCTCTCTTTCTCTCTCTCTCTCTCTTAGTGCACTGCCTACAGACAGGTCCATGGTACATAACGCCTCCACTCTTCTCTGTCTCCCGCTTTCCTCTTCATTTCCACATCTGAGTGGGTCTTTAAATCATCTAACATATCTAATCTAGGCCTGCCTCTGCGTCTATTTCCTTCCATTCTACCTTCTATGACCTCTTTTAATAGACTTTTCCCCCTTAGAATGTGTCCTAGCCAACTCTCCATCGGCCTATATATAATATAATATATGATATATATTTTTACAGTATTTTATATACTCTAAGTTGTCCGACAGCTAATAACAGCTATCTACGCCAATTTTAATAAATATATTTATTTAGTCTACGCAAATTGTTTATATCGAACTGTGGGTATTCGCCAATAAATGTTCTGTGAAGTACTTCCACAATACATCTGCAAGCTATCTTCCTGAAAGTGAAAAAACAACAGGCACATTGCATTGCAGAAATATATGACTATTGTCAGTATTAATTTTAAAATTCTTAATCAAATCCAAACAAAATAGTTAAAAAAAGTAGTCAATGCATGTTTGCCCTTTCAGAAAATTTGGTCAAGAATGGAAAAGTGAAAGGAGAATTCTGGTACGATATATACCCCACTCAGTGGGCGATATTTGAAGGTTAGCACAGCACGAAGTGAAAAATCTTTCAAGTGGTAAACAAGCGAGAATTAGCGCCTCTCAACTATCTCCAAGTGGTAAACAAGCGAGAATTAGTGGCTCTCAACTATCTAGAAACACATTACGGCTATTGACTGCTCTTTCTCTCTCTCTCTCTCTCTCGCTCTCTCTGTCTCTGTCTCTCTCTCTCTTTCTCTCTCGCACAATTCTATTGCATTCTACCATTGACAAAAGTTTTCCCGTAATCCATACATAGTTGTGATGGAGAGTAGGAAAACCTTACCTATTAACATACACCAGTAAATCAATTAATTATACTAGTAGTTATTTAATCATGCAACCAATTAATTAATTATACCGCCAATTAATAAATTATACAGCCAATTAATTAATTATACAACCAATTTATTAATTATAGAGCCAATTTATACATAAAGCAATCTCTAGCAAAGTCAGTGAATGAGATTATAGGAACAAATTTTAATCAAAGAAAATTAGAATGAAACATTTCAGAGAAGGGGGTACAACGTTCCTGGTGAAGACGTGCATAAGCATTGGAACACAGACGTGGTAAGCCTTCTCTTGAGTGATAACGTTATTGATCAACGGAGTTCTCTTATTACACATGAAAGAGGACGAAAGAAGGCTTTGAGTAGGAATACGTTCCTTGGTCCTGCCACCTGGCAAAACGCTAGAAAGTGTGCACGTGTGTGTATTTGTGTGTGTGCGCGATAAAGCTCTCTCTATCACACACACACACACACACACAAATACAGAGAAAGAGAGAGAGAGAGAGAGAGAGAGAGAGAGAGAGAGAGAGAGAGAGCTGGATTGTTTAATGCACAGCTAAAATATGAACATCCTTTAAGTACATGATTTCGGATTTTCATATTTTACTTAATTCATTATTTACACATTTATCCTCTATCATGCTTCTTAGCCTCAAGTCATTTTTCCCGTCCAGACATCAGCACAGTGGAGTGATGAGGAAGAGATATGAGAGGGGGACGGGGGGGGGGCTAGTCTAGAATGTCTGAAGATGTTTTCCTCCTTATTCTAAGAACAAGCTCTTCGTGTTTTAAGCCACTATTACAAAGTTTAAAAGCTTAGAGGATAGCTAAGCTTTCTCTCAGACAACTGGATTACAAAGGTTATCTATAAACAAGACTAGTATTGCTATCCTGGTAGACTAGTATTAGTAAACTAGTATTGCTATCCTCTAAGTATAAGAATGGTATTGTTATCTACTAATTATTGGAATTGAATTAATATCCTCTAAGGATAGAAATAGTATTGTTACCCTCTAAGAATAGAAATAGTATTGTTATCCACTAAGCATTGAATGGTATTATTATCCTCAAACATTGGAGCAGTATTGTTATCTTCAAAGCATTTGTTAGCAATGTTATCCTCTAAGTATAGGTATTGTTATCTCCCATTTCATTTTCTAAACAACCATACTGGTGAAGTTGACCTCTCACCAAGTGGATTATTAATAATATATATATATATATATATATAATATATATTATAATATATATATATTATATATATATATATATATATATATAAGCAAACACCGCACCGTCATTGCTCAGCAGTTAATGGCAACTCTAATAAACAATCGTATTACATGTACATAACGGCACACTGGGACAGGAAGCACAGATGCTTCTTTAAGGCCAATTTCCTCCTTCCTCTTCATAGATATTAGTAATCGTTGCCTTTTGATGGCGCATCAATTGCAGCCGGCGCAGATTTAAGAATAATCTTCAATCACACTAGGATTTTCCTTCAAAGCTGTCAACACTCAGTCTTCCAAGGTGGTTACTCACTTAGTACTAATTGAGGCTGATGTAGATTAACTTCAAACCAAGTGCACTAAATTCAGCCTTATTATTGTTATTGTTATTTCTCAATCGAATGAACTATAAAATATTGTTATTTCTTAGCCCCGAGTTGTCCTTCACTTCAAAGCCCCTCAGTTTACCAAATCTCAGCCTAGCAATAAAAGGTAAGACTAGCTGATGGGAAGAGGGAGTTAAGAGGGAGGGCTGCGACCAGGTAATGAACTCAGAACTCGGAGAATTAAAGATGAAAATGTCATTCTCCGAGGATGACAGAGCCGAGTGATCTCGTCGAAATCCCTGACTATCATTAAGCCGGCGTGAAATCTGACAAAATCATATGAAATCTTCTTGATTCTAAAACTCGTAATTTAGAATACGAGCAGCGACTGAACTTAATTTTAGTCTCTTCGCATTGTTAATTTACTATTGTGTACTATTATATATCAATTGTGTACTATTACGCACTAATATGCATAAACTGTGTACCATAGCGTACTATTATGTATCATTGTGTACTATGATGTACATGTACTATTATGTATCATTGTGTACTATACTGTACTATTATGTATCAATCATGTACTATTGTGTCCTACTATGTACTACTATGTATTTTTACTCATGTTCCAGACTTGCAGAATTCTAGTCACCACACAGATTGTGGCATTATACCACCATGCTACTTGACCTTCATTGTCCATTCAGCGCTACTGAGGCATTTAGCATAGAGCGGCGCTTTATAAATATACGTATTATTATTATTATTATTATTACTATTATTATTATTATTATTATATATTGTATACTATTATGAATTTGTTACAGCATTAAATTCGTTCGCAGCTTAACAAATAAATAGCTTACTTTAACTAACGGTTACCTAGCATATACATATACAAGCTTTGAAAAAATTGTGCAGCGCAAGCAAAAGTCAACTTAAAGATCATCGCCAACATCTAAATCAGTATTTAAAATGCAGCATGTGCCTTCTATATATGGCGTGATATAATGCTGTATTTTCGTGAATAATGTAAAAATAATTTCAAAAGACAGTGGTAAATCTCGACTAATGATTAAAAGGACGTCAAGCAACAACCATACGATATAAAAATTAAAAATAAAAACCTACGGAAGAAATGAAGAGTAGACATAATGATAAAACATATAGAATAGACAAATTAGACGACAAGGAGCTGCTCCAAATGTGATTCATCTAGGATGTTCTATTGTCAAGGAGAAGGCATTTCAGACATATTAGGAGCAATTTTAAGTTAAGTGGTACTCCAAGATACTCTAAGGTACTCCAAGATCTCTCTCTAGTGCTCTGCCAAGCGGCAGGTCCATGATAGATATTCCCACTCACATGCTGCTTTTCACGCTCAAAAAAGAGCACGCCATCGATTAACGAGTTAATCTCTTCACAAATTATTATGTCTTATCCACACCTTAATGTAGCCTATATTTGGAAATAATATGGCTTCTGCAGTGGTTTCCCGTTGCTTTCCTTTACTCTAAGATATCTTCATAAAATGTAATGTAAGGTAAAAGACATAAAATGTAATATAAGATATCTTCCTAAAATGGTTCATCTCGTAAGTAATACATCGCTTCGCTATTTCTTCCATTCCAAACGATAACAAATAAGAGAGATTTCTAAATATCATCGTATCTATTCATGTTGGTTTTTTATAATATTTAAAATAAAATAAAAACTGAGGCATCAAGTCCATATAAACTCTTGGCGTTGTCAGCCGTTGGACTTCTGTAATTCATTAAAAATCGTTAATTAACGTGACAGGACCGTGGTGCGAGCAGACATCGAATGTCTACTTGTCTCGCGAAAAATACAAAAAAGAAAATGTCTTTTAAATACAAATGAGAAACCTAAGAGAGGGCGCGAGAGAAAGATAGAGAGAGAAAGAGAGAGAGAGAGAGAGGGAGAGGTGAGAAAGTGAGAAAAATTAAAAGCTCAGCGCCCTAACTGAGATTTATGGAACTCAATTTTTTAATGACTAGAATCTTGAATTAGCAAAAATAACGCGACAGTTTGTCATTCACTTAAGATTCCGAAAAAGTGTAAAATCATTTGCTTAAGTTTAACAGTAGATATAAATAAATCTTCTCTAGTGATCTGCACAATGGCAGGTCCAAGGTTAATATTCTTACTTAGTGAGTGCTTTCACTTTCAAAAAAGAGCACTCCATAGATCAACAATTGAATACCTTCATAAAAGATTGTAAAGACTAAGACTTATTCATACTTTGCGAAGTCTATGGCTTGGAAAAATATGGCTTCTGGTGTTGTTTCTCATTCCCTTCATCAGTTCTTCCTTATTCGCCTCGAACGATACGTAAAAGCTGGTAAAGCTAATGTTAACGTCAGTTTCCTCACTCGAAAGCGATGTCAGTAACGGGCGAGCCCAGGATTTGAACCCCGCACATACTGATCCGCGATCTAATATCATACCGACATCGTCACTGGCTCCAGCCATAGTGCAGTTGTCACTGACACAACAAGGGAATATACAAATATTAATGCATAAAAACATTTCCTGAGGTACAACAATGCAATTTTTTAAGATGAGAATGGTACCCATTCAGACTTACCGAGCTAATATCATAAATAATAGCAATAAGCCATGTCTAATGGGATTAAATTTCAGAACTCTAAAAGATGAACCAGCTCAGAAGACATTTCGACGATTATAATGCTTTCAGGTAACTGAATTATGAGTAAAAGCTCGTTTTGATATTTTAAAGTAGCTTAGTGCAGAAGAAAGAGTTAGATTGGTAGAAGAGTGACATAGAGTGAGATACCTAGAGAGAGAGAGAGAGAGAGAGAAAGAGAGAGAGAGAGAAAGAGAGAGAGAGAGAGAACGAGAGAGAGTGTGTGTAGCTGGAAGTAATGAGGATGGTAAGAAAAGGAAGGTAATCCTGGAGTTGACAGGACGCATTGAGCGGGACTGACGCTGGCTTAAACCTGTTGCTAGCATCACCTTTATTACCTGACTCTGACACTCAGCTGCTGCGTAACTGCTGCCTTCCTTCCATACTGTTTCTCTCTCCCTCCTTATCTCTCTCTCTTTCTCTCACTCACTCTCTCTCTCTCTCTCTCTCTCTCTATATATATATATATATATATATATATATATATATATATCTTCTCTCTCTCTCTCTCTCTCTATCTTCTCTGTCTTCTCTTTGCAGATATATATATATATATATATATATATATATATATATATATATATATACATGTATATATATATATATTATATATATATATATATTTATCTGCGTGTATATATGCCAGTATATACATGTATACATTATATAAAAATTACTGATATGTATATATCTACCTCCCAGTGTACAGACTAAATGCAGGTCCACATAACTCTTTCAACCAATTCTATCCTCAGCCTTTCTTTTCATCTCCATATATAATTATTGTTCTCACGTCTCCTATGTTTCTAAGCTCTTTCTCTTCACTACGTAGTAGTACGTACGAAGCTCTATTTAGCTCTTCTCTTTAATTCTTACCGCATTTATTAACTACCTATCCGCGCCAACTCTCTCATGAACCTCTTTGTATATTTTATGTAATATTTTGAGTCCAAGTAATCCTCCACATATTTCACTTGCTACCGTCTTTCTTAGACTTCTGTAACGTCCAGATTACATCCACATAGAAGTGACGTCCACGGTGAAGGTTTTACCATTTTTACCTTTGTGTTTATCTCATTACTCTTCGTTGGAGTGGCACACAATACGAGCTGCATTTTCGAAATACTGCAAAAAACCGTTTAGCGTCAGCTTAGAAGAACCGAGGGTACAAGTCGGAAGAGTCCGGTCAGTGAGGATGTGAAAAGCAGTACAGAACCTCAAGTTATCTGCAGTCAGCCGACAAGTTCCCTTCGGTTACGCCAATTAATTAACTTCCATGTAATACAATACAATAAACCAAATGATAGGAATTGTTAAGTAAAGCTGGTAAAGCTAAGGTTAACGTTAGTTTCCTCACTCGAAGCGATGTCAGTGACGGGCGAGCCCAGGATTTGAACCCCGCAAAAGTTAATAGTAAATAATTAATTCACAATAATTAATAGTTAATAATTAATTCACGTATTAAAATTTTGTCTCATTAATGATGTTTTAAATAGCCTAGTATTTTTTAATAAGATTTAATTCAGATTATCGAGTGACGAGTTTGAGCTTCGATTAATATTTAATTTTTTTATTGAACTTGATTTAATTTAAATGAGAAACCGTATAGCTTGTTTTTTTCTGAAAATGTATGTAATGGTGAAATATTCAGCACAAATTCTCTACAGCTCGATATGTAAAGCAGCAAGTAGCTATATGAAATTCTGAATGCAGGGATTCTGGAGATAATTAAATAAATTCATAGGTTCGATAAAATTCAACGCTTTCAAAGTCAACCACTGCCATCTTGAAGATCATAAATGCATCCTTTAAAAAGTCGCTTTGCTTCCAGTGGTCAGAAGCAGTAATCGATTGCATTTATAACGATATTTTCAGAACACTTTTATAAGCCATCCGAGACTATCATTCAAACAAGTTCTTCTGGCCAAATGGTGAGAAGCACTGCACAGCAAGTGAAGAAGCAGCAGTACGAAGAGCGACTTAGCAGCAGCTGGCTTGCTGGTTATTTGAAGTTTATGTGATATTGACACAAGAAAACTGGTCACACTGTATTGCTATAGACAACAGCTGTGTTGGCGTAGATAGATATTGGAAATTGAGGGGAAGATTTCATTTATAGCATTCAAATCGGTTCTCATTATTCAAGTCCTATCAGAGCCGGTCACATATCTATTAGATGTCACACTGCGGATTAGTATGTGCAGATAGGTTTTAGAGACCAGAAACTGACGTTAAACATAGCTTTAGGCATATGTAGTCATTTGATGCTGCATTATTTCATTACCTCTGAATTAATTCTGAAACACTTTCAAATGTTGATACTCAAATTGGTTTTAGTTCATTTAGAATAACTCAAACTCCAGACGATAGAGCTATCTCGGGATTGTGAATGCGTTAGTACAGTTTAAAATTTTAAACATATTAGGCAACACAGTGATCATGATCTACAGTTAATAGCAAAACTTAAACAAGAGGACATAAATTCAAATAACTATCAATTTAGCTTTAATAAAATTGCGTCACAACGCTACATAATTGTAAGGTTATTTGCAAATTTTAACTGGGTGCAAAACTTTAAATAGCCTGCGAAAGTCTTGTAATTTTTTAAAAGCATTTTCTCAATCATAAAACAGACAAGAAACAAAATCACACAATTTTTTTTACTTGGGATATCATCTCTCTCTCTCTCTCTCTCTCTCTTAGTGCACTGCCTACAGGTAGGTTCACGACATGTAACTCTCCCATTATTCTATTCTCCGATTTTCTCTTCATATCAACATATGAAGTAGTTATCAAAATCATCAAAAATCCCAAGTCTCGATCTTCCTCTAACCTTTTCCTTCCATTCTTCCCTCAATTATTTCTTGAAGCAAACCATTCCCCCTCTCGGCACATGGCCCATCCAGTTCTTCTTTCTATTCCTTATGATCATGAGGTTATCATCATCATCACCATCATCTTCATCATTCTCCTTGTGAGGATATCATCATCATCATTTTCCCTTGAATCTCAATTTGAATAGGATATAAATGAAACAATTTCTTCGACAGTTTTCAGGGAGGCAATTTTACACACCATACAGTTAGCATCTTTCTCTCTTACTCTCTCTCTCTCTCCCACTCTCTAGTGTTGTGCCCAGTTGGAAGTCCAAGGTAGGACATATTCCTAGTAATAGTCTGCTTTCGCAATCCACAAAGAGTACTCCATTGATTAAAAGGTTGATCCATTTACAAAGTGCTCAGTTTCGCCCATATCGAATCGCCAGTGTCTGGAGCCAGTGGCGATATCTGTAAGATATTCAACCGCGGATCAGTATGTGCGGAGTTCAAATCCTGGGCTGGCCCGTTACTGACATCGCTTTCGAGTGATGAAATTTAGGTTAGCACTAGACTTACCAGCGTTTTACCCATACCTTAATGTAGCCTATAGAATGGAAACTATTTTTCTGAGGCCATTTCTCTTGCCTTCTTCAGTTCATAATCAGTGGCCTCTAACAACATGAGCAGCATACGGCTGCTCTATACTCCAATGTTTTGGGACACGATTCGGTTAGTATGTGTAAGAAAATTAAAGAAATTAAAAAAATAGAAATTAATTAATTTAATTAATTATTGTAATTAATTTATAAATTAATTGTAAAATTAAAGGAATTAAAACACATTTAAAAATTGTCAAGGCAGGTAATAGAAATCATATATCGTAATTAATGATTTCAAATTAATTAACAAAAATTAATTTAAATGCTTTAAAATTACTTCCAAACGTACGGGCTGCGGAGGGGCATTGCACCCACCATTGCTACACATTAGGCTTTGTACCCCCCGCCCCCTCCCCCTCCCCCCATCCCCTCAACTGCCCTGCCAGCTGCTGCGCCTGACGCTTGAGATGTGAGGGCGACTGATTGCCGATAGAATACTGAGCGAATCATAAGGATCCGTACAATCACGCCGGTGCACGACTCAATAGATTCACGGATGATCTATGGCAGTGTACACATGCGAAGCACTCGAAACCCGAAGAAAGGTTTGAAATTCGAAGGAAGTTTACATCAATCGCTGGCATTTTACGACTTATGTTGTGAATAATAGTTTTCTAGTGCTCCTGCTCGATTTAACTAAACCATTGGTTTATAAAATGTAGCAACTTACGAGAAAGATATAACTGTAATGTTTACATTTGCGCGTACACCAAGCCAAGTGAGAACAAAATACTTTAATGCCTTAATGTTTCTCTCTATATCTCTCTTTCTCTGTAGTGTTATCCAATTGCCAGGTAAAAGGTACATATGCTATTATTAGCGTCTGACATCTCGCTCAAAAAATATCAACCAACAGGTTCAAAGCTAATCTTAACGTCAGTTTCCTCACTCGAAAGCTAAGTCAGTGACGGGTGAGCCCAGGATTTGAACCCCGCACATACTGATCCGTGGTCGAGTGTCTACCGACATCGCCACTGGCTCCAGTTCATCACATCATATGGGCTTTGCTTCGAAAAAAACTTGAATACATATAGAAAATGGTGACGCAACAGTCATTTGTACAAGCTTTGTACAAGATTTGTACAGCTCCCTGCAATGAGAGACCTTATCTACAGGCCTTGTCTTAAATAAACGACCTTTCTGGTCTTATCTTTGGACTTCTTGAGATGCGTGATGAAGCGTCAGTCGCCGCCAGCTAATGCAGTCAATTTCAGGAAAACATTCAATCACGAGAACGTATAGGCAAGACGAATGTTCGGCTAAGACTTTGTAATTCAATATAGCGATTTCTCCATAGAAATCTGCGGGATTCATTTCAACGCTGACCGAACTAATGTTTCACTTAAATTTATAGCAAATATATTGCATACAGATGAACCAAGTGTCAGTTTATAATAAATAACATTTTTCCATACATAATGTGTTGTTAAGCCAAACTATTAGTGCACTGCATATTGGCACTAGACAATACGAAGTGCACTAATATCATATACTCCGTGGTCCATGGCATATAACAGATATAACTCCTCCACATACTTCTATCCTCTGCTTTTCTCTTCATATCTCTCTTTTAGTGCACTGCCTACTGGCAGGTCCATGGTATATAACGCCTCCACTCTTCTCTGTCTTCCGCCTTCCTTCATATCAACATACGAATTAGCTATCAAATCATCCAGCATCTCAAGCCTCGATTTTCAACCATATTTCTTTCCTTCCATTCTTCCTTCAATAACCTCGTTTAGCAAAACATTCCCTCTTTAGAGTAGAGAAATTAGGTTTTATTCGCTTTGTAGATTTTAGGAAAGCTTTTGACAGTATAAACTAGATGAAGATATTGAGAATTTTAAGAGTAACTAGAGTGGACTGGATATTACATAGAATATTAGTGATGAATCCTTACATAAATCAAAAGTAAATTAATCAATTAATTATCAAAATAAGTTAAGTAAATAACGATGTCAATTTCGCAAACAATAAAACCATTATAATGTATGTATATAAATATATATATATATATATATATATATATATATATATATATATATATATATATACTTTTCAATGGACGCTTTCGAGAGATGATACGGGCCTTAAGCATTTAAGTTATATTATAAACTCCTCTTTATTCTTAAGTGCAATAAATGATAGGGCTTTCCCATCTCCATTCGAGTAGGTTTACATGCCTCCAATTACAATTTAGTCTATAGCTTGATTAGTTGAGAGAAATGACTGTGACAGACTGTGAGGATTACCAGCACACAGTGTACTGTGCACCACAGCCTTGTACAGTAGCTGTGCACAGCAACTGTGTACAGCAGCTGTGTACAGCAGCTGTGCACAGCAGCTATGTACAGCAGCTGAGACCATCAGCTGTGCACATCAGCTGTGCGCAGTAACTGTGCACTAAAACTCAATACAGCTCGACACAGCTGCTGTGCACTGTACTTGTACTCAGAAACTGCACTAGGCACTGAAGATGAGCAAAGCCCGATGAGCACAGCTGCTGAGCACAGCTGCTGAGCACAGCTGCTGAGCACAGCTGCTGGACACAGCTGCTGAGCACAGCTGTTGAGCACAGCTGCTGAGCACAGATGCTTTACATAGCAGCTACACTCAGCAGCTTTGCACAACAACTTCACTCAGTAGTTGTGCACTGAAATCGAGCACAGCAGCTGTGCTTAGCAGTTGTGCACAGCAGCTGAAGCAGTTATTATCAGTTTGTCATAACCAGGCCGAAGTGCAGCTGCTGCTCTGAATTGTCATCTTTATTATCCAGTGAACGAGACAAATTATGCAGTCGTGATCTACACTCGATGAAAAAGTCAATCGCTGTCTTATTTACAATCAAATTGATTGTGCCATCTATGACTAGGCCATTAGCGAAATGGTAATTGTACTGCACAGTGCAAGCAATACTATGCAATACAGTAAAATATACTACACAATACACTACAATACAACGAAATACAATGTAATGCAATGTAATGTAGTACGATGCAACGATTTGTAGAATACAGTTCTATACAAAACAAACTGTGCACTACAGTCTCGTTCAATGCGTTCTAATGCAATTTCAAGTAGGCCTACAGTAAAGGGCAATTCTAATACAATGCATATATCTACTTTTATCTTGCATTTATCATCTAACTTTATCTTATTTACTCAGTATTTGTCACAATAAAGAGCAAAGGAAAGCACAACTTTTAAGATGCCATCCATGTGTTTTTTACTTCTGATGTGTAGCTTTCACAAAACAAGACATTAGGAAGAAAAAGTGTTAGCAAGCATAAGGTTAGCTGTATATTTTGAGCATTTCATTTGTTATAACTTTACATCTTGATTTCGCCTCGACTTAATTGTCAGTATTTAGAATCTCACAGATACTATAGAAAGAATTTAAGTATGACTGAACTCCTGCAACTTGTTTTTTATTCTCAATTTTATTCGATTGAACCTGTAAAACCTGTTCGTTGTTGGATGTGCTCGTACAAAAATAAAGCCATTACGGCTTTATCGTCTTTTACGACAAAGCACTAAGCGTCCACGATTGGTCTATTCTTCAGAAAATTCGGACACAACACGGGTAACCCAACATGGGTTACACAACACGGGTGAGTACTTACACTGATCAGTTTCGTTTAATTCTATTGTGATCAGTCAAGGCAATAGCACTGCGGTGTAATAAACTGTCTGGATAATCAATTGTGTGCTCACATAAGTGCGGTATGGTTGATGGTTTATTGAATACAAATCTTATAATATTTCTATGGAAGAGCACTGAATGGATAGACCTCTCAGGCTGATTGCAAACTGCTTGCTTGTTTGTTATGCAATAAAAATATATTTTTAAAATAATAATAATACATTTCTAATATATTATAATATAACATTTTTTGTTAGAATTTGTAATAATAAATTTTGTTTTAACTGATTTTGTTTTGTTTATTCAATAAGCGTAACACGGTCGAAAGTTTTAGAATTTATCACTGTCATTGTTACCTTATCAACCCGAACCTCGTCAACACAGACATTTTCTATGTTACTTTTAAATTAGACTCTGCTTGAAAAACAGAGATTACTTTCTAAATTAGTTTGTTACTCTATTAGGCGAACTTTCTCCGGTTGGTCGTTTCTTTCTATTACCTCTTTCATGTAATATTTCTACAACATATTACATGTAATATTTCTACAACATCTTATGTGTAATATTTCTACAATCTCTCACATGTAATATTTATTCACCATCCTACATGTAATATTTCTGCAATCCCTTACATGCAATGTGTCTGTTACTTCGAAAAAGTACATGTAACATTTCTATTACAATATGTTTATACTAATATTTAATATAATATTAATACAACCTCATAATGTAATATTTTAATACATTTTGCATGTAATATCTAGAGCGTCTTACTTGTAATATTTCTACAACCTTTTACATTTAATATTTCGACAACCTCTTACATGTAATATTTGTGTAATTCCTTACATGCAGTATTTCTATTACTTCGTACATGTAATATTTATACTGTCACGTAATGCAATATCTCTACTGCATTTTGCATGAACTATTTCCACTACCTACAGTATAAATGCTCATCCTGAGATCACAACAACTAATAATACCATGAGCTTCTTCATTTCAATTACTCGTTAAGTAGGCCTAATAAAAAATACTGAGGCCATACTTTAATACAGTCGTCTTGTTAACAATGTGTAATAACACTTGGCTAATTAACAGCCGTCTTGTTAACAATGTGTAATAACACTTGACTAATTTACAGCCGTCTTGTTAACAATGTGTAATAAATACTTGACTAATTAAGAACCGTCTTGTTAACAATGCGTAATAACACTTGACTAATTAACGGCCGTCTTGTTAACAATGTGGAATCACAATTGACTAATTTTCTAATTAACTATACTAACTAAAGTTTCCTACTAGCACTACAAAACGCTAAATCAAGCCAGTTTGCCTACTGCAGTGAGATGGGAGAAGAGTGGATAGGTGGATAGAGGTGTGGGGAAGGCCATATAATTAATGGTCAAAGCAGGAGAGAAATCGAGGCCGTATATCTCGACTAGCATCCTTAGCAGGAAGGACTGCGACATATCTGCAAGCTGTACGATTAATTGCATAAGCAGTGACTCGGGTCCTAGCATATAATGTCTGATAATATGATAACATATGATACTTTATAATGCGCTACTTACTAGCATGACTTACAAGTTTTATTATGCATACGACATATATTATAATACTTATTTATAACGTAGTATTTTTCAAGTACAGCTCAAACAAAATAACAATTTTGTAAAGAGTAATAATAATAGTTTTGATGAAACTACATCATGATCAATAAGGTTTTCGACTGTGGTTCAACATATGCGTGGTTCAAATCCCGGGCTCGCCATCACTGGTGCAGGCCTATATTTAGCTTAATTTATTTCAGCTATACTAGTAACATTAATAAGAAGTTTAATAGGAATTTAACAGTAAGAGTAGAAATAACATTTTAGTAAACTAACAGTAATATTAATAGAATAAATGTTTTGCAGTCAGTTTTCTCATCCAATTATGATGCCAATGAGACAACTAAATTAGCTAGATACTTCAAAATTACCACTAGACGGGGTACAAAAGCTTGAGGTCGCGTTAAGGTGTAGATAACGGTATTGCCTTTTGCGAAGGGATTAGCTCGATAGACGTTGTCGTGCTCTTCATGGAGCGAGAAGCAGCATGTGACTATAAATAAGTACCTTGGACCTGCAGTTTTACAGAAAACTTGAGAGAGAAGGCATTAAAAGAGAGAGAGAGAGAGAGAGATAAGCAGAGACTGAGACAAGCAGACAAATAGACAAATAGACAGACAGACAGTATATACCGAATCATGCCCACTTGATGGCTTCCTCTGTACACTCTGTATCGCATAATTCGCATTATAGTTCTACAAGTCAAAGCAACGAGCACAAGATCTCGTTGGATTCGAGACATGCGGCGATGGACGAAGATAAATAGACGACTTGACGCGTCCAATGAATTGAGCCCTTAGAGGACAAACTTTATGCATCAATCAAATCGTTGATTGGTCCTTTAGCTGTCTAAAATCGACCAGAGTGACGCAAGCACAATGGCGCATGTAGAAGATTTTGGGAATGCACGCCCCCCCCCCTAAGACGATCAGCAAAAGTGTACACTGCTATTTTGCTTATTATTACTATATAATTCTTTCTGTAAAGAAGTCTCGAACGAAGATCGAGTTCGGCCATGACACTGCTATATAAGTTTTCGTTGTTAATTAATATTAATAATAACTCATTATTTTAAATATAAATACTCTACTATTATGGTTTGCTTTTTATTGTGATTTATAAATACGATTTAAACAGCACAAGTAGGGGCTAGATTATGAGCATTCCGTACCAAACGTCTTTGATGTGCCTTCCAGAATTCTGAAATAAGTTCATTATTTTTTAATTTTGTTTTCAGGTACTGACAAAATATAGTAGATTTTTTCACAAAATGGAAGTACTCCCAGATTGAATTCTGGTTAAATTTCCAACTTTATGTCTCAACGCTTTATACGACGAGTGCAATCTATGTGCCTCATAAAATCACATTATCTGCTCCATAGGATTACTCAATGGGTTCTACAATCCGCTCAACAGAACTATATAACGCCTATTTGCTATTCATATTTACACAGGAATACGATACCTCTGCTGAAAATTAAAATATTACATCATAATATTACACAAATGCGCAATATTTGTCATATAATGCGACTGGTGAGCACTATATGATGCTAAAAATAACTCGGAGGTCGGGGGAATTCACATCGCTGGTAGTCCAGTCAGACTAAGCCGCAATCAGGATTTGACGCAATCCGGCGAGGCGAGTCCTGGACGGGTTCCCGTCAACCAGTAGACTTGTCCACGTCTGACGGTAACATGTCCGGAAACCATGCCTGCATTGCCCATAGGCACATAGAAACACTGAAAATATTCTGTCTACGACTCACTGTCACTTGAGAGGTCTTATTACGATCTCTCTCTCTTCTCTCTCTCTCTCTCTCTCTTTCTCTCTCTCTCTTTCTCTCTCAGTGCACTGCCTATTGGCAGGTTCATGGTATATAAGTCATCCACATATTTCTTCTATCTTCTGTTTTTCTTTTCATATCAACATATAAATTAGTTTTTATTTTAATTTTATTTAGCGTATGCGTTAATCCAGATAGTTGCTTCACTTGTAAGGCAACTTAGTGTAGACAGTCCACCCGGTAGGCGGGTTAGAGGGCACTCCTCAACGATATGTTTCATGTTTTGCGATTGGCCGCAGTCGCTAAGCGGTGAATCACAAATACCCCGGCGAAACTCACTTTCTCTGCATCTACCATGAAGTAGTTATCAACTCATGCAACATCTCAAGTCTCGGTCTTCCTCTAACTTTTTCCTTCCATTCTTCCCTCAATTACATCTTTCAGCAAACCATTCCCTCTCAGTACCTGACACATCCAGGTCTTCTATCTATTCCTAATTATATTTATCAATTGTCTCTTTATACCAACCTTATTTAGCACTTCTTCGTTCGTAATTTTGTCGGTCCATTTGATCTTCTCTATTCTTCTCCATAACCACATTTTGAATGATTCTAGCTTTCTAATATCCTCCTTTCTCAACTCTCATGTATCACACCCTTACAATATCTGCAAACGACTAAAAAATTACAATTACAATTACTACATGCATAAACATGACTTACATATATAAACAGCAAAAGAACAAGAATTTCACTTAACTTATTAGATCTCAAGTCAGACTTTTTCCCGAAGACGCGAAAAAGTCATCGCTTCGCAATTTCCGCTCTAGTAATTTACATTCGAGCAATTTTTCAATCTGGAATCTATCTTAAAAATTCTTTCAACGTCTCCGTCTCCTCACACCATAAAACCACGATGCTACGTGCCACAGGGCTTGTGCTAAAATGTCTTGTTAGCACATTTTAGCGTATAAATGAAGAAAAAGATTGTTATAAACCAGTAAAATTAGTTATTTCGTGTTGGAGCAATGAAATTTGTTATTTCTGGATCAAAAGAAAATATGAATACTGTTAATGGAGACGACCTGTAGTGATGTGTGCTGTTGGGGACGTCCCTGACATCATCTCTGGATGAGGAATCGGACGTTAAACCTTTATTGTTATTATTATTATTATTACCGATGACTTGATGGTAATGGAAATCCGCTTCAAAGACGTAATTTCCACAGTGCCAATGTTGCCAATAAATGACGTGAAGTTAAGGCAAAGCAATTAGGCTGGAATGCGCCTGTCTCGAGTGTGCTTACATTTGAACGAGATATCAAAATACGCGTATGAATTTGTGCCTTGAGACGGTATTTAGCAGAATGATACAAAGGGATAACGAGAGATATGGCTGAAGTCTGTGAATTAAACCCAATATATTCTTGAATTAATTACAAAAATAGAAACTACAAGCATTAACGAGTTGACAATAGCGCCATACGATACGCCTAGTATTTATCAAAATGATGCCGCAATTTTCACGATCTTGATTTTGTTAGTTGATGTAACGAACGCTAATTTAATCGTCTAGCATCTTCGTACTGAAATATCAAACTCATCAATATATAAGTTTAGTAGCAACTACTGTAATAATCTGCAACTACTGCAATGACTGCAATAACTGCAACTACTGTAATGTAATAATCGAAATGTTATTATTATTTTCAAAATTACTTGAAAATATTATACTTTTCATATAATTAGCAAGTTTAGGCCAATTTACTCTGGTCGACTTTGGCTATTATCCTATTAAATTGAAAAAAATCTCTTATAGCTGAGTTTATAGCTGGAAAAGTGGAAAGACTCGAAAGAGCCAAGAATAAATCCATGATTTCATAGAAGACCAACATTCAAGAACCGATGATTCCTAGAAGAGAAATTAATTATTTAGGGCTTTACATTTACAACTGACACCTTTGAGTATCTACAATATCTGATGATGGGATCAAGTTTGGTGCTATGCTACATTTAATCTTGTAATATAATGTACATGTATTGTGCAGCTTCTGTCAGATTGTATCTAACAAAGGTTGCACATTAAAAATGTATTTTAATGCATCTTTTTACATTTGCATTTCGTTACATCTTGTAATATAATATTTTACTACAAATACAGCTTCTGTCAGAGTATATTTGACAAAGGTTGCACATTAAAATTTTATTTTAATGCAAGCAACATCGAAAAGTTGAAGCGGTTGCATTGACAATGTAGAAATTTCACACAATGGGAGAATAAGTAAATATTTGAGTAGAAATGTTCAATGCTTCAGTTCTTCTAGACTTCATTTACTACTAATATTCGGCCTACTTCTTTAATTTCGTTGCTAAAATTTCAACTGTATATTCAAGACATTTTGAACAAAATAAGCACTCACCTCTAGCGGAGGTGAACTTATGAAAGTTCTGAGTAGCCTATTTAGGCTTTGTAATAATTGTATTTTTAAACTATCATATTGTATAAGATATTTTTAACTTTACGATTTATTTTTACTCGCTGCTTTTACACATTCCTTTTCTTAATTGCAAAATCGGTGTAAGTTAGTGCCGTCAAGGCCTATTACCGATCACACATAGGTTTGAACTTTTAGTCTGCATGCACATACATGTATGTTTGTCAGAATTGTATATGACGCTATGAACAAATAAATAAATAAAAGCTGACGGTTCATAGTTTTGCTCCAGATTGCCTGCTGTCGTCAGACTCGTCACTACACGGTGACAGGGAAAACTGGATGATTTGAGGATCAATCCCACACAGAACATAAACACTGTGATCAGATGTTACACATGAGATAGTCCAGTGGTTCATAATTATTGATATCAATTAGTAAACTATTAAAATATAATGATTGATTTACGGATTAATTTACTGATGTTACAATCTATTCTCCGTGAACTAGCTAACCATTTTACTTAAAAACAAGACGAAGTTTTCTTCATACTTCGTACTCATATAAATCTATTTAGTGGAAAAGCAGGTAGCATACGCTAAGTACTTCGACGGTGAATCAGTACGTTCAAATCAATTGCTCTCTCCGTCACTGACAAACCTTCAAGACAAGAATCAACATCAACTTTCCTTGAATTCCAGCTTAGCTAAGGTCTGGATACGAATAATCATTTTCCAGTCCTCTCTACAGGGTAGGGAAATTCTACTTTCGTTTTAGAAAGTTTTGTTGTAATTTCTGGAGTCCTGGCGCTCACAAACTGAATGCTCTTTCTGAAGATGGTTTGGGTCTCAGTGCTTTGTCGCCTTTTATGACACTTGCAGTCTACGGCTGGTCTCTCTTCTTTCGCAACCCGGACACAACACTGGCATAACTATCGAGACAAGAAATTGACTCTAAATTTGAAGTTAGTCTATATCAAACAGCGGACCCAGTTAACAAGTAACCTAATTATTTCGCCTTTTATTAAAATTATAGCGCAGAAATCAAACAATAAGTGAAATATACTATAGAGAAATAACCATACCCCATATATAAAATTATTACTACTATGGAGTCACGACATTCATTATGAACGATATTAAACGTCAAAAATATTATAAATTCAAACGCACTTGATTTAATCATCTGGCATTGTCAGATCAACCATATTGCCTCACACTGAGATGAACTAATTTCACTTGACGCAATGAAATACGTCCTCTGTAGTAACGAAATTGGACTCTAGTACAAGACTGACAGTCCAAACAAGTGAGCCATTTCTCTACAATTTTGCAATTGTACAATTTTTACAATTGTAGGTGCTTCCCAACCCTCAAACTTGTCTTTTATAGTTTAAAGGGAATCTATAGTAAATACAATGTCATGTGGAACACAAGAAATGGACTTCATTTCTCATTGACTACATTTGTCAATCAGTAATGGTACTGCGCAATACATATTGTCACAAGTGCAGAGGAAATCTAGAGATTCGTCTGCAAAAATTATAATTTATTTCTAGTATAATTAACTATTTTCACCAATAGATTGTAATTTAAAGTCAAATTCAATTTTTTAAACTTAGGTATCTATTAGTATTCCCGTGTTGTGTCCGGATTGTTTGAAGAATTGACTAACCGGTGACTGCACGTGTTGTAGAAGGCGACTAAAGCACCAAGATCCATATTAACGTCAGAAAGGGCATTCGGTTAGTGAGCGCCTAGGCTCCAGAAATTGCTACAGAAATTTAAACGAATAGAAAAGTCTCAAATAGGGGATTGGCTTGTAGTGTGGTATAGGACAGTGAGGATTTGAGACAATCTTTTTAACTGGGATTCAAGGGAAGATGGTGATGATGAGGTATCTATTAGTATAAAAGATGTCAATTCAGTACAGACTAGGTCGTCATTTTAAAATCAATTAACCACTCCTACGTAGTTTAACATTTACGCTGAGGCAATGATAGAGGAAGCCATGGAAGACTTGGAAGAAGGAATAAAAGTAGGAGGGAATTTGTTACAAGATGTACGATTTGCAGGTGACCAAGGAATGGTAGCGGGCAGCGAGATTGGATTGCAGAAAATAATGGATAGGCTGAATGATACGGCCCAAAGATATGGCATGAAGATTAATATAAAAAAGACCAAGGTTATGAGAGTGTCCAATAATAAAGGTGAAGTTAGTATCACAATAAATGGTACGAAATTGGAACAGGTAAAGAGTTTCAAATATTTGGGTCATACTATAACCGATGATGGGAAATGTGAGACAGAAATATGCAGTAGGATTGCACAAGCAAAAGCGGCCTTTGGTAGTAGAAAAGAACTATTAACAAAAAGTCTAAAGAAAGACACAAAGATAAGATAGTGAAAACTTTGGTTTGGACCACGCTATTGTATGGATGTGAAACATGGACCTTAAGGAAGGAAGATATTAGGAAACTGGAGGCATTGGAAATGTGGATTTGGAGAAGAATGGAGAGGATTAGCTGGACTCAAAAGGTTACAAATGAGGAAGTCCTGGAGAGAGTTGGCACAGATAGACAGTTGATAAATGTATTAAGAAATAGGAAGAAGAGATGGATAGGACACATTCTAAGGGGGGAAGGTCTATTAAAAGAGGTCATAGAAGGTAGAATGGAAGGAAAAAGAGGCAGGGGCAGGCCGAGATTAGGTATGTTAGATGATTTAAAGACCCACTCATATGTGGAAATGAAGAGGAAGGCGGAAGACAGAGAAGAGTGGAGGCGTTATATACCATGGACCTGCCAGTTGGAAGTTCACTAAAAGAGAGAGAGGGACATTAGAGAAGACGGGCACATACTGTATATTAGCGAACATACATTTAAGCAGTTAAGTAGAAGTAGGAACACACAAATACTTACGCTAGAGCAGACAGTTAAGAAGAAAGTTTTTCGATTCTGCTTATTTGAGCAGACATCCAATGACATTAAAGCCGACGAACGAGCATACAAAGATTTCCTGTCACACACTCTCAATCACAAACTACTCCGGTGATCCGTTTCAAACCGGAAGTGGAATTAGTGTCCGTCCGTGGGATTTATATATCTAATGCATGTTGCCATGTCTCAGCGCCGTATAAATCAAAGATTTTATATATGCCCGACGAAGCAATAATGTCATATTTTCTTTGCTGATGTTACGAGTTGCAGGACCAAACCTAGCAATCCTTATTACTAACACTAGATATTCTCTCATAGCAGCATAACCTTCAATCAACGAGAGATTTGTGTAATGCTGAGATCACATAACAGCAAATTATGATATATCAAACAACCAACCAAGTATTCAAATTCTTACATATTTTAAGCCCTCAATCATAAGTCTTCAAATATGGCTAAAATGTACTCTTAGTCTACATATACATGTATACTCCAAGAAATGAATAGTAGCATTGCAGGACTGGACTATGCGCCATACACCGTCTATCATCTGCTATCATTTATCTCATCTAACTGAAAATGTATTAACTCTAAACAATGTAAACAATGTAAACAGTGGGTGGCTATTCTTATTTCTGCGGATCTGACAGTTCTACCCATTTTTTCTACAGGTTTCAAAGTTCGATACGGTGAGATTGAACAAGTAGCCTAGAATATAACTAAAATATCCATATTCAACGATTAAACAAATTCACGAGAAGGTTAATTTATTGTTTATTAGTTTAGATGCAGCTTAGTTTAAATTGCCGAACCACCTATCCACTGTAAATAGATTTGGTACTATTAAAATAATAGAATTGGATTAATAATTTCAACCCAAGTTTATGAGCTTTAAATTAAAAGAATGCAATGAAGATGATGCTCGGTAAAATTATAAACATACATTAGTTACATACATCTATGTATAAATATTTATATAATTTTACTATATTTGTAAATAATAACGTGTTAGGAACTATATACAAGTACATCTCAAGAACCATGTACATATTTCAATAATACTCACAAACGAAGTGGTATACCTCACGCAATATGTCCTCAAAGAGTTAACGCAGTATCATATCTAACTAGTTAACTAGTTGACTACCGATCAGGTTGGTATAGAAAAATAAATTTAATTTAAAAATCGAAGAAAAGAAGGAAATTGAAAGAATATATATAATAAATCAAATAAGGTAATGAAGAGGCATTAGATACTGAATTTTAATATAATGAATAGACATGCAGGCCTGAAACTGATTTTCAGTAGAGTCCAAATTGTACCGTTCATGAACTAAAGAGAATAAATAATTGCACAGAATACAAAATTGTATTGTTCATAAACCAAAGGGAAAAATTAATTACATAGAATAAATAATTGTACTGCTAATAAACCAAAGGAAGACTTACCGATTAATATAAAGAGTCCAGTAAATTGATTTCAGTCACCTGCTTCAAATAAATCCTCACAACTTTGAAATCACTGCTTATCATTTATCTCCGCGCAAAGCTAAGCCTACTCTGATAGCATTTGATATTGCTCATTTCATTTCTATCACTATTTCAGTGTCATCCAAATGCTTCCAATGATGGGTCAACTAGAATTTAAATTAGCAGCCAATGCATCGCACTGTTCTCTGTCGTAACCTAATTGGTCGTGCCGCAGGCTTTAGTCAAATGCATTATTCCAGATTGTGAAAAATTGCACAGTTGTTTCTACGCGATGAACTTTTTGTATTAGGAGAGCTTATTGTCTTTGATTGTCTTTAAAATTCTACAGTATAGACAGTAGACAAACTCTGGGGGTTAGACCACAGGCGTGCATCTCTCTTGCCAAATGGCAGGTCCAATGTAGAATCCTACTCAGTGTCTGCGTTTACAATCTACGGATATACATATTGATCCCACAGACTAACACTAAACCTTTACAAAACCTACGGTATCTTTAGCTTTGGAAATATGGCTCGAGATGGTTTTCCATTGCCATGGTTTTTTTGCTTTGAGTAAATTATTTGTTGCACAGATTCACAATGATTCACTAGAGTGATTTGCACTGCTCTCGCCGTCAGTTTGCGTTTATTTCAAATAAGCATATCCAGCATTGATCTGAACGAGAGTCATGTTGGCAAGTTGTCCGACAGCGGTTCAGTAGGTGCGGGTTTCAAATCCAGTGCTCTCCAAGTCTTTGGTATGAAATCGAGCATAAATCTAACGTTAGACTCGGTTTTAGCTATTCTTCCAAAATTAGTTAAAGTAAATCATATTACGGCTAATTACAATTAATTATACTATACACAAATAGTGGATAGTGTTAATGAAACATTTTGCTAGTCTAGGATAGTGCTAAGGAAACATTTTGCTAGGCTAGGATTCTACTAATGAAATATTTTGTTAGGTTAGGATATTGCTAATGAAACATCTTGCTAGGTTAGGATAGTGCAAATGAAACATTCTGCTAGTCTAGGATTGTGCAAATGAAACATTCTGCTAAGCTAGGATAGTGTTAATTAAACATTTTGCTAGGCTAGGATATTGCAAGTGTTAGATGCAGCACGTCGTTCAATACTACGACACTACGAGCCTCCGAGATTTCTTCTGGTCAGCCTGTCAGTCAGCCAGTCAGTCAGTCAGCCGGTAGGCTGAAGCTCTTGCATGGCAGACTTCATCGCTTGATCAGGTGATCTGCGAATAGTTGAAGCAAAGCACACATTCCTAAGCACAGTAGGTTTCTTAATTCCTTTTCCATTCAGCTTCATACTGCATGAGCATACGATCGATAAACCTAAGGATATAACAATGAGAAGATGGATAGCGTAGAGACACTGGACAGAGAGTGTGATCTACATGTATATGACTTTCTATGTGTTAACACTTCTGTGAAATATCCGGTCAGTTGCAACGAGATTTGACGATTTAATAGTCAGTTTTTATTACCGATAATATGACATCAACTTTTATGAATATTGTACTGATGTGGAGGCAACTATACTGAAGTTCTTTACGGGAGGATCAAATGAGGTGCATTGCAGTACTTAAAGGTTCACTGCAGTACTTCAAATGAACCTGCAGAACTTGAAAGAGCACTGCAGTACTTAAAAGGGCACTGCAGTACTTAAACATGCATAGAAGTACTTAAAAGTGACTTGCACTTTTAAGTACACTCTAGTACTTTAAAAACAACGGGCTTTGAAATTTAAATTATATCTATCACTTTCTCTCATATTTCTATTTTTCACAATTAAAATATAGTCATGGCGTATTTTGAGAAAATACAGCCATTTGATCCGTAATTTAGCGTGATACTTTGGAGGCTATAGCTTCTGTGGAAAGTAGTGTTTACAAGTATCGGTCCCTCAGTTAACAATTTAGAAGACTATACGAAATGTTCACATCACAAACAAGGCTTTCAAACTACAATGTTTAGTAAGTATGTCAGTGACGGGCGAGCACTGGATTTGAACCCTGCATCCACTGATCCACAGTCAGACAACTGACCTAGTAGCTACCGGCTCGTACTAAGATGGGACTTATAAAGAAGATGCATCTAATATAAGTTTGCTTCAAGAATACCAGAAACCTTGAACGACGATGCTAATGTTATGAAATAATACAATTGAAACAGTGAAATTTTGCACTGAGGTACTACGAACAATAAATACCGAATACACTGAATCCATAAATAAACCCGGAAAAGGCGAGAAAGGTTAAATTGTTGATGTTTATTGAAAATATTTATACAACTGGTTCAATTAAAACGAGCTAACTTTTAGTAACATGGCTGCGTACTTGTATGCTAGCTGAGTAAGTAGTATCCTACAGGCGTACTAGATATCCTACTGGCGTATCTAGTATCCTAGCTGAGAACAAAATTACTGTAATCGTATCGTACTTAATACACGAGCAGTACACCTAATTACCAAACTCGTTTCTTACTTTATACCATAGCTGCACAATTAAGCATGTTTGCCATTTAGAGTTATTGAAATAATCAAAAATCAAAGAGGCAGAGAAAAGCACGAGGAGCTCAATTATCCTAGTCTAAAATCAATGCAGTCTGCCACAACATGATATCATTAAGCCTCTTGAGGTTGGACTTGAGACAAATATTGACCGATAGACTTCTACAGTAACTCTTGCGTCACATCCTGGTTACAAAAAATATTCTTCGATATTTTTGCCCCTTTTGAAAGTAAACTAGTATTTAATATTTAATAGAGTAATAGAGTATATCGCAGCTAGAAATCCGTCGTCTGGGTTGGTAGGGCCTATACGGATGAACTTTAACATAATAAGAGCGAATAAGTGATAGTCAGATCTTTTATAAATACTGCCATTCACCAGACAGATTAGCTTACTGTAAGGATACGTTGACCCAGTGCATAGAGGACTATTCTGAAAACCCGGAGGCCATTGATTCTAATTCCAGTAGTACCCTCTCTGAGAATATCCCTTATGATTGAGAAAAAGCCGTTAAATTTAATTAGCTTTATTGTTCATCTTCTTCAGTGCACTGCCAAGTGGCAGGTTCAAGGTACATATTCATACTCAAAGTCTACTTTCTCGCTCCATAAAAGCACTCCTTAGATCAACAAGTTAATCCCTTCACAAAGTCTATGCCTTATCCATACCTTATGTAGCCTATAGCTTGGGAAAAGTATGGCTTCTGAGGTGCTTTCCCGTTGCCTTCCTCAGTTAGATGGGTTAATTACCATTTAATCCTGGGGGAAATATTTCATGGTGAGGTGGATCCCCTCTGCCATCCTCAGCTCCTGCTTTAGTCACCTCTTACGTACACGCAGCAGATTGTTTGCGGTTATAGCTTTATGGTTATATCTATATATTTCATTGATATAGCATATTAATAAATCAATGCCGTAACAAGCCTAATGGAAAGAAGCTGTCAATTAAATCGAAGTTTGCCATGCTATAATATATTATATTGAATGTTATGTGCTGAGCCAGTGGCTTGCTATTCAACAGAGGATCTGTAGCTGTAATAACAACAATAACAATCATAACAACGACAACATTCAGCACTATAGAGACAAATTCAAGCCGGCGAGGAAAAAGAAGGTCCAAAAGGGTGCAAATTCCAAAATCCAAAATATCAGTTAAAGGGCGAGGTTCATGCAACTCCAGTGCTCTGCTCCTTCTTTTCCAGACTATCGAGTAAGAAAGTAAGAAATGCCGGCTGGATTAAGCGCATGTATTTTTATAAATTACATCGTTTAATGTCAGTAATTGATTGACAACAGACAATAGCTGAGTTGAATCAATTATCTAGATTTGAATAAAGAAGAATTGAATAAATATGTTTAAAATAACATTGACTAATATCAAAATATGATTTTAATTTCTACATCATAGCCACAGATCACGTGATTGATGTCATCATCATGAGATTTGTGAGAGAGATGGACGCTTAATGATGGTATATCATGACAGTGGAACATTATCCGTCAACCACTATCCATGCTTCTCATCCAATTATTTAATGGCACAACTCTGACATGCAACATTTAGCTTCTACAGTTAGCCTGTATATGTAGCCTGTTCATTTAACCTGTACATTTATCCTGTATATTTATTTGTGTTTGTATTTATATCTGTATTTGTGTATGCATGCATGTATCATTTGAATTCGAGCAAGTATGTATGTATATTTCTGTGTATGTATGAGTGCTTGTACAAGTATGTATGCATGGAAAGTATATGTACGTACATGTACATAAAGGGTGTATGTATAAGTGCTTGTATGTATGTTTGAGTGTGTCTCTGTGTGAATATGTGTGTTTATGTGTGTATGTGATTGTGTATGTGTTTGTATAATTATATGCGTGCATGTATGTATATTTGTGTATATTATACTGTATACATGTATGTGTATCGGGGCCTATGTCTGACTATATATGTATGTGTGTGTATTTATACACATACACAAACTCACACACACACACACACACTTATATAACTACTCACTCATATACATGTAATATGTTTGTTCATGTATACTTGTGTATGTGAACGTAGGTCTATAATACTGTATATGTGTATGCATGTATGTGTACAACTGTATGTATGTGTACGTATGCTTGTGTACTATTTATGTGTAATTGTATGTGTATACGTTTTTATGTGTATGTGTGTCTGTGTGTGCTTGTGTGTGAATGTGTTTATGTGAACGTAGGTCTATAATACTGTATATGTGTATGCATGTATGTGTACAACTGTATGTATGTGTACGTATGCTTGTGTACTATTTATGTGTAATTGTATGTGTATACGTTTTTATGTGTATGTGTGTCTGTGTGTGCTTGTGTGTGAATGTGTTTATATCTTACCGTTTATATCTATATGTGTGCGTGTGTGTGTGTGTGTGTGTGTGTGCGCGTGTGTGTGTGTGTGTGTGCATAATTATATCAGCCACTAGGATGGTCGGGTTAGACGTCTTGAAGAGAATTTCCTTGGGGCTTCTGAGTTCTGACATTGACTAGCTTTAAGCACACAAAAAGCAAATAATTTACATGTAGTAAGTTTTATTGGTTATGCAGCCTGCTGGTACTCGGTCTTCTAAATTAATTAGGCCTACTCTTGTGAGATCTAGCTTACCTTCACGCTCTAATTAAGCTATCTAATCATTCTTTCAAGCATGTTGATCTGGAATTCTCTTCCATTCAATCTTTGAAAGTCTTCCTTTGAATCACATCGGCCTTTGCTTTCCTATGAGCAGTTCCATAGGCAGCTGAAGACCTATCTTTTCCATCTCTCTTTTCCATCCAGTGTCCATGAGTTGCGACCAGCGCCTAAACCTTCTTTTCTTTATCTTACTTTGGACTGATTTTCTGGATTTTGGAATTTGCACCGTTTTAGACCATTCATTTTGCTCGCCGGCTTGATTTTGACTCAATAGTGCTCGATGTTGTCATTTGATGACTGTAGCCAAGGAGGTTATATAGCCATATAACTTCCTTGACTATAGCACTCTAATAATTATTGTTATTGTTATTATTGTCAAATTTAACTATGCCGGAGCAGTGGATAAGTCCCATCATAATATGATTAAAAAAATTTCTGGGACTAGGGTCTACCTATAGGCCTATACAACATTTTGAGCATATGAATTGTAACAGTAATGGCTAGGATAATAATTTAAGACTGTCACACGATCATAGAGGCCCAATCAATCAGCTTTAGGCAACTCTGTAGTAAAACTTTAAAAAATAAAAGTGACTCGAGCCAGAATCGAACCCCGAACCCATCTTCTAAAATCTTGCATCCATACCACTAAACAACCGATGCTTCCGATTTAGAACTGTTGAATAAATGATGTCAACACATCGTACTAGAAAATCATGCTCATATATTAGCAAATTCTTATTCCAAAATCTTTCTTGGGTTACATCCTAACTACTGCTTATTTTAATAAGGCCATTCAAAAGTCAAAACCTTCATCGTTGATGTTCTCTCTGTCACGTGATTGGTTTATTTACGTTTTATCCGGCTTTATTATTGAGATAAATTTGTTAGTTTTATTGCAGCGATTTTATATAGATAAACGTCATCTGTGCTTTATTAAATTCTAACTGCTGTAATAATTTACAGGATATTGCATTGATCACAATAGCAGTCTCATTATGTTATGTAAACAGGAATATTAAACTTCGCGATATAAAGAAAATGCATGCAAATTTGAAGATATTGATGGAAGCGGTCTGAACTGCAATCCAAAATTAATAGAACAATTATACCGACACTAAGGAAACTGTACCAGAAAATTCTTTTATGATCTGGGTTTAATGCTATGTGGGCTATCTACTACAAGATTTTATGGAAGAATTTGTCTTATTTTGCCTAGCTCCAAATTTGTTTCTTAGTCTCATTATTCAAGTTAGATCTTTCTGTAGATATTGTGGCATAGAAGGCAGAATGGTAGGAATCTGAGGCAGAGGCAGGCCAAGATTAGGAATAGTGGATGATTTAAAGATCCAGTAATATGTGGGCATGATGAGAAAAGTGAAAGCCAGAGAAGATTGGAGGCGTTATATGCCATTGACCTGCCAGTAGGTAGTGCACCAAGAGAGAGAGAGAGTGTGTCATTGCTTTATAATCTAAATTTTGGCTTCATTTTTCATAGTTCAAGCTACAAGTTAAAGTCCAAAATTTCTTATTTTAATCATATTCTGTGTCATTCCCTGATTAAATTTTAGAAGTCTATCAAAATTGATTCACATGCTACAAGGTCTAACACGTTGGCAAAGAAATTTTGTGATGACAGAATTTTCGGGCGGCTCTATTTCACGAATCGCTTCCTATACTTTTACTAAGATATGAACACTGAGAACGGTTTGGACTTTTTTGCTGCAAATATCAATGATGGAGAAGTAACTCAGTGGACTAATAATGAGGATAAAATCCAGACTTCCGTTGTGAGCATTCATGATAACATAGAAAATTAGAAAAATCTAATTTTATTTTTATCAATTTTTGTCATTTCTGTCAATTTATTAGACTAATACCTTGGATTTTTGACTTCTATTTTAAGTGGCAAAATATCATTAAAAATGTTTTGTAATAGAAATATTATTGAAATCTTATTCAATTATATAATTTGGTTCATCAGATTGTCTTTACTATAACAGTGCTTGATGCTATAATGGCTGATAGCAGCACTCAATTAATGGACTTCTGCACTTCTGACAATTACTCGGTCCTCCTTTCGTAAAGTTTAAATGTCAGGTTTTGATATATATAAAAGCGCTAAATCATCACTTCTAGGTGCTAGTATTCCTGCTGCACATTGAAGCATGCAACTCTAAAGGCATGTAAATTGGGTATTTGAGGATATATAGGAAAAGAAGCCAGCTTTTAATATTTAGATTTTAGTTTATTTTATAATATTGTTATTTGAATTGTGGCGTTAAAGTTCGTTAGTTATGTGTCGCAAACTGTTGACAGATATAGTTACTATTTATTTTTATGGCTATTCATTTGCAGTACTAACGAAATTAGTTCAGTATGAGTTACGATGTTACAAATTCAAGTGAAGGTGAGGCGGTGGGCTTAAAGGCGTTAGCTGATCGCATTGCGGTATGTAATTTATAATTATATATGTTAGGACCATTGTACCTCTTTATGTTTTATATATATTATATATATATATATATATATATATATATATATATATATATATATATATTTATATATGTATATATTTATAAAACTTAAATTCTGCATTGAAATATCATTTGATAATTTCATGACGATAATGAAGTATCCATATTTTATTTTAAATAAGCTATTAAATTATTAACTAGTAAGTCATGTTTATTAATAAATCATATTAATTAATATTACTGGCAGTGGCAAAATCGGTAAGATACTCGATCGCGGATTAGATGGTGTGGGGTTCAAGTCCTGGGCTCGCCCGTCACTGACATCGCTCTTGAGTGAGGAAGCTGACGTTAACCTTAGCTTTTTTAGCTTAAAATTAATAAGTCGTGTTAATTAATAAATCATATTAAGTAGTAATTCATATTAATTAATAAATTTTATTAATTATAAATCATAGTAATTAATACTGATTGGTTGATTGCTAGTGGAAAAAGCTAAGGGTAACGTAACGTTAGTTTCCTCACTTGAAATCGATGTCAGTGACGGGCAAGCCCAGGATTTGAACCCAGCACCTACTGATCTGCGGTCATGTGTCTTACTGACTTTGCCACTGGCTCCAGCCATTGAAACAATGATTAGTAGGTAATAACTATTAATTACTATTTAGTCAGTTGTTATTGATTGATTGTGTAGGTAATCACTATTAATGATTGATTGACTGATTATGTTGACAGTTTTTACTGATGATCAATTGGTTGTGTAGGTAAGCAGTATTAAGGATTGATTGATTGTGTAGATGGTTATTACTAATGATTGTGTATCACCATTAATGATTGACTGATTATGTGGATAATTACTAGTATGGATTTGCTGACTGTGTAGGTAATCGCTATTAGCGATTGACTGATCATGTAGACAGTTTTTACTAATGATTGATTGATTGTGTATTGATTGCTGGTATGGATTCACTGTGTAGGCTATCACAGCAAGAACAGGCTATCCTCATGAGGTGACAGTAGGGCAGAGGAGGTACGGGGGACCACCCCCAGACTGGACCGGTCCACTACCTGGTCCTGGAAGTGAGGTTGAACTTATTGTATTGTTAATAAACCCCAATGCTCTTGCTAGCTTTGTATGTATTATATAGTCATTTGAAGTTGTGTCCGGGTTGTTTGAAGAATTGACCAACCGGTGACTGCACTTGTCGTAGAAGGTGACTAAAGCACTAAGATCCATGCCAACGTCAGAAAGAGCATTCGGTTGATGAGCGCCTAGGCTCCAGAAATTGCTACAATAATTTAAATGAATGGAAGTCTCAAATAGGGGATTGGCTGGTGGTGTGGTGTAGGACAAAGAGGATTTGAGACAGTCTATTTGTATCCCGACTTTGGTTAAACTGGGATTCAAGGGAGGATGATGATGATGTGTCTTTGCAGTGGGATTATTTTAGAGTAATCCAACTAAAAACTGTGCCCTTAATAAGAGTCCACTATTGTTAGAGTGGCACTAAAACCTTGATTTTTCTAAATGAGGTAGCCCTGATTATATAGTAAACGCAACGTTTAGGTCAGACTTTAGTGATGACCTGAGTTGTTTCAAAGGTGTGTACATTTAGGTATAAGATAACAACTGATAGTTATAGAAATAATGTATCTCAAGCCTGCGATCATGAAGAGTAGTGTACGAGTTGACTGGATGTGATAATTAAAATATTTATTTTAATTAAATTATTATCTCAAAGCTTAACATTTGTAGTTTAGCCTCTGCTGCATTCCAGTTGGGTCTAAAACCTCCTTAGACTCTAGTCTAAAGTTGACTTTGCAATATATTTGAAATTGGATACAGTTTACTACTAGTTAAAAGCCACTCTAATTTCTTTGCGCTTTGATCAGATAGTTACAATAAATCAAATTTAATTTTACACAATTTTTTCAGTTATATAGTTAGTTTGAGTGTGGTGCTTTTGTAATTGTAAGTAGAAAGTATGCAATTGTTACATGATGTTAACCCTGATAAAGCTTGCCTAGAAACAATTTTTTATAAATTGGAAGTAAATGATGTAGCCTATCAGAATAGGGATCATGGTGTGTAATAATATTAACCATTGAGGCACAGATAAGTGAAAGATTGGCAGATAATGTGAGAGCCATTATTCTACTATTTACTATTGACGAAGTTGGGTGAAAGATAAAAATACGTTAAGAGGACATTATTTATTTGTGTAGCCATTAACTTGAATAAATTGATTAAAATCTACATTATGATTTCTTCCTTTGCCTTAAATCGAAGTAATAATGATTGGCATATGTTACTTTTAATGTAGAAACTAATATGTTCATTAGGTAACTTCATTATTCTTGGATACTAAGAATTGCTATTAGATATTATTAACTGTAATTTTATGCCACGTATTGGGTATGATGGTTCTCGCAGGATTGCAAAACCCTTTTGGTGTACCTAATGAAAAAATCAACACGTGATGTTGTTGTTGTGCACAGGTTTACTGTGGTAAGATACCTAAGAGTGTATTTGAGGACGAACTGATCCCGTTGTTTGAGCGCTATGGCAAGATCTACGACCTGCGGCTAATGATGGATCCAGCGACTGGAACGAACAAGGGCTTCTGCTTCTGTATGCTGAGTAACAAAGCTGAGGCTGAAAGAGCTGCTAAAGCAGTTAGCTATTTCTCTTATAATATTGCATGAGTTTAATTGTAAGCACAATGGTGACATTACTCTAAAATCAAAATGCCTCTGTTTATAGAATATTTAAAAGTGATTTAATTGATTTAAATAAATATATTTAATGAAAGTTTTATATTTGTTTATTTTCGTGGTTTCTATATAATTTAAGTTTCTGAATTATAGAAATTATTTTCTGTTATAAATTGAGTTTGAAGAGGATTAACTGTATCTATGGAATTTGGTTAATCATTTACACCTGTTGTTCTTTCTCCCTTTTAACTTTTGAAACTATAATAATTATGGACATTTAGGTATGATAAAGCTAATGTTAATTTCAGTTTCCTCACTCAAAAGCGATATCAGTGACGGGCGAGCCCAGGATTTGAACCCTTCACATACTAATCTGCTGTCGAATTTCTTACGGACACCGCCACTGGCTCCAGAAACAATAGGAAGTTTTAAGTTTTAAAACTTTAATTCTATCATTTTGATATTATTTATTAAGCATTAACTTTATTTATAAGTAGTAACGGAATTTTATTTAGTAAAGACCAGGTCCGGAAGGTGCTGCGAGTCCATTATCTGTAATATGTTAGTACGTGTGATATGCTTGCCTAATTGTGTATCAGGGAAACTCTATCCAGTAGTAATTTCTCCCTTTTAGTCTCTTTAGTTTTGGTGACAATTATTTGCTCAGTGTTAAAACCTGTTTGTGAAGTGGAGAAGCTCAGGTGATTTGAACCCTATTGAGAGAGGGGGAGCTAACACCCTTAGTTGGGGTAGACTCTAGTATAAATTTTATGTGACGGTCCGTACCAGGAATTAAAGAGAGGGTACATGTGACCTTAGTGGAATTACCTGGTGTGGCTAACATAGTTTCTAGGGGGTTCTTGTTTACAACCTACAAAAAACAGCTAAACCGTTTCAAGAATCAGAGACTCTAGCCTGGGTAAGATTAAACAGAGCTAGTGTGATTATTTAATTAAATCCTTGGGATTTAGAAATGGGCGGCAAATCCATTTGTTAAATTTATGGGTGACGACTCATTTGTTGAGGGATAATTATGAGACCAGTCTCTAGGGAAATTCTACTGTTGTGATGTTTCCATATACGGATACATTGGTGCATAGCATAACATATGTATTTCAGACAAAAGTAAAATCTCCAACACATGTGCTCTCTATCTAACCGATCAATATGAAATCATTAACATAGTCCAATCTATAAAAAATACCTCGAGTGCAGGTTTCGATGAGGTATCGTCCATTCTTCTAAAAAATATAATCTATTACTTTGCCAAACCTTTAGCAATTGTACTAAATCTATGTATTATGAATGCTACATTTCCGAGTAAAATGAAAATTTGCCAAAGTATGTCCTATTCATAAGTCAGGTCCTAGTAACGAAATTTCAAATTATAGACCAATCAGTCTTTTAACTTGCTTCTCTAAAATATTTGAGAAAATTATTGCCAATAGAATGCTCTCTTTTATTGACCATCACAAAATCATTACTTCAGCCCAATATGGATTTAAGAAAAAGCACTCTACATATATGGCCCTATTAAACATGCATGATAGGGTGTCTAAAGCTATTGACAATAAAGAATTTTGTTTGGGTATTTTCATAGATCTCTCAAAAGCTTTTGACACTTTAAACCATGAAATATTACTTAAGAAACTAGAAATGTATGGTTTTAGGGGAGTATTTAATACACTCTAAAAAGTTACTTAACCAATAGACAGCAATATGGGGTATATAATAATTCAGAATCAAATTATAGAACTATTCATTGTGGTGTCCCACAAGGTTCAATATTAGGATCTTTGTTGTTTCTGATTTATGTCAATAACATATCCGAGATTAGTAAAATTCTTACCTTCATATTATTTGCAGATGATACAAATATTATCTGCACAAACCCTGATATTTTGAAACTAATGAATTCAACTAATAATGAACTCCTAACACTCTCTGACTGGTTTAAAGCAAATAGATTATCCCTAAATATACAAAAAACCAATTACATGCTATTTGGGTATAAATACAAATATAACAATAATTCTGAAAATTTTCATATATACATAGATGATATCAACATATCTAGAATAGATAAGACTAAATTTTTGGGAGTGATTCTTGATGAAAAATTATCATGGCAATATCATATTTCTTATACTGCACAAAAATTAGCCAAATCCATTGGATTACTCCATCGGGTTAAAACTAAGTTACCTAAACATTGTATGATAAATTTATACTACAGTCTAATATATCCGCATCTAATTTATTGTAATATTGTTTGGGGGAACGCTTCTAAAACCTTGCTCAACGAATTGATAGTACTCCAAAAACGAGCAATTAGAAAATTCAACATGCAGAGTTTCGTAGTCATACGAACAATATATTTAAAGAACTTAAAATTTTAAAGTTAAGTGATATTCATAAACATTGCTGTTGCATATTTCTATATAAAGTTATTCATAATGGTATGCCTTCATGTTACAACTATTCGTTGCTATTAAACAATGTTGTAAATTCTGTTTATAAATTTTGACAAGTTTTGGAATATACTATACCATCGTTCAGAACCCTCTGTCGCGAAAAGTATATCGCTGTACAAGGCCCTAGATACTGGCCATCCCTTCCACCTAATTTACGATCATCTCGTTCCGTTAACTGTTTCAATATTAATCTTCGTCAGTACTTATTAAATAGTTACTAATGATACTGATCTTAAATGTATAATTTTGCCTACCTATTATCATTAATTTTCTTTATTTTGAATTTCTTTATTTCAATTCTTTAATTTCTACTTTATATTTTCGTTTTAAGTTCACCATGGTTCACATTTAAATTGTGCTCACTTATTGCATTTACTTGTTTGTTTGCATTGCTTGTGAACTGTACAGGGTTGACCCTTTTTGGTGATCTAAATAAAATAAAATAAATAAATATTAATCACAGATAACGTACAACCAGTGTGGAAGTATTGTTTAACGTCCCTTTCGTATTTTCTTTGACTATATTTCGCCCCGTGTTATTTAAAGGTGATATAGTAATTTATGAACATCTTCTTTATGTTTATTTATTTATTTAAATTATTATTATTATAATTATTATTAATTTGACTGTAATTTCTGTATACATTTCACGTCATTTAACTTGTTATAGTTTCTCGCACATTTTATATTTAGTTTTATTCGTAATAAAACATTAATTAAGGAATTGATATTCCTTTAATTAATTAGTAACTCCTGCAGTTTGTCTGAATACTTCTTAGCGTAGGTATTTAAATAATTGAGACATTGAATGTTTCATTAGCTCTCCCGTCATTTGTCTGACTTATCTGAGATTTGAGCCTGGTTCAGGACTTTGTAAATATTCTTATAATATTTTCATTTTCCTGACATGTCTAGGGTGTTAGTACCTTCATTGGTACTTCCCCTGACAAAAACTTTGTAGCAATTTCTGGAGCCTAGGTTTTCACCAACCGAATGCCTTTTCTGACGTTGACTTGGATCTTAGTGCTAGTTACGTATTGTTGTAATTATATTAGTGTGCCACAGTATGTCAAAGTTTTATAGGCTATATTATAATGGTTATTAGATTAAGCCTTGATCAGCAATAAATGAATTTCATTCATGCGTTTTCAAGTGCTTGACTTTTTTAAATTATTTATGCTGATATTGGATTTGAAATGTTTTATTTGCAGCTTGATGGCTTTGAAATTCGACCGAACAAAAAATTAAAAGCGAACGTATCGATTCCAAACTGTCGACTCTTCATTGGTAACATTCCTAAATCTAAAACCAAAGAAGAGATTCAGCATGAATTTTCTTCTATTTGTGGTGAGTAATCTCATTAATTATTTATTAAATTGAAAGTTAGTATTAATTAGTGTACGTTATAAATTTAGAATTAACCACTTCTGAATTAACTACATTGCTTTCGTGAACTATCACATCGTTCAATCAATACCTATGAGTTATGGTGACCTGCGACCTATGGTGACTTGTGTATTAAAAGTATTTATGATTAATTTGTTATCATGTACTTTTTTGCATTTATGCCTTACATTTATATGCATTTATTTTCGTTCAGCAATAATTTCATTTCCTACTGGTAGTATTTAGGATTTGTAATGTTTAATGTCATATATTAAACATTCTTTTTCTCTCACTAGAGAAAAAGTTCTCTGTGAGAGAGAGCGAGATAGCGAGAAAGGGACAGTTAAATAGAGAATATGAAGCAATATTTAGTGTGATTGTTTCTATAGTTATAATATAACAGCTATTGGATGGTTTATATACTACTAATTAGAGAAATTTTGAGTGTTTGATTTGATATACTTGATATTTGTGTGTTTTTTATTGTATGAAATGGCACGTTTGTTGTAACTGTTGTACTTGACATTATTTTCTACATTTCTTTTAACGTTTGACATTGTATTTGATTTAGTGTTTGATGTTGTAGTTGTTGTATTTTATTTTGTATTTAATATTGTAGTTGTTGTATATTGTAGACGGTGTAGTGGATGTAATCATATACAGTCAGGCAGACAATACAAAGAAGCAGAACCGAGGCTTCTGTTTTATAGACTTTGAGACGCACAAGGATGCCTCAGAGGCGCGCAAGAAACTTCTCAACTCAGGACTGCGGCCGTTCAATCGCGACATACTCGTTGACTGGGCAGAGCCACAGGATGAACCGGATCCAGACATCATGGCAAAGGTACGAAATAGAAGTTCTGTTTAATCCTCGTGATAGCGTTTAATCATAGAGACGATTTCGTTGTGAAAACTGCAGTTGGGTATTTGTAGAAATATACAATGATATCTAATTAATTTATTCTTTTAGACGGTAGACAAAAATATGT
This sequence comes from Enchytraeus crypticus, assembly GCA_905160935.1. Classification (NCBI taxonomy): domain Eukaryota; kingdom Metazoa; phylum Annelida; class Clitellata; order Enchytraeida; family Enchytraeidae; genus Enchytraeus; species Enchytraeus crypticus. The sequence goes on along the minus strand of CAJHZI010000414.1, from coordinate 1,461,241 downwards.
TATGTTATTTTACATGTATGTGTACTGATGTTGTAGTGCACTTGATGTTTCTTTAAGTATATATGTGATGTACAGGAGTTGTAATTGTGGAACATATAATATTAGTGTTGCACAGAGTTGTTCTTCCGGAGGTAATGTACAGTATATGTATCAACATACATATATTGTATGTACTATACAATATATGTATGTTGATACATATACTGTACATTACCTCCGAAAGAACAACTCTGTGCAACACTGATATTATATGTTCCACAATTACAACTCCTGTACATCACATATATACTAGGGTAAATTGGTCGACTATCATCGTCGTCATCATCTTCCCTTGAATCCCAGTTCAACTAGAGTCGGGATACAAATAGACCTTCTTCATTCATTTGTATTCCACATCTTATCCTCAATCAATCCTCTAGTTCTTCTTATCCCTCACAGTCACCGCATACCTCGCAAGTTACAGACTACCTCTGTCTAATTTTTACTCCAACTTATCCCTCCAAACTCTCTTCACTAAATCCACATCTGTCTTTCTCATTATATGGCCATATCATCCCTATCTGGACTGAGCCAACCTATCCCTGTTCCCTTCAACACTCAAATTCTCTCAACTTATGCAATATAATTGCATGACCAGCATTATTTACACATGGTACTTATTCATGTGCATGTTGTACCTATGTATTTGTTGACAAAAATCGAAATGCTGTCTATATTGTTAATATTTTCTTTGATATTATAGGTGCTATGCAAGTATTTTGTATGTACAGTGTACTGTGTATAGATGAAGGTTTTGAACCTCTTAATATAGATGTAAAACATATATTATATGTCATGTCATGTGATCACCCTGGGACTGGTTTCAGCCACAGATTTCTCTATGATATTCCTCCGCAAAACTCTATTCTTTGTCATTTCCTCGATGTTATATATATAATATATATATATATAATGCACAGACTTGTATAATTCAGATTTTTCATGTATTTTTTTCATGTATTTCAAATAAAAAAATCACCTATTTTATTAATTGATTGAGTTATTGATTGATTGATTGAGCAGGTGAAGGTGTTATACGTACGTAACCTCAAGGCCGACGTAACCGAGGCACAAATGATGGCAACTTTCTCGGTGTATGGAGCCGTAGAGAAAGTTAAGAAGATCAAGGATTATGGCTTCATTCATTTCATGCAAAGAGACGACGCTATCAGAGCCATGGAGGCCCTTAATGGAGCGGTATTTACACTTCTAGTCTATATATGGTAACCTGTACAGATGCTACAATGGCTGCCGTCATCATCATCTTCAGTTGAATCCTAATTTAGCTATGGTCGGGAAAAATCCCCAAAATTCTCTTTTATTCATTTGCTGCTTGTAAAATATTCAAAATGAAATGATGTTGTATTTGTGAAATTATCTATGTACGAAAGCCACTCGTTTCGCTGCTTGTAAGCATTTAATACCAGGCTAGCTGTTGATGAATACATATTTTCTGGTAAAGTTTTATATTTGGTGCATTACTCATTACTCTTGTGTCACTTATAGATGATAAACGACTCACTGATGCTCATTACTCTTGTGTCACTTATGGATGATATATGAATGTCTCAATAGCGTAGGGGTAACGTCATGAAGTTTTAAATGACAGATCCTGAGATGAATTGAACCCGTGTGGGTTCGAATCCCAGTCACGCTTATCTGAGAGTAAAATCTCGGATATTCACTGGACTGGCTACACGGTAAATGGAATAAATTGCCTATCGGATTTAACATGTGGTATTAAAAGTGATAGATATCAACGTAGTTGATCATTTCTCTATAATGTGTGTTATTATTATTATTATTGATAAACGACTCACTGATGCTCATTACTCTTGTGTCACTTATGGATGATAAACGACTCACTGATGCTCATTACTCTTATATCACTTATAGATGAGAAGTGGCTCACTGATGCTCATTACTCTTGTGTCACTTATAGATGACAAACGACTCCATTACTTTTGTGTCACTTATAGATGATAAACTACTCACTCTTATGTCACTTATAGATGGTAAACGACTCACTGATACTCATTACTCTTGTGTCACTTACAGATGATAAATGATTCAGAAATGCTCATTACTCTTGCCAAGCCGCCCTCTGAATATAAACCTAAGGACATGAAGGGTCACGTGACAGCTGCTGCTCTCCCTGCTCGTGGGTAGGTTGATATCTCTCACTATGATCATTAGCTTTGTTACTTTTCTCTCACTCTGCTCTTAATTGCTGATTCACTCTACACTGTTTTTTATAACCGACACCCCACATTTTTCAATAAAAAACAATGTAAAGAGTTGACTGACACTGTTGAAATTGACAGTAATTGACCAGCAGCCAATTCTATCAAAGATAGAGACATTTTGTTTGAATATCTTTAATAACGTGAAAGTTATAGTTTTGCGAATAGGAGTGGGGTCAGATTAGAAATTTCCAGTACAGGATTACGGGCGTGTTACATGCAGCGTATAATTGTCTCTATAAAAATAATAGCCAACATGTCACGTAAAATGTCTGCTAATTTGCTTTTGAAGAGCATCATTTCTTCTCAAAACGACGTAAAATACGTGCAGATATGTTCTAAATTGACAACTTTATTGAACTTTTAACAGTCTACCGAACTACGATCTCGACACTGCGCTTGTCATTCCTTGAGTTCTTATCATGCTGTATTGTATTGTAATTCATTATAATATTATAATGCATTTTATTACACTTTGTATTACACTATATTGCATTGTAGTGCATTATATTGTAATGCATTATATTGCACTGTATTGTATTGTAATGCATTATATTGTAATGCATCTTATTGCACTGTATTGTATTGTAATGCATTATATTGTAACGCATCGTATTGCACTGTATTGTATTGTAATGCATTATATTGTAATGTATCGTATTGCACTGTATTGTAATATAGTGCATTATATCGTAAATGCATTGTATCTTACTGTATTGTATTTTAATGCATTATATTGCAATGCATCGTATTGCATTGCATTGTATTGTAATGTATCATACTGTATTGTTTTGCATTCTAAGTTGCTGTATTGCACATTAAAGCACTGTATTGTACTGCAGTGTATTTAGAGGGGGACCAGGAATGAGGGGACCCCGGGGGAGGGGGCTGGGACTAGCTGGTCTGATTGGACGGGGGGCGGCTATGAGGGGAGGGGTGGGTAGAGCTTCCATACTGGCAAGATGTGAGTTGATGTAGTTCTTGTTACTCTATTTGTCTACTCCTACTCTACTCTGCTGGAGCCAGTGGCGACGTCGGTAAGATACTCGACCGCGGATCGGTATGTGCGGGGCTCAAATCCTGGGCTCGCCCGTCACTGACATCACTTTCGAGTGAGGAAACTGACGTTACTATTAGCTTTCTTTGCCGGCTTTTTACTTAATCGGTTGCATTTTTCTTCCAGCTAATGACTTTAGACTCCTAAATATCTAATCGTACATCGCTGGAATGGACTGAGGTATGAAGTATTGATTCAACATTCAGCTTAAAGGTTGCACTATAGTTATAATTTATAGTTTTGAGTATTCTATATTCCTGATTTTTGGAGATTTTGATGAGCTCTTTTATTATATCAAGTAGTTGATGTGCGTGTTCTTACCCGTGCTGTGTCATGGTTGTTTGAAGAATTGACCAACCGGTGACTGCACGTGTCGTAGAAGGCGACTAAAACACTAAGATCCACACCAATGTCAGAAAGGGCATTCGGTTGGTGAGCGCCTAGGCTCCAAAAATAGGTACAAAAATTTAAACGATGGAATAGTCTCAAATAGGGGATTGGTTGGTGGTGTGGTGTAGGACAGAGAGGATTTGAGACAATATATTTGTATCCCGACCCTGGTTAAACTGGGATTCAAGGGAGGAGGATGATGATGATGATGATGATGATTTTCTATTTCACTACCGGCTAATTCTTTCTGAACGCATTTTGTTTGTCCGACTCTTAATCAATGTGTATTTTGCTGTATTGCTTTCTATTTGCTCTCTCTTCAAATTGTAACGTACTGTACTCGTATGATTCATTGCAGTAGCAGCAGCGAAAGCTGCCTATGAGATGGAATACTACGGTTACTATGGCGACTCGAGTTACTACGATGACTCTGGTTACTATGACGACAGTTACTATAGCGACTACAGTGGCTATGGCATGAGTTATGCTGGGGGTGGTCGAGGCTTGGGCTTGGCAGGGCTGCTGGCTAGGGGAGCATGCAGGGGAAGACCTGGGCTAGCTGGGGTATGTGCTGGTATATCAATCAATCAATCAGTAAGAATTTAATGTCCTGGTTTTCGCCAAAATGCAATGTCTGTGACATCTCAGGCAGACTCTGCATCAACAGACGTCAAGGCACACGATGACGAGTGTGTGTATAAAGACCACAAGAAAAAGCGAGATCAAATGCAGTGCATGTCCAAGATGCGGGGCCAGAGGGGCAGAATATTGACATCTGGCTTAAAGAGAACGGTTTTTAGCTTATCCAAGAAAGTGCTAATACAATTACAAGATCAAAGATCTTGTGGTAGAGAATTCCATAATATTGGAGCAGAAAACATGAAGTGGCGTTTTCCTATGGCAGTTCTATTGTCCGGTACAGTAAGAAGGTTTAGACTGTATTTCCTGCTCTTACAATCTTAATCTAAGCTTTCGGTATAAATTAATTATATTTAATATTATTTGTATCGTGAAATATAAATATAAAATTATGCACTGTTAAAAGAAATTGTTTTGTAATAAATATTAGTAGAGAATAAAGATCTTTAGGAAGGATAGCAAATCTAATTTCATATTTAGATTTAATTTTCTTTTCTTGTTTAATGATGATTTATTGTCTGACGTTCGCCACAAACATGAGCTGATATTCGACCCTAGTTTCTCCCTCTCTGAATGTGGTATAACAATTCAAAATAATTACATGCTGAAACTCATTTATTCTTTCGTTTGCATAAAATTAATTTAACAGTATAAAGGAAAGAAGGCATTGTGCTTAAGATAGAAGAATATGTAACAATTTTATTCTAGGCATAGACTTTACTCGATATCATAAGGAATAAAGAAGAACTTAATGGGTCATGTACTGTGAGGAAATGGTTTTCTTCAAGAGATAATTGAGGGAAGAATGGAAGGAAAAAGTTAGAGGAAGACCGAGACTTGGGATATTGGATGATTTGATAACTACTTCATATGTTGATATGAAGAGAAGGCAGAGGATAGAAATATGTGGAGGAGTTATATGCCGTGGACCTGCTAATAGGTAGTTTACTAAAAGGGAGACTTTACTGTAAATCAGATCGTTCAGTATCTCTTATCTTGGTCTTCCTTTAATTCTTTTCCCTTACATTTGTTCTACTCGCCATATGGCGATGTCGGTAAGATGTTCGACCACGGATCAGTATGTATGGGGTTCAAATCCTTGGCTCGCCTGTCACTGACGACATCTCTTTCGGGTGAGGAAACAGACGTTAACATTAGCTTTCATTAGGTTTTTCTAATCAACCTTCTGCAACACATTCTTTTTTCATAATGTATCATTAATTATTCTTTGTCCCCGTGTTGTGTCCGGGTTGTTTGAAGAATTGACCAACCGGTGACTGCACGTGTCGTAGAAGGCGACTAAAGCACTAAGATCCATACCATCGTCAGAAAGGGCATTCGGTTGATGAGCGCCTAGGCTCCAGAAATTGCTACAAAAATTCAAACGAATGGAAAAGTCTCTAATAGAGGATTGGGTGGTGGTGTGGTGTAGGACAGAGAGGATTTGAGTCTATTTGTATCCCGACCTTGGTTGGACTGGGATTCAAGGGAAGAAGATGATGATGGTATGATGATGATGATGATGTGATGATCAGTAATTATTCTTCAGGTTCGTGGTCGCGGGGTAGGCCTGTCAGCTCTACGGGGCAGGCAGCCCCCCGGGGTCAGCCTGCTGGGCAGCCTGGGGCGCGGAGGCCTCGCCAACCCCGTGAACGACCCCAGCAGTGTGTTCAAGGTCATAGCTCGAGGTAAGCTCCCGGCAGGCAGGCCAGCAGGCGCTGTAGCTGACCCCAGCAGTTTGTTCAAGGTCATAGCCCGGGGTAAGCTTCCTGCCGGGCAGGGACTGGCTGGTTTGAGAGGGGGAGCCGTGAAGAGAATAGCGGGGGGTGATTTCAGTCAGATGGGGGGCAAGGCCCCCAGACTGCAGGTTTCTGCTGAGCAGGCTATTGCGCAGCAGCCACTGGGTGAAGTGGGGTATGACACACTAGGCCAGGTGGGGTATGACACACTAGGCGACGTGGGGTATGACACTCTAGGCCAGGTGGGGTATGACACATTGGGCGGGGTGGGGTATGACACACAAGGCGAGGTGGGGTATGAGACGGGCGAGACTTACGGAGCTGACACAGGGGAGGAGGAATGGTATCAGGACACGTTCACCGGCAGCGAGCAGTGGTGAGAAATTGGGGTGAAAAAGTGGCTGAAACACTCGTGAAAATTAGCGACAAATGTTGTCCAACTAACTGGAGATTTTTTCCCTTGCCTTATAATTGACTAGAAATTTGACCTTGGAAATTCATGAAAATCGAGTCTGACTTTTTTATTGACAACAAAGAGCAGAGAAAATTACTGTTGAAGTATTCTGCGTAAATATGTGACCTAAATTAATTTTATTGAGAGAAAATACATTTTTTGATCCAAGAGTTTAGTATCATAGCACTGTCAACTTACCCAACAGCAAAGTTCCCAGAAAAGTTCCAAAGTTAACAGCAAAATTCCCAGTATAAAGATGTGATTTATGAAAGTAAATAATTTTAAGTTATTGACTGGAGGTTTGAGTGCTTTATCGTGCAGGTTAGGTTATTTGTTGTTTTCATTAAGACAGGTGTGGATCTCGAAAAATATGATAGCTTATTTTTATTGTAAATTTGTACTACTGGTCGATTTCTTTCCAAATATTTCAACAATTTTTTTCCCATACATGAATGCTTTGAGCTTAGGTTCGCGTTGAGAAAAGTGGAGAGCTACTAGCATTGCAATGAATATTTATTAGTTTTTAAGAAATTCTGTGCTATAGTATAGTTGGTCTCTAAAAATTTGTTGACATTTGCAGACTTTATGTAGCTTTTGATTTTTAAGTAATGCATCTTGTCACTTTAAAAAAATATTATTTGATCGGTTCATCTACCCCCCCCCCCAAATTCCCATATTAGCTTATCCAGTATTTGCTTGTTACACCATAGTTGACATTTAAATTTTTGGATTTACGAATAAATGTGTATTTTCTCACACGAATTTTCGTTGTTCCGAACTCTCCAAGTTTGTTATTGCTTTTTCTATATTTCTAAGAATACCTTTAAAATATATTAGATGATAATATTTGAGAATAGAGATTGACAATATTTGAGAAATTTATAATAATTTGACGTTTTGAACTACGGTTAGGGTTTGTAATTTTCAGAAAAAAATATTTTGTTTCGTTTATTTGGCTTTGTATTTTATCTGACAGAATTTTATTCTGCAAATTTGAACAATTTTGGGGAAGTTTTATTCCTTTGCCTTGAACTGTGACCATTTCGATGCCAGATTTTCCAGTTAAGGCGAAAAGGTATGACTCTGTGTATACAATAGGTGAGTAGAATATGTTGTTTGTAAGTTAATTTATACACTAATATTAATCATAAAATGATAAAATATATATTATTTGTATATTATTTTAATTATTTATATTATTTCAAGAAGAAAATGTTTAAGCTCTATTTAAGAGAGCGGATACTCAATCGTCCCTCATGTCGCTTTCCCGTGGAAACGGGACGTTAAATCTTCATAGCATATTAATAACTCAGTAGTCATCCTAATTCTTAATCGAGTCCATATACCAGTCTTGCTTATCTTAGACTATACGTCAGAATTTATCAGCTTTCAGCTATTCTGCAGCAACAACTCATTATGACATTGTATTTTACTGCATATATTTTATATATATATATATATATATATATATATATATATATATATACAGTGGCGGATCCAAGGGAGGCCCGGGCCCCCCCTTAGGCCCGCCGAAAATTTTTTATACTATATTTTTATTGTTTCAATTTCAATTTGAATGTGTAAATATGTTAGCAAGGGCAGTGGTGGGAGGGGGGGGGGTAGGAGAGGGAACTCAGTTCCACTATAGAATAATAAAAGAAGAAGAAATATGTGTTTCTTTGGGGTATACATTCAAATTTCTTCAAATGTGTACCCCACTAGGGGCTCATATATTTGGTATACTAGGAGGCCTGTACATATGGATGCGGGGGGGGCCGAAAAATGTTGACCATTTCGCTAGCTCTTAATTTTCACATAAATCACTGTATAAGAGGTGAAAAGGGTTTGAGTAAAAATGTGAATTCTGTCCTGGAGTAGTGGTGCAAATAGCCATGGCTGGGAGAGGCCCTTCTACCGCCAAAATTAGGTCACTTTTGCTGAGTTTCTTCGAAAATGAAAAAATTAACCTGCTTTTTTCCAAAACTAATGTAGGATTTTAGGCATTTTAGACTTTCCTCAGACTTTAGTACGGTATGACCGGGGTTGGGGGGGTTAGATAAGGGAATACACTCACTCTGTGAGCCGAGCGTAATAGTGAAAAATTCCCCCCCCCCCCCCACCCTCAAGACATTTTTTCTGGTTGCGTCACAAGTGTACACTCTCAAAAAAAATTTCGGGCCCCTCCTTAAAAAATTCCTGGATCGGCCCCTGTATATATATATGTATATATATATATATATATATATATATATATATATATATATATATATATATATATATATATATAATGTATATATATATATATGTATATATATATACATATAATATATTTCTGTTCATGACTAGTCTGCTCTCATGCACACTATAGAGCTTTCCTTGGACCAAATGATGAATTTTAGCGTAAAGGTTATAATTTTACTTAACTGTTATCTTGAAGGCTAATGTCTGTAATAAAATAATTTAGTATTGCAATTAGAATAGTTCTGGATAAGTAATCATTCATCTATAGCCTACTCTGCAACTTTTGGCTGAGCCTATGTCTTCCGACCAGAAGCTTTAGAAGTTCACTCTAAATCTCTTGTAAACAGTTATCTCCACTGGGTCACTATTTATTAAAGCTAGCCCAGCTTTCACCGTTTAGATTTTTTAACATTATTTAATGTTGGGGGAAGCTTGTATGAATTTGGTGTTTGAGAACAAATAAAAATTATAGAAGGCCATCTTTGAAAGATGGTAACCACTAATCAAAGAATCTGTTCTTATTTAAACTGAAGCAATTTCATGCTTCAGAAATGATGGGATGTATCCTGAAGTTCAGTGTTACCGTGGTAGACATTTGTCGATTACGAGCTCTTAGCACTGTTTTGGCTTTTCGTTTCGTGAGTATTTGATATCTGGAGAGAGTTTTAGATGGTCGTATGCTTGTTCTTGAAGTGTACAGTTTTTCTTCGGAGAAAGTTTTAAGTTAGATAGTTTAAAAAATAAGTATGAAGATTTCCTGAAAATCAATTTCCAGACCTGAACTAGATTTCTAAATTAAGTATGTAGTTATTTTGAAAATCAATTTATCAATTGATTTTCAAAAGGTTGCCCTTCAGCGTGCTTTTATCTAATATTTCTGAACTGTATTCAGATTGGTCCGTAGGCCATCTTATGAGAATTACAACACTTGTTGTCATTGTTAGTTAAGTTTACAAGGTTTTAACTAAGCAGTATATGAGGTGCGTTATAAAATAAAAATGCCAATTAAACGTTAAATATCGAAAAATTGAGGACGATGTTACGTTTAATTGCATCTTTTTGAAATTTTATTTCTTTTTGCCGCTTTTGAATGATCATCTCAGGAACTGAAGATATCTCATCGGCTCTAAATCGGCTAGCAGAGCCAGAGTGGAAGGCTCTACTAGTGCACTATCTGGAGCAAGGACTCTCAACTGTTCCACTAGCTAGAGCAAGGGCGCTCTTCTGTTACACTAGCTGGAGCAAGGGCGCTCTATTGTTACACTAGCTGAAGCAAGGGCGCTCTAATGTTACACTAGCTGAAGCAAGGACGCTCTACTGTTACACTAGCTGGAGCAAGGACGCTCTACCGTTGCACTAGCTGGAGCAAGGGCGCTCTTCTGTTACACTAGCTGGAGCAAGGGCGCTCTATTGTTACACTAGCTGAAGCAAGGGCGCTCTAATGTTACACTAGCTGAAGCAAGGACGCTCTACTGTTACACTAGCTGGAGCAAGGACGCTCTACCGTTGCACTAGCTGGAGCAAGGGCGCTCTACTGTTACACTAGCTGGAGGAAGGGCGCTCTTCTGTTACACTAGCTGGAGCAAGGGCGCTCTATTGTTACAGTAGCTGAAGCAAGGACGCTCTACTGTTACACTAGCTGGAGGAAGGACGCTCTACTGTTACACTAGCTGGAGGAAGGACGCTCTACTGTTACACTAGCTGGAGCAAGAACGCTATACCGTTGCACTAGCTGGAGAAAGGACGCTGCTCCGTTGCAGGAACAGGATTCACAACTGATTACAGGACAATTCTGGCTATCTTATCCACTCCATCCTCTCACCGAGGCTCTGGATAATGTAAGTTTTCTATTCTAAGATGTTGTATTGATTCTAATCCACTCAATTATATTGGCATTAACATGGCTACCTGTAATTTTTATAATCATCTGTAATCATCTGTAATCATCTGAATTTGTTTGTATAGTAATAATATGTTTGCTCGTGTTGTTTACAGTGTTGGTGTTGTATCGGTTGCTCATGTTGTCTATGTTGCTCATGTCGTTTAAGTTGCTCGTGTTGTTTATGTTGCTCATGTTGTTTAGGTTGCTCGTGTTGTTTACGTTGCTCATGTTGTTTAAGTTGCTCGTGTTGTTTACGTTGCCCATGTTTTTTAAGTTGCTCGTGTTGTTTATGTTGCTCGTGTTGTTTACGTCGCTCATGTTTTTTAAGTTGCTCGTGTTGTTTATGTGGCTCATGTTGTTTAAATTGTTCGTGCTGTTTTTGTGGCTCATGTTGTTTAGGTTGCTCGTGTTGTTTACGTTGCTCATGTTGTTTAGGTTGCTCATGTTGTTTACTTTGCTTGTGCTGTTTAGGTTGCCGATATTGGCACTCAGACTGAAGATGAAGAATGACGAGCTATTGATTGACCTAAAGACGGAAGAACAACGGAATGTTCTAAGATCTTAAGCTGGAATTAAACTCCTTCAGTCCCAGTCCAATCGTACGACCTGACATAGAGCTGCGGGGATGATAAACACTTGATCTAGGGATTCATCAACTAATCATCAAACATTAACCGCTTTTAGATCGCGCAGTGGAAAGCGAAGATGAAAACGATGAAATAGAATAACATAACACATAACATAACGGCACACTGGGTCAGGAAGCACAAATGCTTGTTTAAGACTCATTTCCTCCTTCCTGTCCATGGTTATTAGTAATCGTTGCCTTTTGATGGCGCGTCAATTGCAGCCGGCGCGGATTTAATAATAACATTTCATCACCCTGGAATTTTTTCCTTCCTAAGCTTTTACCAACACTCGGTCTTCCAAGGTGGTCACCCACAAAGTACTAACCGAGGTCGATGCAGCTTAACTTCGATAATTGACGCGCAACTAAACCTAGTGCGCTAATCCCGCCGTCACCAAGGAATGTGAATGATTTAAATAATTAGCTCATAACTACTATGAGTTTGACTCAGAGAAACATTCCTTTTAGATAGAACATTGTAAAGAGTGCATTACTGTTGTTTGCGCAGTGATAGAAGAACCTCTACTACTTAGTGAAAGTGCTCACGAGTAGACTTAGTCACACAGTTCCTAAGAAACTCTTTTAAAACGGTAAATTATTAATTTATGAGCAGGATGACTGAACATTGCCCTCGTCATTAATTATTCTTTAGCCCATTGCTGATCAGATTAACATGTCCGAAAGCCCAGTTGAATGGAGCAGATTTCGTTCCATAAGGATAAAGAGATTCCCCGGCCAGGATTTGAATGCGTTGACTCATGCTTATACGAACTACTATATCACAACGAGGCCAATATCTATACACTGGTTCATGTTTTCTATGGGGTCATTGAAGTCGGTGATTCAAAGAAACTGATTAAAATTTTTGCTGGTTTGCTGTGTTAACGTAGGCATATGTATGTATCCAAGTTATTCATCCGAGTTGTTGCCGTCATTTGTCAAAGTTTGATAACTAAGTTGCATAGTTTTAAGTTCGAAACAGAGACATCCTTCTGTTCAGTTGTTTTCGTACCTAGGCAACTTGATTTTCATTGATGTTCACTTCGGCTCGCGAAACTAACGTTAAATTCGATTGCAGCCTACACTAGCTATTAAAATAATAATATTATTACGACCAGTGATGAAAGTTACTACTTGATAAATATCAAGTTGCGTTATTAAAACTTACTTCACTAGCAGATAATACTTAACATATCTTGCACCATCATTGAATGAGAAAATGAAATGTTAAACAGCTATTATAATTATCTGTTATACAGATTCTACGTTCTTGAATACGTTAAACTGTTGAATAGCAGACTAAAAAAGATCAGGTGGTTCGGTTTGAAACAAGTTTCACGGTTTACTAGAACGCAAACGATACAACGGCATTTGTTTACACAAGTCTCAAATCAACTACTTCAGCTAAAACCCGAAAATCTCCGCCACTGTTTCAGAACTATACAATGTTAGATAATACAATACGATACAAAATATATTGTACTTTCAATATCATGAGACCGCTTTACCTGCCACAATACAAACGTAGCATACAATATAATATCAATATAACTGAATTTAAGTGTTCTCAGTTAACGAAGAAATAACTTATAAACTAATTAGTCCATCACTATCTTTAATTGTCTACAGATTCAGAACCGCGTGGAAAGATTCAAATAAGTAGAATTAGCGTCAGAGAGTCAGCAAAAATTTGAAAGAAGCATTATATTTTTATAATCAAGTCTCCTATTTTGAATAATAATCTTTGAAAATCGTTTGAAAACCAATGAAATTTAAATCATTCACACTAGACATCTTTATATACCCTTACCTACTTGTTCATTAAATTGACCAGTCAGCAACTTTATGCAAGTACTGCCATCATCATATCAGCATACTGATAATACTTTACGCAGTAACCTGCAGACGTCACTGCATATTAAGCATTTACTATCAGTATACCGTCATAATGGCAATGCTATCCTCGCCTACACGGCAACGAACGTCTACAATGTATATACTTGTTAAGGCAACCTTAATTGAAGCCGTAAGCATGAAAGTACCTCGGACACTTATAAAAAGGAATTGGTAATACTATCGAAAATTCTGAAGACTTACTTACTTAACTAGTCTTAATTACGAAAGTAATAAGCGTCATTTCCTAATTAAATATGACAATTGCAAAAATTAATAAGAAATTAACTTTAAAAGCATTTACACTATTTTTCTACTAATAAAATATTATAGACTTTAAAACTGAATATTTAGGACAGAGGGAATTTGCAAATGAGCACGAGGCATCAACTTGCATAATTATTGCCTTATAACGCTTTTGAGTAACAAAACGAACGTTAATTCTCCAATGTACTGTACCTGCGCATAATGTCATCAATAACCAATCTATACCTGCAAAACAAATATCCATGCTTATACAGTATATGTTACAGTCTGCCTTCAAATTGCAGATTTGCTATCAGAAATATTTGATCAGTAACAGTGAAAACTTCTACAAGTAAATTTTCACCACACATACAGACGAAATCTTCGACAGTCGTACACTGCATCACTTTATAGCACGGTCAGCAAAAACAATTACACTGAAGCGACACAGAACATTAGTCTCACGCAGTTGAGAAACGAACAAACGGGCAATAAAATCTACGTTCCTACAGTGCTTACTTTTAAATATTTACACAATCCACTAGTTATGCCATAGTCCAAATACACAGGAGAAAAAAAGCTGCTGCCTTTCGATTAGATTTACACAATGGTCCGCCATATAGAGAAACACGATGTACTCTTAACTAGCATACTCTAAAATGCGTGGTGTCAAATACGGAACAAAATTTGAGCATCCACTGACGTCAACTGTATCCCATTATACAAATTATGAAAAATAATATATTTTTTGGCAAAAAATTGCAGAACCCCAGCAAAACTACAAAATTTCCCTTTATATAAATAGCGGAGTTTTCTTTACACACTACAGGAATACAACGATCACAGCAATACCTAGTATATAGTAGTCGTAGAAACCCATAACAGTTAATGTGTGTGTGACCCTTGCATTCCGCACAATACTGCGTCTCCTATATAAAGTATACGGAATCTTTTAAGTACTCTTATTGTAAATTGTCATAATATTTAATCTCATTGCTTTTAAGAGACCAAAAATCGTTAAACCAATCCTCATAATATACATGTATTACCAGATCTAGAAACAGTTGTTTTAAATACAATCTCCTTTAAATAAATCGGTAAATGATTTAGCAATCATTCTTATCTTCAGTTACCTAAAGAAGTAGCTAGTAGCCGAGTGTAACCGAAACAGCAAATTTCTGTGTGAGCACTAAAATATTATTACGTTTTTCACTTGCTTAAATATTCTTGGATCAAATTCTTTGCATAAGAGTATGAATTATTTTATCTTTGCATAAAGCCGGCACAACCTTGCATAAATAAAGCTAGTACAGACGACTCTGACTACACACAGTGAGATAAACTCAAACTGGCCTTCACTCTAGTCAGCATGACAGGCAAGATTTCGCCATGCACCCTTTGCACACTCAAAACGAACTACACCAGACCCAGCACCCGACCAACTACGTGGGAGTGTAGTGAACAGCACTCGAATATCTAATAAAGCGCATTAAGTTACGGCCTCTATCTTATATCAGTTAAGTTACACTTCAATTCCCTAAACTCTCCGCCACACGCATCACATAGTACCTAAATGTGATGCAGTCAAATGAGATGTTTTTGTAAAAGTTGCGCAACTGTTCTAGTCGCTAATGCATCAGTGAATTAGACGGGACAATCTCAGTAGAAGTGCAGCAATAGAATGCCTGTAGCATGCAATAAAATGCCTGTCGCATGCAATAGAATGCCTGTAGCATGCAATAGAATGCCTGTAGCATGCAATAGAATGCCTGTAGCATGCAATAAAATGCCTGTAGCATGCAATAGAATGCCTGCAGCATGCAATAGAATGCCTGCAGCATGCATCATGGCAAGAACTCATCCCGCAGGTCACAATCCTTTCATAGCAAGAAACCACAGCAGATCCTCCTAACCAGTCTGACTTAGTCTTCCGATCTATGATGTCCTCATGAACGAGCGAGACATTAGCTACGCATGAATTTATTCCTTGGCAGACAGAGAGTGGGGCGTGAGAGCAGAGGTTGGTGACACTGGACTAGTGAGGCGGCTGAGACTGCAGCTCCCATAGACAACTGCTGATCGCTGACGACGACTCGAGATTACTGAACGCAAGGCTGACGAGATGACTCTCGTGCTTCCGTATCAGACTGCTCAAATAACCAAACAGCCACAACCGTTACAATCAATCAATAAATAACTCGTCTTTAATCAATCAACAAATAACTCGTCTTTAATCAATCAACAAATAACTCTTCTTTAATCAATCAGCAGGCAACATGCACAGAACACATTAAACGTTTGACGAACCTTCTGCCCACAGGTGAGTACCGCGCCAGGTTCCTGAGCACTAGACCGGACGTGAGCCTGACATGTTTAGTTACAGGCGCTTCTGCACCGTCACTCTCGTCTGCCTGTACAATTACACACTACATTTACACAAAAACAGTTCAAGTAAAATGTAGGCACTTATAAGCTACATACGCGACATAGAGCCGAAAAAATCACTTTATTGCTTATCATACAAATAGTCAAGTTATGCATAAGCATTACTCAGAGCATAGTGGGATGAAATCAAAGCTCCATTAATGATAAGTGTACAACAGAAAACAGTTACAGTTTTTATTCAGAGGTAACTAATCTACAAAGAAACTTCATAAAATACTTTTATTTATTCAAATATATATATTTTTATCTAAAATTGATATATAGGGTCTAGTCAAATCAACCAAACCTGTATTACATTCGCTTTCCATCAACGACATTATAAATGTTCTGCTTAAATTCAACTCAGCCTAAAAACACCATCCGCTGACGTTGAATAGAATATGACGGAATGATATAGGAGATATTGTATACGAGTGATTAATTAATACCAGCCAGCATAGAAGATAATAAGGCGGAATGCTACATGGGACATTGTATATGGGTGACTAATATCCACTGACATAGACAATAAAATGGCAGAATGTTATGAGACATATACTGGTGACTGGAATCAGAGAGACTTACGAGGAAGTCTGAGAGCGAAGGCCTCGTGCTGAAGCGTCGTATAGCGTGCAGAGCAGCGTTCTGTGGGTACATGACGGGAACTGCTGGCGGCGACTGAGTCGGTGGCGGAACGTTTGATGCTGTCGTCGAGGAAGCGACAGGAGTGTTTCTATTTTTGGCAGTAGCAGCAGCGGAAGAATTTTGCACACGTTGAATGCGAGCCACGGCCTCTGATCGCAGGCTGTGCTCGGCTAGATGTCGGTCCTGTAGATGTGTTATGAGCGACCAGCGCTGTCTAACCAGCCCATCGCAGCCCGTCCACCGACACACCCCGCTCTTTGTTCCGCACTCCTTCTCAAAGTGATCCTTCGTCACGTGCGTAGAGATCTGCTTCACCGTCTCAAAAGTTCTACACAGTCAAATAGTGAAAATGCAAACGACTTTATTTACAAATTAATACAATGGCAATATACTTTTCATGTACAGTGCACAGTGTGTAAAGGTTTGTAAATGAAAATTTGCTAAATATTTGCTTTAGTCTTGTAATATTCTAAATTCACATTCTGTCAAAGTTTCGATGGCATGGAATAACATTTCAGGCGATAATTTCATTACACCTCTCAGAGGACTGGTAGCAGGAATATTTGATTCTTTAAATAGTCCACAGAATTTTTTGCCTTATGACATACAGTAGCTCATAGGTCAAAGTAACTTTCCTATGTTCTTTACTGAACATTCTGGGATACAAGCAATAAGTGTACTATATAGGTTTAAAATGATCCACTTATCAAAACCAGCAGCTATCAGAAACACGTATAACAAACGCATGATAGGAATTACAATCCTAATTAGAGCACAATCCTTACCTCTCACACCCACCCCACTCGCAGTAAAACCACCTGACTTCGATCTCACTCGCTGCCACAGCCACCACCTCCTCCTCTCCGCCCTTCTTTTTCCTCTTTGAAGCCTTCGTCGATGCCGGCGTCGTAGCCTTGCGTTTCTTGCCACTGGCTGTTGGCGTATCCGGCTTACTGTCAATAGGAGACGTTGTTGCGGCAGAGGGTACTGAGCAGGCGACAGATGGAGCAACCAAAGAGCCAGGTGGGGGTCGTCGGTGAACCATAATAAAGCTATGATTGGTCGTGCCAGGCTGACCAACAGGAATGCGAGCTGTGCCGCTGGGCTGGAACGCTAGCTGAGACACACCGATCGGCCTGACACCACCTGGGACTATGGCTATGCCGCCAGGAGTGGTCAAGCCTCCCGCAGTGCCTGACATCATCCTACCACCAGCCAGGTTACCAACCAGCGGAGACATGGCCGCCGTGTACTGGACCACCTGACCTCCTCTCTGTATGTATATGTGCTGCTGAGGGGCCTGGAATGCAGGCCGCTGCAGCAGTTGACCCTGAAGCTGTTGACCTGGCAGATGCTGTTGCTGCTGCATTTGTAGCTGCAACTGTTGCCCATGAAGCTGTTGCAGTTGCATTTGTCCTTGAACAAGTTGCAGCTGTTGCTGTTGCATTTGTAACGGCCCCCGTTGAGCAACAGACGAGGTAGAAGTTGCGAGAGAAGCTTGGCTGTTTAAAGGCGGATAAGTTAGTGCCTGTCTCGCGGCATTAAGAGGAACCACACCATGCTGCTGAGACGCTGGCACCGCCATTACAGGCTGTGGAACCCTGTTTACGCCATTGCCTGGTACCAAGAGCTGACCACTTAACAACTGCTGCTGATGCTGGGCAGGAACAGCATTGGGGACATTTGAAGCTGAATTTAACGACATATTTTGTGTAACAGTCGTCTGACCAATGGCGGCACGGAATGAAGCAGGTAAACCGGCTAGAGCAGAACCGGTTGTGACCGGCAGAGCAGACAAACGAGCCTGAATGTGAGCCGGTATCAGAATGGGAGCTGGCTGACAGATCATAGCCGGCGGCACATATCTAGCCGGCATGCCTGGGACTGGATTGATAGACGACGATATAGCGGCAGAGTCATTTGGGAATTGAGATGGATTAACAGAAGCAGTGGACACCGGACCATTAGTAAATATCTGCTTCTGAGAGTCTAATTCCATCTCCTCTCGCAATAGACCGTCCACAAGGGCGGTGGCCTCCTTCATCATAGCCTTATTCTTACCCGACAATTCCATTTCATCACACTCACTGCCCTTTTCATCTATCACATGATTTGTCTTACTCAGCACAGAGCCTTTTCCAGATAAACCATTCTCTAGGGAATGATTCTTACGCATGTTGACATCGCACGCTATTCCGCTATCCTCATCCTGGGGTGCTAGATTTCTACTGCCATTGACATGTTTGATGAAACCGTTGGGAATGCTGCCAGAGATCATCTTAGCTCTCAGTAAGGCTTCCTCTTCCTCAGCCAGTTCCTCTGAAGGCAGACTATCCAACCTCTTCGGATCTGCTCTGTCGCCGTCTCTCTCATCGATCTCACTCATCTGCAGCGGTGAGCACACGCCGTTAATGGTTGAAGCGCTAACACTTTGTGATCCCGTAGATAAGGCACCGTCATTCTCTGACGCTATGACAGAATCTCCATCGGCTTCTATACCGGCCAATCTCAAAGCACAATTTAGAATATCTGTCACAGGAATACCGTTCGCTGCAGTAGCAGTGCCATCTATGGACAGTTCTTGCTGCGTTTCACCATTGTCGAGCAAATTATCAGATTTGGTGGTTTCCACTTTCGAGTCAAATGTTACAGAATCTTTCAAATCTGTAGAGTCAACTGAAGCTACAATATGCGCTTTGCAATTTGAAATATGGTTGCTAACATCGGTTGATAGATTGGGCTCCACACTGTTATCTGCACTGCTAGCTGGCTGCACGGCTTGCTGGCTCACACTGGTATTCACACTGTCTGATTCAACAGCGTGCACTTGTACCGCAGAGGCTGAATTGCTGACAGCCACAGGGCCATTCACCCCTTGAAGAACTTGCCGTATAGCGGGACAGTTATATCTTACGTCAGGCACCACAGTCGTATCAGAGGAGCTCCTAGAGACAGCAGGTGAAAGATGATTCTGATTGGCTAACGAGTGATTGCTGAAAGCTTGAGGTAGAACATATCTCTGCGGTACTGAAGCAGGCCTGATGGGTGCGGATAATGCTACATGCAAAGCAATAATATAACACAATATTATTCTTAGAGGACTAGTGCAAAGTTACGAGCTGAAGCATAAACTATTATAAGAATAAAAATAACATGAAAATAAAGGAATATTTAACAAAATAACTAAAAAATTGAGCCTTCATTTGAAAATTGCATCCATTAATCAAAACTCACGGAGCTTAGCCAATTGGCTCGTTCACTATAAACTGAACACATTGTCCTTCTGCAGTTTTATCTTAAACACTCCTAACCATAATAAATAATAACCCAATCAATGTTCGCTGCAACAAAATGATTTTTTCATTTCTAGACTCTACAAGGATTTTCAAACCAGCTCATGCATAATGAAAACAGGCATAAAATCTTTCATGTGCAATAATTTCATTCTCTGAACCTTTACAAAAACCCTAAAAATTATAATCTGATAATATTACGTTAATACTATTAAATATAGTCCATGTATAAACTCTCTCATTCAAGATTTAAAATTGTTTATAAATTCTTTAACGAAACTAGCATGGTTTTGCACCTGAATATATTACCTCCCATTTCCTTTAAAACAGACACACATAATACTTAATTGCACTACAAAATATCATTGAACGCCAAAACCTAATTTGACATCGATATCAAAGGTGGAGGAGATCATTGCGGTAAATTTGAGACAGAAAAGCACACTGACAGGAGTAAGCCAGACAACAGACGATATAACCCAGAAATACTTAACACACAACATACCTCCGGCTGCAGCCAGTACGCCACCTTGTCCCGCACTACTATCACAACGTTGTACCAGTCCACAGTAGACTGCGTCACCGCCAAACATCCTTACGCTGTCCTCCTTCACAACCAGCCCGGGGAATGCCGCTCGCACGCACGACTCAAACGCCGCAGCACCGAGCACGCTGGACGCTCCCTGGGCTCCCAGTGCTGCCACGTAGTGTCGATAGAGCTCTAGCTTAGTCAGGCCTGACGTCACGTCACCGCTCAGCTCAAACGACTCTCCCAGCCAACGACGCACCGACAACTCCACGTCTCTAGGGGACGTCGCAGTGACGGTAGATGACGGAGTGAAGGCAGCTGTTGCTGCCAGCGTAGACGACTGCAGCTTAACTCCTAGAGCACTGGATGAGTACTGTATGAATGGTCTCGCTGCTGTAATACAACAGGCACAACGTTGCAAAAACTGCAAGAGAAATAACAATATTAACTAAGTATAACCAGTCAGATTACATAAAATATTTCTGAAATGCTTTCACGTATACTATTGAAAATAAACTGCTTCTGCAAACACAACACAAGAGCTTCCCACTCTAACAAAACAGTCGTCTTCTACTGCCATACTTATTTCATAAAATAGTTTTTACATTTGCAAGATATTCATGCATATAGCACCTGCTTCACATTTCCTGAAACCTGACTGCACTCGTTTAATTACATTTATTAAATCCGGCTTTAATTTAATCCTATATGACAATCAATGTTAAATGCTTATTTTCTGCAGAAGGCCTCGTTCTTCAATCAAGAGAATAAAACTCTAATAGATTTACTTTGAAGTAGAAGGCCATTAGGGCTCGATACCAGTATCCACATAGATACAATTCAATTGAACAAACAATTGTTCGTTCAATTGATTGAGTACTTGCAAGTACTCAATCAGTCCATAATGATAGTGAAACATAAGAACTCCATAAATAAATAGCAACATAAAATAAATTTAGAAATAGCAAGAAGGGACTAGTTACTTACTCGATGAGGAATAACTACCATCAGCTCCGTACATGGCTACACCCGGCACGGCACCTCTTATCAAACCACCTGGACCCATCGGCACCGCACCCGGTGCTGCTTGATACATGTGCCCCTGCGACGTGCCAATGAAATAACCCGAATGATGATTTCTCTGAATCATTGCAGTATTCGTCAGCTCGACTAGAGATGTAGCCACTCCCAGCGACGTCATGTGATGTACTGCTTCCTCTTCTTCTTGTTCCACGATCTTAACGGCGAGAGACGACCCTGGCATGTACAACTGAGCGTCTAACGTCAGTAAATCGACCAGGATGTCTGTTACAAATGCAAAGAATAAGTACAACAGATCAATGTTTTGTGCAGCAATTTAAACAATTAAAAGGTTTAAAGTTAAAATTTAAATTAACTTAAAGTTACAACTATAGGTGTTAAAATGTATCTGTGTAGAGCAAGATAAAAGTTACTACGAGGATACCGCCTATAACACTCTCCTTGTGGTAAAGAAACGCATGTTAAACTTAAGTTTGAAGTTTCATAAATTCAGATAATCTAACAGACAGAATAGGCAAACCATTTTTACAATTTAAACAACTACAGAAAACCTAAGAAAGCCCAGCATATTTAGATATAGCTGCCACACTCTTCACACATCACACCTCTCTAACACCTAACGTTTACATACAAACACTGCGACTGCCGCACACACCAGCACTTACGACTAAACACTTCAGCACACACTAGCACTTACGACTAAACACTTGAGCACACACCAGAACTTACGACTAAACACTTCCGCACACACCAGCACTTACGACTAAACACTTGAGCACACACTAGCACTTACGACTAAACACTTGAGCACACACCAGCACTTACGACTAAACACTTGAGCACACACTAGCACTTACGACTAAACACTTGAGCACACACCAGCACTTACGACTAAACACTTCAGCACACACTAGCACTTATGACTAAACACTTGAGCACACACTAGCACTTACGACTAAACACTTCAGCACACACCGGCACTTACGACTAAACACTTCAGCACACACCAGCACTTACAACTAAACACTTCAGCACACACCAGCACTTACGACTAAACACTTCAGCACCCACCAGCACTTACGACTACCCTCCAAGAACAAAGCGCAAGATCTCACCGATGGCTCCGGTGACAGCAGCAATACGAGCACAGCAGACATGTCCCAGGTCTGAGAGTTGATACAGCGCCTCGAGGGCCGGCAACAGTATCGCTACGTCATAGACAGTCAGCAGTCTTATGAGATGAGTGTAAGAGGTGTCATCCAGCTGACCACATATAGCATCTTCATTGCTTTCCAGCTGACACAGGCGGCCCAGCGACTCCAGGCCTGCAGTAGTACAATACATTTATTTCAGTCTGAATAAATCTATAATATAATATTTGTTGTTTTAGATATTTTCAGTTTATTAAAATACAATAGATGATAGGAACAGTTGAGGGCAGTAACGAAACGCAAACAATCAGCTGTACAACGACATGTCGCATCAGTAACGTCTACATAGCAAGAGTGTCATACAACACAGCTACGCAACACATTCATGCAACCAATGCACTACTTTCTTAGCAAACAAGTAGTGTATTGGTCATGAAAGATAATAATTACAATAATAATATTATAATAATAATAGTAATAATAACAATCATAATAATAATAACTAGAATAATAGTAATAATAAACATTATTATTAAAATAACAGTAATAATTAATTATCGTACTGCGTTATTATGACAGAACTGACATGGATGGGTTACTAACCGGAGACGAGCTGAAGTCTATCTGTAGAGAGGAAACAGCGTGTGACAGTGTTGATAACCAGCTGAGTCATCCTGCAGTCTATTGGCTCCAGCACAATCTGCAGTAGTACAATCAATAGATCAGTAAATATATGTAATAATGTATTACAAAAACTGTGAATCATTATGTAGTCCATAAGCAAGCAGAGGTATACATTAGATTAATATATGCTATGCACTACTTAGTGTTTAAAAGTCTACTTATTGTGATCAATATATGAAACTTTGATCCTAGATTTGCTTGTTTTTAATGTACTCTTTAAAATAAGAATTTCAGAAACTACAGTAAACAATTCTGACTGACAGCCGCTAAGATTATGTAGAAGTAATTTAAATAAGCAGGCCTTAATATTTATAAATATCAAATATTTAAATATATATGCATTTTTTATATACTAAGCTAAACTTCTAAACAAAAAAAATAAATTCATAACGAACTCTATAAATTCAATTGGACTGAATTTCGCCAATATAGTGTTGTGTTGTAATATCATATCGGTAGATATTTTCCCCGTGTTGTGCTCGGGTGTGGTTGGACCACTGCAGAATTGGGCAACCGCAAACAATCTGCCGCGTGTACGTAAGAGGCGACTAAAGGCAGGAGCTGAGGACGGTAAGAGGGGACCCACCTCACCATGAAATATTTTCCCCCAGGATTAAATGGTAATTAATCCACCTAACTGAGGTAGGCAACGGGAAACCACCTCAGAAGCCATATTTTTCCCAAGCTATAGGCTACATAAGGTATGGATAAGGCATAGACTTTGTGAAGGGATTAACTTGTTGATCTAAGGAGTGCTCTTATGGAGCGAGAAAGCAGACATTGAATATGAATATGTACCCTGAACCTGCCACTTGGCAGTGCACTGAAGAGAGAGATATTGTACTATCATACCGGTAGATATTGTACTATCATACCGTAGATATTGTATTATCATAATGGTAGGATTTTTTGTATTATCATACGGTAGATATTGTACATTATCATACTGTATATTGTATATCATACTGGTATATATTTTATTAATCATACTGGTAGATATTGTATTATCATACTGGTAGCTTTGTCTTAATCTACTGGTAGATCTTGTATTATCATAGTGGTAGATATTGTATTTATCATATGGGTAGTATTGTATATCATCTGGTAGATATTTTATTATCTAATGTTAGATATTGTATTTCTAACTGGTAGATATTGTATTTCATACTCGGAGATATTGTTTGTCATACTGGTAGATTTGTATTATCATATTAGTATATATTCAACCTTTGAACGATAGATTGGATAGGGTTCGCTCCAGGCGCTCTGGTCGGTTTGATCCTTAGAGATTGTTAATGCGAGGCAGCGAAATCTACGCACAACAATTACAGCACAGTGTTTCTTCTACAAAAGCCCATTTTAAACTGCTACTGAAAGCATCTACTAAAGCACCTTTAAAACATCTTAAAACTACCACTAAATCATATGACTACACTAAAATTTAGTGTTACAGAATATGTATACTGGAAATTCTAGTTAAATCCTCCAGCTAACGATGATTTTCTGAAAAATTGACCTGCAGGCATCCCGACGTCACAGAAATGCGCCATCAACTACAAGTTTACTGGTCGATAATAATTTGCGATCGCTGATGTTCGTGCGTTTTTCGACTTGCTTTCCTGTTTCCTCTGTATACTCCGTCGTCGATCGCGTGGTGTGCTTTGGCGCCAGTTTTTGTAGATTCTGCAAAGACTTCCCTGACATAGCCTTATACGAGGAACTGGACGTTAGATTCTACTGATGACTGATGAAGGATGAGTTAAACTAGAGAACAAGGAGTGAGAGAAACCTGAATTGAAAGACTGGCTGCCATGATTTCAACATTTTCCTCCTCAAACAACAGATTCCTTGCTGATAGTTTATCAGCTGTATAAATACGTACAACATATTTATATATATATATAATTAGTTCAGGACAATTTTTACTACAAGTGCAAATATACGCTTTCAACAAGCAGAAGACTTACGTACCAGCATTGATTGTGCCTTCAGCGTGAGGCTACATGCCATTCCCATATCCATCCGTGCTCGTAGTATACCCTGCACACCTACCACACATTATACATACAAAAATACCGTCCAGCAACACATAGCGGAGAGCAGCGTTTAAGTACATCAACTTATTGATTGATAATAGTACATTTTGATTGAAATACCATGATTATATGATGGCCCTGAATTGAATGATAAACAACAGACAAATGATATACCATTATTGATTGTAGACCAAAAGGAAACGTACAATCCTAAGCAAAGAAGTCCGCCAGTGAAAAGCACAGATTGCACAGGACGCACTAACCTGTACGACTCTCTACCTCCTTGTCCTCCCTGCCTATGCTCTGTGCAGGTTGCTGCAGCCAGTATCATCAGCTGCCTCCGCCTCCTCCCTCTTCAACTCCTCCGTTGCCTGGACAAGCTGATCCTAACAATCACTTAGTCCATAAATCAATCACTAGTCGTCAATCAATCAATTAGTTCTCTTTCTCCTCTTTAGTGACTGCTAAATGGCAGATCCACGGTAAATAACGTCTTCATTTTCTCTTCATGTCCACATACTGTTGGACCATAAATCATCTAACATGATTATACCATTATTCTTGGGGGATTCTGCTTATGAATAGGTGGGCCCCATAAGCCTTCCTCAGCTTCGCTACCATTTACAGGGCAAGTGCGTCCATTCCAAATCATTATAACATGGTATATTTTGTGTCTGATATTAAAAGTTGTACGGACCTTGTCGCATCCACACACAATTAAAGGCATACACTACGGGGTGCGCTCAAGCCATCCCACAAATAACCTTCGGTATTGCAAAGGACAAAAGAGAAGCCTTCAAAACTAGTCTGTTCATCACAACAGAGTCTGTTCAACTTGTTTTATATCTCTGTGAGAATGTAATAATGAAAGATGGACATGAGAGAATGATTGGACAACAGAGAGACAGAAACAGAAGACAGAGCCGATAGAGAGAGAGGAGAGAGTAGAGAGGATAGAGATAGAGAGAGAGAGAGAATGATAGAGAGAGAGAGAGAGAGAAGGAGAGAGAGAGAGAGAGAGAGAGAGAGAGAGAGAGAGAGAGAGAGAGAGAGAGAGATAGAGATAGAGAGAGAGAGAGAGAAGAGAGAGAGAGAGAGAGAGAGAGAGAGAGAGAGAGAGAAGATAGGAGAGAGAGAGAGCGAAGAGAGAGAGAGAGAGAGAGAGAGAGAGAGAGAGAGAGAGAGAGAGAGAGAAAGAAAAACCTTTTTCAGTAAGCAGACATTCTGGACAAACGAGTTCTTTAACGCTTCTATCTGTTGTGCTCTCATTCCAAAACTATGCAACATAAATCCAGTTACATTTAACACCTATCGCCAGCAATGTAACTTCAAACACAACAATTAACAGATCCAATAGCATTAGTACACGACTGCACATATAGCTTGAAAACAAAACTCTTCTTTTACAGCTTCAAGAACCTGTTGAAACATATATACATTTTATTCAATTTTCAAATTAAAGGTTATAGTTCTAAAATCATCAAAATTATCTGCTATAAATTATTAGTTTAAACTGAGAAAAAGTCAAATCAAAATCCAGTAAATTAAAGTAAATTAATTATTGACATTAATTTATAATAATACAGTAAGTAAATCAAATAATCCAGTAAGAACTGCATAGAGCAGAGTTCACAGCTAGCAGCTCTAGGCATGGATGTTAGTACTGCTAAAATTGCAATAATGAACTAAAACCATCAATACATTAAATACAAGCATCGCAGAAGTAAAGAAAAAAATATGAAAATAATCTAGAGAAATCGGCAATAAAAAGAAAGGTCACAAACAACAGCCAACACACTATGCATTGGTAGCGTCACATAAAAGACCCCCACCAACTCAAAAACTCTAACCTACATCATGAGACTTCGGAGGGTTAATGCAGTACTGTTAATTTTCCAACATTAAAAACAATCAGTAGTTACTGGCACTTACTGCAATCTTAAAATAATAAATTGTGCAGTAGTATCGAGGCTGTAAGTTTAATAAGCTAAATTAATTTAATTAATTAGCGATAAAGATTTTACAACATAATTAGACAGTAAACTTACCCGTAGGAAGTTTAACGTACTGCCAGTCTGCCATACATCTGATAGAGCTACTTCACCTAGAAACACAAATAGGCATCGATGATGTCTCAGACATTTTTACTATACATAACATTCCAATACTTTACGGCAGAGCTTAAGGAACAAAGCGGCAAACTGGTTCTTGTACCAATGCCTAGATAGTTAAAGAAAAAAGCTCAAACAACAATAGGCAAACAAGTTTAATCAATGCTGCCAGTATATAATTATAGAGAATAATTATATATATATATATATATATATATATATATATATATATATATATATATGTATGTATATACTTTTAATATGTCGTGTATATACATGTATATATACGTGTATATATACAAACACATACATACATACATACACACATACATACATGCACACATACACACATACATACACACATACATACATACATACACACACATATATCAACACCGACGAAAAAGTGAATCATATTCGAGATAAAACATATAAAATCGCAGATATCGGCGACGTCAATGCAGCAGACATCAGCGAGCATTTAGTACAGAACTCCAGGAAATAGACACGTGAAGGCGCGTACCCTCTTTGAGGATGCCGACGTAGGAGAGCATGAGCTCGATGGTGCGCACAGCGCGGGCACCCTTGAGCGTGTGCTTGCTGGCCGTGCTGAGCAGCAGAGAGATGTTGAAGGCAAAGTCCACCTCGTTGGGCAAGCCTGACGCCAGGGCTCTGTCTAGATGTGAATACTCCCCTGCTACCAACGTTGTCTTGTCGCAAACCTTGTTCAGTCCTAGCGCATCGCGTGTAAAATCTGATCAATCAATCAATCAAAGGCTTGTTCGACACAAAATCTTAATCAATAGGTTTAATCATACTGTACAAACTCTTAAAAAATAATTAGGTCAAACAGAATTGATATCAAATATGAAAATTTATGTTTTAGCAAACTGGACGATTTTTGCAATAAAATTAGCACCTTTTATCTTAAATATCCTTTTCTCTTAAAAGAAATTTTAATCTACTAGGTACATCAAATTTATAAAATTAATATGCTAAATATTTATAAAGGTTAAAAGTAAAATAATGGCTACAAATTTTGTCAACGTAGAATGTACTGTTATAGTCCGTTGATAACTATTTACACTCCATGGCTTCGCGGTCATTTGCAGCAAAAGTGATTCGACAGAACAAGAGCCTATCCCATAAACACTCCTCTGTACAGTATTGCTCCACTAGTCGCTACCTAATTGTGTGCATCAGCTTCAGCGAGAATGGAATTGATTGAGTGAGTACCGGTAAGATTGTGCTGCTGAGCATGGTAGCTGAGAGCGACGTTATGGACGGTGTTGACTCCGCCCACTCCTCTCCTGCGTGCAGAGCTCGGCACGTCGTCCATGTTGTCCGTCGTGTCGTCCCGCACGTCCGGGTCAAGCTTGAAGTGGTTCGCTCTCTCGAATAGATGTAGGTGTCTACACACATACAAAATAAACAATTAGCTAGTTAGCTCGAAGCTTGCTTAAGTCACAACTAAACGCTATACACACAATTGATCTCAAGTTAATTAAGCAACAACAACAGCAACATCGACGACAAAATTCATCCTTTGAAAAAGAAATTTTTCCACTCAGAAAATCTTAACATAAAAGAATAACACGCCGGTTTTATTCTAAGCTTCATCAGACTTGTGCTTAAACCAATATAAACCATATCAAAAAGAAACACAGATATAGCAGCATAAACACAGATACAGCAGCATAAACACAGATATAGCAGCATGAACACAGATATAGCACTATATGAGAAAATAAAAAGAACTAAAATTTCCATTACTGGAATGTAAATCGTCATGTAAATGTAATGTAAATGGCATGTAAATCGTCGCAGGGTCCTCTGACGCTTAAAAACAACAAATTCAGCATCTGATATAAATATAGATTCGAAACGCCATAAAACCGTCTCTGACAGCATAACAGTACACTTGTGTACGGGCACAGACGCTAAGGTTAGCTTTTTATTTTCTTCTATTTAAATCTTACATCAAATAAAGATTTTCTAGACGCATGTATTGTTTATCACTTATAGCAAAATTAGTTCCAGGTATACCAGAGGAGGATAGAAGCAGAGTTCAACTAACCTAATATAGATCAGTCTCAGCCCCTGATCTGCATTGGTACAGTCGTGAGGAATGTTGAGTCTAGCCAGCACTTCAGGCCACAGGTCTTCTGTTGTCACCTAGCGATCAATCAATCAATCAATCGAATCAATCAGTCAATCAATCAATCATGTCGCAGTACATCACATCAGTTCATTTAATAAATCAATCACGAAATCAACCAGCGACATCATCGAAAACATTATCTCATACTAGCTGCCTATATCTAATCTAATTATTGTTTTACAGTCTTATATTGATCTTCACCGGCTGCAGACACCGTAGAAATAAGTACTTACATTTCTCGTTAGGGTTTTGGCAATGATTGTGAGATATTTTACAGTCATATGTAAGTCTAGACAGTACATACACCACAAGAAACAATTGTCTCTACAGAAGCAAAGGTACACAATAGCCTAGAGTCTTTAGAAGTTTAGCGCCAGTGAGACTCGTCCCAGTAATTGACCCCAGGAAAACCCCACCAATTTCAAACTAAAGCCAAAATTTTACAAGTGATTTCAAAGGCTACAATCATCGATCTTAGAACCAAATTTTTACATTCTTAAAACATCAATTGACAGTTGGCAGAGCTCAATAAATAGAGATATACTTGAATACAGAGGTAAAAAAGTGATTTTAAAGAAATTGAAAAGAGACTGAATTTGAATATAAAATTTGCAGTTAGAACTGTTCTTTTCAGAACACTAACGAATGGGAGATGGTTTAAATTAATTAATCAGACTTTTAAATAAAACCACAAGTATCACAGATCACTATTAAATCATTTTTCATAGAGAATCATAGTCCATAAATATATAAGCTATGTGTCTAAAATTATCACTAGATAATAATATTCATCTACGTCTGAATTTAGAAAATGATGCAGAACAGGAGGAGCTATATAGGGGTAATGCGAGGCACGTGGAACCGCAGCTTACAACAGGAAAATGAGGTTTTTATAGGCCTTGTCGATTTTGAGTAAGCTTTTGACAGGCTAGTATATGTTTGAAGATGTTTAGAAATTTTGAAATTCAGAAGGATACGGAGAATAGTTTACTAAAAGAAGTAATTGAAGGAAAAATGGAAGGAAAAAAGGATTGAGGAAGATCGAGACTCCCAAAATCGCTACCTTGTGTTAGTGCTATATTGAAGGAGAGGCAGTGCTTCCCTCTTTAGGTTCCGCTAATTTCCTATTGGCAATCTTACCCGGCAATAATTCAAAGATTCAATAATCCAAAGAATTTTAAGCACTGATTCAATTATAACATTCTCATATGTGCACAGAATTATTTTCTAAAAGCTAAGTCTCAAAATAGTGATTTAAATTGATCTTAATTTAGGAACCAACAATTCCTACAATAGATTTGCTATATCGACCTCAATATATTTTGAAGCTTCTTCTACACACAGTCCCTACAAGCAAACGTCCAAGCGCGCACACACGTACGCACGCACACAGACAGACACACTCGCAGGCAGAGAACAACGTTGAACGGATAGGCTCAGCTAGCGGGTTACGAAACTGGCTGAGCGTGAGGGAATTTCCCCAGCATTGTTTACGAGTCAATACTGGACAGTAAGGACCCGAGGCCACGATTATATAACCACTGAACAATACAGTGCGTGATGAGCGGCTCGCATGATTACCAACGCGTCCGCAAATGATAATGCTACACCAACTGTCATACAGTACAACACAACCATATCATAACACCAACAAACCAGTCACATACTACGTATTATGTGCAAAGAAAAACACATTTAAGTGCTCGCACACCAGTTTTGCATTTCTGTTGGAGCTCTTTAACACAAAAATTTTAGAGTTTGTTCAGTTTTAATTTCGAGTAGTTTGGCTCTACAATATCTAGCCCATCTACCGCAAATATAACATGCCATAACTAGAGAAAAAGATGAACGTCAGGATAATTGTGTAATTACAAAATGCACAATGACACATCACCTTCACATATTACATCATGCACATCATACATCATCATTGTCATCTTCTCTCATTTAATCCCAGTTTAACAAGGGTCGGGATACGAATAGATCTTCTCCACTCCTCATCAGTCAATCACCAATAATCTTTTCCACTTGTTTTTTTAAATTTTGGAGCAATTTATGGAGCCTAGGCGCTCAGCAACCGAATGTCGTTTCTGAGATTGGTTTTGAATCTTAGTGCTTTAGTCGCCTTCTAAGACACGCACAGTCAATAGTCCATGAAATTTAAAAGGATTTAAATCTGACTGGTCACAGATCAGTCAGTTCACTAATCAGAAAACCTGGAGATTTGCAATGTACTCTTGGGAATGTCTCCTTTCCGTTATTAATGAAATTTAATATATACATGTATACTGTACATATATTGATAGAAAGAAACTTACCTTTTCCCAGCCTCCTTTTTCTGTAACACTGTTATACAGTTCGTGCAAGTCAATCTGTCTTCCTCCAATCATTGGCCATCGAGCAATAGGCGTTCTGCACAATGCATCAACATCCAATCAACAATTTTAATCTTATAGATTAGATACCATGTGAATTTACTGTCTCTTTCATTATCCAAAGATAACATTATGACCATCCAAAACTATAAATATAGACTGTCGAAACGTTTTGATCAAAGCGCTCTATATGGCAGTACATAGCAGAAACATCCTCATATAACTATAGCAGGTTGACCAGTTCAGAAGAAATGACAGTAACAACATATAATATAAGGTAAACAGTGAAACATAGGCTTGATTCACAAATAACATGCTATGAACAGCTAATTCTTGCTTATTAATTATGTTTCAAGACTTTAAATTAAATGATTTGGTATGCCTTGCTTTAGACTCCAGCACTACACAGGATTAAATTACTTAACATATATTCAACAACTGCTCAGTTACTATCTCCATAATTTTTAGAAATTATTATTGTTTAAATTTCTCCTTTCATTCCATTTGTTTTTCGCAAAAAATCCATGTCACTCCAATCACCTGACTAGCCAGGAGAACAGTACCTAAAGCAATCAGATGTTAGATTCTGTTGTGACAGCACTGATAACTAAAAACCTTTTGCTAGCTAGTTAATAACAAACAAGTGAAAGTTAGATAGAACAAGTGATAGTACGATGAGCACTCATATATTCATCTAGCTGAATCTCGTCACCTAATTGAATTATATGAACAGTAGAGAGTAGCATAGCAGCAACCTAATGTAAGCTAATTCTTCAGCTGTAACACAAATGCTTAAACAT
Source organism: Enchytraeus crypticus (assembly GCA_905160935.1). NCBI lineage: Eukaryota > Metazoa > Annelida > Clitellata > Enchytraeida > Enchytraeidae > Enchytraeus > Enchytraeus crypticus. The sequence continues at coordinate 1,428,540 of CAJHZI010000414.1, read as the reverse complement.
TTATCATATACAACCGGCAGTTACTTATAGGCATCTATCAAGATAGTTGGCAGGTCCAAAATAACATTTTCAACATGCTATTAGCTATCTACCTGCATAATTGGGCATAATCAATCATCCAAACATGCTTATGAAGAAGCTAAGGATTTGCCTTAGGTAAAACTTAAAATTACATTCTAGCCTGTTGTTTTGTGAAAGTGTATAATTTCTATAATTATTTATGTTTACTTTGAACAGTAAATTATACAAAAATGGGATTTTTACGAAATATCTACAGATTTCAGACCACGAATAACTGAATTATCACATTTGTCAACCCTTGCTTGGATAGGCATAGAAAATCTTTGCCAACGTTTAATTAAACTACATCAGTATTTAGTCCATTTAATTTCTTGCCAGTAAAAACCTATAAAATATCTTATGTAGGTCTGCGAGTGCTCAGCCAACTGACCTAAACTAACTCCAGCTGCTGTTAGGGATTCACTAATTAATATGGTTTGATTGGATATATAGCAACTATGTGCAGTACAACTCCTGCTAGACAAATTTGTACTAAAACTGCTTAGTGGCTTGTGGTAAAATATGCTGCAATAAAGCAGAAGATATACCAGAATAATCTCAATTTCACCTCAATGTATGTTTTTAAGCATTAGCACATAATTAAGACATCTACAAAATAAAGGTAAAGTTTTTTTATTTGAAGTATTTCAGCTTTGCACAACTCTTTTAATCGTCATAAATGAAATCATTTCATTTCATTTATGATAATCGTATATGTATATGCTGACAATATAGTGATATGTAGTAATAGCCTAATAAAACAAACAATGCCATTATACAGTAATCTGAAGTTGTAGTTAAATAACAACTTTACCTCAAGTGACAACTCAATCTTTACTAAGGTCTATTTACATAGAATGCTATTTATCAATCTCTACACACCACAGGCTATGCAAAGTTAGTAATCTATTTATAAGTAGTAAATGTTACTGAAAGCCATTCAACTAGAAATGTTCCTCATATCACACAGCCAGCTGATCTGACAGGATTTTAGGCTCCCAAAATAATATACAAGATTGAGTAGCAGAGCAAGTACATCAATGTGGATGAACTTATTACATAACAGATTGCTACACTTTCTCTCCTATAAAAATTAGACTGTTCTTGTAGATCAAATATTTTCAATTATACCAATAATGATCATCAAAGGATACTACATGGATCAACAAAGATGCTGTCAGAGCCGGTCAGGCAAAGATTTTAATCGATGGCCACCTGCTTATCGGTCAAGCATTCTACTTATTTTACTCTACAGCTGACCAGTATATACATCGATGATTTCAACTATTATCTCATCCAGTCTGACAGGTCAGAATTCAAATATTGCAAAAAATGAACGGAATAACCTGATGGCCTATCCAGAAAGGCCCCTTTAAATAATTAGTATTTGGTTAGAAAATAAACACTTTCATATTTTTGGCATGCGAATGTCGAATCAAAGAGTACCACTGCCAGAAAACACATGCATTTTCAATAGCTTAATTCAATACATAGCATAAAGTCTAAAGTCTACTGAAATAATATAATTAAATTATATTTACTTAAAGCATACAAATACAAATATTTTTTACCTCAACTAATCTCAAGTTTTACATGACTAGTCTTATCATAAAATATTTCTTTAGAGGTCGCATTTAAATATTTTTAAGCTCCTAATCCGTAGGCATGAACAAAATTTGCGACTGTTAACCTATTCCTTTAACTTTCAGAGAAAAAACCCAAGAAGAAATCGTCCCCCCACCCCCCCCACACCCATAAAGTTTTTCTAGATTGCTACTAATTACACATTTTTTGGTACCTTCAACATTTAAGCAATAATAAGCCACAAATATATATAAGATCAGATATTCATGGGTAGGATACACAACTAGAAACTATTATAGTATTATCATATTTATAACATACTTACCCACGAGTCTCATTGAATCGCTTCACGTCCGTTAGAAATCTTTCCTTCTCACGTTCCAACGTCCATCGATCCTTTCTCAGCGTCACAGTCTCCGATGCTACACGGGTAGCGGCGACGGCTGTTCGCCGTCGATCCATACTCCGGTGTGCGGATCGTTCAGCACGATGTGGGAAATATCCGAGAGATCGGTCCGTTTAAATCTTTTTAAACTGCGCCAGGGCGCAGCCAACGCTAATATCCTGCGTATTGTCTGTTCTACAACGATATAACCACGCCGTTACGTTCAGATACTATTTAATACGTAATTTCGAGTTCAATATGTATCCTAATCATAGATATGTATCCGTATTTGAATTATAAGTCTAAATTTACAGTATTATATTACTATAAACCACACATACAATACAGCGGCAGCCTATCACGAGAGCTTTTCGACACAAAGCAATCGTTCGATCACCACGATCAACCCACTCAAACACCCTCAAATGATCGAAATTTGGGGCTAATTTATCGTTTTCGCCCCTAACTGACCACTTTTAACGTTTTGGGGGTAAAAATTCGATTAAAATATTAAATTTTACAACGGCTACCGCCGATATAACAACACAAAGCATATATGTATAATATAGCGATATAACGGTGTGCTGCTTATTTACAGCTTGTGAAACAAAACCGTCCAATCACAGCGCATGATTCAATCGCCTCACTTAACCACAAAGTTTAGGCTTCTTAGATTCAAACTGTTAGTAAAGCACAATAATATCTCTTTTAACCTTTATGCAAGCATTTTATGTTGGAATTAGTATCTATAACGTAACTATGTTCAATGAAAAATATTTTGTGTCGAAATAGATTGGAAATTTACCAAAGCAGCATTTGGTTTGAATATTTCTGTGTGCTGCAAGGAAGTTCACTTGGTTTAATGTTAGCCTTGCTAGCTCGTGGTACAGAATTTACGTTTCATACGATAAAACAAGCTTGCTTTCTATTTGAAATTATGCTTTGAAAGCATGAAATCTTAACATAGGCGTCATTAAAAACAAAATGAAAGTCTAAATCTTTAGTTTTTAATCTCTGGTTTTCTAGAAATACATAAATTATCAAGTGACTATCTTTAAAATCAGCTGGAAAATAAATTAAGCAACAGGCCAGCTGCAATGGTCTGGCCATGTAATGGCGGACTCTTGTTAAATGCAACGAAATGAGAGATAACCATATAAATTAAATCCCTACGATATGAGTTTCAATTTTTGGTCCTTTTAAATCCTCCGCCTGCACCTACGAAAATCGGTGCGTAGCAGACTAAACTGATAGAAGGCGCGTCGCGAGAAATTCGTAACGCGATGTACAGTGAGCGAGTGTTGATCAGACAAGTTACTGTACGCTTACCATGGTATCAGTGAGAAATTAAGCACAGGTCGATTTTACGTACGAACAAATTGTAATAAGAGTTCGCTTCATGGTTAGAAAATAGCTTTTCTTGTGGATCATTTTATATTTCTATTCCTTTTTTATTAGAGCTGAGTTAAAACTGAAAATTAGGCAGCAATTAATCACAAAATGACAGGGCCTTGATTTTACTGATGTAATACTCTTACAAGTATTTTGTATCGGATTACTTTCAATTTGATACTACGTTGTTATACTTTTTATTTTATTCAATACACAGCTTTATTTCTTACTTTTTTATTGCCAGCTATGAACTGCATAATTATTTGTCCTCAGGCGGCCTTTGGACAATGAACGGCGGGAAATAATTTGGCGTAGCTGTGAGCAGCTGAAGTGGTGGCGAAAGAATTGTGCAGCTGCGGTTAATCATTGATTACTGCGTGCTCTACCGCTGCCGGTGTGAACAGCGAGTCGAAAACCCAATCGAGTGTGCCTTCACTAAAATTGCACTCACATTAGCTTATTTCAGACATGGTATTATATTACATCAAGTAAAGTAATTTAAGTAAAAATATCAAGATGACATACGGTAGAATATAAAGGATCATATTATCAGTAAAAATTCAGTAACTCAATGACGATAAATTATGAAATATGAATTGAATATCCTAAAAGCACTTCAAATGAATTCTCAATATTAGCGGCGGGATTTAAGGGCCATTAATTTAGCTGCATCTGCTACGGGTCAGTCTAAGAACGGAGTTAAGATATGTCGGCAACAGTTAGTACATGGTTGGGTGATCACCTAAGACTGAGTGTTTATAGCTTTGAATGAAAAACCCCTGAGTGTTGGAAGCCTGGAAGATTTTTCTTAATCGGCGCCGAATGCAAGCAATGCGCCATAAAGATGCGATTAGCCATCGAGAGGAATGAGGAAATGGGTCCTAAACATGCATCTAACATGAATCCTGGGCCCGCTCGTCACTGACATCGCGCTTGAGTGAGGAAATTGACGTCAATATTAGCTTTACCAGCCCTTTTATCTATGCTTCTTAACCCAGTCTGCCCCAAAAAAATAGGCCCAATTACTTGGTCGTGGCACACTCGTCATCATCTTTACTTTAATCCCAGCTAAGCTGGGGTAGTGGCACACTATAATAATTTTTGTTCATATGGTTACTCACAATACAAATCATCCATCATATGGTACGCCACACCTACCACATTAGTTAGATACATTACTCATATTCGCAAATCTGTTTGTTTACCATTATTAATGATATTTACACGAAATTTTTGCATGCGTGGCATGGTTGGCTGCTGACTAAATGGAGTAAATTTCAAGAATCTAGGTCAATTCCTTACGACTTTATTTGAAAGCTTGTTCTGATCTCAGCGATAAAAGATAGAGTCTATATATATATATATATATATATATATATATATATATATATATATATATATATATATATATATATATATATGTATATATATATAGTTGCGTGCGGGTCGCTAAAAATAGACCAACCGTGGTCTGCAATTGTCGTTGTTAAAGGAGACAAAAACTCTAACTTAGTAGCCAACCTTAGAATGGCAGTTAGTCATTGAGGGCCTAGGTTCCAGAAATTACTACAAAATTTTCTTAAACGAATGGAAAAGAAGATCTATACGTATCCGGATCTCAGCTAAACTGGGATATAAGAGCAGAAGATGAAGACGATGATGACTCTAATTTATAAAACTTAAACACTAAAATAACTAAATAATAAATTACATATTCAGATATTCTTTGACAATATTTTGAACAAATAATAATATTAAAAAATAAAGGTTTAACGTCCGTTCCCTTACACAAGGATGATGTCAGGGATGTTGAAAATTTGAAATAATATAGCTGGCGGAGATTTAGATTGTCACAACTGCATGGTATTAGTACTTCGACAATGGGGTTTCGACGTTAAATGCTCTGTCTGAGTAAAATGTAGACAAGGCGCAGCTGCTGCTAGCAAGCACAAGCTGAGCACCGCTCACCCGTAGCTACAAAACAGCTGCTGTTAGTGCTGTCAGCGAGTCGACATCTGGCGAAAACAAAGCAAATTTTAGAGAATACAATATAGAAAAATACAATAAAATAATACTAAAAATAAATACGACATTGAAAATTACAAGCAGGCTTTTCTCACTCTTTCTCACTCTCCCTCTCTCTTTCTCTGGTGTTCTCCCTAGTGGCAGATCCAAGGTACAGATTTATACTCAAAGTCTGCATTCACGCTCCACATAATGCACCCAATGGTGTTGTCAAGACACCTGCATTCAAGACCAAGTCAGCAAGTCTCAATTAAGAGAGTCAAGATCATATGCAAGACCACAGGTCTAAGACCAAGATCAGAAGACGTAAGACTAATACCAGCGTAGAGTAGCACCAAGCTCTAGATATCAAGATCAAACCAAGACAACAGATATGAAGATCATGTGAAGACCGCGCAGGCATCCTGATCAAAATAGAGGATAAAATTGTCAGCTGTTAAAAGATGCATTGTTATGTTCGATATTGTCATGGACAACAGTAGCACTCTAATCATTTTGTTGTTGTTGAGGACCAAAATAGGATTATGTATTTATAATCTAATTTAATTTATTATTTTTCAAGAGCTGTTGTAGATTAGGCCCCTACCTAAAAGTTAAAACTAGAGATGGGAATTTAATGAATTTCCAGAGTTCGGGTTCGGTTCGGTTTGTTGAAAATGAAAGTTCGGTTCGGGTTCGGTTCTAACAAGGGTTCGAGTTCGGTTTGGGTTCGGCTTGCTTTCCAACTCGCAAGAGTTCGATTCGAGTTCGAAATGGTTTGGTTTGGATAATGTTGCAATTATTTAACTTTTACTTATAATAATTATGGCTATGACAAACATGCTTAAAATGATTTATGGTAAGTATGCTGAAAAATTAGTTAAGTCCTAATAGCTGCCACATTGTTTCACCTGGGTAAAAATAGGACAATGAAAAAAGGAGAGAAGTGGTATTTATTCCAGTACATTTCTTAAAATATTGTTAGTTGACCAACAAATGTTCATAATATAGATAATTAGCTTTATTATTGTATCTGAAATATTTTCCTTGATTACAACCAGCAAATATAATGCTTCATCAATTTTTTAATTTTTATTGTCACTATAGACCTATATATTAGATACGTTTATAATTAAGTGGAAATGTCTTGGCTAAAATTTGATCCAACATTTCAGAGACAAAGTGTAATTTAGTAATATAAAAATGTCAAACAAAGATGATTTAGTAAACACGTGTAGTTCCACGGAAAAATGATCATAATATACACCGGTTGCTATCAACTTACCAGTAATAAGCTTCATAATTTACCTTAGGGTTTCAAATGTTAAACTATCAGATCAATTATGAAGTTACGAAAATAGTTATGAAATTATTGCATTGATATGGTGCAAAATTATTTACTCCAAATAGCCTTAACACATATAGAATGTCATATATAATTATTTGTAAATCTGGCTGCAAAATTATTCAGGTAGCACACTAAAATTAGAAAAAATTCATAATTTGAATTTAACAAGAACAAATCCACCTAGATTGAGTCAAGCATTTTCAGATATTTATGGGATACTCTCATCACTTTTGCCTCTTTGATGTTAATCTTCATTCCATATTTCAATGCCGTATCATTCAGACTATCCATTATTTTCTGCAGGCCCGTTTCCCGCTACCATTCCTTTGTACCGCTACCATATTAAAATTTGTGTTGGAACCAGCCTTAACTGAATATATGCTGTTAGATACTGTAAGACATGTAAATGCAAAAACTAATATATATATTTGTATTGTTCTAGCTATCTTTATTTAATGTCAGGCTGGTGAAGAAGAAAGGACCTCCAAGAGTTTGGTTCAGAAGTCTGGGTTCGGGTTCGGTTCGGGTAGAGTCTGGGTTCGAGTTCGCTTCGGTTCGGTCAAAATTCTAGATTTTAGGGTTCGGTTCGGGTTCGGTTCGATTCCCATCTCTAGTTAAAACAGTCTAATAAAAATTAAACGGCATGAACTGTTGGTTTGTAGGGCGTGTCTTTGGACGGATTCCCGGATTTTGGCTCGCACAGTTTATTGACCACTCATACTCTGCTCATCGGTTTTGATTTGGTTTCATAGTGTTCGATGCTGTAATGGACAACAATAGCACTCTAAGCTTACTGTTGTTGTTAAAACTGTTAGTAAAGATATTAATAATTATTTTACAGTCGACTATAAAATATCACAAGTTTATCATTGCTAATAAAATTCGACTAATGAGGCTCTAATGTAAGGCTTTATGACAACAACTGTACTTCTAATGCCCTTGATTAAAGTGATAATTCTGTAAACAGTCGCTCTGCCTTTAGCTAATTAAAGTTATCCTAGTATTAGCCTATATATGTAATTATAACACATATTAATCCAGAATCCATATAACCCATATATTAACAATCTTAGCATACAGTACAATGTCTACAAAATACTATAAAAGTGCATAATGATATGCAGTTGCGAGATATCTTATATATCTGGGCACCTTCTACTCTTTCACAAGAATGAATCAGAAAGTTTATATCTTGATTTTTAGAAATTTAATTCCTAAGGTTTAGGCCTAACTATGGAACATGTTATGTAAAAGACCACTCTGCCACACAGCTGCCCTACCTTTTCTTATATATATATATATATATATATATATATATATATATATATATATATATATATATATATATATATAGGTCTGCAACTGTACTGTCTCTGTTCAGTTATATAAACTTGTAAATGATGCCAGGGACGTCCCCACAGCACACATCTGTAGTGATGTGAGCTTTGGGGACTTCCCTGGCATCATCCCTGGATGAAGAAACGGATATTAAACCTTTATTATTTATTTATTTAAATCTTAGTCTAGTAATTACGTGCACAAAAACGTCTACCATCTGCTCGCATGTATGAAGACCTGTGTCGGTTCTCCTACAGTGCACGAATATGTATAAACTATATAGGTATCTGTATAGTTATGGACATGTACATATATACAGGTACATATAGAAGTACATTATATAAATAGGACTATGTATATGTAGATAGAGTTATACATCAAAGTATGCTTCAGTAGACCTTTATCTCTGGCTAGATGCATCAGGAAAAAGCGCAGAAATTCTGAAGATGTTTCTTTACCATTATTTGAAAACTCCTGGCAGTTCAGTAATTGCTGTTGTTACAGACACATGTATAAATATAATTGAGGATCAAATGGACATATTCCGCATTTATGCTTAAGGTTTATGCTTCTGAATTTGTGGTTTTAGTTTATGCTGTTTATTCAGAGTTTTCGCTAATTACAGTTTCTGTGAGAAGTCTATAATTACAAATTAATGCAACACTATAAATATATAAAAACCTATGCAGAAAATGGCGCTATAAGATTTAATATGAATAAAACACATCAGCGGACTTTTATATTTTGCACTAGTTGTCGTAGCTTTGAAGAGTCTATAATTTCAAAGATGTCCTACTCAAATGCTCTACTTCTCTCTCTCTTTCTCTCTCTCTCTCTCTCTCTCTCTCTCTCTCTCTCTCTCTCTATCTCTCTCTGTTTGTCTGTGTCTCTATATCCTCTCACTCTCTCTCCCTCTCCCTCTCCCTACCTCTCTTTCTCTCTATCTCTGCTTTGGATGGATCAGTTAGCGGTGAGCTGTGTTGTCAAAGACGACACTAAACAAGTTCAGGTGTCGTTTGTAGATGAGAAAACGAACGCTAAACATTGTCTACGTGTGGGTATATAGTGTGATGTTAACATTGTATATTGAAGTTATTGGCATATTTTATAAATATTTTACATGTTATGAATATTTAACTACACTATGCATGTAGTAGGGCCTACATTCTTCATAAGTTCATAACGTAAGTCATGTTGCTGAACGAGTACGTTTTTAAACCGTAATGTTTAAATAATTACTTCTATATAACCGAGACATTAATAGTTGATTAGACTATATTAAATAAAATGCAGATGCTCTGTCAAAAAACGTCATTTAATAGTTAATACACACACACACAATGATGAACACAGATTGCAGTCTTAATTGATTGGATACCAGTCTCATTAAGGTTTAGCGTATCGGTGTAAATTTCACTCCACAGCCTAATTGCTATTAATTTCATCTGTTGATTTCGTTGCTAAAATACGATAAAAAATTTGGATCTAAGTTTAAAAATGCTATGTATTGAATATTCTAATGAACAATCTTTCTGATATGTTTTTGTTTGTCACTTGTAAATTACTAGGTTTGTATATCTTAACTGTACATGTAAGCTAAATGTTATTTCTTTTCGTTTACTTTCGTTTTCCTAAATATTTGTTTGAGTCTACGATGTATTGGTGAAAGTTTATATCAAACTCAAATGATCTCATATAGGGACCTAAATGCTAATCACAAGGTTAAGAGGCCAAGCTATGGGGCTAAGTTTAACCGTCTATGAAGTTAATATTAACGTCCATATTACTGCTTAGCGAATATTATGACTCTGTCCGGATTCGAAGCTCGAACCTCCTGATTGTCAATCTGTCACTCAGCTGTCGGACCCCTACACGAAGTTGGAATAGTTGTTCTCCCAGTCTGGATGAGGTAATCCGGATCTTTCCAGCATGAGTCCTACATTAGCGCCTGCGTATAACCTTTCGGACTCGTAATTCAGTCTTTCAGAGTCGCTGAAGATCACCGGATACTGTCTGACATATGCTGCTTCCGATTTCAAAACACTTTCAGTTAATAAGGAGCCTGAAGTATTCGCAGTCGCTCTGGCGCAGCTGCTGTCCTTTAACTCACACGCCTTCTTTTGTCGAGTCTTTTTCTCATCTTTACGACAAAAGCAGCTCGATATGAATGAACAGTTCACCGATCGACTACAAAACATCCAGAGACATAAGATTAAGCTGGTGACCTGGATGCTTGTTATTTCTATGACCTGGACTGCAATGGGGGATTCTGAGCCACCCGTCCATCTGTTGATCCAATCGGACTTGTGGATGAAATGATACAAGTGCACCAGCACAACGGCTAGCAATGGAAAACTGCAAGCCGCGCAGAGAATTGCTGCAGATTTAATTTTAGTGAATTCGAGACGACGTTGATCTGCGCAGGTATTCGGTTGACTTTCTCGATCTTCATTTGACAGTTCGCGATTTATTTTGTAACTCGGATCACAACATTTCTGATGATATTCTGACGGTTGTTGATTAGCGGTAGGCTTTTGGTAGCGCAGAGTTTGCACCTGTGCTTCTTCTTTGATGTCTGGTCCGAGAGATGTAGGTTTGCAACGAATGAATCCTGCCAATAGAAGAGCTACGCCTAGCAGCAGTAAGGTGGCTGAAGGAGCGAGAATAAAACTAGCGGCAACTTTTGACTCCGATATCTGACAGATATCCAGAAGTTCTTCAGGTCCAAATTGTCGCCGAATTAGCAGGATTATCGTTAGGACGGCTGGAACGTTCCAAGCAAGGATGTGAAATACAGCAGAAAACGTGGCTAAAGTATGGGAGGTCCAACGTCGTTTTGAAACCATAATCCAAGCAAAGGATACATTGAGCCACCAGATTGTAGAAGCAGTGGAAAAATAGTAGGATGCGGCAAACAGTAGCGTACAGTATAAACTCGTATTTCCTGGCTCACCACGTATCGTGGTTTCATTTGTATTGTGAGACAGCGGCTTGGCTGGAATTTGAATCGCCTCACTCACGCAGCCTACCGTCTCTCTGCCCAGCACTGAACGCAGCAGCAGTGTGCTGTTGGATATAGTCAGACATAGAATCATGATCATAAGCATCTTGTGGGTGTGAGGATTCGTGGTGGCAGACAGCTGGTGAGAGAGCAAGGTTAGGATTGATGCTAGCAGAACAATTGACGAGGAGATTGAGATGATGACGTCAGCGTAGTGCTTCGCTTCTTCTGAATATTTCCAGTCAGTACCGCACAGTTGTGAACAGTGACCAGTTCTGTTGACAAATATCACGTGATCAGGGTTGTAGCGGACATCCTCAGGGCATTCCCCCAACGATGAACCTTCCTCTAAATTTGAAACGTCTGCGATTATCTCTTCATCTATTTTTACTACGTTCCACTCTCGGCCTCGAGGAATATATAAGCAACCGTTTTCATCTCTTTTTGTGGAACAGAGATCGTTTTGAATTCCATCTTTCTGAGACTCGTCCGCCTGGTGATGTATGACGTTATCTTGACCATTTGGTATTCCGTTATTACCATTAGACGAGTCAGAAAAAATCTTTAATGATCTGGCCGCAGCGTCTTCTTCACGATTATACCCGCTCATACACATATGATCGACGTCGTTGCTGATGGGAAATTGATCGCAGTTTAAAACCGAGGGCCAAGGGAACCCAAACTGTTCGAGAACTGGCCCGCAGCTGGCCCTAACTCGCTCACAGATAGGACGACAGGGACCTATGACTTGCTGATAGATTTCTGCGCACATTGGAGTGTAGACTGAGCATAGAAGAAAGGACAACTCAGTTGAGCAGTTGATGTGAATAAGAGGAGCAAATGTTTTAAATTCGTCGTCGGCTTCTTTCTGTAACAGGCACAGAAGAGTTCAATAAGTTAGGTATAGGTATAAGTTAGGTATAAGTAATGTAATATATGTATATACATGTAATCTTTCTCGCTTTATAGTGTTCTATTAAGTGGCAGGTCTAAGGTACATATTTCTTATTACAATCTGCTTTCAAACTAAAAGGAGCAACCCTCTCATCAGCAAGTTAATCCTTTCACAAGAGGCTCTTAAAAGTTTTGACCTATTCAATACCATAACGAGGCGTATTATTTGGTAAAACTATGGTTTACTAAAATACCTATTCGAGCCGTAGCGAGGCTTATTGATTGGAATAAATATGATTTAATAAAAGATTAGGCTACCTTTGAACTTGACAGTTTCAATAATCGCCTCTTACGACACGTGCAGCTATTGTTAGTCTATTCTTTAGTGGTCCGAATGGAACACGAGACGAAATCGAACAATGATTAAAACTATTTATTTCAATAAAAATTGAAAATAAATAATAATAAACTCAAAATAAAAGTAATTACTATTAACTGAAATAATGCAGGAATATGCAGCTGTATATCTTATTAACCTTTTTGACTATTTGAAATTGACTTTTTATGTTTTCCTGGTACGATCAATAAAAGCAATGACACAAGAAGAAAATATCATAAACTTAGCACAAAGTTCAGAGAATTCTGCAAGTCTAAGGAAAAGGCAATTAAGGTGAAGTTTTAGACGAAGATATGTATACATGTGCATGTAGAAGTAGTAAAACCGATCTTGCTCGAATTATTTTAATATAATTCAAAACCACGTTCATTTCAATAAAGGATGTAGAAATATATAATAAAGGATACAGAAATTAGTGCAGTACTAATGATTAAATAAAATACAAATACTGAATTAAAGCCTCTATCCTATCAGCATTTTATAAAATCATCACCAACCCATTTTAACTTATTTCACTTTCAGTACTCAACACATAGCTCCCGGAAAAACGGACATCAGGTCAAGTTTTACTAATTAACACAAATAGCTACTAACTTGATTGCTATGACCAGCCAAATTCGGTATTCCAGTGCTCTCATATCCGAGGACATTCCTGCAAGAGTCGATTTGAATAGGCTGGCACTCTCGGATTTTAACAAGAACTAAGTCTCCACTGGATCTCTGTGGGGATACAGCAGTCCCAACACTCCGGGACGTGGAACCATCACTCCTGGACTCATGAGATGATCCTGTTGTTGTCAGGAGTAGCAAGCACGTGATGTGGAACAAATTCAAAGATGGCAGCCAACATGGCCGCCTGTATCCCAATCCACAGTTTGCACTTTTATGTCTCATTGCTTGCACGTACATAGAAGAAAAGGATCGATTGAAGGATTGCAAGATTAACAGCACTACTACTACTTCTACTACTACTACTACTACTACTAATAATAATAATAATAATAATAAAGTTTAAGGCTTTATTTCTGCACTGAAAGGTAACCTCACAGACTTCAAGAGATACAGTAGAAAGTGCCAGTTGAGATGATGGCAACACTGCGATTTAGCTTAGATCAGTTTTCGAAAGAACTATTGAAAAGCTAACATATCCATAAGTTTATCTCAGATCACATAATGCATATCTTTCCTAAATAATTACTTTAAGACTTTAGAACTTAGTAACATACAGAAAATTAATTTATATCATGATATTCTGAAGTAATGTAAACGTGCGTAGAAAATGCCGTAACCATAAATATAAAATATTTAAGATTAACCCATTAATGCCCAACTTTTCTTTCATCATGATTTTTGTTGACAGTATGTATTTAGGATCACAATAATGGAATCAGGTGGTTTTTCAGAATTTTTTCAATTTTGTGAAAAATATCTTCAAAAATATTTGAGTACCATATATGGGATCGTAGGCACGAATACACGCGTATTTTCAAGCATCGCTTCTGATGTGTTAATTGTTCATTAGACACCATATGATTATATCTGAGACATCATATCAATATAGGCAACTAAGAATTAAGAGTCTGGCACATGCTTAGGCCTATCCGTCCAAAGTATCTCAGATTTATTGTAACTTACTACTAGTATCAAATTTTACAGTGTATAAGGTGTATTAGTTTGCAATACACCTACTGTACAGGCCTACGTTGCATTTCTAGCATTTATATTTAGACTTTCCTCTGCAGCTCTCACTATGCAGCTATGATTTGCTGTGGTCTGTGTAATGATCTTGATGATCAAAATGTACATCAGCAAGAACACGGCGATCCAGAGATACTTGATACGCCCAAGCTTCAACAAAATATGTATAGTATCAAATGACTACACTTGATAAACATTTCACCACAATTGCAGCTAATCCAATTGTTTATCTAGTATTTCTAGTGACTTGATATGGAGAGTCGTGCATTCTGCATAGCAACATCCGATCAACATTTATGCGAAGAGTGACCATCATCATATATTACATGGTATGTTGATGTGTATAGGCTATATATTTTGATCAATTTGGTCGTTGCCTCTCATTCCACGCCAGTACGCCATGCACAAGTAGCATATGTTTGCTGCACCTCAAACACACGCCCTTTCACTCAAGATCAACTTGATATTTCCAAGTCGATTAGCAAGTAGCCTACGCAATGGAAATTCAAGGTGAAAATTTGTGAAAGCAGAACTATCAGTCCAACGAACAATAAAATGTTTGACTTCTCATCCTAAAGACTTTCAAGATACCCACGCTCAGTTCTTTCATATTCTTGAGGTTGGTCAGGGGATATTTGGATACGTGGTTTACGCGGATGGTTCCTGTTGCACCAATTCCACTACAATATCAATACCTGTTGTAGAGAGTTCAACTATAAGCTTTAGAGGAGTAAGCAGGTTGTCATAGTAGAGTAGGTAGACCATCAGTGGTGGAATTTCTGCTTTCACATTTACAGTATACTGTATGTATCCGTGCTGTAATACACTAATACACGAAAGACTGCACTGTGTTTTTTATAACTGATATCCCAAATTGTTTTAACAATAAAGTCCTAAGAAGTTAACCGATGTTCTTGAAATCTACAGCACTAGACCTGCAGCCAATTCTACAAAACACAGAGAAATTTCGTTTGAATATCTTTAATAACGTGAAAGTTATAGTTTCGCGAATACGAGTGGGGTCAGATAAGAAATTTCCAGGAAATTACTGGAAATTTCTTATCTGACCCCACTCCTATGCACAAAACTATAACTTTCACGTTGTTAAAGATATTCAAACGAAATTTATCTATGTTTTGTAGAATTGGCTGCAGGTTAAGTGCTGTAGATTTCAAGAACATCGGTCAACTTCTTACGACTTTATTGTTAAAACAATTTTGGGTATCAGTTATAAAAACACAGTGTATAATACCTTATTGAACAGACATATTATTGCTTGATAGTAATTCATAAAAAAAGTAAAAAATACTATTTCTGAGTGATATAGTAGCACATACTGAAAAGTTTGGAAATCTAGAAGATAGTAACAGAATTATAGCATTTTACAATGACATGTCAAACCGTGTGTATTAGTGCCTACAATCCCATACATGGGACTCACGAAAGTGTAACAAATTTTTATGAAAATTTAAGCCTAGGATATTTTCATAATTCTCATATTTCTAAGGGCATCTAGGAGTATAACTATCAGCAAAAAATATTTTAGGATTAGCTTTCCAAATTATGAATCTTAGTTTTTTTACTGTGCGAATGTCATTGTTTGCAAAATGAGAACAAGACGGAGAATTTATGTCTGAGACTTGGAGCGAGGAAACTTATTATTTCGTCTCTTATTGATTAAGTGTCTTTAATAATATCCTACAACATTGCTTATCAGAGTTTTATAGATTTAATCAATTGCGTGCTTAACGATATGTATAGATTTTAGATTTATAATTATCAAGTGTGAGCATTACGAACGATTATGCAGCTGCATAATCGTTTTGACAAAAGCAATTGAATTGGTTATTTTTCGCATAGGTTTTGCTAGCGTCCCATATATGGGATCGTAGGCATTAATGGGTTAATGCATAAATTATTTTTTTAGAATGTCTTAATAGAGTAGGGGTAACCTCATGAAGTTTTAAATGACAGATAGATTCTGAGGCGAAATTAACCCTCGTGGGTTCGAATCCCAGATCTGAGAGTAAAATCTCGGACATTCACTGAACTGGTTATACGGAAAATGGAATAAATTGCCTAACGGTTTAAACATATGGTATTAAAAAGTGATAGATATCAACGTAGTTGATCATTTCACTATAATGCGTGTTTACTTTACATTTCATTTTGCGCTTGCCTTATTTCAGCTTAAAAATGCTCACACTTGATAATTATAAATCTAAAATCTATACATATCGTTAAGCACGCAATTGATTAAATCTATAAAACTCTCTACAATTAGAAATGCATCAAATGCAAAATAGAGTAAAACTTCTTTATTAATACTTCAATGGCACAAATAATTACATCCTATCAAGAAGAGTAGTCGCGAACGCTTAATTGCTTTATTCATTTAAAAATTAGAAAATAATTAGAAAGTTAGACTTACATGTAATTTCTAACTCGAAAGCGGAAAAAGTTTATTTCTGATAAGCTTAATATACACTAAACAATCTTTTATTCTCATACTTGTGTGAGATCGAAGGTTTAGCCTGAACTGGATGAGTCAGTGGCAATTTGGTAGGTTTTTGATTGATGATAGAAGATCGGCAGATGTGCAGTTCAAATCCTAGACCGTCACATCGATGATATTTATTCGAGAGGGTATAGGTATGCTCAGCAGTCGCAGCTATAGCTATATTATGATCGAGCGAAAAAGTCCCAAATTGGTGGATATTTCTTTCACATTAGTCATTTCAATTAATTTAATTTAATTAAACTAAGTCTAATTTTTTTAATTCATTACATTAACTCATCATAATAATCATTTTCTTATGAATAACAGTTCAAATCAAGTCTGGTTCTATAAAAATTTGCTGCAAATTCTGGAGCCTAGGCTATCAACAGAATGCTCTTTCTGACGGTGGTTTGGATATTAATGCTTTGTAGCCTGTTTCGATACCTGCAATCTACGGTTGGTCTTTTCCTCAGCAACCCGAACACAACATGGGTAACAATTTTAAACTAAATAAATTCCATTAAAATTAAATCTAATAATCTTCACATTTGCACCATCGATTTTGACCTACTAACAGTAACCATATAGAAGTATAACTTTATTTCTGCATTACTCCAGCTCTAATAACGACTCTTATCTATCAATCAATTAACCTGCCAGCTCGGTTGCTACACTGCATATAGACTAATTGAGCCGGCGCTCAATCAAACCGTCGTTAGTTTACTTAAGTTAGGCTGGGCGGCCGCTACTTATCTCTCACAGCCGCAATGAAGACTATCGATAAAACCTGATAAATATCGACATTTCTTCTGCAAACTACGAATGTGGTCCTTTGTCAACGTAACTTGTTTAGCATGTAGGTGAATCTTTGGACAGTTTAGAGTCCAGATCAGGGCGAAAGTAGGGGTTTAGAACACAATAGGACGTATTCGATTGTATTGGTAGTTTATAAAATTGCAGAGATTTAACTGGCATTCTCTCGATTATCTCAAGTATCTATTCTGTGAGCTTATGATCGTCACATTTTCATGTAATCTGGCTATCATAATACAAGTGAAAACTACGAGACAATTATGCTTTCTAATTGCATGTGTGCGTAACGTGCTGACAAGATGTACGAGAACGCACTGTCCCACCAAATCCTGCGCGTTCAGTGGCACACACACACACACCTGCATGCTGCCTATCAAGCGGCTCAATCCCTCTCCCTCCTATAACTCTTCTAGTGGCACTATGAACTTCTATGTTTCTTTTATTTCTCTCATTTCTATGATTAAGTGTGGAGGCGTTATATACCATGGACATACCAGTAGTCAGTGCACTAAGAGAGGGAGAGAGAGAGAGAGAGAGAAAGAGAGAGAGAGAGAGAGAAAGAGAGAGAGAGAGAGAGATATGAGGACATAATCGAGAGTACTCACAAAGTTGAATATTCGCAAGGTTTCTCCCATTAAATACAAGACAACATCAAGTTTAAGGGATGGTTCATCCCTTTTCACTGTCTTCAAACGTTCCACTTTGTTGCATAAGAATTTTGCATAAAGTAAAATGCAAATAGTAGTAATGATAATAAAGTTATAATAGTATATTTTTTTATCTTCCCATACCCAACATCCATTTGTTTCGATTTTTTTAGTACCTCTGCGAGACGGGCATCAAAATGTTTAGTAAACTTTTTATTTGCGGAAGTCCGTACAATTTCAGCCCCTCCTTCTCATTACAAGCTTATACAGTCCCAAATTGAACCCCTTTTGTCTCAACTCCGATCCCCTTTTCGTATCCCACTCCTCTAAAACTATACAGAACGTCGGTTACGGCGGTATTTAGCGCACTTGGTTTAATTGCGCACCAATAATCGAAGTTTAGCTACATTGGCTTCGCTTAGTTTATGGTTAGATGTTGATCACCTTGGAAAACTGAGTGTTAACAGCTTTGAAGGAGAAAATACCAGGGTGTTGGAAGGATATTCTTTAATCGGCGCCGGCTGCAATTTATGTGGATCAAAAGGCAACGATTACTAATAAATAATAACTATGGAAAGGAAGGATGAAATGGGCCTTAAACAAGCATTTGTGCTTCCTGACTCTGAGTGCCGCTATGTTATGTTTATATGTTAAGTTATTTTATGTTAAGTTATGTTATTTAAAAGAAAGTAAACCCGCATTATAATGAAATGATCAACTATGTTGATATCTATCACTTTTTAATACCACAAGTGTAAACCGTTAGTCAATTTATTCCATTTTCCGTATAACAAGTCCTGTGAATGTCCGAGATTTTACTCTCAGATCAGCGCGACTGGGATTCGAACCCACCAGGGTTCAATTCATCCCAAGATCTGTCATTAAAAAGTTCATGACGTTACCCCTACGCTATTGAGACATTCACAAACTTATGTTATGTTATGTTATTTTATGTTATGTTATGTTATGTAATATTATGTTACGTTATGTTATGTTACGGACAACTCCTTGAGACGCAGTACAGAAGAACTATGCTGAACCTGTTTGCTGATTTTAAAACTCTTCGAGCCAATGTTGCTAATAGTAAAAGTGTGTCATTGCAATAAAATTTTACGAGTTAAATATAAACCTACATAGAAAATATTATCTTTTATTGCACTAAGTTTCTCCGCTTATATTCTGAAATGATTATAAAAAGAGAATGGATAGAGAGCTAAGAAATAGCTAATACATCCTAGTATTCCCATGAAAAAGGCAATGAATATTTGAAGGAAGGAACTCAGGAAATGGAAATATATTAGCACGAGTTATGGTCGAATGGAATATAGAAGATTAGACAAAAAGCGTATAAGAACTACAGACAAAACAAAGATCATTGATGGAGTGAATGCTGATATTCGACCTCAGGCCAGCCTGTGGGGGTTCAAATCCTAGGCTCGCCCGTCACTGACATCGCTTAGAAGTGACGAAACTGAAGTTATCATTAGCTTTACCAGTTTTTTACATCTATATATCGAGAAATTGATAACCGGGAAGAATGGTGAAGGACGAGAGCAGAGAACTCGAGTGCACCTACGAATATCTGCGGACGGGCAATTAAATTTTCAATGGATGCTGAGTGCTGGAAATGAGCGAGATAGGTGAGCATACAATAGCGGCGCAGTGGGAAAACACTCTTAGGACTTAAAGAGGGGAGTCCGGGAAAACTTAAGTTAGATAACGGTTGTTCTTATCAATTGAGTAGGTTTACCTAGCGGATTTGTTACGATGGTTCCAATAGCAGTTGTGCCTTGCTTGCGGACCTTAAAGAATTTATAGAGATACAAATGGAACAAATGGAATAAATACAGTGAATTTCTTAGCAATATTTATTGAAATTGTAATTACTTTTTTACAGGTTTCTGCCTTGGTTCTTCTAGATCTCTCTGCTGCCTTCCATACAATTGACCATGGCATTCTAATAAATAGGCTTAAATCTTGTTTTGGCATTTCTGATTCTGCTTTTTCCCTTCTTACATCATATCTCTCATGTCGCACACAATCAGTTGTTATTGGTCAAAATCGTTCTTCTGAACTACCCCTCCTACGCGGTGTTCCTCAAGGTTCAGTGTTAGGTCCATTGCTCTTCTCTTTATTATCACTCCTCTTAGCTACTTGCTTGCTCAGTCTTCCATAAATTTTCATTTCTATGCAGACGACACTCAACTGTATATTTCCTTTTCTAATCATGATTCCGATCAGAAACTGGCCCATCTCTCATCCATTCTAGACAAGGTTTATTCCTGGTTTTGTGCTAACCGTCTTGCTGTTAATCCCTCCAAAACTGAATACCTTTTAATTGGCACTCCTTTGCAAAAAAATAAAATTACTAATAATTCTGTTAATTTTCAGAATCTTGCTCTTTCACCTTCTCGATCCGCCAAAAACCTTGGAGTCATATTTGATGAAAACCTTGACTTTAAATCCCATATCTCCTCTGTTTGTTGCGCTTCTTTCTTTCAGATTCGTCAGATTAGGCAAATACGTCCATCCCTTACTAGAAATTCAGCCACTATCCTTGCTAATTCTATAGTTCATTCAAAGCTCGACTTATGTAATTCATTATTACATGGATTGCTGAATTCTTCTCTCAATCGTTTGCAGCACCTTCAAAATTCTCTTGCACGTGTTGTTTGCAAGTCCTCTCGACTTCAATTTCGCTCTCTTTCTTTACTTCGCAGACTTCACTGGCTCCTCGTTAATCAACGCATAAAATGTAAAATAGCTCTATTAACTTTCAAAACTCTGCAATTTGGCAAGCCTTCTTACTTATCTGAAATTCTTCTTCCCTATCGTCCGTCACGTTCACTTCGTTCCACCGATGCCAATCTTCTCTCTGTTCCAAATATTCGCACATCATTGGGCAGACGTTCTTTTCCTTACGCAGCACCCACAATCTGGAACTCTTTACCTGCTAATCTTCGCTCTTGTTCTTCTCTTTCAACATTCTCTAGCAAGCTTAAAACTTACCTTTTCCACCGTAGACATAATCAATCTACCCAGGCCATTTTTGATCACCGGACTGGCTTTCGTTTAGGACCTTACTTCTCCTCAGCACATTTCTTTTGCAGATTGGTCTGGGTGAATTGATCTGTAGAGATGTGTGCTGTTGGGGACGTCCCTGATATCATCCCTGGATGAGGAAACGGACGTTAAACCTTTATTATTATTATTATTATTATTATTATTATTATTATTTTATTACAAACTAAAAGGCCACTACATAAGAAACTTAGGCAGGACAAGTAGAATAGCTATGGGCAGGACAAGTAGGATAGCTATGGGGTAGGACAAGTAGCATAGCTATGGGGTAGGACAAGTAGCATAGCTATGAGCAGGACAAGAAGCATAGCTAGAGGGAAGGACAAGTAAAGACACTTGAGTCAAATCGGCTATTAGACTTTTTATGACACTAATTATCTCCAACCTTCAAGTGTTCAGTTCGGCCAATAGCTGAGTTTGTTCTAGAATAGACACATGTCCCTGCAGAATAACCCGCAGATATCTCGATAGCACTGTCAGATTGATTTTACTGCTCTAATTTTAAATTGTTGTATATTTTTCATAATATAATACAATTGTAAAACACTGAAACAGCTAATTATGTTGAAGTACAGCAGTTTACTGTTACAATTGTTTATAATTTACAACCTTAGAGACACTTAAATAATAGCCTGAATCAACATATCTTAAACAGAATGTTTATGACAAGGAATGCGTACATACATACATGTACATTGATATACAGCAATGGCTGCCGTATTTGCGATTACATATGCAGAAATATCACATTTTCTTATTATCTAATATCTCAAATGGCACACGTAAATCTTCACTTGACTTTTTTCCTATACTTATATTTCTGGCTTCTCAAACTTCTACAAGTTCTAGTTTTCATACATTGTTGTCCTTAGAAGAACGCATAGAGAGGCTGACAGGGGAATTAATTAACAAGTATTTTTGGCACATTCATTTAAAGGCTGACGGATTTACTATTGAGCCACATTCGAGTTTGAACTCAATTCGGTTGAATCGTTTGTGCCAAACGGCCACGGTAATCATTTGATCACTGAACGATTAGAGGCTGACGACGACTAGTTACCCGATGAACTCTCGCTACTGGGTTTATCATCGTCATCAAAAAGCTAAGGTTAACGTCTGCTTTCTCACTCGAAATCGATGCCAGTGACGGGTGAGCCCAGGATTTGAACCCGATCGTCGTCGTCGTCGGCGTCCACCACCACCATCTTGGATCTTAGTGCTTTTGTCGCCTTCTACGACACGTGCAGTCACCGGTTTGTCAATTCTTCAAACAACTCGAACTCAACACTGGTAATAAAAGCTAAAGCTAAGGTTAACGTCAGTTTCCTCACTGGAAAGCGATGTCAGTGACGGGCGAGCCCAGGATTTGAACCCGCATCTACTGATCCGCGGTCGAGTATCTTACCGACTTCGCCACTGGCTCCAGCCAGTGGCGAAGTCGGTAATAGCAGCTCAAATAAAAAGTTTAAATGTGCCTTATAGCGAACAGTATAAATAGACGTTTGTATAATGAACCGTTATATGTTGAAAAAGATAATTATGTAGATCTAAGAGATTTGAGAAATCAGCCACATCAGCAATAGATAAATGATTTATAGAAAAATTCCGAAGAAACATCTCATTGTTGTCGTTTTCCATTAAAAACGAAAATAGCCCTTCAAATTAAACCTCGATATATAAAATGTTAACTACAACGGAAACAATTATAATTATATTTGCACTTGCAAAAGAGTGATTTATCTTTAATTTAATTTAATATATTTAATATCAGATGATATTTTGATGACAATTAGTTATTTCAGTCATCTTAGTCATTGTAAATTAAGATACTAATTAAGTTATTAGCATAAAACTAATTACCGTACTATGCCGCTAAGTACTATTTACGTCTTAAACAATCACAATAAACGCATTAAAGGTTGTCATTAGCAAACAACATAAATGCAAACAAAGCGTTGTTAAGATTCAGTGGAAGATTATGATGGTGTACGCCCTAGCTGGGCAGTAGATTAAGATAGGAGTGTTTGAAGCCTGGCGTCATGGTATCAAATTTCTGACTAGGTTGGTGGGCCAATTATTAAGCTTCGATTTTGATTTCGATTTAACTGACTGAATGACGTTTTTAAGCGCGTTAATTGTTTCAATTGTTTATGCCATTGACAGAGTGTAATTTGACTGGTGTCTTTATTTTGTGTTCGGTCTTTCTACAATGCAAAGACTGGACATTAGTAACACCATTTTTCACTTTTCTGGGAGCCTTGGTAAAACTAAACAAGATTTCCATTAAATACAGATTAAATGATTTTTCTCCCGCATAACCTCATTTTGATTCAATTTAATCTATTCTATACCAGATGGTAATTGTGTCTGATGTAAAACATTGACATCGCCACTGGCTCCAGCAAGATATCGATAAGTTATTCGATAACGGATCAGTACGTGCAGGGTTCGAATCCTGGGCTCATCCGTCATTGACATGGCTTTCGAGTGAGGAAACTGACGTTAACGTTAGCTCTTTTAGCTTTTATCCTCCTAATTATGGTCTATTTTAAGTAATTCAAGTTTAAAGTATGCTGGAATATGGTATTAATATTTTTATCGGAATTGTTTCATTAGTTCATTGAGCGAAACTCGTAAACATCATTAAGTATAGGCGGACAGGGCACTAGAGCTTCCACTTGGAGATTACAAAGCTTGAAAGTTTTACAATATCAGATGTATTACTTTATTGCTGCCTGAGATTTTATTATTATTAACCAAGAGCCGTCAAGAGTTGGCCGGTATCTTATCGTCCGTCCGACATTTCTATTTCTCTGCGCATATTAAGCGGTGACACGCCGCCTTTGGGTCTTCATAATGCTTGCATTGTTCTTATAAGCTGACGTACTCCTTTGCTCGTATATCTTGATTCAACAATGTTTTCTACAACGGTTGCGTTCCCGTTGTCTCTGAATACATTTACTGAATTGCTGGTAAATTAGTCAAACCATTTTTAGGAGCTTTCAATAAGCTCTCCCCTTTAAAATTTCCCAATCAGACGCTTCCCCCATAAACCTTAAATTTCCTCGGCAGAGAAAGTTTTCAATTAAAATTTGCACTGCGTTATTTACTATTTTGTTGCATTACCTGCGATATTTAACGACGTTCATTGTAATTCAGTACTCTATATAATTTATAAAATATCGACCACAAATGCTGACAAGATTTTGCAACTTTTAACCTAAGCTTTAGCGAGAGCAAGATGGAGAGAATGGAAAAAATAACGAAAACTACTGAAGCAGAAACTAATCAAGGAAACTCCGTAGAACTTGCAGAATGTCAAGAAAAGCTAAAAACTGATAAAGCTAATGTTAACGTCAGTTTCCTCACTCGAAAACGATGTCAGTGACGGGCGAGCCCAGGATTTGAAACCCACACATACTGATCCGCGGTTGAATATCTTACCAACATCCCCACTGGCCACTGCATGGTTCCAGCTATTAGAGATATGTCACTGTGGATGGAAATTTGATAAGAATGGAATAAAGAGAAGCTTTTAGCTTAGATAATTCAAAAATCTACCTCGTTGTGTCGGTTAACGGACACTGAATTATAGATTCACAGTTAGATGTACGTGTCGTAAGAGGTGGAAAGCAAAAACTGAAGAAGACAAAGGAAAATCACTACAGAAATAATATTTTTTAAGGTACGGGCAAAGTAGCATAAGGGAAAAGCATATCCAGTAGTGAAGGGATTAACCTTATTGTTGATCTAGGGAATGCTCTCTATATGAAGAGTGAAACCGACTTTCAGTATGAATATTGTCGTGAACAGCATTTCTGCCAGCTCATTCTCGAACGGGTGATTACTTCTGGACTCACTCGACAGGCTGGCTGGCAGGCTGGTTGGATGGCTAGATGACTCACTGGCTAACTGACAGCCAGGCTGGCTTTATAACTGGCTGCCTGACTGACTGACTGACTTACAGCCAGGCTGGTTGGTTGCCTGGTTGACAGACAGACAGACTGACTTACTGACAGACTGGACTGACTAACTGATAGTCAGGCTGGCTGGCTGACACACTGACTGACTGACAGCCAAGCTGGCTTTCTCACTGGCTGACTGACTGGCTGATTGACTGACTGACTGACTGACTAACTGAATGACAGACTGACAGAGTCAAGCTGGTGGGCTGGCTGGCTGGATGGCTGTCTGGCTGGCTGGCTGGCTGGCTAGCTGGCTAGTTGGATGACTGATTGACTGATTGACTGACAGTCAGGTTGGCTTGTTTTCAGGCTGGCTGGCAGGTTTGCAGGCTGGCTGGTTTTCAGGCTGGCTGGCTGGCTGTTTGACTGACTGACTAACTGACTGACAGTAAGTGCCACTCTTCCACTCTATCACTCTTTCACTCTTCCTCTCTTCCACTCTTCTACTTTACCACTCTTCCACTCTTCCGCTCTACCAGTCAGTCAGCCAGCCAGTCAGCCAGCCAGCCGCCTGCCTGCCAGCCAGCCAGCCTGCCGGCAGCCAGCCAGCCAACCAGCCATATATCATACACTGTGTCAATATCATACACTGCCACTCTTCCACTCTATCACTCTTCCACTCTACCACTCTTCCACTCGTCCACACTTCTACATTTCCACTCTACCAGTCAGTTAGTCAGTCAGTCAGTCAGTCACTCAGTCAGTCAGTCAGCCAGTCAGCAGTCAATCAGCCTGCCAGCCAGAAAGACAGCCATCCAGCCAGCCAGCTAGCCAGTTTGGCTGTCAGTCAGCCAGTCAGTCAGCCAGCCAGGCAGTCAGCCAGACATCCATCCAGCCTGGCTGTCAGTCAGGCTGGCTGGCTAAATGGTTGGCTGACTGACTGACTGACAGACAGGCTGGCTGGCAGGCAGGGTGGCTGGCTGGCTGGCTGGCTGGATGGCTGTCTGGCTGGCTGGAAGGCAGGCTTGCAAGCGGTCACACTGACTGACTGTTTGATTTACTGACTGACTGACAGCCAGGCTGGCATGCCGGCTGGCTGGTTGGCTGACTGACTGACTTACAGCCAAGATGGCTGGCTCACTTTCTGGATGACAGGCTGGCAGGCAGGCAGGCTGACTGACTGAGAGACTGGCTGACTGACAGCCAAGCTGGGTGGCTGGCTGGCTAGCTGACTGACTGAATGACTTACGGCTAGGCTGGCTGGATGGCTGGCTGGCTGGCTGACTGACCGACTGACTGACTGACTGTCAGACAGCCAGGCAGGCTTTCTCCCTGACAGAATCACTGACTGACTGACTGATTGATTGACTGATTGAATGACTGACTGACTGATTTTGTTAGAGTGGAATAGTGGAAGTGTGGACGAGTGGAAGAGTAGAAGAGTGTTAGAGTGGAAGAGTGATAGAGTGGAAGAGTGGAAGAGTGGAAGGGTGATATATTGGAAGAGTGAAAGAGTGTAAGAATGGAAGAGTGATAGAGTGGAAGAGTGGAAAAGTGACAGTGTATGATAGTGACGCAGTGTATGTTATATGGCTGGCTGGCTGGCTGCTGGCTGACTGACTAACTGACAGACTGACTGACAGCCCGGCTGACTGGCTGGCTGACTGGCTTTCTGACTGACTGACTGACTGACTGACTGGTAGAGTGGAATAGTGGAAGTGTGAACGAGTGGAAGAGTGGAAGAGCGGTAAAGTGGAAGAGTGGAAGAGAGGGAGAGTAGAAGAGTGATAGAATGGAAGAGTGGAAGAGTGGTAGAGGGGAAGAGTGAAAGAGTGGTAGAGTGGAAGAGTGATAGAGTGGAGGAGTGATAGAGTGGAAGAGTGTAAGAGTGGAAGAGTTTAAGAATGGCAGTGTATGATTTTGACACAGTGTATGATATTTGGCTGGCTGGCTGGCTGGCTGGCTGGCTGTCTGGCAGGCTGGCAGGCTGGAAGGCTTTATAGGGAGGCTAGCTGGCTGAATGACTGACAGCCAGGCTGCCTGGCTGGCTCTGTCTGGCTGACTGACTGACAGCTGGCTGGCTGTCTGGCAGGCTGGAAGGCTTTATAGGGAGGCTAGCTGGCTGAATGACTGACAGCCAGGCTGCCTGGCTGGCTCTGTCTGGCTGACTGACTGACAGCCAGACTGGATGGCTGGCTGGCTGGATGGCTGTCTGGTTGGATTTCAGGCTAGCTGACTGACTGACTGACTGACTAACTGAGAGACTATCTGACAACCAGACTGGCTGGCTGGCTGACTGGCTGGCTGGCTGAAAACCAGGCTGGCTGGCTCGCTGGCTGGCTAACTGGCTGGCTGACTGACTGACTGACAGCTAGTCTGGCTGGCTGGCTGAATGGGTGACTGACTGACTGACAGACTGACTGAGTAACTGACTGGTAGAGTGGAAGGGTGGAAGAGTGGAAGGGTATAAGAGTGGAAGAGTGATAAAGTGGAAGAGTGGAAGAGTGGAAAAGTGATAGATTGGAAGAGTGGAAGAGTAATAGAGTGGAAGAGTGGCACAGTGTATGATATCGACACAGTGTATGATATATGCTGTAGTTTGGAAAACTACATCCAATCTACAGTATAAGGCGTATCGTTCTGCCATTGCATCTGCTAAGCAAAGATACTACTATACTGTCATCAGCAATGCAGTAGACTCCAAGAACCTATGGACAGCAGTCAACACTATATTGCATAGGTCACCCTTTCCGTCTCTTCCTTCACTTCCTGCTGAGTCACTCCTAAACGGTTTGCTCTTCACTTCTCCGACAAAATCAACCAACTCCGGTCTTCCATCATTCCTCTCATCTCTAACTCCACACCTCACTATCCTCAAGCAATAAAATCAACCGATGAGCAGCCCCATAGCTTTACCCCTGTCTCCATTGAGGAGATCACGCAACAAGTCTTGACTTCTTCTCCCAAGCACTGTGATCTCGACCGTATCCCTACTTCTCTGTTGAAGAAGTGTATCCATGTTCTGGCACCTTCAATTTCCACAATTGTTAGTTTACCCTTGTCCTCTGGCACATTTCCACAGTCATTTAAAAATGCTATTGTCACTCCACTCCTAAAGAAACCCTCGTTGGACAAGGAATCACTCTCCAACTACAGGCCCATATCCAATTTACCATTCATTTCCAAACTCACAGAGAGACTAGTCTTTCAAAGACTCTCCATCTATCTTAAGTCCAACGACCTCTTCAATAATCACCAATCTGCTTATACACAACATCGCTCTACTGAAACTGTTCTTCTTTCAGTCTGTAACACCATTACCAACGCCATGTGCACTCAACGTGTCACTGGACTTGTACTCTCGATCTGTCTGCTGCTTTCGACACCATCGATTACCAAATCCTCCTACAACATCTTTCCTAATGGTTTGGTATCCACGGCAATGCACTTGCTTGGTTTACTTCATATCTCACCGACCGTACTCTTAGCGTCAAAGTTCAAGAGTATTCCTCTCCGCCTTCCATCCTCAAGTACGGTGTGCCTCAGGGCTCTGTACTTGGTCCTATCATCTTTAATTTATATACTACTCCACTAAGCTCCTTGATCTCTTCACATTAATTAGACCATCAATTTTTCGCTGATGACACTCAGCTGTACACATGCTCCATCCCCCACTCCTATCCTGATGCTAAGGCTTGTCTACAGCAATCCTTCCAGCAGATATCTTCCTGGATGTCTGCCAATTTCTTGGCACTCAATCCAACCAAGACTGAGTTCGTGCTATTTGGAACACCTCAGCAACTTTCAAAACTGAACGAGGTGTCCCTGGCTCTCTCTTCCGATGTTTCAGTCACACCAGTTTCTTCTGTGAGGAATCTTGGTGTTGTCCTTGATAACCACCTCTAATTCTACGAATATATCACTAAAACATCACAGGCATGTTTCTTTCATATTCGCGATCTTCGTCGAATAAGACCATTTCTTTCTCTCGAGACTGCTACTACAATTGGCGCTGCTCTCGTGCAATCCAAACTGGATTACTGCAACTCCCTATTTCTAAATTTTCCCAGTTGTGAGATTGATAGGTTGCAGTTCATTCAGAATTCCCTTGCACGTGCAGTCTTTCGTTGATCCAAATATTCTCATGTTACGCCAATCCTCAAGTCCTTACACTGGCTCAAAGTTAGAGAACGCATTTTATACAAGACAGTTTCTCTACATTATAAGTCTATTACCACTCCTGGTTATAGTTACATGTCCCACTTACTACAAGTGGGGCAACCTACCTCCAGGCAGTCGTCTACCAGGTCCTCTAAGTTAGTTACTCTAGAGTGACCGAGCATTTTTCAATGCTAAAACAGGAGATAGCTATCTAAATTATAAAGAAAATACAGGAAAATATGGAAAAGGGAGTACAAATAGCAATGGGAAAACATTATTAAATCTAGCCTATCAGTATAACTTAGTCTTAACTAATACATTATTTGAGCATAAAATGGCACACAGAACAACATGGGAAAGCCCAAGGAATCTAGGAAAAATTAAAAAACCTGTAAGAAATCTAATAGATTATATAATTACGAATATAAAACATAGAAAGAACATTGTAAATTCTAGATCATATGGAGGATTTTTTACTGATACTGACCATAGATTAGTTATAACTGAAATGAAAACAAAGAAATATTTTAACAATAACAAATTAAAAGTTGCCAACAAAAATATAGTAGATAAATCGAAATTAGGAGATTCTGATATTGAAAAGAAATATAAGAAAACTATGGAAAATAAATTGGAAAAATTACAGACGGAATGTACCTGGAAGCAGATAACTAACATAATAAAAGATGTAGGTAAAGAAATCATAGGATGTACAAATAAAAAAAGTCTCGTCAAATAATAAGGAAGTAATTAGACTTTCCAAAAGACAAAGAGATATTAGAGGAAGAATACAATTAGAAACAAATGTAGAAATTAAGAAAATATTAAAAAAAGAAAGAAATAATGTCATGAAAGAAATAAAAAACATCCTAAAAAGAGATTAAGAAACCAGAGAAATACAACAGATAGAAGAACTAAATAAAACAAAAAATGAATCAAACAAAATGTTTCAAGTAATGAGGAATGTCTATAAAAGTAAGCCTAAGGAAAAAATATTCATACAAGAAAAGGATCAATTGATAGTTAACAAAGATGAAGTAACTGAAATTATTACAGACTATTTTAAGAACATGTTCAATAAAAACTCAATAGACACAATAAGTGGAATAGAGCCTAGAAAAATGAAAATTCCATTTAGTGAGGGTGAAGTTGAGAGATCAATTAATAAACTAAAAAACAATAAAAGCGCAGGCCCAGATGGCATATACGCTGAAGAATTAAAACATTGTCCCAAAGTAGTATTTAAAAATAATAGCAGATAAGTTTAATAAGCTAGCCGAAGGAAATGAACAATTAGAAGAAATAACAGAAGGACAACTAACACCTCTGCAAAAACCTGGAAAAATCAAAGGAAAAGCAGAAAACCTTAGGCCCATAATCCTTCTAAATACATTGAGAAAGATTTTGCGCATCATAATGTTTAATAGAGTAAGTCAGGCGGCATATAGAAGAGGAAGAAGCACTACAGAAAACGTGTGCTCTTTGAAGTTATTACTAGAAAAAGCAATAATTGAACAAAATGCTAACATAAGTATACTACTTCTAGATATGAGTAAAGCTTTTGACTGCGTAAATAGAAAGCTATTAATAGATGATTTAAAGCAGTTTCTAGATGAAGATGAATTGTACATAATCAAAATACTAATAGAAATTGTAAAAATAAAGGTTTTGAACGACAATTGTCAAGGTAAAGAATTCAGTACCAGCACAGGAGTACCTCAGGGGGACTGTGTAAGTCCAATTTTGTTTACTTTCTACCTTGCAATGTCGCTAAAAGAAACAGAACAGAATGTACCTGAAGAACTGAATGATCACATATACTGGAATAGAAATAGTAATACAGAAATAATAGATCAACAATTTGCCGATGATATAGGATGGATTCCTATTGGACAAAACAATTCTGATGAATTAATAACATTCGTTGATAGTAAATTAATAAGACGGGATCTAAAAATAAATAAAGATAAAACAGAGACAATAGTAATATCAAATAACAACGAAGACGTAAAGTGGAAAAAACTAAATATTTAGGTAGTATGTTGGATGCAGAAAATGATATAATTCATAGGAAACAATTAACAATGATGGCATTTAATAAATATAAATTGAAATTAACAAAATAAAAAACTAAATCTTAAAGTTAGAATAAAAATCATTAACACTTATATTAAATCAGTATTAAAATTTTGTTTACAATAGTGAGTTATGGGTAGTTACAAAAAGAATAGAAAATGACATAGACGTTTTTCATAGAAAATTACTAAGAAATCTCCTAAAAATTCACTATTCATACACAATTAGTAACATAGATATATACGAAAGAACAAAAGAGACTCCTTGGAGTCAAATCATAAGGAAAAAAGATACAGTTGGATAGGCCATATGCTAAGACTAAATGAAAATACTCCAATTAGAGAAGCTTTCAAATATAGACTACTAAACAATAAAATGAGGGTAGGAATGGGCAATAAGTACACATTATTTAAGCAATATAATAATGATATAAGTCAATTAGATACCAAATTCAGTCTTATGCAGGGTGATGTTTATGACTTTGCACAGGATCGTGATAAGTGGAAGCAGAGGGTTGAGGAGGCTGCTCTGGTGTCCACCGAGTGACGTCGCGCAGAGTTTTATATATCTTTTAAATGGCATCTCTGATTTTGAGCGATATTAGAAGTTAGTTTTCAGCAGGTAAATAAAAGTTTTAAATTTAATTTTATAATCAGTTAATTTATTCAGTTTAAATTATCTTTTTAAAAAATTGTAAAGATAAAATTTAAATAAGTATTTAAGATGAGATTTGCCGTCTTTTAATTTTGACTTGTGATATTCCTATTAAATGTGATGGCATACTCACTAAAAGAGGACTCCTTAGATCAATGAGATGATCTCTTTAAAAACACTATGCCTTAACCAAACCATGGCTGTTCGCTTGAAGAAATAGTAAAATTTTACTGTAGTACAAGAGCTACCATGTAAATTTAAAACTTTGCTGTATAG
Organism: Enchytraeus crypticus; assembly: GCA_905160935.1. Classification (NCBI taxonomy): domain Eukaryota; kingdom Metazoa; phylum Annelida; class Clitellata; order Enchytraeida; family Enchytraeidae; genus Enchytraeus; species Enchytraeus crypticus. Next base: position 1,396,326 of record CAJHZI010000414.1, on the reverse strand, counting down.
GCTACTATATACACGTACCACTATTAATGCTACAGTCTCTATCACTTCGTCATTTATTTTTCCTGTATTGTGTCTTTCCAGAATAAGAAATTAAACAATATAAAATTCTATTACAGTTAGAGCTTGAATAGAAATTATTTTCGATTATCAATGATGCATTGCATCATTTTCTATCGGAAAATACCAATTTAAAGTTAAGAGTAGAGCTAATCTACCAACATCATTAAGCAGTGACCTTATGAGACTATGTTAAATTGTCAGTTTTGTATAGATATAAAATCTGTTAAGTTTAGTTTAATATATGATTCTGTAGTACAAGGGCTCTATCATAGATGACCCGTCTGTGATTCAAACATGTAGCTTCCTGCTTATCTGACAACTATACTTTCAACTCGGTGGCCCTTCCTATTATGATCATGTTCCTAATCTTCCCTGAAGCAACTGCATTTTGGCGTCTAATCAGATTATGGCGCACAAATTATGTTTATAAAGTTGCGCCACGTAATTTTCTTAAGGTTATTAAAACCTGGTTATTTTTTATAGATTCTACGATGAGTAATTCAATAGTTAACGAGATCAATGAGAACACAAAGCTAGGTCGTGAGTGTGCACTTTTAGGCAACTATGATAGTGCGCTTGTTTACTACCAGGCCGTCAATACACAAATACAGAAACATATAGTACAAACAACAGATCCCGCACTCAAACAGGAATGGTCCAAGGTGGGTAGTGACTGTTTATTAAATATCATTCTTTCTGTTTTATTAGAACAATTATTTGTAGTCTTTGTTATTTAAAAATATAGATTTTGTTTGATGTTTTATTTATATCTTTTAAAAAGTGCCAATATTCAGATTTTTCAATTTGTTCAAAAGTAGTAATCAATAGATTTATAGCAAGGAAACTTTGCGTGGTATAAATATTGATTCTGAACATTTAATTCTAAATGAGAAAATTGTTCAAGAAATATTAAATTTTCCTTGCTGCATAGTTCATAGATTGTTAACCTTCCATTGAATTTATTATGTCAGCCTTATCAGCAAGAATAACCAAACCAATAAATAAGTTCAGCACTTAGATGTAGTTTAAGATTGGGGTTATAAAAAGAAAATAATTATGATCACCCCACAGGTGCTGCTGTTCAATAATTTTATTACTTCTGCTACAACTCCTGCAAGTAATCGTCTTTTCTAAAGTGTTCTAATGTATTGGCGGATCTGAATATTATCCTTCATATTATTAAATCTCTCGTCGGTAGATGTTAAAGAGGACATAGTGATTTTTAAGTCAATTGATTTTGAGCTTCTTGATTATAAACAATATTCATAAGCAGTAATTGTTAATAAACAATTACTGTTTCATTTCTAAAACTGTTCAATATGGATAGGAGTGGTATTAGTAGAAGGATGAATTATTCATAAATGGTATGTATATACTAATATTGTTGGCATTGTTGGAAGGAAAAAGAGGCGGGGCAGGCCGAGATTAGGTATGTTAGATGATTTAAAGACCCGCTCATATGTGGAAATGAAGAGGAAGGCATAAGACGGAGAAGAGTGACCGCGTTATATACCATGGACCTGCCAGTAGGCAATACACTAAGAGAGAGAGAGAGAGAGGTGTTGTTGTTTCATTTATAAAAGTTGAAAAACCTCAAATATTATTCTGCCGTTAATGCTCTTCTGTCGTACTATTAGATACGACAGGAGCTTCAGCAGGAGTCAGAGGTTATTAAGGACATCAGTCGAACGTTGACGAGCTTGAAGACAGACAGCTCTAGGGGTGGGATTAGATTGGGTGGGGACGTAGAGCTTAGACAGCAACAGTACGAGGAACCTACACGAGATCCTGATGTCTGGCCTGCGCCTACACCTCTTCCTGACTCTAGGTACGTCTGTATGTCTGCCTACACCGCTGCCTGACTCTAGGTATATCTGTATGTCTGCCTACACCTCTGTCTGACTCTAGGTATGTCTGTGTCTGCCTACGCCTCTGCCTGACTCTAGATATGTCTGTATGTCTGCCTACACCTCTGCCTGACTCTAGGTATGTCTGTGTGTCTGCTTACACCTTTGCCTGACTCTAGGTATGTCTCTATGTCTGCATACTCCTCTGCCTAACTCTAGATATGTCTCCATGTCTGCCTACACCCCTGCCTGACTCTAGGTATGTCTGTATGTCTGCCTACACCTCTGCCTGACTCTAGGTATGTCTGTATGTCTGCCTACATCTCTGCCTGACTCTAGGTATGTCTGTATGTCTGCCTACACCTCTGCCTGACTCTAGGTATGTCTGTGTGTCTACCTACACCTCTGCCTGACTCTTGGTATGTCTGTTTGTCAGCCTGAATCTGTTTTCCTGAGACAAGGTAGATCTGTGTGTCTGCTTGAATCTTGGTATGCCTGAGTGTAGGTAGGTCTGTGTGTATGCCTGAATCTCTCTATGTGGCTTTATTTAGGGCTGTTGTTCCTGCTGAATCTCTCTCTCTCACACTCTCTCTCATTATTCTTTATGAATTACTACGCGAGAGCAGTAGAACTGCAGAAAATTTCTTCGGTCTGTTTCACTCTCATCTTAATGTTAGATGAAATTAGAGAATATTTAAATGTTACTTATTCTCTTAATAAATTTTATATTTTTAGGCCTTCGCCAAATGTTCGAGGGGGCAGGCCTGGTCCAGTTAAAAGGGTGGAGCCAATCTCGCGAACTCGGCCTGGAGCTGCTGTTGGCGGGGCAGCGAAGGCTGGGGCTGATAAGAGTAAGAAGCCTGCGAGCAGTGCTAGCAAGAGCAAGGTCAAGGTTAGTGACTTCGTTGCTGTTTTAAGGTTTGGAATTTTCAGTTTAATTTAGATTTAGGGATCTGAAGAAAGTAGAAATGCTAATTATTGTAGTTCGACTTGATATTGTGATGATTTGTTGTCAGTATCATTTATATTTTTTGAATATTTACGGTTTTTGAGGATGAAAAATGTTGAGAGAATTAATATTTGTTGTGGTGATTTATTATGTTGTGATGATTTATATTTTTATGATGATTTATATTCTTTAATGATTTAAATTTGAGCTGCACGATAAATTTTCGTGATGATTTATATTTATATCATGAGTGATATTTTCAAAATAATTGTATATTATTTATACTTGAGCAATGGCACTGTTTGTATGTACAAATACATGTATATATTTGTATAGTTCAATTTAAACAAAATAGTTTTAAAAAAATTTATATTATTATTTGATTATTATTATTTTGATTGAAAAAAACAGAAGTCAAGTTAAATATTAGTTACCATCTCAAAGATATATCAGTGATGAGGTAAGGGGTGGATTTTAACTCAGTGCCTACTGAACGGCATGTGAACACCTGACCAATCATGTACTAGCCTCTATATTGAAAAGATTTGGGCAGAGCTCTTTCCAATCCTGGGCGGTTGCTCTCAGGTGACTCAGTCTCTAATCTGACGGCAAGGCCGCTTGACCCACTGGTTGTTGTCTGATCTTATATGTGAAACAGATTTGTGCCTGATCCACCGGTTGTCTGATTTTATATGTGCAACAGACTTGTGGCCTGATCCACTGGTTGTTGTCTGATCTTATATGTGCAACAGACTTGTGGCCTGATCCACTGGTTGTTGTCTGATCTTATATGTGCAACAGACTTGTGGCCTGACCCACTGAATGTTGTCTGATCTTATATGTGCAACAGACTTGTGCCCTGATCCACTTGTTGTTGTCTGATCTTATATGTGCAACAGACTTGTGGCCTGATCCACTGGTTGTTGTCTGATCTTATATGTGCAACAGACTTGTGGCCTGACCCACTGAATGTTGTCTGATCTTATATGTGCAACAGACTTGTGGCCTGATCCACTTGTTGTTGTCTGATCTTATATGTGCAACAGACTTGTGGCCTGATCCACTGGTTGTTGTCTGATCTTATATGTGCAACAGATTTGTGGTTGACTCTACAGTAGTGATGAATCATTGTATAAGAATTGCTTCTGGTTATAACAGACTGATAGAAGAATTATAATCATAGACTTTTAAAATTCAAAATCATATAAAAATAAATTTAATACAATTATATTTTGTTGACTTTGTAATATAGAATGACGAAGGTGGAGGGGGTGAAGACAAATTCAACCCTGTGGGGTACGACAAGGACCTTGTAGCTAATCTAGAACGAGACATTGTACAGAGAAACCCAAAAGTCTACTGGTGTGATTCAAGCTTTTAGCTTATTTGATTATGCTTTAAGTGTCTCCAATATGTGTAACACTTTAAACAAACAATTTTTTAGAGCATTTAATTTATTTAATATATATGCGTGCTATGTATTTAATTAAGTTGCCCGTGTTGTGTCTGGATTGCTGAAGATTAGACCTACTATAGACCTCATGTGCCATGTAAAGGGTGATGAAGCACTAAAATCCAAACCAACGTGAAAAGGGCATTTGGTTAGTAAGCACAAGGGTTCCGGATATTGCTACAAAGTTTCTTAAACCGAATGGAAAAGTGAAGGCCTATTCCTATCCCGACCATAGATAAACTGAAATTCAGAGGAAGATGATGATGATGATGCATGAATTTTGAAACAATAATGAGTGAACTATGTAGAGTCTAGCCTTATTACTGCTGTTGAAAAGTTATTCCTGTACTGTTTTTTATAAGCAGAGGTAATTAATTATTTACAATTATTGTGGGTACACTACTTTTATATAACAATTACAATTTATAGTATTTTCTAGCGGACCTTCATAATTGGCCTAATGACAATAACATTGATGCATATTATATTATTTGCCAGGAGTTCATAGTGTGTAATTTATAATAGGTTACATTATTTGTTGAATGAATTAGCTGAGGAAGGCATAGGGGGCCCACCTCGTCATAAGCTGAATCCATCCAAGACTAATGGTATATCATGCTAGATGACTTAAAGACCCATTCATATGTGGACATGAAGAGGAAAGCGAAAGACAGAGATGAGTGGAGGCGCTATATACCTTGGACTTACCATTGAGCAGTGCGCTAAGAGAGAGAGAGATTGTTTGTCTGAAATGGCAGACTTGAACATAGGCCTGTGTGTTTACAAGTAAGTTGATTATGTTTGTCAGGGATGACATTGCAGATTTGGAGGATGCAAAGCGTTTACTACAAGAAGCTGTAGTTCTTCCTCTCGTGGTACCTGACTTCTTCAAGGGCATTCGACGACCATGGAAGGTTTGACTTAGTTTGTTAATTTTAAATTTCTTTTCTTTTCTTTGCGGGCTTCTTATTGCTTGCTGTATATTATATTTTGTCTAGTAATGGGTTTTACTTTACGTAGCCATCATTGTTGAAAGATTGATTGACAACTAAATCAGACGTAGTAACTCTAAATGGATAGCGATCGAAGAGAACATTAAATCTAATTAGATCATCATTGCTTAACAACATTGCCATTGTTCTTTCTGACGTTTCCATATCATTGTACTTCGTAGAATGTCTCAATAGATTGATGATTGGCACGTCATTTTATTAACTCTGGTAACTGAAGTATTGAAGCAATTTCAGATGAGTCAGTCGTGAGGCTGTTTCGTAGATATGTTGCAGAATAACTAATCTTTCATATATTTGTTGTGATTTTCAGTCATTTAGCTTGATTTGTAAGACTTAATGAATGCTGGTAAGGACTGGTATGATGAGATTAATATAAAGTTTATTTTAGTTAATTATTGCTCTCTTATAGTACTTAGTAACATTTCTAGTAGCTTTTATCAATTGTGCGTAATTAGCATTAAATGTAAAAGTTGAATTGTAAAATTATAGGTACTGTAAAATTATTTGTAAGTATGTAACACTTAGGTATCTGTACAATTTTAAACCAAATAAAGAAAATAAAATAAGTTTGATTAAAAAAACTAATAAAAAATAACATACTAATAAAAATAATGTGATATTGATATTTCTGTACTTCTGCAGAGTGTTATGATGGTGGGACCACCAGGCACTGGTAAAACTCTGCTGGCTAAGGCCGTTGTATCGTGTTGTATTGTGTTGTATTGTGTTGTACTGTGTTTTACTGTATTGTGTTGTACTGTGTTGTGTTGTATTGTGTTGTACTGTGTTGTATTGTGTTGTGCTATATTGTACTGTATTGTGTTGTACTGTGTTGTATTGTATTGTGTTGTGTTGTACTGTGTTGTACTGTGTTGTATTGTGTTGTACTGTGTTGTATTGTGTTGTACTGTGTTGTATTGTGCTGCATTGTGTTGTATTGTGTTGCATTGTGTTGCATTGTGTTGTATTGTGTTGTATTGTGTTTTACTGTGATGTACTGTGTTGTATTGTGTTGTACTGTGTTGTATTGTGTTGTATTGTGTTGTATTTTGTTGTACTGTGATGTACTGTGTTGTACTGTGTTGTATTGTGTTGTACTGTGTTGTATTATGCTGCATGGTGTTGTATTGTGTTGCATTGTGTTGTATTGTGTTGTATTGTGTTGTATTGTGTTGTACTGTGATGTACTGTGTTGTATTGTGTTGTATTGTGTTGTATTGTGTTGTATTTTGTTGTACTGTGATGTACTGTGTTGTACTGTGTTGTATTGTGTTGTATTGTGTTGTACTGTGATGCACTGTGTTGTATTGTGTTGTACTGTGTTGTATTGTATTTCTACAGGGTATTATGATGGTAGGACCACCAGGCACTGGTAAGACTCTGCTGGCTAAAGCCGTTGTATTGTGTTGTACTGTGTTGTATTGTGTTGTACTGTGTTGTGTTGTATTGTGTTGTACCGTATTGTATTGTGTTGTACTGTGTTGTGTTGTACTGTATAGTACTGTGTTGTATTGTTTTGTACTGTGTTCTATTTCTACAGGGTGTTATGATGGTGGGACCACCTGGTACTGGTAAGACGCTGCTGGCTAAAGCCGTGGCGACAGAGTGCGGCACAACGTTCTTCAACCTCTCAGCCTCCAGCCTCACCTCCAAATACCACGGCGAGTCCGAGAAACTCGTCAGGCTTCTCTTTGAAATGGTAACACTGTTGTCCCATTTCAAAATAAAGTTAGAGTTAAGTGCATTGGTTAGGTAATGTCCAACCTTGGCTGGGCTATCACTTTGGAAGACTGAGTGCTGGCAGCACTCAACAAAAACGTAAGGGTGTTAGAAGGATATTCATGAATTTGCTCTAGCTGCAAACTGCGCTCTGAAATCAATAAGCTGAAATACTATTAGAAGAGAAGAGGAGAAAACAAGACTTCAAAAACATCAATTGTGGAAACTCATGCACCTGCAGTATGGGACCATTTTGTTCTAACCAAACGAAAAAATTTAACGTCAAACTTCGTGGTGCCGTCATTGCCGAATCTATTATTAGATTTCTAGACTAAGCAGAGAGCCTTAGTTGTATATAGGAATGCATGAACTTAACATTACCTGCCTTCAATTCTCCAATTTACAGTGGAATTGTCCAGTCCTGCTATGCTATTATATTGGATGTATATGTGTCTGCTTATATCATTCTTTAATTTATATGTATTTGATTTTATTGTAAATAAGCTGAAAAATGTTATACCGATACTCTAAATTTTACTGTCTTCCCAAATTACTCTTGATGAGGAATATTTATTCGTCTAGTTGAATTAATATGTAGTGACAATTTTAAAAAATTATTTAGTCAACGGTTTGGACTTATTTTTAATACTACAGGTATTTGACGCAAGTGTATCACTTAAGTAATACTATAGTGGATATAAAGTACTTTCATTTGACATAAAGTTAATTGCAACAGTAATGTTAACATTGATCTGTGACTGTATTTTTGCCTCACTAGTCTAAAGGACGTTTTTGGTGAAATGATAATATTTGCATTGTAGATTCTATGTATTGTATAGATTTATGTATCGTAATAAATTATGGTTTGATAGAGTTATATTATATGATTTGATTAGAGTTATATTTCATGTGTTGTTTTAAATCTATTTGTATATATATAGATTTTATGCACTGCATAGATTTAATTTAGTGATTTGGAGAAGAATGGAGAGGATTAGCTGGACGCAAAAAGTTACAAATGAGGAAGTCCTGGAGAGAGTTGGCACAGATAGACAGTTGATAAATGTATTAAGAAATACGAAGAAGAGATGGATAGGACACATTCTAGGAGGGAAGGTCTATTAAAAGAGGCCATAGAAGGTAAAATGGAAGGAAAAAGAGGCAGGGGCAGGCCGAGATTAGGTAGGTTAGATGATTTAAAGACACACTCATATGTGGAAATGAAGAGGAAGGCGGAAGACAGAGAAGTGTTGAGGCGTTATGTACCATGGACCTGCCAGTAGGCAGTGCACTAAGAGAGAGATTTGATATATAGACTTGATGTATTTGATTGATTTAATATGTTGCCTGTTCAGGCACGGTTTTACGCGCCTAGTACAGTGTTCTTTGATGAGATTGACTCGATCTGTTCAAGGCGCGGGTCAGACAATGAGCATGAAGCCAGCAGGAGGGTTAAAACTGAACTACTCATTCAAATGGACGGTACGAAATTAATGTGATATTGTGAAATAATTCTAAACTATTTCTAATAGTAACTTTGGTATTTAAGATTTTATATTGCTTGCCATATATTTTAAATGTAGATACAAGCAAGAATCCCTAGCAACATTGCTGTAGTTTATCGTTTCTTGACGAGTTATGAAATAACCTACTTAGCTTTAAAATCAAATTGAATTGTTTGTAAGTTGCTAAGGTTTAAATAAACACCTTTATTTTTTAATTAAACGTGGCTTTATAATTAGTTTTAGTTATTGTGTGGTACTTGATTATTTTGGGCTTAACAAAAATCAGATGAAATAAATGAAAACAGCTGTCTTCATCATCCCCGAGAGTTACTATACAGGATGTTGATCAAACAGTGACTGATTGATTGATTGACTTACTGATTGATTGATTGATTGACTGATTAATTGACTGATTGATTGACTGACTATTGATTGATTGACTGACTGATTGATTGATTGACTGATCAATTGAATGACTGATTGATTGATTGAATGATCGATTGATTGATTGACTGATTGATTGAATGATTGATTGATTGACTGAATGATTGACTGACTGATTGATTGATTGACTGACTGATTGATTTATTTATTGACTGATTGATTGACTGACTGATTGATTGAATGATTGACTGCCTGATTAATTGACTGACTGATTGATTGACTGACTGATTGACTGACCGATTGCTTGACTGATTAATTGAATGATAGACTAATTGATTTACTTAATGATTGACTGATTGATTGATCGGTTGATTGAGTGACTGATTGATTTGATTTCTTAGGTGTAACTGGAGCTACTGGTCAGGACGACGACCCTACTAAGATCGTGATGGTTCTCGCTGCCACAAACTTTCCCTGGGACATTGACGAAGCGCTCAAGAGACGCTTGGAAAAGCGTATCTACATTCCTCTCCCTAATGGTAATGATTTAGTTAATTAGATGTAGAACTAGATTTTTTACGTTTTTAAAATCAAAAAAGCTGATAAAGCTAATGGTAACGTCAGTTTCCTCACTCGAAAGCGACGTCAGTGTTGTAGAGATGTGTGTCTCTCAATGTATCCGACACATTCATAAAGCCATACTTCGATTTCTTTCTTATCTTAGAGATTAATTGACTACGATTTCTGCCGCTTAAGTTACATTCCACTATTAGATCTGAGTATCGTGCAAACGATCACTTGGTAGCGATAGTCATTTGGACTCCAGCGCTATATTGCTGTCTGCTCATTCACTGATCCCAAATTGAAGAGGATTTAATTTAAATGCTTTTAAAAAAATCTTTGTAATTAAATATAACTTATTTTTTATTTTTTATTTCAGAATCCTTTACAGCCAAGAGCTTTAGACAAATAAATGCGATTAATAATAATAATAATAATAATAATAATAAAGGTTTAACGCCCGTTTTCTCATACAAGGATGATGTCAGGGACGTCATCGTTGTATTGTTGTGCTTGTAGCGGAAGGAAGACGGAAGCTGCTGGAGATCAACCTGAAGGACGTGGAGATAGCTGGAGATGTGGACCTGGATAAGATCGCTGAGCAACTGGACGGTTACTCGGGTGCTGATATAACTAACGTTTGTCGGTCAGTAGAAAGTGCTAAATGTTGTTTTGTCTGTGTATGATTATTTTGTGTACAAATTTTCCCTATATCCTTGTAGCTGTGTATAGGCTAGTTAATTTTTGTTTATTTTATTTTATTCTACTAAAAATGTTGAAAAAAATATGTAAAATATTGATGAGGTAAATAATTCTTATTGTCTTCTTATTTTAAATCTTTTTTCTTTTCATTTTTTGCATTTAGAGAATATTTCAATATCTGGAGCTAGAATTTATTTGGTATTGATTGATTGACTAATGGAAAGAGTTAGTGTTAATACTGTGTTATATTTTGGATATACCCTAGTCTCTCGTACATTCTCTGTCTCTCTTTCTCTGTCTCGCGCTCTCTCTCAGTCTTTCTCTCTATGTCTCTTTCTATCTGTATCTCTCTCTCTCTGTCTCTCTCTCTCTATCTGTCTCTCTCTCTCGTGTGTCGCTCTCGCTCTCTATCTATCTCTCTCTATCTCTCTATCTCTCTTTCTCTCTCTCTCTCTCTCTCTCTCTCTCTCTCACATTGATACTGCTTGATGTTGCTTTGCTTCATCGTGATGCAGAGATGCGGCCATGATGTCGATGAGGCGAAGGATTGGAGGCTTAAAGCCGGAAGAGATAAGGAACATTCCTAAAGAAGAGCTGATGGCTCCCACCACAATGGCAGACTTTGAACAAGCTCTCAAGAACGTCAGTAAAACCGTTTCTGCTGCAGATCTCGAGAAATATGAAAAGTGGATGAACGAGTATGGTTCGGTGTGAAAGTTTATATCTGGTATAACAGTAATAGCTGGATGATAGGATGAGTATGTGTGATAACAGTTCGTATTGGATGATGGGGCAGCTTTTTTGACAAGTTTTTGTCGTTACACTTGAATGGTAGGGTATATCTTTTAACTGGTTTGTCGGAATTTTGATACAGATGCAGTTCTTTTGTTTTATGGGTTTTATTCGAGTTATAGTTTGATTTCAAAAGATATTAAGTTTTGATTCTGCTGCACTGGCTGTAGACAATGTCTTGGAGAACTTGTTAGAAGACCAATTGGTTAATTTTTATAGATCAGTTTTGACTGTTTAATCAGTTATATGCCGCGATAATAGCTTTAAGGCGCCATGTGGTGTTTAATATTTTGTTATTAATCAAGACTAAATTAAAAGTTTTTGTGATGGACTCCCTGTTGCAAAGCGATAAATTGATGAAACAACTGATGTGACTGTGGTGTATCCTGTGCTGTTGACTATATTCCTATTGAAGTTTCTTGATATTTGGTTTGCTGTTTATTTACTTATGCTGCATGCGCACTTGAAGATATGTTAAGTTTAATTAAGTTGTACACATTTAAGTCTTCCCCGTGACGAATATGTCATACGCGAGAGTTGATTCACTGAAAGCCGGTGGATGTTTGTAAGGCTGATACAGAGTTTAAAGTTGGTTCTTCCCTCAAAGACGAATTGAATCTCACACCTACTGATCTGCGGTTGGTAACCGTACTTATTGAGCCGCTGGCTCTGCCAGTAGTCGGAAGGTTAAAGTGTAATTATGACTTGACTGATTTTGTGTTTACTATTTAGTTAAGCAGTTCTGAAGGGTGATATTCATGTAGCAATGTCTGCCATTATTTCTATTGCTTATACGTCCTATTTTAGCCTTACGTTACGGCAACTAATACGTCTTGCTATACTAACTGATTATTTTATTGTGTTTAATATTGAATTTGTGTATTTTTTTGCAAAAATAACATCGAGTTAAAAGTAGGTGTTAAAGTTTGATAACTGAAGTTTCTCAATTCAAACGAAACCTACAAGACTAACTCATAAAGTTAGAATTTTGTAACACTGTAAAGTTACCGTTAAGGACCTGATTAGGCCTCTATTACAGTCCGCTAAACACCGATTATATTACAAAACTTATCTAATCGACTCTGGTATTTACCTCTAACAGAAGGAATATTGAAAATGGTTTTTCGCTACAGTTAGATTCATCGTCATCATCTTCTCTTAAATCTCAGTTTAACCAGGGTCGGGATTCGAATAGACTGATTCGAATAGATGAAATAGACACCTGTTAAGTTTTGGTAGCAATTTCTGGAGCCTATGTGCTCACCAACCGAATGCCCTTTCTGACTTTGGACTAAAGTTAGATTACTTTGTATTACATAATATTTGTATATGAGCGAGAAGCTGCTGCAAAAACTTGTGACCTTCCGGAAACCGCTTTTAACTCTTTGTTTATTCCACAATGATTTTAAAGGTGGATTCTCCGCGACCAGTTGCTTAAGAAGCAAGCAGCCTACGTTACAGACGACACTAGTTAACTAGGACTCATATATATTTATTGATGCAATTAATCACCACATTAGCAAGGTGTCATATAAATACATGAATGCATTATAGCCTTGATGCTACTATAATAAACTAACGACACGCAGATGAAAACTGGCCAGTTGCAAACTTACAGATTCCTTATAAAAGAATTTAAAGCAAATAGCAAATTGTTGCCAATAGAAAAAATGTAAAAACTAATAGCTCACACAAGTTCTACGAGGTATTGAAAATTATTGCCCGTAACTCGATTTTGTTCATTTAAATATGAATGTCACAACATAGCTCATGATCATTGTAAAAACGAAGCGTTTCTAAAGAATAATCAATCTAACCTAAAGGGCTAATAAATATATGCAAACCTTTAACGATAATAAATAAAAAATAGCTAACCTATAAGAAAATACAAAACAACGTAATTTCCATAACAAACGAATCATCCCTAAATATACACGATAGCGATATCAACATCCATGATAATATCATATAACTTCTGATAAATTTCTAAATTATCAGTCAGCTAATAGTGCACATACCGGGTCAGTTTGTGTGTGAGAGAACATATGGCTCGTTCGAGCCTAACTTCTGAATATATTGAGATATTTAGACACAAATAGTTAATTAAAACCAAATTGCAGATCAATCAATGATTACAATTGAACTTCATATCAATCATTGATTACAGTTATATTGCATATCAATCAATGATTTAGGTAGATTGATTATAGGTAGAATGCAAATTTCAGATCAATTAATGATTACAGTTAGATTCCAGATCAATCATTTGATTACAGTTATATTAAAGATCAATCAATGATTACAGTTAGATTGCAGGTCTATCAATGATAACAGTTAGAGTCCAGAACAATCAACGATTACTTTTAGATTACAGATCAATCAATGATTACAGTTAGATTGCAGATCCATCGTGGATTATCGTCGAGAATTACAATCAAATAGCAGATCTATATATAATTAAATACAGCTTTGTAGTAACCGACAAGTACATCTGAGGATCGAATCTAAAATGTCTGCCTTTCAACAGATTCAAATGACTCCGGAATCTCTTCTGAATCCGAATAGTTTAAATATTAATCTTTTCCGCAATAACTGCCTAATAAAATTACATACCGGTCAAAAATATTTAACAATTTAATATTGACGTATGTACAAATTGATAAATCTACAGACAAATATGCAATATAGGTGCACACATTAAGGACTAACGGTACTTCAGATCGCAAACTGTAATTTGCTGATTATATTATTAACTATACTCAAAAAATCATAGCCTAAGAAAAGCATATATTGATTTCAGAATCTAACTTGGTAAGGCAACCCCAAAAAGAAATATATATGCTCCGAAATCAAATAATAAAACTTCACTAGTTGTAATGTTTTTAGCTGAGCTGTTTTTACGCCATCTGTACAACTCCAGTCTCGCTCTCATCAGCCCAATATACCTTAAATCTAAACGTCTAGACTGTTCCAACTAATACGACGAAACTTATAATCTATGAATTAGACGTACACAGATCATGCTAAATTGAATTAAATTATCACACTTATCTTAATCAGAACAACAAAAAAAACTTAGATATGATAAAATTGGATAATCGGTTGAACACGATACGTAACCAGTAGAATGGTGTTCCTAGAGAATTAATAAGAGATCAAAGAGTGCATATTATTAGAAACTGAAACCCAACTGTTAACTGAAACTCAACTGTTAACTGAGACCACACTGTTAAAAGCTGGTAAAGCTAAGGTTAACGTCAGTTTCCTCACTCGAAAGTCTGTTAACTGAAACTTATGCGTCCCTTACCCTTCTCGAGTAGGGGACGGCTGTGCAAACGATTCTCTAAATATCTCAATCCCGTTGTTCATGTTTTTATAGTTGACAGAGAAAAGCTAAATTGTTTGTAGCGGTTCCAGATACAATTTTAACTTTGTGAAAATATCAATTTCTTTATTAGAAAGAAGCTTCATTAAAAATACTGAACGCTCACTAAAAATCTTTGATGTATGAAGGCTCAGACCTCACTGTTTACCAGGAAAGTCTAAGAAATCCGTGCTCCATTTCTAAATGCTTGAGTATGCTTTTTATAATTAAATACGAGAAAAATTCTCCAAAAGTTACACATACTAACATTATCTGAATGTCAACAATAGCAGGCTTGAAGACTGGACTAAGTGTTAGTGACAAATTAACACAAGTATGAGTTCCAAAACGCAAGACTTAGTATCACCCTTAGCAGAATTTGAATTAAAGCTATTCATTTATTGATTAATTGCTTGTATCTGTTGTTTTACTAATGATCCAAGTTATACACACAGAAATAAATTAAACAATTTTTAAAATACACACAAATAGCACACAAAAAGTTACGTCAAATTTTTGTCAACGTTCAAAACATATTTGCTGGATACAGAAACATAAAAGCTGGATTTTGCACGTCTGTGCAAAATCCAGCCACGATAATTATAATTTGGCGCAAATAAAACAAAAGTAGCATGTATAGTGCGCAAACACACTACAGCAAATCCTAGCAATTTGTGTTATCACATGTAATAATACTCAGCTCGATCTATTAAGAATTTTCAAAGATATACGCATAGCCCAAGAAACCTATTCCTCTGTATGCAAAACAGTTGATAACAGCCTAACCGAAAACTGCACTTATATTTAAGAATCAATTAATGCACATGCTGAGTGCATCAAATAAATATTCATGCCAACTTTTCCACCTGACAGTCGGCCTATTCTATTTCTTATAGCATTCATATATACCCCCGCCAAACCACGAGGAAATTCTAATTTCGCTCCTGTGCGCATAACTATAAATATTTATTTAAATAAGATCACAAAGTATATTCTTTATAACATTATCAAAATACATATACTTTTGTGCTACATCAGCCTACAATATGCAGTGGCATACTGAACTTTCGAGAAGTTATAGAAAAATCTTCTAAAACTCAGAAACAATATGCCTTAGCCTGTTTATGTATCAACTGAAAATGTCTACCACCTTTTTTGTTGTTCATACTTTTTTAATATTTACAACAATCCTTCAAATTAAAAACTGGAAATAACTAAGTGTGGGAACCTTTATCGACATCTAATTCAAGCAATTAATTATAAACACGCCACGTACGACATATTAGTATTGTGAAAAGCAGTCTATACAATAACAAATAATATGATTTGGCACGCGATAACAGAAAAAAAGCTAAAGTAATGTTAACGTCAGTTTCCTCACTCGAAAGCGATGTCAGTGACGGGCGAGCCCAGGATTTCAACCTTGCATATACTGATCCGCGGTCGAATATCTTACCGACTTCGCCACTACAGCCAATGTCGTAAACTGGAAACAAACCAGGAGAAAGAAAGTTATCGCCGGTTATCTCAAATCAGCAGTTTTCCAATTATGCTAAGCGTACTTTTTACTTTCACCACAATTCAATTATAACGTTGCACGTGGAATTAATTTAAAGTTGGCAGTGACAAACTGCATGATACTGGATACGTCACTGAATGTCGTATATGAAAGAAATACGTGAAACCTAGAAATGCACTAGCACTTTTTGTTTCCAATTATACACATGTACGTTGCCTATTCTACGGTTGAACGTTACCGAAATATATTTACGATATCTAATTTAAAATCATCTTTAGGGACTGGAGCTATGCCGTCAAAGTTGATTTTATACGACAAAACATAAAAATAAACTGAAAAGTAATAATTTATATTATTAGAGGACCTGGTCAGTACTACCTGACACTTTGCCCGTTGTTTACACCCAAAAAACCCAC
Organism: Enchytraeus crypticus; assembly: GCA_905160935.1. Lineage (NCBI taxonomy): Eukaryota > Metazoa > Annelida > Clitellata > Enchytraeida > Enchytraeidae > Enchytraeus > Enchytraeus crypticus. Next base: position 1,380,042 of record CAJHZI010000414.1, on the reverse strand, counting down.
CGATATTAGAAGTTTTCACAGATAACAATAATTCTTTCTTACTATATAGAAAGACAGTTGTGTTCGAACATATTTCAATACAATATATCAAAACAATTTTTTATTTACCATATACTCAATTTTAGAAAACTGCTGATAATGAGATAACAGACGACTAGCTTCAAAGATCTAGAGATTTGTTCTAGAGAGAGGTCTGGTTCACAACTACCATCACTATGCTTTTTGCCCCTTTAAGCGCTTCTGTTCAATTCTCACTTTGGTAGACCTATGGGTTTCCAGTGCGCCATATCCATAAGGTGTTAGTGACCCAAGCTTCAAAGCATGGTTCAACATTACACATCTGAATTTTTAATCAATTAAAGCGGATTTAACGCTCGGTTTCTCCCTCGTAAGTGATATAATAGGGGTATCGAGTAGACTTCGCAACTGAAGCGGGTTGATGTCAGTTTCCTCACTCGAAAGCGATGTCAGTGACGGGCGAGCCCAGGACTTGAACCCCGCATACTTACCGAGACGCCACTGGCTTAAGCCAATATCAACTACAACATTATCAACCAACTACAGTCATTATCAGGCACCCTGCGGTTGCCTGCATAAGCAAAAGACCGCTGGAAAAGTGGGACATAGACAGCGCAGTCCAAGATTTAAAACAGTGCAAGTTCAAGTTTAAAATTGAACCTGACCGGGATACTTGATCTCAAAGGATAACAGATTATAGAAGATGTCAGTAAAACGGTGACATCTTCTGTGAGCAACAACATGATTTAATGCGAAACAATATATCGATAAAAGCAATCAGTATCCACGCGACAAACAGGTGTGCAATAAATTATTAGATCTGGTGGTCAACAAAAAATCACTAAACTAGTAAACTGCCAGAAAGCACTAGTTAATAAACAAAAGTTAAGTTTTATAAAAAAGGCAAAACACATAAGTAAACATTTGCTTTACACAGGCGGTCGAAACGAGTTTGGTGAACGTTAAGAAAATGAGTTCAAGTCGTTGAGTTGATCGGCGGGTAAAGAGCTTTCACCCAGCGGCGACCGTTCAACGGTTAAGTAGAGGTGGCGCCCCAGATATATTTATATTTCACGTATATACTATCATCAGCTCCTAGCGTTCTTAACAGAACACAAGGCGGCAACATTCCTCCATTTGTTTCTATCATTAGCAACCCTCACAACATCTTCCCATGAAACGTTCAATGTTCTGAAATCTTTTATGTGCTTTCAAATCGTTGTCCTATTTTCCTTATAGGCTTACGTGAAGAATAAAAAAATGAAAATTCTCAAACTCATATATATTTAGAGATATTTAAGTACTTCTGAATTATAGGAAAAACTGAGGACCTCTCCCATTCTAGAATTTTAACAAGGACACGGCAGCATGGGTATTAGGTAACTTTAACTAGCTATGCAATAGTATTAAGTTTTATTACATGCAGTGCTTAACCAAAAGCTATACCGAGAACCGCTTCACATAACAACAGCTCAAAGGACATGATTCTAGCCGCAACAGTAGTAAAACAATTATAAGCATGATTGTAATTATAGGTCTAATGATTTTCACTAGAAAAATCAAGGGAACAGCAACTAGCAGTAAGTAACAGATAAGTTAGCTGCATTATCGTTATCATTAATGAGGACTAGTAGCACTGTACTAGTAGGTTCCCTGCACACGCCAATTTAGCATTTACCAATATCAACAGTAAAATGAGCGACACTAAAGAGTCAAAATAATTTAACAGTTGATTGCAATTAATTACACATACGTGTGTATTACACACTAATTTTATCCTTTAATAAACCACAAGTTTGCTTTTCATAACTAATCATCAAACATGTTTATGCATATTAAGAGTCTTGAGTTTTTATGAGTCTGCAAGAGACGTCCCTGACATTGCCTTATGGCGAGGAACCGGACGTTAAATTCTTATTGATTGATTGATACTTTTGGAATTTAAAGTTATTATACCGGGTTTGCCACCTTAGGTTAGGAAAATAATTGTTACAATGTTTTTGATACATGGGTTAATGCAAATAAAACTCAACATTTTAATAGGTAGATAGAGCTTAAGGTGCGGAAGGATTATGATTTGTAAATGTCTGCTGGTATCGCTTGCTGGCTCTCTCGAGCTCTGTCCTATAGTCCAGCAGAGCTTGCCAGGCCGCCCTGTTCTTTCGCAACGCCTTGTCCTTGCGCAGCTCTTCATGAAACTGTGAACCCTTCATCATATACCTACATACGCAATCCATAACAATTTATTCTTAGTTGGCAAATTGGCTGAACCGGTGGCTTGTTGGCTAGTTGTTCGACAGCGGATCTGTAGCTGCAGGATTCAAATCTAGTGCTTTTCCAGCAATTGACATGCTATTCGAGCAGAAAACTGACGTTAAACTAGGCCATAATAAATACATTTAAATGACAGACTACAATGATGCTTGCAATAGTAGTACTATATATTAGAATATAAGTAAGTTGTGACTAAGCAGTACTTACATTAATTTAAATCAATTACGATTGATAATTGCATGTAATTATCAATTCAGACTGGCCTTGAATATACGAACCTGACGTTAAATTTGGCCTTAGCCCTAATTAATTGCTAGTCATTACAGGCTATTTCTGGAAATATTTTAGTTATTATTGAGCTAGAAAATATCTTAGAAAACTAGCAAAACAAAATAAAAACCGGCAAAGCATTTAAATTCTGTCAATAGCAGGTTAAAAGACTTGTTGAGCTCAGTGGAACTCTATACAGCTGCACACAATATATCGCGTCAGAATCTAGTGAATTTTCGAATACCCAACGTATATATGGCTCTTTTTGGTAAATGTACTTGTATAATGTAGTTTTCAGTTTTACATTGAACTATGTGTTATTAATATTAATTGGTTTTAGTTAAGAGCCTGATGAGTCTTAAACAAGCATATAATTGCTTCCTGACTCTGTAATGCTATGTTATGTTATGTTATATGTAGGGTATTCGAATATCTGTAAGGTATATAATAGGCCCCATACGTTTCTGCAATATAAATCGTATGAACCTAGGCTACTCATCTGCAGAGCTCTCAAACACAAAATTCGCAAATACCAGAGCAAGAATTATTCTAAAATTTCATGTGCAGAATTAAGATGCCGTGAAATTCTTCCACTCTGGTATATGAGCGGCCGATTGCTTCTTCAAAATGCAAAAATGCATAAATAAACCCTTACACAGATCTTAGACCACTAGAGTTCATAAAGACCACACAATGGAATTGCACGTATCTTAAACCACTAGAGTTCATAAGAACCATACAACGGAAGTGCACATATCTTACCACTTGGGCTGTGGACCTCTTATCCTCTCCAGCTCTTGTTGTCTCTTTAGCTCCAGCAGTCGCTCCTCCTCCAGGCGAAGCTGCTCCAGACAGAGCCGAGCAACCTCAGGGTTGTAGTAGGCTGGGGAGACCAGCACTGTCGATGATCCTTCACATTAATAAATGAGATCAATCAAAGAGATCAATCAATCATTCAATCAATCAATAAATCAAAAAGATGAACGAATGAATGAATAAATGAATGAATGAATAACTGAATGAATAAATGAAGCAATCAATCAATCAATCAGTAAATCGTAAATCTCTAAATCAATACATAAATAAATAAATCATATAATGAAATATAATCATAAAAAACATTTTACAGAAAATATATAGATTTATTTAATGTAATATAACGCAACCGCTCTGGATACTCCTAGCAGCCTCATAAGGGCTTCACATATACAATCGTTAAGGCCAAAGTTACGAACCTCCAGTAATTTCTAAATTGTGACTAAACATAAACATTTCTAGTTTTATTGCTTCCATGCCCCCGTTTAAGACATATTTACAAACATCCAAAGAATCATTATTCTACATCCTTGCGAAATGTTACGTTATTTCTTGTAGTCTTCAATATATAGATTTTTTAATATTGTAGGCTACATATAAACAGACATATGTAATATAAGACTATAAAAGAGGTCATAGAAGGTAGAATGGAAGGAAAGAGAGGCAGGCCGAGATTAGGTATGTTAGATGATTTAAAGACTCACGCATAATGTGGACATGAAGAGGAGAGCGGAAGAAAGAGAAGAGCGGAGGCGTTATAAACCATGGACTGGCCAGTAGGCAATGCACTAAGAGAGACAGATATATACAGTATAAATGTAGATATATATCATTTTTATTTTTATATATTGATATTTTTATATATTTTTATATATATTTTTTTCTTTATTGCACTGATCGTTGCAATCAAATTGTTTCTGGCAAGTCTCAAGCGAAGCTAGAATATTCTTCAAACAGTCAAAGATACAACGAAATAAGGCAACTTAAAGCAAATATTTCTCTATTCCAGGGATGCAACCTAATCTAAAAGATCTCTACAACATCCGCTCACCCTACAACACCCCACCCTTTTAAACAATTTTGATCCTACATAAAAATTAAAATGAAAACATTGTAGATTGGATTATATAAACTGAACCAAATTTATGACGATCACAAACCAGCAACCACTATAGTAAAATGTTTAATAAATTCGGTTAATATTTAATTAAAGGATCGAAGTTATGTTGAAGGGAACTCTAGAGTTGCAGTGAACGGTAAGAACTGACCTGAGACCTAAGGCTAATGAAATAAACAACGACCGGCCGTAAACCAAAATCAATATTCGCGTACACGACCAAACATGCCATTAACACTGTTTTAATAGAGGCTCGGTGTATTTAGAATGGATATTTTAATACACAAATGCACCGGCACCACATTTACTTAGACCGTTATCAACGAACTAAATTTTAAATTTTTGGTTAGAAACTGGTAGTAAAATAATGGCTTTATGCAAGTATATCTGTATAGGGGCACTTGAAAGGAATAAATTTATGTGTCTTAATTCGATCCTATATAGAGAGAAAATTTGCCATTTCAAGTCTATCATCATATAATGACAAAGTAACTATAAACTACAGAGTTTTGCTTGCGATGATGTTTTCAACAAGCAAAACAACCGGCGACCAGGTTTTCTTCTGGTCGCTCTGAATATATATATATATCTGTATAAATTTATACATATATATATATATATATATATATATATATCTGTATAAATTTATACATATATAATATATATATATATATATATATATATATATATATATATACACACCGACATCGCCACTGGCTCCAGCCATATAGACATACACACAACATTTTACCGTATAGTGTGTACATGTTGTATATGTATAACGAAAATCTATCAATTACGTTTCGTCGTTTTATCAATTGACGGTGTCAAATTAAATTATGCCGCACAGTAAGAATTTTCTCACGGCAGGGTCAGGAAACTCTAGCAAGATATAGACAAGTCCTGGAGATTTGACAGACTCTAATATACTGCGAAAATAATATATTGAACGACTAGGCCCTATATTCAAAGTAATATATATTAAGTAGTACACATAGTGTATGGGAGATTGAAGCAATCGCTAAATGCATGTGTCTGCAGTAGGGCAGTAACGTAGACCTGGGAGAGGAAAATTTGTAGTAGGTCTAAAAATATAAAATATTATATGTAATCTGTTGAGTCAGGAATACTCGCTGTTCCTAAATACCAAACAGTTTCTTACGGTCACAAGTCGTTTCCTGTAGCAGGTCCCAAATTGTGGAATAAACTTCCACATTTTATAAGACATTCTGATAAACCTGATAGCTTTAAAAGAGTCGCAAGACATCTTTTTGCTAGATCGTTCCATGTAAATTCTGCTCATCGATAAATCTATCAGATTACGATATTTAAGCTATGTTACATATGATAGTTATTTGATATTGTAGCGATATTTACTGTGTGCATTTTTTTGTATATTGCTTGTTTTACCGTAATTGGTATAAAGTATAGAAATACCTTAGCATAATATACTCTATTAAAACTTAAACATTAAACATTATAAGCTAGGTAGTCACAAATTCAGTCATACTGTTCATTTGTTTATCTAGGCAAAAACACTAGAAGTACAGAAGCACCCACAGCAGCAACCAAGTGATCAAACAAGCACTATGAAACCGGCCACCGAGAGAGAGTCTAAGAGAGCTGCGTAAAAACAGCTATAGCTAATTTTAACGTCAGTTTTCTAACTCGAAAACGCGGTAAGTGACGGACGAGCCCAAGATATGAACCCCGCACATACTGATCCGCTGTCAAATACCTTACCGACATCGCCACTGACTCCAACCAATACGATAAATAATGGCCAGTTATAAACAGCTCATGTCAGAATTACAAACAATTTTTATTACACTAGTAAAAACCGTTAAACGTCTGGCAACTATGTAGATGTAATTGACAATTTTCAAAGAACAACTACTCTAATGGCCTGACACTGGTGAGAGAAAACTAAAAATTTGATATTTCTAAAGTTATCAAATACTTCTAAGATATTTCGATATAAAAACAAATTAGCTATGTTAATATTGATTAATACTATACAACTAAATGAAGCAAAATTGGGACTATGAAAAGAACTCTATCATGCATAGATCTAATTAATCAGTAAAATAGTTCGCAGTAAAAAAGTAAGCATGATTAACATAAATTAATATTAATCTCAATAATATTAACCAAGCAAGAAACTAAAAAAACTCTCTTACAAATTTGAAAGTGACGGTAGGTGGAAGAGTGCGTAATGGCAGAAAAATTGGATATAGAATTAACGCTTCCCTTATCATTTGAGCAGAGCGCAAGAAAAAAAGAAAGACGATTAAAATTACGACCTAAAATTTTACAAATTTAATCGCTAGCCCAATATGTTAAATAAATTATTAAGCCTAAAGTTTTGAAAAGTAATTAACACGAAATCGGTTAGTAAATTGTCAGTGACTCCTTATTGTGTTCATTATGAAAATAGAATACAACTGAACTTTGTTCATTACTTTGCTCATTCTGAACTTTGTTTCAATACTTATCGATTCTACCCCAATTAAATAATTTGCAACAAATTACTGGTGACAATCACAGAAAACTTTGGCATATCAATTAATTTATACCTGCTTCAACTTAGTATAAACCAGCCCTAAACCCATACTATAATTAGTACGCTATTGCTGCACAGATTCAAGCCAAAGGAATAATAAAATAATTACAATTAAACATCGATGGATAACAATCTAAATAATTTAGTAATATAATTCTCTTTTATTGCGCTTTAATGCGACAGCGTACAGAAGTAGAACTAGGTCGATTCGAGTGATACATGTACTTAATTTATCACTTTTAATTATTTAAATTCTAAATTAACACTACATTAGTTTAAATATGTAAAAGCTGCCGAAGAAAGACTGGAATAGTCTGAGGCTGGATAATAGTTCTTTTAAAGAAATTCATTAGAACAATGAATGCTTCTTCGATAAATAAATAGAAGTCATACCAGTCAAAGATCACTGTGTGAATGTCATACTAGTCATAGGTCAGAGTGTGAAGGTCATGCCCGTCATAGGTCAGAGTGTGAATGTCCTACCAGTCATAGGTCAGAGTGTGAATGTCATACCAGTCATGGGTCACAGTGTAAATGTCATACCAGTCATGGGTCACAGTGTAAATGTCATACCAGTCATCGGTCATAGTGTAAATTTCACATGAGCCATGGGTCACAGTGTAAATGTCATAATAGTCATGGGTCACAGTTAAAATGTCACACCAGTCATGGGTCATAGTGTAAATGTTACATCAGTCATGGGTCACAGTGTGAATGTCATACAAGTCATGTGTCACAGTGTAAATGTCATATTAATCATAATCTACAATACAAATGTCATATCAATCATTGAAATGCCATATCAATTCTCCCCCCCCCCCAAATAAATGTCATATTGCTGACATAGTCCACATTATTATGTCATAGTATTACAGTCCCCAGTATAAATAAGTTTTACTAATCATAATCCACAGTGTAAATAAGTTTTACTAATCATAATCCATAGTGTAAATAAGTTTTACTAATCATAATCCACAGTGTAAATAAGTTTTACTAATCATAATCCACAGTGTAAATATCATACAGAATACTAAATAATATTCGTTTCCAAGCTCTTCAAGTCTAAGGGGAACAACAGTCAATATTCCAAAGGGCAAAACAGCCCAGTTGTTCTTCGTTTGATGAGGTCTCTCACATCATCCTTGCATGAGGAAAAGGACGTTAAACTTCAATTATTATTATTATTATTATTATTATTATTGTTATTTTTCAAAGATACGACGAATTCATCAAGCTAAGCAATCAGTAAATAAGAACACAAAGGTAAATAAATCAGCTTATCCTTACCGGAATCACTATCAGCAGGTCTGGAATGTCCTGATCCCAATCCCAGCCTCTCGTAGGACTCGCTAGTGGTGGAGGTAGCGATGCTGGAACTGGATTGAGTTCTTAAAGGTCTATTGTTGTATAGTGCTCGTTCTGTATCCATTAGTCCATTTCCATTACTATTTCCGGCTAATCTCTTTTCCAATTCTAAATCGAAATCCTTCGAGAAAACACGTGAAGTCTTCTGTACAGCATGTGACGACGAGGCTCCCCTATCTACAGACACCACTCCCCTATCTACAGACACCCCTACCCTATCTACAGACACCCCTCCTTTATCTACAGACACCCCTCCCCTATCTACAGACAAAGCTCCCATCTCGGATCTTACAGCAGGAGATCCATACATTGTTCTATCACGACCCGCTTTGGAAGAATAATCTTCTTTTCGAAACGACACTGGATCTGCTATGAGCGAATGCAGTAACAGCTCACTATGTCTGGCCACATTTGATAACCTCTCATCGATCTCTCTGACAGAACTCACTAGCTCATCTCCAGACTGGTCTGCCGCAGAAACACTTCTCAGTGAGTCCCACAAAATCCCATTTTCTCTCGTAATGTCCGATAAGATTTTTTCACCTGTGCTCTTAGACGCAGCTTCTGATCTATCAGAGTACAGCGGATTAGTCTCTGACCGTGTTGCTCTACAAAACGAATCCAGGGAATCGTCTGAACGGCCTTGAGGAAGATTGAACCATGCTTCCCTGGACTTTGAGCTCCTTTTAGACGGAGAAGTCAGCTGGGACTTCAGTTCCATTCCACTCTTAAGAGCATCATCTCGGTGCAGCGATCGCTCTTTAAGATCTCGATTTTCAGTAAGTGTCCTCCGAAGTGCTAAATCCAAATCAGTACTAGTGCTAGGACCCGTATTTCCGACTTTATCTGTAATTTCAATGATTTTACTATCACACGGCTGCGTAGAGTTTATTTCTGCAACTAATTTAAGCGTATCGTTTTCAAACTCATTTTCGTTATCATAATTTATCAAGTTATCATAGATCAGGGAATTTCCTGCTGCCAGTAACTTCAATGTATCGTCATTGAAGTCTCTATCCGTATCTTTGACATACTCTGAAAAGTTTCTCTCAGTATCTGACTCTCTCGTTCTCTGCCTTAACCTAAAATCTCCGCTACCAGACGTCACAGATGCTCTAACTTCAGCATCATGTTGCCCTGAAGAGCGCGTCATTCCAGAATCCCTGTCGATAGTCTTTTTGAGGTCCCTAACGTTATCATCACGCCGAGTCGTCTTGAGCCTTGTCTGAGAATCTCTACTATAAGATCTTGTTAAATCTCTATCACCAGAGCCTCGATGGCGGGTCTTGTGCCTCAGATCAGCGCTGTTATTAAACAGTTCATCCACCGCCTGATCTGCTTCAGAGTTCCTCACGGATTTATTTTCTCGATCATTTTCAGAGTTTTTCGCAGATTTATTTTCTCGATCACCTTCCGAGTTCCTCGAAGATTTATTTTCTCGATCATCTTCAGAGTTTCTCGCAGATTTATTTTCTCGATCAACTACAGAGTTCCTCGCAGATTTATTTTCTCTATCTAAGGTAACATCAACCGTAAGAAGATCAAATTTCGCCGCCAACCTACCACCGCTATTAAACTGTACTCTTGCCCCATTACTTCTACTATCACGTACTTCTGCTCCCACTAAAGATCTTCCAGCTAAAATCTCATCCTTAGGAACTGGACGATGTTTAGAATTTGATTTTTTGTTTTTAACAGAATGCGTTCCAGCAGCTGTCTTCTGTTCGCTGCTCTCCCATAAATCACTCAGCAGCTGCTGATCTAGTCGCAGCTGCTGCAGCTGCTGCTTATTCTGACCATCACCTGATCTATCCTGATGCCGCTGCTGCTGTTGTTGTTGTCGCAATCTCTGCTTGAATTCGTTGTAAAAATCACGATTTTCTGCCAAAACAATATTTCGTTTACTACTATGACGTTGAGTTTTTTCAACTCGATTTTCGGCAGCTAGACCGATAGCCTGTTCCTTACTGAGGTTGGTTGAATACTGAGAAGGAAGAGCAGTTGTAGGAACGGTGTCTCGATGCATGGATCTGGTACACCAACTAGCCGCCTCTATAATATCTACGTCATCGGGCGGAGTCAGATTAGTAGTAGAGGCGGTGCTACTGGATATCTGTCGCTCCGGCGTAATTCCATTGGTCAACACAGGCGTTACTATGGGTATGGATGTCATAGCAACGCGGTTGCTACGTGACGAAGCACTGCTAGCCCTGGTCGATGACGTAGATCGATTTGACTCGAAGAACGCATTGCTTCCAACTTGAGTCATAATTATGACGTTTATGATCAGCCCATTAAGGTAATCATTGATTGTAATATTTAACAGAATTTAATATTTTCTTCTAAACATTCCTATGTAGTTTAGAATTAGATTCATAACTCAGCAGTCCAAGATCTAAGTCTAATGTTGGCATAGTTGTAAGAAGCGTATTCTGTAAAAATCAAGAGCAAAGTATAATCAAATCAATCAATTCTATATATAATAAAATCTTAAGACTTACCTTTTTCCAGCGTAGACATAATCTATCTACCCTGATCATTTTTGATCACCTGGCCTGCATTCTTTTAAGACCTTACTTCTCCTCAGCACATTTCTTTTGCAGATTGGTTTAGGTGAATTGATCTGTAGAGACGTGTGCTGTGGGGACGTCCCTGACATCATCCTTGGATGAGGAACCGGACGTTAAACCTTTATTACTATTATTATTATTTTATAAAATCAATCATATAATATGTATAAATAAATAATTCAATGAATATGTATAATTAAATAAATCATACCAAAACGTTATTAAATCAATCAATATAAAGATCTTTAACAATTCAATACGATTAAGAAATGGATAGTTGGCCAGTAAAGGCAATAAAGTATGATTCACTCACATTTACAGTAACACTCAATTATCTCTGAGCATACAGCATATTAAGCTAAAGATGATGAAACTTTAAATGAGCGATAATGAGGTAAGTTAAACTCCTGTAGGTTTCATAAGTGGGTGACTTAACCTTCACAGCATCGGTAAACTGCTAATCGATTAAATAGCTAACATTTTGGCTTAACAAAAGTCATTAAAATTGATAAATATCATCACGAATGCTCGGTTCCCTATAATGTGTAACCTATGTCGAATGTTTAAACAATAAGATGAGATAATAAGACGATGAGGAAAGAGAAATAAACAGTTCACATTATGAGGAAAGATGAATTGATGTCCTAATGCTTGAGGGCTATATTGTGTTGAACGTCGGTGTACATGGTTTACAGGTAAATGGAACGCTATGATGTTTGCAACGTCACCGATAACATCGTCAGTAGACATAACCGACGTTAAACAAAGAGTACATTAAATATGAATAAATATTTCTTAATATAATGATAAATTACTTATTACATTCTAAAGCACAACTAATGGTAGTGTTGCTGCTATTGTAGTTGTTGAGGAAAACTATGTTCCGATCAGATTCGGAAAAGCTGAATTTAGAGTACAAATAACATCGACTTATCAACACGAATGAGAATTTATTTACAGAGGATATAACGTAAGTATATATACAAGTAGTTAAAATTAAATACATATTAGTTAAAAGTAATATACATTGTAGTTAAAATAATAAGTTACGGTTTGCGCTATACAGACTTATGCTGATGATTAGATCTATTATATTCTCTATAATAAAGAATATAATGTGTATATATATATATATATATATATATATATATATATATATATATATATTCATGCGCTCTCAGAATATATGCGTTAATTGGTCTCAGAAGAGAAATAAGTTGACGCTAAACGACGACTATCTGTAAGACTAACATAAATATTATATTTTAAAAGAAGCTGCAACTGTTCACGTGTTCTACAGACAAATTGGATTCTCGTCTCAGCTCAACGAGATCGATTTTTGCTCAATTTTACATCTCGCATCTATTCGCTTCTTCCGCTTGACATTTCTACTTAAACATACAACCAGGTCTAGCGAATCTCCATACATGCATGGGCGCATATACACTGACAACTAAATCCTCGCTCCATGAGCTTATATATAGCTTCATTTCTTATCCCCAAATTGCCGATATACACTATATTTTAAATTATAGGCCTATACAAGTATAGATAATAAATAAATAAATAAATAAATAAATATATATATATATATATATATATATATATATCTTTCTTCAGTGCACTGCCAAGTGGCAGGTTCAAGGTACATATTCATACTCAAAGTCTGTTTTCTCGCTCCATAACAGCACTCCTTAGATCAACAAGTTAATCCCTTCACAAAAGTCTATGCCTTATCCATATCTTATGTAACCTATAGCTTGGGAAAAATATGGCTTCTGAGGTGGTTTCCCGTTGCCTTCTTCTGTTTGGTGGATTAATTACCATTTAATCCTGGGGGAAAATATTTCATGACGAGGTGGGTCCCCTCTTGCCATCTTCAGCTCCTGACTTTAGTCGCCTCTTACGTACACGCGGCAGATTATTTGCGGTTGCCCAATTCTGCAGTGGTCCAACCACACCCGAGCACAACACGGGGTATATATATATACATATGTATATATATATATATATATATATATATATATATATATATATATATATATATATATATATATATACTGTACTACATATATATCTCTCAGCCAAACTAATATCTAATCAATACATTCTATACGAGTAAATTTTGAGTATTGGTTATGTAGAGTTAATACAACAAGTGGTGGATATGTAGAGTTAATACAACAAGTGGTGGATATGTAGAGTTAATACAACAAGTGGTGGATATGTAGAGTAAATTCAACCGCACTCAATTATAACGCAACCGTCCAGAGCTCGCATTGGTACCTGCAAATTTTTCCTGCAAAAGTAAGGCTCATACATTGGCTTGACAGAACTAGAAGATCTATTTGTAGCAATCTAACTAGCATTTAAAGGTAGCAATCTAACTAGCATTTAAAGGTAGCAATCTATATAATGTTTCCATCTAACGAGGAGTAGGCACTATAGGTTGCAGTAATTATACAATATGTTTAATCTTTTAAGACTTTACAAATCAATTTGACCAATGTAGTCACACATTACAATCAATGTAATCACACATTACAATCAATGTAATCACACATTACAATCAATGTAATCACACATTACAATCAATGTAATCACACTTTACAATCAATGTAATCACACTTTACAATCAATGTAATCACACTTTACAATCAATGTAATCACACTTTACAATCAATGTAATCACACATTACAATCAATGTAATCACACTTTACAATCAATGTAATCACACATTACAATCAATGTAGTCACACATTACAATCAACTTCCCGATTGATTCATAATTTTGTGAAGAAAATATGGTGTAAGGTTTGACAATTCGACTCGGAAGCAAGTGACAGTAGGTTCGATACCTAAGTCAGTCAACAATAAATTATGAGTTGGATCTTGCTGTCAACCTGCCAATTGGCGCTATCAACAGTACCTATATGATTAGTCACAGTCAGGATTATAACACTGTAACTAGAGGAACATGTAAAGCGATCTCGAAGACCAGCCAACGGCCATGACACAGCAATTGAAAATGGTCTTTCAAAAACACTTGGTAACGACGAGTAAATATTTGTGATTGCCCCCCCCCCCCCTCTCACTCTCATTCTCTCTCTCTCTCTCTCTCTCTCTCTCTCTTGCTCTGGAAATGGCTGGTCCTGGCGAAAATGGCAATGGCAGTAAATAGCGCGTCCTAGTCACATATTTCTGTTTAGTCTGCTTTAAAGCAACGTAAAACCACTAAGGGGACCAAATGCAGTTCTCCCACTCATTCTCTCTCTCTCTCTCTCTCTCTATATATATATATATAATTATTATATATATATATATATATATATATACTATAGATATATATATATATATATATGTATATATATATATATGTATATATATCTATAATATATATATATATATATATATATATATTATATATATATCCTCTTTCTCTCTCTTTCTCTCAATTGGTGTACTGTCTAACGGCCGGTTCATGGCATATAACACTTCCCTTCCCACCAATTCTAACTTGGAATATAGTTCTTTGCCATATGAGTTCTGAATAAAACGCTACAGAAAGAGTTATCACATATTTTATAAGCAAAATTCAATCAGTAAATAAGCTGAAAGTAAAAGTGCCGCTTTCAACCTCAACATATTCTATAATTATAATGTAATGATCTAACAAGACGCAATTTATTGCCAAAGGATGAAGACTTGCTTACAGTCGAAGCACTGGAAGCAAAAACGTGTTAAAAACTGTCGATAACCTGGTAAAACTTATAATTCAGACTAATTGCTTTTAGTCGCAGCATCAAAGTAATGTTCAGCTTAGTTAGAGAGTTTTATGACAGAAAACGAGTTAAATATTTAAACTGAACGATACAGAACAACACAACACAATGAAGGTTTAACGTCCGTTTCCTTATACGAGGGAGACGTCAAGGACGTCTCCAGAGGTAAATAGAGATGGGAATCGAACCGAACCCGAACCGAACCGAACCCAAAAATCTGGAATTTTGGCCGAACCGAACTCGAACCCAGACTCTGGCCGAACCCGAACGAACTCGAACCCAGATTCTGGCCGAACCCGAACGAACTCGAACTCTGACTTGGTCCAAACCGAACCGAAGATCCTCTCTCCCTCGACAGCTTCAGGAGAAAGGTACACTTTTCTTTTAAGTTATATTTCAAAGGCTGCATTAAAATATTATGGAAAATGTTTGACATTATGTAAAGATAGTAAGAACAATACAGATACATACAATAGTTTTGCATTTACAAGTCTTACAGTACCTAACAGCATATATTCAGGTAAGGCTGTTTCCAATACAACTTTAAAATTAACAACAGATAGCGTTACAAAGATCACAGTTATTTCAGATACGACCGATTATTCGTACCGATTCTCATCCGGTACGACTGAATTTCAGATTATAAAAGTTGACATAAAAAGTAAAGATGCGTTTACTTTTTTCTTAGCGTAATTAAAGCATAATGGCTCATACATCTCATACATAGCGATATTATACACACAAATAAATAATTCCAATGCTTTAAGTTAATCGTAGTGAGTGGCGCGGAGGAAAATATTTTCTCTGATTCCATACCGTTCCTAAAAAGGCATCCGTTACCGCCTTCACAGCGGTAAAATTTAAATTTTGAAGCCGTTTCTTGCGGAGTCCCATAAATATGTTTCCCGTATATATATATATATATATATATATATATATATATATATATATATATATATATATGGAGCAAATAATTTTGCACCATATTAATGCATTAAGTTTTCTTCGCTATTTTCGTAATTTCGTAATTTACCTGAGTTTCTAATTTTAAACCTTAAGGTAATTATGAATTTTATTACTGGTTCAATTGATAGAAAATATTCTATATTGATCACATTTCTGTGGAAGTACACAGGTGTTTACCAAATCATCCTTATTTGACATTTTTATGTTGATAAATTGCATTTTGTCTTTGAAAGATTGTATCAAATTTTAGCCAAGACTATTCCGCTTGATTATAAAAGTTTAGGCATAATGACAAAATTTATTTTTTAATTGATGCGGCATTCTATTTGCTGGTTAAAATCAAAGAGAATATTTCAGATACAGTAAGAAAGCTGAATATGTATTTTATGAACCTTTGGCGATTAACTTATAATATTTTTAAAAATGCACAGGAATAAAGACTACCTTTCTTTTTTCATTGTCATATTTTTACTCGGGGGTAAATTGTGGCAGTTAATATGACTTCATGTATTGTTTTTAAGTACATTTACCAAAATCCATTTTAAACATGTTTATCTTAACCTTGTTTATTACAACTTTATAGGTAATGTTAAATAATTGCAACATTATCCAAACCATTTCGAACTCGAATCGAACTCTTGTGAGGTGGAAAGCAAGCCGAACCCGAACCGAACTCTTGTTCTAACCGAACCCGAACCGAACCGAACTTTCATTTTCAACAAACCGAACCGAGCTCTCAAATTGCCAACTGCTAACCGAACCCGAACCGAACCGAACTTTAATTTTCACCGAACCGAATCGAACCCGAACTCTGGAAATTCATAAAATTCCCATCTCTAGTAAATACACAACTACAAGCAGTTCTCATCATGATCTTCCCTTGAATCCCAGTTTCACTAGGGTTGGGATACAAATAGACTGTCTCAAATCCTCTCTGTCCTACACCACACCACCAGCCATTCCCTTATTTGAGACTTTTCCATTCGTTTAAATTTTTGAAGCAATTTCAGGAGCCGGGGCGCTCATCAGCCGAATGCCCTTTCTGACGTTGGTTTGGATCTTAGTGCTTCAGTCGCCTTCAACGACACATGCAGTCATCGGTTGATCAATTCTTCAAACAATCCGGACACAACACGGGGAAACTACAAGCAATTCTACGTCATTATAATACACTAGCGAATGTTTAGACTGAATAGAAAATCGTAATCATTTGTTAATATATGTATGAAAATTAACAGAGCAATATTCTATAGTCTCTTCATGGCATAATCAAATGACAGGTCCAGGATTCACAATCATAGTTTATAATCTGGATCAATACAGGAAACGACCTAATCAGATAGACGATAAAATCGTAATGACTTTTACGTTGACTAATATAACCGAAATGAAGATTATATAGAGTCTGGACTATACGTTAGGAATTTTATACAAGTTGCTTATCAAATTATTTACATAAAAATAGAAAACCTCTATATTGTGCCCCCCCCCCCTCCGTGCCAGGTGTCTCCCACACTATTAGATCCATTCGATTTCGAAAGAAATACCGTTTGTTTGAAAATTTACAAGACGTAGCATGCATAGAAATTGATTGATTGCACGTATAGAGATTTTTTATATTTTCAATACTTCGTTAGCTGTTCAATGAAAAAATAAATAGCCTAATACGTAGGCAGTAGATTCTTTAATTATGCGCAGGCCTCAGTTCAGAGTTTGGACTCTAGACAATCAAGTACTGACAATAAAATCTAGCTGATGTTTGGAAGTTCTTATTAAGCATCTAGCTATCAATAGTGACTATAGAGCTAATATCTACCAGCCATAATTGCTACTGACTAATTAGGACCGCAAGTCGATATGCAATATACAAGTATATTTATTGCTTAACGCAGACAGTTTCAAACGGGCATCTTTTCGGAGGTGGTAGCTACAAAGCTCCCATTTAGAAGAAATCTCATCGAGAGTAGCTCAGACTCGGAGCAGATCGCAACTCCGAAAGACTACAAGGCGATGAAGATATTTATGAAACGAACCAATAAGATCAAATATATCAGACTTCAGATTAGTGTGTAAGATTATTATTTAGATACCACGCATTGAGCAAAAGGTGATTAAAATAAACTGGCACTTAGTAATTGGTGAGTCCTCTCAATCTACTAGCGAACAAAATCAGAGTCAAATTAATTAAAGTTAGATCATATTGAGCTGTAAAAAGTCAAAGCTAAAACCAAGGTTAACATATGTTTTAAGATTTTGTAATATTTTATTTTTTGTAAGATCAATAGCAGCAGGAAACAACCAAGTCAGCTCTGGATTTGAACCCTGCATTTAATGTTTAACAGAGTAAATCATGCAATAAAAATTAGGAAGAAGAATTGGAAAAAAGTTCATAGAACACATTCAAATGGGATAGAGTTTACTAAAGGAGTTCATAGAAGGCAGAATGGAAAGAAAGAAAGCAGAGTCAGACCAAGATTGCGAATGTTAGAAGATTTAAAGATCCACTTGTTTCAACTATCTGGACATGAAGAAGAAAACGAAAGACAGAGAAGAGTGAAGGCGTTTTATACCATGGACCTGCCAGTAGGCAGTTAATTTAGAGTGAGACCATGAAAAGCATCACTATACTTTACAACAATTGCGGCCAAAGTAAAGATTCAAAAAAGTGAAGATGCAACCTACACATTAGCTATGGAACAGCATGTCAACAAGCCACCGGCTCGGCTATATGGATACGAAAGAATTGCTAGTGCAACAAAATCAAATCTACGACAACCATAATCATCTGCCTATTAGTGCATACACTTAATTGTTAGATAGAATGCCTAACTATACTTTTAAGCATAGATTTAAAGTGATCAGAGATTACCAGCATAAGTCTACAACTAGACAATTCACCATTTATTCGTTTAGGAGGTTCAAGGATAGTTTTGAAATAATCACATAAACACTGTTTGTTATCATCTACATTAGTGAACTTACTCAGATTAATCCCAATTGATTGATTTAATCACAAAATAATTTCAATGACACTCGAAGAAGGATCGTGAAAATGATCCAGCAATGAGCGAAATAATATTAAGGCAGAGATACGTCTAAGTTAGCGTTGTCACATCAGTCAGCAACTGTTTCAGTATTCTCTATATATACAGTAATATTTCACCTCATTTCAATATAACCTAAGTATAGTGACCCATATACAGTGACCTATATATAATGACCTCAATTTGAATCGTTCTGCACAGCTGAGCCCTTGATTGAGCATTTAAGCTCTGTATAGCAGTCAGTTGAGTATGCTGCAGAAATGTCTCTTACATCACCTTTGGAATAAGAAATGAACGCCAAACCCTTACTCTTCGTATTACATGTAATATTAAATCTAGCATTGTAGCGAGTTTCACCCGTCGCTGAGAGTGCCTTTAGGCACAAAAGAGAGAGTTATGCCATTTGGAAGCCGAGTAAGATTTATAAAAGACTGATTGACACCTCAAGGTACTTTGGCACCTAGGTTGGGAACCGCTGGACTCTACTAGTCCAGCGGTTCCCAACCTAGGTGCCAAAGTACCTTGAGGTGTCAAAACGATTAGGTTGGGTGCCGCGATGCAGTTGGCAGAATTACAAAAACATTTTTTCATAATATCCTTAGAAATTTCTTTGAGAATAACACAATTTTTAAAATAATAACCTTTTCAAGTACTGGCAACAAAAAACCGATTTCAACTTCTTGTTCTTTGCCAAATAAATACTACATCGTAACATCCGCATCTGTAAAAATTGTGAACAACTCGATGATTGCATTCATCTTCGAGATCACTCTTAATGTACCTCAAAATCAGCAAAATTTTGTATAAGACAGGCCAAGATGTAGAAGGTGGCTTTTAGAAATATTATATATTATAATGTTGAATATTAAGAATAGTCAAACATATAAGTTTATAAGTACAAATCTAAGGTACTCATGCAACGAAATTAAACTCTTTTCTTAGCGCGTAAGACATTTTTCACTTATTGAAATGAACTAATAAAATTTTCCTAGCATGATATAGCATCTAATTCGCATCAAAAATCTACTGCTAGAGTAGGTTCGACTTGAATTTGAATCAATGACATCCAGCTTATCAGATAAGCTTGCTGCCATCTAAGCAACTGGTATATGTCTTCTACAAGACTGATTCGTATTTCAGACACATCAAAATTTGAATTTTCCAGAAAAACATGATGATCGAAGGGCATTTCTGAGTCGATATTGACTTATAGTGTATTGCATACCTGGAAGCAGTAATAAACTAAATTATTATAATGAACAAATAAGTTTCCCGCCAGATGCATATTAACAGAGAAGGTTAAGTAAACAATCCTACTTTATTCTTCTATGACTAGGATTCCTAATGGTAGATAATGACATGATAGGGGTAAAGTGCCATTTTGAAAATCTTATTCGTCAATTAGGTCATGCAGTTGGTGCATTACTATAGTACTACCTGAATAATCAGAATTTTTAAAACAGCACCTTATCACTATCATGTCACTATCAACCATTTGGAAAAGAATCCTGGTATATTTGATTATTAGAATTAAAATCTCAGGCATAGGTATATCATATTATTAAGAAATATGCATATCTAAGAATATGTATGAGTACAATAAGCATTTTAAGAATGCACAAATATTGATAATCACAAATAAGAAAAAATTACGAATTATGTAAATATTATGTATAATTACAAATTTATACAAAGGGGGAATGAAGACTATTGATCAATCCAAGAATTAGTAATGATAGTCTTGTTGAGAGCACTATAGTATGGCATAATTATATAATAATTTAGTACACTACACAATAATGGTTTAAGCAAAATATCTTTCTAAAACCATTTAATGCCACAGCCAGCCTTACAGACAAGGCCACAATCAGCATAACAGTTTAGATGCTACATAGTTAATGCCATACCAGTGCAACTTTAAATATATCAGCAATTTATATCAAGCATACATGAAGATTTAGGAGTTCATTGTAGCGTATCAATTGCGGTTTTTGGAAAATTATACTATTATAAACATTATTTTTATAAATGCTTTGCAAACTTATCTTTAGAATGAGACATTCTTTAAAACGCTATTGGGAGTAACGTCATGAAGTTGTAAATGACAGATCCTGAGGTGAATTGAACTGACCTGAAATGAATTGACTGAAGTGAATTAACCCTCGTGGGTTCGAATCCCAGCCATACTGATCTGATAGTAAAATCTCGGACATTCACTGGACTGGTTATAAGGAAAATGGATTAAAATTGACTAAAGCTGCAAACATGTGGTATTAAAAGTGATATATATAAACAATATAGTTTATTATTTCACTACAATGCGCATTTACTTTTTTATAGTATATATAAGCCAATAAGAGTGTGCAAAAGATAGTCAGTCATTTAATGGACCATTTTATACATAATGAAGTCAACCAGCAAGAATATGCACAACCCTGATAACGCCCAACTGTAGACGATTCTCAACACGATGCATAGATATATAAATATCCACTCTTTGCTTTTGGCTACATAAAATATTTATGATTGGACTATATCAATAGCGCAACACTAACATTATTTTATCGATGCAAACATATCTATGGGTGACACATCGTAAAACTGTAACGATTTCTTACATAACATAATTAAGTATCTCCTTTCGATAAATTAAGTCTATTATTAAATAATTAGACAAAGTTGTTTTCAGTTGCCTGCTTGAACTCAACTTCTCACACTTATAAAAAGAATTATATTAAAATTGCTCCTAACTGAATTTAATCGACTACAGAAATCACTATAAATCTTCCATCTCGCAACTGTATAAGAGAGCGCAACTAAATGCCAACTTTTCATTCGGTAATTAAGAGTAAAACGAAAAATTAAATCTTTGACTTTAATTTACCATTAATATCAGTGAACGATAATAAAAGATTGTGGCGCTCGGTTGTCAATAACATCAATAGTTGATAGGGTGATAGCGGCAGAGGATTCGTTTATAAAACGTTTCGTGATTGGTTGATTTTGTCAAAGCATGTTGCCAGTATAGTGAAACGAAACATAAAATAAATCGAAACGCCTGTACATGAATATTGAATCCCATAAGGCCATACCAAACATTAATAATAATACGAGTAAGGAGGCGTATAGAGAGTGCTACAGTCATCTGTAACTAAATCTAAACCATGAGAAACAAACGGTAAAGCCGGTAGGAAGATATAAGAGAGCTTTTTAAGTCTCAAGAATTTTAGCATTTAAAGAAAATTACATTAAGATCAGTTCACGATATAAAAATTTCAATTATTCACTTCCAAAATTATGATAAATAAGAAATTAATGGATGGAACACTGCAATATCCATTATGAGTGATATACACCTAATCGGATATTTTTAGCTTTCTACATTTAGTAACATTGAACATTCGGCCTAAAAGTAAACGCTTAGTGCTCCCACTGTCCACGTAGGTCCTAATACTACATGCAATTATTTATGTACCAAACAATGCAAAATATAGTTTAAAGGGTTTTAATTTTAAATACTATTTTGTGTCCAAAATCGCTTTAGCGTTGATTTCGTTGCACACTGCCAACATATTTCGGTTGTTATAAGATATTAACTTTTAGTCATAGCCTACAGCCATTGTTATTGCGCTTATTAGGCCTACTGATAAATAATTTGTGACATATAGCCTATAGTTAATACTATCGCAAAGACAACTTTAATTTGCCTATATGATAAAAACCATTTTGTGTTCTGTAAATCATAAAATGCTCAAAATATATATGCCTCTGCTAAACTCATTTAGTGTTAAAACTACTAAACAATTCCATTGCGGCACTAATTTTTACGTCTACTGAAAAATTTTACAAGATCAAATTAGATGTCATATTAGCATAATGGCGACCGGAAATCAGTTTCAATTTTAGGGCCACGTAATGAACAAGCATTCATGTCTATTAGCAGCCTTGATCTTTTGAGTCTAGTTCTTAGTCTATGATTTTTTCCATCTCACGATGTGGCTTTATTATCTATAGATATTTTCAATGATGTTTTTAATTAGCTACCTTCCTATATCGACTATTCTATTCTATTCTATTTTATTCTATTCTATTCTATGCTATTCTATTCTATTCGATTCTATTCCATTCCATTCTATTCTATTCTTTTCTGTTCTTTTCTATTATATTCTAGTCAATTCTATTCTATTCAACATGTACACTATTCTTTTTTTACTGCTCTTCAATATGCAACCTACGTCACTCATGAACTTCTTGCAGGAATGAAGAGTTTCATACATTCTCATATATAATTATTCACAAGCAGTACTTTCTCATTTCTAATTATTCGGAGCATTAAGTTCTTACTTTTCCCTTGTATGAGTATAGGATTAATGCTACAAATCTCTGCTCAGCGCAGTGATTGAAATACTGAGATACCGAAATTGAAATCCCTTCACTTAGTACCTTTGTGATGAGGGAACTGACTTTAAAGTTATATTTACAGATTCTACTGAAGGAATAGCTAGATTAGAGTCACTAGCAAGTCCTAAACGCCGACAACTTGAGTAATCGTTTCTATATAAGACGATGGCAATTACATCAGTTAAATTGTTATAATTCTTTAAACAATTTTGCCTGCACTAAAATTAAAGCGCGTGTAGGGGTTGTAACCAAACTTCCACAGATAGGGGCCAGCTGAAAAGTTGACACGGGACTCTAGATTAAAGGCGGGGTAAAAAATGTGAACATTACATTACATGACTGCATTCATTACAAAACATGTAATTGATGAATACATATTTTCACGTATATGATAGCAATGAAAATATTATTGAAATTGTAGCAAGAGTTAGATTTATATTTTCCAGGAGGAGCGCTGATACCTACGCCCATTTTACTGCTCCACGCATGCCGCAATTCAGAATTAAATTGTATTAGCAGGGCAATCAATTTCTTCTTACTTTAACTCGAATTGAATTTATCTTAGGAAGATAAGATTTTTTTCTCCTGCTATTCCTAAACAGCTTCCTGTTCTCTAAGAGCTGCGCTTAATTGAGACTTCACGCGGTCTTTATGTTCGGAAAATTACTGAAATAATTTTGCTATAAATGCGCATTGCTAATTTAAGACTTTATTTCATGCATCGCTACGTGATGAAAATCTTTGAGATACCCTCTCGGTGGCATAGTTCCATTTTCCCTAATGTTATCATTCTCAAAATGTATTAATATTAATAAATTGTTATTTGCTTGAAGGTAGCCTCTAATTCCTCGGCCCGAGTGGGCACCGATTTAAAGAAGCACAATAATAATAACAATAATAAAATAATAATAATACCAACAAAATAATAATAATAAAATAGTATTAATAACACAGCAAAGCTGTGAAACCGGACCTTCTTTCAAGGAAGGTTAATACTATTATTATATTTTTTAAGTCAGCTATTAAAATTATATTTGGATTTCCGAGTTACCAATTGCAGTTCGAATTAAGATCTTTCAGAAAGTTTAAATTCTTGAATTAAATATTTAACCTGTGTTGAGTAGCGTTTTCTACAGTTCGGAATAGGTGAATCAAGTTCCATTCTTATTTCACGACCTTCAAAAGTTCTCTGACTCTCTCGGAAGTTAAACTTAAAGGTGAAATTTTCCATGCGCTCTTTTTAAGATTTGTTGGACAAAAAATGTTTTCAATCGTCATGAGCGTAGCAATGAATTTTTCTGCATTGCTTTTATGAATTCTAAGCATAAATGAACAATTAATGTAGCTAGTTATAAGTGCTCAGTTGAACTTGATAGCAGATATTTTCCAATAATCATATCATCAATCTTCGATTCAAGTGAATTAGAAATATATCTGTTAACGAATTAGTTTTTTGTTAAGTACTTCTTTCATGCTGAAGTTTTTATCATACAGTACAATTTTCATTGCATGTCGATGAAAATAAATTACCTGCGTACTGGTTTAACAATCAAAAGCAGCTAACACATTTACCAGGTAGTCAGGTAATAGTATGGTCACGGGTACTAATCCCTGCCTGTCTCTGATAGTACTAAATTGTAGTACAGAAGCGGACATTACATACATATATATATATCTTTGTTATTCTCACTTCCTTAGGTAAACGTTCATTTTCTTTCTTCGCTCCTACTGTTTGGAATTCTCTGCCTCCTGATCTTCGCTCATGTTCTACTACTTCCACTTTCCGTTGTAGGTTGAAAACACATCACTTCCCACCATAGACTTTGTTCATCCAGCCTAACTGTTTTTGAACACCAGACCGGCACCGTTTAAGATCTATTTTCTTTCTCTTCAGCCCATGTTTCTTCAGAAGGTTTGATGTGAATCGATTTTTGGTGATATGTGATGGGGTACGTTCCTGACATCATCCTTGTATGAGGAAACGGACGATAAACCTTTATTATTATTTATAATTTGAACTGATTTTCTTGATTTTTTAATTTTCATCTTTTTTGCTCACCGGATTGGATTTGTCTCAATAGTGCTATATAATGTCATGGACGACAATAGCACTCCAATTGTTATTATTATAGTTTTAGCATGATTTTATTTTTTGATATTTTCTCAGGATTGACCGTACCGCGACGATTCACATTGTCTGTTACGACCACAGTAGCTGTCTATTGATTATTTCTGCTACCACAGCAGCTGAGACTAGTTAAGTGGCAGTCATTCATATAATCAGTGGCGTGTCCAAAATAGCATCGCCGCAATCGCTAGTTTTCTCTTTTCCGTATGAAACTACGATAGATTCTAGAAAAACTCCCTTGTAAAAACGAACACACGTGAGAAAAATTCAACCTATCCGATGAAGGCCAGTGGCGAAATCGGTAAGATACTCGACCGCGGACCAGTATGTGCGGGGTTCAAATCCTGGGCTCGCCAGTCACTGTCATCGCTTTGTAGTGAGGAAACTGACTTTAACATTAGCTTTTTTAGCTTTGAAGGAATAAAACTCCCTCTGCACTCCCGCTTACTTGGCAGTATAGCTTCTCTGCTTGTAGCTGCAACAGCAGCTGCGCAGCTGTTCCTCGAAGCTACAAAAACCTGCAGCAGCCTTTTCGCAGCTGCTGCTTATCAGCATCTGGTGGCGGCTTCGGATTAGATTTGATGTAGCAATCCTGTATTGATAATAATTCAGTTCTTAAAATTAAAAACGTGTATATCATTGGCCACGAAAGGTGTACAATACCAAAAATCGTTCATTTAATCATATTATAAACATTCTCTCACTCTCTCTCTCTCTCTCTCTCTCTCTCTCTCTCTCTCTCTAATGTTCTGCCAAGTGATAGGTCCAAGATATGTATCCCTACTCAAATTTTTACAGTAGTGCTCCATAAAGAGTACTCCCTCGATTAACGAGTTCCTCCATTCACAAAAGACTAGGATTCGTTACATCTTAATCTAACCACTAGCTTGGGAATAATATGGCTTCTGAAGTGGTTTCCTATTTTCTTCTTAGTTTTGCTCAGTAGCATCTTACACACGTGCAGTTTACTGTTGATTTATTCTTTAGTGACCCGGCCACAATACGGGTCCACAATACACAATTCGAATATTTTTTAAACATATAAACAATAATATAGCAAAAATAAATTTATAACAATATGAAATTGAACGGCAGAAAACTAGAGCGAAGAGAGAGAGAGAGAGAGAGAGAGAGAGATTATAAACTGGACTAGAAACTGAAGTGGTTTCCCAATCTCTGTTCGACCTGTTTCTGCTTAGTCATTCGATAGGCATGATCCTATAGTGCCCCCTTAACGTTTAAAGGGTCACTGACATCGCTTTCAAGTGAGAAAAACTGACGTTAACATTAGCTTTTTAGCTGTATCATTTTATTATAATGCTTGTTTACTTTACTATAGGATTTCCTCATCAATTATTATTATTATTATTATTATTATTATTATTATTGTTTTACTTAATAATTATTGTTATCTAAGAAGCTGTATAACTTAGCCTCTATTTTTACGAGATGTCTCTGAAGCGTTTCAAAATATAATATGATATCTAGGGCAGTGTCAAATCTAATTTATTTGATTTTTTAATTTCTTCCGGCATTCTATTTCAAAAACATTCTCTGTTTTCTTCTGACTGCAGATTGTTTTTAAAACAGAAAGATTAAATTGACCGAGTGATTAAATTCATGCCATTTTAAGCGATTGAATACGTGAAGTAGGACATACCATGATAATGCTTATTTCTTTAAAATGTAACTTATCATATATATTTTTATATTTTGATTGGCGTCGAAATCATAGCATTTCTGTGATGAAGGCACTGATAATTTGGACAAGTTGCGTGCACAAACATCGTTACTCCGTTTAGAATTACTTTCCTTCCAGATAAAAGAACATTCTCGGTTTTAACGATGATCAGGACTTGTCAGGCTTCGTGCTGTCACTGCTATTAAACATTCATACATCTCCATTTCAGAGAATTAAAACTGCTCCTCTCGTTTCACGTCGTCACTGATGAAAAACAACCGCTTAGTAATGAACACTACATGTAGAAGTACCTTATATGGAATTTGTTACAATCTTTACTATAACGCTCTCTAAATCTTTTTTGTTTGTAGAGTAATCTGGTTAGCGTAGTGATAAAGCCTGGGTGACAGAGCTTAGTGATAGAGCTTAGAGATCGAGCTTAGTGATAGAGCTTAGTGATAAAGCTTAGTGTTAGAGCTTAGTGATAAAGCTTAGTGTTAGAGCTTTTTCGAAATGAAAGCCAGCATATCATAATTGGAACAATGATTTGGTTTATAAATTGAAAAATCTAAAAGCAGAGCTAGTATATATTTTAATTATCCTGTCTCGAAAGCATTGCAGTGATGGGAAAAAGCTAGTTTTGAATCCTGCATCCGCTACATAGACATGTCGTATACAAGATGCAAAGAAGGAAAACCTATGGAAAAGGTTAAATAAGAAAACGCTAATTAAGGAAGATTTACTACTGAAATTAACTTTAAAAGATGGAATTTTTTAATAAAACATTTTTACACAAACGAACACAGCATAATTCTTTTGAAAATTTCAATTAGCAATTATTACGCAATTTATTGTTGCTTGATGGCTTCTTTTTAAATATGGTACTAAAACTGAAAAAGCAGACCAAGCACTCCACAAAATGACGTCAATATCGGTGAAGACATTGTCATTACATTCTGCCATTATCACAGTGCTCTCTAGATGCATCCTGTCATCTTCTTCAAAAACAACAGAGAGATGAAAACAAATTTAGAAGCCATAAAAAGTTTGTAATTGTTTAATCCAGGCTTCATCCGTTATTTAGCTGTTATCAAAGTGAGCAAATAAAATAACAAGTTATTTAAAATAAAATTTAAATTAAGAATAGCTAAAGCAAGCGGCAAAGTAGGTAACACAATAGCAAATTAAATCAATTCATTAATTTATATCTTTACATAAAATACTATAAGGAAGCAGAAGTAATTATGTAAATTTCAGTTGATGTTTTTTCTAGTATATGTTTAAAATTTATATTGAATGCCTGTAATGTGTGGAGATTGCTGAAGAATAGACCAACTGTGGACTGCAAGTTTTCAAAAAAGAAAAAAAAACACTAAGATACAAAGTCAAAATGAGCATTCGGTTGGTGAGCGCCAGTATGTGCGGGAGTCAAATCCTGACCTCGTCTGTCACTGACATCGCTTTCGAGTGGGGAAACTGACGTTAACATTAGCTTTACCAGCTTTCTTAGCTGGACCTTGCCAACTAAGTCAAATGTTGTTGGGCTTAGTCCAAGCCATCTGCTGGTCCAGCTTGTTAGGATAGACAATTACTAAACAAAGTTATACTGCAATACATTCGTTTACAATAGAGGTTCAGAGAACATTTCCTCAAAAAATCTGTACCAATATTCTCCACTTAAGTCTTCTCAAAACGATCCCAAACGTCAAATCCTTTTCAAGGATACGACTCCGTCAGAGTGTGATAAATGTAAAGCCCCGGCGCTGTAAACTACCTGTTAATCTTTGGATTGCCGATTGTCGAGCGCGGTAGACGACTTTATTAGGAACTTGTACCTTGGACCTGTCGTTTTATATAACAATGAAGTGAGACTAAACAGAGTGTTTTCTATCTATCAAGTTTGACGTCCCTGACATTGCCTTATGGCGAGGAACCGGACGTTAAATTCTTATTGATTAGTTGGATTTAACTGAATGAACTGCGTGCAACTATCAAGTCCCATCTGAGTTTGTCCCAACCTTCTGCAGCTGCTGCTTTAGCTGCCTTTGCGTCAGCTGCTATAGTACCAACAGTTATTGTTTCGATTACTCCATTTCAGCAGCCGCTTAGACTGCTGCTACTGCAGCGTCCTGCTGGTGCTGCTGTATGTTACTGATGTGGCTGCAGCTGCAGCGTCAGGTTGCTGTTGTTTTATTGCTGCTTCAACAGGTGCTGTGACATGCTATTGCAAGCAGCAGCTGCCCTGGGTCACTTCGATCTGTCCTATTGCTGCTGTATGTTTCTGCTATGATTGCAGCTGCTGCTGTTGCTTTATTGCTGCTTCCACAGCTGCTGTGTCATGCTGCTGCTATATGTTACTGCTGCTGTTGCTTTATTGCTGCTTCCACAGCTGCTGTATCATGGTGCTGCTGCCTCATGCTATAGCAAGCAGCAGCTTCCCTGGGTCACTTCAATCTGACCGGTGCTGCTGCACGGGAAGGCCCTCTGACGCCCGCAGCCGCCTACTTGCGCCCTCTCACCCTCTCTACCTCTCCACCAAGCCTCTGTCGTTAGTCTTATGCACCTCCAGAGCTGTTGTTTCTACCATATTTCTCTACTTGTCGCGTAATAGATTTTATATCAATACTAGCTAGAAGATAATATTAGTTTTTCCGTAATTTTTATCAAATCGAACATACTTATGTAGGGATTGTATGAATAGATATTTGTTCGATAAGTTAAAAATAGAAATGGATCGATGCATTTCCGTTACAGAGATTCGTTCAATAACAGAGCGGCCATTAGGTCATTAAATATTCACAGCAAATCAAAGCGAGCCTTGTGCTTCAGTTTTTTGATTTTACGAATTTTATTATTTATTATAAGTTCTAATAGTCGCTTTTAATGTTCTTGAAGTATTGAATTGGATCGTATTCAGCTTTTTTACATTTTTGCTTTTGTCACACTTGAATTAGATCATCTTCATCGTTACACGTTTGCTTTTGCTAGACTTTTATGTGTCACAGTTATGAAAGTAATCGTTAGATAATGTTATCTGAGGATTAAGAAACTTACATATATTTTCACACTTTAGGCCTATCATCCGTCAGTAATCTTATTAAGTCCATTTCTAATCATCAGTACGAAATTCTAGCTATTGTAATATTATTTGGTGCTGTACAGTTTTACAAGGATAACGCCATCGCATAAAAGCTACTAGAAAAAGTTGACAAAACATTTAATTACTGAACATTTTGAGGATAGGTTTAATTTGGTATTAAATACTATAACTCAGACGGAAAAATTAGGAATTTGTTTATTTTTATTAAATCTGTATATCTCCTTAGTGCTCTGATAAATGGCACGTACATTATACCAATTCCTACATTCTAAGACTGTAATCTCGTTAATTATAGGATAGTTAATCGATCATCAAGTTTCCGGTTGTATGTAATTTATAATTGATTGATTTTGTCTCAGGAATTTATCTGCAAAATATTGAGACTTGGAAAAAAGGAAATAACACCGGAAGTGTGGCAGAAGCAGCTTGACCCATAATACTGGTGCAACTTTAGTAACTAAGTAATTACCCACGAGATAAACCCCAAATAGCAATCCCACACGTAGGCCTAGATAACGTAGGAAATACCTAATACCGCGTAACGATCGATTAAGCAATTATATAGTAAAATTAATACCTAATTGTATAAGAGAAACTTCGAAAAGACACAGGAAACTACTCAAAACACAGCAACCTACCTCTCTGTCTCAACAAAGCACATCGAACAACGAAATTAAGAAATTATTACAAATTTAGCTTCTAAAATTTGAATGTCAGTGTTATATTTCTGAGTACATTCGTAATTCGAAGTCGTAAACGACTAAAGCAACGATCGAATAATTCAAACAGCCACTGAAGTTATCTGATTAACTCGAGGAGTTCTGCTTCAGTATGGCAGGTGGGCTTCTCCTGTTGGCCAGAATTCGGAGGGCGATTAATAGTGAGTCGGTTGATATCCCGAAAGAGGATGAAGATGAGCAGATGGCAGAGCATGAAGAGAACGAGAATGAGGAAGACATACACTCGACCGCTGTCGCTGTCACAGAGGCAGTCACTTCCAGCGCTAAGGCTATTATGGATAAAATTACAGAAGAAGTTCAAGAAAAAACTGGAAGTTTGTTTTTACATTTATCATTGCATGCTTGGTTTTCTATTTGTATTTTAATTCACGGTTTTGATGATTGTTCCTTATGTAGATTTTAATTGCTATTCAGTTATTTTTAAGTCAAATTACATTTCTATAAATGTGTTACAGCAAGCATAACTGATAGTTTTTCTATTTATTCTATTTGAGTCTGCTTCTCTGCAGAAGAAACATTGATTTATGACACTGATTATTGAATTCATCCATATTAATTTAATTGTGGAATTGTTTTCCATTCACAAATACACAATTTCTGTATTCTTATGTTAGACCAATTTTGAAGCTGCAAGGTAAACCAATCTTGAAGCTGCAAGGTAAGACATTAAGAGTAATTGACATAAGCGTTCAAGGCAAATAGACTAGACCGGATTTAAATATCCTCCTTTTTTCATCTTCTTCTCTTTATTTGACTTATCGACTTTAAACTAGGCCTATTGCTAAAATAAATATTAATATCGATTCTAAACGCGAATTGATTTCAACCCTTCTAAAATGATTTATTGATTGATATAAATATCGATTCTAAACGTGTATCGAATTTAACCATTCTAAACTAATTGATTGATTGATTTTCATTAATATCGATTCTAAACGCGCATCGATTTTAACCATTCTAAACTGATTTATTGATTGATTTTATTAATATTGATTCTAAACGTGTATCGATTTTAGCCATTCTAAACTGATTGATTGATTGATTTACAGTACCACCTTGGGGAACGATCTGTATCGGTATAGGAGCCCTACTGATACTGCTGTGCTGCTGCGGGTGTCTATGCAAGATGTGCTGGAAGAGGAGAAAGAGCAAGGACTTCAAGAAAGGGCTTAAGGGAGCTGTGGACATGCGCAGTGTTCAGATGCTGGGAAATGCCATGAAGGAAAAGGTGAGCGTGATTCTTCCTTATATAATTATTTTCGTTAACACGGCTGTGAGGTGAGTAAGGAAAAGGTCCGCCCTGTTTGTGTCGAGTCTGCAAGAGACGTCCCTGACATTGCCTTATGGCGAGGAACCGGACGTTAAATTCTTATTGATTAGTTGGATTTAACTGAATGAACTGCGTGCAACTATCAAGTCCCATCTGAGTTTGTCCCAACCTTCGTCAACGGACGTTAAATTCATATTGATTATTGATTAATTGATTATAGTGTCTCTTTATATATTTATATTCGTTAGAGCGGCTGTGAGGCGATAATGGATATCGGCAATACCATCAGTGACATTATAAATCTTAGATAATTTAGCAATGTTATGGCTGCGTAGGCACCAGGTGCTTGATTAACATTATAATGATATTGTGCACAAATGGCTCGTTATAAATATTTGAAGCTGCATATATAATACTTTGAAGTTTGGGAACATATTTCAGCTGTTTACGATAAACTCTACTCAGGCCTATGATTGTTAACTAGTGATGGATACCGATTTTTTAATATGTTACTATAATTGGTATTAATACAATTCTTGTATAATTCTTAAAACAATGTGCAATGTTGTAATTTATCACTCCAGGTTCAGCCAGATTTGGAAGAGTTGGAAGGCAACATGGAAGACAACGAGGACATTGAGAGCGCCAAGGAAGAGGTCAAGCTGGGAAAACTCCAGTTCTCCATGGATTACGACTTTCAGAAATCAGAAGTATATACTGAATTTACTCAGAAATTTGAATTTGTCAGATTTTGATTTTTTGACACGTGTATTTTGGTTAAGAAACAATACAATAACTATATGGTTGTAAAGTTTGTTTATGAAACAGTTCAATGGATAATTGCTAATCAACTGGCTGTATTCATACTACTATAATAATGTGTTATCTAGCGCTGTAATAGGTTGTCTATACTTATGATGTGTTATCTATTACTAGGATTTGTAATCTAGCGTTATAATATGTTATCTATCCTTACGATGTGTTATCTATCAACATAATGTGTTATCTATCAATATGATGTGTTATCTACCCCTATGTATATTCCAAATATTATGTCGCTTGTACTTGTCGCTAATACTTGTGTTAAAAGTGGCGTGCGACAAGGTAGCTCTCTACCGCCGGCTTTATTTAATATCCTTATTGATCCTTGCATTAATGACCTAAAATCTCTCAATGTGGGTTGTACCATTGGTGCACAATTTGTTGGTATGATCTTATACGCTGATGATTTGCTTCTTATTTCACCAACGGTGCTCGGTTTACAAAGGTGCTAGATAAATGCTCAATTTCGTTTGATAATTTACTATTGGAATTCAATATAGATAAGTCTATGTGCGCTGCGATTGGGTTAGGGTCAGCCTGTGAAATTTCTCCAATATCTCTAATGAAAAAACCATTAAACTGGGTAAAACGTTTTAAATACTTAGGAATTACTTTTATAGCAAGTAAAAATCTAATGGTTGATACCAATTTGATTATTAGAAAATTTTACTCTAGTTGCAATAATATATTGAGTAAATCAGCTAATTTAATTGAGCTGACAAAATTGCATCTTTTATAGTCCTACTGCTTGCCCATTTTAACCTATGCCACTGTTAGTAATTCACTTAGAAACGATCAAATTCATGATTTAAATGTTGCCTGGAACAGTGTTTTATAGAAAGCTATTTAACTATAATAGACGGGAATCTGTTAAGCCAATTATGATAGGGTTGGGTAAGTTGGATTTTAAGCAAATTAGAGCTAAACTTACGTTTAATTTCTTTAGAAGCAGCCTAATAGATTCAGTATAAATATAATTTTAAAGCATTTTGTAATTAGATATGTGTTGAGGGATTTAGATCAAATGTGTCATTGTTTTAGATTGCCTATAAATTCAATGGGTTTTTGCTATCATGATTCAATTCAAGAAGCTGAATGTATAAGTAATTTACAATTATTTTCCTGTAGTCTGCTCAGGGACATGTAGAATAGATCAATCGTACATCATACGTGTCGAAAGAGGCGACTGAGCCCAAACTGAGAAAGCCAACAAGAAGTCATCTCAGAAACTCTAATTATTTCTCAAATTTTACGCTACATAAAGTATGGATAAGTCATAGACTGTGAAGACTTTTGTGAAGAGATTAACCTGTTGATATATGGAGTGCTCTTTATGTATCTTGAGAGCAGACTCTGAGTGTGAATATGTACCTTGGACCGGCAACTTGGTAGAAAATTAGAGATTGACAGAGAGAGAAACAGCCAACACTAAAAATTAATTATAATTAATCTTTGATTTTTACCAAACTGCTTGACTGACACATTGATGAATATAAGTTATGTAAAGTCAGAATTTTGGTGTGAATGAGCTTTAGGTTCCACTTTTCATTACTTACAAGGCCAAAAATAACCTAAGCTAACTTCATCGTTTTTTCTTGTTCATACCTCCAGAATACTGTACTCCAGACAGATGTGATTCGAACCCCCAGACCCCTGCAAATATACTGCTACTCGATCAACCAACTTACTTTGATTTCCATATTGTAACCTCCTAGCTTGAAAATCATTGGTTTGATAAAAAATCATTCATCATCAGCATCACCTTCCCTGAAATCCCAATTTAAGTATGGTCGGGTTAGGAATAGACTTCTTTTTAAAGTTTTTCCATTCGTTTAAATTTTGTTGCAAATTCTGAAGCCTAGTCGCTCACCAACCGAATGCCTTTTCTGTCATTAATTTGGTTCTAGTTTTTATGTCGCTTTCTACGGCGCGTGTACATTTACATGGTTGGTCTATTCTTCAAGCAACCCAGGACACAACAAAACATGGTTTGTTAGATTGATTGATTAATTTCTACTCCGTTGACAGCTCTCAGTTGGGGTAATCCAAGCCGCTGATTTGCCTGGTATGGATATGTCAGGGACGTCTGATCCCTATGTCAAGGTGTATATACTCCCCGATAAGAAGAAAAAGTTTGAGACCAAAGTTCATCGGAAGACTCTCAACCCAGTCTTCAACGAGACGTTCGTCTTCAAGGTCAGACTTTTCATAAACAGCATTTTAATTAATTGGAAATAGAAGTCATTACGTTACACGACGCTACAACTAACAGTTGTTGATAAACAATGCATTGAGCACAATGATAAATACTGGAAAAATATAAAATGTTCCTAAATTGACCTTAATATTGGCATTTACCTCATAGAAGCTGATGATTACATACGACTGCAAAGCATTTTACAATTTCCTATCTTTATCTTATAATAATCATGAAACACATTGAAAGCGAGCATTATGCGTGTCAACAAACTGCGTCCGGCCTTCACTTTCTAGTGTCTTTTTACTTATTTTCTATTATCCATATCGTTCAACCTTGACAATGAATCGTCACACTTTTACGAGGAATTAAGCGATAGTTTCCTTACTCAAAGGCAAGGTCAGGGGCACTTGGAACGTACCATTCAACTGTTGGTATTACTGCAGCCTGCTTCCACAGTCACTGAGGAGAAAGTGAGATTTAAAACTTTGCAAGTTGGTAATGCAGCGCAAAAGAGAAGTTCAAGTAAATCAGATAATTCCATATATGAAAGTTGAGCCTTCACTTTATGAAACCAGTAGTGCTTTTGCTTAGAAATTAGCAGTAGGCCTAACTACACTAAAACATGCTACCATTTTACAGTCATGTGGTTATTTTTGTTTCACATTTCATTTGTCTATATTGCAAACTTTAGGAGGACAAAAGTCAATAAGATTACTTTTATGAAGAATTTAAGCGTTAGTATTTCAGAAAACTATCGGCGCCCTGTTATACTACAGAACAATAACAATGCCATGAAGCATATTTCATATCCCTGACAGATCTCTCGTCTAATTATCCTGCATTAATTTCTTAGGTCTCAATTTTGGTTACAGACTCAAGGTCAGAATTCTATATATGGTCACTAATATTTGACAATAAAATGTGGGCCCATTCTATGTAATTTAATTTCATTAATTACTAACAAAATTTATTATTAATTATTAAATGAATTTATAATCTAGGTTCCTTACGCGGAGATAGGATCGAAGACCCTGGTGTTTGCGGTGTACGACTTCGATCGATTCTCCAAGCACGATCAGATAGGACAAGTCCTGGTACCTCTAAACTCCGTGGATCTGGGAAGAGTGGTGGAAGAGTGGAGGGACCTCACGAGTCCGGAGTCCGAGGAAAAGGTTCCTTACTATTGAGACTTACAAAAAATTAAATAACCTTTAAGATTAAATTAGTTATAAAAGTAAGTTGCTTTAAAACTTAACTATACTTGAAAATTAATTAACCTTTAAAGTAATCTTAAATAAACGATTAATCTCTGTAGATTTTTATAAACAGTGATTAAATCTTGGCTTTTTCAATACATGTAGATCATAGGAGTTGAATTACGCCTACTACTTCAGTTGTAAGGCCTACAGCTTGTACATAGAGTATTAGGGCATTATAAGCCCTATATACATGTATATTTTTTAGTGCACTGTAGCTTCGAGACATTTGATATGTACCAGAATATTTCATTGCTCTCCGGGTATTTTCATGGTATTATATAATTATCAAGGTATTGGTAAAATCTGATAAAGCTAATGTCAACGTCGGTTTCCTTACTCGAAAGCGATGTCAGTGATTATTGTATAACTCTCTTTCTCTCTCTTTCTCTCTTAGTGCACTACCTACTGGCATGTCCAAAGTATATAACGCCTCCACACTTCTCTGTCTCTCACTTTCCACTTCATGTCCACATATGAGTGGGTCTTTAAATCATCTAACATACCTAATCTCGGCCTGCCCCTGCCTCTTTTACCTTCAATTCTACCTTCTATGACCTCTTTTAATAGACTTTCCCCCTTAGAATATATAACATTTTATAACTATCCGAGTATTTTATAACTATCTGGGAATTTTAGAATGTCTCCATAGCGCAATGGATAACGTCATGAACTTTTAAGTGGCAGATCCTGAGGTGAATTGAACCCTCATGGGTTCGAATCCCAGCCGCGCTGATCTGAGAATAAAATCTCGGGCATTCACAGTACTGGCTACACGGAAAATGGACTAAATTGCCTAACGGATTAAACATGTGGTGTTAAAAAGTGATAAATATCGACATAGTTGATCATTTCACTGTAATGCGTGTTTAATTTTTTAAAATTTATTTTATATCTATCAAGGTATATCATAACTTTCACGGTATTATAAATATGTTAGGGCTTTCTATAACTAACTACCAGGGTGTTTTATAATTATATCGGGGTGTTTTATAGTACATCGCGGCATTGTATATCTATATCAGGGTATTTTGTATATTTTGTAGGAGAACAAGCTCGGTGACATTTGTTTCTCTCTTCGTTACGTGCCCACTGCCGGTAAATTAACGGTGGTCATTCTCGAAGCCAAGAACCTGAAAAAGATGGACGTCGGTGGACTTTCTGGTAAGATGACCATTCGCTTTCAAAGGATAAAGTTAGTGTTATTTTATATTATTTTAGTTTTGGATAGTGAAAGATGAATTCCATCGATCAATTGCTTGACTCTATCACAATGGCTCTGCACTAATCAAACCTATGTGGAGTCATTTTTGGTTTATGATTTGTTTTTTCGTTGCTTTCCTAAATTCTTGATTATTCGCCTCTTACAACCCGTGCAGTTAATGGCTGATCTATTCTTCAGTTGTCCCGAACGCAACACTGAGAAATTGTCCGCCCTGGACGCAACACAGGGAATGCATGTAGCATGCATGAATCATTATTTCATATGGTTTGTTATAAGATTTATTCCCATAGCAAAACTTTGAATGAAAGACGAATAGAAATATTTAAAGAACTATTCATATCCCGACTCTAGCCATACTTGAATTCAAGGGAAGATCATGATAGTAAATGATGATGATCATCATATGATTTATTAAAATGTTTATTTATCTATTACTATAAGGTAGACTATATATTTACGAAGTCTGTAACTGTTTCTATCCCTGCACAGATCCATATGTTAAGCTGTCTCTATTAATGAACGGCAAGAGAATCAAAAAGAAGAAGTCAACCATCAAGAAGTGCACACTGAACCCCTACTACAACGAGTCGTTCACATTCGAAGTAGCTTTCGAACAAATACAGGTTTGCTTAATTCAGCTTTAGTTAACAATTGAAATAAAATTTAAAAGGATAATTTAGACTATAATTATACATGTATTTTAAAATATTGAATTAAATTTAAATATTCATATTCAACCCCTCTGTAAATAATTAATTAATTGATTGATATCGAGGCTAGGAGTCTCGTGAGATTAATTTTTGCACAAGTTTAATACAAGCCTTTCGTAGTTTTAATTAATTTTCTTGTAATTTAAGGATTCAGCTAATAATAAGACAATTCATTCATTCATTTAATTCATCGCCTCATCTACATGTATAGGCTCAATAATAATAGCACTAATGGCAGTTCAACTATCATTTTGGATTCATTTTCCAATGTGGATAATATAGGCACGTCCTTTGGCACTTACATTTCAAAGTTTACACCCATAACGATTTAGAGAGGCAAGCACTAATAGTTTTTAAACAAAATCTCTGCATACAAAATATTCATGATGCATTACCTATTAGAAATGACGTGATTCTATTATTGAATAAAAAATAATACATATTGAAATGATGGTATATCTAGCACTTAACCATTGCCTACGTGCTCACTCGTAAAATAGGAAAGAAAAAGTTTTCAATTAATATTTTGAAACATCGTTATTGACTAAGGATAGAAATTAGCCAGTGAAGTATGACTAGATGTTCAGCCTTATCCCTGATGACTCGCAATGCAAAAATGAATCATAGCTAATGACTCAATGTAATAATGAATCACAATTGATGACTCATAATATAACAATGACTCATAACTGGTGATTCAAAATGTAACAATGACACGTAGCTGATGACTCATAATGTAACAATGACTCATAACTGATGACTAATGACTTATATTGCCCGTCATTTCGGTAGTGCCTTACTACCAAGACACCGATAAAGATCTCTACTGATTCCTGACTTGTAAACAAACCTAAGAAATTGATTCGTATCTCTAAATTAATTGTCTAGAATTTAAAAACTTTAAATAATTTTAATAAACGTATATTCTACATGCTTTTTAACAGAAAGTGGAACTGTGTATAACGGTAGTGGATTATGACAGAATTGGAACGTCAGATCCTATCGGATTCGTGATCTTGGGCTGTAATGCCCAAGGAACAGAACTGCGCCATTGGTCAGACATGCTGGCCAATCCGCGACGTCCTATTGCTCAGTGGCACACACTCAAAGAGGTTCCTGAGAAGAACTAGGAAGAAGAATCTGTCTAGGTCATAGATCAGGTTTAACAACAATAATATTGATAACATATTTTATTTTTCTTCGCAACAAATCTTGAATATCTCATCCGTTTTTCAACATTTTTATTTTGTATTCATTAATTTGCGTGAAATATTTATGCTTTATACACATGGTGATAGGCATTCTTTTGTACGTTCAAATCTAATGTTGGATTATTGCAAAGATTTCTTCATTTTTCCAACGGAAAGCTTTTAAATGTGCACAGACTTTGCGCATTTCGGCGCCAGTATAATATCAATTAATTTTTGCGAAAAGCAGTAGACTCAAAATGTTTTTCCTAGTAATAGTTTGCTGTCGTGCTATCAAAATAGCACTCCCACGTCAAACAACTCGATTCCTCCACTAACGGTAGACTATGTCTTTATCAGATAAAGTTTCGTATTGCTTTGAATTAGCTTGAGAAAACTATCGATGAAAGTAAACGAAATATGACGTTAATAAATAAATATAACGATCTTAAATAGATGTAAGAATATCCAGTATCTTTCCTATTTTTTCCTGGAAAACTTGTAGGTAAAACTTTTAAAGATGTTCGACGTATAGCTGAAGAGAAGTGAAGAACACACCCACACACTCTATTTTACAAACACACACACTCGCGCGCACGCAAACATACACACGCACACATTCACACATAATTACATACACATACCATTCTCAAACAGTAATTTGTATAGTCTATGTTCTATTTTTATGTTCCAGGTCTTCCATGCTCCGGGTTAAAAGGTTTATAGCTGATGACGTCGTGATCCATGCACGAATGAAACTGATCTACTTCTGCTCTATTGTCAAGTTCAGTCTTATCTAAACTCAGCCATGGGATGAGATGGGAGTCTTGCTAAATATTCACATAAGAAAAAATAAGAAAGGCAGAAGCTATTTGGATTCCTGAAATAAAAATGGAAAAAAATATTTGAGGCTATCTTAGAGTGAATCTGGAAGTTTAGTTTATGAAATATCTATCAGGATAATGTTTATAACTTAGCTTGTCTATTACATTAAATGTTGACATATAATTTCCATTAAACTTTATATTTCATGGTTTTATGGAAGCTGTGTTCTACTGGAGAAATGGAAATAAAATACCAAATCATTCTCGAAATCAATGAAAGATAGTTCGAAAGTGTATCGAGAGTGTCATGTATTGTTGGTTTAGGCTTACTGTTTAAACTTAAATATTAAGTAATAATTTTATTTCAAACGCTTCATTTAGCTGTAACAGTGTCAAATTATTGTTCTCGCACAAATTTGGCGGAATGAATCATAGTTACAATTTCATTATCTAAAGTTTTCGGCAGTGTTTATGAAATATGTAATTAGTGAGAAATATAGATTTGTTTGCTAAGGCATGTAGATTAAACATTAAAATGCATTGACATCAATGCCCATTGCAAAATATGACACCATCAGCATCTCCCTAGACAGGCCACTATTATAATTGGGTAAATGATCCGATGTAATAATTATTATCTTCCATTCAGTACTTCATTTACATTTAAATAATTTCTTTCCGGCGATATAAGCATTGATTCGTTCTAAATGTAGAATTGTATCAACAGAATCTAGCTTATCATCTCGTACACTACGAGATGGAATTTATAGCGGAGTAGCACTGATTCTGGATAAGAAAGTAAGAAAGGAAATTATAAAGAAAACATATTTCTGTTCATTTCAAAGTAAAACTGAAATTGTATCTTTTGTGAGTTCCAAATTATTTTATGTTGAAGAATTGTGGATACAGATAGTTTTTATGCAATTAATAAAGCATGTTCGTAAATTATCCGACTGTGGCTCTGCGGATGCAGGATTCAAATCCAGTGTACATTCCGTCACTAACAGGTTTTATAGACAGGAAACTGACGTTAAACTGTGTTTGACTTAATGTGGCATCATTAGCCATCTCTCTAAATACTCTCGGCCGGCTATCTACACCTAAATGATCCACATAATTCAAGGTAAATGTTTCGAATTGCAAGAAACACTTTCAGTATACTTTTCTACGAGTAGGCCTACAAAAAATGTTAAATCTTAAGAATACTTTGCTGCGAAGATGAAAGATAAACCTTTGCTGATAATGTAAACGTAAAATATTTGAAGTTTTAATTATGTAGTAAGCTGCATTCTGTTTTTGTTTAGTGTCGCTTCCAATTAGTTGGATCTACCATAAAACTGCTGACTGTTCCTACAAGGTGGCAGGTTGCATTCTGGTAGGAAAAGACTGGGAAATAAGAAATTGCCGCTTGTAATTTCAATGTTTGTGTACGATATTCTGTATTTGCTCTTTACTTTCTAAATGTAGATTTAGATGTAGTGGTAGGTCTAGTAAGTGTTTCTATGTGTTTAAATATTTCAATTGCGAATGGAACACATGTAAATACGCGATCAGGTTTGTGTGATATAGTCTTAAATTCATTCACTTGTTCGGCAAGAACTGTCCGTTGATAATGCTACCTTGATAGGTTTTGGAAATCTTTTCCTAACTATTGGAATATAGTTTGCTGCATCGCTTAACTTGTGAAACATAAGAAAGTATCTTACAGCAAGTGTGTTTAATAAGCTATATATGCTACTATAAAATGATATTTTAGCTTTTATTTTTGGGTTGCGTTACTAAAATCGACTTTGGGAATTTTCCGCAAATCGTTGGTTTGGACGTCATTATCAGTAGGAATATAATTTTTTTGAATATTTTCAGGCCTATTTCGATTTTAAAATATCCGTATTAGAGACCCTTTACAAATCTTTAAAATTAAATTAATCAAAAATTAATGCCGTCATTCCGTCATAGCAGTTAATTTGATGCATACATAAGTTTTGACATGTATGTGATCTTCATGAAATAGCTATGTAATTGCTCTGTAATTGCTATTTCTTTCTGTACTAAGAGACACTTCGATCATTTAAAATTAAAAATTCGTATATTTTGCATTCTGTTTGCTAACAAATGAGCTATTTTTGTATTGCGATTAACCCTAATTTTATACAAGCAATTTTTCCCATAATAATAATATTATTATTTTTGTATTAAATCTACTTTAAGATGAGCGCATTCATTTTTCTTCGGATAAAAATATCAAACTAATTGCTTCATTGTCATCAGCACACCCCTTTTCGGGTATATTATTTTGTACGACAACCTGATCTAATAGTTTTGTAATCTTCCTTAATTTCCATGTGTACATTGTATCAAATAATATAGTATGTCTATCCGATGAGCTACTTGTATAATCTTATTGCTTTGATGACGAATAAGTAATAAAATATTACTATGTAACGTGAACTTCAGTATTTCGAAGCGTAAAAGTATTTGTGAACAGAACAATACCTTTATTTGAAACAATAATCTAGATTCTTTCGAGTTTAATTAAAAATCGTAGTTAAGCGGTAGTCATGTAAACCAATTAATTGAGGTATATGATCGATATGTGCTGTATAAAAGCGATAACACGTAGATTAGATACGTTTTATTCCTAGAATTCCTTGAATCTAAGATGTCTTATTTTAATAAAATTTCACGTTGTTGTTTTCAGTTAAGCCACCGATATACGGCTGGCAATATATCTCTCTGTTGTTATTAATTTACCTGTGGTATTTTGTTTAAACAGTTGTTGTATTGATACCTCTGTGCTTATGTAGGTATTATTTTTCTAGAAACAGTCTACGAATAACCCAATTTCACAATATGTTCTGACGGGTCCATTGAATACTGTTCAGTTATACTTAAATCAAAAGACTATTAGCACCCGAGCATCGCGATATCGAAATCATGAATTGTCGGAATATACATTTTGAAATGAAGATAGAATCTATTTCCAGATCCAGCCTTGGACGTCATATTCTAAAAATCTAAGTAGGCTGTTCTGATATTAGAAATATCATATATCTCTGTATTCTACTTACTATTGCATTAAGTAAAATAGTTAAATATATGTAGCACACTTCTGCAATTGTTTGACTTTATTTTTAAATGTATAATCATAATAACCAAAAACTCATTTTAAAATGAACTTTATAGGAACGAATAATAGTTAAAAGCTATTCTGAAGTATCACAATGGCATCAATTTTCTGCATTAATATTGTATTCAATTAAATAATACCTAATAATTAATCCAAACTGCTGTCAATAATCATTAAGCAACTTATAAAATAGATAAATACACTTAGTAGATTATTTAACTAAGCTTACTTATCTAGGCCTGTATAAAGATTTGCTGATATTTGAACTGAGCGTCAGAAACAGATACTGATCATAGTCCTTGAGATACAGTGCAGGTGAAATTTTCATTAATCCGACGCCAAGCTTTCCACTCAACACATACATGAGAGCAGCATCCTATGCGCAATCTTTTTTAGTTACTTATTGCAGTGAATATAAATAAGAGCTATTTACAGAGAGTACGAAGGTGAAATTATTAGTTCGTTACTCATTCGACATTTTACGCTACATTTCATTCGATAGAAATCATAATCTGGAAGTAATTCCTACTGCAATGAAAATTTATCATGAAGATAACTAAAGCGTTTAATGAGAAGTTCGGAGCTGTTCCAATTTCTTATTCTTTCAGCATACAGGCCTCTAGTGGAGCGTACGCTAATTCCAATTAGCATAATTCTACATTATTGTTCCGCCAAATAGCAGATCCACAGTGTATAATTTCACATTGATTTTCTCTTA
Source organism: Enchytraeus crypticus (assembly GCA_905160935.1). Lineage (NCBI taxonomy): Eukaryota > Metazoa > Annelida > Clitellata > Enchytraeida > Enchytraeidae > Enchytraeus > Enchytraeus crypticus. The sequence goes on along the minus strand of CAJHZI010000414.1, from coordinate 1,335,867 downwards.
CTTTCTTTTATGTCCTCATACGCATGCAATTTAAACTCATCAAACATTGCAAAGTCTCGGTGTTCCTCTAATTCTATTCCACTCCATTCCTTTTATCAGCAAGAAATCCTCCGCCAAATACCTATTTAACTTTTTGAAACGCATTTATGATTTAGTTATATATTAGCTAAATGACACACCATGAAGGCACTGTTAATTCTTTAAACCTGGGATATTTGATCGCCTAATTGACTAGATGTCAAACAGAGACTTTCAGTACCCAACTATGGGCCTATACTAGCTCTTTAAAAAACCTGGTATAGCTAAGGTTAACGTCAGTTTCCTCACTCGAAAGCGATGTCAGTGACGGGCGAGCCCAGGATTTGAACCCGCGCCTACTGATCCTCGGTCGAGTATCTTACCGACGTCGCCTCTGGCTCCAGCCAGTAGTACCAATGAACCCTTATCTGGGATATCTGTGTCAAGAGAGAAATTATTAACTAAATTAATATATTTAACGTAGTAGAATGAGTATAGTTCAGTGTTTAAATAACACAGACATTATGAGGTAGAAGAATAAAGACAAATTTTAATTCATTGACAGCTTCAAGTTGAGTTGAAATTATTAGTCCTCGCATATTAATATCCAGCCTAATATCTTTTGTTACCAAGAGCAGCAGCAAATGAAATTTAACAAATTCCGTCTGAACTGCTATACAAGATAATGCAGTACGATACAGTGCTATGAACTGATGCACCAGATAGTACAATGTTCTGAACTGATGCATCACAGAGCTGAAGCCAGTGGCGAAGTCGGTAAGACACTCGACCGCGGATCAGTATGTTCGCCGTTTTGTGCGGGGTTCACATCCTGGGCTCGCCCGTCACTGACATCGCTTTCAAGTGAGGAAACTGAAGTTAACCTTAGCTCTAGCTCTTGATAGTGCAGTGCTCTGAACTGATGCGCCAAATAGTGCAGTTAAATTTTTAAAATGCAAATTGTCGTGCAAAGAGAAATTGCACGGTAAAGAGTTTGTACATTTTGATGAGCGAGTGAATAGTTTATCTGTTAAGCAGGAGGCAATAGGTTTCAATTCCAGCAGGATTGGCTCTGCAGTATCTCATGTGGTACGAAATATCAATAAAACGAAGTATTTTGTAGAATTTATTACCATGATTATATAGCATTTTTGCAATGAATTTCCCTATAAGAAAGCATTTATTAAAGTAAGAGTAAATAAACTCGAAAACACGAGATTTTAGAGCAATGTTTGTCAATGCGAGACTCAGTACGATAGCCTGTGTATCTGCCATCTGCAGAAATCTATGCACTCAAAGAGAAAATTGGAGCAATTTCTGTGCAATTACAGTACCACAGTACATTGACATGAACAGCATGACATTGAGAACAAGTATATCGACTATTATTACTACACATCTGTATCTGAAATCCCACAACTTGTTTGTCGAGAATTTATTGTGAAAAATATCGTCTTTAGGAATTTAACGTATAGCAAATGAATTTTGCTGGACATTTTGATATATTCCCTCTTAAAATATTCAGAAAAGAATATTATTGATAGCTAATATACGTGTAATTACTAATAAGAGATTACTACTCGTAATACATTCTACGGACCATTAAACAATGAGTTTCACTAGAAGCCTATGTGTTGCAGTGTATCTTTTCTGCTCGGTTGATGGCTTCCAGAATACTACCGATTTGTAATTCAGATTTACCATTCATTTTATACTACTGCCGTAAAAATTAAATAGCTTTCCTAGAATAAGGTCGACGCCAGTTTCTAACAATAATTGTAACTACCAGACGCCATTAGCAACTGTTAACTGGTTTTTACATTATGGCATACTATCTTATTATGCCGTTATTGAATTTATATTTGTTATATTGAACAATTTTAAGCATTGAAATAGTTTGAGAACCACGTCAAGAAATGAATACGATTACAGAATATATATTAAAGACCATGTGTGTAGGTAATTTTGTTTGAACTTGAGACCTACTATTATGTGTATCATTTTGTGTATTATGAGAATCGACTATTTCGTTCTATTTCTTTCTCTCTCTCTCTCTCTCTCTCTCTCTCTCTCTCAGTGTGTGTATAGTGCAATAATCTGTCATGTCAAATGGTTTGTCTAAACTAAGAAATCCTACACATAACTTTTTGAAAAGTAGAGTAAAGTCATTATCAAAATGAAGAAAATTATTAGACTTAATTTGTGCTACTGTCTGCATGCGAATATGATCGTATTTTGTCAGTTATAAAAATTGTAACAAACTATAACATAAATTTAGCACAAACTATATTACGAAATTATGAATACAGAGAGATTAAATTCCAAGACTTGTCAACAATTAGTTCGTTTTATTCTGAATCAACTGCAATGTTTAGAAATTAAATGCACTCTAATATCTCGCATACTGATTTCAATGGATTAGTTTAAGTAAGTGGCCGCTTATAATCTACACCTAAAATCTTAAAGCAATCTATACAATTGCCACTGATTTTTCATCAGCATAGCTGTCCCGTAATAGCCGAGGTTTTAGAGTATTTTCTCCATTAACCATTTGCAGTCTTTGATCTTCTTCTTTTGCGTTTTCTTTTTCTTCTTTTCTCAATAGCGCAGACTGTTCGACATTACAGGTACCGCTGTTCGATCTATTTCTCATAGTGGACATGTGTAGTACTGTTTCTCCAACTTCTGTAAATTGGGAAGGGGATCGGCGCCTACCACCAGCGCATCCTCCTTTACAATCCACCTCCACGCCGTCTGGAGCCGTTTTATCTCCGTTTGTAACGCTATTGGTACCTTCATCTCCGTTTGTAAATTTTTTAAAGAGGCAATCGCAAAATAACTGACGCCAGCAATTTAGGCAACATTTCGACCAAGCAAAACACGGTAATATCTGCCTAAATTCCTTCTTGAAATTTTCATTCATTCCGGCATAAAGTAGGGGATTGTAGATAGTTGAGCTCATGGCTATTAGATGAGTGATGAAGAAGGTTAGCAGGTAATAATCCCAAATGACGACATCTTCGTGATACTCTGTGATCAGGTGCATTATGTTCAACGGTAGCCAGCATACTGCGAATATCACGACCATAGCTATCAGCATGTTGTTGGTCCTACGTTTTCTACGAATCTCAAGGGCATGGCGTTCCCGGCTCGCTCTGCCCTGCCCAATCTTAGCCTTTGCTTTTGCCTGAAGGGCCAGGGAAACCATGATGTAGCAGAAGGTAATGATGCTGCCAGGTACGACGTACTGTAGTATGAGGCATGCCACGGTGAAGAATTGACGTGTCGTGGCCTTGGGCCAATCCTCGTGGCATCTCAGAGCGTGTGGCTCGTCCGGGTCAGGAGTTATCTGTAAATAACACATTCAAGTGATAAATTAAATATAGAGCTAGTTTATATGCACAGTACTGAAAATGTGGAAACAGAAAACTGAAAATCTGAAAACATTACTGAAAATTCGAAAACATTACTGAAAATTCGAAAACATTACTGAAAATCTGGTGCTGAATCTGGTACTGGTATATGAATCTGGTACTGAAAATCTTGACAAGGGTTAGAACAAAAATTGACTTGTTTAGTCGAATTCTAACGTAAGCGCGATTTATTGATAAAGGATTGATGTACAGTAGAATTAACAATTGACAGCGGATTTTTATATAGTCAAAAATGAAAAAAGATTCATATAGAATTAATAATTAACAACGGATTGATAAGGAATGGTTTACTGCAAGAGGTAATTGAAGGACGAATAGAAGGGAAAAGTTACAGGAAGAACGAGGCAAGGTATGCTGGACGATCTGATACTAATTCTTACGCTAATATGACGAGAAAAGCAGAAAATACAAATAGGTGGAAGCATTATATGTCACGGACCTGCCAATTTTCAGTGCACTAAGAGAGAGAAGGAAATTTTAAAGGATTAAGAATTTGTGATGATATATTATATTAACTTTGTCTACGAGTCCAGTGTCGTCCTAATGGTGTAATGGTCACTGCAAAATTGATCATACTACTCAGGAAAGCAATGAGAAACTAACTAAGACGTTACTTGTACATTTCATAAAGCTAAGGATTATCTTAGAGATTGTTGAAATCATAACCTTAGTGTTAAGCTCCGTGAACTAATAGGTCGTAGGAATGCCCCACAGAGAGAGAGAAAGCAAGACAGTGAATAGGAATATTTTGAACATGTGTCTGCCATTGGATCTGCCATTTGGCAGAAATATTGAGAAATGATCTTTTTTGGCTTTGTGGTTTCGTACCTAATTTCATAATATTAATCCATTAATTAAGAAGAATATTACCAGAGATGCCTCTAATATACTCTGATATACCAGAGTTGTTTCAATGTATTCAGTGGTAACCACATAAAATAAATTTGACGCAGAACGATTTATTACTATTTTTGCCTCAAGCGTAAAATACCGGATTTGATAAAACGATTCGAGCGAATGTACGTGTTAAATCGCATTAATTGGCTATTCGAGGTTTTTCAGTTTAAAATAATTGCGGACACAGCAATAATTTTAGATAAGTAGAAGAAACGTTTTTGTGAAGAATATAAGGACTGAAAACGCTTGCTGGATATATATAATTATCGAAGAGCTGTAGATGGGAGTAATGACTCACATAGTCTGTTGATGGATCTACATGCATTATGAATTTGGCGAAGAGTTCAATGAGACACACGGTGAGGATTGAAGCTTTAATAATTCAGGTAATAAAATAAGAATTGTGTGATGAAATAAGTGAGAGACCGAGTAGGGATTTAATATCGCCCTGCTATGAAGAAAGGGCTTTATGTCTTTGTTGTACACTGAGAGTAAAATATTGAGAGAAAACTGAGAGAGACTTAGAGATAGTCTGAGAGAAATGGGAGGAGAGTGAGAGAGAGAGAGAGAGAAAGAGACAGAGAGAGAGAGAGAGAGAGAGAGAGAGAGTGAGAGACAGAGAGAAAAAGAGACAGAGAGAGAGAGAGAGAGAGAGAGAGAGAGTTAGAGACAGAGAGAAAAAGAGACAGAGAGAGAGAAGGATAAGAAGAGCAGGGATAGAAGAGAGAAAGAGACCGAGAGAGAGAAAGTGTCGAGAGAGAGTAGAGAGAGAAGAAAGAACAGAGAAAGAGAGAGAAAGAGACAGAGAGAGAGAGAGAGAGAGAGAGAGAGAGAGAAAGAGACAGAGAGAGAAAGATAGGTAGAAAGACTGAAAAAGGATAAGGAACGAGAAGAGAACAAAAATTGGCATAAATAGCTCCACTGGACCAAGAGAGTATCGATCTATTCCCGCCATGGCGAGGTTTCATTACCAGCAGATATTGAAACCAATAAACCATGTTCAGTTCAGCAACAGAACATAATATTGTCCATTCTCAATGAAATAAGCGAAATGTTACCAGCATCCTAAAGGTTTCGTTTTCTCTGAGTTACATATGAAAACAACAAATCATCTCTCTCTCTCTCTCTCTTCATTGTTCTGTCAAATAATAAGGTGCTTATTCCCACTCCAATTCAGCCATCAAGCAGGCTATTGTCTAATATACCAGTTATTGTCCAATATATAAATTGCACCACGGCAAAGTCAAAGCCTTCAACACGCAATAGCAGCCTACTTTTTACTCATTTTCGTGTGTTTTTCATTGCTGTCATAGTATACTTTGCTAAACTTTCTATTAAGAGCAGTACTACTTTTACTTATTTTCACGTTTCATTGAGGCATAAGAGAAATTTGAAGAGAAATAAAGACGTCAACAATGACGTCAACCATTGCGTATGTTGAGCAATAAACTCTCGGCAGTAATGACTGTACTTTACGACTTCAGGCTGCATTACTTTATGAAGATACATGGTTTCTGACCCGAGCGGTTAAATTTTCAATCAAACCAAATGATGGGTGATATACATGTATTATATGATACTGTTGTAATTTTGGGGCATTGCACACGAGAACAATAGACATAAGCAATCTGCCCACTGCCTGTTATTGTCATTATCTGACAATAAAGGCCAACTGTGATAGATTTAAACATATATACACCGTGTTTTTTATAACTGATACCCCAAATTGTTTTAACAATAAAGTCGTAATAAGGACACCGATGTTCTTGAAATTTACAGCACTTGACCAACATCCAATTCTACAAAACATACAGAAATTTCGTTTGAATATCTTTAATAACGTGAAAGTTACAGTTTCGCGAATGGGAGTGGGGTCAGATTAGAAATTTCCAATACAGGATTGCGGGTGTGTTACATTTAGCGTAGATTATCTCTATGAAAATACTAGCTAACACGCAATATAAAATTTCTGCTAATGCTATTTTGAAGAGCAATCATTTCTTTTCAAAACGACGTAAAATACGTGCTGATATGTTCTTAATTGACAAAGTTATTGAACTTTAAATGCATGCATTGCAAGTCTGGGTACAACTGCTATCACCGCAGCCACTGCAGCGGCGTCCTCTTCTTCGTTTATTCTCTTCATGCAATGCATGCATAAAAAGTTCGATAACTTTGTCAATTAAGAATATATCAGCACGTATTTTACGTCGTTTTGAAAAGAAATGATTGCTCTTCAAAATAGCATTAGCAGAAATTTTATATTGCGTGTTAGCTAGTATTTTCATAGAGATAACCTACGCTAAATGTAACACACCCGCAATCCTGTATTGGAAATTTCTAATCTGACCCCACTCCTATTCGCGAAACTATAACTATCATGTTATTAAAGATATTCAAACGAAATTTCTCTATGTTTTGTAGAGTTGGCTGCTGGTCAAGTGCTGTAAATTTCAAGAACATCGGTGTCCTTATTACGACTTTATTGTTAAAACAATTTGGGGTATCAGTTATAAAAAAAACACAGTGTATATATACAGTATATATATATAAAATATGGTATTTAAACTTAACAATTAATACTTAGAAATATGAAGTTAAATATTATTAATTAATACTAAGAATATGAAGATTTAACATATTGGAAACTATAATTAACCAGTTAAATATTTATATATAAAAGAATTTAGCATCAGTACTCCGAGTTTTTATTAAAATTAATTGACAAAAGTTGAGAACCGTCATCAACTCTAAGAATAAGATTTAATCATTAGGCCTATTAGTTGTTACTGCAACATCTTCGATAACTGCATATCTAAAATAAATATTAGTTTCATTTGCCATTTTAAAGCTGTTATTGATATTGTTTAAACTGAACAATCATCAACGTTTTTAGCACTATTAGATCTAACAGCAGCTTTGAATATTCTAAAAGCTTTAGCTGCTTAAGTAATTGTGGAAAGTTTAGTATATACATGTAGACTCAGGAATAAGAATGGTGAAAGCTATTATCGTCAACCTCCTCCTCGATATCAGTGGCCTTATAATGTGTCTTTCTGTAGGAAGAATTCGTCAAGTAATCATTCGGGTCGATGAATTCAGGTCTTCAATAACATGAGATGCCTACATTTCAAAGTAGGAACTAGCTCAAATCTGGCATCGTCTAGAAATGCCAACTGCGCTGTAAAGTTTCCTGTTCTGCATAATGAACTGTCATTTCATGAAACTTCTGCAATGAATACTTGACAGATCTTTAGAGAATGATATGATTATCTGGATTATTGTCTTGTGTAGTCATTTGCAAATTGCTACGTTGAACATACTGTATTTGCTGTAAATATTTTGTAATTTAAATTATTCTTGAATGCAGAAAATTAACTTTCATTAAAGCCATTCGACTAAACAAGTAACTGAACATATTGATTTGCAATTTGTGATAATAAAAGGTAATTTAAAAGTTGCTTTTAATTTAATATAAACGCTTCTATTTATTTTTCTTTTCTTTTTTATTTTATTTTATCTCTTTAAACAGGAGTAGTAGTCTAAACCTTAGATTTGATTATTAAAATATTTTACGTAGCTTTGAGTTAACAAAAATAAAGAACATGCGTGTAACCCAACAAAAATGAAAAGTTACATTGAAAAATTTCCTGCAACACTACAGCATAAATTTAAATAAAAGTTTTTAAAATGTGTATTAAATGTCAGCATTTTGAAACTTTAAAGATAAGCTAATAAAAGGAGTAAACAACCAGCACGAGTATCAATATCATCATTCATTTTTGAAGTATCCTGCATAAAGTATCATGAGTTAAGCATAATAATCAGGAACTCCATTATCAAGATAACATTATGTCTAAACCATACAACAACAACAGCAACAAGTACGCACTACTGTTTTCCACGACAACATCGAGCACTATTGAGTCAAATCCAAGCCGGAGAGCAAATAGACGGTTCAAAATGGTTAAAAATTCCAAAATCCAAGAAATCAGTCCAGAGATACCATAACAATGTAGTAAATTCTCACGCAACAGGCTCGTTCAAATCCCGATAGATTCGATCAAATAACGAAGTCTCACCAAAGATTTCGTATGGACTAATGCGACAATTTACATTCTACGGCAAGACTTAGACGCCTCACAAACATGCGCAAAGTACAGCATTACGTCAAGACCGGGAACAGCCAACCAAAGCAAAATCTATTGTCTATGTAATCTATTGTCTGCTAAATCTATTGTCTATGTAATCTATTGTACGTCAAATTTATTGTCCAAGTAATCTATTGTCCATGTAATTTGTTCTCAACATAATCCATTGTTTATTTAATCAATTTCCTATATAATCTATTGTCTATGTGATCCATTGTCTATGTTGTTTTTTATTTGTCATCCATTGTCTATGTAATCCATTGTTTAAGTAATCTATTGTCTGTAATCTATGGTCTAAGTAATCTATTGTCCATTTAATCTAATGTCTATGTAATCTATTTGCTACAAAATGATAGTGAATTTTTTCTTTGCTTGTACATGTATGTATCTTTGAATAGTGATTATGACAATAGTGATCTTTAAAATAGTTACTAATAATATCCTATTAAAGTACTAGTCGCTTCCATTTCGTAAGCTTTCCTGCCATTTCCTGCTTATCTGTATGTGGTTGCCATATGGTGACATAAAGCTCTCTATCTTAGTAGATTATGTTAATTGTGTGTTCTTCCAAGTGGCAGGTCCAAGGTATATATTCATACTCAGAGTCTGCTTTAACGCTTCATCAAGAGCACTTCATAGATGAAAAGTTAAGCATTTCACAAAAATTGAATGTCTTATCCATACCCTATGTAACCTATAGCATGAGGAAATAATATGGCTTCTGGGGTCGTTTCCCGTTGCCTTCCTCAGTTTCTGCTTAGTTACCTCTTACGACACATGTAGTTAACGGCTGGTTTATTCTTCAGTGTCCCAGGACCAACACGGGAAATACACAACAAGGGAATAGTGATTATTTATTTTTAATTGATGACTCAATCATACCGCCATTTTAATAGAACAACATCTTTCAATATTTTGTATTAGCCCTGCATGAACTCTATATGGAAGTGTGAAATTAGAACTAAATTACCAATCTTTAATAATTCAAGTGTCGTTACGCAATATGAAACAAAATTTCTATAACAATTTTTTGTAGGAGTGCCCTTGTGTAAGTTTGTTTAGTTATCGCACTTGTATTTTGGATTCTGCACTGTTTCGGTCGTTGTAAGACACTTGTTATATTTCTTAGTTGTCTAATTGACGAATAAAAGATCTTCATAATTGTATATATATAACATGCAGATCATAATTCTGCTCCGAATGTCAATTTTCCTCTTTTGCCTAAATACTTAGTAGCACGTGAAACGAAATTGTTAACGATTCCATTACTAAATGCAAAATTAATTCCAGTTTTAATTCTCCTACTAATAAAACATAAAAGAAAAATATTTTTAGAAGAGCTACAAATAAATCTTCTAAACATGTAACCAATTGTATGATAACTGACTGACAACTTCGTGAAAGCAAAATACAATCCGTCTCCTTATTGAGCAGAGAGATTTTCTGCTTCTGGATCATGCCACTGGGGCAGACACTTGATTCCTAAGTCGTATAGCTGTCCACCTCGTGATCCGATATATGAATTGTCCACAGTTCAGCCGGACTTCTCCACGCGTGGGCAAATTCTTGACTTTTGATTGATCTATGGGTGATACATGTAATTATTAAATTATTGCTGTTGTCTCAGTTTTTCCCACAAATCTGTTCTACGGTTGATGATATCGTCATGATGCAATGACGCTTGTTGGTATCGTAGGCGTAAAAGTCGGTTAGTTTTTTCAGCTAACTTCAGTGAACTTCGCAATAATCAAGCTAATTAATGATTCTCTGCCATTTAACGACATTTGGAAATTGTTCAATAAAAGGTACATTCTTTATCTTTACAAATTACAACACTAAATTTAGATACTCCAGATTATTTTGCGTGCTGAATATCTAATCCCACTAATACTGTCAAAGTCACACTCTATACCGCTGTATAAAAGATTTTGCGGGATTGATCCGAGAAAAACTAAAAAAGTACCTGATAAGGCTTAAGCATCATGCATCTATTACGTATATTTTATTTCTCAATGCTATTTATCTCATCTCCCTCCTTCTCTCCCTCTCCCTCTCCCTCTCCCTCTCCCTCTCCCTCTCCCTCTCCCCCTCTCCCTCTCCCTCTCCCTCTCCCCTCTCCCTCTCCCTCTCCCTCTCCCTCTCCCTCTCCCTCTCCCTCTCCCTCTCCCTCTCCCTCTCCCTCTCCCTCTCCCTTCCTTTCTCTCTCTCTCTCTCTCTCTCTCTCTCTTCCTCTCTTTCCCTCTCTCTCTCTCTTTTGCTCCTTCTTTCTCTTTCTCTCTCTCTCTCGTTAATGTTTAATATCTAATGTTCAATGTTTACTGGTGTATATCATGCTAGGGCAACTCTACCCTTTACAACAGTTACTGAAAACTTAGTCTTTCAGTCTCTCTGTCTCTGTCGCTTTATCTCTCTCTCTCTCTCTCTCTCTCTCGCTCTCTTTCTCTCTCTCTCTCTTGTATTCTACATAGTGTTCAGAAATTAGCGGGCTCAATCTCATAAATTAAAATATAAAAATTTGTGCTAAAGGTTTTGTGTAGTTCTGTTAACAATTCATAGTAAATGTTTCCCATCTCAATGCGGATCAAAGTTTTAATTGAAATTGTTTTTGCGTGAAAGAAAATTCTATCAAAGAATTGCTCTAGATCTGGGTATATTCAGCGCACTGTCGCATTATGCCTTTAGTGTATCAGATTAGGATCAGGTATTTTTGCACTTTTTAGTAGGTTATCAAAGATGTTATTTTATTTCAGAGAGGTCTGCATGCAATTGCAATGTGAAATAAACAGGGTTTCATTATTAAAGTTAGTCAACGTTGAATAACCTTAATAATAATTTATTGCATTGCATGTAATTAGTTAAAATTGTGCAGTTGGTTTATAAATTCCATAGAACGCATTCCATAAAATGTACAACATTCAAGTAAAATTCAAATATATTATCACCTATGAAATGCGTTTTATCCAAAAAGAGATAATTTACTTTAGTTAATGCTTAACTTAATTCGATTTTCTGGGCTATAATTAACACATTTTGTTGAAAATCTAACACCTTGGTGGTAATCTCGACTAAGATTTTCTTAAGCTTATTTTTTAGCTCGATTTAAGTTTTCATTAAGCCTAATCCTTGCCATGATTTAGCTAATCTTAAAATTGTCTTTTAGCACTTTAGTCTCAGCTTAAGGAAAGACATAATAGACTTCCTATACTATATTTATATAGTGCAAAAGTTAACATAGAGATTGTGAGAATTGCATCGGCGCCTTTTTTCTCTGAGAGCCTTGACTCGTTGATGATGCAATCAAATCGTCAGAGTTAATTGCATCATTAGTAAAAAATATTCCAACTGTGGATTAGTACGCGCGAGCTTCAAATCCTAAGACAGCAAGCCACTTTGATATCATTTTGAGAGATAAAACTATAAATATATAAATGCAACCTGAATATTAATTTAATTTTTTTCATTTAGAAACGTTTTACGGGAATGTAAATTACACTATTTTACACTATCACTATTATTGTCATATTACATAAAATTATCAATATTTAAATAACTTCATTCTTATCGTATTATTCCGAGACTATTTTATCTTTGATCAGTTTAAGAACTAATTTCGCTCTGAATTGTATGTTATAGCATAATATGTTAAGCGACATATATAGATATTTAACGATGTCGGAATCGAGGTTTTATTTCATACCAATTTCAAACTTTTTAGTTAGTCCTATAATTTAATTTATACTTTTTGGATTAGCTTAACATGCAGTTCGCCATGTTGTAACTGACGACGGCAACACCGTAATTGCTACTACTGCTGTTGTTACTGTCTAGTACAGTCAACGATGCTCTAGGTAGTCTTACAATATCGATCTAGTAATGCAGTATCTGTCAATATCGTACTATAACAGAAATAACAAATATTAACATCTCTTTTAGAATTGCAGTACTCACCTCTCTGTAGACAGCTAGTGGTAGGGAGATGGTGACAGAAAGAATCCAGATAACGACGATGATGATCGTTCCAGTAGTGATCTTCATTCGCGGTCTGAACGGATGAACGATGAAGAAATAGCGATCCACGGCTATGGCCGTACTCGTCAGCGTTGACACGTGAACTGCCACACTCAAACTCATCGGGACCAACTGACAGAGAGCCTTGCCAAACACCCACGATCTCAACAGCCCAGAGAGTGGAGTGAACGGCACCGCAAGGACGCACAAGAAGATGTCCGCCACTGAAAGATTTAAGATGAATATGTTTGTGATGGATTGCATGGCAGGATTGCGCGCCACCACGTAAACAACCAGAGTGTTACCAAATAGTCCGAATAAAAACACGAGAGCGTAGAAGGAGATGAATAGAGCCAGTGGTAGCGTGTCGCCCATGACGTCGTACTCGTCGTAGTGTTTGTAACGAGATGATTGGTTGAGCTTCATGGTGGGGATCCGAGTGTGCGAATCAGTGGAAGATTGGTGAAATTCTGGTTCCATTGTTACCTTGTGCTGCAATCTGTAACAGATAATAATTCTGGGTTTTGTATTTCTAATTAATATTAGTTATTACATTTTTCGAAAGATGTTCTGCCTGAACGAATGGTTTATCAGTGACTGATAGTGATTGATCACTGATTGACAGTGGTTGATCACTGATTGACAGTGATTGATCACTGATTGACAGTGATTGATCACTGACCGACAGTGGTCGATCACTGATTGACAGTGATTGATCACTGACTGACAGTGATTGATCACTGATTGACAGTGGTTGATCACTGACTGACAGTGGTTGATCACTGATTGATAGTGGTTGATCACTGATTGTCAGTGGTTGATCACTGATTGACAGTGGTTGATCACTGATTGACAGTGGTTGATCACTGATTGACAGTGGTTGATCACTGACTGACAGTAGTTGATCACTGATTGACAGTGATTGATCACTGATTGACAGTGATTGATCACTGACTGACAGTGGTTATTCATTGACTGACAGTGGCCGATCACTGATAGACAGTGTTGATCACTGATTGACAGTGATTGATCACTGACTGACAGTGGTTGATCACTGATTGACAGTGGTTGATCACTGATTGACAGTGGTTGATCACTGATTAACAGTAGTTGATCACTGACTGACAGTAGTTGATCACTGACTGACAGTGGTTGATCACTGACTAACAGTGGTTGATCACTGATTGACACCGCCGAATTTTTTCTGAGAATGCACTTGCTCGACAACAGACGTTACACATCTTCATTGCTTTATTAAAATTATCGAAAATTATTAAAATTTATTGAAAGATAGGACGTTAATGAAAGTCCCCTTTATTTGTTAAAGCCAACTTATTTTCTCTCATTCTGTAACTCCGATTAGAAGAATAAAACTGTACCACATTCATCATATTGAGCAATGATAGTGATTTCAGCTCCAGGAGCTTCTGCTTGCTAAAACCCTGATTGATCTTAATTAATAATTGAATTATGCATCAGTTTCTCTTTCAAAACAACATTTACCTGTATGTACATAATAAACGAAACTTTCTGAGAGAGAAGTCTTCTTCTATTCATAGTTCAAAATTATACTTTCCTGTGCTACTATTTCCTATCCTATTACCCCCACCACCCTGCTGAAAATCATATGGGTCAGCCACTGATGACGTAATACTCGTTTATCTTTCTTTACATATAGACAGAAGGATCGAGATGAACTAACTGACGCGCTCACTGGGAATCTTTCGACCCTGTTCATTACTTTCGTACACGACAATGTGCTTAGACAAAAAGTTTTCAATTTCAGTCAGAGTTAATTATGATGCATCAGCAGCAGGGTCACTTTTAGTCATTATCCATTTGCTCTACAAATTCTAAAGTGTACCGGTTTGATCGATCATTTTCAATAGTCAAAGAATAAACTCTTTACTTGGCTTCTGTCTGGATTCAGTAAAATATCAAATGATTTGCAATTGTGTGATGAAGTGCGTGCCCTAGTGATAAATAATTTTAAAGGAACAGCTTAACTTGAACAAAGTTCTAATTGCGCCGTGGTTTATACACAGATGGTGGCTGTTGCGTCGAAGGATAGTTATTTCTGAACGGATTAAGATACGAGACTTTTACTCTTCATCCAAAGCACTTTCAAGTTTAAAAATCTGCTCTGAGAATAAAAATATTTATATATTTACGCTTATTAGTTTACAATAAAAGCTGCGAAAGGCACAGAGGGCTCACCTCGTTAAAGCAGAATACCCCAAGAATGAAGGTATATCAAAGGAATGTTATAGATGATTTAAGGTCCACTCGTATGTGGACGTGAAGAGGAAAACGGGAGACATAAAGAATAGCGAAGACGTTATATGCCATGGACCTGCCAGTAGGCAGTGCACTAAAAGAGAGAGAGAGAGTTTACAATTAGGCCAACCTATAATTTAAAATACAATAAACATTTTATAATAAAATTAAAAATTTAAACTTGTAAATTAAAATCAAAATATTTTACAATATTATTTTAAAAATATGTTAAATTTTAAGTTGCAATAATCCCAACTATGACGAGAGACATAAAAAATTTGGCAGTAGGCCTACAGTTTTGATGTGCCTAGTGTAAGTAATTTAAAATTCATTTTCTACAATTTTTCTATTTGTTCTATAATATATCAGTAAATATAAAATATATTTCATTGAATAAACTGCCTAAATATATAAAAATGAAAGTGAGGTGTAAAATCGTAATATTTTTAGAAGCAAGTCCTTATTAGTTAGAGAGCGTTATAAAAAGCTATATTCAGCTTCATTCTCAGAATACTGAAGCGAAGAAGAACAAAGCGGAGCAGTGAAGAGTTAAGGCAGGCTTTACCGTTGGGACTTAAATCTTTAACAATAGACTCTAAAGCTTCTAAGAGGTTTAAACGTTCAGTTAGAGCTGTAGGATAATGTGTTCATGAGTCGCCCAGTGATCCGAGTAGGGTTTTCTTATCCAGTTTTCTATTTCTCTCTCATTCTTTCTCTCATCTCGCAATTCATAATGAGGTTCTATTTTGTTGGACAACTTGAGGACACCATAAACCTGTTGAAAATAAGAAATAAGAAATGCTGAATAAAGGCTTTTCTGTAACGACATTTAATCAATCCATAGAAATTTCTTCGCATCACTTTTTCTTCTCTGTAACATTTTGTGCAGAAATGAAGTGAAGGTTGAATCTGTTGTTGCTAACATTCAATGTGAAGAGATAGCGACGAAATAATGCTTAATTAAACTTCGTAACAAATGAAACCTGGCAAGTTTTCACGAATTTTGCATAACAGAGACATTTTTCTTAAATTATTAATCACTATTTTCTTCAGATTAGACTTACATATTTTCACTCTTTTCACTTATGAAGCCGTCAATGCTTCGCAGTTAATCTCCTTATTACGAATCCACACGTAGAGATGATTTTGAAAACTTTTCTCTACTTCAATTTGAAGCTTTGACACCGATCAAGAACAACACTAAATTACATATCCTAACTGGGAATCAATTATGGAATTAATGTCAATGAGGCTTTCAATATGGATTTACTTTGACACTTACAGAATACAGATATTTCACATTACTAAGTATAAAAAAAAAAAAAAAATTAAGATGATACTAAAATAATTTTATAATCTAATATTCGTTTTCAGATAGTTGGTTTTTGTAATCTACGGTAACGAGGCCGTAAATTAGCAGTTTTAGTTTTATGCAATAGACACTTTTCAATATAACATAATTTGATTTCGGCATATAAACAAATTCTGGATTTTGGAGATAGAGAAGAATAAAGGGTTGTTTCAGAGGACTACAGTTTCTTTAGAAACACGACTGACACTTAAAACTCTGCAAATGAATCCTCTGCGTTTCTTAATCCTACAAAACTCTATTTAAAAGTCATCTGTCAATCTTCTATGACTTCTTGTGCCAGTCGAAACGTGATTCGGTCCTGTTTGTTTTAAAATAGTTCAGAGAAAACGTTGATGTATGCTCAGTTTGGAAATTCTGATCAATTGCGAGCACGTGTATGGGTTCAAAGTCTAAATAATAATCTGCATGCATAGTTCCTCTAACTGGATTTACCAGACCAGACTGACTCCTTGTGGTAAGAAAGTGTGCGCTAAATTTAGATTAGATTATTGTTGATTGAGTATTAGATTGTTAGGCTTTAGATGGTTGAATTCTAGTTTTTAATGGATGAGCTTTAGATTTCTGTGCTTTAATTGCTGGTATTTATTGGTTCACACAGAGATGACCCCGAATTCAATTGATCTTCGTCATAGAGGGAGACCAAAGAAGCGTTAGCTGGATAGAATAATCGAGGGAATGCTTATAAATAAAAATCAATTCGCAAGACATCCACGATCGCGGCAAATGGAGGTAGGCGTGTAAACAAGTGGAGTGGCTGAAAAGCGGGATTAACGCTAAGAAAAAATAAAGATAAGAACTGCTGATTACTAAATGACGATAGAAACTGCTGGTCGTCAGATTGCTAGGTTTTAAATTGATGGGCTAAGTTGGTAGCATGTTTGCAAGTTGTCTAACTGCCGATCAATTCTTGCAAGTTTCGAATACTGTGCTCTTCCCGTTACTGGCAACCTTTGAGATTGAGATCTGAGAGATTAAATCAAGTTTTGGGTATATTTTCTTATTTAATTTTCTTAAGTAAAACAGTGCTACTGAAGGTGTCAGTATCTAGGTTTTCTTACTTTAGACAAAATAATTCATAATTCCCGAGTCAGTTAAATTGTTTAGTATGTCAACTGTTTTATGTGTCAAGTTCTTGAAATACATTTTTCTATTGTCAGTTCTTTTTAATGTATATAATTTTACATCTAATGTTGTTCATTATTTGTGTCTATACTAGATCATTACGTCTAGGTCATTAATTCTGTGATTTTGAATTTATTTTAAGTTAATAAACTCGATTAGATGTTAGAGTTTGAAGTATAGTTGATACTGTAGTAGGAAAAGAAATAAATAAAGAGAGAAGACTTTAGATCATATCTTAGGATTCTATAGAACTAAATATTAAACATATACTATCGGGGAATAAACATCCCTGAACAATTCTATCTATTTTAAT
The DNA here is from genome assembly GCA_905160935.1 of Enchytraeus crypticus. Taxonomy (NCBI): domain Eukaryota; kingdom Metazoa; phylum Annelida; class Clitellata; order Enchytraeida; family Enchytraeidae; genus Enchytraeus; species Enchytraeus crypticus. The sequence goes on along the minus strand of CAJHZI010000414.1, from coordinate 1,318,275 downwards.
TTATTTTTAGTTACCCATCCTTGGTGTTCCTTAGATATTACTCGCTGATGGAATCCCTAAGGAATCGAACCTTCGGCAGTTGATTGCATTGTGGAACCGTGGCACCATGATATCTGTCGTTTAAAATTTCACTATGTTGTGTATGCTCTACTTACGCATAGAATTATTTAAAGCATAGAACATGGAGCGCTAGCTGTCAACGAAGTGTTCTTCCATGATTGCGGGTGTAATAGTTTAGAAAGCTATTAAAGCTTAATTTACATTAGAATTTAAAATGCATATACATGTATATTTTCCAAACAGCGAGAGAAAACTCGCATTCGACACATAGTGTGTTTGAAGAAGTACGGTCTAAGTTTAACATTGTAATATTAGTTTTCGAATCAATAGAGCATTATGACAAAAGGGAACCGTAAAAGAGGAAGACTAATTGTACAGAATAGCTACTTCAGCCAGTGATTATCTTTAACAAATTCCATTGTATTACTAAAATTGAAGCATAAATTTCTTGAAACTTGCTTTGTTTTCTGGTTTGAGGCGTGATTTCTTTGCTACTCCAGCTATCTGCTTAATCCAACAGCTTTGACGAGCGGCAGGTCTACTCGCAATTAAAATTTAAAGTTTAGGTCTATTAACTCCGTCTATAATCATTATGTGAATGCGTATAGAGTTAAAATATGCAAGTGTTCGGCCAAGTGAGAGGTCCACGATATATATTCATACTCAGTCTACTTTCAAGCTCTAAAAGAGTATTCCATAGATCAGCACGTTGATTTTTTCACAAAAGGCTATGAATTATACATATCTTAAGTAGCCTGTAGCTTCGGTAAAATATAGCTCCCCTGAGTTGGTTTCCAATTGTCTTCCTCAGTTTGTGCTTAGTCCCCGTTACGACATGTGCAGTTGGTCATTGATATAGTCTCCATTACGCGGACACAACAATATCGATGATTGAAATTTTTTTAAATTTATTTCAGGCATATATATATAACATATATACTTTTATTCAGATAATATTATAATAAGAGCATAATTAAGATGAAACTGTCATCACTTGCAGGAATCTATATGAAGCTAAACTAAGTGTGATTTGCTAAAAGCAAAACGTGCATAAAATAGTGAAAATTCAAATCCGAATGACCAGTCCAAAGCTAAAGTGAATTAAGAGCTATGCACACATACGTTTTATAAAATAATGTGGATATCTTTTGTTCTCCTTTTCATACGCATCATAGCCATATATTATGATATTTCTTCTCTTGAAGCCAATTTGTAGTTGCTCAAGCTATATATTACCGATCAAAAATCTTTTCAGTAAACTTATATTCCTTTATAAAGAAATTTCTATACCATTTTATTTTAATTATGAAATATTAATTAAACTCTACTTTATTACTATGGGAGGAAGTTAGACTTAAGAAAATTTTAAAATGAAGAGTAAGTAAGATACAATGATAGCTACACGTAAATATAGCATGGCACAATATTATAGAGAATTACAGACTATGCTAGAAATCCATTTCTTAACATACTGTTTATTACTGTACAGTGTAGTTGCGACAAAGCAATAAGATCAAAACCAACTAGGGCATTCGGTTGGTGAGCGCCTAGACTCCCGAAGCTGCTACAATATTTTCTAAAAGGAATTAGAGGGATATAAAAAATAGGGGATTGACTGATGATATTGTGTGGGACAGAGAAGAATGGAGAAAGTCTATTCGTATTGCAACCCTAGCTAAGCTGGGATCCAAGACAAGCCTCTGATAATGAATATATTAGTTGAAATCATTGCATAATATGTAAATATGCTCTAATATGTAAAACTTTATAATACAGAGAAATGACTGATGTGATTGAGTTAACCTCTCACCGGCTACCTAAGCCTCTGACAAAACCAACGACATATCACATCCAGCATAAGAAATGGATAATTTTCTTCACACCGTACAAAAGATAATTCCATCAAATCAGAATCCAAAATCGGATTCTTATTATCCCCCTGGGTTGCGAATGAAATTCAAAAGGTGAAAGACTTCACCCAGTAGCCATAATTATAATGCAGGCTATTCTTATTAATTTTAGCAGAGGCATATATACATGTAGACCTATATACATTTATTTATATATATGCATGTATACATAAACAGATACATTATACATTATGCAAGTATAGGTATATAGTATCCTATACATGTTTACATGTTTAAATATAAATTAGACATGTATATACTCCAAATGTCCTATTTACGTGCATATGCCTGCATATAGGCCCACATATAGGCCTATCTATAGGCCAATATATAAAATATGAAGAATATGTAGGCCTACATGTGCATACGGAAACATATGTATAAAGTCATAGAATATATATATCGCCTAGTTTAGTCTCATATTTAAGAAATAATAATTACAAGAGGAAAGTGAAAGAGATGACGGATTCTGAGTTGGCAATGGAATCCAGTAAGTCTGCTGAACACCAGTGTATGGACTCATATCGAAGGATGCTAATTGCTGATGGGTGCAATATTTATGATCTGTCTCCAAGAGCCGTTGTATGGAAGGTGGCAGACATAGTCTCTTACTGCGATATGAACGAAGCGTTGAGTGCATTGCTAATGACAAGTTGTCCTTAGTTACCAAGTAACACTTTAAAAAGTTAGATATTTAAACACATATTACAATGAAATGATTATCAACTGCGATATAATATATATATATATATATATATATATATATGTGATATATATATATATGCATGCATGTAGATAGCTATATACCATAGTGTTGTAAAATTTTGTAAAGCATTCATGCTATCGGTTCGGTGAATGCTAGAGACTTTGCATTCTAATGTTTTACCCGTGACTCGAACCAAAGAGATTTCAATTTCTATCAGGATTCGTTATTTAAAATTTCATGACTTTTGACTGCCGCAACTCACACTGAGCCATATAGGTAGTCTGCATGATTCATGTTTGATAGCTATATGATATTAAAACTTATTCAGTACGGTACACTGTCTGGTCAAATATAAATCTCCTATTTTAATCATTTTAAAGCCTAAGTTGAATTAATTTTACATCTCGACGGCAGAGATTTAGGAATGTGGATATGCTACATACACTACAGAAATACGCATTCGGAAGAGACTTTTTATCCATTTCTTCATCCGTTTATGGATGAAAAAAGCTAATGTTTACGTCAGTTTCCTCACTCGAAAGCGATGTCAGTGACGGGCGAGCCCAGGATTTGAACTTCGCACATACCGATCCTCGGTCAAATATCTTACCGACATCGCCACTTGCTCCAGCCTCCTATATTGTCCATCTATATTTGTATAAAATATATAATTATATATATAAATATATATATATTAAGTAGATATAAGCTCTCCCCGTGTTGTGTCTGGTTTCCCCATGTTGTGTCCGGGTTATCTGAAGAATAGACCAACCGTATAAATACGCACGTGTCGAAGAAGGAGACATAAAAACAAGATCTAAACCAACGTCAGAAAGGGCATTCGGTTGGTGAGCTCCTAGGCTGCAAAAATTGTTACAAAAACTTAAACGAATGTATCACGTCTATTCGTATCCCGATCCTGGTTAAACTGGGATTAAAGGGAAGAGGATGATAATGAAGTAGATATAAGATCCCTTATTAATGGCTGACACTGTACAAAAGGTTTACCCTTTTCCACTATGACTGCAAATCAGACATTAACTACAAGCAGAGCTTTTAATGTAATTATAATCCTGCTAAAAATACAAGCTGAAACAGTTGCCTGCACTGAAATGATTAAAAGTCTCGCCTTCAGTTGATATATTTCGCCTAGTAAACAACCAGTACAGATCACCTCTCGTGGATAGAAACTTGGACCTAAGGGACTTAGCGTGGTTTATGGCGTGTAGACACTCCAAAGTTGTCTCCAGGCAATGTAACAGTGTAAAGAATTCTTCGGCTCTTTTTATATTCTCAATCGCATACTATTCTTGTTCGATCCTACCATACTTCCGACATCAACAAATCCCACGTTATTTCAGTTATATCTCCAGATGCTATTATATTCAACCAGCCCACTTCTTGCTTGTCTTCAAGAAATCGTATTAAAAATCAACGAGATTAATGCCATATAGTTTATATGATACGATTTGCTATTGATACGATTTTGCAGATTTTTGTAGATATGATTTTGTCTGTCCCACGTTACATTTAGATGATTTTGTCTTAATCTATACTTAGCTTTTCCATCTTTTAATTGTAATTTAGGCAATTCCTAAAACCAAAAATGCAAATTTTTTTGCGTTTTAGATTGGCAAAGTGGTAGCGTATCGGTTTGAGTTGATTTATTTTATGTTAAAAACTATATTTGCTAATGTTTTAATTTAAAGCTATGCCTTAAATATATAGGTTACTAATCATATACATATAATTTTTAAACAATGAACATAGTAACAGAATCTACTATGACGATTGTTAGCAAGCACAATTCTGTATATAGTTTTTTAACATTATTTCTAGCGGAAAGTGAAGTCGGTCAAAATGATACGGCCGTCGCTTAGCCTTCTGTTCCACAGATTTATAGAATCGTTTCTCTTACCAGGTCGATGTGCGGTATTGCATAATATATATCTTAAATCGTCATGTCAATTGAATTAGCAACATTTTATAAAAAAAAATCGAAAAGTATTTCTTAGCAATTGGAAATGGTGAATGGCAGTAAATTAATGCAGCTTAAATTAGAACTGGTCGACAGATAGTAAACATATTGTGAACGCTAATAACTTGGTGGTCTAGATGACAATCACATATGGCTGGACGATACGTAGTGATAGAATGTTAAAATAGCTCAATGATCGGATATATGAAGTGCTCTACTTTAAAATCCGTTAGAGTGATTTTTCAAAATGTAGGGGTTAGCCTGATGAGATAATTAAATTAAATTCTTAAAGCCGTTTATTGATTTTATTCTAGCCACCCGAATGTCTGGGCAGGGATGAAAATACTATGATTTTTGCTCAAAGACGTTCTTGCATATAGTGAAATTTGTTGAGTTTAACAAAATCTATTGTAATATACGCATCGCTGATAAATGTGGAAATTGCATCGTCTAAAGCAGTGTGTCTAAAATTCAACAGAATCGAAATATCTGAAAGAGTTGACATACATAAATTCTCTAAAAATATTTAAAAAAATTATACTTCAAACAATTTTTGCAGACATTTAGCCGAGTAATCTTCATTCAGCAAGATCGATTGAAGTCCGTGATTACTATTTAGAATCGAGATGGTCGTGATTCTGTCTGGGTTGAGTTATTCTCGTATTTTCTAATGACTGAATGAATACTAACAGACGAAAAGCTTAGGCCTATATTTTAAAAAGCTAATAATATAAAGCTAATATTAGTATTTTAAGACTATGAATTTTACGATGGTGTATATTTTACTATAGGGAGAATTTTTACAAAATTCCTTCTGACTGAAATGGAAATCGAACCTTAGATGACAAAATGACCCCATCAATAAAAATTAGTTTACGTTATTTCTGATTTTTAAATATTTCTATCTGTTTCTGACGCGTGTACGTACTAAATGCAGATGTTCTCAATATTGTAATACTTTGTAACATTGTCAGAGATTCATAGCTCCATGGATTTAGAGCTGTATGGCCATAGGCTATATAGGCCTATATTCATGTATATATATATATATATATATATATATATATATATATATATATATATATATATATATATATATATTTATATATATTTATATATATGTAGTACGATGTTACCTTTCCTATCCGAAGGTTACTTGTGATAGGAAAGTAGACCTACAAGGATACTTTTAATCAGTTATCAACTTACAGGTACATGTCATTGGCTGGGAATCAAACACCTCTTGAACTTAAAGGCAGGTTTGTTACTAAATCGTCATCCAGTTTAGAACGCATGATAAGTAACTAAGTAAAGTAAAATTTGGAAGGAGTGAAATTTTTCGTTATTTGTCATCCCCCGTTCTAACACAGAAACGGTATATGGAACAGCGACTGGTTAATTCAAATTATGACCCAACATGGGCTGAACCAGTGGCCTGTTAGCACATAGTTTGACAGTGGATCAGTAGGTGCAGGGTTCAAATCCAGTGCTCTCCGAATAGCATATCACTGACATGCTATTCGAGTAGGAAACTGACGTTAAACTTGGTCTTAGTCTTTGGCCTTAACATCGCTTGACTAAGATTCATGATGTCAAAGGAACTATATGGTTAGGCCTCTTGTGCTAAGACAGGTTGAAATAGGTGAAAAACATAATAACATTGCGAAAAAGTTTACATGTTGCTTGTTAGTAAAATGAAAAATGAGAGTATTTAGTGCATTCCGAACAAACAAGAGACAATTCAATAGATACACGGAGTCAATTTTACGAGTAGGAATTTCAATGCTATTGCCAGCCAGTATATTCCTAAAAAATCTATTCCTGAAATACTGATTATAAAGAAGAAGTTTGTTCTTACTATGAATACAATATCAACAGTTGAATAATTAAATTTACAATTGCGCAATAAATTGACTGTGATTAAATTTTATACAAGCCTTTGATATTTAGAAAAGTAATTTCCTTCTGTTAATTCAAATCATTTGTCTGCCGTAGAAAATTCGTCTATCATCAAATGATCTTTCCTTTCGGAAGTTAACTGGCGGCTAAGGGGAAATAAAAGTCAAGGTTGTTCCATTTTGTTGTACGTCTGTTTGTTGGCAAAACGTGCTGTTGTAATATTGGAAATATAATGGAACGCGTGACAGATGACAGAGTAGAGTCTGAGTTATTTGCGGTTAATAGAAAGAACACTTGAACCGTATGCTCCTCTCAGTAACAAAGAGTGTACAAGACACAGGTATGCGTGAAATAGGCTTAAATTCCACTAATAGATGCTGTCGTGGTTATGTGGAAACAGAAAAATTAAATTATAGGACTATATGAAAAACTTATTAAAAATGAAAGAAAGCGGCATAGTCATAAATGTCAGAATTTTAGAAAGTGCTAGAGTTTATTATAAATCTTTTGAAGCAGTTAAAACATCACTTCTCAAGCTTATGTAGCCGTTAATAATAGGTTTATAAGGTTTTCAAACAGTGTTTCTTCCACTTGCAAGCTTTTAACAAAAAATTGATGATAGATTTAAATACTTAATAAAAAATTGTGAATTTGGTTTTCTGCGAGTTTCACTGTAGACCTAACTTATCAAGCGTCAGAAATTTTTTACTTGCAATAAGCTCATTCAACTTAGTCCTATCTTTCACATCTGACGCTCATTTAAATCAAGTCTGGGCAATGGTTTTCTATTAAACCATGTCTGATCCGTCTAATGAAGTAATCACGCTGTTGCATACAAAATGGAAAGTATTCTAGTAGTAGAGACTCAGGTGACCGTGGTTTTTCAGGCGATTTATTAGTAAAAAGAAAATCAATTCTTATTTATGATCATCCCTTTCTTCTGTTTGAACAGTTTCATTGGCGGTTGAAGGCTATTCTCTTTGACCTCTCCTATCCATACATTGCACAGGAACTGAGACCAACACGTAAACCTTCATTCCACTAGTAGGCCTACCATTTCTCGAACTGATATCCCAGACTCTGCACCTTTGGTTGCACAGTTTTTGGACCCCACACTCTGCTCCTCGGATTAGATTTGGTTCAATAGTACTCAATTTTTCATGAACTATATGATGAGTTATCCATTCAGTCGAAGCCGACTCTTGGACACTTTATGAACTATCTGTCTCCATGTATCACGATTTCTTACCGCCTGCCTCTAATCCGCTATGCTGGTGTTGAAGCCAACGCGTTCTTTGACGACCTTTCCTCCTTTTTCCACTGACATGTCCTAGCATAATTGATTCTCAATTGAACTCGCTCGCATGACATGTCCAAAGTATGACAACCTTTGCTTTGTGATCTTCCCTGCAAGAAAAATACATAGTTTTATGCGATCTAGCACATCTCTATTGTTAACTTTAGCCGTCCACGGGACTCGTAACACGCGTCTCCAACACCAAAGCTCGAAAGAACTACAATAGCACTCTAATTCCGTTGTGGTTTTTTTTGTTGTTCTAAATCATCGGCACGAATTTTATTTACAAGATTACAATCTTAAGCTCAACATCATAAGTATCATCAATGCTTTGTTTCGTATTTCTATGAGAAAAACTGTACAGTATTTCATGGATGTTTTCCCACAAATGATGTTAGATTGATCAATTTTGCCTTATGACGAGGAATCGGAGGTTAAATTCTTATTATCTAATTAATTTTTTATATTTTATTGCATGCCTAGGCTAGATGGTTTGACATAAATAATTAATTTATTAACTTAAAAAGTACTTTTTATTGAGCTCTTAGTGCACTAAAAACTGGCAGGTCCATGGTATAAATGTATGACGCCTCCACTCTTCTTTGTCTTCAGTTTCCTCTTCATGCCCGTCTACGAGTTGATCTCTAAAGCATCTAACATTCCTAATCTTGGTCTTCCTCTGCTTCTCTTCCTTCCATTCTAACTTCCATGACATCCTTTAGAAAACTCTCTCCGCTTTGGATGTGTTCTATCCAACTCTTCTTTCTATTTATTATAGCAATATCAACTGTCTATATATCAGTACCCACTTTCTTCGATACACACTTCTTCATTTGTAACCGTTAGCTCCAATTTTGAAGTAGGTAGTTTCAAATTATCGGTTGAGCTCTTCTCTCTCTCTCTCTCTCTCTCTCTCTTTTTCTCTCTTGCTGTCTGCCTAGTCCCAGGTTATAAGTATCAATAGGTTGATCCTATCACAGAACCTAAGCCTTTTTCACGCTTTTTTGTAGCTTCTTGCATGGAAAGATTTCCATTCCTTTGACTTTCACTCTTTCCTCGTAATCTTCTCTTGTGAAATTCAGTTTCTGGTTATCCTATTCCGTAATATCCCGGATTCAAAATTATAAATGTAAGTCAAAAATGAAATATTTCATTTTAAATTATAAGGATATGAGATAAAAGAAAATACAATGAAGGAAATGAATCGTTAAAAAGAGTCACTCACGAATAAAATGAATTTGTTAATAATTATTTTTGTCGTCAATTATATTAGTGTGCTAAATTGAATAAATTATTAATCACGTTGAATCGGTAAATTGTCACATAATCGTAACCTCGCAAGCTTGAGTTAAGCTTTTCAACGTAAAGTTCTGCATTAAGTTATAGCATGACATGAACTATGAACTTTAACGACATATTGATCTATGAGCCCTAAATTATCGCGAGAACATGCCATGAGAGTAGAATATATACATTGAACCTGCAATATAGCATTAGAGGCGGCTTTTATTTGCATCAATTACAGAATACACTCAAGCGATACATTTTATGCAAAATTTCCGTAGAACTTCAGAACATTTTTTCTACTAATTGAAAAGCCAACCTCTATCCTAGCGATCCAAAGCCTAGACTAGTTTTGCATTGCCCTATGCAAAATTGTTGAAACAAAGCTTACGAGAGTAAATCGTCTGAAATTCACTATCTGTGCACTTTGGCAACAGAGTAGAAACCAAAAGTAAAAATCGATTACACTGGTTGAGCTTCGTGGACAAACTTTCACTGTAATTTTTCGTCTTCTAATTTATTTTGATCTGTCTGACATAAAGGAAGAGAGATTATACGACGCACACGCTTCTGTCTGCAGTTAATTGAAAAGGTAGCGGTGCCCAAAGATGAATAAGACGCCCACTTGACTTCATTTTACGTGAAATTTTGTCAAATCAATAAAATCACTTAGAATTTTTCTAAAATATTTATGTAATATCTTTCGATTCCAGTCGAATAACGATAATTTTATTATCCTAGTAGTAGACTATAAAATTGTAGCGAACTGTTGCTACTGTTTTAATCCAAAATTAATGTTCTAGTAAAAATTTGATACTGTCATCTTTATGACAGTAATATGTCATAGAAATATTACAATCACAAAAAATTCTTAACAAGCAAATTCCGTTTATGGTCAGTACGGCCGAGATACTGAGAGAGCAACAACAGCTAGGTGATCATGATATAGGCGTACACATTTTCTAAATAGTTTTTAAGTATTATTTTATTCATTAATTTAGGGACTTTAATATAATAACTCATAAGTATCAGTTAGTAATTCTTAACACTTTATAACTATACATGTATTCTACATAACATTTCATTAATACATCTGACAAATTGATGTTGTTTGAGCCACTAGAGAATAGACCAATCGTAGGCCTAGGCCGTATAAGACATAAGAGGCGACTATGCGGCACACATAGGAAGGCTATGAAAAACCACCTCAGAACCACTTTTTTCCTTAGATAAGGATGAGATAGAGATATTAGATGAAGATATTAGATAGATGATATATTATATGAAGACTACATTACGGTTGGTTTGCTAAAGGCTTAGCTTCTGTGATAGGCTCAACTTCTTGGTCAATGCAGAGCTCTTCCTGAGCGTGAAGGCTGACAGTGAGTAGGAATGTATACCTTGGACCTCTCACTTAAGGAACACGAGAGAGACATATCTGACAAATGCTGTCGCTAATAAATGAAACGCATTCTCCACCGAAACAGGCAATGTTCCTGGCATTGCCTTATGGCGAGGAACCGGAAGTTAAATTCTTATTGATTGATTGAAATATACTAAATGAGTTAATGCTAGCGTTCTCTATACAGTTACCGATTTTCTCTAGACTAACCTCCTGTCACATCTAACAAAGTGGAGATGCGATGAAAAGTTATTATTACGAAGGAGGTTCGGAATTTTCTTCCAATAAATCTCAATTATTAACGTAGATACTTCATTTATTCTAAGAACTGGCTATTTCAAGAAAGCATAGGAGTGATTGTGCATACGTTCAGCATATTATCCAAGAAGCTCTCAGGCGTACTGAGAGATTTCTGTCAAATTATTAATAAGATTACGACTTTCCAGGACGAATTTCATCCGAATTTTTTAATCAAGTGAATGCTAGGCGATATTTTTTATCTTAATTCGAGAACGTCTTGATTTCTTGATTTTTCTCTAAGTTACTCTCACGGCTGGAGTTATCTAAGCGAGACATCCGCAGACAGATCTTCTATTATCTAGGGATAAGACTCGTAATCCGTGGAAGTAAAAAAAGTGTTAAAAGTCATACTTCTGTTTTCAGTAGCCTTCTCTTGACGCTTGATGGGCAGGTAGCATATATTTTAACAAAGGACGAACTATTTCTGGAAATTTATTGATCTATTCTGTGTTTTGCTTGTTCAAAGCATGAATATTCATAATTCTCAGTTATCTCTCTCCTTGGTGAGCATATATTCCACGAAGTATAAAAAGCTGGCATCTTCAAAAATAACTTTACCTTTTATAATATATTATCGGTCAAAAAGATAATCAATGAATAAGAGTATAAAGTCCGGTTCCTCGACGTAAGGAAAGTCATAGACATCTCTTACAGACTCTTCAGTCTGTACAAACAGACGACAGAACATCACAAGATGACGACTGAAATTTCAGTACAATGTCAAATCATAATCACTAATCAAACTTATTACTGGCATTAATAACATAGCTGCAGTAATGTACTGATTGCTGTTTAGTCAAATACTATTAAAGATAAATTAGACAAATATATTCTATTATAAAATTGTTTCTTTAGACTCATGGCGCCGACTTTTCATTTTTCCTACAGGGGCAACAAGGGGAAAAGTACCAGAAAAATTGAACTATGATGTGTGCGATACCACACGCTATTCGAAGCATGATAAACTATAGTCTTGCTCCGATTCCTATCAAAGTACCGGGGCAAAAATCCCGCTACTCATGCGGAGCCAATGCTCATGTTTAAACTAAGTTTAAATTTATTAGATTCGATAACGCAAATTTATATAAAATATTTCAATGCAATTAAACCACACACGAATATTAACCGAGTGATTGGTTACTTTCTACTAAAAAATTATTTCGAGGCATCGATGTTACAAAGTAGTACTTTATCTCTTAAAGTTTATATTTGTTGTAAATTAGAATTGTAATTTGACACTGATATTGCCTCTAGGAAATGAGTTTCTATTATCTATGAAGCCCAGACATTTAGTATATTTCGAAAGTAAAATACTTAATTACATATTTCGAAGAATTGACGTTTTTGACGTCTCAACTTATTGAATTCGGGCTAATGAGTTTGTTATCCGGTTGATTTTCTTAGAAGCTCAGAAATATATCTTGACATAAAAGCGTAGCTTAGAATTTAAGAACTATGATAATTTAAACAATATAATAATCATATGATATGCGTTGGGTTCTTATCTCTCACAATATAGTAATAATAAATTAGTAATAATACATACTTACGAATGTTTCTATATATCACTGCGCATACATAATATACTGTATGTTGCATGATTAAAATCAATTCAAACATTAAAACACACGAACAAGTATAATTCAACAAAGCCTTTTCATTTTCTGAAGGTAAAAAACTTAAATAGCTCAACAAGAAACACTTAAATATGTCTGAGATATCAATTGCCACAGAATTTGATGAAGTGAACTTTACAAGGCATCATTGAAGCCATTGTGATCAAGTCAGAAATGCCTAGATAGCTATATAATGTTGCTTAGGGAGTCGCTACGTGTTGCCAGATATTCACTTTAAAAACATAAGAAAGGTGTCGACAGGAGAGATATTCGAAGTTGTAGTTGCATAAAAAGTGGTTGAGTTCTTATAACTAATAGAAAAATTGCCTTCGGTGCGGAATTCCAATCCAGTGTGCAGCCATTTAGGCCTACTATATGAATGAAAACTCTTCTCGTTAGTGCACTGCCAAGTGGCAGGTTCAAGGTACATATTAATACTAAAAGGCTGCCTTCTCAATCCATAAGAGCACTCCTTAGATAAAATTAATCCCTTCACAAAGTCTATGCCTTATCCATACCTTAATTAGCCTATAGCTTGGAAAAATATGGCTTCTGAGTTGATTTCCCGTTGCGTCCTCAGTTAGATGCATTAATTACCATTTATTCCCGGGGAAATCATGGCGAGGTGGGTCCCCTCTTGCCATCCTCAGCTCCTGCCTTAGTCGCCTCTTACATACACGCAGCAGACTGTTTGCGGTTGCCCTATTTTGCAGTGGTCCAACCACACCCGAGCACAACACGGGGAGTACTATAGGCTCGTAATTAAGTAAAATAAAAGGAAACATCTTTGTACCATTTGACGATGCTAGCGATAAAGTCTTTTTCAGTACAGATCATATTAACTGAGTTCTTTCAAAAGCAGCCTGAATAAATATAATTTTAAAGCATTTTGTAATTAGATATGTGTTGAGGGATTTAGATCAAATGTGTCATTGTTTTAGATTGCCTATAAATTGTTCGATGGTTCTAGACAATAGAGTGTCTTATGGTAGAAACGTGTATTTAATTTACGAAGCTTTTAATGCTAGTGCTGGTATTAGCAGGAATTCTAGTTAAGTTTCTAGTATTTCATTTTGATTGTTTTATGATCCTTGTTTTTGTGTGTATGTGTGTGTATATATTTATATGTGATGCATCTTGATCCTGTCTGTTTTTGACGAATAAAGAAATGAATATATTAAATTAACTCAATGCTTAATTAAATTCTCAACTAAATTAAAAGGAGATAAACTGACAATCTATTCACGGTTAAGCTTAATTTACATATGCAGTTAAATGGAATAACCCAATTTAGAGGGAATTAGATTGCATCACGTTTCAGTTCTATTAAAGCGTAACCTTCATCCGGTTCATTACTTGACACAATTAGTTTACGTAGGGGTTACTTTTCAGCATTGTCTCTCTCGTGTAGTTGAATCTCCAAGTCCATAGCTTGAAGCAATGTGTGCAAAGCTTAATACAGGATTGGTTTCAGTTTTCGTAAAATGTCATTTCTTCCATTGGCAGAGTCCCGTCTCAAGAGGCGCCGAGTGAATGCTATATGGGTTAGAGTAGGCGTGAAGATATGAATTCTTAATGTCAAACCTTTTTCGTGTATGATATGAGTTGCATAAATTAGGCGAACATAAAAATGATTTGAAGAAATCGACGCAGCCGTAAGCCTTGATCTGAATATGACTTTACGAAATTAGCATGCAAGCTGATTATTTTAAGTGATAAGAGAGAAAATTAATTCCAGCTCTATGGATGCAATAATTATTGTACCAACAAAGACAACTGCTATGCGCTCGTAGTGGTAATTCAATAGAAAAATATTTTCTATTCTACTAAATATGATCTTCAGACATGGGAGGAATGTAAATTACGGTACGGCAATGATGCTTATTAACTTCCCTCCAGATGGCTGCAGAATAAATGATTCTTTTTTGCATCTTTTTAGATCTATTTATGAGATATTATTTAAAGACCTGTATGACTATCCTTACTCTTGATAAATGTATAAAATCTTTGGTGTTGCATAAATCATCCATTAAAGAAAAATGGTTACATTTGATTGCATTGGTTAGCTTCAGAATTATTGTTTTAGTTTTTACGAACTTAAGCTAATGAAAGTAAACGTATTTATTATTTCAATCAAGGATACGGAGAACTGTATCACAATGCTAGCTCAATTTATTGATTAGTTATTATATCAAAATATCTACCATGCTAATAGCTGAAAATTGTTATTTAACCTGCGCTTATACAGTGAGCAGGTAATTTTTAAATACTAATAGTACTGAGACAGAAGGCATCTAAACGCTTATTTTAGACCCCTTTTGACAGCTTTACTGGTTCTGGGAGGCTATTGTCAATCCTATCCACGGTTAATCATAACTTTGTTATCAATAGCGTCAACTGGCAGCAAGCACCGATACATGCTTAGTCTTCCATGAGCCCAAAGGAATATCCAACATTAACTTCGTACTCAGGTCACTTGCATCAGAGGCAAACACTGTAATCGTTATGCCATATCTCTTCCCCTTTCATAACTTTTTCTAGGAAGAAGGAGCCTCAATTTGCTAGTTTTTAAAATTTGTGGGAGTCGATTCTTTGGTACAGGAGTACCAAGAAGTCAGCAATTGACTCTTTGGTACAGGAGTACCAAGGAATTAATAGTTGACTCTTTGATACAGGAGTACCAAGGAATTAATAGTTGACTCTTTGGTACAGTAGTACCAAGCAGTCAGCAGTTTGACTCTTTTGTACAGGAGTACCAAGGAGTCAGCATGTGACTCTTTTGTACAGTAGTACTAAGCAGTCAACATGTGACTCTTTGGTACAGTAATACCAAGCAGTCAGCAGTTTGACTCTTTTGTACAGTAGTACCAAGCAGTCAGCATGTGACTCTTTGGTACAGTACTGGCAAGCAGTCAGCAGTTTGACTCTTTTGTACAGGAGTACCAAGGAGTCAGAATGTGACTCTTTGGTACAGGAGTCAGCATGTGACTCTTTGGTACAGACAGTAGTACCAAGGAGTCAGCATGTGACTCTTTGGTACAGTACTAGCATGCATTCAGCAGTTTGACTCCTTTGTACAGGAGTACCAAGGAGTCAGAATGTGACTCTTTGGTACAATAGTACCAAGGAGTCAGCATGTGACTCTTTGGTACAGACAGTAGTACCAAGGAGTCAGCATGTGACTCTTTGGTACAGACAGTAGTACCAAGGAGTCAGCATTTGACTCTTTGGTACAGATAGTAGTACCAAGGAGTCAGCATGTGACTCTTTGGTACAGGAGTACCAAGCAGTCAGCAGTTTGACTTTTTGGTACAGAAAGAGTCATTAGTTGACTCTTTAGTACAGTAGTACCAAGGAATCAACAGTTGATTCAATGGTATCAGCAACTGAGATACAAATGGCGCATGTCTTAGAGTTGAAGTAAAATTTCTAAACTCTATTAATACATGTGGCACAAAGCAAGCGTTATCTTCACGGTAATGTAACAGAAGTCTATTTAGCTACCAGACCTACAGCATAGAGATAACGATTGCTTGTTTCCTGTGTGATGTTACAAGAGCAATAAACAAGATTCTGCCTTTACTAGTATGCCGAGGCGTTGCTAAGGGCCTGGAGTGAAAACGGTCCAAAAAATGAAGGGATGGTAATTCCAGTTCCCATTGCAAAATAACCCTCTAAAATACTGGATTTGATTGTTGATCGATGTGTTATGCTAATTAAAATGTCGTACGAACTCCTTCAACCTATCGTTAACTCCTCAGATCATTTATTCGTTCCTATGATTCGTTCTGTAGGTCCTATGCGTTGTAGTTGTGCGTTTGTTTTACTTGTACATGTACATTTATAACAACAATTAGAGTGCTACAGTCATCAATGACAACATCGAGCACTATAAATTATTGCATCATTATACATTATTATACAGGTTGAGTAAAAAAAGCGATAACACCTGCAAAAAGTTTGAATATCTCAGACTATTGTTAATATTTTCAAATAAAAGTTTTACCAATTACTAAAGGACTAATTTTTGATTGGGTGGCCAATTTTCATCCATTTTAATTTATGGATAGGCCAGTTATACAAGTTTCAACATAGCATACCCCATTTTTAGCTAAAAATGAGGTTTGCTACAACGGTAAGGGAAAAGTGCACTTCATTGGCGAGAAGGAAAAGGTGAACGTTCAGTATTACGCCAATACTTTACTTCCCAAGCTGTTTGTTGCTTGCAATGCTATTCTATCAAATGGTTACATCTTTCAGCAGGATGATGCTCCGGCTCATGCATCTCGTCATGCATAGGTATGGATCAGCGAGAAGAGTGAATGGCCTCCAAACTCTCCCGATCTAAATCTTCTGGATTACCATGTCTGGGGAACCATGTGCATCTCTATCAGAATGTCGAAGCCTAAAAACAAGACAGAACTGCAGGAAGTGCTACCTACCATCAATTTGGGAGAGACTACCCCAAGCTGGAATCAACAAGGCTGTCCTAGCGTTCTGAAAGCTGCTGCAGTCCTGAAAAGCAGCTGGAGGAAAGCATATCGAATAGGCAGTAATGCTAGCAGATACAACTGGTTCTTTCTGAACCACCACAACGACCCTTTTAAGGGTAAAAAAATAAAGTTAAACATAATTTTTATTTACATTCAAAATTTTTATTTGTACATTAAAAAATGGGGGGTTGCTCTACTGAAACTTTTATAACTGGCCAATCTATGCATTAAAATTGATAAAAATTGGCCAACTCATCCAGAATTAGTCCTTTAGTAACTGTTAAAAGTTTTATTTTAAAATATTAACAATAGCCTGAGATATTCAAATTTTTTGCAGGTGTTATCACTTTTTTACTCACCCTGCATATTATACATTTTTGCGTCAGTTGAACAGTTGATCACTGCAGGCCTTACAGAGATGAATGTAAAGTACACCTCACTTTCTATTTTTATTTTCAATTAAATTACATATGACATTGCAGTCCATTATCGGACTGATTAAATACTTGAAAATGAAACTTCTTTACGGCTCACCAGGCCTACTTACGGTATTTTATTCTTTGTTTGCTGCGCATACTTATTTTGGAATCGATGGGAGTTATCAAAGCGTTGTTATCTACAGAAGTTGGTGTAGGCAGCTAAACGTATTGATTAAACTAATTCTTATCATTCCTACGAATGACTCAAACTCTTCAACGTCTTCCTCTAACTGATAAATCTTTGCTTGACTTTCACTAATTAAGGCATGCTGCAAAAACTTGTTTTGATATCTGAAATGTTATCCTTTTATCTAAAAATTACGTTAATATGCGAAGAGTCAATGCTAATCAGGAGGAGGAGGAGGAGGAAGAGAGAGGGGAGGAGGAGGAGAAAGGGAGGAGGAGGAGGAAGAGGAGGAGGAAGAGGAGGAGGAGGAGGAGGAGAAGGAGGAGGAGAAGGAGAAGGAGGAAGAGAAGGAGAGAGACATGAGGAGGAAGAGGAAGAGGAGGAGGAGAAGAAGGAGGGAGAGGAGGAGAAGGAGAAGAAGAACTCTCTCTGTCTCTCTTTCTCTCCTCTCTCAATTATCTGCTGCGTTCTTCTCCTTACATGTTTCCTCAGTACAATTTTCGGTATTCGAATATAGGCCGATTAGAAATATGTCACTTTTTAACATTTTGAATAAGTTTATAAATGCGGAGAAATAATATAATTAAAAACTTCCTGTTTAAATTTCGAAGAGAACTGATCCGTCATCATTCAGCCGGCAGGTCCATGGTATACAACGCCTCCACTCTTCTCTGTCTTTGGCTCTATTATTATAAAGTAATTGCTATATCGTCAATAATTTATTCCTTTTGAGTAGTATATAATGTAATTAAACAATAAAAATGAAGTTTCGTCAAATCAGAATTACAATAACATGCTTCATATTAAACTTACGCAATTACACCAACGGTGACTGTTATTACCTCTATTCTCTTCAAAATTCATTATTCCTGATACTTAAGAGAATTGTTTTGGAAATGAAACCTCTATTACACCGATAACTTCAATTCACATCAACTTGCAATAAAGTTGATCCAATGGAAACTCCGGAGGTCTTTCTCTATTCTCTATCTCTACTTTGTAGGTGCAGATTTTATACAATGCAAGTGTTGCTCGACACACATTGCTACACAGAATTGCGTGCTTGAAATCTGTAACCATGTTACGGCGTTACGTAATATTTCAAGGACTTTCACTGTAAATATTAGACAGTATAGAGACATCGGCTGAAAAGTCAGACTAGTCACGCGAGTTTAATATAAAAATGCATTCGCTATGAATGAAAATAATTATGCTTAATTATCGCTTAAGAACAAAACTAGCGACAAAAGTAACAACCTGTTCTTTTGAAAAATCACTTCCGAGAAACTATAGAAAACAGTGCGTATCTGAAAAATACCTTTAAATCATTGAATTATTAATTTTCAAACTGAAACAAAATTCTTATAGTCTCGCAAGGCTTCTCGGTTTCAGCATTCTTTACAAAGAGGACTAATGCAATTTAAATTTGATTTTTAGGATGAAACTTACGACTATTAAACTTTAATTAAGTTCCGTACAAAGTTGTATTGAAGATGGTATGTAACAAGTACA
The DNA here is from genome assembly GCA_905160935.1 of Enchytraeus crypticus. Lineage (NCBI taxonomy): Eukaryota > Metazoa > Annelida > Clitellata > Enchytraeida > Enchytraeidae > Enchytraeus > Enchytraeus crypticus. The sequence goes on along the minus strand of CAJHZI010000414.1, from coordinate 1,299,212 downwards.
ATGCTCATTCTCTCCAGATAACTTAACACCTGCTTTGTTCAAAAAAATTTTAAAAGCGCGATATTGAGACTGTCTTAATTCAAATTCCGGCGTTTAGGTATAGTTTAAATGTCTACTTTTTATGTGTTGCACAATTTCATCTGAAATTATATAATCTGATCGATTCAATTGAATTTCCTTCGAGCAGGTGTAAGTGAAGCTATACTCAATAGGCCCGGTAAGTTAATGCTCTCTATTTAATACATGTGGAACTGTAACGAGTTGATTCGTGTTAGAAAAAGGTAGACTTGGACTAATAAAAGTAATAATTTAATTTTTGTATGATGCACATTACATATTTGAAGTCACGAATCTGAGTCACGCAGGCTCATTGCTTCTTAAACTGAAACTGACAGATCTTTAGTTCTTTACGTCTCAGATATAGCCTATTGCCAATGTCCAGTGCAATTTATATTCACTTATTGATTTATAACAAGTATTCTGGACTACGTACGAAATTATCCTACTTATGATTCCAGTACTTTATTATAATGGTGAAGTTTCTTCTAGAAAGCGGACGAATAGCTCAGTAATTTTTTTGTTTTTGCTCTGAGTTTAATACTTTTAGATTTTAAAACTAATAAATTGACACAAAAGCAGGAGCATAATGACGTTACAATTGTAAAGGAGCCTTTAAAGTAAATTACTTTGAAAAGAGAACCTTTTTTTTTCTTAGAATAAATCCCTTTTTCTGCAGGGTTCGCTTGTGGATATGTTTGTCTGCATTTGCGCGTTCGTAAAAGTCTTCCGAATTGACGTTTATTATCCGCCTCCGTTTACTATCCGAATATCATCACAAAAACACTTTCTAGTCTTCTTTAGAAACGCCTCAAGTCTCATTTTATACGAGGCTGGTAGCCTTGAAGACTTTTACAACTAATTCCGAATCCAAACCCTTAGATTTAAGTGTTCGAATAGCGAAAAGATTTATCAACGTTGACTCAATTTTTTCGTATGCAGTTTGCATTTATCATGCAAAACATTAGTACATGGAGATTGACCTATAGAAATATGGACAAATCACTAAGCAATGTACCGTACAGAGATAATTCATGGAAATGTTGAACTGCAGCGGGTGCATGACAGGAGGTACGTGGCCGATCAGTTTGAGTGTCCGCCTAGTGAGCAGTGACCTGGATTCAAAGCTCAGGTGAGCTAACAACAAATAAGCTATTACGCCGTTATGTAGGCGTCACAACATCAATTTCGTCTCTCGAAAGCGATATCAGTGAAGGCAGAACCCAGGATTTGAACCCACTCAGAATGGTTCGCGGTCGGATATCTTACCGACATCTCCACTGACTCCAGTCAATGGAGGTGTCGGTAAGATATTCCCAAATTAATAACACCTAGGACACCTGGTAGTTTAATCATATAGCTGTTGGAATCTAATTGGCGCTGCTAATTACCAGTAAAAAGTTATGAATCATATAAAGGAAAAGGCTAAAATCACTTTACCAGGCATCTGTAAAAGAGTCCATAAGACCAGTCAACGTAATGTTTCTTTAAGAACTGATCGATTAAAGAACTACAGGAACTTGCTCAATCAGCCATGAAAACACAGGTAAACACAGATAAAATAAAGTAAACACGCACTATAGTGAAATGATTAACTATGTTGATATCTATCACTTTTAATACCTTATGTTTAAACCGTTAGGAAATTTGGATCATTTTCCGTATCACCAGTCCGGTGAATGTCCGATATTTTACTCTCGGATCAGCTCGGCTGAGATTCGAACCCACGTGAGTTCAATTCACCTCACGATCTTGTCAGTTAAAACTTCATGACGTTACCCCTACGCAATTAAGACATTCTAAGCACAGTTAAGCACAGGTAGGCAAAGGTAAGCACAGGCAAGCTCGACTAAGCACAGGTAAACACAGGTACACACAGGCAAGCACAGGCAAGCGCAGATAAGCACATTCTGGTAAAGATATGACAGTAGAATGTGTCTTTGGAAGAAATTTACAATTCTTTCATTTATGCTGATAGATAGATAGCTATCCAGATAGATAGATGTAAATAGATATCCAGATAGATAGATATATACCCTGATAGTTAAATAGGTATTTAGAAAGATAGATAGTTATCTAGACATATGGATAGTTAATCCGATATAAAATTGTACCTTTAAGCATTTTAAAACCTGTTTCTATGTAGAAAATTTGACCTTTATATGGCTTGTGGGTAACAAACTTGTTAATAGTAAACTCTTCAGCAAGAGTTTCCGAATAAAGATTTAAATTTTCTAAGAAGAATTTTTAAGTATCAAGATCTCACTGTCCGCGTAAGTAGGACAGCTGTAAGTGTTTATCAGATTCGCTTAAAAATCAAACATTTTTAGAGATCTAATCTCTCAACCTCTAGACGGTGATTTGTATAAGTTGAAGAACTTTTTACTATTAAAAATTAATATGATAATCGGTATCTAGGTGACCTTCACCATTGTCAAAACGGGCTGCAATAAAGTCTACAGGATATTTCACAAGCCAAGAACCTATAGAGTAATGTTTCTAAAATGTTGAAGGTATCAGCATGAACTGCTTGGGGTCATCGTGATGGCTGGAGCCAGTGGTGAAGTCGGTAAGACACTCTACCGCGGATCAGTATGTGCTGGGTTCAAATCCTGGGCTCGCCCATCACTGACATCGCTTTCGAGCGAGGAAACTGACGTTAACCTTAGCTTTAGCTTTTTTTATCATGCAGCTATGATTATAATTATCAGTATTGCATTAAAATGAAGATACTTTCTTAAGAATTTTTTTAATTGAATAATTTCTTTAACATTTGTATAAATAATTATATAATACAGGATCTATTATTTTTAAAAATATAATTCTAACAACGATATTTTTTAAAATCTCTGCCGACAATGAACGCAACTCTGCTCTTTCGGTCTTTTATTTTTGAATTTTATGGGAACATGAAAGGTAGTCTGAAGTTGTATTGGATACTTTCAAGAAGTTTCCATACTTCGACATGTAGCTTCTCTGAAATAAGCTTAGAAGAGAAGAGAAATTCATTGATCTCAACTTTAGTAGCCTATGTTTTCAAACAATTCAAATTAATAGAGAGATTTAGGAAGAAACTTTAAAAATAGACCTATATGTAATCTTAAAGCTTTAATATTGTAACATTTCATTTTTTATGATACATGCTAATCTAATATTAGCAGCATAATTACAAATACTACAACTGTATAATTCGAACAGCTGATTTAAGCATTCTGAATGAGACTAAATAATGTGGAATATTTGTATAAATTTATGGTGTGTAAAACGCAAACTGATTAATTAAATTTAATTAAATATTTAGTGGATAAATTTAAATTACAACAATTAAATTTCAATTTATATCTTGGTGTTATTCTCATATGATCAGTTAAAATGCAATGTATATCTGATCAATATACAATTAGAATAATTTATAATTCATAATTATGAAAAATTAGATATAACAATTTATGTTGGCAACTTTCATTATGTAGAGAAAACTGAAAACAGAGGACCTTGAGAAATAAATCAATTATAAAAGCCGGAGTCATAGTTCTGAATATGAAATAACAATGAATACTCTTTTCGTTTTCAGATATCAGTCAATTATGCAGTAAATAAATCTCTATATTCATTAGCGAAGCTTTTAATATTGCTTTGGCTCTTAACGAAAATCATTGACAGAATGACCTCCAACGATATCTCCTAGCAACGTCTAACCACGTGATAGTACAGTAACTGTTGTGAACACCCGTGGATCATCATCAGTGCCGCTGTTAAAACACATTAGATACACTTAACTCTCTCTCTCTCTCTCTCTCTCTCTGTCTCATTTAACTGTATCCAGATCTCTATTATAAAGGACAGCGCCAACTTTAAAGTCATATTTCAGTCTCGAAAGAGCATATCAGTGACGGGAAGAGTACTGGATTGAAATCCTGCATCTACTGAGCCACAGGCGGACAACTTACAGACATGCTACTGACGCAATCCTATGTATGCCAAAAGAGACAGAAATATCAAGAGTCGGTCACTTTTATACAAAGAGCATTTGTTTATCTTTCAGCTGCTAGCTAAATATCAAATGAGAGAATATCAGATTTGAGAGATACAAGCAGCAGGTATTTATAGGCAAGAGGTCGCTTATCCTTAGATCTAACTTCAAATATGAATTTCCCATCGACACGTCTGGTGTTATAATCTCCTAAGATATTGCAGACATTCTTTTTGGGACATTTGATTTACGGAAAATCCTGTCTGCCAAAATGCGCCGCAATTAGGCGATCAGCTAAAATATGGCAATAACCGTAAACATGATGTACTGATTCGTTGAAGTGTTTTTCTTAAAAGTCGATCCCAGGCGGTCAAATAAAACTAAATTAGAAATGTTGATTTACAGCCACACTCTTGAGAAGCCACAGGCTTCTGAGGTTTACGTTAATGCCATTTCACATTATTATATTTGTAGTCAATTTCCTACAATGAAGTTAACATGGGCTCGTCACTGATAAATGATTGAATGGATGGTTTTGAATGAAAGAACGAATAAATATATGAATTAAAGATTAAATAATAAAAGTTCGAACTAGCGAAAGGACAGAATGAATACATGTATTTAATTAATTCAATTACAGTCACATACCGTACTTGTAAATTTTGAACAGGTCTATTAAAAAGAGCAGGTCCATATTAAATGTTACCAACAAGGCAGTATGCTAGAACATGTTTGTAAAATCTTTACTATTTATTTACATGGATTTATATCAATCATTATCGTACAATTCCAAAGCTATAGAGATACAGAGAGAGCAAGAGAGAGAGAGAGAGAGAGAGAGAGAGAGACAGACAGACAGACAGACAGAGAGACAGACAGAGAGAAAGAGAAACAGAGAGAGAGAGAGAGATAGAGGAGAGAGGAGAGATAGAGAGAAAGAGAGAGAGAGAGAGCGATAGATAAAAAGAAAGATAGAGAGAGAGAGAAAGAGAAAGAGGGAGAGAGAAAGACAGAGAAAGATAGCGAGAAAGAAATCGAGAGAGATTTCTAGTAGATGGTGATAAAGAGAGTAGGAGCTACAGAAGTTAAGGGATCTGTAGCAAATGTAGTATTTGGGTTAATGTTGAGTGCTAATGAATAATGTCCACCCGCTGGGAGGCCGTCACTAGGACAGCTCTCTCGTAGCTGATGCACGGTCACTATGTGCCATCAAGGACATTCTGCTCCAGTGCTGTGTTCTAGACTAATTAGACTAATTTAATAAGTGAGATCAGTTCTAGGGTTCTCGTTCCTTCATGACAGGGCCATCTTCGAAAGCATTAGATCTCGTCCAAAGTTTTAATTTTCCGTTTTTATAGAACGAATTTCATATATTTCAATAATAATAGTAAAAAATAATAAAATAATAATAATAATAATAAAATTAAAATAAATAAATAATAATAATAGTAACAACAACAACAACAATAATAACAATAATAATAATAATATTATTATTATTATTATTATTTAATTAAAAGTTTAAAAAGAAGCGATTAAAATAATTTCTCTACACTCTGGGAAGTCGCATTAGCCAAAGTGCCACTGAAACAGACTGCATTGAAATGCTGGAGAGCAATAGACGTATAATAATAATTATTATTATTAATATTATTATTATTATTTATTATAGTTTTTATTTACCCCGGGTGTAAAGAACCCGAGGTTTGATAAAAACGATTCGGGCAATGCGTGCTGAATAGCCGCCCGGCTTCTCGAGGTCATCTAGCTGCTTAAAATAATATTTATTATTATTATTATATTATTATATTTAATAATATTTATTATAATTATATTTTTTATTTATTATTTATTTATTTATTTTATTATTGTTAATTGACTATTGTCATTTTGAATTGACTATTGCCATTTTGAACTCGCTGTTACCATATTGAACTGATCATGTAATGGCGCTATATGACAGATCAACTCTATGTCGACTCTTCCCTTGAGAGCGGAATTGACATGTATAGGATCGGATTGTATACATAAGAGTCGAGCTTTGGCTGCAATGAATCAAACCTGTTGTTATGACAAGGGACTTCCGCATTATTCTCATTGTAAAATCATCCCAATGTCGTTTATATGTTGCATTTTACATAACTTTACAGAGGATACTTAACTATCCAACCTGCAATTGTATATAGAAAACAATGATTAATGTTTATCGTCAGTTTCTTCGACCCATATGATATAATAAGTACCTAGTCAGGTACAGTTGACTGTACGGGGCACCAAGGTAGATAATTAGTCAGTGTTGATTGTGTATTTCTTACTATAAAGATCTAAATAAAAATAAGATGAAGATTGCTAAGTAGGAAACTAGAGGCGGCCTGAAGCCTTGAGGACCGACAGACAACACTTGTAAGAGAATTCTGTTCACTTTGCAGACGCATGAGAGAAAAAGATAGCCATATAGCATTGAATTGCTGTAGCCTAGTTTCTAATGAACAATTGAGTTGGTATGAACCAGATGCAAATATTCCGCCAAATATTATAACTAAAAATAAAGAACAAATTCAGTATAGTTAAAAATTATAAAGTCTTCATTTTTATTTTTATTTTTTATTTTTATTGTTTATTCTTCTATTTTTCTTTTCTTAAAGAAAAGTAAGTTAAACATTCTTATCATGCTTCCCATGTCTGATTCACTTTTCAGTTATAGAAATCAAGCACCTATGACGCTTAATCATGAATGATACTAAATCTCTCCTTAAATTCCATCATGTAAGGGCCTATAAATCAACATGTAATAATGGAATAATTCTCTGAAATTCACCAACCTCTTTGTACCGTTGAACAGCAGTCCAATCATGTTTTACTACGGCTGATTGTTGATCTAATACTTCAGTGGTGCGCAGGTTTCATAATATCTTGGGTGAAGTTCGATAAATTATTAGTAATAAGTCTTGAGATAAATCCTGAGTCAGTGAAAATTATCAACGCACCGGTATACACGATAAGTGAGCTTGTTGAAAGTCAGTGAACCTTAGAAATAGTCTAGAATTCATAATGTGGAAAAAATTCTCTGAGAGCGAAAGATAACTACGAGAGAGCCTACCGCATAGAAACAATGAAATGTTTGTTTCTTGAACAACTGAGACCAAGAACAAATAAAACAACAGCGGCGGGATAAAAAAGTTGATTTTAATAATGAAGTCAGGGAGTAAAATTGTGCTAACCAGCGTAACCATACGGTGGATAGTTATTTATTTATATATATTTATTTTTCCCGTGTTGTGTCCGAGACCCTGAAAATAGACCAACAAAAACTGCTCGTGTAGTAAGAGTAGACTGAGAAAGAACTGAGGAAGGCAAAAGGAAATCACCTCAGAAGCCATTACTATTCCCAAGCTATTGGCTATATTAAGGTTTGGAAAAGGCATAGCATTTTGTGAAAGGATTAAATTGTTGATCGATGGATTGCTCTTTATCGAAAGTGAATAGCAGCAGATAAGTAGGAGTCTGTACCATGAACCTGCTACTTAGCTGAACAATCGGGAAGGAGAGTTTTAGATGAAGGATCTAGAAACATTGAAAGTTTTAGTTTAGCAATATTAAGCCTAAAGCAGTCACGCCATTTAAAACACTGCATATGCTGTCGATAAATGAGATTAATATTTACGCTAAATAGAAATATTAAATATTTGTAGAATTACCATGTTTTACAAGATTTATAATGCGACATAATCTAAATATTAAATGTTCTCATATAAGATTCAGTTTGCAGCTTAACATGAATTAATGATATTTATTATTAATAAAAATATTCAGTCCACATACCTGTAAAACCTTTTTTATTTTATTTTTGTTCTTTTTATTTTGAGTAATAAGATTTTCTACTAAGGAAAATGTTATCATTATGAAAGTATCTAAATTTTTCTAACTTTGCAGTTCTCTAATTCATTTTCTTTTATTCAAATAAATTGTATAATAAAGCATTTAATAAATTCTTTATTCTGCACAACGAGCAACTTCGATCTAAATCTTCTTTACAACCAGGAAATGCCACATTCAAGCCGCATTAAATGACATTTTGACTGCCTAGGAGCATTAATTTCTTATTTATTTGTGCAAAGAATACAAAAGCTATTTCAAATCGCATTGCTTTTGATAAGCTCCTTTCAGTAAATTGAGTTCTTTGCAACTTTTCCAAATCTTCTTGCAAAAATGTGTTGAAATTCAATTCCTGGCAAAGTCTGCAACTTTTCTTAATAGCAACCTGTCGTAGGCAGTGAGGTAAGCAATTAAGAACACTATTATACTTACAATCAATCCTCAACACCGCTCTATCCGCTCTATTCAGCAAGAATGCTAATGCTCTATATTTCTTTAGGAAAATTTAGAGTCATTTTGATGCAATATCGACCGTTTTTTATCAGAATCATTCAGAGGCTTTATTCATTTAAATTTGTGGATTCATCTTATTCGTAGAAAAAAACAGCTAAATAACTTATTTAGCCATGAAGAATCTGTAGATCGATAGGTAGATTTCCATTGCCTTCCTCAGTTATTGTGCAGTCTCCTTTTGCGATACGTGCAGTTTACGATTGGTCCAATCTTCATTGCTCGGACACAACACGGGAACATGATATCTGTCATTTCCTCTTCTAATGCACTGCCTAACTGCATGTCCATGTCTCATAACTCTTTCAACCAATTTTATCCTCAGCTTTCCTTTTTATCTCTTTTTATCTCTATATATGAATATGTTATCAAATCATCAAACATTCCATGTTATGGTTTTCCTCTGACTGTTTTTATTTAACTCATTATACTTAATCAGTGAATCTTTTATTTTAATCTCTAATCCACTGAATCATTTAACCAATGTTTAAATGTTTTTAGCTTTACCATTGCTATAAAGTACATTATCATTTTAATTATCACTCTTTCTCTTTCTCTCTTCCTTCCTCTCTCTCTCTCTCTCTCTATCTCTCTTTCTCTCTCTCTCGCTCTCTCTCTCTCTCTCTGTCTCTCTGTCTCGTTCTGTCATTTTCGCTTTCTTTACTCATCCTAGTTGGCGCATTTGAAAAATTTCAATATGCAAAACACTGCTTGCGGTAACTAACAGCGTCTTCACTTGATTCCCTTTTACAATTTGTGCACTACCATATTTAATGATTTGCTTGCAGATCGTTCGTTCTTCATTCTATGCTGACGATGCCGCTTCATTTCCATCTTGCTCAATATTTACAACCCTAGAGGGAAATCTAAAATCTTATTCACTGTTTCATTCCCAATATTAAACAAGCAGCTCAGTTTCTCTTATCTTATCTACGTTTATCTTACCCATCTGCGCATTGTTTCTAATCTTCATGTCATATCTGCCAATTAATAATTGATTTCTGATGCTGTAAGGAAATTGATGAAATATTTTCTGAATTTGAAGTACATGCAGGCGATGAAGTTGTTTCACTATAGACGTTAGTGACACAGCATTCGGATGAAGAAGTGGAAGTTAATTTTTCATAGTAGTGGTCCTAATTCATTGCAGTAGATATAATAAAGTGGCTTATTTAAAAACTGGTCGACTTTGAAAAAATATTTAACGTAAATGGTTAAAATGAAAGCTGACGCTGTTAATCAACTTAACAAGCAGTTTTGGTGTCTAAACGTCAAATACATACAATATAATAATAATAATAACAATAATAATAATATCATTAACATTATTATTATTATTAAATATAGTAATAATAATAAAAGTAGAAAGAGACAATCCTGTCAAAGAAATATATATATATATATAAATAGGAGGATCATGACTAATAGCTGCATTGCTAATGGTAAGTTTCATAATTGAGTTTTGCTTTTCAACAGAAAATGCCGATAAATTTAAGTATTCCACGGTATAATCAACAATGTTCATTTCTTTCCTGATCATTATCTCAGAGAAAGCGTTGAAATGGTCTCCTTCTTCGAAACTTTTTGTCGCCAATTTAGAGATTTTCGCGAAAGATGACTGACAAATACATCATCATGCGGATTCAACAAGTTTCGACTTTAAAACTCCTTCACTGTATTGACGTCTTAAAATATCACCTAGTCTGGGACAGTCTTACGTCATTGAGAATTTTTCTTACTACTTTATTGAAAATATTTTTCCTAGTACCTTACAGAAAGTGTTTTGTTCTAGTACTTATTGAAAATGGTTTTCCGAGTACTTAACTGAAAATGCTAGTACTAGTACTTTTTGTGATTTTGATTCTCTTACATGACAGTTGGATAACACATACTTTTACAAAGAATTTTTGTTATGTTGTTCTTATTGCACTTCTTAGTTCTTCTTTCTCACTTCACTACTATTAGCAGTATCTTTCTTCGTATAAAATTACGCTATCGTGTAACGCATCTAGCACGAGTTTTAGTTTCATCTTAGTTACATCTAGTCATACTCTCTGTCAACTGATCTAAAATGTGAATTTATGCATGAAGATAAAGAAGCGCACCCTCTACCAATAAATGTACATTCATTTCAGGGAGGGTACATGAAATGAACCTCCTCTCTCTCTCTCTCTCTCTCCCTCTGTCTCTCTCTCTCTCACTCTCTCTCTCTCCCTTTCTCTCTCTCTCTCTCTCTCTCTCTCTCTCTATCGTGTTTTGGCATCTATCAGGCTCATGTTTATTCCTAGCCACACCTTGCACGCAAAATATGAGCACTCCATTGACCAAGAATGAATCCAGTCACTATGCCTAATTCAAATCTCCACCGAACCTTAATGTATCTTCAATCTATTGAAAATCATGATCTATACTGGTTGCATATTTGCTTTCCTCAATTTCCTGCTAAGTCGCCTCATACAACACGTGCAACGTATTGTTGATCTATTCTATAGTGATCCGGACACAACGTGAGGTATATAAATATATAAGCAAGAAAATGCCAACTAAACGTATATCGGCCCTAATTTGCGGAATTACAAACTTACAACTATAAATGAGAATAGGATCCTTTAAGTTCAATCATTATTCTTCTTGTAGTTCTGATCCTAGAATAGAAGTAACTCTTTCAAGACTTTCTAAATCACAATATCCTCTTAAATCTTTCTAGCAACACAACATTCTCTCAAGGCCTTCTGGAAAAAGTAATCATTGTTTAGCGATTACAATCTCTCTATTTAGAATGTCTTAATAGCGTAGAGGTAACGTCATGAAGTTTTAAATGACAGGTCCTAAGGTGAATTGAACCTTCGTGGGTTCGAATCCCAGCCGCGCTGATCTGAGAGTAAAATCTCGGACATTCACTGGACTGGTTACACGGAAAATGGAACAAATCATGCCTAACGGTTTAAACATGTGGTGATAAAAAGTGATAGATATCAATACAGTTGATCATTTCACTATAATGCGTGTTTACTTTTTTACTCTAAACTCAACCAATACCAGGTTAACTAAATACTTAACACAGTAATAGGTTTTGCTTTTAAGTAAATAAATTGACAATGTGCTAATTTTAATGGAAGTATATACGAGCGTAGTGTAACTAATGCGCAACTTTTTGTGTAGCTTGATTACTAGATATGAATAACTATTTAATTAAATTACTTAAGATATTAATAAAGTAGGGAGGATTTAAATTTCGGTTCGTCATCCGAAAATGATTTCAGGGAACCTCTAGCGGAATATGTAACTGCAGGCAGCTACACGTCAAGAAAGCTATATATATATATATATATATATATATATATATATATATATATATATATATATACATATATATATATATATATATACATATATATATATATATATATATATACATATATATATATATAGCCCTAGATATATATACATATAGGCCTATATATATATATATATATATATATATATATATATATATATATATGTATATATATATATGCACATATATACTGAATATATATATACAGTATATATATATATATATATATATATGTATATGTATATATATATATATATATATATATATATATATATACACAGACAGTAGAGAAAGCGATACAATGCATTCCGGTAGCCCAATTCATAATAAGATTTATGGAGAAATCAAATTAATTTGTTTGATGAGACAAAATAGAGATATAACCATTCGGTTCAAACAGATAGAGAGTTCAGTTGTATCTTTAAAACACATAAAACACATTAGCCACCAGAAATTCTAACCGAAACAGCTCCTAAAACGCAATCATTGACTTGAATGATAAGCAACTAGGCTATCAATAACGATCTTCAGAATTTCACAACATTAAATATTAAAACTCCTTAGATTCTGAAGCTCTCAATTCTGTTATCATCACGCGGCTAATCGAATCTCGAAGCTTTATGGGACCAAAAACTTAGAATTTTCGGAGATAATTAATACGATATGCCTGCTTTGAATTTTATAACGGTGCTAAAAATGTCAACTTACTTTTTATATTTCATAGATAAATTCTGTAATCAATGACCAATTAATATAATTTAAAACTAGTAATGGCAATAGTTTTATGCAGAAAAATTGCTAAAATATGACTAGAGGTACCCTAACAACCAAATGCCATAATATATCGCCTTAGAATTTTAAAAGCACTATCACCATGAGTTGCATTAATATTGAAAATAATCTTCTGAAGTGCAAAACTTTCAAGATTACTGTACTAAAGAAAGTAATGACTAACTTTTAAAAGGGAGAAAATCGGATAGAAAATAGAATGTAAATGGCCAGTTCTGGAGCTTGCTCTACTACATGTAGGTCTTGATTAACTTAACTTTCTTACACGTATATAAATTTAATTATAGATACCTTTTAAATAAACATAGCCAATTTCTTTGTACAGAGAATGCTGAATTTTGATACCGAATCTAGTTTATCTACGTTTATGAGCCGTAAACAAGGAGGATCAAGGTTGCTGAGAGATGCATGCTTGGCGTAGTACTGGCGATTGTATACAAACCTAAATCTACGATCTATAAACACGTCCTACGCTTTATTCATCTAGGGTTTTATTCCAACCGGATGTAGAATTGCACCGTCCTGCAATTACAGTATGTGGCTAGTAAAACCGGTAAAAGATGCACGCAGAATTTACTCACTGGCCCTATAAAGACATGATCAAGCGGCTAGCAATTCATTTGTAATGCAATAGTTAAGAAACAGCTTACTTATAAACTGAGCAATTAATCAATCAATCAACGTATCAGTTCTGGACATCTTTATTGGCTTCACATATGACTACGCACAGACACATCCTGCTCATTGGTGATCCATGTAAATGCCCTGGAATCACGCCATGAGAGTTACATCAGATGCAGATAGCCCGGTCCGTGTGGCCCATGTTTGTCTAACACTCTATTATATATCGGCAGTTTAGGCTCAATGTACTGAGTTCACGAGATAGATATAATCCGGTAATGCGTGAGCCTGTCTAATGATGGCTGAGTATTTTATCCATTGCTTGGCAATGCCGTCCACAAGCATCAGCTGCTATTAACACTAATTGATGTAGAACTGCATTCAGCTGTAGGCCTGTGTTCCGATTTAGATATCCCTAAGATATCGTCGGGCGATCAAACGGAGGATTTGCATGTATTAAAAAAGCTAATGTTAACGTCAGTTTCCTTACTCGAAAGCGATGTCAGTGACGGGCGATCCCAGGATTTGAAACCCGCACATACTGATCCGCGGACGAATATCTTACCGACATCGGCACTGGATCCAGCCAGTGCCGATGTTTGGCTAAAGCCAAAGACAAATGCGCAGGGTGAGTTTAACGTCAATCAATTTCCTGTCCGATAGCATGTCAGTTGACGAAGAGCTCAATGAATCAGAACCCTGCACCTACTGATCCGCTGTGGAACATCATGTCAATAAGCCACCGGCTCAACCCATTGATTGATATATCAATGGCTGTTGTCTATTAATGAACTTTGAAGTCGCATAGAAGATATCAACTTCTCTCGACTGACCTGAGCTTTGAACTCAAATCAATGGCATCAAACGGGAACCGATTACACTGATTTTCAGTTAAATATCTTTTCTATTATTTCAGCAGACGATGAATTTAACATTGACTGGGGCAGATTAATTAATCGTCAATAATGCCTACCAATACATCAGAATTTCATCGGTTGCTTTAGTGAATGAAAAGCTATTTTGCTATTAGCAATATTTTAAACCGATGTCCAAATGTTCAACATGTTTATCCCTGACTTCACTGAAATCTGCTATTCATTGCAGGCATGAGGTGAATAGTGAAACCAAATTTTAAAATAATTAAATAATTCAGTTTATCGGTTATGATATCTAATCATTCCAATGATTAACTTCAGTGTAGTGATGTCATTGTTTCTGCGTGTTAATAGCTCCATTAATTCGCAGGCGTTTTCAACAGAGATAAATGACAATTTTGACGACGATGGAGATGACATCTATCAAAGGGCTCGATACATACAAATTTTTAATAATAATAGTAATAATAGTAATAATAATAATAGTAATAATAATAATAATAGTAATAATAATAATGATAATAACAGTAATAATAATATTGGTTTAACGTCCTTTTTCATACAAGTATGATGTCAGAGACGTCCCCATCACAAGTCACTACAAATCGATTCACCCCAAAACGATATGAAAAAACATGTGCTGAAGGGAAAGAATAAGATCTTAAACAGAGCCGGACCGGTGATCAAATTTTTATAATTAATATGATCAGATAGTTGTGCCGCCACTGCGACAGGATGACAAATCATGACCTACAAGCTAAAGCAACCAGTCCATTGGATGCGCTGTAAGTCAAGTGACCAAGTTTTATAGGCGTGAGTAACTTATGACCTTATTTAGCTTATCTTTCATTGGTTAATCTAAAATGGCGGTGAGAAAGGCTATATTTTCAGTCAGAGAAGATCCAGGTTGGATTCGAACCGATGACTTCCTGTTTGTCTGGAGAGAGTTTTATCCACTTAGTTACCCGTATAATACTTAGTAACTCGTTATACATTAAGCCACCCAGCTACATGTATTCTACGCATTCTACGCTGTTATGCAGATATAATGATGATATAGCTTCATTTTTCAGTGTTGTGTCCGGGACACGAAGAATAGATCAAACGTAAACTGCAAATGTGCCGTAAGAGGAAACCGAGCAATTAACTGAGCAAGGCAACGGAAAAAAAACATCAGAAGCCACATTATTCCCAAGCTGTAGGCTACAATAACATGTGAATAAGGCATAATCTTTTTGTGATGGGATTAATTCGATGATCGACGGAGTGTTCTTTATGGAGCGTGAAAAGCAGCATGGTAGTAAGAATATTTACCTTGGACTTGTCACTTGGCAGAATAATAGAGCGAGAGAGGTAGCCTAAAGTAACTGAGCAATTAGCTACAAATTGGAGATAAAGTGTGTAATATTTGCACTAGATGACATTTTCGAGTACATAATGGAACCTAAACGCGGATCTACCGCAAACTGCTAATTATCATCGTCCGATGAAAAACAGAATATTAAATACATCGAATGTATCAACGG
Source organism: Enchytraeus crypticus (assembly GCA_905160935.1). Taxonomy (NCBI): domain Eukaryota; kingdom Metazoa; phylum Annelida; class Clitellata; order Enchytraeida; family Enchytraeidae; genus Enchytraeus; species Enchytraeus crypticus. The sequence continues at coordinate 1,283,648 of CAJHZI010000414.1, read as the reverse complement.
AGTATAGTGTTTGTAAAACTTGAAGTAACTTCTCACGGTTTAATTTCTAAACTTAAAATCAATCGGTCGAAAACTGCTCCTGTTTCGAAAGAATTGACTGTAAAGTTGTAAATGAGATGCGACTTTAACGTCAGTTTCACTCTTCCAAAGCGATATCGGTGACGTAAGTCCAGTATAAAGTAGATACTAAGTTAAACTAAGGCTGATCATGCTTAACCTTTAGCTTGCGAAGCAGTAGGTCTTCATCATGAGAGGCAGTGTTCTTTTTTTCTACATGCTGGAGCTAAATTTTCAAACAGCAAGTGTGTAAAGCAACGAGTTTTTCATATAATTTTTAAGGATCGACCAAATAATTTGAAGATATTTGAACTCTCCAAGATTCATTTCTCGGTAAGGTAATAAGACAGTGTGGATAGACATTAGATCAATGACAAAAATCGTATTGTATATTTAATTTTGTGTATAGAAGTTATTAAGTTTAGTTAAGGATTAGAGTTATGATTATGGTTAAGGACAGGGTTAGGGTAAGGTATAGGATTTAATTTTAATGGTATTAGGGTTATATTAACGGAATAAGGGTTAGGGTCAGGGGCGGATCCAGGAATTTTTTAAGGGGGGGTCCGAAATTGTTTTTTGAGAGTGTACATTTTTTTGCTTACGCCCCGCCTTTTTCGGGGCATGTGACGCAACCAGACAAATTTCTGTGAGGGGCTCAAAATTTGTTCACTACAGCGTTCGGCTGATAGAGTGAGTGTATCCTCGTACCTTAACCCCCCCCCCCCCGCTTATACCCGTACTAAAGTCAGGGGAAAACTTTTTCCTCCAATGCATTGGTTATGCATTGGTTCAAGTGAAAATTGAGAGCTAGTGAAATGGTCATCCTCGGGCCCCCTTCCATTATACAGTGCTCCTAGTATATCCTAGAAAAAATCGAGCTATTGGAACTGCGTTCCTTGTCGTGCCCCCCGGGCCCCACTCAACTACTGCTATTGCTAACATATTTGCACATCGAAATTGCCATAGAAACAATGAAAATATAGTTTAAAAATGTTTTTCGGCGGACCTAAAGGGGGGGCCCGGGATCCCTGAACCCCCCTGGATCCGCCACTGGTTAGGGTTATATTAATGTAATTAGGGTTAGATTAGATGACATTTAGAATATGATTATGAATAAACAATACGATCATTGATCTAATGTCTACCGACAGTGTGAATATAATATTATGTGTTTATTTCAATGATATCTGACATAAAGCAGACAGATTGCATGGTTAGAAAGGCAAATAAAAAACTGTTCAGCACATTAGAATTCATTGCAATGAATTGATTAAGTCATCATCATCATCACCTTCCCTTGAATCCTAGTTTACCTAGGGTCGGGATACGAATAGACGGTCTTAAATCCTCTCTGTTTTTGTAGCAATTTCTGGAGCTTAGGCGCTCACCAACCGAATGCCCATTCTGACGTTGATATGGAACTGAGTGCTTTAGTCGCCTTCTACGACACGTGCAGTCACAGGATGGTCAATTCTTCAAACAACCCGGACACAACACGGGGCAAAATGAATTGATGAAGTAAAGCTAATTAATTAACTAAGTAATACATAACCTTTTACTCAATAACGAAGCTTATTTTATAAAAGAGATATTTGGAGTGCATTTGAATTTAAGAATACAATATAATTGATCAATTATAATATTATAATATAGATAACTAAGTCACCAGCACTCGTAAGTTATGACAATAGAAATAAATGATGGGAAGCATATATATATATATATATATATATATATAGATATATATATATATATATATATATATATATATATATATATATATATATATATATATATATATATATATATATTGATTGCAGTAAATACCAATAATAAATTTAGGAGCAAACTTTGTAAAGCAGCCAGCTATTGATAGGATACAATAAATGATATGCAAACTAACCAAACGGTTAATGTATGTTTATAATAACAATAATGGCTGTCAACGTGGATAATTCTTTCATTATAATGTCCCTTTATCCATTAATGTATGTGTTGTGCAATTTGACACTTGTTCACAATAGACTAACATTTTAGTTTCATACCATTTTAAAGAAATTAAACTAGTTTTGAGACATTCAATTATTATGTTAAGTCATGACTATGCTCTTGAGTTTCTACATTAGTATTGTAGGCTATTTAGTTTCTTAAGCACTTAAACTTGTATGTACATGTTAAAATGATAAGTTTAGTGACAAACCTCTATAATAATATTAATCAGGAATAGCAATAAGAAAGATTAACATATGTAGCACCGTTTATTGGTCAATAATGATGCTAAGGACTTTTTCATCATTAATAAAATGACTCAAGCAATAAAAAGTTTGAATACTTTAAGGTAAGAAATGAGATAAATATCAGCAATGATTACTGTATAGGAACCTACTCCTAAATACATAGTGGAATTTAGATATCTCTTGCTCAAACATCAATTATTACACGGACATCACATTTCTGATAGTTTTCTTTCACCGGGACATAATAATTAGGTTAATAAAAATGTGTAAAAGTAACAAATGTAATAGTTAAATTAAACAGATAGGCCCTCAGTCATGAAATGCTATAAAAGTTCTAAAATCATGTTTAACGTCAGTTTCCTGCTCAATAGCATATCAGGGAAAATTCTGGATTTGAACTCAAAACCCATTGGTCCGTTGTCGAACAGCATGCAAAATAGTCACCGGCTCAGCACAACTTAAATTTTTTTTAAAGCGAAGGCCTACACGTATTAACGATAACTATATTACATAAAATAAAATACTATTTTATAAAAGCTTACCTATCAGCAAATCAGAACTTCAGAAGAATTTCTATATCTCCAGCTGACTTGAATGTCTATAATTGTTAAAATTCTCTAAAAATTTGCTTATCAACTGGAGTTCACATAAAGCCACTAAACGTTTCATGCACTAGGTATATGCCTATGACAAAGATGTTGAACTGCAGGAATGAAAACTGTAAAAGATCACGGCATTAAGTAATGTGTTTCACTAATTAACATACTACATAGATGTTAGGTGGCTTACTTGGTAACAAGTAGTTGGTACCAAGAAAATAGATGGTGAAGAAAGAAAGGGTCGGTAGGTGAAGACGTTCAATAAGTGTTTAAGCAAATGGATACAGATAACGGAAACAGAAATGATCAGAGCAACACTGGACAGAGACATATGGAGGAATATGACCATGACGGCCCAGTCTTGAAACAGACTCTGCACTTCAAGAAGAAGTTGGTCCCAAATTTTCGTTATAATCAAGGAGCCGTATTTATATTTCAGACGTACGGGCTCAAATAGCAGGAATATTACTACATGTTATAAAAGTTGTTTTTGTAAAGTTACTTGTATATATATATATATATATATATATATATGTATATATATATGCGTGTGTGTGTGTGTGTGTGTGTGTGTGTGTGTGTGTGTGTGAGTACATGCATGAATAAACGGGCTCGAAAAAATTGTTACGTCAACCAAGTTTTTACTATATTCCCTTCAAAAATAAAGTCACGGCCTTTTTTAAGGGAGGACAAGACTATCCGTTTATGGGCCTGACGAGACTGGGGGTTAAAGCCCCCCCCCCACCGCCCTCTAGATCAGCCAATATATATATATATATATATATATATATATATATATATATATACATATATATATATACATATATACATATATATACATGTATATATATATACAGTAAATATATATATATACAGTATATATATAAATACATATATATACATGTATATATATATATATATATATATATATATATATATATATATATATATATATATACAGTAGGCTATTTATATATATTGCATGCAGTTAAATACCTATGCAGTATGTACATGTATGTACAGGTATGGGAGACTCTAGATCACCAAAATTTATTCTATTTTTCATGTCGTCTTATGAAATTTAAGTACAATTACATGTAGGCCTAGGCCTATGGTTAGATGTATGCATAAGTGCAGCTAATACTCTAACACTTTTGCAATGTCAAGACTATCAATACCAAAACTACTGACTATAACACACCGGAAGGTTAAGCTATAGCTTCACATGACTTGTAACGATAAGTAACTGATACTAATCGGACCTGTGACTGTATTCAACTTGGAACGATAACTAGAATACACTAACGTTGCCGTTCAGACGAAGCAAGTCTTATAAAGCCTCGGTTGAGTTTTATAAAGCTTGCATTGAGCTGAGTGTGGAAACTGTCTTTATAGGATGAAGCAATGGCTCCATCTACTGGAGAGAGACTGTTTAATATCCGTTTTAGCTATTGTAGTTGTATAATAATAATAACAATAGAAAGAAAAATAATAATAATTACTTCAGCAATTTCTTAAATCAGCTAGATAGCCTCGAGTAGCCGGGCGGCGATTCGGCACGTATTACTCGAATCGTTTTTATCAAACCTCGGGTTTTTTACACCCGGGGTATAAAAAATTTATATATAATAATAATAATAATAATAGTACTAATAGTAATAATAATAACAATAAAAGTAATAATAATATCATGCCTTACATTAGCTGATTTATCTTTTACACATGTTTAACTACGACGGACCTGCAAGAAACGGTTTACCGACCTTCTGCCCTCCTTCCCCTCGAAGACCGGCAAGGGCGGGTGCGTGGGGCCGATCCCTAAATCCAGAATATTCACAGTAGTCAAACCAAGATTTTGTTCGATATCGGCTAATACAGCGTCCTTGGGATCAGATTGACCTAATAAACGGACTATGATGGATTGATTTCCGGTTCGGCCGAATAAATTTGCAAGTATCATTCGCAATTTCAGAAACCTGCTTCTTCGCCCTTGTCATATGGATATATGGCCAAGATGTTGTCACAGTTGGTATGACTCTAAATCAAATTTAAATTTCATCGTAACCCTGCCCTATTCTGTAATTCTTAAAACAATATTTGCATTTTCAAAGAATAAAATACAAATTAATAATAAATAATACATGTATGTACTGAATCAATAATGATGAGAAAAAATGTTAACGTAAATTTGTTGTTCGATTTTAATTACGATTTTATACTAATATAATGTATGCACAAAGTATATGCACACACAAGCATACGCGCATGCACATACAAATTTACACTAATACATACATGTAGATACTTAGGGATAACTAAGTATCTCCAAAGATGATATTTGTAACAATGGTATTATAGAAATATAGAATTAAGATTATAGAAATCGTTTTGAAAGAATTATGTACTAAAAGAAACTTCCGCTTTTTTAACTTCCGTTTTCTCTTCATGTCCACGTACAAGTGGATCTTTAAATCAACTATAGGATTCCTTTGGTATACCATTATTTTTAAGGAACTCTGCTTCTGACGAGGTGGGCCCCATATGCTTTCCTCAGCTTCGACGAACATTTACTGGGCAGGGGTGTCGTTCCCTGAGAAAACAATCCTGTCTACCCAAATATATATATATATATATATATATATATATATATATATATATATATATATACATGTATATATATATATACAGGTATATATATAGATATCTGTATGCATGCACATTACATATACGTAAATACGCATATATATGCGTATATATACAATTACGAATATAGGTCAATAAGGCATACATGCACACATACATGTATATAAATATTCATGACGATACCTGTCGCTTTAAGCACTGAGCTATTTTGAAATTCAATGCAGCTCATATTGTTAAACATTTAACTATAGATTGCATCGTTAGTCAATGCCAATTTCAATGTTTGTTCTCTTTCGACCCTCTTACGAGGAAATGTCTCATCGTTTCAATCAATCAATAATTGTTGTTAATCTTGTTAGAGAATTCTTGAGCAGTCGGCGATGTCTGGATCAAATATTGATTCGATAACCTGTTTCATTTACTGATATAAATGCATTTACTGGAAATAACTACTTTGTTAAATACTAAAGATTACCAAATTAATAATTGCTTTATGAGATATTGAAAATAATAATTTAAATATATGATCACTACTATACTGATAGAAATGAATTTTTCGTTGGTAAATAGCGAATCTAAATTACTCATTAAAAATATTTTCAATATCTAAGACAAGGCCTATATATGACATTTCCTATAGTTGAGCTAATCAACTTTGCTGTAAAAAAAACTGTCAATTCAACCTTGAGAGCATCTTGATTAAAATGATTTTTTTGCTTAGTAGGGCCTACTTTGATCCCAAAAACAATGTCACGACACAGTTATTAAAATTAATCCAAGCTCAAGATGGTTTCAATGAAGGTTCAATATGAATTAATTACTGTTCTTCTTCTTCTTCTTCAGTGCACTGCCAAGTGGCAGGTTCAAGGTGTATATTCATACTCAAAGTCTGCTTTCTCGCTCCATAAGAGCATTACTTAGATTAACATGTTAATCCCTTCACAAAGTCCATGCCTTATCCACACCTTATGTAGCCTAGAGCTTGGGAAAAGTATGGCTTCTGAGGTGGTTTCCCGTTGCCTTCCTCAGTTAGATGGATCAAATACCATTTAATCCTGGGGGAAAAATAGTTCATGCTGAGGTTGGTCCCCTCTTGCCATCCTCAGCTCCTGTCTTAGTCGCCTCATACTTACACGCAGCAGATTGCTTGCGGTTGCCCTATTCTGCAGCGGCCCAACCACACCCGAGCACAACACGGGAAAAAATATTATGACTGAAAATTTCTGTAATTCATCTTTAGAGGGACATTTTTATGGCGCAGTCTATATATAATTGTTTGAATTTATTTTATAGCACAACGATAGACGTAGGCTACTATTAATTAAACATGAATACAACTATCTTTAGATTTCCATAGAGGACTTTCAACTGTATGACGTTAAGACTTTATAGTATATTAAAATTATAGATCAATTAATTAATCGGGCGAGTAGAAAACAAGAAAAAATATTTAAGAAGAAGAAAATCATTTTAGAAAAAAGAAATGAGAAAGGTTTTAGCTTCTTATTTATTCGACAAGAGAGACCAAGTAATTTTTTCCTTCATGCAGACGTAACTCCTCAATTTACTGTAAAGCCCTACTAGTTAAATGAATTTTCAAACGGCAGTGCAATTCATTTATCTTCTTAGAGTTCCAATTGCATATTGAATATAGGCCTACACTTCTTTTGTGCTCCTGTTGACCTATTTCTTCTAATAAGAATAAAAAGTATTGAGAAATATCCTGTACGTAAAAACGTTTTCCCTCTCATTGCACACTGCCTACTGGCAGATCCATGGTATGTAACGTCTACACGCATTTCTATCTTTCGTTTTCCTCTTCAGGTCCACATATGAGAGGATCTTTGAAATGTTAAAATCCTTATAAAGCATACAGTTTTTCTGAAAGCACGCTGCAAATAATTATAAATTTATCCCCAAACAGAAGTCTCGAGGCATTATCCATGTATGATTGACGTTCGCATCCTATACCCCAGTTCCGGTAAAATATAAAATTAATACATCTGAATTTTTACCAATTTATATTCACTGTAACTTTATCAGTCACACATCTGTGTCCTGTGTAGACCACTCGTCAATAAAAAAACGAAACTAACTATGGTTCGTGGCGTGAGATATCAATTATAAAATGCTAGAGCTAAAATATACGATGAAATGAAGAATAAAGAACTTTCATCTCTACAACTTTTTGCTATTTTGAACTCATCCTCTGCGGGAACTAAACTAAATATCTTTTTATCGATTATTAAAATTTCCTCTGAGTGTATTTTGAACGTTTTAGACTTCGGTATCATTTCTTCTCAACACACATATTAAATACAGGTTTTAGCGGAATGTTTCAAGTAAACTCTTAAGTAAACTCTGCTTTCAGAGTTTACTTCTCCTAAGCAGATCCTGCTATAGCTGCTCATTATGGTATTACCGCACTGAGCTCGGTTTCTTTTATTCTAGCCTCTTTCGTATTGTTGTTTGTTTATCTAACTATATTTCCTTTACTATTGTTTGAAAAAGCTAAAAATTTGGTAAAGCTAAGGTTAATGTCAGTTTCCTTACTCGAAATCGATGTCATTGACGGAGAGCCCAAGATTTGAACCCCGCACCTACTGATCCTCGGTCGAGTATCTTACCGACTTCGCCACTGGCTCCAGCCATTGGCGAAGTCGGTACTGAGCGAAAAGAATAATCTGTGCTGAGATTAACGTATTACGAAAGGATATGAAGTTCAATGCAATAGGATTTGTGGGTTATGATAAAAGTTGCAGGCTAAACTATTTGAATGTATACTAGTGAACGATATGAACCGCAAACAATATTTTTGATATACTGTTTGGTTATAATTGGGGCTAATGAATTAGCTTATTTGATAGATTAATGTTAAACGCAAGCTTCAGGCTGAATATTTCCTGAAGTAACCATGCACAACTATACAAGTAACCATTTAGAAGAAAGTTTGGACTTAGAAACTTTCTAATGTTTCTGCTATAATTATCATCATAAAAATAATAATAAATCACAAATGGATCATATTTATTTTAATTATTACATCAAACGTATTATGAAACGATTTGAAGTTCAATGCGATAGGGTTTGAGAATTGTAATTTAAGTTAGAGGCTAAACTATTTTAATGTACACTACTAAGACCTATAAATGCAGAGATTTAATATTAAAAGAAAAGAAATCGACTCTAAGATTTTAGAGGAAGCAGATTTTAATTAAAACAGTAATTTGAAACAGATGGTCAGTGACTTCGATAGGCGTATCGGTGTTCTACATTTCAGCTATTATGAAAGACCATGAAATGAAGCGTAATCAATGTAGAAGGTTCTAGAAGGTTCTAGAAGGTTCTTTTGGTGAATTTCCTCGAAATTAAACTAGGATATTATGCGTTTTACAAACGTTCAAAATCATATTACACTTCTGAACTCACTCTGATACTATACATAGAGAAGCCGTATTCATCAAATAGGCTTTATTTTCATTCTTTATAATCAGTATTCTATTTTTATTTTAAAAGCCCTTGCACGTTATTTAACGAAGACACGCAGCCTATTTTAACAGGCGCAAAAGGTGGGGATAGCCAAGGACCTCTGAACTTCTATAGGCCTATAATATATATATATACATGTATATGTGTGTGTGTGTGGGTATATATATATATATATATATATATATATATATATATATATATATATATTACCAAATATAATATATATAATATGTGGTAATAGGCCTATATATAGGCCTATAGTATATACAGAGGTCCGTAGGATAACAAACCGATTTGCGAAATCTCTACCTCGTATGATACATATTATCATTAAATGATTTCTAACTGAACTGACACTCCCTGAAAAGCTTTTAAAATCACGGAATGCTTGTGCAAATCCATGAAGCAGTCTGAATTGAAAAATAACGAAAACAATGCCTTAAAATTGCACTCTGTTATACCTTCTAGGCCGCTTTGCATTTGGATGATCATAAATTGTCATAGTTTTGTCTGATCCTCTCAATTACGGCCCAGTTAGATGCCTAAGATGGATAGTAATTAATATGTTGGAATGAACGCGTTATCATTGACAGAATACATGTAGTTTACAGTATCGACGGCAGATTATGAGAAGAAAATAATATATCTGGGTCTGCAAGTTGCAAAGCACTAATTGGATAAAGAAAGAAAGAGTCAAAAATTTGCGTGACTCTTAATGCACCCTATAGCGTTAAGCTAGTAGTATTATAATACACTGTGCTTTCTACGGCTTATTTACACTTTTCTGCCGAAAGTTTGACCCGTAATAACTGCACTAAGTTTGATTTTACAGCTTTCTCGATTGAGTTGATAAAGCTGTTACACAGTTTACTGCCAACTCAGGGCAATATTATTTGATCATATTATTGAGTAAGCAGGATAAATATAGGGTAAACGGGATAGTTTTCTCAGGGAATGACACCCCTGCCCTGCAAATGTCAGTCAAAGTTGAGGAAGTCATAGGGGCCCACCTCGTCAAAAAGCATATCCCCCAATAAATAATGGTATATCACGACAAAAATGAACGCCCCTAGTCCCGTGCACCCCTTAAATAGGGAGGGGGTGGTAAGAATCCTACGGCCAGTCGGCACCTTGGGTTCCCCACATATATACCAAGAGGACATGCCATGCGACTCAAAAGGAAGTGTAGACACATGGAATGTGAGCCTCATATGTGGAAATGAAGAGGAAGGCGGAAGACAGAGAAGAGTGGAGGCCTTATATACCATGGACCTGCCAGTAGGCAGTGCACTAAGAGAGAGATTATTGAGTATAAATATCTTATTATTTGTGACATTTGTATTCAATTCTTCAAAGTGCAGTATTTTTTAATTCTTCAGTATTCTCAATTCTACAGCATTCTTAATTCTTCAGTATTCTCAATTCTACAGCATTCTTAATTCTTCAGTATTCTCAATTCTACAGCATTCTTAATTATACAGTATTCTTAATTATTCAGTATTCGCAGTTCTTCAAATTAACGAACGAAAGCAACATTATCTCTCCGCCTCCGCTATTGAGTTAGAATCAAAATTAGCTAGTCAATAAAGTATATTTGTTAAAGACTCAAGAATGTGATAAGTTTTGAAATAGTTTTCTAGCTAAAATAACACATAATTCAAGTGAAAATTTCCTACAGTATATTATGCGAAATGATAGAAAGCGAAATAATGGAAGACATGTTACACTCAGTTCTATTTCTCCATTTTAGCGTTTTCTAATTTTCTGCGCTACCTTTCCAGCGCTTGAACATAGTTACAAACTTAATGGATTTTTGTCCAAAAGAAGAATAGTGTAAAGATTTCATAATATTTAAACACGTGCAATGGTGGTTATTGGCCATACTTTTGCAATCTACAGGTATTATCCTAGAAAGCCAGTAGCACTTAATTTTTAATTATTTTGAGCTTAATTTTTAATTATTTAAGCCAGTTGCTGTTTTTAAAAATTTCTATCCTACTCATTCTTAACAATTTCATTGTCTTATCTTGCTTTAATTGTTTTAGAACAAGATAGGAAGAGGGCGAGAATATGAAAGACGGTGAATTGGAAGAAGGAAAGATTGATCACATCCAACTAAAATTTCACCGTCTCCATAATTTTACATTTGGCATTTAGCATCGAACCTCACAACCCAGATTCCTAGATGTACAATTTCAAGACAACCAGTTCATGAAATAATCTCTTATCTCTTGCATTTCTCGCGTGCACATCTGCACATGAAGTAAAGAGATAGTATCCCATCGTAAAGTGCAGATCCTGAGGGATGCTGCATCCTGCACATGCACTGGCTAGCGCAGCTGATAACCTCCGGGTGCTTTATCTCTTACTCTATATGCTACATCTCTCTACATATTAGAGACAGAAGTTCATATATTTATAAAGTTTTACAATGACAATGGCACAAATAATAATAACTAGCTAATTTTCTTAAATCAATCACGTTACATTAGTAAGCTATTTATCTTTATATCCAAAATCCATCAATTTGTCAGACAGAAAATCAGCCAGTCGATCAATCAATCATTCAATCAATCAATAGATCCATCATAAGACTTTTCTAGTACTATTCTTATTAAGACGCTACATTAGTGCTAATTGGACTATGTAGAGTAAGATAGCCTAGAAAAGTAGGATCTCAACTTCTAGAATTCTCAAGATTATACATATCAATTATTGAGAAAAATTAATAATTAATTGGTTCACTAATTAATTATAGTAGCCATGTACAAAAATAAACTTCGAAAATCAACAGTGTGTATGAATATACACATTTAGTAGGCTATTGGATCTTTTGATGCATAGGATGTATTGGATGTATTGGATGTATTGATGAATTGATGTATTGGATGTATTGAATGTATTGATGTAGTGGATGTATTGAGGTATTGATGCATTGAATGTATTGTATTTATTGAATGTCATGTATGTACACACTCAATAGATTTACAGCAATCGTTATCCCGGAATGTACACAATACTGCAGTCTACAAATGTATTAGGCTGGTTACACTTGTCTATACAGTATCTTCAGTTTATCACGTCGTAGTTTCATCATCTTCTCACCTATTAAGGAACATCATAAGAGACGGTCGGGTATGGTTTCGCGTCCTCCGGCTTTCGATTTTCAGGCAAGTATTCTACCAATTCGATCAACTAGGCCTATAATTGAGATCTTTTTATTCGTCAATTAGACAACTAAGAAATATAAAAAGTGTCTTACAACGACAGAAACAGTGCAGATTACAAAACACAAGTGCGATAACTAAACAATCTTACACTAGAGCGCTTCAACAAAAATTATATAATAAGATCATGTCCAAACATTCCAGTGTGATCGAGAAATTGAGCTTTAAGGGGATATAAAGTAAATAATGCACAAATACATCTCCTCTTGCTATATCTGTTCAGTACTAAGTCTAATTACTGGCCCAATGTTTAAAACATGCATATACGACGTCTATTACCTTCCTACATTATAATGATCTCAGTCACAGGACCAATCAGCAAGTTGGTCTCATCCCGTAGTCAATCCACATCTACGATTACGCGATTGTTAACGGAAGAAGTAAAGGTTACACTTTAGTTTGCCTAAGTCTTAGTGTTTACGATGACGCGTGCTTTGGTCTATTGGATAGCGATGGAGTCTCAGAATCGGAAGGTCTGGGTACACGTTGGATATCATATTCTGTAAGTAATCATCCCATGTATTTGCAAAATTTACTGAGATCAACAGTCATCATAGACATCTTTCCTTGAATCCCAGTTTAACTATGGTCGGGGTTTAGAAATTTGTGTAGCAATTTCTTTTTTCTTTTAATTTCTGAAGTCTCGGCGCTCATCAACCGAATGTTCTTTCTGTCGAACGTTAATTTGGATCTTAGTCCTTTGTCATCTTTTACGACGCGTGCAGCCCAATTTTGGTCTATTCTTCAGCAACCCGGACAAAACACTGGTGACGCAACACGGGTAAAATAATTAATAAACTTAATAATAATTTAAATAATTAATTAACTATTAAGATCAATAGTTGTAAATAGCAAGGAACCCTATCATATTTATCAGCCATGTAAAATATTTCACATACACATCTTGCAAATAACCTAGAAAATAAAAGAATGAGCATGTGAGCTCTTTTGAAACACATACCGCTACACGTTGAACTATTCTCTCACATCCCTCGTCTATCACTTGAAATGCTGTATCTCTGATAATAAAATTATCGCAGTTTACTATGACTGACACAACCTGATGGTCGTTATGAGGTAGCGTTCCGTTTCAATATTAATGATGAAATATCGATGCCGCTTCGCCAATGAACATTTTATTCGTTCAGCCCATTCATGTACACTAATCAAACCTTAGCGGCTAACTGCATTGTCAGACCTCCTGAAAACTAACATATCGCACAATTTTGAAATATAGTAAAATAACTTTTTAGATTTTCACATAATCTAGTAAGGTAAGGCTGGTGCCAGTGGAGATTTCTGTAAGATGTCTGACCCCGGAATAATATGTTTGGATTCAAATCTTGGGCTCGCCGTTACTGATATCGCTTTCGAGAGATGAAACTGATGTTGACACTGGCTTTATTTATTTTATAACATTTTAAAATAACTTCTAGTAAACTGTAAGCAATATCACAAAATATCGCTAGTGTTAAGTACATTGTGATTTGTGCTTCAAAGATACTTTATACTACAAACATGTGCTTTGGCTTATTACTCATTACTAAAGTGTGTTTTTTGCTAAATGTATTTCATGGCATACAGGTTACCACATCATCATCATCATCATCCCTTGAATCCCATTTTGACCAGAGAGCCTCATGAAGCTAAAGTATGTTTCATACTGCTTATGTGTGCCTGATTCACACTACATTTATTTTGCTGTATGCCGCAAGTGTCTGCCTCAAGCTTCCATATAATGTCCTGCACTCCATTGTTACGAGCTTTGCGAGCTCATTGCGCGCAGATACTTGCCCTGCCCAAATGAGATAAGACAGAAGTCACCATGTCTGCTTTATTCCATGATTGGCTTCATACTACAAGTCTACTGCTTTATTCCACGATTGGCTTCATACTACAAGTCTACTGCTTTATTCCTTGATTGGTTGCATACTAAAAGTCTACTGCTTTATTCCATGATTGGATGCATACTACAAATCTACTGTTTTATTACTTGATTGGTTGCATACTACAAGTCTACGCGCTTAAATTAAGATATTTAAGGAGAACTTCAAGAGTTTCAAGGAGTAACTAATCAAATAGTAGGCCTATATGTATATATGATATTGGCAAATGATATGGTCCCGTGTTGTGTCGAGGTTGCTAGAAGAATAGATCAACCGTGTACCTCACGTGTCAAGAAAGGCGACATAAAATGAGATTCAAACCAAAGTCAGAAAGGGCTTTCGGTTGGTGAGCGCCCTGACTCCAGAAATTGCTATAAAATTAAAACCAATGGAATGGTAAGGGCACAATTTGATTAGTGTGTTACAGGGAGGATTGAAGAAGGTCAATTCCTATCTAGACTCTGGTTAAACTGGGATTCTAGGGAAGAATATAATGATGATGACTGGGAAAGGATATGATAAGGAGAATGTAGGACTTTGACAAAAATAGCCTCTATCAGAATCTTGGATATCCCATAATAGGTAAGCAAGAGAAAAATAGGTGAGGAAGAGGCAATCCACTTCCCCTCTCTGAATACCATTTATTTAATATGATTTAACATGTGCTTTACCATTATTAGGCCAGCGTATTTTAGATATTAATTTGGAGAATTTATCACGATCGATAACACTACGACATCGGATCAGTAGGTACAGAATTCAAATCAAGTGTTCGCCTATGCAATGCCATTTTTTCGGGAGAGGACCTTGATTTTAATATAAGTATCAGCTTTTTTCGCATAAGCAAATATGATGCTTTATGATATTTTCCTTCTAAAATATAAACATTATCAAGCCGTAATTTTCTCTTCCCTTTAAAATTCAGTATTGAGCGACATTGAAAGAAGCTGGAAGGAAGTAATTTGTTGAAAACCTGACCTGTGCATCTAGCAGACATCATAGACTGATAGAGTGACCGGAAGTAGGTTCTAGAAGCGGAAGGTAACAATGAGTGCTTAAGATGGGAGCGGATGCAACCGATAGTAGTCGTCATACGTGCACTTAGCTTGCACAAACTCTATAGCAGAGTGGGCCCCGCAAAATCCATGATAGATTTGAACTAAACTTTCTTTATTCTAGGAACTATTATTCATTATCGAGTAGCAAAGTGGAATAAAAGAAAGTTATGAAACTGCAAGAATAATGAAGTTATATGCCTACTTGTAGCCTTTGTTGGCCTACTTTATTTGCTATAGCTAAACATTTAGTGCAATAAAAATTTATGGGCCAGTAATCAATGTCCTAATGTATGTCTATATTAATCCAGTTATATACTAAGAAGCTAGCAAAAATTGTAGCATCTACCTCTAACCATATTTTCTTTATGCAACAAACCTCTAATTATCTGCCACCAACTGGAATTTAATATATTCTGTATTTTGCTAAGTTCATTTATTTATTTATCACACGAATTCCACATGAGATACATGGCAACTGTTCAACAACAGAAGAGAAAAGCGTATGAACGGAAATGAAGGTCTTGTTGAGGCACTTACATATCCCGAAAAGGTAAACTCTGGGAACAAATTATTAAACCAAGTACTTAAATCAGGCAGTTTCTATAAGAATTGAAACAGAACCGTGAACAACAACTTATAAATATATCCCGTGTGTTATGATTTTCGTGCAATGCGAATCAAGCTAACGTTCGAATTCTAGAAAGATTAATCAAGCCTTCAGAAGACCTGCGATGGTGCATAACGGTCTATAAATTAACTCCTTTTGCACATTTTATTTTCAGGGAACTTTTCATCGCGTTTCGACCACGTACCATCGTAATCAATAATTAACTTTTAGGCTTTTCCCATAATAATGTTCCCATTTTCGAGACACAGAATTGATATAATTGCATCAACGGGGAAAAAATTGTCGCCCCGAGTAAAAGATAGAATGATTTAAGCGAACTGACAGATATCCTCGAGTAGCCCGGAATAAACCTGACGACTTTCTATACAGCGCTCAGCTCACGAGGAGACATATCAGAGACTAGAATATCCTCCTCAGAGACTAGTCTACACTCCTCAATGACTAGTCTACACTCCTCAGTGACTAGTCTACTCTCCTCAGAGACTAGTCTACTCTCCTCAGTGACTAGTCTATCCTCCTCAGTGACTAGTCTACTCTCCTCAGAGACTAGTCTATCCTCCTCAGTGACTAGTCTACTCTCCTCAGAGGCTAGTCTATCCTCCTCAGTGACTAGTCTACTCTTCTCAGAGG
This sequence comes from Enchytraeus crypticus, assembly GCA_905160935.1. Lineage (NCBI taxonomy): Eukaryota > Metazoa > Annelida > Clitellata > Enchytraeida > Enchytraeidae > Enchytraeus > Enchytraeus crypticus. Next base: position 1,267,194 of record CAJHZI010000414.1, on the reverse strand, counting down.
GTAGTCTATCCTCTTCAGAGACTAGTCTACCCTCCTCAGTGACTAGTCTACACTCCTCAGAGACTAGTCTACACTCCTCAAAGACTAGTATACCCTCCTCAGTGACTAGTCTACTCTCCTCAGTGACTAGTCTACACTCCTCAGAGACTAGTCTACCCTCCTCAGTGACTAGTCTATCCTCCTCATCTATCTCTAAAAGCTAAGCGAGATACCGCTACATGCGTCAACCTAATTACAATATAGCTTTTCTCTCTGTTTGAATTTAAATAGCTCGTTTTCGATAGTTTGCCGAAAGCTAGAATTCATTTCATAATATAGCTGTGATGTCGTAATAGCATGACGAGTAGGTAAATTAGCATCTGCTTAAACTCTACTAACAAGAAGCTAAATTGCTTGCTTAAGTCTGTAACTAAACCCTACTTACTAGAAGCTAAATTGCTTGCTGAAGGCTGTAACTATCTGACTCAACGACCGCTACACCATGTTCAATAGAACGACAGTTGAGTAGAAATATATCCTTCGGAACTGTCATTTTAATGAATGCTATACACGGAGATATTGAATGGGACTCGTTACAGTTAAAGGTTACAAACAAAACTAAAAGTAAACTTGAGAAACTTAAACTTGAAGAGTCAACTTGCCCAGCAGTTTGAATTTATTTTTATATAATACTATGATAATATACCAACAGTGGACAATTGAATTGAATTGAATTGAATTGAAGTGGACAATTTTAATTGGACAATTAACATTTAATACAACACACACACACACACACACACACACACACACACACACACATATATATATATATATATATATATATATATACGTATAATTATATATATATATATATATATATATATATATTTCTCGCAAGTTTATTATATATGCATGTATATATAATATATATATATATATTATATATATATATAGGTATGTATGCATATAATATTACTCGAAATATTATAATATTACTATATATATATATATATATATATATATTATATATATATTACTATATACATATATATATATATATATATATATATATATATATATATATATACATTACTAGAAAGTTTTTAAATAGCACGCTTCCCTGGATATCGTAAATCCTCCAAAACTCAATTATATTAACTTTGCTTTGCTTTTTGGAAGTTTAAAGAGAGCCGAGGAAGAGAGTGTTAAAAAAAACTGTAGAGTTCATTGACATATCCACTGCACTGTTGCTTCATTAAAAATGCAATAATAGAATTTGAAAAAGTTGATGCTGACTATCTACGTCCAATAGTTATAATTAAATGACTCGTTAATGTACATGTATTCTTAGATTATAATTCTATTTAAGACTATTTATAAACACAATGTACGATATAATAAGATTGTTGGGTAATCTACATGTATGCCATCATCACGTCTTCATTTAAATAGAGACTCACCAGATGAAAATGAGCCTTTATAGATGCTCACTATAAAAGTGACACGCTGTATTCTATAGGCCTTTAAAACTTTAAAGTCGTTTGAAGAATTGTTTTGATTAAAAATTCATTGTAATCTTCGTTAACCTTCTGCATATTTTAACGTTTTCATATGTTTGCTTTGAATAACGTACCTTCAAAGTGCAATTCCTTTTCTGTGAAATGTAATTATTATGCCCCTACTTCAATTAAAACACTTCGCAGTGAACGTTTCATTCAAGAGAATACTGAAAATTACAACCGAATACAATACAATACAATTCACTGTACTATACTATACGATACAATTATACTGTATCTTACAAACGAAATGCTGTTTACTTGTGTTGACAGCTTTTTTGTGTTGACAGCTTTGAATGCATTTACTAAATACAAAATCACCATCGTATATGTGTAATGATTCAAAAACAGGTAGGCCTACCGGTAGGCCTATTCTCAACAGAAAATTCCGTCGCTCCATGGAAAATTTTCCTCAAAATATTTCCACAGAATACTAAGATTAGAGCTCGACCGGGTAGGCTTAAAGGTATGCAACTTTAGAATAATAGAAATTTAGCAAATGGAGGATTTTTCGGTTAGAAATACAAGTAGACTAATATAAAGAGCTTCCTGAAGTGATTGATGGGATTTGACTAATAGTTGATTACAATTAGAGAGAGCTCTATTTCTAGATTGATAAGTGAATCTACTTTATCTTTATGATGTTTAACTCTGTTCTAATTATAGACGATTGAAAACTCAATACATTGTTGATTGCGTCACGGGTTCTACAACAGTATATTGGGCCCGCGATTTTAATTAAGTTATCATAGGCCTATGCTTTGCAAACAAGAACAACAATTAAAGCAATAGACTACTTTGGTCCATAATAACATAGAACTCAAATGAATCAAATACAAAATGTGCAAAATCCAAAATTACGAAAGAACGTTGCCAAGATACTTAAAAATTTCAATTAACATTTTTAAAGCATTGTTTAGAAGTTAAAGATGGTGTAGATTCTATTTTCTTGTCTTTTTTCTGATCTAACGTTGGAAAACCCTCAGATAGATAGAGAAAATCATAATAAAAATTGAGTTCTACAGTATATCAGTTTACTAGTACATACTATACGTTGTGTAAGACAAGATTGTGGCCTTGGACTGATTATCTGGTTTTTGTAATTTGCACCCTTTTTGGACCTCCGTTTTGCTCGCCGACTTGATTTTGTCTCAATAGTGCTCGATGTAGTCATTGATGACTGTAGCACTCTAATTGTTGTTATGTTATGCTATGCTATGTAGCATTCCGCCGCTGTTTTTCAACATTTAACTCAATTAAGCACAAGCAAAGATGAAGGGGGTCATGGAAAGCAATGAAACAGGAAAGTTGAAAGTAAATTGTTGGACGATGTGAGATTTCAGGTGATAAAGTAATGATGGCAGAAAGCGAGAATGGACTGCAGATGATTAAGGACAATCTAAAAGCTACGGCATTGAAGTATGACATGAAGATTAACTTTAAAAAACTAAATCTAAATTTGGAGGGGATATGGCGTAACATTTATTGCGTTCGCCTCGGATACAAGTAGCCTGGATTCAAATCCCAGGTCAGTCATATAACTATGGTTATCCCCTTGGACCCAAGGAAAGGCTAATCTTGTATCGAAGCATGCTGCTGATTGGCGCTATCAATAGCAAAGATAAGATTAACCATGGAAAGGATTCATAATTAACCTGCCAGGAACCTGTAAAGTGGTCTCGAAGACCGGAAGCCGGCCATGACACCGCTATAGAAATTGTCGGAGGTTATTAGCTATCCTATTTATCTGACCTTTTATCAATCTATCAACCCTCTCGTAGTTTTTGATCCTCTGGTAAAAACCTTCTCACTGTACCAACCATTAAATCTGCCATGGGCAGGCGCTCCTTCAGGTTTTCTGCTCCGACAATATGGAACTCTCTACCACAAGATCTTCGATCTTGAACTGTATTGCTACTTTCCTGGGCAAGCTAAAAACCCATCTCTTTCCGCCATAGGTCTAAATTTTGACCGGCTTGTCTTGGATTTTGACTTGCGCTTTTCGATCTCGCTTTCTCCTGTGAGCTTTATGTACGCAGTCGTCATCGTGTGGTGCATTGGCGCCTGTTTGTGTAGAGTCTGCAAAAGACGTCCTTAACATTGCTTTATGGCGAGGAACAGGACGTTAAAGTCATATTGATTCATTTATTATTATTACCATTTTTTAATCTTATTTTTTTTACTTACCCCGGGTGTAAAGAACCCGAGGTTTGATAAAAACGATTCAAACAATACGTGCTGAATCGCCGCCCGGCTACTCGAGGTCATCAATCGGCTTAAAAGAATTGTTGAAGCAGACTGCATTAAATCTTTGCAAAGTCATGGAAAGCCTTTGCCAAAGAAAAGATGTCTCTCGCTTATCGCCGGTTTGCTCTGCAATAAGTCTGCCTATGCCATTAATAAAGTCAACTCCTTTGGGATTCATCGGGCCCATGGTTTCAATGGTCACCGGAACAACTTCATATCCTAAGGACAGATCACGGTATTTATCCAATTTCCTAGAGGCGACATGAACAGCAGCTCCACCGGCTGTGACTCAAGACGTATTCAGGTAGGAGTTAGCCATAGTGTCAAAGACCTTGACGTCCCATACGGCACGTTTACCGTTGCACCAGGGCACTAAAGTCATGCCGTCCGGACTCTTGCCGTCTGATCTGGACAACCCACTTGGTTCCTTAGAGGAAGGGATGCCTGCTCTTGAAAGTGCTCGCCATATTAAGTCATATAAATTATGATGGTGAGACATTCTACCTAAGCTTCGTTTGCAGGAGAGGCCGTGGAAACCTAAAGCGTCGACTTCATGACCGCAGGGGCGCATGTGAGGCTCGCAAGTTTTCGCCCCTAAACGTAAACTAATGGCTACTCGAATCGCCTCATTGTCTAAAAAAAGCCTACAAGAAGCAACAAGGAGAGCGTGAAGCCTGTCGCTGCTTCTTTTGGTTGATACAGCTAGGAGTCGTGCTCTGTCTACTGCACTGGAAATTACCTATTGATCTATAAATGACCTATTTCGTCCTAATGGATCTATTTTGACCTATTTCGTCAATATTATTTTTTTATTGCCCTGGGCTGTATAAGGCCCTGGGCTAAAATATAAGATAAAAAAGACTTTATTTAATTAAAAGAAAGATGAAAAAATATTTAAAATAGTTCCTCTACGCTCTGGGAGGCCGCATTCGCCAATGTGCCACGAATGCATACAGCATTAAAACGCTGGAGTGCGATAGATAGGCGCTGCCATAGGAAGGCTTTTTCACGCTGGTCGCCTGTAATGGCACTGGTTCTTATTATTATTATTATTATTATTATTATTATATTAAACGTTGCTGATCGCAGCACCGGGTGACATTGCCCTGAATCCATAGCTTTTGGCTCCAGCAGCGCCCGTCTCCACTTCATCCTTTATCGATCCACCACGACGGTGACTCCCTGAACAGGCGTTGATGAGGCAATTGTGAGAACTCTGTTGGGAGAACCGCTTTTAGAAGTCAACGACCCTGAAATCTGGATAGCTGTTCCTAGAGAATTCTGGGAGCGAATATCCGCTTGATTAGAGCTCTGATTTGTAAAATCCGATGAGCTCTGCCTCTCCGCGTCAGCCTGCCCTGGGCCAACATCTGGTTCAGCCTTTGACCCTGGTGCTGTGGCCCTGGTGAGAGGGACCCCTGGAAGGCAGAGGTCATTCTAGCCTCGAGTATCTTCTTTTTCTCGCTGATGGTCAGCCCAGGAAACTCTTGTGGACCTATCTCAGGCTCTATGGACGCACTCGACGAGGAGGAGGGGGGTATTGAGAGGCAGGGACGTAGGACGCATCTCTTCTCTTTCAGACGGGCTGTGTTCAACCCGTTGACAATCACCCAGTACCCGCCAGTACCCCCAGTATGTCACCAGTTGGCACTTGAAGCTGAGGTTGCGTGGACTGAACCCCATGTTTGATTTGAGTTTTGGGGGTACAAGTCGGGCACCTGTTTGGATTTGGCTTTTATTTTGGGTTAGAACAGATGAAGCCACAGATGGGATGGGGCTTTAGATTGTGCATAGGTGCTGAAATGGCAGGTCTAAGGTTAATTCTGGGTAGACTGATGGAGGTGTTTTCCATGTTTCTGATTACGTCAGGACTAACAGCGTCCACATAGTGTTCCTGAACCACATCGCGACCGTCACCTAACACGTCAATGTTCTCATAGTCGAGATTCAACTGTTCACCAGTAATTTGTTCATTCCACTCTTCCAATTCAGTGTCCCGCAACTCAACGGGCTCGCTTTCCGCAACGCTATAAATCCTTTCCACGATTCCATTAGCGGATTCTAAATGTTCAGACATAGGCCCCAGCGCCCTTCTCCCTGCCTCCCCTGTCGTATTCCGTGATAAACTCTGCAGGGATTGCAGAGGGGATGCGTGACTAGGATTGGACGAGGCATGCCGCTGATAGCAGGGAGATCTGGACAGATGGCTGGGTGAGGAGGGGTAGCCAGCCTGGGTACCCTAGGAGCCACAGCATTCTTCAGGTCTCTGTTCCATTGTCCTCTCGTGAGTCCTGTCGTTCTTAGCCTTCACTGTTATAATGCGCCTCTGGTCGTTGTGATTTGTAGCGATTCACGTTCGTTTCGTGAAAATTTCATTCATTCTCTCTACCACACTCTCTGACTCTTCAAACCCATCGACTGGCGGACTGCCTAAATTGCTCCGAGGATCGATCAATGTCTGCCTCGATACCCTCCTCTTCCTACTCGAAGGGAATTTATTCCTACCATACCTGGATTATTGTTATTTTTATTAGGCCTAATGCTATTATTACCAGAAGTAGTAGTAGTATCAAATCGACGAGAGTGTCAAAAGAAAGAGCTGAAGTCAACATCACAATAAATAGGCCTATTACGAGATTGGAACAGGTATGGAGTTTCAAATACACTATAACAGATTTTGAGTAATTTTAGACCAAACGAGCTACCTAAATATCTCTGAGACAAACATAGACCTCTTACATATAGTTTACATCGAACAGGCGACAGGTATCGGAAATACAGAAATTGCACAGACAGTGGGTAAAAGGCTGGACCTAATTGACTGATAACGGCTTAAAATAGATCGGCACGCATTCGTTCAAGGTTAGGCGAGACAAATCGCAAGTTACAAAACAATTACTTTAATTTATGCCTATTTTTGGAACAGCTAAGATAATCAACGTATATTAACCTAAACCAAATACATGCATGTCAATGATGACATTATCAGTGTATAAAAATAGATGTCGTAGGCACAATGCTATCAAGCACAGTACAGGCATATTGCAGGCAACGTACTGTATATCGTGCACATGTAGTTTTTAAAAAACTAACAACAGGCCTATCTGTTGTACAAAGTGTCACGTACTTTTGCCTGCAATTTTCGGAATAATGGGATAAAAGTTCAACTCAGGTAGACCTAAATGAGTTTAAAATGACATTGTGTTAATTACTACTGATTGTGTTAATTGCTCCTGAATGTGTTAACTGCTCCTGATTGTGTTAATTGCTCCTGATTGTGTTAATTGCTCCTGATTGTGTTAATTGATTATGATTGTGTCAATTGCTCCTAATTGTGTTAATTGCTCCTAATTGGAAGTCTTTCGCCCATACACGTATACAGACTGCATTTTAAAAATGATACCTCGCGATCCTAAAAAAAAATTTGTCTTAACTTTCGTAGCTGGCATCTGTTTGCCATGCAAATTTTAACAATCATTCTTTCAATCGTTTAATTATACCCATGTTTTCCCAAATTTGTTGAAATAGGGCCTACAATACGAACAAGTGACGTTATAACCATTTTTACACATTATAATGAACCCTGCCTTTTATCGCTAAATTTCGTTATTAGGCTTATAGGCTTACTTACTCCCCGTGTTGTGCTCGGGTGTGGTTGGACCATTGCAGAATAGGGCAACCGCAAACAATTCGCTGGGTGTTCGTAAGAGACGACTAAAGCAGGAGCTGAGAAATGCAAGAGGGGGCCCACCTCACCATGAAATATTTTCCTCCAGGATTAAATGGTAATTAATCCATCTAACTGAGAAAGGCAACGGGAAATCACCTCAGAAGCCATACTTGTGCAAAGCTAAAGGCTACATAAGGTATGAATAAGGCATAGAATTTTTGAAGGGATTAACTTGTTGATCTAAGGAGTGCTCTTAAGGAGCGAGAAAATAGACTTTGAGTATGAATATGTAGGCTACTTTGTGCACTGAAAAACAGCAGAAGGCTTAGTTTAAACTAATATTTTTTTGTTGGGCCGAAAAGGGACTACGTGTTCATTTTATTTTTAAATACTAGTAATTAATTAAATTCGCCATAATTATTAGGGACGTAACTGCTAGATTTGTCTACCTTCAATCACAACTTGATAACAACTTTCAGAAACGTGCTTATAAGGTTGGTGCAGGCTTTATAATTAATTAATATGTTGAAATGTTTAATAGATTCGCCATGTAAGCCTCTTCTCTTGAACTAAAAGTTTAATTAAAGTTAGTCTATAGTCCTCAATATGCATGTATACTTTTATGATACACTGATCGATCCTCTGAAGAATTTTAGTACAGCTCTATTAAATCTTGCTATGCAACCTGCACTAATAATTTTTGCGTTCAAATTACTTTTTAGTTTTCCAAAGTACGGTAGTGTCACTCCAATTTTTATTTAAATTTTCACTTACCTTGATTTTTCAATAGTAGACAAAATACTACATACGTAACGCACGCCGGTTATCTTGATAAATCGTGTGTTTGATTATATAAGGCCACACAGCTTTCAGAAAGCCGAAAGAGTTAGGACTAGGTTCTCACCTCTCCGGTGAGAGGTGAGAGCCTAGTCTTTATTTAATATAAAATTCAATATTACGGGATTACCACTCATTAAACTATGACCTAATTTGACCTAATCTTTAAGTTTCATTAGCCCTAAACACATTTCATAGCCATAACCCTAACACTAATCTGAATTCTACCAGAAACCTTAATCCCAATCCTAGTCTATACATACATCTAAACATATTTGTGCGAAGGAAAAATAGAACCTTGAAGACTTAAAGTTAACATAGGAACAGGTCGTTGTTTAATTTCTTTCATCGGAAATTCGGAATTAAGTTTGTGAAAATTGAAATATAAAATTTACAAATATCACGTTGAAAGAAGCTATATTCCATCATGATGAATTATATAAGTAAGTCACTTATTAATTGGGTTCGCGTTAACGTTATAAAGCCATCGTGGGTTCGATTCTGGTTTGTGAAGGAGGGTATGTTCCATTCATCCTGACCATCTACATTTCGAAATTAGCCATGAATGAAAATAAAATTATCGAACTCTATAGTAATTCACGCATCATCATTATCGTCACTATCTTCAATGAAATCCCAATCCTGCTAGTGTCGGGATTAAACTTTTCCATTGGTTTTAGACAAATTTATAGCAATTTCTGGAGCCTAGACGTTCACCAACCGAATGCCCTTGGATCTTAGTGCTTTGTCGCCTTTTACGACAAATGCAGTCTACTGTTGGTCTATTCTTCAGTAACCCGGACACAATACGGGTGAAGTCTCATAGTGATTGACACAATTGCTTATTATTATATATTTGTTTATAGTTGTAGAAGTGAATATGTCCTTCAAAGTCTAATTGTTTCATGATAGCATCAATAATCAGATGTTGATGTACCAGCGCATAAACCTTTGTCCTTAATTCCATATCTTTCAACTGGTTTTATATTTTGCACCTTTTTTGGGCCCTTTACTTTTTGCTGGTTGGCTTGTGTTTGATCTTAAGCACTGGAAGTTGTCTACGACAACAGTTGCACTGTAATTGTTATTGTGTTGTTGATCAATTTATCTATGAAAGCATAGATAATGTTCTCAGCCCAAAAATCTTACGTAGGAAACACTATATATACAATGAAGATGAGTTTAATGTTGATTTATGGTTTGAATTTTTTGATTAATTTAGTTTTATTGGTGGATAAAGGCATCTCTGTCATGAGTTGAACTTTGAGTTTTATATAATGTTACATTATTCATGGTGTCCATATATTGTATATGTTTGCTAGGTCCTCGCTGCACAGATCCTGAGCTGAAGCCTTATGCTACAAAACTCTCCAACATTCTAAACAAATCGCTCTCATTTCCCGATGGAGCCACTCGCATATATGACCACCTCTATCTAGCGGGGTATTGTGAGGCCACCGACCATCGTTTCATCCAACGTCTCGGTATAACTCATGTCATCAACTGTGCCGCTAAAGACATTAGCACTGGGCTCGATTTCTATCGTGAAGGTAAAGTTAGACGCTACGTTGGGTTTCGTGCAGACGATTCCGAGGATTATGATATGATGCAGCACTACAGCGATGCTGAGAGGGCCATTGAGGAGGCTAAAGATACAAACGGATGTGCCCTGATTCATTGCCAGATGGGAGTGAATCGCAGCGGCGTTCTGACCGTAGCTTATGTCATGAAGAATGAGAATTGTGGTCCTTTAACTGCAGCAGCAAAGGTTTTGAAGGCTCGGCAACATCTGCTTTCTAATTCTTCATTTCAGGTTCAGTTGCTGGAGTGGGCTAAAAAGCAGGGCATGCTTGCTTTAGATAGTGATAAAATAGAGGCAGAAGATGGTAAAAAATAGGAGTATTTACGAGTCATTTAATGAAAATAATGTGTAGCCAATTTATTGCTATATAAGTTTATATTTTTATGGTAATATACGACAGTTACAATCTTTAGTAATTGCTTCAGTATTTTGTGCAGATTGGTTCTGTATGCTGCATTATATTTGCTGCTGCTACTTAGAATTAAGTAGAACTGTTGATAGAAGTTCATTGTAGAAATTAGTTGTTTATAAATTTCTAGCAATTTTATAAAGCCTGAACTATGTTTGTACACTCATATATATATATATATATATATATATATACACATATATATATATAAATATAATATATATATATAAAATTATATATATTATATATATATATATATATATATATATATATATATATATATATATATATATATATATATATATATATAATGTATATACATGTATATAGCAAGTGAAAAGTTAGTGTGTTCTTCATTTAAGTCTTCTTGCCTTCTTCAATTTAAAATAATTATACTTTGAAATTGGTTAATGGTAAATTGGTTAACCTAAAATCTACAAGTAAGGTTTATTAGATGTATTTGTAAAATTTCTGCAATATATTAGATGTATTTGTAAAATTTCTGAAGTATATCAGTTTTACAGAATAATTTTCAATCTTTGGTATTGTATTAGTTTATTGCTGCAACAATTTTCATGATTTATTGTGCATCACTGAAATCTGAGAAAAATGGGACTGACAAAGTTGGCATTTGTTATTTAAAGTTTTAGATACTCAAGATGTTCATAAATTCAAAAAAAAACTTCTGAAAGTTATGTAAATTTTATTTAAACAGATAATTAATTAATTATATCATGTTACGTGGATACTTGGCTATCATCTGAAAATTTCAATGGGTTGTGGTAAAATCTTGGACAAACTATTTTAAATTATGTAATTGTCTTTCTTTTCAATCTTTAGTTTAATGTACGTGTTATATTAAAAGCGACATAAGATTAATTATTTGATTCTGGTTGGAGTTTAGCTATAATCCTTAAGCTATGTTTTGAGTTCTTCTATAGTATGATTGTGATAAGTAAACTGATATGTAGCTTATGCTTATATTGAGATTTGGATTGACCTGAGCAGTAGTTGATATGTTATGAAGCTGATATTGATTACCTGGTAAGATCGATTAAGATTTTCTGTGTTGAATGTTTATTAAAGTGATGGTGGAGGTAATTTTTTATGTAACAATATTAAAACAACCATTTTAAATTAAGTATCTTAACTATTTGTTAAAGTGTATCTTTTATGTAGTAAATAATTTTTGGTAGTCAATATCTCTCATGTTATGTTGATGCACTGTAGATAGTGACAAATACTCTAAGTTATCTAGCATATTATACATATTATGTAAATGCATCACTATATAGGCCTTTGTTAAAATTGAAGGGTTAAATCTTATTGAAAATTTATATTTAAAGAATTATAGTTTACTGCAGTTTTTTCAGCTATACCGATATGAATACAAATTTGTTGCATTGTTTTGATTTTACTTTGTTACAAATGATTTATCATGACTGTATTTGATTTTCATGGCTTCTTGTGTCATTTTACGTAGTAAATTTATTGTGAAATTTTATTTATAATTGACTTGTTTAAGAAAATGAGTAGCATACAGAAAATGTCACATGTAAAACTGTACAAAATTAGTTCTTTGTAAATTCACTTAACACGAAACTGAGTTTGTAATTAAATTGCATAATTATACTTCCCCTATTTATGCTAATCAATCAACAACTGTAAGTAAATTTAGAAAGAAGTCGATTATGCTGAATTTCATATTGGCACATTGTGGAACATGGACAGTCAAATTGCGTTGAAGCAATAATGGATCGTCACTGATTAGAAAACAAAGTTTAAAATATCTGAAATTTAATTTGTTCGTGACAAAGATTAAAATAATACTCTTTTCTCTCTCTCTCTCTCTTTCTCTCTCTGAATTAACTGCCTTCTGGCATGCCCATGGTATATAGCCCCTCCACTCTTCTCTGTCTTCCGTTTTTTCTTCATGTACGCGTATGAGTGTATCTTTATCATCTGACATTCATTATTTCGATATGTCTTTGCTTTTCTTTGCTTCCATTTTGCCCACTATTACCTATTTCAGTAAAGCTCCCCCCCTCCAGAGTGTTCAGATCCAGCTCTCATATAATAGCTTAATTCATCAACTGTCTTTCTGTATCAACTCCTCCAGATCATCATCGTATGCAGTTTTTTTTAGTTCAGCTAATCATTTCAGTTCTCCGTATTCTCATTTTCGCCGCTTGTAGCTTCAAATTAATACAGGCAGTTCATATTATATTTTATTATTCAATTAAAATACCATAAGTTAACCAGCTGAGCTTCATATAAAGTTAGGAGACTGGACACTTCAGCTTCTTATTATACTGGTACTGACCTTATAATATAAAAGTCATAGAGTACGCAAAAATTTGACATTGGAACAATATATTACAAATAATTTTAACAGCAGTTCAAAAATTGTATAATGACTGTTTTTTATAAAATTATAAATTGTTTATTGAAGTTTTAAATGGCTGATCCTGAGATGAATTGAACCATCGTGGGTTCGAATCCCAGCTGCGCTGATCTGAGAGTGAAATCTCGAACATTCACTGCACTGCATGGTTACACAGAAAATGATCAAAATTGCCTAGCAGTTTAAACATGAGCGTGATATTAAAAGTGATAGATAAGAATACAGTTGATCATTTCATTATAATGCGTATTAAGTACTTATATAGGTATAATATAATAACAAAAAATTAGAGTGGTACAGTCATCAATGACAACATCGATCACTATTGAATCAAAATTAAGCCGGCGAGCAAAGTGAATGGTCCAAAACGGTGCAAATTCCAAAATCAGTCCAAAGTTTAGATCGATGTTTAATTCTTTCATTCTGATGAACTAATCATTACAAGGTAATCAAACCCTAGCAAACTCTTTTAGTCTGTGTTTACTGAAAATACATTAAAATAAATTATAACAAGGTATTTCTTTACCAACGATCAGTCTTTTTTAAGCCTACAAATTGTCACTAAACAAGAAAAATATTTGTAAAATCTTGATATTGTTCTGCAATGTTTTCGTAGGGTGGAGGTGTTCCCAAGAAGGGGTTTCTTTAGATTTTTTCCTAAAATTTTGTGTTTAATTCATTTTCTGCCGGACAGAAAGTCGTCAAAATGATGAATCTAACTATGTCTAAAGTCCGTGAATTAGCGGACAAAGTGTAAGTATTGTTTATTGTAGTATTGTGTAATTTAGTGTTTTTAATACTTCAGGTGTATTCGTTGTCTTGATTCGCCGGAATACCTGATAGTTAGTTACCATATTATGTTAACTTTTACCATAATCGTAGTACTCTACTAGTCTAAGGTTACAGCGGACACTTTTGGCTTTGCACTTATATAGCTAAGTTGTAAATTTTGCCGTTACACTGATTCATTATAATCGATCTCATCAATTGATAGGCTATTGAAAAATCTTTAAGCTGACCTACTTTTTAAAGTTATAAGTCTGAACCATATATGATTGGTAATTATAATTAGATTCGTATTTCTAAGGTATTTTTCTTAACCATAAAGAGAATTGAAGGCAGTGTTCGACTCTGACTGTACTGAAGACTAATCAATTTTTGTTAGCAACTAAACTAAACGTTCACAATACACTGTGTGAACTGAGAGAATATTAAAAATAACGCATTTCTATTTTTCCTAGTTTACATTCATTAATTTAATTATTGCTTCACTTTTTATTGTTTTTAGTTAATTCAATTGTATGTTGTGTGTATAATTACTCAAAGATGAGGTAACATTGATAATCTAAGCTTCTCTTCTATCCACCTAAACTTTTTCTCACTTGCTCATACTACTCTTATTGATATTTTTGTGTCTGTTCTATTCTTCTAAATTTTTTATAAATTCCTACATTCTTTCCTTTTTTACATTAAGCATTGCTTGATATATGTACTGATTGATTAACACAGGACGAATGTGGTGATGAACTACACTGAAGTCGAGGCTAAGGTGCGCGAGGCCACGAATGAGGACCCCTGGGGCCCCACGGGCGCTCAGATGCAGGAAGTCGCTCGCTACACGTTCACGTACGAGCACTATGCGGAGGTGATGTGCATGTTGTGGAAGAGAATGCTTCATGATAATGTTGGCAACTGGAGGCGTGTCTATAAGGTCTGCTGATACATTAAGTTAAATTGAGAAATTTGAATTTCATTGGTTATTTTATTCTTAATTTATTTTAACTAACGTCAGAAAGGGCATTCGGTTGGTGAGCTCCTAGGATCCAGAAATTGCTACAAAAACCTAAATGGAAAATAGTCATATCCCGACCCTGGTAAAACTGGGATTTAAGGGAGGAGGATGATGATGATGATTATTATTCTATTCTTAATTCCTAAGCACAAGATTTCTGAGCAGTTTTTGTACAAGTAGTGAAATTTAGTTGTATTTAGGAGAGAATGTGTGGATTTGTCTTGTCAATGCATCTGTACCGATGATATGATGATTTTTTGGCTGATAGTATGTAAATTAATTATATTACTTTTTGTCATTAGTAAAATTAATATAATTGGAAGTTAAGAAGTAGATACATCTTCATTAACTGTTACTGATTCAATATTAAGTACTGATTTATTACATACTGCTTCATGAAGTACTGCTTCTTTAGGTACTGTTTCATTAATTACAACTTCAGCTCTGCCAGTATAATTGTAACACAAAGTTTAGCTCATCATTCATTGAAAGAACTGTCTTAGAAATATTATAATCAAGGGCAACAGATATAATGAATGTAACGCTGTTTGTTCCGTCACCATTGTATTACATACTCTTCCTTTATTTAAGCATAATTGAGACTTCGTCCTACTTATACTGTTTTAGTCGTTGTTGTTGCTGTCTTACCTAGTGTGTCTGATACTGTTTTTGTCATTGTTGTTGCTGTCTTACCTAGTGTGTCTGATACTGTTTTAGTCGTTATTGTTGCTGTCTTACCTGGTGCGTAATGGATCAGAGAGGGTTGTGACGAGCGCTAGAGAACACCTGTATGATCTGAGGCAGCTCCAGACTTACGCCTGCCACGACGAAAAGGGCAAAGATCAGGGCATAAATGGTTAGCACGTCTCCCTCTCTCTCTGTCCTCTTTCTCTCGTCCCTCTCTCTTGTTCTCTCTCTTTCGCTCTCTCTCTCTTTCTCTCTCTTTTACTCTCTCTCTCTCTCTAGAGGAACCAAAGCTTTAATATTCAGATTATATCTCTCTTTCTGGAGTGCCAAGAACAGGGCATTCATGAGCTGTAAACATATTGCTAAGAATTTGCTATTGACTGATGGACATCCTTCAGGCCAGTGGGGATTTCTCGCAGGTTTCCACAGCAAATTTTCTGTAGAGGATTTCCTGCTGGAGATTTCCCGCTGGGGATTTCTCGTAGGTGAATTCTTGCAAGAATTTCTATACTCGCTGGTATCACATTAGATATTTCAGTTGTGTGTTATTTGTGTAAATATATTAGTAACATGGCATTAGTTATGTGATGGACGTTTTGTTTACTGAACCATCTAATATATTGTTATACCACGTATTTGCAGACAAATAGAAAATAGTATTTCAAACTTAATATTTCTGTTATGTTTTTTTGTTGTTTTGTGCAGTGAGACAGAAAGTGAAGGATTTAATAGATTTCATACAAGATGATGATAGACTGAGAGAAGAGAGAAAAAAAGCAAAGGCGAACAAAGACAAGTACAAGGGGATATCAGCTGAGGCTGCCAGCTACTATGGCAGACACAGTTAGTCATCAAAGCTACTCTAGCAAGCACAGATACATGTAAATTATCACAAGTACTATAGCAGTCACAGTTACATGTAACCACAGCTACTATAGCAGGCACAGTTAGTAATCTCGTCTACTAGGGCTGCTACAGTTAGTATCATTCTTGCCGCAACCAATGTGGTCAGAGATTATTAGAGTATTATTTTGAACTATAATTATATTGTAGAGTTATAATTTTTTTACATTGCTATTTATATAGACAGCCGAGTACTCTAATAATAATGCATAATAATTATAATGGTCAGTTGACGGTGGTAAGTATATTTCTTGCATTGTTTATTACTTTAGGAGATGATGACTACTCGAGTTCAAGGTCATATGGAGATGGGGGTTATGGAGATGGTAATTCAGAGTGGGACTCTGGACAGAGGAGATCCAGTGAGGACGCAGATAGATACTCGGACCAACGAAATCCTCGCCGCTCTAAATCTAAAGATGATTACTGGTTCATAGTTTAATTGATGATTACTGGTTCATAGTTTAATTGATGATTACTGGTTCATAGTTTAATTGATGATTACTGGTTCATAGTTTAATTGATGATTACTGGTTCATAGTTTAATTGATGATTACTGGTTCATAGTTTAATTGATGATTACTGGTTCATAGTTTAATTGTATTATTTTATTATTAATGGTTTATAGTATAGTTTATGATTACTGGTTTATAGTTTAGTTTATTATTACTGGTTTATAATGATTACTGGTACAGAGTTTAGTTTATGGGGATATTCATATATTCATATGCTGCCAGAAATTCTGAGATATAATATAAAGCCAGCAAATACTACGCTGAGGTGTTAAAGGTAGTTTCAGAACTTCTATCCGCGGGAAACACATCGCTGTGCAAGGTCCTAGATTTTGGCTATCCATACCACTTAGTGTTTGCCCGTCTAAGACCTTTAACTCTTAATATAAATCTTTGTTAAGACTTAATAGATAGCTATCTGGTCTCATCTCATCATCTGGTCTCATCAGCTCATCTGGTCTTTTCCTTATTTTATTATTATTTTCTTTTAATCTCAATTTAAAATTGCACCTCTACCTATTTTGTATGCACGAGTTCACCTTTTATCATTATATATCTTATTTTTTCTAAGTTCACCACTGTTCACATTTAGTTTGTGTTTTTTTCCTGTTGCATTTGCTTATCTATATGTTTTGCATGACATGTGAACTCTACAGGGTTGAATGTCCCTTTTTGATGTTCTTATTAAATTGAAGTGTGATTGTGTGTTGATTGATTGTAGCGACAATGTATCTGACGATACAGGATCATACGGGGGTAAAGGTGATGATTTTAAAGACGATGATTTCACAAGTTCCAAGAAGTCGCCTGTTCGCACATCTTCTGCATATAGCACACCCAAATCAAAGTCCAGCAGTAGGGCCGATGAACTGAAGGCTGCTGGTTATGACAAGGTCTGCTCTAAGCTAAGACTTTAATTTGACTTCAGTTTGTAGTGTTACTTATGCTTAAATTAATCTTCATGTGTATTGTTTGAAATTTATTAAATCAAGTAACCTTTATTTAGTATTTTGTGTACATATACTCATTCATTAACTGGCATTATTTTAGTTTAACTTCAGTTTGTATTGATACTTATGCTTAAATTTATTTTTATGCGTATTATTGAAATTTATTAAATCAAGTAACCTCTATTTAGTATTTTATGTATATACTAATTCATTAAATAGCATTGTATCTCCTTGAATTTGTTCAATATTAATTTCTGTACAGTTGTTACACAATATCTCACTTTCCTCTAGTATTAAGTTTATGGAATTTTAAATGTAATGTAAATTATTTCTGTTTGTGTTTTAATGCTTATCGGCGTCATTTTAATTTACAGCTGTTAATACTTTTGTTTTGCTGTTGCTTCACTTTAAGCAAGTACTATTAGATTAGGACTGCAATATTTAGGATTTAATGCAAATTTAGATATACATAAAATGTCGGTTAGGGTCTTTGATTTTAGTTTTACCTGATGTATAGTATTGTTTACTTTTTTTATAGTTATTCTTATAGACACTTCTTTGTTTATTCTATCTAACCTCACCTGACATAGTACTGACTATTATACTTGCAAATAATTGGAAGTGACTATTGATTATTTCTGTAGATTGGTTCAAATTCAGGGAATCATGCTAATGGAGACTTTGCGGATTTTAATCCCAGAGCCGAAGAAGAAAGCACAGGTATGGTTGATGGTGAAAACTAATTAATAAAATTTAACATCTGCTTTGGTAATATAGTGGGTACTATAGGGGGTGGTCTGGGTGAGATTTGAACAGATGTCCTCATCTTATAATGCAAGCATGTAACCAACTAAGCCTTCCAATCTTTACATTTTTTTGGGTAATAAAATTCTGTTTTAATGCTTTGCTACTGTCACAGAAGCATTGACAATTCCAAGAGATTGGTTGTCAGTTTATTGTTTGGGTCTATTGCGTCCCATGTGATTGTAAGCTATTCCTTTCCTAGCTCTTCAAGTACCCTCTAAGTGATTTTAATACAATACAACGAGGAGTGATTGTACATTTTGTCCCGTGATAATGGTGTCAGAGAAGTCTCAAGTGGGGTTTTCAACTGCCTAAATTGTTCTGCTCTAGAAGAATTTAGTTTTAATAAGAATGTATTACATATATTGCCGTTTAGGAATAGACTGCCTGCAAACTGCACATATCATTAATGGCGACTATGCAAGGACTGAGGAAGGGTTTGAAAAATCGCCTCAGAGCCATATTTTCCCAGCTAAAAGCTACATTAAGAGTTGGGTGAGAGCTTGTCTTTGTTATGGGATCAAGTGCTTGGTCAACAGAGTGTTCTTAGTGCTCCATCTATTATTTTTAGATAATGCCAATGGAGCTTTTGGAGATTTTGCACAATTTGATTCTGCACCTGTGCCAAAGCCTGCTGGGTATGATAGTCTTTTTATTCATATTTGACAATTATATTTCTTAGAACTTTGGAGGTGTATGTTATGCTGTTGTTACCATAAATATTCTCATTTGAAATTATTATGTTCCAAATTTGACATTATTGTGTTACGATGACACATTATGTTCATTGATGTGTCTTTGTAAAATGGTCTGTGTTAAATTTGGTAAATTTTTAGTCCAGTTTTTATAAATTTACAGTGATTTTTAGTGGATACAATAATGATTAATAACTGGACGAGTAAAATGTCAGTGGCTAATATACAAACATCTTCTTTTAGTGCACTGCCTAGGGGCAGGTCCTTGGCATATAACTCTTCCTAACAATTCTATCATCAGCCTTCCTTTTCATCTCTATAAATGAATTTGTTTTCAGATCATCCAACATCCCATGTCGTGGTCTTCCTCTAACTCTTCCCTTGCATTCTTCCTTATATTGCATCCTTTAACAAACCATCCCCCTTGTAATATGTCCTATCCAGCTTATTCCGTCTTTCTATTTCTTGTCACAACTGTCCGTCTATGCTGACTCTTTCAAAAACTTCTTCAGTTGTAATTTTGTCTGTCCAACTAATCCAATCTTCTCCATAACCGTACTGCAATGCCTCTAGTTTCCTGATATCTTCTTGCATTAGTCATATCTTCTTTCCACATTTGATATCTGTACTGAGAAGTTTCGACCGCACCAGTGCTTTCACAATCAGTATCTTTGTATTTTTCCAAGTGCCTTTTGTTAGTAGTTCTTTTCTCTTTTTGACAGCCTATTTCACCTATGCATTTCTACATTATATCACCCGTGATGGTGTGGCTCAAATGCCTGAAGCTTTTTGCCTGTTTCAATCACGTATTATAATTATTCAATATAATATTTACGTCACTTGATTCCTAGACACTCTCATAACTTGTCTTCTTTAAATTAATCTTCAAGCTATCTGATATAATATGATTCAAGATACCTGAGTACTGTGACATTCAGACCATTCATAACTCTTTGCAATCCTACTTCACTACTAGCAAGCTTACCTTGATCGTCTGCAAACCTCACATCTTTCAACAATTTACCTCCAATAATTTTTCCTTTCTCAATATCTTCCATCGTATCAATTATTACCGCCTTGGCATGGAGATTAGACAGTAGTGGTGAAACACAAACATAAAAACTTTAGTCAATATTTTCTATACATAAATTTCCTTTTATTGTACGAATTCTTAAAATTATTTGATCCAAAATTGTCCAAGTTTTCTAATTTCTACAGGCTTTAAAAAAGTGATTTAAGGTAATTTAATAAAAATCTGAAGTAGCTGAAGATTATCAATTTCTCATTCAAAAATGCATTAAAGCTTATAAGTGCTGGTTAATACATGTGGCATTTATGAATAGTTGATCTGAAAATGTTGCATTTTGGGTTTCAAAGCTAAGGCTAACGTCAGTTTCCTCACTCGAAAGCGATGTCAGTGACGAGTGAGCCCAGGATTTGAACACCACCCCTACTGATCCACTGTCAAACATCTTACCGACTTCGCCACTGGCTCCAGCCATTATCACACGATTGATGAGCTGCTTGCTGTCATGTAAAAAAGCTAAGGTTAACGTCAGTTTCCTCACTCGAAAGCGATGTCAGTGACGGGCGAGCCCAGGATTTGAACCCGCATCAACTGATCCACAGTCGAGTATCTTACCGACTTCGCCACTGGCTCCAGCCAGTGTATAGACAGCTGGATTGATTGTATAGACTAGATTAATGTATAGACAGCTAGATTGATTGATTGACTGATGTTACAGTAAAACACCGGCAGCAGATGACTTCGCAGACTTTGGTAGTTTTGTATCGCCCCCGTCAGCTGTCGCGTCCTCCACTCAGTCTTCATCTTCTGCAGATTTACTGGGGGAGCTGTTTTCTGCAGCCCCACCTCCGGCTCCCTCTTTATTTCAAACCGGTATGACGACGACTCAGCCTGCAGTGAATACTTTTCCCATCGGCATGCAGTCAATGGGGCCAGGACCTATGATGAATCAAGTTCCCATGCCGCCGGTTATGGGCATCCAATCACAAGGTCCAATGCAATCACCTATGGGTATGGGCGTCCAATCACAAGTTCCAATACCACCTGCAATGGGCATGCAGTCACAAAGTTTTATGCAGCCTGCCATGGGTGTCCAATCTCAGATTCCGATGCAACCAACGATGAATATGGGCGTCCAATCACAGGTCCCGATGCAGCCGGCTATGGGTATGGGTGTGCAGTCTCAAGGGTTCATGCAGCCTGTGATGGGCATGCAGTCGCAGATTCCGATGCAGCCTGTTATGAGACACCAGTCGCCAATTGTGCAGCCCGTCAGAGCATCAGCGGCAACAGGAAATAGTTCAACTGTCACCGCTTCTTCAAAACCCGTATGTCTTAAATCTAGTTTCTCGATTTTCTTCTATGTCTTCCTGTATGTCTTTTTCTATCCTATTTTTGTGGCTTTATCTATTTTTACATTTCTTTCAATTTATTGCAGTTAAATTTAGTTTTGCTAATTAATAATTGCTTACACGTATAGAGGTTGCTGGTTTTGATAATTGTATCGTATGCAGGCTGGTTAGTAGTAAATGGCAGTAATTTTGGTGTATTTGAACAATTGGCGCTACAACAGTTGCATTTCTATGTGCATCTATCTACATGTTGCTAATACATTACAGTTGTATTGTGTGTGGTCTGTATAGAAATTGAGAGCGAAATACTTGACAGTATCGTACTTTTGCTTAGTACATATAGGTTGTTAGTACATGGCAGAATATATATTGTCCTATATACATAGGTTGCTAGTATGTGGCAGACATATTGTCCTATGTACACAGGTTGTTAGTACATGGCATATATTTTCTCCTATGTACACAGGTTGTTAGTACATGGCATATATATTGTACAATGTACACAGGTTGCTAGTACATGGCATATATTTTCTCCTATGTACACAGGTTGCTAGTACATGACATACATATTTTCCTATGTACACAGGTTGCAAGTACAAGACATACATATTGTCCTATGTACACAGGTTGCTAGTACATGACAGATATGTTATCCTATGTACACAGGTTACTTGTACATGACAGATATGTTATCCTATGTACACAGGTTGCTTGTACATGACAGATATGTTGTCCTATGTACACAGGTTGCTAGTACATGACAGATATGTTGTCCTATGTACACAGGTTGCTAGTACATGGCATATATATTGTTCTATGTACACAGGTTGCTAGTACATGACATATACATTGTCCTATGTACACAGGTTGCTAGTACATGACAGATATGTTGTCCTATGTTCACAGGTTGCTAGTACATGACAGATATGTTGTCCTATGTACACAGGTTGCTAGTACATGGCATATATATTGTTCTATGTACACAGGTTGCTAGTACATGACATATACATTGTCCTATGTACACAGGTTGCTAGTACATGACAGATATGTTGTCCTATGTTCACAGGTTGCTAGTACATGACAGATATGTTGTCCTATGTTCACAGGTTGCTAGTACACGACATATAGATTGTCCTATGTACACAGGTTGCTAGTATATTGTCCTATGTACACAGGTTGCTAGTATATATTCCTATGTACACAGGTTGCTAGTATATTGTCCTATGTAAACAGATTGCTAGTATATTATCCTATGTACACAGGTTGCTAGTACGTGGCAGAACACTGGAGTGGACATAAGCTTGGACGCTCTCTCACTCTCTGGACGTCAGCAGAAGCAAGCTGGTCCTGCCTTGAATCAACTGCAGCAGCAGCAGCAACAACAACAACAGTACGGCATGATGGCAGGCTACCCTGGTATGGCCGCCCCTGGTATGCAGATGGGTGGTTATTCAGCAATGCCGGGTGGTTATGTAAGTCCTGTCGGCATGCAGCAGCAGGGTGGGATGATGCTGGGTGGAGGTATGATGTCCATGGGGGCTTTACCTCGACAATAGGGATAATTATAGTTTAATACACAAATTTTACCAATATTTTGCTGATGCATCGTGGCATAGACAGGAGGCATCTGCGTCGGCGTATCGTCCTGTGATAGGGATCTTTATTCGGCTGGTTTGTAGTAATAGTAATAATAATAGTAATAATAGTAGACCTATCTTTTCCATCTCTCTTTTCCATCCAGTGGCCATGAGTTGCGACCAGGGCCTAAACCTCCTTTTCTTTATTTCCCTTTACTTTGTACTGATTTTCTAGATTTTGGAATTTGCACAGTGTTTTTACCTTCCTTTTGCTCGCCGGCTTGTCTACGTTGTCATTGTGACTCTAGCTCTCTAATCGTTATTATCATTATTAATAGCAATAAAAGCAAGGCTTGTCGAGTTTTGTGATAATTTTTGGAATGAGCAAAGAGGTGTGGCATAGTTTGTAAGCGCCTTGTACTCACAGTTTATCCTGTCTATGCCGTTAGCATGCCATGTTTCAGCCTTTGAGGATTTGACTTTAATTTATTTATTCAGTTTTACACTTAAGAGAGACATCAGGGACATATCTGTACTGAGATCCGTTACTGACGATCTACATGAATTGAAGGATTGAAAACTTGTAATTTATTCATTCAGCACATAAAGAATTAATTATATTTATGTTTCATTGATACTAAGGGTGATTGTAAATCAATTATTTTCAGTCTATTATTGTTATTTTCTCCCTTTTTATTTTAAATTGAGTTGTGTTTTAATATTTTCAAATCTTTATATGGACGATATTTGTTGCATTTCTGCATTAGAATTCAATTGGTAGAATTCAACATGAATATGTTTCATCTTTGGATTGCATTCATTTGTTTTACTGAAAGAATAGCATAGCTGCATAGATTTTTTCTGACTCTGCAATTTTTGCTCTAATATTATGATCTACTTTTATTGTAAAGCTTATTTAAAACTTAACTTGAATTTCCATTGAATAACCTGCTTTACTTCATGGTTTGGCTAAGAAATATTGAAATTAATTTTTTTTCCAATTTTTTCCTTACCATATTGCTAGAAAATTAGACTACTTTTTGTATTTGCTATTTATCTTCTTTTGTTCTTCAAGTATTTCAAAAGTTGTATTGTATAAATGCATCATATTTGTAAAGATGTCAGTGATACCTGTACAATGAACATTAGTGGTATATTGTATTTATTAAGGTAAGTGTTATAGCTTATATTGTTTATCTTGTATATCAATAATAGTATAGAAGTTGGGATTGTTTCTTTGTGTAATTGTTTGTAGTTTCCGATGAACCTGTTTTCTTTGTAATCAGTTAATTAAATTCTTTAAATTGAAAGCTTTCTACTAAGTAATTGATATTTTACAATTATCTTCCATAGACTGTGAATTAGTATGATTAAATTATCTATATTCAGTGACTTTAGTGAAAAGAAAGCAACGAAATTCTTATTCTCTGCTCAACCTATATGCATCTTGAGGTGGCGCCAGATTGTAACGATTAGCTAATTGGTTAACATCAGCACTTTGTGGTCGTCTATTTTCATAGATTATGATTAATTCCAAAGACTCTACAGGTCCGGCGTGCTATTCATTCAACATGGCTCAATGTTACTTCATCACTGGATTACTGGCAGTTAGCAAGAGTGCTGTATTGCTTAGTTATAGAGCATTTTTAATTGTTATACAAATTTTACCATCATTGTCTGCAAGGAGCGTGAGGAGTGTGAAATAGCGTTAAACGAGGATTAGACGTTGTCATTGATTTGTAGTGATGTCTTGTTATTGTATATAATTTGTTGCTCGCGAATTTTGTTATATTTTATTGCGAGTAGAAGATAATTGTACAAATTTCAAATAACAATCGTGGCGTAAAGTGACGTTTTGATGGTTGTAATGTTGTTAATGTTACCAGTAATAAAATTATGTGGATTACTACTAACGGTTTTCAGTAACTTTAGTTAAGTTACTTTAAATAAGTAACTTTAATGGAGTGATTTTAATTAATCCAGTCATTAATTAAGGCAGACGGTTAATCGCATCGCGACTGTGCTGGTTTCCGATGTGCTTTCAGGGGACGAAGTACAATATATTGTGGAATAAATGCTATAACGATGTGCATTTGCAGAAAGAATCATTTTGTTAATTGGAGCCAGGAGTGTAGCACCATTGTATGATCAATCCAACGTTGAGTTCGATTACACTTTATGGCTGTGAATTCTGTTGCGATCATTATAAACAGATATCTCGTTCATGCTTTTGATTAGATGCTTTTGTGTCCGAGACCTAATTTGCTATAGTCTGTTCAGTCTGATTTGTAGGCCAAAGTAATATGAAATATTTCCTCTATTTTTTTGTTATAATTATTCGATTGCATTGATGATTCGATGTATAGGTCTTTTTCCGTTGGATTAGAATATAGATTTAGCTAGTGGTTTGATGAACTTCAGTTTTATTTAAATTATTTTCCGTTACTTAACATTCCCGATTTGAATCCATGTCGCGGCTGTAAACGTAACCCCTTTTACAGTTAGAAAATTAACTTTTAATTCTTTACTGCATGAGTTTACAATTCTAATGTCTGTTAAATTTACATGATATCATTTGTCTACTGAATATAACCTCAGACTAGTTTTTGGATTTGAACTATTGTACAGAAATTTTTAGTTTTAGCTGATGTGCTTGGCTTCAGAAGGTTTCTTGTTGTCATGAATGACAGTAGCACTCTAATTGTGTGATGCTGCTAGTGTTGATGATGAAGCCGGAGTAAATGAGTTGCAATAGCTGTTGCTCCTGCGGTTTAGCTACTATGGACCGAGCCTGTAAAGTATTGGGTTTTAGTCAGACTATAGATACAAGTTCCAACTGGTGCAGGATTCAAATCCTTTACTCGCCTCATCACATATCGAGACAAGAAACTGACGTTAAACTTGGCTTTTACTTTAGCTCTGCTGCTATTTGTTGCCTCCCGATATCCCTAACAGCATCATTGAATGAGAAAACGGACGGGAAGTTATTATTCCACTGTCTAATGAAGGCACGCTTGATCCATCTGCATGAAGGCATGCTAGACCTGCATAGAGAAATTAACGACTATGAAAACTGCATGAGCTACTCACTACGTGTATGTGCAGTCATGGGTGGATGCTTAATAGTGTTAAGCATAAGAAGTCTCGCCTAAAAACATTTTATTAGAAAAATTTGTTATATTATTTATATCTTCTAGCCAGGAAAAGTTATGTCGAAAGTCATCAAATATTGTCTTGAAGATTTTAATAGGCTGTGCCTATTTGCCAGTAGTTGTGTGGATTTTGTTGTTATAACTAACGCAGAGTTGATTGCAAATCGAATTCTTCAGTTTTGTATATAATCATGTGCATACAATATTATATATATATATATATATATATATATATATATATATATATATATATATATATATATATTATTATTAATATTATATGTCTCTGTAGATAGATGGACAAATGATAAAATGAAAGAAAATTAATGAGAGTGTATGAGAGAAATTTAACAAATCCTGTTCAAAGGGTGATATATAACCCATGTCATCCTGCACACTTACCGTCTCTCTATCTCTTTCAACCAAACTTTTTATCCATCTCTTCGCACATAGTACTCTGCGACTATCTCTACCATATCTATATATCTAGACTATTACTCTCAAACGCCATGTATCTGTATCTTATCTCTCTCTCTTCTCTCTCTCTCTCTCTACCCCCTTTCTATTTATCATTCTATACCAAAAGACGTGTTTAATGTATTTATTTTCAATAAATATTGTCAATTAGTCTGCCTTTTGTCCATTTATCACATTTTCTAATCGATAGCTGGTCTGATACACAAACTCCATGTAGCCATGTTAATGTAAAAACCCTGAACTAACTAATTTGAGCTATTGCTTTTTCTACCTCTCAGTAGAAGTTTTCATTGACAAAAAATGTTGATTTTTATCAGTTACCTAGCTCAGTATACGAGTTAGGTGACCTTTAAGAACACCTGCATCTTCTTTCTCTCTAAGAGTCTTTCATCAAGAATAATACCCACATATAACTCTCCAATAAGTTATGACACATTTATATTGGCTATAATTATAAAATTTCTATTGTACTTTAAAAATATTATAGTCTATTCCAAAAGTACTGATTAGCGGAATAGCTCAGGAGTTTTTATGATTATATTTTGAGAGCCAACTGACCCCCCCACCCCACGTCACGTGACTTGTTTTTCGATACAAAGAATTACGTAAGTTTCGGCTAACTCTACTAGACATCTATTTCAATCATTCATCTTTGTAGAAAAAATTACAATAAATTTCAAGTTTCCTAAGCTGTGCATGTTCTAGAACATCGCTTCAGGTCTTTGATTTCACGTCTGTTCCAGATGTTTGCGCTGAGGACTCGACTGTTGACTCAGAGGGCTTGAGTTCTACTCTTGCTGATGCTTTAGATTTACTCGATTCCTTAAACGTTAGAGCATCGTAGCGTCGCCTCTCCTCTATCTCTGCAGCTAACTGAGCGTTCTTCATACCTGATTAACAGTCGACAAATAATATCAATAAGAAATAAGTCCCACTTTAAGAATAATTCCCAAGCTGAAATGCAAAAGTTCATAACTTCATAAACATGTTACTTTTAATCTATTACCCTATAGACTCAATTTAAAGTGGCTTAGTAATTAATAGTAGCGTATTTCAATAACTTAGGCATCATATATTATTATTAAAACAAACGAAATACCTCACCGATTGTACCAATGATATTTTAACAAATATTACAGCATATGGCAACAATTGTAAATAAAAAGCTGGTAAAGTTAAGGTTAACGTCAGTTTCCTCACTCGAAAGCGATGTCAGTGACGGGCGAGCCCAGGATTTGAACCCCGCACCTACTGATCCGCGGTCGAGTATCATACAGACTTCGTCAATGGCTCCAGCCGTATAAATAGTGTATATTGCTATCCAAACTCTTTATAAGTTTACTAATACTGAATGGTATACATACTCAAACGGACTGACTCCATAAAGGATAATTTTGGCTTAGAGGGATCAGCGAGCGGAGCACGGAGGAGCTGAGAGGCCGATGTATCGTGCTGTACCAGTGCAGGAATCTTGAAGAACGGCTTGACGCCGGGCAGCTTCAGCGCAAGAACTTGAATAAGAGATATAGCGTTAGACGTGAACCAATAGCAGAGCATCGCCTGTAAGAAGTCATGTGCAAAACAATAGCACAGTTATCTTCTGTGCATATGAATCTCTGACATTCTGAGTATACCTCTATATATGAACCTCTACATATAAACTCTATAGCTTCTATATTCTTTAACTCTATATGAACTCCATATTCTGTATATGAACCTCTGACATTCTGAACCTCTGAGTAATGAGCAAATTATCATACACACGTGTGCACGCTCACACACACATACATTTGACGACTTTGAGATCTAGTAAAAGATAGAGAGAGAGAGAGAGAGAGAGAGAGAGAGAGAGAGAGAGAGAGAGAGTGAGCGAGAAAGAGAGTGAGCAATAGAGAGTGAGGGAGAGAAAGTTGTTAATATATTTTGTACTGTCTAAACATATATGCTAGAGTTGCTGTCACAGACAGTCAAAGCGCTTCATTAAAAGAGAAAGAGATGATACCGCGGGGAATTGGCTGATGAAGGGAAAGCAAATGAACGGCATTATCCTCAGAACAAATCTCATCTGCTGCTGCATCTGATCCGCCTTTATTCCATCTACTCCAAGCTAAGCACACCACAACAGCTACTATCCTTTATTCCATCTACTCCAAGCTAAGCACACCACAACAGCTACTATCCTTTATTCCATCTACTCCAAGCTAAGCACACCACAACAGCTACTATCCTTTATTCCATCTACTCCAAGCTAAGCACACCACAACAGCTACTATCCTTTATTCCATCTACTCCAAGCTAAGCACATCGCAACAGCTACTATCCTTTATTCCAGCTACTCCACCACATCGCAACAGCTACTATCCTTTATTCCAGCTACTCCAACACATCGCAACAGCTACTGTCCTCTATTCCAGCTACTCCAACACATCGCAACAGCTACTGTCCTCTATTCCAGCTACTCCAACACATCGCAACAGCTACTATCCTCTATTCCAGCTACTCCAACACATCGCAACAGCTACTATCCTTTATTCCATCTACTCCAAGCTAAGCACATCACAATAGCTACTATCCTTTATTCCATCTACTCCAAGCTAAGCACATCACAATAGCTACTATCCTTTATTCCATCTACTCCAAGCTAAGCACATCACAACAGCTACTATCCTTTATTCCATCTACTCCAAGCTAAGCACATCACAATAGCTACTATCCTTTATTCCATCTACTCCAAGCTAAGCACATCACAACAGCTACTATCCTTTATTCCATCTACTCCAAGCTAAGCACATCACAATAGCTACTATCCTTTATTCCATCTACTCCAAGCTAAGCACATCACAATAGCTAATATCCTCTATTCCATCTACTCAAACCTAAACACATCGCAACAGCTACTATCCTTTATTCCAGCTACTCCACCACATCGCAACAGCTACTATCCTTTATTCCAGCTACTCCACCACATCGCAACAGCTACTATCCTTTATTCCAGCTACTCCAACACATCGCAACAGCTACTGTCCTCTATTCCAGCTACTCCAACACATCGCAACAGCTACTGTCCTCTATTCCAGCTACTCCAACACATCGCAACAGCTACTATCCTCTATTCCAGCTACTCCAACACATCGCAACAGCTACTATCCTTTATTCCAGCTACTCCAACACATCGCAACAGCTACTGTCCTCTATTCCAGCTACTACAACACATCGCAACAGCTACTGTCCTCTATTCCAGCTACTACAACACATCGCAACAGCTAGTACAGTCATGACTCTTTTCTTATAAATAGATTTCAGTGCAGTAAACCTTATTTGAGATAACTATAGTCCAAAATAATAAATTTCTCTATATCTATAATTTCTCTATACTATGGCAGTGTAAGTTTAACGATCAGTTTAAAAGCTGATCGCTTAACTTACACTTCAATGGTAACGATTTTGATAGCAATGACTAAGGATCAGTTACAGTAGAAGATAGATCGACTTTATTAAACTAGAAACTGTTTTAATAATAGTAATAATAATAACCTCCGACAATTTCTATAGCGGTGCCATGGCCAGTATCTGATCTTCGATACCGGCCATGACACTGCTTCCTACCGGCTTTACTGCTTCCTGACAGGTTATTATTAATCCTTTCAATGGTTAATCAAATCTTTGCTATTGATAATGTCTTATCATGTTTTATAATGTTCTGTTGAAGAATGTTTTAACTCCCTTTGCAGAACATCGCTTACTATTAATTGATACACACGATTATAATAATTATATATGAAGGTCTATTAAAAATTGTAAATAATTATTAACAAAATTTAGACAGTTTATAACCTCAATGGTTGCTCTTACTATTAATTGATACATACGATTATTTAAGAAGTTTAGACAGTTTATAACCTCAATGGTAGCTAGCAGTGTCGCAGCGGTGAGCAGAGGTAGAGCGTAGTAGGGGTCAGCTACCGTTAGGTCAGTGAACCACAGCAGTCCACCCGTCTTCATGCTCTCTACCGGCAGTGCTGCCATCTCCCGTATCCCAAAAAACACCGACATGAATATTGGCACCTGGTAACAAGAATCTCGCAGCGTGACTATTTATCCTTGTTGAAGAGGAAATACAATTGACCGGAAACTGAGTGTACATAATTATATGCTAAATCTCTAACAAATATTTTCTAATTTACATTAAACAAACTGTCAATTTAGTAATGACAAATTAGATTTCTTTTAGAGTATGCAGCATACATTAATGAAACAGCAAAGTAAAAGGATATGTCTTTAAGAAAATTTGTGATTTCAACAATTTTAAATAGAATAATTTAATTTAATTTTTTAAATTAAACTGATCTTTAAAAATTACATATATTTATTTTTATCTCTGAATTGAGAATTATGTAGACACGCAATGAAAAGCGATTTGTGTATTTTTGTAAGGAAAAACTACACAAAACTTTCAACAAAGACCAACTTTCTACGATAAGATTAGCGTATGTCACAGTTGGTACCTGGGCCAGTGGAGGAAGCATGTTCTTAAATGGATTGACTCCATTTCTCTTCATATAGTCTGTCAGCTCAGCGCTTGCCTTTACAGCTACAGAATCATCACCATCACTTACATTTTATCATTTACATCATCAGCATATTAATTAAAATTTATTATATTATTATCATATTACTATCATATTACTATAATTATATTATTATATTATTTATCATATTACTTACTTATCATTTACATCATCATCATAAATCCCACTTTAACTAGGGTCAGGAATCAATAACTAAAGAATAACTATAAAATCAAAATCAAAATGAATAATATATAAACAAAATTAATCCTTATAATAATCTTTTATAAAATACAAAGGATTATATAAAAATTCTAATGAATAATACTGAAATGAAGGATGAAATTACAAAAACTAGAAAAGCTGTAACTAAGCAAAGAAACACCGTAGTATGTGAGGTAGATTGTGTACGAAACGGAAAACATATTTAATTTATTAGAAATTTAACATAGCAGAGGAAATATTCTATCCTTTTAAAACAAGAAAATGAAAATTATAGGCATTTAAACAAAAGGTCTCAAAAATACTGCTGTTAGTATATGAGGTACTAAGAAAACAGAATTAAAAAACAATAAACAACAGATATATCGTGAACTATTGAACACACAATATTAGACCAAAATTTTATGAAGTCCATTCTCTCTTTCCACACATCAAATCTTTTCGTAAATCAAGAATATGGTTTCTCAAAACAGAAGAATTTATATCTAGGATTCATGCAGTGATAGATGCAAATTGGATGATACTCAGACTAAAAAGCTATGAACAACTAGGAATTATTAACCTTACAAAATACGTGAATATAATATTATTTAGACTGCAAAAAGGTTAATTCATACCTTCATGTAGATCACCTTGTCGACGAGCTAAGAGCATTTTTTCCTGCAGTCGGGTCATCGTCGGCAGATTGTTGTGCATGTTAGCAGCGTTACGTTGAGCGATAATAACCAGAGGAAATATCGCTAGACGTACACACACCGTGCCTAAACATGAAAATATAATTAGAAATATAAATCACACATGGGTCTAAGGGGGCACAGATAGTACTCAGAATTATTCTATATGCATGTTTACCTTTAAAACATAAATAACAATAAAATTAGAACATGGGCATGCTTCTAACTTTATTCAGCAATGGTTGAGATGTTTCTAAAATCAAAACTAAAAGCCCTGAATGTATGCTTAATATACTAATAGCTCTTACAGTCTGTGGTATCACTACAAGGGTCTCATTGATAAACCCTAGGCAAATGATTGAATAAATTTAGAAATTGGCTGACTGCAGTGGTGATTTATTCATGCCCATGACAACAAACTATTCTTACAATATAGCAAAATAATTCCTACTCCAGTGCTCATCCATAATTTCATACAATCACCTTAGTATCAGCCACATATTATACAATTAACTTCAGTATTAATTACATTTTGAAATCAATATAATTAATAATTAAATTTTAATTTTAATAAGTGGATTAAACATGAACAACATCTAACCAATAACAATGGCCGCCCACCACGGCACATCGAAACCAACATGCAGCATCTCAAGAGCTGACTGAACCATACCACTTGGCACCATCCCACCCAGTCCAAGACTAGCCAGGGTCGGTTCAGCCGCAGCCACAGCCGTTGAGCTGAGTCCATCGATAACGGACAGTCCGCTACCAGAGCTCTGAGAGTCAAGAAAAGGTAATCAAAACCAATCCATCGCTTGTACTCAAAACATGTAAAAAGCTAAAAATGCTAATGTTAACGTCAGTTTCCTCACTCGAAAGCGATGTCAGTGACAGGCGAGCCCAGGATTTGAACCCCGCACATACTGATCCGCGATCGAATAACTTACCGACATCACCACTGGTGCCAGCCCGAGGCGATGTATAAAATGCACATATAATAAATGTGTATTTGTTTCCAAGTGCATAGAAAAGGTGGCATTCATTATGAGTGTCATTAGTTACAAATTGTCATCATTCGTATCAAACATGCTTCACTTCCTGCCAAAAAAATCTCAGCTAAAATGAGCAACTAATTATCTAATCAACCAGTGAACGAAACGAAAGACAGATTGTATAAAATGTTGTAGCACTCATTCTGCATCAAATAACTACATAATCTGACCCTAATGAATATGCTCAAGCATCAGGAGATTCTATTTTAAATTTTATATATTGACTTGCAAAATCATAAATTTTTATTAATTCCCTTAACAAGATTTTAACATACCAAAGTCGCTGCCTCAGTTAGAGTTGATAATGACGCTGAAGTAGAAAACTGATTAAGTTGCAGTGCATCAGATCTCCATTGATGCTGAGTTACTGTTCCAATTGGCCAGGAACTTGTAAATCTATGCCTTGAATTATTCTCAGCATGTCTATGTCTTGTCTGAATTCTTCCATATTGATCGGCTGATGTTAGTATGGCTCGTACATTAGTTCTCTGATGGCAAATAGCGACCTAGATACAAAATTGATACAACAAATATCTGCAAATCTATTTCATTCCTGAGTCGAAGGTAATGCCAACATTGTCTAATACATTTACTATTATCAAAACCTTCCTTAAAGCAGTGACTCAGACTGATCTTACAGCAGTGACTCAGACTGATCTTACAGCAGTGACTCAGACTGATCTTAGAGCAGTGACTCAGACTGGCCTTAGAGCAGTGAATCAGACTGATCTTAGAGCAGTGAATCAGACTGATCTTAGAGCAGTGACTCAGACTTATCTCTGAGTAGTGACCAATCTATTCCAAGTCATTTATTTATTTAGTCATATTTAGTCATAAAAAATAATATCTAATAATTATAGTCCATTAAATGAAGTAGAAATGGAATTCCATTTTTAACACACCTTGCATGAAATATATAAAAGCACTGCTTGGCCATTGTTTCACATGGCGTAATAAATTTCATATATTTAACTTTAAGTTGCACAAAAAATATAACTTTAGCGTATCATGAATTAATTATAGCTTTATTGCCTACAAATCAGTTAATCGTAAGCTATAGTAGCCTAGTAGGAATTCCGGATGAGAGATATGAAAATGCTACAAAAATATTATTGGTACATATAAGATCTTGATAAAAACTTATCATTATTTTATATAAATAAATTACATAGACTGAACTTTAAGTTGCGAAAAACTAATAACTTAGTCGCATCAAGAATTAATTATAACCTTATTTCCTACAATCAGCTGACCAGAAGATATAGTGGGAATTCCGGATGAGAGATGCGAAAAAGGTGCCGATGACCTCAGAAACAAACAGCCACACCTCTTAGCACATGCAGCCGCCATTGTTGTTATGAAACTGAACATTTGCTCTTCTTCTTTATCAATTATTGCAAATGAATTACTGTACGATATTTTATCATTTGACAATCTCCATTAATAGCTTATTGAGTACCAAATGTTTGAAGTTTAAGAGTTTATTGTCCATTTTTGTAATATCTCTATCTCTCTGGTGTAGCAGTCGATATCTGTGAAGATCTTTGAGTAGCTCATGACCAACACCTTGATTATATTGTAAGTTCATAAAATATTGCATGATTACAATGACAAAAGCAAGAGAAAAGGAAAAAGAATTATAAGTAGCTACCATGAAAAGATACAAATTCTAAACAAGAAAGAGAGATCAGATCGGTAGATAAAACCTTTCAGTGACACTATATAGGGCCTACTATATTTTAGGAAAGTTAAAAATGATTTAGCCTAAAGCATTTTTATATAGCAGGACTTCATAAGGAACAGATAATTTAATCCTTTCACAGGGCAATATCATAGAAACAAGCATGCAGCCGTATCTTTCTCTTTAGACTGCTTCTAAGACTGATACTGCAAATCCTTGTTGTTAAATCTTCACAGCTGCGAGATTAATAGGTTCCAGATTATCAAGAATTCATTCTCCTGTCCAGAATCCCACAGAAAAGAATATTAAAATATACTAATACAAATCTTGACGAATTGGTTGAGTTAAAGCATGTAGGAAAGTTGACACTTAAGAGTCAGGCCAACAGTTAGGCTACTGTAAGCCACATGTGTATTAAGAGGCGACCAAACAGAATAACTTAGCCAAAAGCCATTATTTCTTCAAGCTGCACTAAAGGCTGCATGAAGGTTTGAAAAAGGCTTAAAAGCGATAAATGTAATATTTACATCACCAATGACAACTTCAGACATTAAAGCAGATAAGACGAAAATTAATCTACATGTAGAGACAACAGGCTGAACTAGTCTTTACGTCAGAATCATGGTCGACAAGAATACTTCTGTTTGACATGTACCGTAACCAATCGAGACTTGAAAGTCTGGTCTAGACTCTTGATGTAGTGGACCACTTAGATTTACTGTCTGCTCGTCACACGTAATACATGTGTCTATTACTAGCGACATCTAGCCGTTGCTCTATTAGAAAATCCATGAGCCGTTTAATTTTACGAACAAACCCATGCAATCCACTTGTAGATGAAGTTTTCATCAAGATGCTCAAGTTTCTACCTTCAACTTATAATTGCTGCATTGAGACAATAAAATCAGAAAAGTGCAGCTACAAGTGCAGTTTATTTACTTCAAATAGCTATTGAACTACATGTAAGTAAACTATTGAACTAGTTAATAGGTAACGTGTTAAAACAAGGGCAGGGCCTAGTTATAACTAGGATCGAATTCGTAGGAAATTTGCGCTGGACTTGTTTGACTCACAAGTTTAATTTTAACGCCTGTTTCTTGATTCGAAGATAAGCTGTGAAAGTTGTATAGCCGATATTAACATCAGTTTCATCTCTCGAAAGCGATGTGAGTGACGGACGAGCTCAGGATTTGAACCCACTCATACTGATGAGTAACTGAGAGGTAGGATATCAGTGACAAGTGGCATGGTGTGGGGATACTGCACCTACTGACATTGGAACAACAACAATTGTCGAAGGCGGGATTTAGCGCGCTCTACTTAGTCAATTGAACGAAGCCCGTTAAGCCCGGTTAGTACTTTTGGGTGACCATCTTGAAAGACTGACTGTCGACAGCTTTGAATGAAGCAATCTAGAGGGTATTGCAAGATTATTCCTAAATCCGAGCTAACTTATCTACATGTATGTAAAACAAAAGACTGTTAGGTTTAGAAAAGTCCTTTGACTTTAATGTTACCCAATTAATTAATATCTGCGTTATTATGTGCATATATTCTTAAATGTATTTCTTACATACATGTATATATGTTTACTTATACATATGTAACATCATCATCTTCCCTTTAATCAAAGTTTAACTAGAGTATACGAATAGACCTCCTCCACTCCTCTCTGCTCAATACATATCATTAGTTAATCTCCTATTTGTGGAAAATTTTATAGCAATTTCTGGAGTCTACGCTCTCACCAACCGGAGTTCCCTTTCTGACGTTATTGCTTTTTAGTGCTTTAGTAACCTTCTACGATGTGTGCAGTCACCGGTTGGTCTATTCTTAAAATAACCCGGATACAACACTGACAAAAAATATACACATGTGACGTACCTACACTGTATTATTTATTACATAACATTTCAATATGGAATATTTTTTATCAAAAGCAAAATGCCCTACTGAAATATTTTATTGCGGTAATACTATAGCATTAACACGTATTTATAGAAGTAAATGGCAGTGTTAGCAAATCACCCAGATTGGCAGAAATGAAATAATTATGCACGTTAAAATATATAATAAATAAAAACTTAGTGTTTCAAAAATGTTTTAATCTTCAGTATTTACTTAAAGCAGGATTAAATTTTGTCACAAATAGAATAAACAATTCTTAATTATTTCTATATTCAATGCAAGCTATTTAAAATGACAGCATCGACTAAATCTCGTCCAATCATCATAAAAAGGCTAATTTAAGACGTCGATAAAGCTTTATAAACTCTATGACTATTTGACAGTTTCATTCCTAAATCAGTTTATGATACCGTCAAACTATAATAGATAGTGATATACTTGCTAATGATAATAATTTCCTACATGAAAATGCTAGAATGTCGAATGAATTGTATAAAAGTTTATTGGGAAAAAGTTGTAATTTTTACACTAATTAGTGCATCGCAGTGTTTTCAGATACAATTAATGGAGAAAAGTTCAAGTCAAATATCCAGGAATGGCCACAAGTTATATCTATGTGGCGATGGTGCTACATTTGTGAAATCTCTAGAGAGTGTGGAAATATGATTGACTCGCCCGTCACTGATATCGCTTTCGAGTGAGGAAACTGACGTTAACATTAGCTTTATCATCTATAGCAGCTTTATCTCTAAACCATAATTTAAAAATTAGAAGTATACACTGGCTTTATATTAAAACATCAAGAAAAACTTAAATTTAAGTAGAATTACCGAATATTATAAACATTATGTATTATATAATAAACACTACATTTTAATTCAACACAGTAATATAAGTTCATGTAAGTCACATAACAGTACTGGGCCATGAAGCGTCAAATGCTTGTTTAAGACCCACTGAATGCGAAACACTACATGCTATTTATTTCTAAATACTTTACAAGTTAAATACAGGCAAGATCATAGACACATTATCACATTACTCTACAAGCCTACTTGCTTTGATTGGAAAGAAGAAGGATGCGACAGAATGAGATATGGATAAATAATAATAATATACATGTAGTATAGGTTAATGTTTGGTAGCTTCCATTCATAAATAGATGGATAAATAAATAGATATGAAGTTAGAGCGAGAGAAAGTGAAATAGAGAAAGAAAGTGAAAGAGATAGGGAAAAATAAAGAAGATGCTGAGTGAGGAAGAAAAGCAGATTTGGCTGCAAATCAAAAAGTACTCCCCAAACGATATTTATCACAAATGCGAAATATATCAATTGAAATTTATCACAATAGAAAGCGTAATACCTACTAAATCTAATATCACAAGAGAACGTCAAATATTTGCGTGGCTGCGCACCACTATATGAAAACTAAATCACACTTAGATTGGGATCGGACGACCCGTCAGGCACTCTTAGATTTCTGTTTCGCGCCGATATGACGTCACTGCGACTTGTCGATTTGATTTCGTCACAATACACGTCACGTGTTCTCTCCTGAAACCTAATGACATCATCGTATTTCAGATATTTTTTACCCCCATCTAACTGCGGAGTCATTGACCTTTCAAACTCAGACCCCAACTGGAAGTCATATAATTGAGTCTTTCTCGGCGCCCCTTTGACATCAGAGAGAAGGGAATCCACCCAAGTTGCAGTGTGATGTCTGCTGTAAGTTGTAGAGACACTAGATGCATCACGAGCTGTCCCAAATTCCAATGAAAAGTCTTTGCTAGGTTTAAAATTTAACTCATCATTCTTCCAAGCAGAACTGCTACTTGTTACCTGGGAGAGTTTTCCAGTTGATTTATTTTGCTCGGAAGTAACGAAAACTGTTTCTCCGTCATGTCCTTGTGCAGCAACACTCTTGCAGGACTGCAGATATGAAACAGTGGTGCATGGTGTTTGAATATCTTTAACAGATTTGCTCGTAAAGTTTGAGGTAGAATTACTTTGAATCATTCGTGTGCTAACTGCGCTATCCCCAGCGTTCGAAAATCTAGATTCTTCCCTTAGCTTATCAATATTGCCTATGTTATCACCGCCTGTTGACCCGAACAGCATATCACGGCAGTTGTTGTCTATGGGCATACTTTTAGCAGCGATGTGTTGTTGCTGAGCAGTGAAAGTCTGACGTCTATCAACCTCTCGCCACTTGTCCGAGCGGACTCGTTGCTGTTGCATGTCTTCGGTGGTCGAAAGTTCACTATCCTCAGTCGTGGAGCAGGTCTGAGACCTAAGGGAAGCCCTGCTACTTACCCGGAAGGAAATTCCCATTCTAATTCTCCTCGGTGACGTGGGCGTCGAAATTCTGCCGGATGCAGTGTTAACAAGTCCAGAGACTAAAGCAGCCGAGTCAGTGGAAGTTATCTGCACGAACATAAAAAGTTATTAACATTATTTAACAGTTAGTAAGAACAAACTAAGTAATCTAATATTTATGTGTAACTGTGACCATGGATTCAAAAGATGTTATCGATTATTAGTTGCAAATTTGTTGGGAGGGATTTTATGGGATTTTTACATTTTTACAAAAATTATTTACCAATTGTTTAAGATCTACTGCAGAACAATCAATTAATAGAATAAGACTGAATCTACCGATACGGTAGGGTCTTGCTATATTGTCTTAATTGATGGCGGAATAAGAACAATACGTTCGAATATCAAGCAAATAGCTCGAGATCTGAGTGTTTCAAATCAATAAACCATCATACTGAGTTCAGTTTTCTCTCACGACATCTCAACATTCGAACAAAGAGATCATTACTTCCGGTGCCAACATGGCCGATTGCTCCAGCTTCTAACTGTTTGGGTCGAAAGAATCAATTTTGGTTTTGAATGAAGACCGCAGCGAAGTGCTTCACACCAAAGCGACAAATCAAATTAATTTGACGAGAAACAGCGATAATTGAATCTGCGCGATACTGAAGATCAAAAGAATAAATATGGCGTCTCTTTGTAGGCCTAAATATGACTAAATTAAAGGTTTAATTTAGATATAATTAACTTGTTAAAATGAATTTACTTTTAAGTGGTCACCGCTCTTCTCTTCCGTGCCCTGCCAAGTGGCAGGTTCAAGGTACATAGTCATGCTCAAAGTCTGCTTTCTCACTCCATAAAAGCCTCCTTAGATCAACAAGTTAATCCCTATACAAAGTCTATGCCTTATCTAGTAGGCCTATACGTTATGTAACGTATAGCTTTGGAAAAGTATAGCTTCTGAGGTGATTTCCCGTTGCCTTCCTCAGTTAGATGGATTAATTACCATTTAATCCTGGGGGAAAATATTTCACAGTGAGGTGGGTCCCCTCTTGCCATCTTCAGCTCCTGCCTTAGTCGCCTCTTACATACACGCAGCAGATTGTTTGCGGTTGCCCTATTCTAAATTTAGTTACCTTCTCGTTTGAAATCACCTCAGTCGAGGGGTCTTTGTTACGACGTGATCGATGTCCTGGAAGAACCTGTTGCCACATCTGTTGCTGAGGGGGAAAGTCGTTGGAAGACCGGATACGGAATAAGGGACGGGAAGT
Source organism: Enchytraeus crypticus (assembly GCA_905160935.1). Taxonomy (NCBI): domain Eukaryota; kingdom Metazoa; phylum Annelida; class Clitellata; order Enchytraeida; family Enchytraeidae; genus Enchytraeus; species Enchytraeus crypticus. Next base: position 1,226,876 of record CAJHZI010000414.1, on the reverse strand, counting down.
AGGTACAAATCCTGCACTGACACCTTCAGAAATTCCTCCAGCTAGCAACGTTCCGCCTTGTCGACTGCGCCATACAGGAAAAACAAGCAAAATTATACTCGTAAGCAAAAAGGCCTCATCAAATGAAATAGTTTCTAGGAAGATTGTATGGAACTGGATTTTAAAAAGCATGATTCTTAGCATGTATATAAGTGATCTAGAAAAAGTATAAAATATACGTAAAAATTCCTATAGTTTAATATATATATATATATACATGTATATATATTTATATAATTATATTTGTATATGTACACTGTGTTTTTTATAACTGATGCCCCAAATAGTTTTAACAATAAAGTCGTAAGAAGTTGACCGATGTTCTTGAAATTTACAGCAGTTGACCAGCAGCCAACTCTACAAAACATAGGTACATTTTGTTTCAATATCTTTAATAACGTGAAACATAGTTTCGCGAAAATGAGTGGGGTCAGATAAGAAATTTCCAATACAGGATTACGGGGCGTGTTACATTTAGCGTAGATTATCTCTATAAAAATACTAGCTAACACGCAATATTAAATTTTTGCTAATGCTATTTTGAAGCGCAATTATTTCTTTTCAAAACGACGTAAAATACGTGCTTAATTGACAAAGTTATTGAACTTGTTTTGCATGCATTGCTTGAAGAGAATAAACGCAGAAGAAGGCGCCGCTACAGTGGCTGCGGTGATAGCAGTTGTACCCAGACACGCAATGCATGCATTAAAAGTGTGAACAGAGTATCTGCCGTGGACAATCTTGGCTGGCAGACACATTTACACAATTACGAGAGAAAAGCAAACATTGAACTCTGAGGATACCGTGCACGAGATGTTACGTTAGTCTACTCAGTGGTACATTTTCTAAATAAGTGTATTTGTCAAAGTAAGGGGTAATAGAATCACATGAGTAGTAATGTTATAGAAATTTTCACGTATTAAATGTATTTTACATGTGTTGTACATGGTTATCAAATACATAATATACATGTAAAAAGAGGGAAGGACGAAAGAGTAGAGCCTTTATTTGAACCACACTCTTAAGAATGTAGACAAAAGCCGTCAAACAACCCAACCAGAGCAGACAAATAGTAATTTCGGAAATTATAACCGTACCATATTCCATTCGAGTATCATGACACTGTCAAGCGAGAAAACAGACACAGATAAGCACACTGTCAAGCAAGAACACAGACATAGATAAGCACACACTGTCAAGTACGAACATAAACATAGATTAGCACACTATCAAGCAAGAACACAGACACAGATAAGCACACTCTCAAGTAAGAACACAGACACAGATAAGCACACTCTCAAGTAAGAACACAGACACAGATAAGCACACTCTCAAGTACGAACATAGACATAGATAAGCAACTGTCAAGTATGAACACAGACACAGATAAGCATACTGTCAAGTAAGAACACAGACACAGATAAGCACACTCTCAAGTAAGAATATAGACACAGATAAGCATACTGCCAAGTAAGAACGCAGACGCAGATAAGCACACTGTCAAGAAAGAATACAGACACAGATAAGCATACTATCTAGCGAGAACATAGACAGACATAGGCCTACGTACATGTAGATAAGAAAACTAACAAGTAATGCAAAGGGTGGCTTTAAAGGCTGCTGAAGTACGGATATATAACAGTTTTATTAGGCTCTTCAGCCAAATGGCTGCTGGTGAAAAACTAGGATAGGCAAACATCATCATAAAATTATTTTATTTTCATAGACGGATATAAATGAGAAAATAAAGGACAACTGTGCCCTGTTTGATTTATTTGTATGCATAGTTGGATTACATTTGATGTTTTATTTGATGTTTTAGCAAACTTGTTATAATTTATAGCCATTATAGGCACATAGAGCATTGCAAATTCTCAGAAACAATTACGCAGTAATAAAATCGCAAACTATTATTATATTTATGTATTTAACAACGCTAACTTTATGATAATTTTGATAGTGAGTATGATTTATAACTTTTAATCTATACAGGCATTCCTTTCTTTATTCATAAATAAAACAGTAGATCAAATATACAGATATTTTTAACTGCGCCCATCTCCCTACTAAACCATAATAAATCAAACTAAACCGAACAAACTCTGCACAGCTAAACATAATCAATAGATCACAGAGGTCTTATTCCTACCTAAAAGAGGATTTTGCTTTATTCGAGTCGCTGGTAACCAGACAGTCACGATCATCATGACCATCGGTCAATGAAGGCACTCTTTCCCAGTTTTCAGGTGATGCAGCGCTTGCCTTCAGAGACCTTGTACCACCTGTGAGGTTTGACCTTGATGACCACACTCTATCCAGAGATTGGACCATCCCTTGGGCAGCCTCGATTAGCTCAGTTCCTGGAGTACCGCATCTCTTACACACGAGTCCGTCATCAGAGGACTCCGGGAGGTTTGCTGTTTGAGAGGAGACTAAGAGATGTCCATCTGAAGAACTTTTAGACATCTAAAAGACAAATTCATAAACTAGTTTTTGGAAAAAATTAACGAATTTACAATAAAAAGTCAATGGAAAGAATTTTCGATCAAAAAGGATTTAAATTGCAATGCGACACTAGGAGGTGGCGTAGAAGATAACAAAGGGATCAAAGAGAAGATCAAATGAGAGCCGGTATATAGGAATATTTATAGCAGACTACACAGTGACCACACAGGAGACCACATAGGTGTAGATGTGGTTTGATTAGATTTGATTTGATAAACAAAGCCGTGCTTCGTAGTCAGTCAGATCTAAATCTTCGTTTCTGATTAAAATGGCCTTTCGGGATTCATTCTGCTCCAATGCTCCAAGTCAGTTTTGTTATGTTTACTGAAGATCAAGATCTCGAATGCATATGCAAGCCGTGTATAAGGCTTAGAAGATTAAGAATTTGTTAGACTGAATCAGCAAAAGGCATAACATTTTAAATTCATGATATAAAATTTAACATCAGCTTCAACACCTTAATATGTTAGAGCCCTAAATGAACTATCGAAATTTAAAGCAAAACTATTGAAAACACTGCAGGATATTTATTTGTATTATTAATTTAATTTCAATGGTTTCCTATTTTTTAAATCACTTCCGTATTATACTCCTCATGGTTCACTGCCTATTATGTCTGCAAGTTCATCTGAGGTTCAAGCTAACTGAAAGTGTGTAACTAAACGGAATCATAATCTGTCTAATCGGTGCTGTGATGAACAAATGAAGGATATTAAACTATAAAAAAATCATACGGCCTGAAACATTGTAACTGAAAGTGCAGCTATATAGGACCGTACTAGATTGTTAAAATCATCCATTTTGTTTTTCTAAAATAAAAAATTTCACCGTATAACATACACGTACCTGATTGGATGAAGAACTATTCAGTCCATTGGTGTCTCTGGCAAAACGCATCCAGCTCTCGATTGCCTTCCTCTTCAATGAGACCAGCTTGTCCTCACATCGCGAACATCTCAATCGCTCTGCGCGAAGTTCTGCTCTGCTTGCATCCTTCATCTGAGGTGTTTGATTCTTTGACATATTCGTCGTCTTTCCTTCCAGAAGCTTCGCTTCGTTACTCTGTTTACAATTCTCTCCTGTTTGCGTTTGCTTGTAGTACTCGTTTAATTTCACCTGCCATAGGTTCGATTGCTCCGTAAGGTTAGCTGCAGACTGCTGAGCTGTTACATTCGTTTTCAAGTTCTTATTTGATTTTGTAACTATCTCAGCGGATTGTCTGGAATGCCTTTCACTCGAGGATGCAGAAATTGTTGCGTCAGTTACCCTGTTCCATGCTGATTGAGTCACTGGTGTTACCGAGGTAGCAGAATTGGTCTCAACGCCGCGAACATCAGGAGATGCACCGGCATTCCGGCCTTTGCTTTTATTCTCACCATTAGGCAAGAAATCCTCCGCTACGTGTACATCAGCTTGTACCATCATCGTTATCTTGCTGTCACGTGCTGTCCTCTCTCCACTTGTGCTAACATTACCTCTCTGTATTCCTCCAGCTTCCGTCGATCTGTCCTGAAAATACCATTATGCACAAGATCCTATTATTTATTAAATTAGCTGTTCGGAGGCAACAGGAATGTAGCTTTTATAGAAGAATGTTACGCATATCTTATATAGATTACAAAGGAAGACGTCCTACAAAGAAAGTCAACTAGTCGTGATCTATTGAATAGAATAAGGAGCCAGCAGAGGGAGTTTTCGGTTTTGACGTGAATTTCTACTTATCAATACACAACGGGCACTAAACTTATGAGCACAATTTTTAAAACCATTGGAGGCGTTCTCGAAGTTGGATTTTGTGATATTTTGGATATGTTATTCAGCCGCAATTTCTACGCAGGAATCTACTCCTATTAACCTTTTGCCCATGTATAACTACAAATTGCCTGGACAATACTAGCAGATCTGAAAAGATTGTCAAATATATTACATCGTGCTTAGCATGGTAGGCCATATGTGCAGTTCACAATAGAAGCCTTGTCACTTGACCCGTAATCTCTTATCAGATAAACCTCTCACAAGACGTTTATCAGGTAGAACTAGACATCTAAGTGCCGTCGGCCTTAAAAAGAATGTCTGCGGTCAAAATATTGATTGATAATATTGATTATCTAAACATCAAGATATCTCTATCAAACCATCAGAGTATATCGGTGTATTATAATAGACCCACTGTAACTGAAAGATTCTGTTCTCAAAACAGAAATTAATAGACAAAATATGCAAGAAAATTTCTCGTCCAAGACCGCAGAAATTTTTGCACCATAAACTAATACAGTATTACGTAACAAAGGCTTTTTTTTAACATCTTCCAGATATTTTTTGCAAACATAATATCAACATAAACAGTCAACTGAACATAGTCAAGCAAATGAACAGAAAGAAACAGTAATAGGAATAAATTAAATATTCCAATACATTATGGAACCAACATAAAACACGCAAGGATATTAACACTACAAAGAGTTTAAACTTGACTTCAAAAGAGTTCATACTTGACTTAGTTATACTTAGTTTCACTATTAGCAGATATGTTTCTACAGTAGCTGTGAATAGTATATTAAGCCTTGCAATTAAAGTCAATATATAATTATATTATTATTAAAGTTATATAATTATGTTCAAGATTAAGCTATAGAATCAGGATTAAGATATGTATATAATCAGGATTAAGCTATACACTTATACAAACATAATCAAGGTGTGGATAAGGTGTGAATAAGGCATAGGCCCAGTCTGTTGTGAAGGGATTAACCTGTTGATCTATGGAATGCTCTATATGGAGCCTAAAAGCAGACGCTGAGTATGAATATGTACTTAGAACCTTCCACTTGGCAGTAAATTAGAGAGAGAGAGAGAGAGAGAGTCAAAATAAAACCAAGGTTTAGCTAATTATAGTCAAAACAAGTTAAAGTTAGGCTAAGCTATATATTGATACGTCCCTGACATCATCCTTGTATGAGAAAACGACGTTAGACCTTTATTATTATTACTAGTGTTAAAATAAAAATCAAGATGGAGCAGGATACAATCCAAAAAAGATTAAGCTAGATGTTGTCTGATCTAACTCAAGGTTGAACTACATGTAGATAGGCCTATAGCCAATATAAAGTCAAGGTCAGCTAGATATAGTCAATTTAGAGTCAAGATCAATCTAGATATAGTAAAGATCAAGTTAAAGGCAAGTTAATTTTTTTCTTGATATTGTCGTCAGATGTGGAAATTGACGTTAACCTTTCATGTATCGTTATCAACAACATGAGCTTAGCTAGACATTAATATCTATGTATCTATGCAACTATGCAGCCGTCAGCGTGTCATGTCTAGCTATTTATCTACTGTCAACCTCTCTGGTTGACTATCAATTTCGTGCTAATCAATCAGTCAGTCGAGAGAAGATATATTAGCATAAACAACTAAAAATGTTTGATTGGATCCTGCATGAAGAATTACATTATAGAAATTTTTTCATAATATGTTTTAAAACGGTATAATGCAAAGACCGCTAGATTAATTAACAACCTGAGAACTTAATCTGCACAAGGAATCGCCAAAGAAATCACGTTAACGACACCAAAAGAACGATTAAAGAGACTGATACTGTAATTGTAGAGGTCAAAAATAGGTCTAAATCTGATGGAAGTGCATAAAACAGCATGGCATAGCCAGAGCACTAAAACATAGTTCAGCAAACACATACATAGTAGTTCTTTATTATCATCATCTTCCCTAGAATCCCAGCTTAACCAGGGTCGGGATACGAACAGACCTTCTTGAATCCTCTCTGTCTCACCTCAATTACAATATGCCTATAACATTCCATTCGCATGCATTTGTGTTGCAATTTCTGGAGACTAAGCGATAACCAATCGAATGCCCTTTCTGACATTGGTCTGCATCTTATTATTTTTATATCGCCTTTACGACACGTGAAGTATACGGTTGGTCAATTCTTCAAGCAACCCAGACACAACACGGGGACACAACACGGTAGACGAACATACGCATAGTAGTTAAGTTCACTTAAAAATTTATTGTTCCACATTTTTTAATTGCTCTTAGGTTTGTGTGTGACTTAAGTCAGAAACAGTTTGTTTTAAAAGCTCTGTTTGGTTGCAGAAGTAGCGATAAGTACCTACAGTGTATATGTAATATCAGTTCTAAAGATTTTATGATTTGTGATTTTAACTTGTTAAACAATAAATTTAACAAGCCTTCCTAAAAGTAAAAGGCGAACATCAGCTCTGCGAGTTTCACGTGTGGCTTCGCATTGTTTTGCTTTTTATTTGAGTAGAAATAGATTATCAACAGATTATCTAGATTCTAGACTATCAATCTTTATTCATTGATTGATTGATTTTTCGAATTATTTTGCGATTCCTTTTCTCAAATTATTGTTTTTGTAAAGCGAGTTTGGAATTTAAATATTATTAATACATCTGCTACTGTAAAGGACACGTTTATTACAGATTTTATGCTTTAAGAATTTCATCAGAAAAAATTGGAGAGTTGCCGCCTCCAGTTAATAATATGCATCCAAAATGAGCCGACAATAACTGCATGAAGTATAAAAGAAAACTTTAAGAAGGTGCAAGGTGTTATGCGGGGTTCAAATCCTGGACTCTCCCGACACTGACAACTCTTTCGAGTGAGAGAGCTGACGTTAACATTAGCTTTACCGGCTTTACGGTGAACAAATGTGGTCCTTTGCAAAGTGCGAATTCAAAAACAGTCTAAGCACAGTTCAGAAGTAAAACTGTAAAATGAAATTATGACGTACAGACTACTAGTTAATAATAATAGTAACCGCTATCAGTTGCCGACAGTTAATGTAGATAAGAGAAATGTTAGCAGAGATGTCAAGACTGATGGGGCCTTGATTAGGAAGATTAGGCTTGAGTCTATACACACGTGATAGAGAGATAGGTAGACATACAGGTCGTACGCTATAAATATAATTGGTTACAGGTATTTTTACCCGTACCTGGATAAATGCATGTATAATAACAAAACAACAATTAGAGTTCTACAGTCATCAATGACAACATCGTGCACTATTGAGACAAAATCAAACCGGCGAGCAAAAATGAGGTCCAAAAACGGTGAAAATTCCAAAATCCAGAAAATCTGTCCAAAGATTTAATAACAATAAAGCTCTGTATATAAAAGCTAAGTATATATATATATATATATATATATATATATATATATATATATATATATACATGTATATATAAATATATATACATATATATAAGCCTATATATCAAAGTTGCCTACAACTAAAAGCTTAAAAGTAGCAGTAAAAACTATTTCGATGCCCTAATATACAGGTAGACCTAAATGTACCCATCATAATGATGATCTAGCAGATGACTTGAGGTTGAAAATAAATAATTCAGTTAACGGTCATGAGGCATCTCATCTACTTTCAAATTTCAATTCCTTCAAAGCAGTTCAATCTCTTGAACCTCTGAGGCTTTAATATCTTCACAGCAGCTCAATATCTTCAAGGCAGCTCGATATCTTCAAGGCAGCTCGATATCTTCAAAGCAGCTCAATATCTTCAAGGCAGCTCAATATCTTCACAGCAGCTCAATATCTTCAAGGCAGCTCGATATCTTCAAGGCAGCTCAATATCTTCAAGGCAGCTCGATATCTTCAAGGCAGCTCGATATCTTCAAGGCTGCTCAATATCTTCAAGACTGCTCAGGATTTTCAAAAAAGTTATAATATATTTCCAGGCCAGATTTCTTTGGATCTTAGAGCCTAAAATTTTTGTCTTTGAACGTTGTAAAAGTTAACTTCTCAAACTTTCTAAAGGCCGTGAATTAATGCGACTTGACAGCGTTATTAGTTACCATTGAATTTCATTAAATTACGTCAAAGCTTGTTTTTATGTTCTATATAATAAATATTCCATAGCTGTGCTGTTATTCTTTATAAACTCTTCTCAGTTGACTGTCGACCCAGTTAGTTTGTTGCAATATACCAACTATTACTATCTGCATGCATTATTCACATTAGACGTTTAAGTGTTTTATGGGTAATTTATTGCACGATAAATATTGACCAAGTCTCTATATTCAGCAATTAGGTGTGATAAGAGATCTCATAAAGAACTCAGACATTTCACTTTTCTCTCTTCTTTTTAACCTCAGCCCCGGTCATCAGTAGTTCTTGAGCAACCCAAAGAATTTAGAGAATTACATTAGAGCTTAAAAGAACAACTTCTAAATTAGGTGATAACAAATATTAAATTATGTAATCATCATCATCATCATCTTCCCTTGAATCCCAGTTTAACCTGGGTCCGGATACGAGTAGACTTTCTCCATTCTTCTCTGTCCCAGAGGGGACTGGAGAAAGTCTATTCGTATCCCGTATTCATTAGATAAATAATAATAATAATAATAATAAAGGTTTAACGTCCGTTTCCTCATACAAGGATGATATCAGGGACGTCAATGATAACTAATAATAAATTAGGTATTAAGTAATCATAATTGTTATGTGATTGTTCGCCAGAAATATTCTTATCAAATATATTCATAGTTTTCTATCGATTAATTAGTTTATCAGGTTCATGCATAGCCGTATTCTTTGACGTAAAATTGAAGTTTTCAAAGTACGATCAGATGGACTGACTAAAGGCGATCAAGTAAATAATAGATCTAATGAATATGCACCCAGCTTAGTATAGTGAGAAATAGATCCGTACATAGATCGATGAATAGAGTTAGAGAGAGAGAGAGAGAAGAGAGAGTCAGAGGGAGACAGAGATAGGCGTATGGGATAAGAACTAGAGGTAGAGAAGAAGAAATTTATAATATATGACATAAACTAAATATCAAATGCACTTAAATTACATTACATTGCAAGTTTCACGACCGATTCCTCGTCAGAAGCTGATGTCAGTGACGTTTCAAGCAGAATATGCACTCACGAGCAAATCTATACATCGTCAAAAGCGCAAGTGAAAATATAAAATTGCATAACAAAAAATTGAAAGTAAGTCGAAACAGCACAGACAAATTCTTATAATCTATTAGATGTTTGTCATTCGTAGAGACCATTCAAGAGTGTATCATAAATCAGCTATAAACTTCTTCAACGGTTTATTACGACTGCAGACCTGCGGGCCTAGCATAGCTTCAGAAAATCGATTAATTACTAGTTTTACTCAGCTTGATACGTGCCTGCATATTGACTGATTGTAAGTCGTTAACCTTATCTAACCTTTTCTCTTCCACAGTGTGCGCGTGGACTTATTGTTGTCAAACGAAACAACTAATATAAAGCAACAACAATTACAACATTCGTAATCTGCAATGTCCGAGACGTCCATGATATTGTAATGAAATGATGATCCGTATCTATAGGACGTTAATCCCCGTTATATTGCCTATAAGAATGAAACTAAGACTATGTAGACTCTTTAATAAATCCAAGTTGTGACTTAACGTCCAATCCACAACTCCTATACTAATGTTGCACAAATCCATAACTCCTATACTAATGTTGCACAAATCCACAACTCCTATACTACTGTTGCACAAATCCACAACTCCTATACTACTGTTGCACAAATCCACAACTCCTATGCTAATGTTGCACAAATCCACAACTCCTATGCTAATGTTGCACAAATCCACAACTCCTATGCTAATATCGCACACTAAATGATCGCTCAATTACGGTCTTTTCACAAACAAGGACTGCCACACAGATGTCCTATTACCATGAGTCAGTGCATAAATGTCCTATTATCATGTGACCGCTGACTACCTGATCCCTCAATGTCTATAGTTTGCTATACTGTGACATGTTGAACAGATCACGGTCGTGCAGACACTTACTGATTGTTTCGATGCTTTTAATCAATTTATTATAATTTATTTTTAAAAATAAATTAACAGATTTAAATCAATTTATTTTAATCATTGATAATTACAAACAAAAGTGCGGGAAGAATAAGCAAAAGCCTGACCTAATACGCTTAGAGCAACGGTGCATTAATCCAAATAAATTACTGTATTACAGTTGGATCAGTTGCTTGGCTAACATAAGGTTTTAGACATTCATTTGCGAGAATCGGATTGTTCTGAAATGTGATGCAGGGTAGTTTTTATTATTAGCCGTGTATTGGAAAGACACAAGGCTTTAAGCATATATACATGTACGTGTTGTGATACTAAACACTATTAGTTCATTCCTAGGAATTAGATTCACTTGATTTATTTTCTTAAATAATTTCAATCAAAAAGAGTATATAAGCAAGTTAAGCAAGCGACTGTAAAGTTAACCAAGTAACTGTGATGTTAAACAAGTGATTGTCATGTTAAACAAGTGATTGTCATGTTAAACAAGTGACTCTTTTGTTAAACAAGTGACTGTCATGTTAAACAAGTGACTGTCATGTTAAACAAGTGACTGTCATGTTAAACAAGTGACTGTTATGTTAAGCAAGTGAATGTCATGTTAAACAAGTGACTGTTATGCTAAATAAGTGACTGTACGTTTGGGTGAACTGAATTGATCCTTTAAGTCATTACTAGACTAGTTCTACTAGTCATTACTAGTCACTACTAGACTAGTTCTACAAGTCATTACTAGTCATTACTAGACTAGTTCTACTAGTCATTACTAGTCATTACTTTTGATGTAGATATTACACAGTTATGATTTTTAAAAACCCTACATTACGTATTTCATTATAGTTAAATGAAATAATCATAAAATTTGTCATTACAATATTACATCTAATAAAGTCTTACCCTTTGATTGGACGGCGTTCTCGTAGTTTTGCTGAGACATCTCTTCTTCTTTCCACATCTTCTGCATCTCTCTGGTGACTTCGTTTCTTTTGCTATGCTCCCCTGTATCAGTGCTGGCCCTTGCGGGGTCATTGCCCTTCTGGCATCAGAAACTGTGAGAGGAAGGTTCGCCATATTTTCTGGAAGACTCTGAGTTGAGCTCATTTTCTGTCCCTTAGCAATTAGAACTTTGTCAACCACCGGGCTTGAATCTTTCTTTCCTCCCCCATGTTGTTGTCGTTGCTGATGCTGGGTTAACAAATGCTTAGTACTCTGCGGCAACACTTGCGGTTCTTCTTGTGTTTGCTCCGAATGATACGAAGTCTGATTTGGCTTAGTCTCCTTCTTTGCGTAAACATAATTTTTCTTTTCATCGCATTTGCGACTTCGATCAGGAGATACCGATTTTGCCTGTCGATTAATTTCATCTCTAGATTCAAAACAATAGAATCCTTTAGCTTCCTCTTTCACTGCATACTTATTAGACACTTCGCTTGCTTGCACAGCTGCTAAATAATCCTTTTCTTCGCAACTGATTTGCGACGATTTAGAACCAGTAAGGCTCGTCCTTCTTTTAGCCGCTGATCTTTTAACGTCAGGTGACGCTGTTTTATTCGTGCAGCTAGACGATGTCGTTCCAACATGGCTACCTGGCACTGATGAACTTTTGGACTTGTGTTTGTGCTTACAATTATGTCGATGATGATGATGACCGCTCTCCCGGGTTTTGCTCAATTTCTCACTTGCAGACGTTGGGGTAAGTGTCACCTTGCTGTGTAGATTTTCTTTAGCAGCCACCCGGATTGACTTCCTGCTTTCATGGCTCCGATTACTTGAAACTTCAGACATAAGAGGCGGCAATGATGAGCCTCTTCTTTGCTTTTCATGATGATATTGGTTTTCTGGATTTACTACTCGTTTATCTCGATGCTCATTGATAGCCGATGGTTGTTGATGGCTAGAAAGCTTGGAGTCATTTGATAAATTTAGAGGAAATTTCTCTGATGCTCTTTTCTTGGAATTATTTTTAATTTCGACATTCACTTGCAGCACACTCGGCTCAGTAATACGATTTGATTGTGATGGATTTCTTCTAACTTCCCGATCACTGTAATACTCTTGACAATGATCTGATAGTCTGTCTGTAAGGGTCGGTTTCCCAGTTTTCACTTGCAGTATTCGATTACAACCCAGCTGTGGGGACTTCTGTGATCTATTAAGATACTCTCTCATCTGCTGCCACCTTTCTCGCTGTTCTTTCTTTCTTGTTCTTCTAATCCGCTCTTCCTTCTTTCTCAATTCCTCAGATTGAAGTTCTTTCATCTCCCTATCACTATTCCACTGTTCGCACTCCTGCTTGCCCGTATCCTGGTCCTCTTCGATACTTCTACGTCTCCGTCGCTTATCTTCGTAGTGAAATCCTGTGACCACTGAAGTCTTCTGATCTACCTTGTATGTTCTACCCCAGACATCACTAGCTACTACATCATTCCGTCCACCAACTGGGGTGCACTTCACTCCAGTTTCGCTTTTAATTCTACCTTCTAATGATTCCAGGCTGAGTGAAATACTTCTCATATTATTAAATATGCTCTCCAGTTCCAGTTGACAATCTCTGAATTGGATGTTCTTCAGTAAATCCTGATCGAATGAACTGTCTTTTGCTAACTCCAAATGTTCCTGAACCAGCTCGCCAAGGGATACTCTACGGTCCACGTGGGTCTCTTCATTAGATCTTCTATCCCAATCATCATCAGTATTACGACTCTGCAACTGGTATCTCATTTTTGGGGCTTCACCATCCCACGATGTTGACTTGGCATTTTTATATTCCACGCTGGCAGCAACTCGTAACTCCAGACTTGTAGAAACTGTGAGATTACCAGAAACTATATCATCTTCAAATCTCCTTCCTTCCACTTGACTTATCCATCTATCCAGATCTTCCGTCACAGAACAGGACATCGTCATCATTCCCGTCATGGTATTCGCTGCTTCAATTATCACTTTCTAGCAAGGCACTATGTGGTACAGTGTAGGGCCTACTAATCGTAACCATCCAAATCTTCTTGCTGTTTTGCATTTTTAGATGTGCTTTTAATATGCACATAAAATGACTTGTTATACATTACAGAATTTAATGTTAATTACACACACTATAAATAAAAGCTACATTATAAATACAAAACTATATCAAAAAAGCTACATTAACGACTTTGATTAGAGAATTACACAGCAATTTTTGGGCAGTATTCCGACTAAATTTTCATTTAGTTTTTAAGTACACATCTTTTATCTAAACACTGTTAGAAAGAAATATAATTGTATAGTGGAGTTAGATCATTATTACCGTTATTGTTAGACCATAATTATTTGACTGTTAGACCATGCATATACTATGCAGCCATTCAGAGCTTTTATCAAAAGTTTAATTTGTAATTATGCAAGAATATGACATCCTAGCATGACGCATGTTAGACATACAATACCTGATGGTTAATTTTAACTACACGGCAATTATTCATTACAAAATGGTAATGCTATTTACAGACATAATAATAATAAAACGACGTCTCTTTCTCAATAAATAGAAGTCCGTCACATCTTTTAGGCTCAATTAGGCACAAAACTTATTCGCTCAAAACGGATTTTTAAAATAAATCATTGGTTTTGACAATTAACCAGTTAATATATAATTTGGCTGCTTCTTTCACGATGGCCACCTCCAGACCACATCAAAAGCCCTGACTTTTCCCTGATTTATCCAGTGTGCGCGCATAAATTTTTACTGCCATCGCAGCATCGAATTCTATGTCGGAAGGCATAGAATTCGTATCATTAATTACTTAAGCCGTACCATTATTTAATAATCCCAATGCTAGCAACATGTAAATCTATCTATTAATTTAGCAGCACATTAATTAACTGCAGAGAATCGCATTAGATAAACTGATTTCAGTAAATGAATTTGAGCGAGGCAGCTAGGCAGTGAGGCAGCGAGGCAGTCTGTTGTGTGCACTGCCTCTGACAGATGATGACAAATCATCGACTGACCCGGATAGTCTAGAGACGTCCTTTCCGACGTGCGAGGCTTCCTTTAACTTCATGATCCCTCGGAAGAAATAGATCGTAGACTAGGGCTTCCTTTGACTTAAAGATCTCTGTATACAAACGTAAAGTAAGGCATCCTTTTAACTTGAAGAACTCTATTTATATAATTATAAGGTTGTGCAGCAAGGCTTCCCTTTAACTTAAATATCCTTGTGCAGAATTTAGGCTTGAATTTTAAAACTTACGTGCCAATTTCCGATGAAGAAAAATCGCAATTTTAAAATCGATAACCTTTTCGTTCAATGATCAATTTATAAAATTTAAATAAAAATAACAAACCAGGCATGCATGGGAAATTTGGTAGACAGAGTTTTAGACAGAGGAATTAACGAAAACTATAAAATCAGAAACCAAGAAACTTTGTAAACAAATACAAATGTCGTGTGTGTAACCATACGACCAAAACATTGAAACTGTCATTGGACAGAGTTACCTGTAGAATAGATCAAACGTGGACTGCACGTGTCGTAAAAACGACAAACCACTAAGATCCAAGCCAACACCAGAAAGGGCATTCAGGTGGTGAGCGCCTAGGATACAGAAATTTATCCGAAATTTTAAATCCCGATCCTAGTTAAACTTGGATTATATCTCTCCGTCTTCGTGCACTGCCTACTGGCAGGTCCATGTATATAACGCCCCCACTCTTCTCTGTCTTCCACTTTCCTCTTCATATCCACATATATGAGTGGATCTTTAAATCATATCTCTCTCTCTCTCTCTCTCTCTTAGTGCACTGCCTACTGGCAGGTCCATGGATAATATGATTATTGAAGGTTACATATATACATAATATTATATCGCACATCAGAGGATTATGCATCAATTTAATAGAGCAACAAGATACACAGAAGGCCATCCTCAACTAAAGAGCACAGATGTACTGTAGCGAGCCTATCAGTTTATATGGCTGCACTTGAGACGGCACTAGAGAGTTGTTATAGTAAGCAAAGAGCGGTCTGGTGACGCGATATTACGAGGGCTTCCGTCAAGAAAAAATGATAAATCTACGTCCAAGTTGCCAGAACTAAGAATTCCGTTAAGAAGAGCTTAAGCAAATATGGAAAGGTTTTATGTTTGTGCTAACATTGATTTGGTTCTGTTTCTGCCACGAATTGATTTCCCCATAAGGACAATTACTATGATAGTGTATTTTTACAGCTGTCAACTGTCTTAAAGCGCCATCAGCAAAGTTATGAACCAATCTTCACATGCTTCCTAACGACTGTAATTAAATAATTTTTAATATTGCCCGACAGCGTACCATTAAATTGCCATGGGTATCAGAAAGTAGTGGTAGCATGCTATATAACTCGGTCATGTAGAAAAAGTACGTTAAATGGGAATTATTTAGCTTACGATTGCTGTGGAAACGATGTAGAAACAGAAAATAGAAAGTCTACGGAAAACAGAACAATTGGTTTTGTTATGTCAGCAAACACTGCGATATAGAGTTCATTTCCAGAGGTAACCGTCTCATATGAAAACTCCTTGTTACGAGGAAACAAACGTTACAATTTCAAATTTCTTATACAAACGTTAGCAGTAAAGAAATAATAAACTAATAATAATCTAAAAATAATATCCATAATAATAATTTAAACGAATGGAAGTCTCAAATAGGGGATAGGCTGGTGGTGTGGTGTGGGACAGAGAGGATTTGAGAAAGTCTGTTCTTATCCCGACCCTAGTTAAACTGGGATTGAAGGGAAGATGATGATGATGAGTATCCATAACAGTAATAAGTAACACTAAGGATTTTACGTTAATTTTCCATTCCTGGATGATTTAGCGTCCATCTCGTCGAGGACGATGACGTAGGTTGACTGTGATGAAATGACAACACAGTGAGACGATAACTATGTTATCACTAAATTATATTTAAATACTACACATGTTACTAGCGTATGCCGTCTACGCAGATAGCAAGATCTCTGAGCCTAATCCAAGAATTTACCAGACAAAACTGCATTCTTACAAACAGGCCATCATAAACCATCATAAACAGGCCATCATAAACCATCATCATCACCATCAATATCATCATCACCATAATCATCGCCATCATTATCATCATCACCATAATCATCACCATCAGTATCATCATCACCATAATCATCATCATTTCTTTTTATTATTCTTCTTCTTGCCTTGAATCACAGCTTAACTAGGGCCGGGATTAGGAAATTTTGTAGCAATTTCTGGAGCCTAGAAGCTGATCAACCGATGCCTTTTCTGACGTAGGTTTGGATCTTAGTGCTTTTTCGCCTTTTTACGACACGTGCAGTCCACGGTTGGTCTATTTTTCAGCAACCCTGACAAAAAAAGATAACATTCTTACAAACAGTATCATACAAAACCTGTCGTATTCAAATACGACAAAACTATACCTATAATAGTTCTATTCACTGTCTTTAAATTAAATGTCAACGGAAATGTCAATATTACAGAATAGTCACAGTGCAGCACATATTAAATACAGGCGTGCAAAATGTCATACGGGAAAATACAGAAATTACAAAATAGCCTATTTCATATTATTTAGTTACGATTCATACGTGTTCTTGCTATTTCAGTTAATAATGGTTCTTTAACTATAACATTACTGTGCATTTGCTACTTAATTGTAATATACGTCGTCATCCTCATCTTTGATGATGATGTCGTCATGGACGACAGTAGCACTCTAATTGTTGTTGTTGTCCTGACTAACATTGCTGAAGAAATACTTCTCGTAAATTAGCACTGCAGTTGAAGTTAATCTACTAATCTAAGGTAACACTTGAACTAGTAATTATAATGTACAAACACATAAAGTAGACAATAACGCAATGCTTATTTAAAGGTTCTTCAGTTACAATGAACAGCGTTACCATATCAAGCAAAAAGAAATTGATTGCGGTTAGAGTCTACATCACCTATAGAATTTTAAAAGCATTCAACTATACTAAATTAAAATGTGAATACTCTACTACCATTCCATAGGCCAAGATTGAAAATTATTACAATTAAACAAATGAATTCTTCACCCATAGCTTTACTTAGATGCAGGTCAAGGCAAAGATAACCACACAATACGTTACAGATCAATTCCAACAGTAAATCAATTTAAAGCTTTTAATCTACATATTTTTCATGCATCCGTCAATGTATAGGATCTATGGATAAAATGTTGCACTAGATCATTCAGATCTCTTTTATTCAATTATCTAGCCTAGCATAGCCTATTCAGAACACATAGTAAGACGCACATATCCCCATAATTATCTCCAAACTACTTTCTCTTTTCCGCTCCCACTGTCTAAAAATCTCAAAAATCTACAGCAGAAAATAAAGTCAGTTCTAGCCTTCAGATTTATCTATAACTGATAGAGAGAGGAGCCTTGCATTTAAATTACTGCCTATACAGAACTGCAGAAGAGAACCTCACAGGTTATGCCTCTTGATCAATTACAGAAATGTTTGTGAGGACCTTGTAGTTACTAACTCATCGTGAATTACAATTTCATTTATTTCTCAGATCTACATGTGACAATATACGTTCGACATGAAGAACATTCCAATAAAACGCTCATAATAAATTACTACTATAACAACAAGAAACTTTCGACTGAAATCAAGCCCATTGATTATAATACGCTTCACAGTAACTACCAGTTACTATCACCCAGTCTGAACCAGTCAGAATAAGTCTGAGCCAGTATAAACTAGTTTTAACTAGTCTAAACCGATCTGAACTAACAGAAGATTTGACTTGTACTAAGTTTAATCAGACTTTGTACTTCTTTATATCTAGTCGAAATTGACTGTACAGTACTTGATGCTATCATAGAACACGGTAGCACTTAATTTCAGGTATATTAGAATTAAAAATTAAAGCCCAACATAGGTATTATATAAAAATATTATAATATAATTATATTCAAGCCACTGGTACGCCAGATCATATAAGCATGTGACCATTGGTGCGCTAGGCTGACAAGAGCGTAAGGTCGAGCCAATTCCAACAGCTATATAATGCACAAACAAGAAACATGAACTACTTTATTTCACTGAGCCATAGATTACAGTCAAGCACCAGCATATCTAAGCTGAGTCCTCAAATTATATTATCTAAAAACTACATCATTAAGCTCTGATTACATACCAGAATTTATAAGGTACAATTTCTGGCTCGGCCCACTGCTGATGATACCTTGAACTAGAGAAACTGATGACAGTGTATATTAAATTACTTAAATCAAACCCTTAAACTAAAGATGATCTGTGTTCATCCTTGCCGCTGTCTACCTCTATGAGAAATTAACACCAATCAGCAGTATTTATTTGTCCGTCTATTACTCGGTAATAGTAAAAATATGCCTAGAGCTGAACCTTAACACATAAAAATACGACAATTATAAAGTAAATATTCAAAGTCAGTTACCTATCCGTGGATAGTATCTGTGGACACTATCTGCTGATAGTATCTGTGGCTTTTATCGGAGGATAGTATCCAAGGATAGTATCCATGGATAGTATCAGTGGATATTATCCACATATAGTATCCGAAGAGAGTATCCGTGGATTGCATCAGTGGATAGTATCTGTGTTCAATATACGTCTCGTAAACTTACAGCTGCATGCGCACAGCGTAGTGCTAGCAGGCTATTTTACATATATGACAGACGCACATGTTCACATAAAACAATATAAACTAGACTTCGTAAGGATTAATAACAGCCTTACAATCACGCATCGTAAAACGACCCGCATGGTGGCCATACAAAGATAGAGTTTGTATCACTAGAAACAAGCCATGTTACATTTAACATAATCACATACTGCATATACTCAATTTATATATTTTGGTCATCAATCAATCAATCAGCTACAAATCAACATACTTATCTAGTACTTCAGTACACAAATGACACATCATCTTTAAGACAACGGTACGCAATCAAATACGAATATGCAATGGAATCATAACAATTCACACAGCGACCATTGGCCATTCAGCGTAAAATAGATCAACATATAGTTAATTACAGTATCAGGAATACGTCGTTCTAATTCAGGCGTAGCTATAATCGATCAATGAAATTATTAGAACTGCTAAAAATAAACTATACTAACATATTACAAAATAGGTATTCCAGTCAGCGAATACAACTTTGCTTCAAACATTAAAAGAAGATCGAATTTTAAAACACAGTATGCTTAATAAATTTGTCTAAGCATACATTTCATGCAATGCACATTTAATTATAAACTATGGCTAATAAATTCTTACGATAAATATAAAAAGTCAATGACAATATAGTTAATTTCAGAGAGGGGATCATAAGTCTTCATAGAGAAGGTGAAGCTTGGAATTCTAAAGAAGAATCTTAGTCAGGCTTAGTGACGATTCTCAGACCATCTGCACTGAAATACGAAGCAGCATAGCTTACACAATTACTAAGAAAAGACAGCAGATTAGCATCTGAACTCTTTGTCTAGGCTATTTCAAACGAGGAATACAGGCAACACAACTTATACATGGACATTTTTAGATTATATGTGCCATTTCCAAAATATATAATAGGTAAATTATTAATGTAATTTTTAGTACAACTAATGGATACTGGGCGGTAATGGAGATTTCATAAAAACAACTGGTTACGGCTTACGCTTCTCGACCAAGACGGGCACGAGTGATATTGTTTGGTGCATAAAACTGCGTTAAACCCTTCTCGTAGAATTGAGAGCAGCACACGAGCTACAATAAAATATCTATTTAAATCTTAAACGTCGCAAGAAAATATTAGCAAAGAGACATTAATTCATAATATGCAGACATTACTATTATACTGACATATGTAGCGCATACATGTTAAGCAAAAATACGACCTAAGTTTGCAGAGTGAATTTCAACTCATGAACCCAGTCGAAAAGTTGCCCTAAAGCTAAGTACTGGAAAGTCAATTGTCCCCCAATTCACTAAATAGATCTAACTGGCGATTCATTCATTATTCAATAGGATGCAGAAAAATGTTCTAAATTGCCCTCCCCCAATCTTCCTTAGTTATAAGTGATTTGATGAATCTAGTTATAGATCATCGGTCTTTGAAATATCAAGTACTACAGTTTGTATCAATATGTCAGTAAGTCAAGTGAATCTTATCCCCCCCCCCATTCAAATTAATCTCTCACCCCACTTGTTCACAGCCTAGAGCTAAATAGTCGCTACCACATCACAACACAACTATGGCGCATTCGCTAGGATCCAGAGCCTTGAGAACATTTAGAGTTCTAATCCTCTAACACAACGAATAATCAACGCATCAAGACACTGGGGTCGACGCTGAAGCCCTGAAAGTACAATACAAAGAGGATTTAAAGTCCACTTCCACACCCAAAGATGACCTCAGGAACTTACAGTTATATGTAATTATCACTATTTCACTCCACTCTCAATCTCCTCAATCAGCCTCTCTCTCTCTTTCTCTCTCTCTCTCTTCCTGTTTATCGTCTATCACAATCATCGTCCAGCAGATTTTAATCAGATATCGCGCAAGGTCCAGCGCTGCGCTAAATGCATCACAACAGCGCGCGGCTCAGATTTGGTGCAGAAATTGATACAGCACACAGACAGCGCAGCACGCGTTCAGAGGATTAGCCAGATTCCTTGCTGGTGGTAAGGAAGGGATCAGAGCGCTTGTGATTCTCCAACGCCTTCAACGTCAGAGCATCGTGAGGCAGTTCAGACTTGCGTCTCAGCAACGGCTTTTCTTTTCCAACGCCTCCTTTCCTTTGTATCTGTAAATCAATCAATAAAATATTTTTAAAATGTAAATAAGTAAAACTCTAGCATTAAAGTTAATGCTATTTAATAGCGTTAACACATTTATAATTACGAATCATGCGTCAACGCTTCTTCGTAGTCTAGACTTCTTAAAAAATAATCTTTTTCGTTCAATTGACATTAGACCGACTTAAATGAATTTGTAGAAATTTTAATTCTTGCAATATAACCCAATTACTTCATCGTCGTCGTCGTCATCATCATCATCATCTTCATCATTATCAATGTCCGTCATCATCATCATCGTCATCATCTTTCTCTGAATCCCAGTTTAACCAGGGTCAGAGTTTAGAAGATTTTGTAGCAATTTCTGAAGCCTAGGCGAGCATTAAACAAATATCTGACGTTGGTTTGGGTCTTAGTGCTTTGTACCCTTTAAGGCAAGAGCAGTCCACGGTTACTGTTAGTCCACTCTTCAGCAGCCATGACAGAACATGGGTATACCTAATTACTACACAGCAATAATAATATTTAACTATAAAATCATTGAATTAGTGAATACTATTAATTATGATATCAGCAGAATCTTAACGTAAATATTGTATACACAGAGATTACACTGTTTAATAGACTGGCGTTACAAGTCTGCGACTTCCTGAACTAGTATAATTAAGTTTAGTTAATAATTAAAATCAACCTCTATCGCTTCAGCCTTCAGTTGCTCCATATCAATATCTCCATTGTTTGAATCATCAACAGCCGACATAGAGCCGCCCAATGAACTTACATATTCACCGGCTTCACCCGGCATAGCGCTCAGCGATAGACCGGCTAGGCTCAGCTGAGCATACTGTTCAACAATTAAACAAATAAACTAGCAAAACAGTGAAAATATATACTGAGGAAAGACAGTAGCATATTCTAATTTACACGCAGTAAAGCATACAGCTGGTGTCATTACAATACAGACAGGCTTCTCTGCTTCATTATATGTCGACTAAATAAATGCTAAATACAAATTCATGCAATCTAAGTGTATCAAAATAAGAAGGAAAGAATCAGTTAATATATTATTAAATTATAAATATAAATTTTAGATTTAGATATAGATATATTAGATATAGATTTTAGAGAATATAGATTTAAATCTGCAATTTATTATTTATTTAGGAACCAGACATAAGTAAATATGAATAAAAGGGTAGCTAGAGATAGAAACGACTGGCACCTGTGGATTAATCTTGGCTTGATGAATCACTTTAGACCACGCCTCATCTCTTCTCCTCATATTCTCTCTCTCACTAATCAATCAATCAAATCAATCGATCACCTTAGACCACGCCTCATCTCTTCCCCTCATGTTCTCTCTCTCACTAATCAATCCAATCAATGTATAGAATATCATATCAGCCATTTAATGTGTAATTTCTCACCTTTTAATCTTCTTTCACATATATTCAATTAATCAACAAACCATTCTATCAATCAATCATCTATTAAAAGGGGCGGGATTTAGCAACTCGGTTTAACAGGTGTAGTTTCACTTTAAATTTTCACTCTCATTAGTCAATTCGTCAATTGTCTCATTTAGCAATAGTCCAATATTCTATAAATCAGGCTATTTACCTTTTAAATATTATTAAAGTGAGTTAGAAAAGGATGAAGTAAGAACTAATATGCCATTTTTTCTGGTAATTAGGTATCAACATATTTATCTTTTTTTATCATTTAATTAACATTGATTACTTAATAGGACTTAATCAGGGCTGAGCTGCTAGTATGTTGGTAAGATGTCCGACTGTGGATCAGTAGAGGTGAAGAGTTCAAATCCAGTGCTGGCTACAAAACAGACATTAGACATGCTGGAACCATGGAGAAATAAATAGCCAGAAAGAAAATTATATCATGACAACTACATTGAAATAACTAGCCAGTAAATTGTTTTTTGACAACCACAGTGTAATTACTGGCCAGTAAATTATGTAGCATTAGCAAATGAGCATGATAGTCACAGTAAGCCGATGGAAATAAATGATAATTACACAAATAAGTAATATTTACCGACATAAGCAAACATTGTGCATTAAACCACCAACAGTGAGACACGCGAGACAATACATTAATACACGAGCAGACTTTCATGTAAAGTATTATTATTTTCACGTAAGGTTATTACTATTATTATTTATTTAATTATTTAATTATTTTATTATTAACAACGAAAACTTATATAGCAGTGTCATGGCCGAACTAGGTCTTTGAGACTACTTTACAAAAAGAGCTCAATAATAAACTAAGTAAAAGAGTTCAAAAACTAAATAAAAAAGAGTTCAATAAACTAAATTAAAATTAAAATATACCGTATGCTTAGCAAACAAGGTCCAAGCAACACCTAGCATTGAGGTTATTATAGTTTTTAGTAAATTACTACAAGAAAAACCGCAAACTAGTACATTTGTCGATGAGTCTTGTAGTTCTGAGTGCATTCGTCAAACAATCTCTGGTTCATTTCCATGAACAGCTTGAGAGCATTATATATCAGACCATGTATCGTTCTGTAAATACAAACATATACATGTGTATACACGTAAGTGCATACTCACACAGGCATAAATAATATTGTATTCACCAAATTACAAGCGTGACACAAATTAAAGAAATTATTTTTATAATAAAATAAAAACTAAAAGCTAACATTTATAATAAATTAATCCGTTTATAATCCTTGAAACAGATATTAGCGACCTCAATGGACGCATTAAATCTAAAAAAATAAAAAATATCGGCAAATCCATATATCATCATCATCTTCCTTTAAATCCCAGTTTAACCAGGGTCGGGATACAAATAGACTTTCTTTTATCCATTCGTTTAAGTTTTGTGGCAATTACTGAAGCCGAGGCGTTCACCAACCGAATGCCTTTTCTGACGTTGGTATGGATCTTAGTGCTTTAGTCGCCTCCTACGGCACGTGCAGTCACCGGTTGGTTAAATTCTTCAAACGACCCGGTCACAACACAGGCAAATCTATATATAATTATACTAATTTGGAGTCAATACCAAGTACCAAAAAATACAGTAGCAATTTAAAGCTGCTGAAGAGAACTGCTTTAGATATGTATCGAGAAACTCTCATTGTAAAGTTTGACACAGGTCATCAGCATTTTCTCTTTAGCCTATAAAACACAAATGCAGCTCTATCCCAGTCACGTAAATCGGCCTCTAGAAAAGCTGCTGATATCTTCCACAGACGAGAAACTGGACGTTAAATCCCCAGGAATAGACTGCTTTGCTATATGTAAGTGCATTGTTGCTCGCCAATACCAGCAACTTCTACAGCAAGTCAGTCACTAACTTGTTCCAGTGTTCTTTACTCTGGTAGAGCGCAGGAAACACGAGAGGTATGAGTGTCGTAGCGTTCTCGCTAATTAGACTTATTATCCAGTCGTTGTTCCAGTAATACAATGCCCTCTCGGCAACCTGCGCACAAGTTCAACCATAACGTACATCAACTCATTGTCAAGATTATCAACTTCCCTTTAATCCAAGTTTAATTAGGGTCGGGATAAGAATAGACCTTCTCCACTCCTCTCTGCCTCATATCTTATAAAAATCTCTTTCATTCATTTTAGTAGCAATTTCTGGAGCTTCGGCGCTCACCAATCGAATGCCCAATCTGACGTTGGTTGGTTGGTTGGATTTTAGTGCTTTAGTCGCCTGCAATGACATGTGCAGTCACCGGTTGGCCTATTCTTTAAACTACCCGGACACAACATGGGGAATAACGTACATGTACATTTGCTAATATACAGTATATCTGGTAGCAGGATTATGTCAGTGCCGCCAGGCTTAATGGTACTTTTTGGTTCCCAGAAACGTTCAGAATGGTTGCCATCGTGAAATAAATATTCCCATGTTTTATTCAATTCTTAAGCATCGATAGACAAGTTAACGTATAGATATAATAAAAAATAAGATAATAATAAAAGCTGCAACACCTGTACATCTTCTATTATAACATAACATTGCATAACTACTCG
Source organism: Enchytraeus crypticus (assembly GCA_905160935.1). NCBI lineage: Eukaryota > Metazoa > Annelida > Clitellata > Enchytraeida > Enchytraeidae > Enchytraeus > Enchytraeus crypticus. The sequence goes on along the minus strand of CAJHZI010000414.1, from coordinate 1,201,599 downwards.
TAACAAAATAAACACAACTGAAAAAATATCAGCTGATTTATACAAATATAGATCAGTACACTTTGTGATATCAGCAGCAGTCGTAGCTACTACGCGACTCTAAAATAAGTAGATTTAAAATCTACCGCGCACTTTTATTTGTAAACTTAACCATATATAAATATTCCTACGAAAGAAAGAAACCTGGAAATGTTGGCTGGAGACACACTTAGCTAGCTGACGAAAGACAGGAACCATGATTTTTTGGAATTCTGCTGGTTCAAGAACATCCAGTATTTCCTCCAGCTCGTTCAAAAACATTACCTAGGCAGGACAACAATAACATCATTCATTAATCAAATACAATGTTATATTCAGCTGAAGATTACTACTGCCTAAATAGATATGTTTATACTCCCAAGTATTGGTTTAAATTTTACATATTTAAGGTCTAATTTTTTTATCTTTAGCAATGCTAAAAAGATTGCATTCATACATTTTCAGTCAACTTTGCCATAAATATCTGGTAATATATCATTTCTGCTATCTTACTGACATCGCCACTGGCTCCAGTCAGTGAACTAACTTTTGTGAACTACAATTGTAATTCCCTTAATCTTATTAGAGAAAATTTAACATATTTACTGCCTTTTAGACATCAATCAACAAAATTTGAAAGAATTATTGAGTAAGTATTTTGGCATCATTCATCTAAATTTCATTAAAGTAGCTTTGAAAGCGTTTCAGTTTCCTATGACAACAACAAACATTTACAGAGTTGTTTATTTTCAGTATATTGCATAGTATTGAACACACACTAGTGCCAATATTATACTTTATAGTTTTTAAAATATATCTCTACAGAAGTGACAAGGCTGGTCTCTAGACTGCTTCCTTTCCATGATTAAAGTATCTTTGCTGTTAACAGCGTCATTTACAGCGAGCTTAGATACATGGTTAACCTTCCAGGGCCCTAGGGGATTTGCTTTTGTTGTTGATAACGTGAGTTTTGAACCCAGATCAAATGCTTCCGAGGGGAATGCTCTAACTATTATGCCATATCCCCTCCAAATTGGTACCTTAAATAGCATGTTGATAGACAGGCATCAGTTGCTGAAGTTACATTAAGTTGCTATAGTATTTACCTCTTTAGAACTGTGCACTTTGGGCCAAAACTTCAGCAGATTGAGTACAACCTAATAAAAATTCAGAAAACATCAGTAATATAGTGAACTAAATATCAAATAACAAAAATTGCCCAAAAAGTCTAATATTATTTCTACAAGATCTTTATTGTTAAAAACGTACATGTATATTTTTCAAATATTGATAAATTAATTCATAATAAATAGATATTTTTAACTTAACATATTGGACAAAAGTTATGTCAAAGTTCTCTTTTAAAAATTAATGTGATAAACCAAAGGTAGCAGTATAATAGCAATGAAGTGAATCGTTTTCAGAAAGCAGTGAACCTGCACCACTGATAATGTTGATTATTTCTAAGATGATAACGTAGCTAACTGTTTGAGTGAGAGTAGGATCTTTCTCGAGGAACTGAACTATGCAGTACGCTAGCTGAGGATGATAGACGCTCAGTAGCTTGCCCTTGTGCAGTGGTACCAACACACGCACCAAAAACACCTTGTGCTCTTCTTTCAGTGGCAACGCAAAGCCATTGATAATACTGCACAGAATCAGTCAATCAAATCTACTATAACTATCTGTTAAATGCTTGCAACAATTCAGTTTTTTTTATGAACTCTTCTTCTATAAAGTATGGCTAACATATTGATCAATTCATGACAGTAATTAATAATAATAATAGTACTAATAATAACGATAATTATGAAAGGTCTAAGGGCCGTTTCCTCACGTAATGATGATGCTAGGGGCATCCCCTGTCACAAGTCACAACAAATTGATTCACCCAAACGATTTTAAAAAACATGTGCTAAAAGAAAGACAAGAGATCCTAAACGATGCCAATCTGGTGATAAAAAATCAGTCAGGCAAGATAACATAAATCAATGGTGGGAAGACATGTATTTTCAGCCTACTACAGAAAGTGGAAGTAGTAGAACACGAGTGTAGATCAGGAGGCAGAGAGTTCCAAAAGGTAGGAGCTGAAAAATAAAATGAGCGCCTACTTAATGCGGTGAGGATATTTGGCAAATAGTCAAATATTAAATATACTGACCAATTGCTTTTAAAAATAACTAATCAGACAGCATTATATTTGCTGATATTGATTTATATTATGACTTTCAATATCACAATTTCTACTCATCAGTTGACAATAATTAGAGCTTAACTTCTATCATAACTTCTGATAAAGACTTAATCTAAAAATTAAAATTAAAGTCTTATTAGAGTCTTATTAAAGTCTTATTAAAGTCTTATTAAAGTCTTATTAAAGTCTTATTAAAGGCTTAAAGTCTTAGACTCTGATTTAAGAATTTAAGCCAGGACTAAAAAATTTAAATATCATTAGATAAATTTTAAAACAGCAATAACTTTTCAAAGAATAAAATCATTATAAATGACAAATTACTACAATGAATGTTAAAAAACCAATCAATGCTAAGTAAATTTTATAAAGATGAACAGAGATTAAAATATCATGCACTAAATACAAAAATTAAAATGATTGAATAAGGTTAACTAGTTCAGAGTAAAGGTTCTTAATTACTAACCTTCCCAGAATTTCCAATAGTTCAGCGATGCCATTGTGCTTTTCTGTCTCATAAATAAACCTGTCAAACAGAAAAACATGCAAATGAGCAGAAAAACATGTTCCGTTTAAAAATTTTTTTAGATGGATTTTAGATACTCCTGATAAATTCTTAGATTAAGAAATGGGATGTATGTATATATAAATATATATATATATATATATATATATATATATATATATATATACACATATATATTTTATAAAAATATAAATATATATTACTTTCATTATTTTCTCAAGCCATGGCAGTGGTATATCAAGCAATATAAAAATAGTTTTGCTTCAACCAAGCTTCAAATGTTTGAACAACATTTAGAATAATAAAACAGAATAAAAAACAGATGAACAGTAGGATAGTTTTTGCTTCAATTATATAGAGCCACATAGTTATTATCTCATAAAATAGATGCATACAGAATGTAGACACATATCTGAAATAAATTTGTACGTATAATCAGATAACATCATAGCTTTATATCCATTACTGCAGTGTCTATTTTCATTTTAGCTGAAGGTTAACAAACCTATAGAATATATTGTTAATCTGTTTTCTGATGTAGGCTCGCAGGCCGAGGAATTTTCCGTAGATTCTGTGCAGGGTGGTCTTGAGAAAATCTCTCTCTCTCGGGTCTTCAGAGTCAAACAAATCCAGTAACTGTGCATTGCACACCATAATTACCATGACATAACAGCTCTGTTATAAGTTTTATTATTATTGCATTCACATTTCAAATGAGTTATACACATAGCGATTACATTAACTTTACAGCAATAACAAATGCAAGAAATCACATAAATTAGAGTACCATATCATAGCACAATGCAAAAATACCCTGTGCAATAGAATTTACAGTTCATCATCCAATGCAATATCAAATAGAGGTGCATAGAAAAGTGAGCACAGTTGCTTATGTATATATCACACTAGATAAACCTGAACAAGTTTTAATTGTAGGTTAATTAGTAAGTCAAAATTCCTCTAACTGTAATATTAATGCCAATAATAACAAATAAATAACAATATATGAACGGTAATAGTGTGAGAAAGATTATTTGTAAAACGATGCTAGTCTTATTATGTGCTAAAAAGTTCAAATCTTAACTAATTATTAAAAAAGGATTGTATAAGAGATATAGGATTATAATTTATAAACATCTCCAATGATAAAAATTTCAAAAAATAATAATTATGAGAAACTCAAGAATAGATAATAAAATTAAAATGGCAGGATTAAGCACACTCGGTTAGCTGCGTATCAATTGAACAAAAGTTAAGCTGCAAAGGACTCCGATAGTACATGGCTGGGTGACCACCTTGGAAGGCTGAGTGTTGACAGTTTTGAATTAAAAAATCCACAGGGTGTTGGAAGGTAATCTTTAAATCTGCGCCAGTTGCAACTGATGCGCCATCAAAAGGAAACAATTACTAATAACCATGGAGAGTAAAGGAGGAAGTAACGAAAACTACAAAAAAAGCAACTCATGGAGAGGAAAGGAGGAAATAAAGAGAACTCTTTAAACAGCAACTAAGAAAGGAAACTCTGAAGCACATGCTGTAGTTAAGTGTGTGACCATATAAACAAAATCAAATACCCCTGTACAAGGTCCAACACAATGCTAGCCCATAACTCCAAGAAAACAACATTGAGCTGTATCTAACAATAAAGAGCTTTTCAAAAGAGTTGAACTACAAGTTTGAAATTTTAAACAAATGAATTAAACTTTTGTACAATTAATTTAATTCAAAACAGAAAATTAAGCACAAGACATAGAGTGTCAGTTTATTTTATATTTGTCTGCTGTACTCCAACTTCCTTTGCCCTTCTGCAGCTACTGCAGCATTCTACAAAAAGCATCTCTTCATAATATACTAATTAATTGACTAACAGGTCTAACATGTTTTTCAGTTAAAACATAAAGAATATATATTTAAATATATTATCTACAACACGTTTAAAATATATAGGAATTTTTAACACACCTGCAGAACAAAAGCCTGATCGATATACTTCTTGGCAAGTGATGGTTGAAAGTCTTGAGATTCGAGAAATCTCAGAAAGAATTCATAGACAAGCTGCACATAAAATGTTACAAAATATAAAATAAATACACCTCTGCAGATATTACACATTAAGTAGAGAGAAGCTCTTACTGCGACCGCTTTAAACCTTTCTTGATAAATCTTTACACCAAGTTTACACCACTACTTTAGACCAAGTAAGTCATTGCAAGGCAATGACTTACTTGGTCTAAAGTAGTTGGCTAATTAGTCAACCTTGGATGATTCTTACCTAAAATACGCACACTACTTAACTTTCAATAGCTAAGGGTAAATAAATGAGCTCACATATAAATAGGTTTTATATCAAGAAAGGCAATTAGAAGCCTAATGATCACTTCCATTTACTAGAGATAGTATATGATTGAGAGTCCCCGTGTTGTGTCCGGATTGTTTGAAGAATTGACCAACCTGTGATTGCACGTGTCGTAAAAAGCGACTAAAGCACTAAGATCCACACCAAAGTTAGAAAAGGCATTCGGCTGGCAAGCGCCTAGGCTCCAGAAATTGCTACAAAAATTTAAATGAATGGAAAAATTTCAAATAGGGGATTGACTGATGGATTATATGATGTAGGACAGAGTCGATTTGAGACAGTCTATTCATATCCCGATCCCAGTTAAACTGGGATTCAAGGGAAGATGATGATATATTGTATGATTGAGATGAAATGGTTAGATGTAGACCTGCAGATGAGGCCAGGCTGCCTCCAGTGTTGGCTCATCCTCCTCTGGGTCAAACTCTGTAGCAGAGGAACTGCTGGAGGGTGGCGGCAGACATCGGAAAGTATTCACGGCAAACTACACATACACACGTACAAAGCTTTAACGGATGTGTCCATTAACGTCGCCAGCGGCTGGAGCCAGTGGCGACATCAGTAAAATACTTGACTGCGAATCAGTATGTGCAGGGTTCAAATCCTGGGCTCACCCGTCACTGACATCGCTTTGGAGTGAGGAAACTGACATTAACCTTAGCTTTAGCTTTTTTTTAAAAGGAGTACTGTCACAGATTGTATGTCTGAGGTTACAAATCTAGGATCTTTTGCTTATCGGGCAAGCATGTTATCGATATAGCCACCAGTCAGTGTTAGCAAGCACATAGGCTAGCATAGAGACAAACTAAGTCATACATCATCACACAATATAAACCTTAAAATCCATGAAACAATGCATTTATTTAGAGCATTATTGTCCACTGTAATTTAGCATTAATATTTAATTAATATTTTTAATAATTAGAAAATATATATTTTCATTTGAATGAGTTAAAAATTCTTCAAGACGACTGACAACAAAGGAAAGTTATTTTTAAACATAGGAAATAAACCCTAACAAATAAATAAACAATTTTAAAAATGAAACGCAAACAAAAGTGTAACGAATAATCCATAGATATCTAGCACAAACAAATGCAAATTGCACTACAAACCATGCGAATGATATCAGGATAAACTCTATCAGTTAAAACGCCACGGTTAGTCGACACATATTCAACAAGTTCATTGAGTGCACCACGTTTGATCTCCTTCCATTTGAGGTCACTTAGTGCATCCTGGACAAAGTCAAAGATGACCGTGCACTGACCCACTTTCTGAACGAACAATTCCTCTTTCTCATTAGCTGCTGCGTCTGTCAATCAATCAAAGATAGTAAATAACCTAATAATGTAGTGATCGGCCTTTTACACAATGCTATTTTTAACCATCTTTCTGATGAGGTTAAAACAACTATACAAAAAAGTAAATTAGAGCTAGGTCTGAAGATAGCTTTTGTTACCCTACAAACATACGTTCTGTCAGTGATGGTTTTGAACCTGTGGTCTCATACTTAATAATAACAACAATTAGAGTGCTACAGTCATCAATGACAACATCGAGCACTATTGAGACAAAATCAAGCAGGCGAGCAAAAAAAGAAGGTCCAAAAACGGTGCAAATTCCAAAATCCAGAAATTCAGTCCAAAGTAAAGGGAGTTAAAGAAAAGGTGGTTTAGGCACAGGTCGCCTCATGGACACTGGATGGAAAAGAGAGATGGAAAAGATAGGTCTTCAACTGCTTATGGAACTGCTCATAGGAAAGCAAAGGCTGATGTGATTCAAATGAAGATTTCTGAAGATTGGATGGAAGAGAATTCCAGATCTGAGGTGCAGCATGCTAGAAAGAACGATTAGATAGCTTAGAGCATGAAGGTAAGCTAGGTCTCACAAGAGTAATTAACTTAGAAGACCGAGTAATAGCAGGCTGCATCACTTTAGTCAAGTGAGACATACAAGTTTGTCCAGGGATGGGGATGGACTTATAGGTTAACAAAGCTGTTTTGTAAATGATACGCTCTTTAATTTTTAGCCAGTGCAAAGACTTCAAAATTGGCGTAACATGTGAGTACTTGGAATTACAAAAAATTGCTCGCGCTAGAGAATTCTGAACAAACTGCAACCGATCTATCTCACAGCCAGGGAGATTTAAAAACAGGGAATTGCAGTAGTCCAACTTCGATTACACAAGAGCAGCACCAAACTTTCTCTCTCTCTCTCTGTGTTTCTTTGTCTTCCTCTCTCTCTCTCTCTCTCTCTCTCAACAAGTCAATTCTTTCACAAAGAATTATATGTTTTACTTACTAGAAAAGTGATGAATACCTGTGAATAAGTACTACTATACTTTAACAATTTAATTTAATTTCTACTATATAACTAATTTTTTTCTCAAAAGTTTATGAAACGGCTGCAGACCTTTGAGCAGCGGAAGCTTCTGAAGTTCCCTGTTCTGGCTGATGCTGAAGTGGGAAGAGGACTGGCGCCGATCTTTACGGAAGTCTGGAACACCCGAGATCATAGGCTTGACCTGCGTCAACTGCGTCGCAGGTGGGTGGTTATCTCCCTTCCTCTTCTACATCATCATCATCTTTCCTTAAATCTCAGTTTACCTAGGGTCGGGATACGAATAGCCCTTCTTCTGAAGTTTTTCCATTCGTTTTAATTTTGTATCAATTTCTGGAGCCTAGGCGCTCACCAACCAATGCCCTTTCTGCCGTTATTTTATTTGAATAGACTTGATCCATTCGTGTAAGTTTTTGTAGCAATTTCTGGAGCCTAGGCACTCACCAACCAAAGCCCTTTCTGACGTTGGTTTGGATCTAGTTTTTATGTCACCATCTACGACACGTGCATATTTACACGGTTGGTCAATTCATCAAGCAGCCCGGACACAACACGGGGATGAGATGATCCCTTCCTTTTCTACACATTTGATCTCTTTCTCTTCTACAATCCATTCAAAAATATGATGCCAAAACTCATAAATATCATTCCATTGGCAAATCTACGTCAAAGTTTCTCATTTTCGATAATAACACTCCAAATTACTGCGACTTAATAAATTCTGTATCTAAAATATATTCTTTTATACCTTTTTATTTATCGAGTACAAAATTACTTCTCATATGTTACTCATAGAGTAACATAAAGCATGCCACATATTAGTTTAAAATTTATCTGCTCTTTTTAAGTTGCAGTTTTTGCTTAAAATTGTTATTTTCTTCTCACTTCGAGATTACTTATAAACGTTTTCCATTTATAAAGAGCACAAATACTGCATCTTGCGCAGATATAGATTGAATGGTCATCAGTCCAGAAGTTATTCCTTGCAGGCTGATGACTGGCCAGGGTTTGGAACGCTCTCACTTAGTGCACTGCCTATTGGCAGGTCCATGGTATATAATGCCACCACTCACTCAGGGTTTGGAACTCCTACTTCACAATTCCATGGTTCATGTTCTACCAATATACTCAATTCTGTACTACCAAATATATTAACATTTTATATAGCAAGAATAATCTAGAAATAAGAAATGTACATTTACTATAAATTTGTGTCCTCCAGCTTAAATTCTAGAAATAAACAGGCAAGTATATTATGAATTTGTGTTCTTAAGATCAAATTGCGGACAAAAGTACTTAGCATAACACTACAGATATTTTATATATACAAACTACTGCAGCAAAACGACGAACAAAAAAAAGAAATGGTCTGATAAATGGTACAATGCGGCATCAGAAAAACAAGATCCAAGATCAGAAATTAAAAGCTAAAATGAAGCTCTTACATCATTTTCTGCTTCTGCTTTAGATTCCTTGCTCGATTTCTTAGAATCTTTCCCTTTATCCTTATCTTTTTCCTTATCAGAGCCCTGTACAAAATAATATATATAATACGTCATACAAGAGTATTCATCTTGAGAGTACACAGCTTCGATGTTAGAGCCACATAGTTACAGTTCTAATGCTGCTTTTAAAAAACTTTGCAATCTGAACTCCATAAAAAGTTCAATTAAAATAATTAAAGAGAATTTTCTCAGGGCTACAACTTTTATATATATTATAGGCATTGCTGCAAAAAATCCGGGCTCATTTTTAAAATTTTTGATTATGATTTAGGAGTAAGATGAGCAGACAACACTCGGTGAAATATTCAAGTTCTGGAAATTTCGACATTGGCACTACGTAAGTTCACAGTCCGGCGCAATAAGTATCAACAGGTTGACTTTGGGAAAAATTATTTTGTCCGATCTGATTAGCAAAGTTCTTAAATTGCAAGTGACAAAAAATGACAAAAAATTGTAAACCCCAATATTAAAGCCAACGCCAAGTTTAATGTCAGTGCCAGCTTGATAGCATTTCAGTGACAGAGAGAGCACTGGGTTTGAACCCAGCACCTACTGATCCGGCTCCAGGGGAGTAACTACAGAAGGGAAATTGCCCCCAAATGAAAGGGCTACTATACCAGCTGCCCCTCCCCCTCATTACTAAGACATTTCTATTGATTATCCACTTATGCCTTATCCACTACCATTTTAAGCTGCAACTTCTTCATTTTAAGCTTTGTTTACCACATAAAAATGTTACTGGCTACGTCACTGATCAGCTCAGCTTATCTGATGTCTCGTATAACAGATGATAAATAAAGCAAGGACAGCAAAAGTATAATTTAACAAAATATATCTTCAGTGCAACAGGCAAATTTATTATGCCCGTTAATGTGCTTTTAAAAAGCTTATAGGAGTAAGTTGCAGTAAAGGTCACGTTTCACATTAGATTAGGCTATAGTTAAGTCAGTTACGGAGTAAAATGGACATAAACTTGGCAAGTATAGTGTAAGCTAGACGTCCAGTTGGTATAGAAATTCATTTTGCAATTGAAGACCGAGTAAGTCTTGTTTTTACGATTTTCATTTTAGAACCCTAACTTTGCAAAAGTCACTATCATTAGAACATATCTATTTTTTCAGTCATAACTTTTCAATGCCTAACATTCAACTTTGAATAGTATAGTAATATTTGTCTGAGCATATCGATAGTTTATGTTCCTTATTCTATCACGTAATCCTTATATATTTTCTCCAACGTCGCCAAATGCATACCTTATCTTTATCCTTATCCTTCTTCAGCGGAAGTTTCGGCATGTTTGAGTAGAGGAATGCGGCAGTGAGATACTGTGATTACGGAATTAAGCGAATCTTTTACACAGTAAATATCGAAGAAAAACAACAAAAATCCACAAAAAATCACAGAAATGACAAAATACAAAGCAGAACTGTGATCAAGAACGTCCGACGACAACATGACAACCGCATGCGATCTCTTGATTGGTCGCATTTAATAATTTATGCGCGTTTGTTAAGCGAATCCAAGAACGAGTTATGCTTAAGTAATTAATTTCTTTACTATTCACCATCATAAGAAACAAATTTATATCCAGTGGTTAAAGAGGAGGGGGCGCAGGGGAACTCAGTTTCCCTAGCTCTCATTTAAAGTCATTTTTCTGAGATTCCTTCTCAGAAGAAGGAATATAGGCTTTTAGCAGTCGCTGCCAAAGAAAAGCTTTCTCGAGTTGATCACCAGTAACGGCGCTGGTCCTCCTGCCTATTTCGTCAATAAAGTCTGATGCAACAGACTTAATAATAATAAATATAAATAAATAAATAATAATAATAATAATAATAATAAGCCATACTGTTCAGACTTCAGCTGAAGATGAACAAATAAATTATAAGTTTGAATAATAATAATAATAATAATAATAATAATTATAGTAATATTTTTCTGAGATTAAATAGTTAAATGTTAAGATATATAAATAAATAAATAAATAAATAAATAAATAAATATATATATATATATATATATATATATATATATATATATATATATATATATATATATTTATATATCTTCTTCAGTGCATGCACTGCCAAGTGGCAGATTCAAGATACATATTCATACCTTCAGTCTGTTTTCTCGCTCCATAAGAGCACTCCTTAGATCAACAAGTTAATCCCTCCGCAAAGTCTATGCCTTATCCATACTTTAATAATAATAATAATAATAATAATAATAATAATAATAATAATAATAATAAACAAAATATATCAAACCTCGAGTTCTTTACACCCGCGGTATTAAAAAATAAAATATAATAATGTACAATAGTATAATATGATAACGAAGTTTGAAACTTTCTTGAAGATTCAAATTTTAATTGTGAATTTGTAGGGTCTATGTATTGTACAAATTTCAATAAAAGTGATATCTGTAATATTTACGCTAACTGCGTGCCTGAAATAAAAAAATCTTATAATTTTTATTGCAAATTTGCATACTTTTTTATGGTACAAATTATTGTAAAGATATATATATATATATATATATATATATATATATATATATATATATATATATATATATATATATATATCTTCTTCAGTGCACTGCCAAGTGGCAGGTTCAAGATACATATTCATACCTTCAGTCTGTTTTCTCGCTCCATAAGAGCACTCCTTGATCAACAAGTTAATCCCTTCGCAAAGTCTATGCCTTATCCATACTTTAAGCAGCCTATAGCTTGGGAACACTATGACTTCTGAGGTGGTTTCCCGTTGCCTTCCTCACATATTTGTATACAGGGTGAGTAAAAGAAAGATTACATCTGCTAAAAGTTCGAATATCTCAGGCTATTGTTAATATTTTCAAACCAAACTTTTACCAAATACTAAAGGACCAATTTCTGATGGGGTGGCCAATTTTCTCCAATTTAATGCATAGATTGGCCAGTTATGCAAGTTTCAGCAGAGCAACCCTCCATTTTTACCTAATTCGGGATTATTAAAAAATAATTTAGCATTAGATCTAAGGATGGGAATAAAAAATCTTGTCGTCCGTGAAAAGTGTCCGTTTCGTGTTGGCAACAGTCATACGGTTTAGCAGCTGAGAGCATCGATCGAGTCTTTTTTTCTCTGGTAGCAGAATTAATAACCTGGACAGACTTACGTTTGAAGCACTTGAGTCTAAGATCGCACCTAGCAATGTTGCAGACAGATTTCTGGCAGATTCCTAGTTGAGTAGCAATCAGTCGAGTGCTGAAGCTCGTGCCAGGCCTGCCATCTTGTGAACATATCAGCTCCTCAACTGCAGCAATGTTAGGAGTGGATCTGGCAGATTTCTTCCGCCCGCTGCCACGCTTACGCTCAGGTGCAGCCCCTGTTTCATCAAAGCGCTTGCATATCCGATGAATCTGTGGAATGCTCCAAATTTTTTCCGGATATTGCGATTTAATTGTTCTAGCCCCAAAGCCCTGCTCGCGCAGCGTTTGGATACGCATCTTGTCATAGTCAGATATCGCCATGTTGACAGTAGCTTGCTAGCAGATTGTGCGCGCTGCGCACAGCGGCCCAGCCAAAGTTTGTTGCAGCAGCAGCTGTGGGCTAGAGAGCAGGCCTAAAGCCTAGGCGGTGGCCTAGACAGTAGCCTAGACATCTGAACTTATATATTATATTCGTTTATTACATGAAATCTGACATACCGCAGAAAACGTACACACACACAAATGGCAATATAGAAAGTAATGTTTAGAAAAAACTTAATAAGAGTCTTTATATAGCATTCTAATTATAAAGTTCTTATCCATCAAAGGTGTGCGCTTAGATGATAAAGAGAAAGGGTGAGCCCTCTCCTTGAGCTTAAAGTTAACATTATCTTTAAGCGGCGGAAGAAGCCGGTGCAGGACATGCTGTTTGTTACGTGATGATAGCGTTAAACAATTTCTCATCTGCATCGGCAGCGATATCCGCAAAAGATCGTACTCCATCATAGAAGTTACATCTTGTAGCCTTCCTGAGGAACGCCTTGAAGCCTTCCTGAGGAACGCCTTAAAGCCTTCCTAAGGAAGGCTTCAAGGCGTTCACTCTCGGAGGAACCAACATAACCCCACCAAAATTGCGATGCATATGCTAACTTGGAGAGTACAATAGATTTAAGGACAGTGACAATTAGGTCAGAATTAAGACCTTTTGATTTTAGAGTGCGAATGGCAAAAAGATTAGAAGAGCTACTGCTAATTATATCATCCACGTGGACAGAAAAAGAGAAGTTGGATTGCAGTGTAACACCTAAGCACTTCAAGGTGTTGACTCTGACAATTTCATCTAGGAGCGGTGGCACAGAACTTGCTAGAAATCTAGATCGCGGAGGATGGAAAAGAAGTTCACGGGATTTCGACTTATTCAACTGTAGATTGTTCTTACTGGACCACAAGTCAATGTTAGCAAGTTCATCGTCAGTGGTATAAAGATACTGAGATGGGATAATGAGGTATGTATCATCAGCGAACTTAATAATGTCATTATAAGAGTGGATAGGTCTTAAATCCGAAGCAGTAATGGAATATGAAGCGGGACCAATAGCTGAACCTTGTACAACACTAGCTGAAATATTTGCAATAGAGGATACATTGCCATAAAATTTAGTACAATGTTGACGGCCAGTAAAGAAACTAACAAGCCAATTATGAATCCAAGATGGTATGTCCAGATCAGCAAACTTTTCAATAACAGTTGAATGTCTGATCCGATCAAAAGCTTTGCTAAAATCTAGAACAATGACTCTGACAAAGGGACTACTTGACAACATTTGTGAGATACTCTGATAAAGTGCTATCAGGGCACCTGTGGTAGATCCGGTTGGCCTGAAGGCGAACTGGTCATATAAACAAAGTGTAGCAGGAGGACTTAATAGAGCAGGATAAATGTAAGTTGAAATGATGGCTCTCTCACAAAGTCTGGAAAGAACAGGGGTGATGGAGATAGAACGAAAATCGGACAGTGTAGAGGGTTTCGAAACTTTAGACAAAGGTATTATACAAGAAGTTTTCCACTGATTAGGGACAACAGACTGTGCCATGGAAGCATTAAAAAGTGTTGTTAGAGGTTGACAGAATACAGGAGCAGACAACCTGAGAAACCAGGCAGTTAGACCATCCAAACCAGTAGCGGTTGGCTTCAGGTTGTTCAATATATTAAAAACTTGAAATTCAGAAAGTGGTTTAAAATCGGCCTTAGAATTGGTACTTTTGAAGAGAGGCGCAGAATATTTAGGGTCAGCTGATATATTAGCATAATGATCGTTAAGGGAGTCAGCAGTGATGTTGCCAGGAAGATTACCAATTTTTTTAGCAAGAGAGTTTGCCTTTTCAATCTTGCCAGAGCGCATCAGAGCATTCTTTTGTCGTAACAAACTCTTGATTTCTGGCGATACAAAGCTAGGGTCATTAGAGGTTAATGTTATTGTCTTTGGAGGAAAGAAATCATCTTGCAGTTTCCGAGCAATCAAATAAAACTCATCAAACATGTCTTGCACATCCAAGTTAGACATGTCTTTGAAGACATCATTGTTAGATAAGTAGTTAAGGTAACAAGCATTAAGAGAAGGGGATTTCGGGCGAAAAGTAACCCTATGCTTTCTTTTAAGTACATAAAATTTGAGCACCAGAATAAGCTACAATAGCACTGTGGTCGCTAGTTACTGTAGAGTTAACGACCTTAATGTTATCAAAAAGATCGTCAATTGAAAGAATATGGTCTAGTTGATTTTGACCTCAAGTAAGTTCTTTGGTTAAATCAACCAGACCCGTAATATGCCAAATTAAATTAGAATTCAACTGGTTAAAGAACAGCTCACTGTCTTACTGGGTAGGCATAAATAACTTCTGCGGCATAAAATTTATTCCCATCCTTAGATCTAATGCTAAATTATTTTGTAATAATCCCGAATTAGGTAAAAATGGGGGGTTGCTCTGCTGAAACTTGCGTAACTGGCCAATCTATGCATTAAATTGGATGAAAATTGGCCACCCCATTAGAAATTGGTCCTTTAGTATTTGGTAAAAGTTTGATTTGAAAATATTAACAATAGCCTGAGATATTTATAACTTTTAGCAGGTGTTATCTTGTTTTACTCACCCTTTATATATATATATATATATATATATATATATATATATATATATATATATATATATATATATATATATGTATGTATGTATGTATGTATGTATGTATATGTATATGTAATTAGACGGTTACTAAACCTAAATTTTGAATGAGGACAAACCACTGATTTTAGTGTAAGTAGCCTATGAATGTAGTTAAAGTCAATGCAGTATTGAGAAATGAAGAATCACAGAAAAAAGCGAGACAGTCCATATGACATTTATATTTAATTAATTAATTAGTTTTGAAGAAATTCTGGAAAATTTACAACTGGAGTTTACTTTTTGAAACCAATCAACGATGGCCGCAAATGCTTTATTTTTTAAATTTTATGGTCTAGCTGCTATGGGCGTTGCTCTGCTTTTTTGTGAATGTCAGCCTTTAATGTAATCCTCCGCGTCTCAGTTCATTCAAGGCCTTAGTTCGTAATATAATCAGCCAAATAGTATTAATAAATCAAATTATTATTAACAGAGTAATATTAACGATGCTAATTAGTATTCAGAGTTAATTTCAATATTGTTGTATTCAAATAATACTAACGATATATGGTATCAATTTATTGTAATGTTATAATTAATGAAAATTGACTTAGATGGCGGTTGTTCGGTCCCACCTACGCACTGGCTAACTATGCGTAATTATTTGCCGTACTACTAGTAGCAGTAAATGCCGTAAATGAGTTTCGACTTGTGACTTTCAAACAAAAACTGATGTAACATAACAGAACAGCGTCAAGAATCCCGTAATGCTCGTTTAAGACCAATCAAACAGCGCAACATGTTACACAGTTTAAAGCTACTTTGATCATGTCTGATTAGTGTGCAATTCATGATCATATAATTACATCTCATTTCTTCATATTATGCACCTTTTTATCCGTTGAGTTACACACATGGCAAACTGCATGTGCTTACAAAGTCTCCTTCTTAGTTGCAGCATTTATAAATAATAGGCCGTATTTCTCATTTCACAACGTTTATTGCGTCAAATATTTAGTATACATAAAATTGCTACTAAAACCCTTCCACTAATACAAACTAAAAACTAAAAACTAATACAAAGACATTGATCCACTTGATAAAAATGTCATTAAATATGAATCGATAAGAAAGTTACGTAACCATGAAAATATTTCTATGAAGATTTCAAATTCTACCCATTGGGAAGTGCTTAACATTAGCAATATTTAATATTCAATCTACCACTAGAACAAATATGAAAAGAAATAAGATTGCATACATAATTAAACTACAAATTGTATTGGCAATTTCAGTGCTCAAGAGCACCATCCGTTGCGAGGCTGAGATTCGAACCCTAGGCTCTACGGACATTTGTTAAAATTATGTTGGGAATTATATATTATCCACTATAATATCCAACACTTTCTTATCATATGTTTAATCCAGTACTATGTGCGCTTTAATTCATAGAGAAGATTAGTTAGTCTTATAAAGTTACAAATGAATAAGTTGTGAGAGATTTTATACAAATATACAGTTGATAAATACAGTATAAATAGGAAGAAGAGTTAGATAGGACACTTTCTACAGTGGATAGTTTGTTACAAGAGGTACTACAAGGTAGAATTGTAGGAAAGAGAAGTAAAGGCAGACCGAGATAATGCCATGACCCTGCCTGTGGGCAGCGCACTAAAAGAGAGAGAGAGAAAGAGAGAGATAGAGAGAGAGAGAGAGAAAGAAAGAGAGCTCAATATCCAGTTACATGTATTTTTCTGTTTAATCATCTTGTCCATGTAGCAACCCGGTGCTTTATAACAAGCTCTTTCGACATTAATTGCGTTACCAACAAGACATTCTAAGCTGGAAAAATATAGAAAAATATTCTATATAAAAATGGCTCAAAATGAGACTCTTAACAAACTTACTGTTTTTAGTCTAAGATCTAACTTGAATTATTGGAAAATCCTAGTTGCCTTCTTATTAATTGATCCCTGGCTGGTCCTTTTGTAGGATCAGAAATTTAGCAGGTAGGTGCTTTAGGTGTTGGTTAGCGAATCTCATTCATGATGCGTTTCTGTGCAGGACGATTTGTTGTATATTATTGTATAATATATTGTATATTTTATTTGTGTATTGCATATTTCTCTCTCTCTCTCTCTCTCTC
Organism: Enchytraeus crypticus; assembly: GCA_905160935.1. Taxonomy (NCBI): domain Eukaryota; kingdom Metazoa; phylum Annelida; class Clitellata; order Enchytraeida; family Enchytraeidae; genus Enchytraeus; species Enchytraeus crypticus. The sequence continues at coordinate 1,184,378 of CAJHZI010000414.1, read as the reverse complement.
TCTCTCTCTCTCTCTCTATATATATATATATATATATATATGTATGTATATATATATATTATTGATATATATATATATATATATATATATATATATATATATTATATGTATTATATATATATATATATACGTATATATATAATAATATATATAATATATATATATACATGTTTATAATACATATATATATATATATATATATATATATATATATATTTTTATATTTATATATATATCTTTGTTTATGTATATATTATTATATACTGTATATTTATAGAGTATATTGTATAGTATATTGTATATCTGTGCATATTTATTGTATACGACTGTAATCCTTATCTCTACACAGGACGATTCAAGGCGGTCGGCCTGGCCTAGTCGTTATGCAATCTGCGGCTCCTGACGTCCAACTCAACCTGTTAGAGCCATGTTTTCTTTGCTGCCGTTTCTTGGATTCTCCACTGAGAGGATCAACGACACAAGAGGAGTTGGTTTAGTAGTCGGGTCCGCATATTCTGCAGACAAGGTCAAACCACTGCAGTCCTCGTCTTTGGATTTGTTTCTCCACCAGCGGTTGTTGTTGACATCTTCAAGGGATCTCATTTCCCAATGAGATATCAAATTGATAATCGCAAGATCTTGCGCACTCATCGCAGTCTTATTACTGCATTTATTATTGCCTTTGCCACCCTGATACATTACTATCCATAGTTTATTATTTAACACTAATGTGCCGTTCTGTATAGAGTGGTATTAAACAAAGTACACAATGAAATCATAGATTACAATCTATAAAAACTCTTTTGCAAAATGTAGCATTATTCTTTTAGCTTAGTTGTTGACTGTTGGGGAGAGAAATAATTCTGCTTGTTGGATTGTATTCTCCATGTTACATCGTTCCATTCATAGAATTAAGGTCCGAGGATCCGATAACCTGGAAAGCTGTTCTATTGGTAGAGATTTCGTCTTATAACCTCAGCATCCAGGGCACGAACCCCACTGTGGGTGCGTGACGCCGTCATCCATCCTCTGGCAATTATGAAGAAGGTAAAGAAGTGGTTTCTAACGTTGATATTTGCGTGTACAATTTAGCCAATTTTATCAATGGCGCACATAAGGAGTTAATGGCCTAATGTTTATGTAGTTAGGGTAGATTTTTGGTTGAAGTGTTTGAAAATTTTAATTTTAAATAAGGATGATAATATTGATATTTTAACATGTCCAATTTATAGTGTAGCATTGAAATAAGCATAGACTACGTATTTTAAGCACTGTAGATATCACCATAGTGATTTATCAGCACAATTTTTTAATTATAATAAACTATACTAATTTTTATGATAATAAACTATACTAATTTTTATGATCAATTACTTAATTATATTATTAGTCTGACTTAATTTTAAATAAACAGATTACATGTTACTTAAACTCAATTAAACATATTACTCATTAGTTTGTACATCAGGTAGCATGCTTTCATGAGTGATTGGATTTGGTTAAACTGTTATTAAACTTAATTAGTTGAAGCAGTCACCCATTCCTCTATCACTGATTGCAGTCATTAAATTGAGATACATTCCATGTATGTTGAATATCTATCATGCAGCATTCATTTAATGATGACATATGTTGTTTAGATGAATTTATAAATATGTAGAATTTTTATGATTTTGAACCAGTTTTGACTCCGTTTGCAATAGTTATAGATTTTTTAATAAGTGATTTATTTAGTGATAATCACCAAGGTATACTTTCTTTTACGTGATTTATTTTGTAATAATTGATTTGAAGATCATGCACTAATTTTAATATTTTTGCACTTTGAACTACTTTTAAACATTTGACATCTTTTGATCAATAGATCTTTTCCCTAATAGCTATAAATAGAACATTGGGGACACCAAATGTAAACAGTGGACAAGAAAACGTAAACACTGCATAGAATACCATTGAAATGTACTAGTTCCTCAGAAAATTTCTAATACAAGCTTTCTTTAGAAATGTTAATTGTGGGAAAATTGGGGGCGGATTTAGCGCACTCAGTTAAGCTGCGCATCAGTTGAACGAAGTAAAGCCACGCTGCACGCGGATAGTAAATTGTGGGCGACCATTTTGGAAGACTGCGTGTAGACAGCTTTGAAAGTAAACAATCCCTAGGGTGTTGGAGGTTATTCTTAAATCCACGCCGGCTGCTATTGGAGCGCCAACAAAAGGCAACGATTACTAATAACCATGAAAGGAATGGAGGAAATAACGAAAACTACAAAAACAGAAACTTAAGAAAGGAAAACATTGTAAACACATGCGGTATGTCATGTGTGTAACTATATGAAATAAAAATTTAAAAAAAAAATGTTATTTACTTTACAACCTACTATACGGATATTAATTAAAGAATAACTTAACACTTATAGTTTAACTCTGACACCCATTATAACAATATGTATGCATTATAGCCTAACGAAGTTATAATGTAGACCCATTACATTTACATGTAAATATATGTTATCAGATTTCAACATAAACAAACCAGTGTTAACATGCAACAAAATATGTTTTCAATTACCGAACTGATCTATTGTAAACAAATTAATAAGTGACAAATTATTTTGTGTTTCATTTAGATATTGCTGTCGAGGGATGATGCGTCCGGGCAATTGCGCACCAATCAGGCACCAGTTAGCAATCAATCCAACCAATCGGAATCAGAGTTTCAAAGTAAACATGAAATTCAATTAACATTATTGAATAGGCACGATGGAAGAAATCAAGCCGTCGATTTATTTTCTCCAGATAGTGAAGCAGCTTACAAATCCTCGGTGAATCAGTCTACTCGTAGCCATGAAAACAATTCTTCTAACAATCAGATGCAGATTTCTCAGCAAAGTTTAGGCTTTACCAATCAGTCTACCGTAAGCTGTGAGCCAAATGGAAAAGGAAAGGACACTATTTCAGACATGGAGGTGGACAGTGTAAATAATGTCCCACAGAGTAATAAAGCATTAGGTAGAGATACGAGATATGATAATGTTACTACTGCTTTGTTCTCATGGTCACCACAATCTTCAGCTGTATCTTATCCGAACATTTCACCAGTTCCTGAGCCGGTGATAAGAGGTTTTCCCGTTGATGGCCCTCCTGGTATTATATTTACTCAGGGAGGAATTATGAGATCAGTTGAGCCGCTGAATCTCATTCCAGCTTATCCGATTTATCCGCTCGGCTACCCTCGACATTTGGGTTCCGGGTTATTCTCTGGTTCATACGACTCGGGACCATCCGTAGCAGAGTACAGGTATTCCGCGTCGGAGTCTTCACAGACCAATGAGCACACTGCTTCACTGACCTTCAGTAGACAATCTGGTCAGTATACAGGGGCAGTGACTCAGACAGGTTACTCTCAGTTCTCTGAAGTACTGGCTCGTCGTGACGGTAGTATCAGTCGTATCGGAGATGCCGAGCATGGCAGCAATCGCCAAGGAGATCTGTTGCATGGTAACCGTGATCGCGGAGATTACCGCTCTGGAGATAGTTATCCAAGAAATGGAAATTTTGAAGCCGGTAACCGTCCTCATGGTAACAGTCGCCGTGGTGAGGATAGTCGTGGTGATTGTAACAGCGGGAGCAGTCGAGATGAGATGGAAGCGATGGATGACAATAGATCATCGGGATACAGAAGAGGTTCGTCGGAGGAGTACTTGAGAAAGTCAACGTCTAGAGGCAGCTTCAGAGATGAAGATTCGCACAGTCGTGGAAGATCTGTCTCGACTGAATCTGCAGCTTCTAGGCATGACTTCGGTAAGTGCTGCTCTTACTGTTTTTCCCATGAATACTCCCAGAGAGGTATATGTAGTAAGCTCAGAAACTGAACAAAATATCTCATTGTATGGCACATACTACTTGATTGTATGGCACTTACTACTTGACTTATAATCTTTAGGCTGCATATTAAGTGCTCGACAGGGTACACCTCTGATGTCATCTTTAGGTGAGGAAACGGGCATTAGGCATTCTAGGAGAGTAGTATTGTAAATTATTTATTTCGTAGCAGGCATCGAACGCTCTTAATAAGCTTAGCTGTTTTGATATTGTAGACGTCATCACGTAGACGTGATAGCTTTCACCATACCGTTTGCTAAAGATTTTGACTTGTGTTTCTGGTTTCAATTCTCATCTAAAGCATTTGACAGGAACTTTTATACATTTTGAGAATCCTTGAAATTTTTGATTAATCTATTCCGCTGAGTACTGAGCCATGTAAGACTTCGTTTGAGCTCTGTATGCACATTTGCTTTGTTTTCTAAGAGTGTTGATCTCTTTCTCTCTTCTCTCTCTCTCTCTATCTGTCTAGCATAGAAACAGACAGTGTAGTGAATGAAGCAAAGGCTCTAAAGCAGTGTCACTCCGGCAGTTGGTTATATTTAAATGATAAGATGATATTTAAAATCCGGTGGACATTTTTCGGTTAATATCCCCTTAGAATGGTGATAAGCAAAATTAAGCAAGAAAGACTATTCATTTTAGCAGAACGTTATCAGCCATATAGCAAAGAACGTCATCAGTCATATAGTAAAGGGGCTCTCAAAATAACGTTTAGTAACGTAGCAATATCGAAAAATTAAGCAAATGAAAGGCAAAACTAAATGAAGTAAATTGAAATGCCCTTGACAACATCAAGAAGGGAAACTAATTTTATGAGCAATAAATAAAGATCTATTAAATAGCGGGCGTCCATAATTGAGAATGCAGATTAAGGAATATGTACTTAAGGAAGGGGGTTCCAGAAAGCAGTCCTGAGAGATTCAACAGAGCGATGGTTTCTATATACATTAATTAATTAGAAAATAGATCATTAGGTGTAATTAGATGTGTAATTTTATAGAAAATTTTAATTGAACACTTCCATAATTAATTTACAAGAATACTAGTATAAAACGATATTGATATTCGTCACTTTGGATGCTGATTACATGTACTAATGACAAGGTAACTAAACTATTAGCGGTTTCAATTTCTGAAATAACAAAGACGTGTTTAAGTGTTTGAGGAAACTGGTCAGGTGAAAGGAAGAGATAAAAAGAAATTGAAACTTTATTTAACTTGTTAGCACCCCCTGACAACTGTTCAACTGAAGCTCATAATAAGACTGCCTAAGTGTTGATTTGAATTCTGAATTTGTTAACTTGACTTGCTCTAAGTCTAATGGGATATTTCTTTAAGACATTCCTGGTTGTTTATGCTGGTAAAAGTTCGTGAGAACTGTAATTCATTTATATGTGGCGTGGCGCATTGTGGAATGTAAATTCCTGTGAAAAACTTCTTTTATGTTGATTGTTGCTTTGCAAAGTACCGTTTGTGTGTATTTTGTGTGTATCTTGTTATATTAGCTCTTTCGTTTGTGTGTTAATATAGTAATATTATAGAATGTCTCGATAGCGTATTGGTTAGAGGAGTCATATTACGTGTTATTATTATTACAACTATTATTATTATTATTAGTATTATTATTAGTATTATTATTACTACTACCACTACTACTACTACTATTATGTTTTTACCTGTACAAGTTCTGCACTGTTCATTTAGTTTGTTTATCGTGTAAGGATAATGACACAGCTCTATAATGGCGTGCTTGCTCATTTGTACATAATGTTTTAGTTTAAGTTATCTATGTTGTTCACTCATAATAAGCAAACTTTGGCTAGCTTAACAACTCGTATCTCTTCCGTCAACTCTAAATTATCTTTCAATTATATTAGCTGAGACGAAGCTTCCCACCTGGAGAATTTATTTTGTTTTGAATCAGAATTTGCTGATCGATGGAATGTTCTTTATGGAACGTGATGAGTGGAAATATTTACCTCGGCCGTGCCGTTTGATAGAACACCAGAGAGAGATATGGATCTACAGTATATTTGCAGTGTGCAGATGGACAGTTGATAAATGTATTAAGAAATAGAAAGAAGAGTTGGATAGGACATATTCTAAGGGGGACATTGTACTAAAAGTCGTCATAGAAAGCTGAATGGAGGAAATAGAGGCAGAGGCAGGCAGAGATTAGGAATCTCAGATGATTTAAAGATTCACTCATATGTGGACATGAAGAGGAAAGCGGAAGACAGAGAAGAGTGGAAGCTTCTTATACCATAGACCTGCCAGTAGGCAGTACACTAAGAGAGAGAGAGAGATTTGCAGTGTAATCTGGTCCAATTTGTGTTTGATTGAAGAATGAATACACGTGTATTCAGCCTTGTATATTTGTATTCATTTTGTATGTGATACGATTGCAGAAGTTTAGAGGCTGATTTACCACAACATTGCGCAGTAGTTTAGCAGTGCATATTACTGCACGTGCTTTTGTTTACGTGGCCTTTACTGTGCCCTGCAGTCGATACTGAGGTGGTAACGCTAGTATATTCAATAAACACTTGAAATGACAATCTAAAAGTTTATTAATGCATTAATATAAACGTGCTATTCAGAATGCTACAGGCTTTGCTTGCATATTGTCTCCAGCGAATAATGAAATGAATACCCGTTTTAAACTTCTGTCTACGTTGATTTATGATAATATTATTAGTAATGCTATATTTTCTATCCTATACACACACACACACACACACACACACACACACACACATATATATATATATATATATATATATATATATATATAATATATATATATGTGTGTGTGTGTGTGTGTGTGTGAAATACTACACACACACACACACACACACCCATATATATCTATATATATACACACACACACACACACATATATATATATATATGTATATATATATATATATATATATATATATATATATATACATATGTGTGTGTGTGTGTGTGTGTGTGTAGTATTTATAGTCCTATAGATCTACATGTAAAGTATATACTAGGCTAAATGTATCGCTACAAGTCGTCGTGATGTGACGATGATATTGATTCCGTGAAGTAATTTAAAAAAAGTTTGACATGGGAGCTTTTTCATTCATTTTTTCATTCAATCTTGATATTGTAGATTTTTGAAGAAATTCGCTCTCGTTGTATACAAATGAGAACACAACACTCTGGAAACTTGTGATTTATGACGTAGGATTGGTCTTTGTGTAAGAACCACTTCATTTTCTCTTACCTAACTGCGGAACATATAGGCCTATATCTCAGAGCAGTGCTGTCTTAATGTACAGGGTATAATAAATGGTAGCAACATAATGTAGCCAAATCGGCCTATTTTTCTAATTTACTGCTATCTCAATATCTTTTCTCTTTAGAGTATCTCTAAAATCCTCAAAATACGCAATGTAAGACGCATAAGAGTAAGGGAAAAGTGAAATAAAAGAAAATTTGAGTAAAGCAGAGTGTAACTCAAAGTAGAGTCATATTCTATAAACTACAGTAATGTGTTGTTTTAATGGAAATTATTCATTATAGCATTCAAGAATCAGAATACGTAGTGGTAGTATTGGTTGTAACTGTTAATGAAATAAATATTATAGAAGATTTGTTGTTCATTTTTGCTCGCTTAATTTCTATATCAGAAACGACCCAGTTGATGTTATGGACCTGATCGGTCAAAATAAATTATAAAATTATATATTTAACGAAATTCTCAATTGTGCCTGTCGGACCAGCTATGGAGTGACAATATATTTAATTTATACCTATGAAAGGAAAGAATTTTCTTATATGCCAAACTGATTTAAATTTTAAACTCGACTTTAGAATCTAAGATATAAGTAATATGCTTCATCGTTTTAAAAATACGAGCTGAAGAACTGTGTTCTATTTCAAAAATACACTCAAATGAAGAGAAACTCTGACAAATGTGGGGCTAAACGGTTGAGGGTTGCGTCGGTTACTCAGAGGACTTTAGTTGCGTGATCTGACATCATTCTAATTATCTCTTTTTATCGGTAGCTGAATGAAATACCGAGAGAGTTTTGCATACCTCGGTTCTGCTGGTATAAATCGCAAAGAACTTAACGCCCCTGTCTTTTCATACTCAACCCTGATCGCACAACAAAAGCATCTATTACGTTTCCACCGAGAGTAAGATAGTGGTGTAGATAGAGGGTTACACGATTTTAGTTAAACTCGTTTAAAACTTTGGAAATTTCTTTTGGAAAATTACTTGCACGTGTAAGTTTATGAGATTGAATGTGAGTCAGCTACATTTACTGCAATGAAGAGATCCTGATGTATGTTACAGTTCGTGAGTTTTTCTTCCTGTCTGTTTGTTTTATCCTGTGCCTTTACCATACACTAACCATCTGCTCGCGAGATTTTGTATTCTATTATATCCTCTTCCACTTGCTGCCTGATTGCTCGCAATCTTTCTTATTCTCTTTTTTAATCCCATTTTTCATGTGCTGCCTGATTGCTTGCGAGCTTTGTTATTCTCTTTTTTAATCCTATTTTGCATGTGCTGCCTGATTGCTCACGAGCTTTCTTATTATCTTCTTGTATCCGCCTAGTTTCCATTGCTGCTTCTTAGCTGCTCTCGAACTTTTTTTATTCTTCTGAATATTAGATTGATATCTCAATGCCAGATTGATATCTAAATGCTTTAGTGCTTTGGATTAGGTATTGTGAATCTTTAATGTATCTTGTACATGTATTCTTCCTGCGATTGCTCATGTATAGCAAATTTATAGCAAATTTGTAGCCGTTGCTGATTCTACTACGCTTGATAGAAATTTATACCTAGATTATACATGTAGTATTCTAATTATTATAATAAGATTAGTTGATTTCAACGCAGCACTAATTCTGTTCTAATCTTAATTTAGCCTGCCTAGTCTTAGGTTTGCCTTCTACGTTTATACCCTGCCCATATGCACTTACATTATTTATAGGAAAAGGAAGACTAATTAGCATAGAAATGTCAGATTTAATGACTACTAAAAATAAGTGTTGCAATTTAAGCGTAAACTAAATGTAGTACAATGTCATTTGGAGCTCTGGTTGTCAATTAATGTTAAACGTTGCCGTAGATAACCGTTAATGACTAGCGCTGAGCTGGTACTGATAGTAGAGCAATGAAGATGCGATATAGGCATATGAATAATGAAGCCTATACACACATATAATATATTATATATATATATATATATATATATAATATATATATATATATATATATATATATATATATATATCAGTTCCATAATTAACATATAGCGAAATTTAGGGGAGTTTACAACTTGCAACTGTTGTGTCCTATAGTATAGATTCTGTATAGATAGACTATCTGTCTGTCTATAATATACTATTTATCTACATGTAGATGTATATATATATATATATATATATATATATATATATATATATATATATATATATATATATATATATATATATATATATATATATGTAGGGCAAACAATTTGCCACGTGTAAATAAGAAGCGACTAAGGCAGGAGTTGAGGAAGACAGAGGGGACCCACCTCACCAGGAAATTTTTCCCCCATGATTCAATGGTAATTAATCCATCAAAGCTGAGGAAGGCAACGGGAAACCACCTCAGAATCCATATTTTTCCCAAGCTATAGGCTACATGTAAAAGGCAGACTGAAACGAAAGAGAAGCAGAGGCAGACCGTGAATAGGAATGTTAGATGATTTAAAGATCCGCTCATACGTGGACATAAAGAGTAAAGCTTAAGACTAAGAAGAGTGGAGGCGTTATGTGCCATGGACCTGCCATGTCCAACGTGGCCTCTAAACTGAGCCTTTAAACGTGGCCTCTAAACTCAGCCTCTAAACTCAGCCTCTAAACTCTGCCTCTAAATTCAGCCTTTAAACTCAGCCTTTAAACTCTGCCTTCAAATTCAGCCTCTAAATTCAGTCTTTAAACTCTGCGTCTAAACTCAGCCTCTAAACTCTGTCTCTAAACTCAGCCTATAAACTCAGTCTTTAACCCATTAGCGCCCAATGTTCCCATTTGGGAACAGCAACAATTTATGTTTTGGTGCCCTGTGTCGAATTACAATTAGTAATCTATGGTATCCAGGTGTAATAATAATGACATGGGCATGGTTTACTTGCCAGCTCACTTTTATTCAGCAACTTCCGATTTTGTGGCTTTTGGTCAAAAGTAGTGAATTTCTACCTTTCCAGCAGCCTAACTTTAGTCTGATCTTATCCGAGGTAAGAATCATGTTTGAAAAATCTGAAATAGCAGTTTTCTTAAGAAATAGTGTCGTATGTATATTATAAATATTGGTTATAAATATATATAATTACCTACAAAAAATTTAGGTTGAACTAGAATGTTCCCATCTGGGAACAATGGGCATAAGCACTGCTGTAACACAAGGATGTTATATACACAGACATCTTCGAAGCCGATCATCGGCAATGTTTTGAGCATGTATCGCAATTGTATAAACAGAGGCGCACCGAAATTCGTTTCTGCTTGAATTTGTGGGTGTTAGCTTCTGATATACAGCGGAAACCAGCACAATGTAATGGGAAGAATGGTACTATACAAGGGGTTGAGAATCAACGTTACTTGTAGGGCGTAAAGTAGTGATTTCGTTGCTAAATATCGTGAAAATCAATCAAGCCACGAAGTGTTCTTTGACAACTTCTTCACCTCATATGACCTATTTTTGTCACTCCTATACATTAGCATGAAGCAACCTATAGGTCAGGGAGCCTATGCTGAAGATGTGCCCATTGCTTGACACAGAGCTCTGGAACAAAGAAGATGGATGATTTTTTGTTTCAAGTGTAACAAGTCTGTGATGGCTTTCAAGTGGCATAATGATCAATGCGTTACTGTGGCGACCAACTCTGAAAATGTGGAACCATTGGGTAAAGCGAAAAAATGCAGCTCTGCAAGAAAGGCGACTTTTAAAATGCCACAGCCATAAGTCGAAACTCCCATATAGGTGGAGTGGGCTTCCTGGACAGATTTCTCTCAGCCTACCGACCGATCTTCCGTTCCAATAAGTGTTGGCGGTTACTCTTCGTCAACAATATCGACTTTATGGCAGCAGCTGCTTGGCGCCTTCATGTCGCTGTGGGTGGGCAGCACCATCAGATCTCCTTCAGAAGACATGTTGTTCGTAGTATGCTGCTGCACGAAGCAGGAACAGCCACTGCGGCACCAACTGGCCCGTACGCTAAACCAAAGATTGAAGTCCGTACTGATGGCTTTCAGCATCACCTGCATGTAGTTCCAATAGGAAAACAGCCCAGATGCAGACTCTGTGGCGCGAATGCCAGGCTGAAGTGCGACAAGTGTCACTTTCCGAGGCATCTGTATTGGGTACGCGACTATCATGAACAACCGTAGGGCTAACATGTCGATCTGGTTAGTGGCATTGTACAAGTGCATTGTATACCTGCATCTGGATGAAGGTATACAATACCGGCTGGAGTCAGTGGCTAAGTCGGCAAAATACTCGACCACGGATCAGTATGTATGGGGTTCAAATCCTGGGCTCTCCCGTCAATGACATCACTTTCGAGTGAGGAAACTGACGTTAATCTTAGCTTTTTACTTTATCTAATCTACCCTGACCATTTTTTGATCACCGGACTGACTTTCTTTAAGTACCTTATTTCTTTCGTTTAGGACCTTACTTCTCCTCAGCACATTTCTTTTGCAGATTGATCTGGGTGAACTGATCTGTAGTGATGTGTGCTGTTGGGGACGTCCCTGATATCATCCCTGTATGAAGAAACGGACGTTAAACCTTTATTATTATTATTATTATTATTATCTGATAAGAATTGAGTAATTTACATGTTTTCAAAATTCAACAGACACTTTACAGCGATAATTGCATGTATTGCATGCACTAAAGTTTTATAGTTGATGCTTATATTTTGGATTGCGTATGTGCCCAATGTTCCCATTTGGGAACAGGCCCCCATTTGTAGGGTTAAAAATGAAAAATGAAAAATTATTATTTTTTATCATCAGTTGACTATTTGAGACCAATTTATGAATTACAGCTTGGAAAAATGGGCTGAAACATTTTGGGCATTAATAGGTTAAACTCAACTACTGAAATCAGCCTCTGAAATTCGACCATTCATTTGGTTGAACATTAAATAGAGAGTTGAGTTGCTAGCCTGACCGTCAATGCCATACGTCGATTTTTTGTTAGTCACTTCTTAAATTAGGATGCAGTTTTTGATTGGTTAATGCTCCGGGGTATCAAACGCTATGGAGAAGCCATACAAGTCATATATAGGATATCTCTGTTGTACGAGGTTTAAATTAATACTTGTCCGGCATTAAGATCATCTTGTTTTTTTCCTGCTTTTAGTCTATAGCAAGGACGTCGGCTTAAACCTGTTATACAATATTAACGCGGCGGAGTTAACATGAATTATTAGTTGTGTTAGCTGTGACGAAAATTTGACGAGAAATTGTATGTTGGCATAGCAACAGCTGCTGGGATGGAATAGGTTTTACGCAGCAGGAGCGCCGAAGTGTTATCCGCCATGTTTGAAGCCTACAGTGCTGACAGCTGTTTAATAAAAAATCGTATTTGCAATCGTGGTTTCATCTGTTTCAATGTTAAGTGGTATCATCCGGTTAGTCGAGTTTTTACTGTCAGAAATCCATGGACTTTGAGGGAACTCTGATGACTTGGAGCCTTGTGGGTTTTTAGTGTTAGCGTAAGTTTTATGTTTCGATGGTATATGTCAGTGACAAGTCTAATATTGAATTTGAACTCAGAACCTACTGATCCGCAGCCAAGCACCTAACCCATCATGTTACTGGCTCAGTAGTGATCGCATTAGTTGAATTTTACAATCTGTAAGTAGTGTGGCACGCTTCCGCAGATTTCAATTATCTCAACTAAAATGACTCCTCTAATAGTTTTCCGTGGTCTCTGACGTGAGGAAGGAAAATCATTCTTATGGTTTTCAGTTGGGCCATTTGCTGGATAAGTAATCAATTTCTATCTATGAAAAAATGTACAGATAATTTCAGCATCTGAATTTAAATGTATCATTCATATATATGTATATAGTTGCTTTAAAAAAAAAATTATATATATATATATATATATATATATATATACATATATATATATATACATATATTCTAATATATAATATCTATCTATATATATATATATATATATGTATACATATATAGAGCATCTTTGTATTAATTTAACGTCCGTTATCTCCTCTGGTGCTGATGATATCAGGTTAGTAGCTGCCAGCTGTCAATTGAATGATGGTCTGCGCATGTCAACTGCTGATGATTTTCTAGTTAAGATTTCAGTAGTAGTAATATTTTATCGCTTGATATGGCGACGCTCTTATTATAAGCTGAGGTTTTTAAACCGATATCTTGATTATTGAAGGCGAATTTAATATAGAATTATATTCTCTGGAGATCTTGCAACGGGAGAGAATACGAAACTCGTGCACTTTTGTTCCTAGTTATTCTAAGCTATTCGTAGCATTAATCCGCTGTTTGAGTGCCGACTGCATAATTACTATATTCAATTAGGCCTACGTATTATATTTATAAGAGCGTATTAAACTATAAATAATTGGGCTAATTCATTGGATTAGTTCATAGATTTCATTACGGAATCAAATTGCAATTCAATCTCGTTTACGCTCATTAAAGTTTTGATTTAATTAAGTCTAACAACTTTTTTAGATGGTCTTTCTATACTTATAAATTGGCGATTAATTGTTTGCTATATATTGAAATGTCTTCAATCAAATCCAATCTGATGACGCCGACGATCTTAAATAACACAATCGTTTCGGGTAAAGCTACGGAGTAAGCCTAAGACCACAACCGATGGGATGGGCCAGACCTCTGTTTGAAATTCTATTCCTTGTTTTTGTCGACTAATTATTTCAAGTCGATCCATAAATCACGAGCAAATAGCAAAAACATTTAATTTTAGTGAGAAACCTTTACCGAGCGATCAGATACAGGAAGATTCCCCGCACATTATCGGAAGACGTGTAAAATTAATTGTAAAATTTATAATATGAAAAAATCTTTACAATATTATATATATATATTGGCCTATATATATTAATATTATATACATTAAAATACTGTTTTAAATATATTTCTCATTTCTGCCAATTGTATTCTGAACATTAATAGATAGACTCTATTTCGAAATAGTTAATAGGATTAGCGCGATACATTTACAACGTTCTGAAATATAAAATTGACGATGCGGAGGTGGTGACTTCAACCCCGTGAGATCGAATCTCAGGTGAACTGAGCTGAGAGTTAAATATGGGACAAATATAGGATCGGTAAATGATTAATTAACTGAACTTCATAACGATTTGCACATACGATATATTATGTAATATTAATGCTATAGGCCATCTTGGATGATTACTTAGCTATAATATGAGTATAGCCTATATATAACCTATATAATTATAGCCATATGTATATAACCATATTATATCCTATTAAACTGATTAAATGACTTCGAACATTGATACAGAATCTGACACATCTTTTTAGACTTATTAGATCATCTTTGTTATCTACATCGCCACTCTACAATTTGTACAGGCCTAGTAAATCTTATGAGAAGACCAAAATTGAGTACAGGTTGTTATGGAAAGATAAAAGTTTTTACAATTGTTGATGTCATTATTATAAGGTCTACGCGATACTCATAAGGATATTTTTTGAATTTATGATCAGGAAAAAATGTGATAACAACATTGTTAGTTTCTCTTTATCATTGTAAGTTGCTGCGTCGCCACTTATAACGTATTGGATAAAATGCTGAATGTTTTGGTTTTACGTTAACGGCAATCTGAGTAATAGGAATAATAACAACAATTAAAATCAGAAACTAAATTCCACGTTTCCACGTAAGAAACAGAAATTAAGAAATGAGTTTGACGGGCTAACGAAGTCAGTTGCTGATATTTTACCGCTTTTTTACAAATTTTTAGCATATTTGTGACTTAATAGTAATATATTATTCTTTATTGATTATATTTTCTATTTCATTTGGCTCCTCGGCGTCATTAATGCTCCATTGATAGAATATTTATCGAGTTACATTGAATTTTGATTCAACACTTTGCGCTAAAGCGAACACGATTTTGCGTTGCTCTTAAGCTATTATTTAACACAGGTAGCAGGTTCAAATCCCACTTAGCCCCTTATTCTATCTCTTAGTATAGTGAGATTTAAGAATTCTACTGGCCCCTTACTAGACCCTTACTAGCTCTGTGTTTTTCAGTAGATAGAACTTGTATTTGTTAATTTTTTTCTTTTTTTCTGATTTGCAAATTTCAGTGATGTAGTCTTTTGTTCAACTAGCTAATCACTAATTTACTAATATACTTCTTAAATGTTCTACTTAAAATGTATTACATTATCTTTCCATGGAAACAAAAGTTAGAGATGCCGTTGTTTATAGACCTCTTACGTTTATCAAATTTCTTGCAGATAAAATTTAATATTTGTAATAAGCAGGTATAGACTTAAAGGCAAATGTGTCAGGCTAATGTAATGAATCGTATAAATAACGTGGGACCCTCTAAAAAGTTGTCAATCCGTATAAATGTGGGTTTACTGATTCAATAACGTTTGGGTCAGAATGCAGGCACATTTCCTGAATTTTCTTTTAGATACGCTTAGATGCTATTATTATTCAATAGATAAGGAGTTTTTCTCCAAAGTGATTGAAATGGTGTGTGTTCGAATTCCTGATCAGTGTACTAATCGAAACCAAAGCATTCTTGGTTCGATGTGTTGTCTGTTTAAGAAGATTAATTGTGAATATGTGCTAGTTATGCTATGATTTAGGAACTGTAAAGGCCTATTAAGTCACTGGAAAATGTAATGAATTTGGCGTTGTTACCGTATATAGTTGTGGTTGAATGTATTGCATTTGTTAGGCATAAATCAATCAAGAAATAGGTATATATGGATAAAGAGTCGCTTTTTGAAAATGTCACTGTAAAGAGACATTGGAGTATCTAGTCGTTTTTCAGATGAAGGTCATATTCGGTGTGGCTTTTTAGACATCTACAAGTGTGAAATTTGGTGGAACAATTGTTAACAGAAGTCAACTAGAACCTAGAACACGGTAACTTCAAGGCGAACAATACATCTAGTGAATTACTTACTCCGTTAGCTGTACAGTATAATATACTGTGGATGAACGAAGCGTGCCATTTTTAGCAGTTCTGCTGTTCAATTATTTAAGAATAGCAATTGAGGAAAACCTCTAAATAAAAAAATCGTGAGCTGGCATTAATTATGCTTCTCAACGAATTGGCTGCTAGATGCGTCTCTCGTTGCTTGCGCCTGTTGCATTTATTTGAAGAGAATGGGGCGTCCACACGTAGTCAACAGTGGCGCATGTGGCATCATTGGAATAATAGAAGGGGAAGTGGAAAAGGGTTACGGCGCTTTAAGAATTAAGTTTGAAGTTAAGTTTGACGGCGTAGGAATCATGCGTTATTGCTCTGGGGGGATGGACGCTCTTGCTCTGCTCAGTTTGGAGTAAGCTCTGGGGGAGGGGGTGGATGCCCCTGCTCTGCTCAGTTTGGAGTAAGCTCTGGGGGGATGGACGCCCCTGCTCTGCTCAGTTTGGAGTAAGCTCTGGGGGGATGGACACCCCTGCTCTGCTCAGTTTGGCGTAAGCTCTGGGGGGAGGGGCGCCCCTGCTCTGCTCAGTTTGGAGTAAGCTCTTGGGGGAGGGATGGACGCCCTGCTCTGATCAGTTTGGAATAAGACTGAAGGCTACTGACCTGTTGCTGACATTCGTACAGCTTTTATTGCCGAACAGATCGTTCCTGTAACTGACTGGTCTTCAGTTTTTGTTCGGCCTTCTTGAACTTGTGCTATACAAAAAACTAAAAACATATCTATAAATTAAAGTTAAAATTATTTAGAAATAGTAAGTAAATAAATAGTATATGATAAATATATACTGCAAATATATTAATGATAATTTTATAAATTTTAGAATTATACCGTGAAATTTTTTGATCATAAAAGTCCATGCTAATAGTCCTGAGCAATTCGATGACAATACAGCAAAGTCCACTCAAAAGAAATCAATTTAGATTATTGTACGCACTTGGTTTTTATGATCTTTCCTATATATTATTCAGGATGAACAATACTGAAGCTTGTGTAATTTTGCACAGAAATCACCATATTCATAAATTTTTATTATTTCAATTAAATGATTTCATTTCAGTATTAAATCAGTTGTCTAGAGAACCTTTGATATGATACTACGAGAGAAATTTTGAGTTTGCTGCAAAATTAGTGATAATTTCTGTAACAATTATGTCTGTAACTGAGTTATCTCTAAAATTTCTCTATAGCTTAGATCTCGCAGTTTGACCGCTGTACGGAAAATGCCACCGTTAATATTTAATACAATGTCGTAAGAGCAATGCAGAATAAAAAAATGTACTTTGGGTAGTTGCTTTTGTTGTGCGCTGTTGGTTATTTGTCTCACATTGTTTTACTCTTCTTAGCGTTTGCAGTCATTTAGCGGGGACACAAGGTCATGTTCGGCTGGCTTTTATTTTCTTTATTGAACGACGTATTGACGCCGTTTCTACTTCGCTGCGCACTGAACTCCTGTGTTTGTTTATTTGCATTCTTCATGTATATCGTTGTTTTATTGTACATACCGTTGTTTTCTCGGCAGTCGCTTTGACAGGTATTTTGCTCATAATTTCCTATTGCTGTATGTGTATTATTTCATAGGACAACGTGTGCTGCATACTACTAAGAAGCTATTTGTGAAACAATTAAACGCACTTTTAACATAATACTACTAGATCAGCTCAAATTATTGTTATTATATTTTAATCATAATTATTATTATAATACAGTAAATTATAATATTTATAGCGTTTTATTGGTATTATTATTCTCGAAGCTTCTGGTTCACGTTTATATGATTCTATATTGTTGTAATCGTGTTTTTGTTTTCTGTCTACTTGTGTGTTTTATTTGACTGCTGTGTTTTATTTAATGCTCATCTCTGCGTTGTTTGGCGAGCACTTGATGGTTCGCTAGAGTATTTGCCAGTTGCTCTGTTTGCTCTTTTGTTTGTCTCTTTGTTAGATTGTCTAACCGTTAGTTTGTCTGCTCGTTAGTTTGGCTGCTCGTTTATTAGTCTGCCTTTTATTTTGTCTGTTCGTTTGTTGTTTGTTCGTTAATTTGTCTGCTAGTTTGTGAGCTCGTTACTTTGGCTGCTCGTTTATTAGTCTGCCTTTTATTTTGTCTGTTCGTTAGTTTGTCTGCTACTCAGCTCACTGCTGCTGATTAATATTGTCGTATTTCTATCCCGCAGTTTTACAACTATGCTAAAAAAGCACTTGTTCCTTCCTATTACTCGTCTTGTAGTGGAAATTTATCGCCTTCTGGATTTCATAGCGCATTGTGATTGCTATTATTTGTGGTATAGGTAATAAAATCTGTTCGTTGTTTAAATTTAAAATTATTGCCCCAGTTAAATGGATCATTCTTAAATTATTAAATATCCGAATTACGTTCGTGTGCAGTGATTTAGGAGTTTTCTTACAGAATAAACTAACAATTGTTCATAATATTTATAGCTTCTAAATTTTGCAGATATCTTGCAGTAGGTTTTTGTTTTTATAAACAATTTTAGCTTGTTGTAAATTTAAGATATTGCATGGATTGGCTGTCCGGATGTTTTTCGCGATCTCTTTATAAAAAATGAGGCCATCAGTTCCAAGTTCCAGTTCGTTTCTAACATTTTCCTTTTGTGCAACAGAACAGGACGTTAAACTTAGCATTAAATGTATTTATTTATTTATTGCACTCTCGGAAACATAATCTACTTTACAAGTTGGGCGGTAAAACTTATTTTTCTGGCGAGCCGCAGACTGTTGTTAGAGCACGAGAGTCGCAGACTGTTGTTAGAGCTCGCGAGCCGCAGACTGTTGTTAGAGCTCGCGAACCGCAGACAGTTGTTAGAGCTCGCGAGAAGCTGACTGTTGTTAGAGCTCGCGAGCCGCAGACTGTTTTTAGA
The DNA here is from genome assembly GCA_905160935.1 of Enchytraeus crypticus. Lineage (NCBI taxonomy): Eukaryota > Metazoa > Annelida > Clitellata > Enchytraeida > Enchytraeidae > Enchytraeus > Enchytraeus crypticus. The sequence goes on along the minus strand of CAJHZI010000414.1, from coordinate 1,165,351 downwards.
GCTCGCGTGCTGCAGACTGTTATTAAAGCTCGCGAGCCGCAGACTGTTATTGGAGCTTGCGAGCCGCAGACTGTTAGTGTACACGAGCTACAAGATAGCTGTTAGAGCTAAGTTGCTTGACTTCTTTAAATGGACATTAACCTTTGAAGGACGCAAGCCAGTAAGCCTTATTTTCTGAAAATAAGAAAGACGTTGCAAGGACATTATGACTCAATGCTGTTTCCAAATTTACCAGGACTCTAATGGATTATTTACCGGACATGAACACGAGGAAAGAGGTCTTAAAAGCAACAAGCAGTTCCAGTCTTTAAAGACTAGCATTAAATAACGGCCTAATTTGAAAATTGGCCTTTACTATAACTCCAGTCCTATCCAAATCTTAACTCTAATCTTAGGATATATTTAGGACATACCTATATATGAATACATTTCGTCGAAAAAACTCAGTAGAAATTATACAAGTTAAGATTAAAACTGGACGATATTTAATTTTTCTCAAAAGGCGCTGCGAGAAAAATGCGTGGGCGTGCCTGGAAGAGAAGACAGGGTGAGGGGGGGGGGGGGGGTTGCGCTAAACCACAGCAGCTGTATTCTGCTGCAGCAGCTGTGATATCTTCACAGTGGTTATACGCGTATGTTCTACTTGTGCGCAGCTGATGACCTGCTACATGCAGCAGCTGGGTCTGCTGCTTCATTGCTACTGATACAAAATAATAACAGCTCAGTAATCGATGCCTGAGGCTTTATGAAATTTTGCGTCGAGTAGTTTTGGTTTTTGATGGGATTCATTGATTCTTCCCACTATTATCCTAACAGATCTAGTAATGAGAAAACTAATTCAAAGGATCTCTACCTAAGATTTTTCTTTTTCAATGGTCATTGTGCATTCTCATATAAATTTGAGAAAGTTTTTTTTGTTGCTATTGTTTACATATTGGTCTTAAAGTTTTCTGCTATTGTTATTCTTTCTTCGACATTTATACAACATGTACTTATCCTACGTTGTGCACGTTTCATAGTTCGTAGGCCTACTTATTTACCGTTCGCTGGAAGTAATATTATGAGAAAAGATTTCTTCAATGTTATCATGATTTCTTTGTTGTAGGGCAATTGATGGCTCAAATTTCTGTCCTACAGATGTCTTATGTCTCATTGGTCGTTGGCTTTTACCTTCAAACCTTTTACTTTTGCCTTTTTACAAATTGACTCTTTATTATATTGTTACTATTGCAGAGGCATTCCGCATAGAATAATGCTTAACGAAAATGCCTATAACATTGGTCAACTGATTGGTTGTTTGATTGATCTATTGGTTGACTCATTGATCGATCTGATCGATCTCTTGATTGATCCATTGATTGACCCATTTATCATCTCATCGATCTCTTGATTGGTCGATCGACTCATTGATCAATCTCATCGATATCTTGATTGATCGATTAAATGAATAAACGATTAACTGATTTTTATACAAATCTACATCATCCACAATCGGTATGTAGAAGTTGACCGCTAAATACAAGTTCATATCGCACGAGTGCAGTGTTTTAACGCTCAGCTTAAAAATGAGTATAATTATCTCAAATTCTCCATCTCCTAACCTTTCGACTATGAACTTGTTAAATAAAAATACTTATGCGTAAATATGCAGCTTTACTAAGCCTCTTACTCTTATGAGAATCATAAGCTTTTTATTATTTCGAAGCTTACGTGGTAATGCCAGTTATTATATAAGGTACTTAAGAAGCCGTTTAATTTGTGGTGTTTGCTTCAGCGGTGATTGCCATTAGCTCTGGACCAGGTTGCATTATTTAGCAATGTGCTTTATGACGTCTGATTATATCGAAGGATAAATTTGAATTTAGCGTTAATTTCTCTTGAGCACGTGACTGAGTGTGGTTGAATCTTTCTGTCATTTTGTGTCTCTCCATCCTTCTGTTCCATTTTTTGAATATTAGAATTAACGGTAAAAAGCCTGAGCTATATGAAAAAAGATGAGTTAAAAAAAAAAAAAAAAGCGATGATGTACTAATATTTGTTCTACAAATAATGAGTTACTAATATTGATCTACTAATATTGTTCTACTAATATTGATCTACTAATATTGATCTACTAATATTTATCTACTAATATTGTTCTACTAAATTGATCTACTAATATTGTTCTACTAATATTGGTCTACTAATATTGATCTACTAATATTGATCTACTAATATTGATCTACTAATATAGATCTACTAATATTGATCTACTAATATTGGTCTACTAATATTGATCTACTATAATTTGCTCTATGAATAGCTATTAATATAATGATTATACGGAGACTGAAATAGTGTTTTACTGTTTTTATAAAACTGTTTATCATTGATTGTATACGTGAGAAAGCGATTTAAAATTTTGATAAATTTGTTTACTTATTTATAAATTTATTTATAACTTATTTATTTTATTTACTTATTTATTTATTTATTTATTTTTATATTATTTATTTATTTATTTATTTTTATATTATTTATTTATTTTATTTATTTATAACTTATATATATTTATAACTTATTTATAAATTTATAATTTATAAATTTGTTTTTGCATATAATTATTAGGCCTACTTAAGAAGTAGAATAGTCTGACTGACCAATTGGTTTACAGACGTTAAACGTTAACGTACGTTATGGCGCAGTGCCTGGTCTGTAATAACTCACTTGTGGCTTACTTCAGTCAGCTGCCATCTACTTGTAATCCTATAAGTTATGATACATCTCTAAATTTAGCATCACGACTGCAAAGGTTACGAAGAGGTCTAACGCTTGTCATGTTCTCTGATATGAATTTTTGTTATGAAGAATGGTTATGTGGAAAATTAGGTAACTATTTATAGCTAGCTGCTAGCTGAATTGTGGCTTGAAATACTTTTTCTGCGAGCCTGCAGCTACATCTAATTGAATGAACGCCTTGTTTCGAAACGTTCGAGGGATACGAAGTCTTTAAGACTAAAATAGAAGAAGAATTAAATTAACCCCAGGGTATTTCTCGTAGTGTGTCATTATTTAAGACTTTAAAAAATCTGAATTACGTGTTCTTTGGTGAATCTAAAAAAATAATTTTTTATTAACCTCTAGTTATAAAGTTTATATTCATAGTTAAACTGTCTCCAATTGCATAGTTTAATAGCGAAGTTGATATAGCTTTGTTTGTGAATTTGATAGAAATTGCTTGCAGGATTGCTGCGTTAGTTTGACGGCGGGATTTAGTGCACTTGGCTTAGTTGTTGCGATTCAATATTCGAAGTTAAGCTACGTTGGCTTCGGTTAGTACATGGTTGGGTAACTACCTTGGAAGATCGAGTGTTGACAGCTTTGAATGAATAAAATCCCAAGTGTAGGAAGGTTGTTCTTAAATAGGCGCATTGATGCCCTATGAATAGGCAACGATTACTGGAGGCATCTGATGGTTGACGCAGGGGATCTGTCAACCGACAACGACTGTATCGGTTCTTGTACGATCCTGATATCATCCTTGTATGAGGAAACGGACGTTAAACCTTTATTATTATTATTATTATAGGTTTACTAGTTATGATGGTTAAGTGGATAGATGGGCGAGCTTCTAATCAGGAAAAGTCCAGGTTCTAACTCTGGTCGTTCTACCTTAACTAATAGTTCTTGGTATATTAATTGGGTACCTGTGCTGGTTAAAGTTTGCGCTAGATACGGCAAAGCTACCATTATTTAGGAAGAAATGCGATTTTGTAGGTGTGGACACTTGATTTCGACAGACGTTAAATTTATCTCTATAAGTAGCTTTTTATATAGTATTTCTCGAAGTGCATTTAGTTTAATTTGCTATAAATTAAGAAACTTTAATAAATTAATACTTTGAAAAATGTTATATACAAAACGTTGATTGTTTTAGTACTGAACTATATTTATAATTAGTGATAGCGTCTGAAATCAAATTAGAATTAATCGATAATCATATTTACAGTTAGTTAGCAGTTTACGTACTGATACTGTCGTGCTAGTTAACGGTTGAGTCGTTATTTAGTTAATCTAGAATAATATAATTTAGTTCAACTTAATAATAATCAAATTGGCTACATTTAAAGGTAACACGAAAACGATAATTTCGTCTATATGGAGCTAAAACGATAACCATAATTGATTATTTTAATATATATTATTGATTCATCATTTTCACGTTACAACGGCGATTATAATTATTTTTACATTTTACCCTACAGGAAGTGGAACTACATGTATAACGACTGAGTGCCTCGTATATTTCAAGCCTGAAGCACGAATCGATTTTTAGATATTGTAATAAACAAATTATTGTTTTTGTCGAGTTATTTTCGAAAGAAATTCATATTGCATTTATCAGCTTCTACAGTAGGCCCTCGACTGTTAATAGAGTTAAAAACTGAGTCAATAATGACTATCTGGTAGATTGTGGAAATAATGATGATATAGTAAGGTGTATGGACTGAGTAGACTGTTTGCACTTAGCTGACCATTCAGTAACTGACGTAGCTGCAGTCTACAGATGTGTTTCTTGCTTGATGCGGCTTTTCTAAACGCAGGCGTACTTGGCTGCGATTGATTTGCTGTTGTTTCAACTGCAGTCAATGCAGTTACTTGTAATAACAGCTGTAAGTACGCAACAGCGGCTAGCAAGCAAGTAGAGTAGCTGCTGTAAGTACTTTACTGAGGTTTCCTTGCTATTTTACTAACAGATGTTAGTACCTAACTATGGTTACCTCGTTATTATAGTAACTCCAGTCAGTGCGTAACTGTGGTTACCTTGTTATTGTAGTAACAGCTGTTAACAGCAGTCAGTCAGTTAAGCAGCTGTGTGGCTGCTGCAAGAGAGCGAAGCAGTCGTGATGACAGCTGATAGCCAGAGGTCTTAATAATATGACTTTAATTAAAAACCCTAAAACTCTCTACACCCACGTAAGTCGCCTCTAGTTAGTGAAATAACTCTGACAGACATCCGCTGGTGTGTGGGGAGGGGGGGGGTAGGGTCGTGTGCCCGCAAATAAAATAACTTAATTATATAATGTATGTTTGAATATTTTTTTAAAGTCATAAATTTAAATTTACTTTCCCTTTTTGCATCCATACGCGAAAATTGAATACAATGATGAAATTATTCGCAGGATAAAGTACAACTGTTTATAGAGGCTGGGCCGAACCATCAAGGGTATCAATTAAACTTGTTTTTTGTGGACGTAATTGCACTTGTGAAGCAGGCGTAAGACTAGAACCAGGGGATGATCTTCCCTCCAAATGTTGTTGTTCTTAAATTGATCTTCCGATCATTAGAGCGTGTTACGTTGTGCGGCTGGAACGAGTGTGTGTTTATAAAAATGGAAATTAAGTTAATTGGAGAATATTTGTGGGCGAATGTTGTTGTCGTAGAAGTTGTAGGAAAGTTAATTGTTAACGATCGGAATGATCTACTTAAGAGTTTTATGCATTAGAAATGTTAATATCTACAGTACTTAATATAATCTATATAGGGTTGGCACAAGTAGGCAACTGATATATTTAAAGGAGATGGTTTACTAAACTAGGTTATTGGAGGAAGAATGAAAGGAAGAAAGTATAGAGGAAGACCGAGATTTTGGATGCTGGATGATTTGATAACCTATTCGTATGTTGCTATTAAGAGAAAGGCAGAGGATAGAAATATATGGAGGAGTTATATGCCATGGACCTGCCGGTTAGCAGTTCACTAGAAGAAGAATATAGTCTAGGCATGTTATATCTACCACTGGTTTGTAATAAGACTTTGTGTCATCGTTCAGTGACATCTCACCAGCGGATTAAATACAGTTGTCTCGTATGTACTATATCGACTAGTATAATAACAGCTTCTTTAAAATCTATGCTGATTACATCAGATCTCTACTACAAAATGTTAATTGCTGATGCGTGTACGACTGTTAGAGTTTACATATATTTTTAGTTGTCGTGCACGCACGCGTACGAATGAGTTTTAGAGTATGTTGATAAATCTGATTTGTCCATTGCGTGCTTGTATGCAGTCCTTTGATATCTTTAAATCTGTTTTTAATCAATAAATTAATATCGATTGTGTTCAACGTCAATTATATCTTCGCCCGCCAGTGATGTTAGAGATCTCGTTGAGTTCTGAATCATTAACATTCATTTAATTCATTAATTCCTATAAAGTTTTTTTCTTTTTTGTAGGACTGTATATAAAATGATATGATACGATGTATTTTGGGGAGAGTAAAATATAGTCTTTTCAATTTTAAGTCTTTCGTCTAGCGATATATGGCTAATATGACCTCGGTTATAAACAAAATTAAATTGCTCAATTGAAAATATCTTTTGCGTATTTATTGATCTTACCCAACATTTTTTGTCTTTATACTTGCAACCGCTGTTATCAAGGAAGACAGTTGCACTCTAATTTGTTATTTTTATTTAAAGATGGCGAGGTATCAAGCAGAAGGATTTCTTCTGGAGGAGAAATGGAGTTAAGAAGAGAAATAATGGGAAAGTCCAGTGATACACGTGACAGGTCGAATTCTATGGTCTCTGTGACGTCAGAGCACGATGACGTCAGCGCAGCTTCGTTCAAACAACCTTTACGCTACCAGCCGTTGAAATCAGCTAGCTCCGCCTCTTCTGTGACGTCAGCTGGCAATCAGCAGACCTCCAGTGGAAGAGGAAAAGGACGCCCAGCTAAAGCGGCTTCAGTGGGACTACTGGACGGCGGTGGAAATGGAGCAAATAGGTCGATAATTAGATGTTCCATCTGTGGAAAGTTGTTCAACAATTCCAGTGCTCTGGCCAAGCATAAGCTGACGCACAGCGATGAGAGAAAATATTCCTGCTCGATCTGCTCGAAAGCCTTCAAGCGGCAGGATCATCTGTAAGTTACTGTTGTCAGTTGTGATAGGATCATCTGTAAGTTACTGTTGTCAGTTGTGTGACAGGATCGTCTGTAAGTTACTGTTGTCCGTTGTGTGGTAGGATCATCTGTAAGTTACTGTTGTCAGTTGTGTGGTAGGATCATCTGTAAGTTACTGTTGTCAGTTGTGTGGTAGGATCATCTGTAAGTTACTGTTGTCAGTTGTGTGGTAGGATCATCTGTAAGTTACTGTTGTCAGTTGTGTGGTAGGATCATCTGTAAGTTACTGTTGTCAGTTGTGTGGTAGGATCATCTGTAAGTTACTGTTGTCAGTTGTGTGGTAGGATCATCTGTAAGTTACTGTTGTCAGTTGTGTGGTAGGATCATCTGTAAGTTACTGTTGTCTGTTGTGTGGCGAATGAATTCGTTTAAAATTTTAATTAAATTTGTTTTTCTTTCGTAACTAAACATTATATAGCTTTATTATAAATGTTACTAATTTTTCACTGAATCTTTTAAGTAAAGCTAGTTGACTAATTTACTAATTTATTTGCAAATTCAACGTAATAGTTTGAGTATTCCGCAAATTAAGCAAGTGCCAATTTTGTACCTTTTATTAAATATCCTATAAATTACTAAAACTTTCTTAAACGAATGACACTATGGTTTTTGACTGATGATATGGTGTGGGACTGAGAGGATTGGAGTAGATCTATTCGTACCCCGATCCTTGTTAAACTGGCATTAAATGGAAGATGATGATGATGATGTTGATGATGATGATGATGATGATAATGACGACGACGATGATGAAGATTATGACGACGACGACGACGATGATGACAACGATGATGACGACGATTATGATGGTGATGGTGATGGTGATGATGATGATGATGACGATGTCGATGACGACGACGACTATGATGATGATGACGACGACGGCTATGACGATTATGACGACGATTATGACGATGATGATGACGATGACGACGACGATGACGACGACGACGATGATAATTAAATATCCTATAACTTTGATTGATTGCCAGCAATGGACACATGATGACTCACAGCTCGAAGAAGCCGTTTGAGTGTAAGTTCATCGGATGCGCCAAGAGCTACTGCGACGCGCGCTCTCTGCGCAGACATCTAGAGAATCACCATCAGGAGTCCCTGACTATCGCAGCGGCGGCCGCCGGGCACTCGCTGTCCGTATCCGACGATAGTTCGTCTGGATTTGACTACATGGAGCCGGAGTCAAATTCATTCTACGAGAGGAAGTCCGAAGGGGAGGATGATGGAGTGAAATTCGGAGGACAGTCTGGGCTGGAAAGTTCCTCCAGAAGTTCGGATGGAAATAGTTTGGCCGTTGATAAAGCGTCGATTGTTCAAAGACTTGTCTGGACGTCTGGATATAATCCTCTTGAGTATGTCTCTCTTTCTCTCTGTGTCTCTCTCTCTCTCTCTCTCTCTCTCTCTCTCTCTCTCTCTCTCTCTGTCACACTCTCTTTCTCTCTCTCTCTCTCTCTCTCTGTGTCTCTTTCTCTCTCTTGACTCTCTCTCTCTATTTCTGTATACCTCTTGCCCTCCCTCTCTCTGTGTCTCTCTCTCATTCAGTGCATTGCCTACTGGCAAGTCCATAGCACATGGCGCATCCACATTTCTCTGTCTTCCTGTCTTCCGTTATCCTCTTCATGTCCACATATGAGTGGATCTTTAAATCATTTGACATTTCTAATCTCGGCCTGCCTCTGCTTCTGTTTACATCCATTCTACCGTCTATATGACCTCTTTTTAAAAAGCTTTATTTCTTAAGGAAACTGTCTATCTCTATCCACTCTCCCCTGAATTTCTTCATTTGTAGCTTTCCAGTCTAGTTCAGTTTCTTATTAATAAATATTAAGAAAATGCTTTACCTGCATGCAAAGCTTTTGCTTTTAAATTTTGTCAGTTACGATCAAAGAAAGAAGTATTTTTAATGTAGCCCTCCCTACCTTAGTAACAGAAATATTTAACCAGCATGTGAATATTGAGATGAAATACAATCACATGGGAAACCACCCCAGCCATCATATTTTCACAATCTTAAAGCTACATTAAGATTTATTAGAGATTAGCAAATGCAATGAACATGTGGATCGATGAAGCTCTATTTTAATGTCGGCTGAGTTTACAAATATGTTCCTTGGACTTGCTGTTGGGAGAGAGAGAAATATGTTTTATTTTCACTATACAACCTAAACGTAATGATTGGATTATCTTTAGTTAAGAATACTTTTAGTCCGTCAGGACAAAATTAATGGTTGGTCATAGCAGACCAGTTTTAATTCTTTAAATTGACAATTTAAAAAAAAATTGTCTCTAAATTTCACAGAGTAATAACATCATTGAACATGTGACAAAAAAAGACAAAAGTGAAATAAACATTGTCAGAATGCAAAATAATAAGTGCAGTAAGTGTTAAATGTTACGTGTTCTCTCCATTGTTTTGTGTCCAACACAAAGAGAAAAAGGGAGAAAAAACACTGTCTGTAGTGTTTGTTATACGTTGATGTTTAGTGAGCCGAAGCCTGTGAAGTGTCACGTGTGTGGAAGAGGATTCAAGAACATTCCAGCTCTGAACGGTCACATGAGACTGCACGGGGGCTACACTCGCAAGGTAGAAACTTCAGTAACACACTGCGCTTCATTGCTCTGCAACAGTTCTGAGGAAGATAGTATAAATGATGCAGATTATAGTAACTGAAATTAATATTTAATATACATGTACGATATACTGTCTATGTGGCATTCAGATTTGAAATTGATATGAATTGCTGTTCGAAGCTATGCTAAGTTTTTACATAGAAATTCTGTGTAACTCTTACCAGTAAAAAAATTTAAGATAAAAATTTGTAACAATTTTTGACAGTAAAATAAAAGATTTTATGTAAAAATATTTGTAGAAAATTATACATTTATTTGAATAAATGATAATTATTTAATTTAATATATTTCACGTTTCTAGAATGACGTACCCTATTGTTTTATGGAAGATATAATTCTACGAATCTTTGTTGTGTTACATATATACATGTATGTATATATACATACATACATATATATATATATATATATATATATATATATATATATATATATATATGACAGTGTCATTTAGTTGTAGAAATTCCGTTAATTTACAGAATATATTTTCTATTTAATTTGAAAGATAACAAACAAATTATAGTTTATAATTAGACTGTGCTAAGTAGAATATTAATATGTAGAATTCTCTTGGACTCTTATTTTATTTTCATAGTTTAACTTATATTTCATGCAGGATTCGGACGGGTTCTCCTCTCAGTCTTCATGCGATCAAGTGACTGCAGAAAGTCCAATGAGAGAGGAAAGTCCAGCCGGTGGATTTTCCGGCGATATTGATGAGAGAAGAAAGCCTTTCTTTGACGCTAGTTCCTCGCAGCCTTTGAGATCTGCCGATCAGCTATTTAAGGGATTTGGATCTAGAGATATTCGCATGGATGATAGTGAATCTGAAGGGTACGTAGTGAAGGCCCAGCAGAATTCTGGCAACTCTGAGGTGATCTTCTCAAGAGATGACAGCAGTTGGGTTGAAAAGAATTCCGTAAGGCCTTGGTCTCTAACTGATGTCAAACCTTCTCAATTTCACATTGGCCAGGAGAATACAGAAAGAAAAAGTAGTGATCAAAGTGTCTTTAATCACACTGCGGATTCTTCTGCTCTACACGGTGGAAATGGAAGGAATGTAGCTCATGGAAGTTATCTAGCCGTTGAAGGAATTCCAAGCAAAATTCCTTCAGTTGGTTTTTTATTTCCGGCAAAAAATGATGTGGATCGACCTTCTCAGCATTCTGGTTCATCCTCTTTCGTCACTAGTAATCCTGATATGCTTTCTACTGGTAATTTTTTATATGGCAATGGACAGGCTAATGGCAAGGAGATTGCTAATCAAGACTACCATATAAAAAACGTCAAGTCAGAACAAAATCTGTATAAGTATAGCGTTGACGCAACTTCGGGTGCCTCGGCTGGAAATAGTAGTATGGAAAGGCCTGGTTTAAGTGTTCGCTTAGTAAGTGTAGACAACTCGAGTATCGGTTCCATGAATGGTGAACAAAATGTGAATTATGAAAAGTCAAAGAATCGAGAAAATCAGGCTTCAATATCTGAAAGTTTTCAGAAGAATTCATCTGTAAGACCATCAAGTAGCAGCTACAAGGACTTCATGATTCATGGTACACCAACGAGCTCAGACACTGGATCAAGTATGGATAAAATATCCAACATTGTGGCCGAAAAAAGCGCATTAAAATCAAAGTTACTGCGCAAACAAGAAAGAGTAGATTCTAGAGATTCACCAGATGGGGTGGCAAACTCGTCTTTCTCATCGACTTTGATCGACTCTGATGGAACAGCTAAAGGCCAATTGGAAACCTCTGCCCAACATTCTTCGCAGAAGGTACTGCATTCGATGGAGTCGATCATTTCGACAGCGAGTACTCAACGAAAACTCAGTAATGGAGATACTTCTACGTCAAGTAATTACCATGGCAGTGTTAGCGTAGATGCCAATAAGAAGGTAAAGGATGCCGCTAATTTAATTAGAAAGGGAATGTCAGAACAAGTTAATTCAATTAATTCTGTTGAATCTAATAATTCTAAAAACAGTACTCAAATTGGACAAAATCATACTGAGTTTCGCCAGGGAAGGAGTAATTCTGGTAGGAATGAAGAGAGAAAGGCCAATTTGCAGATGAAAATCAAGCAAGAGTCATTCGATGGTGAGCTAGACGACTTTGATAGAAAGCACAATATGCCACAAGTAATTAAGCTTGACAAGAAGTTTGATTCTGGGTTCTATGATGGTAGTTGTGACAGCATGAGCGAGACGAGCCACAATGTTCTCCTCAAGAAGGAAAACCAGGGTTCTGTTGAACAACTATCATGCGTCAGTCGCTTTCAAAACGTCAGCAGTGATGCTGGGAAGACTCAGAGCAAGGAATTTGACTCGAGATACGCCAACTGCTTAGACAAAGACAGAGTTGTGCAAGGTAAATCAGTTTATGAAGCACCAAGCGTTGCTGCTGTCTCGGAGGAAACTGACTTAAATAAAAAAATGGATTCTTTGCAAAGAAAATATACTCTAGAACAAGAATTGGAAGATATTGAGACCATTAATTACCTCAGAAATCACAAACGGCGTGGAGATGCTGCGAAAGATGTTGCTGAAAATAGTCAACCAAATGGGAAACCGCGTTATAAAGTGTTTTTTGATGAATGTGAAGTTGAAAGAAGCGGCTCAAAGAATCTGGATGGAATTCAGTCTGACGTGACGGTTTTGGTTCTGAATATAGTTCCTTCGATGCCCACGTCCGAACAGTCTGAACTGTCTAAGTCGACTCAGGCTAGTGGAAAAGGTACACACAAGTTTAACGAACCAGTAACCCCAGTTGGTAGCTTGTTCCGAAGAAGGCGAATGAATCTAAAATTGAAACAAGGCAATCAGTACTTGACTGCTACATTGCCAATTATCCAGTCGCCAATTAGCAGTCCAAGAATTCCAAAAATAGTTGAGCAAAGCTCTTGCAGTAGTCCGGACACATTTAGACAGAACGAATGCTGCACCAACAAAAACGATTCATTTAATTGCAGCATGCCTCGTAGTGCTTGTGAGGCTTCCAGCAGATTTCGTAGTTGTGCAAACTTTTGTTTTCACGAAAATTGTGAAACGGCTTGTAGCAGAAAAGGTCAAGACCATCGTAATGGACCATGTGGCTTTGGCAGGCGTCGTTCTGGATGCCTTTGCTGCGAAACTAATTCTGGATGTACTTGTGAAGCGGCAACTCCAACTGGTAATCATTTTAACACGGCCATTCATCATCCAGCAACCCCTGGTTATCATATTGTTGGTCGTAGTTGTTACTCTTGCTTTCATAGTTGTTCTGGACTTCATACTCCACTTGCTGCATGCAACAGCAACTTCGCTATTCATCACCCAAGCACGCCTGGGTATCATAGAGTAGGATGCGTAAGATCTGCACATCAAACCTGCGCGAAGAATCTAACGTGCGGTAGAGGATCTTATAGATCAGAATCTTTGAAATCTAAATGTTGTACTCCGGGAGCCATTGATCACCCATACTCTCCTGGCTACAATACCACTGATGGCGCCAAAAAATCTTGTGGAGAAAAGCTGGAGAATAGTAGTGAGAAGTTATCAAAGAACCAGAAGTCTGGCGCTAGTGATGATAAGGAGAACAGAATGAAAGGCGCGACACCTACGTGTAACGAGGCAGGCAAAAGTAAATCATCTGGTGATTCACCTAGAATTGTGCAAAAGAATGATAACAAATCTGCTGCAAACAAAGATAATACTGAATCTATTGCGAGATCAGGAGGTCAGCAGAATGACTCTGCGAAATACTCTTCATCTGAATGTAGAGAGGACTATTCATCTAGTGGAAGTTCTTGCTTTAGTTTTGATGTGCAGGATATATATGCACAGAATGGCCCGAGAGACTGTTCCAGTGGTAGTCGCTGTAGCCAATTCTGTCGTGATGGTGATAGTCTCAGTTGTAATCCTGTAGACTGTGGTTGCTCTGGCTCGGAGGACTGTTGCAGAGGCAGTTATGGACATTCTACTAGTAGAACCTGTTGTAATTCTCACGATAAATGTTTCAAGCCAGATTCCTGCAGCCAAGCGCCATGCATATCTCTGTGCGCTCCACGAACACCAGTTTCCAGTTGGGGCAATTTGACCCCACGTGGTGCCCAGAACAACGGGCACAGCTGTTGTGCAGAGAACAACAATTTGCATGTACATGGTTCTCGTACTCCCTGCAGAACACCTTCCTGCCAGACCTCGTACTTGTCTACACCTGGAACCCCTTGTCACGGAGCACGAACTCCTCATTCCACGTGCCACTTCCTGTTCCCACCCAATTCAAAGCAGCCGCAGAGTCACCAGCACCTGCATAGCTGTTGTCAGCAACAGCAGCAACATTGTCAGCAGCTGCATTGGCAGCAGCAGCAACATCAGCAGCAGCTGCATTGTCAGCAGATGAATATATGTCAGCAGCAGCTAGGCAGCTGTAATTGTAATCAACTACATGGTTGCCATCAGCTAACTCAACAACATCATGAAACAACATGTTGTCAGGAGGAATTGCCGCAACCAAGTTGTAGGATGAACCAGAAGAATTCATCTTCACAGGCCTGCACTCATCAATGCTGTAGCACAGAGGGGAATAAAAGGAGACATGTAGATAGATTCAATTCTGACGATCATAAGAAGCTGCAAAGATTGGAAAATGAGGTAGAAAATATTTTGTAATAATTTATATACTCACTGTGTTCAGGCTAAGATCATTATGTATTTATTTGTTAGAGTTTTATACTTTTAATTTGAATTCTTTATTACCTACAGATGTCAAACCTCTTATGTTGCTGAAGCAGAATATCAAATTGATTAAGATGTTTAGAGGCACGTACGTCACTGACATCGCTTTCAAGTGAGAAAACTGACGTTAACCTTAGCTTTACCAGCTTTAACCTCGGTGACATTTAGAAATTCATTTTTCTGAGGGCTCACGCTATGTAAAAATATGATTTAAAGATGTTATATCTAGCTACTTTATGTATAGTATGTTACCACAGTTGTATTTAATCTCTGACATTTGTGTCTGCTTACTTAACAGGATGGCAACCGGTTTCGACATAGCAGCTCTAATTGTTCACCACCCCCTAAATTAAAATCCTTTATTTCGTCGCCTGGTCCGGCAACTGATCGCCTGATATCAAATCATTCTTTTTCTTCTGGGATCTGCAAGAGAAAATCTACCAGCGAAGCTGCCATTAAATCTGATATAAAGAAGAGTAAAATAAACCAAGACTCTGAATTACAGCAGAAAAATGATAATCCCAAGAGTAATAAAGCATTAAGCGACAATGATAATTCTGATGACGATATGGACTATGAAAATTCAAATGAATCTGATGATGGGGAAAATGATTTCAAATCTGAACGTGGCGATAGCGATAATGAGGATATGCGGACAAGTGATAACGATTCCAACTCTGAACGTGATGACAGTGATAATGCTGATAATGATAATGATGATAAGGATAATGATGATAATGCTGGTAATGATGATAGCGCTGTTACCACCAGTGATAGCTCGAAGTCAAACAAACACACTGCTGCCACCTCACAAATTCCTCAACCTATTTCTGAGACAGTGGTACCATTTCGAAATCCTCTGGCTCCGGCAGCCAAACACAAGCCAGCTCCTCTAAACATTCCTGACAACGTAAATCATTATGGATTTCAAAGTCATCTAAGATCTCCACTTCCACCAGGAATTCACAGGACGTCATCTCCACCTCCGTATACGCCTCCTCCTATGTTGAGTCCGGCAAGGACAGCCTCTGGATTGTTCTGGAATCTTCAGAAAGGTGGATTTAAACCAGGTGAGCTAAGAACGGTGGAAAGGTCTGGAGGAAGGTGCGTGAGAAAAGAAGTACAATCTGCATGGAACACATCTGTGCAGTCTAATAGAGTTTCGCAACAAGGTCAGAAATGGCTATAAAACTTATAAAAAACTTTAAATGATTCAAACTACACAGGTTTAACGGCTGATTGGTAAATGTTTTATTTTTAAATGCAAATGGCATTTTATCCTCAGAATTTGTTTCATTTGCTTAAGCTGATCTCTTAATCTAGTTACATACATGCGAGTATCTCGTATTTATCGAAATGTGGCAAAAAATTCTACTAGTGCAGAAAAATCTCATTGCTAGAATTACGTTGAAAATGTAGAGGGCTCCAATATTAGACAGTAACATTGATTGATTGATTGATTGTTCATTTTATCGTGTGCTGCACTCGTCCAACCATCGTTTAGGCAATTGACTGTTTTCCTAGCTGTTATTGAAATGGTTATGGCCGAGAATCTTTGAATTAATTTAAAGAATATCTTTAAACTGTATATTAATTGTTTGATTTATATTTAGTTGATAAGTGGGCGGAGCCTGCTAGTGTGGGAGGAGTTAGACGAAGCAGTAGAGATAAGGCGACATTGATTGACAATCTACCGCCAGCTACTGATTCTCTCCCGTATGTTAACACTACACTTAAATACTGCTGCTGTTTGTTACCTGTGAGTTTTAAAAACAATTGCTTGCTCTTATTCTAGTACTACCGTAAATTTCTAATCCATTTCAATAATTATGAGAAAGCATATAATCATGTTATTTGTTTAAGGAATAGTCGGTTATAGTATATCTAGCAGCATGTACAATAAATGCTCAGAATAGACTGACTGTCTACATTTATTTACAAATCATAGGTCAATAATGAAATTATCTCTGTTGATATTTTCGTTTTTGTCATATTGTACTTGCTTTGTTGTTGCGAATGTTTTTTATGTTATTTGCGAATAGTATTATGTCATGTCACTGACATCGCTTTCGAGTGAGGAAACTGACGTTAACCTTAGCTTTACCATCTTTTTTAAGCCTACTTAATATTGCATCTTAATTTCATGTCAAATGATAATCTAATAGGCCGGAATTGACCTTTTAAGGCACAGAAATCTTTACTTATCTATTGAATGGTTGAGTCTGTTTACTGTTTCAGGCATGTCAATGTTGGTCGACAGTTCCAGGCAGAAATTCCTAAACTTTGTGGTCAGTAATTTTAATTATTTTTACTAATGCATTTGTAAACAGTATTTGTACTATTAATTTCTATTAAAAGTAACTTTTAATTTAGTAAGCATGAAACGGCCGTTAAAATTTATTAATGCCCTTGCTGAGGTCTTTTTGATTTCCTAATTACTTAGCTGTTTGATTTTTAGGTGTACTTTTGTTTTTATGAAGTGCTTTGATTTAAAATTGGATGAAATGAAGGGCTTTAATTTAAAAAATATGAAATATTGTTAAATTGTATTAAACAAAATTATGTATGTAGCGAAATTTGGAGAAAACGACTTTTAATTTTATGCGCGTCTAACTTTAAAAATTATAATATTATTGATAATTAATATTCTTATAATATTTAGATTTAATTATTGACATTCTTTACTTACTAAAGTTATTGTTTACCTTTTGTATGCGTAGTTTTATTTAGCTAGAATGTTAGATCTTTACTGTATAGAATCATTGTTTAAATTGCACCTGTGTAGCAGCATCGAGAAGTAAATATCAGCCGGTGGATGACTCCACGCTACTCTGGCATCCTGACACTGAGCTAGCAGCTACTAGTGAAGCAGGTTACACTCTACTTGTAGCTTAAATTCTTCTTCTCTAAGTACCGTGTCTGTTCCAAGCCTGGGCGGTCAGGGTCATATTCCTCCATATGTCTCTGTTCATTTTTGCTCTGATCATCTCTGTTTCAGTTAACTGCATCCATTTGTTAAAACTCTTAATAAACGTCATTCGTTGTCGACACTTGAATCTTTTTCCTTCTATTATTCCTGTCACTACGGTATTTTAAACTATTTTGTTCCGCATAATGTGTCCGAAAAACTTCATCTGTTGTCGTCGTATTCGGTTCAAAAGGTCACGGCAGGTTGACATTCTTGGTAAAACATCTTCGCTAGCTTAAATACTTGATGGAATAAACCATTAAATTATATCACTTATGTACAGTTATTACATATTACGTTACATATTACATTATATTATTATATTATAGTCATATTTTAATATATTGAGTGCAGTTATAACATATTATATTACATATAATATTATATTAAGTACAGTTATTACATGTTATATTATATTATTATTATATTATTATATTATATTACATATCATATTATAATAAGTGCAGTTATTACACATTACATTAGCTCAAGAGTTGACCTATACCTCTGCTGTGATCAATGGTTCCATAACTTAGGCTTATCCGTCACTGATGACCCCTAGGGGTCGACGATACTGACGTTTATCGCGTCTGATGCATTTAGCATCAAGAAAATCCTTATACAAAATATTAATTTTCTCTGGAGTTTGGACACTTTATTACTATTATTTAACTTATATGTTAATTTTTCTCGTTACTTTTTAGATTTTATTTGATATAAAAATGTGTCTACTGCTTCAGTGGACAAATATTTGGAAGAGTTCTCTCAAAAGTCCAGAAGTTTGAGTAACGAAGGCGTGGCTTGTGGAACTGTTGGTGGAGCTGAGAACGACGTGGGAGGAGCTAAAGCAAGCTGTGTTGACAAGGAGATGGCGCTACACATGCTACATCTGCGCAACGGTGATGTCAAGGTATTATTTTGACTACAAATAAAGAAATCTAAATACTGCTATAGGCATTCTCGGAGGTTATTATACGATTATTAATGGAATGAATAGCCTAATCGTTACACCCGTGGAGTTAAAAGGGATAAATTTCATCGCAGATAATCGTTTCACTAAACCTAATGAGTGATATTGGCCACGAATGTTTCTATATTTAAAGAGCGACCAAAATTAAAGCGAATTTTCGTTATAGAAACGCAATTATACTATAAATGAACGTTTATTTGTGCTAACAATATAATAATTGTACTTTTTTGTTTATGTGATATCAAGATCGTTATAGTCTGCCATATTTTCAAAACATGTTACCATGACAACATATTAATGGAATAGAAATACATTTAATTGTCTGCTTTATTTAACCTTGTTTCACTATCTGCTGATCCTATTTGTTTGTAAATGATGTTTATGTACGTGTTGTAGGCTGCTTCTCTAATTCTCATGTTCTCTGACTCATCGATGACTAGCCGAAACTCTCTAGATACCTACTGCTATGAAGGTAATGTTCAGTTTATATATATTATATATATATAAATATATATATATATATATATATATTATATAGTTGTACATTTGTAAAACTGTAATTTTAATTGCAATTGTTTTTTTCCTTTCTATATTTCTTTAGTTAAACGATTTTTCTTTAAAATTTTACGATATAGGAATCATTTTTCTCATGTTATTTAATATTTCTGTGTGTCTTATATTAAAGTTTCGAAGGTATTACGTGGAACAATTTATACTTTTTACATTTCTTTTTGCATTGTTGTTGTTTTTAGCCGAAAAAGACTGGACTGCAATTGAAATGATGCGTTTCAAAAAAGCATTGAAACTGTTTGGAAAGGACTTCAGTAGTGCTGCCAGATATGTTAGTGCTAATATCAAACTTCGTCGCTCTCTTTGTCTGTCTCCTCTCTTTCTCTCTTCCTCCTCCTCTCTCTCTCCCCCTCCCTCTCTCTCTCTCTCTCCCTCTCTCTGTCTCTCATTCATTCTATTTTAATTTTACTCCTTTCGCTGTTTTATATTTAGGAACTTTTGTTTTTATGCATTTTTAAAGAGCATTACAAAGTTTCTGTGAAATTGTGGTATTTTCAGAATTGTTTATTTTACTGTAACCGATTAAATGTTCTACTAAATAGTTAATGCTGATTGAATCTTTGATAGGATCAGCTAAATTGATTATCCAGAAAGCAGTTATTAAATTAAATTAAATTAATAAATAAATGATTAGCAATTATCAATTATTAGTATTTAAATTACTGATTATTAAATTAAGCAGCAATATAATACATTTAAAGTAGTTTAATCGTGAGCAATTAATTGATGTGAGCAGATCGGAGGTACTAAGTCTGTGAAGGATTGTATTCACAAATACTATCGCATCAAGAACTCGGCTGACTGCAACAAGCTTCTTCAGCGGTCACGTGCTCGCCCACGTTCTGATCTAAAACCAGCGCAGGGTACATCCGTGCCGGCTAATAGAAAGGAGTAAACGTGATATATGGAATCTAAAACCAGCGCAGGGTACATCAGTACCGGCTAATAGAAAGGAGGAAACGTGATATATGGAATCTAAAACCAGCGCAGGGTACATCAGTGCCGGCTAATAGAAAGTTGTAAACATGATGTATGCAATCATTTAATATCGTTCTATTGAAGATTCTTTGGATGATTGTCTAAGGTGCTCTTTACCCAGCTGTATGATACGCTGTGTGTACTAATAGCTGTAAAAGCCCTAGCAGAGTTTACCTTACGGCAGATCAAAATCAGTAAAATAGTCTTGAAGAGCCAGAGCTTCTGATCCTGATGTGAAAATCGATCATTTGGAAAGTAAAACCGGCCTGGTTTTGAAATATTACAGGGTACTTCAAAACTATTCCAATGGACGGAGCCGAAAATCTGTTTAAGATAGCTACCCTGCCACAACTCGGTGATTGTAAGTTTATAAATATTGTAATTAGCGATTAATCAGTTGTTTTCTTATGAGCGTGCGATATAGTTTGTGAAGGTCTGTGACGTTTTGACATCTCTGTGTGAATATATTGGCGTTAGCTTTCGTTCTCGTTTGACCTGACAAAATGGTCTCCTATATTCGGGTATATTTGCTTTTCGATTATTTTCATTGGACTAACCTTTAATTACTTTAATTTTCGACTTTGTATCGATGTAACAGAATATCCTAGACTTACGTAATGACATTGCAAGATAAGACATTCGTATCGGATTATAAAAGGACGTTATTTTGAACTACGCATATAATCCGTTTATGACATGCTGTGCCTCTCGATATTTACAAGGCGTCTGTCAGATTGACTACGATTATTCAAAATTCTTAAGTTATGTTGCCTATAAATTGCCTTTCTGTATTACACAGCAACAAATTTCAGGCGCTCTACTAAATGCAATGCTTGCTTTTGTAATGCCTTATCTAGTTCTTGATAGCGCTAGAAACGGTTAGAGTCTTCGACAGGCTAGCTTTCTTCACCCTTCACTGTTTCAAGGTTACAGAGATCTAACTGTGTTTGCCCTGTATAAACTTGTGTGATTCATCTATGAATAAAAATTAGTTTCACTGCGCAATTTTTAAATTTAATATTCTCCTGTTGATCTTGTTTAGGATTCTTGTTTTAATTAAAGCAAGTTTATTATTCTTTTTGGATTTTTTCCGTACTTCCTTAGTATCCATCGCTTGAAACCTTTGTTATTTTACGTTGCTGTGGCCGTATTGTATGGTGTTGTGTATTATTGTGATTTTGTCTCTGCAGCTGCCAAGATTTTGTGTTATTAATCATAAATGGGCTTGCTATTCAATTTAAGGATTTGAATATTTTATGAATGTTTGTGTCTATAAATAGGATCCAAGCTTTCAAAGTCTGTTAGCCATTGTTAGATGGCTGAATTGATAAACTAGAGCAGCGTACAAAAGGTTTCTGTGGTTTCAATTGTATTTTTTATACAAAAGTATGCATATGTACATACATGTATAACAGTATGCTTTCGTTTTGGATAACTATAGTTGACGATAAGTATTTACGTCCGTTTCTATAATAATGGACTATATTTGAGACCACGAAAATATTGGCTCTTTAGTGTTTACAGTAATTAATGATGGAATAAGTACAATAGGAAGAGCTTATTAAAAAAGCTAATGTTAACGTCAGTTTCCTCACTCGAAAGCGATGTCAGTGACGGGTGAGCAGAGGATTTGAACCCCGCACATACTGATCCGCGGTCGAATATCTCACCGACATCGCCAATGGCGACAATAAGGACTTTGAAAGATCATAATAAGCACTATACTATTGTATTATAATAATAAGAATCTAGTTGTATATCGATAGTAACGGTTAGTATTCATACGATTACATGTTAGTGGAAAATTTTACGTGAGAGATATATCGGGTAAGAGAAATTTCTCTAAACTGTGCATGCACTCAATGTATTCTCTACTGACAGCTAGTTGTCACGGAGTAGATTTTAGCGTTTATTACGACGAAGCTGTGCTTTGTAAATAAGTTTTTAAAGCCTTTGTCTCGTGCTCACTTACTTTCTCTAATGTTTCTAATTTTCTACTGACAAATGTTGTGGATTTACTGTGTAACACTGTCGAATGGAATGAAGTTGTTTGAAGCTGAGTGGATTTCTAAAATGGTCAAAGACTGTATTAGTGGATTTGGCTGGACCCAAAAGCCTGGGTCGTGCACTTGAACCCTGATGCCCCCCCCGCCGATATTTTACCATTAACGTCCCTTATTAATAGCACCATGGCTAGTTACTAGCTTTGACGTGTGTGGAAATTGATGGAAATTCTACTGAGAAAAGGAAGGCTACCAGATGTAGTTACAGGCAAAACTTGTGCAGAAATTGCGATCAGGTAATATAAGCTGTAATATAAGCTGTAAAGCCCATCAGCTGACGGACTGTGTAAGATAACCGACTGGCTTGCTATTATACATCGCTGGCCGAGTATAATGTTGATGGTTACGATGATGGTTATATTCGCGGCTTAATCCTAGTGCCATGTGACGTTATGTTTTCTTCACGAAAGTATAAATAGCTGAGCTTACTGTCCATATTAAATATCGTATTTTTATTAATTCGTGCGTAGTGAAAAGTCTGTGAGCGTGACAGTCTGTAAGTTTGTGCGTATATGTACATGTCATATACAAGAGAAGTTTTAAAAAACTGTTAACGTTTTTTCAGGTATAAAGCGTTAAGACTATTATTGCATGATTAACCAAAAATCGGATTGACCGCGTACGCCAAATCTATTCAAATTACGTCGAAGGTAGACATCTGGCAAAGATTAAGCCCGATAGCTTAAACTTGGCGACGATGGTTTTTGTAAGACTTTTCTTGATATTTGCCTTTCTACAATTTTACCATCTGTCGTATGTCCTCGGTGGTCGTACTTTCGTTGATTTCTTTTGTTTTGTGATCGTATGTGATTTTATTGTTTCGATTCTGCACCTAATCTGCGGCTTAGTATCCGTATTTAATACGAGAACTAGCCTAGAAGAATTTGACAGCGTGGATCATTAGTTGAATAGGCATTAAAATGATGTATTTGACTAGATATGCTAGGAAATTTGATTAGGCCAAGAGGTGGAAAAATATGTGGAAAAATTCATGTAATGTACAGTTTAAAACTAAAACGAATTTAGTTTTTGCAGCGATAATTTGAATTCGTATTAATAATTACATATAAATAAAAGATTACTCTTTGTTTTTCATTTTGGAGTTAAAATTAATGCAAAATAAAACACTGTTCTTTGGATATACGAGCGTTGATCAATAAGTAATAAGAAAAGCAAACAAAACAATAAGTCTGAATAAAAATTGTTTCATAGCTTTTCAATCTGATCTCCTCAAAGCTTAACACATTTTTCTCAACGATGTTCAACAGCTTTTCCACCGTCCAGGAAGAATGATTCATGAGGCCCCTAACAACATTTTTTACTCACTTTGAAAAATTGACAAAACTGCTGCTCACGCCTACGCTGTTGCAAATGCTGCTGTTGTTGAGTGCGGCTTCAATTGCTGCAATACCAACCAGGTTCGTCAAATTTGGCCCGCTATGACTTTCATCTTTTCGAATTCTAAAAGAGTCAGAAATTTGACAGCGACGAAATGTCATCCAAATCAAAGCTGACTGGTTTGAGTGGCTTCATGAATCATTCTTACTGGACGGTGCAAAAGCACTGGGAATTGCCTTTGGGAAAAATGCGTTAATCTTCTTGGTGATTATGTTGAAAAACTTTTTTTTGAGAGTTATTGTTTTGTCTGCCTTTCTCATTACTTGTTGATCAACCCTCATATGTGCACAGAGGCTACAATTTAAATAAGCAGCTAAAAGATAAATATGGAAACATTCATTGCTTATCAATAGAAAATAGAAATTGGTTGACTTGACTGTGACTAACTGATTGATTGATTAATTAATTAATTAAACTATAATAATCGATTTCTTAATGAAATCGAATATTTCAGTCTTTTTGACTAAGTACTTAACTTTTAAATTGATTTATCGACTACGTGATTGATTGTTCTGAAACGCATTGTTGATTTTTTCATTACTATCCTGCCTGATTTCCTATCCGCGTGTTACTCATATCTAACTGAAGAGAAAGAGCTCTGGAGTGGGTAATGTATACTTTGAATGACGTGATAGAGCAGTTAACGGGTTATTTAATATTGATTGTATATACGAGCAGCTTGTTCTAAGTTCTTGCACCCATTAGAGACTCAGTGAATATTGGCAGCTAAATTTTGCTGAAGCCTTGATCTGTCGTACTTGACGGAATAATTGGATCTAGATTGATCCTATATTTATTGTCGAAGTTAATTAAAGTTAGCTTATCGACTTCTTTGATCATTAAAAATGCCTACTGGCGGTTTAAAAATTACAATTCAGCAAGATTTAGCTGTCATGTTGTAGTTGTTAAAATGGTACATTTATTATATAGTGTAAATATTTAAGTTTTAAATGCTTTTGCTTTCAAATATGAGGTGTAGTTTATGTTTTGATGTTAGTTTTGAAAATAGTTTTGTTATTGTTTTTGTTTTCCGTAGTCATCCACAAAAATTGCAACTTATTAAATTCAAAACTATTTTTTCAAGTTAAAATAAAAATATTAATACAAAATGCTAATAAAATAAAATACATTTGACAATTATTCTGGTCACTGACTCCTTACAATTTCTTACAATATCATAAATAGTAATTTGACAGCTGTAAGCTGTTTGTGCCCACTTGGTGGCTTAGTTGGCTGCATACTTGCTTTATAAGCGTAAGTCCACGGCTTCTAATTCTCCATATTTCGTGTCTGACAGCATTCTTGTAGTGCTGGAGAGACGCGAAATCTGAATTTATAGTTTATGAATAAGTACAATTTTTTGGGAAGTAATTTATCAATACTTGTCATGGATACATTATGTACGTGCATTACATTGTCTACAGCAACTCTCAACATAGTTAATAATCAAGTGATGTCTGTCTATACGACGATGGAATGATTGACATACGCTAAGAAAAAAGAAAAGACTTAGTAAATTTATACTACAGTTTTTCTTTGGAATTTTTCAGAATTTCAGTGACGAAACTTTATGATTTAGTAGATTTTTACCGAATAGTATAATGATTATGTCAGATCATTATTTACATATATTTCTGAAATTATACTTTTCAATTTCCCTATCGAGTTTAGTCCTATTGGTTCAATATTTATGAGCGTTGAACCATATTTCGGTTATTACAATTAATTGAACTAAAAGTGATATGCTATTGCATTTAGTTTTTAAAAAAATGAAGCAAAGTGTGTCGAAGATAAATATAGAATATTTACGTTCTCTGTCAAATTACTCAACCAGCTTTTAAGTTATTTATTCTTTATGCAGCAGTATACTATTTTAAGGCAACGTCAAATTTGGCGTTATTTTTGTTGGTTGAAGGAGCAATCAGCGACAGGAAATGATTAAATGTCGACTCACTTATTTCTGAATACAATACAAACGTATCTATCTTTGAGTTGTCACTTTCTGCGAGTGAATCTGTTACTTTTATTTCAGAGAAGTAAAAAATGTAACGTCTGTTTCCACATCCCATGACGATGTCACTGACGGATTATAGTGTATAGATGGTGTGATGCTAACACACTCTACCTCATATAGCTGTATACGAGCGGTATTGACACCTTTCATTATTCTTTTAAAGTATTTTAAAATTCTTTCATGTTTTGAAATAATGGAGGGCAGCAATGGATGTATTGTACAAGTAAGTTTTAATTTTTGTTTTCGTCGTTTATTTGCATGCATATATAAATTATCCCACGTTTTGTCCAGGACACTGAAGAGTAGAACAGCCGCTAACTGCACGTGTGGTAAGAGGCAAGAACTGAGGAAGGTAACGGTAAACCACCTCAGAAGTCATATTTTTCCAAGCTATAGACTACATATGGTATTGATAAGGCATAGACTTTGTGAAGGGATTATTTGCTAGTCTATGAAGAGCTCTTTAGTTTTCTATGGAATGTCAAGGTCAACTCTGCGTACCAATATGTACCGAGGACCTGCCACTTATATATAATATATAATATATATATATATATATATATATATATATATATATATATATATATATATATATACTGTACATGTATAAATATACATATTTTATATGTATATATAAAATATGTGTCTATATATATATATATATATACACATATTTTATATGTGCATATTTATACGCGTATATATATATATATATATATATATATATATATATATATATATATATATATATATATATATATATACACGCGTATTATGTTAACAAATGAACGATATGTGTAAACTTTTAAAATAATATAGGCAGAGTGAAAAGTAATTTGCCTGCTTATGCGTAAAATAAAACAATCCATTTTTGAACATTTGTCATACTCAGAACACGGCGTTTAGGATATTCGCGGGAGATGATCCCTACGACGTGATACATCGTATGGGTAACTATAGGATGACATTATAAGTCAAGTCCCTGATTAATTAATGCATTTAGAGTGTACCGATTAGTTATAATTTAAGGAACTATTTTTATTTGACATTTTAGGTATTGTTCAGTTTAGCACCATTCTAGAAGAGAAGGCAGTTTGACATTTGTTCTAACGCAATATATTAAAGCTAATCATCACTTTTGTTCTATAACCTTAATTCTGTCGCAATTTATTAAAGTTTTCTTGCTTGTAGGGTTTTCTATATTAAAATGGTCATAAATTTAAACTGGTTACTGACTATGAAAGGGACGGTTATGTTAATTTATTAACGGACTTATTTAATTTGCTGCTAATAAATGGCTCTAATATTTGCTGATGTACAAGAACTTGATTATAAGAATAAATACAATGTCACCTCAATAGTTGATCGAACAGCTGCCATAAGTCCTACCTTGCTTTATCCTCTCAGCTGTCAATTCATGCAGTCAATAGAAACCGGCGGTAAATTGTTTCGCCCGTCTTCATTTAATCTCCAATTACTTCTAGTCAGTAAACATGCTTGGCTAATCGGCCTTCCTTTGGATTACTTTGTTTACAATTTCTTTAAATCCCATAAAATTTTCATTTGTTTACAATTTCTTTAAATCTCATCAAATTTTAGAGTTTCTTTTGCTGTGATCGCTTAAAGTTGATCGCTCAAAGTTTCGAAGATAGTTAAAATTAACTGATAGCTCTTGAAGTACAGAAACTTGAACTTTTTTATTCGTTAGTCTTTAATGAAAAATGTGAAGAAAAATGTCAAACTGTCTCCAATAAAAGTATAAATATTTCATTAGTGTAACTTGAAATTCCTATAAAGTGGACTCGCCTAGACGATGCTGGCTGGGTATATCCTGCATTACGATGGCCCCCAGTGCTGCATTTTACTTGTTATTGCCGTGCTATTTTATGCTTGAAGCTTGTTTATTACGGAAACTCCGTTTCTGTTTGTATCGGCCAGGGACGAGGCTACAGTGGTCAAGCCCCCTCTTCCATAAATTCGATGTTCAGCCCCCAACTTTAAACCACTTATCGATATAAATATATAGGTACTGGAATCAACCCCCCTCCCCCCTCTGTTAGCCCCTCTATTTCGTGACCCTTCTCTCGTCCCTGGTATAACGGCTTTTGATTTCAGTTACTCGATTATGTTTTATCCGGATTAAATGTAAACCAGTTTTACGTCTTGTCGCGTTGTTTGAAAATAATTTAGAGATGTCTTAATAGTGTAGGGGTAACATCATGAAAATTTAAATGACAGATCCTGAGGTGAGTCCTCGTGGGTTCGAATCCCAGCCGCGCTGATCTGATAGTAAAATCTCGGACATTCACTGGACTGGATACACGGGAAATGGTCTAAATTGCCTAACGGTTTAAAGTTTAAACATGTTATGTATATCAACATAGTGATGGATATCAATATAGTTGATTACTTCACTATAATGCGTGTTTACTTTTTAAGAGGATTATTTTACTGCCTCTGGACAATTTTTAAACAGAGCCCAACTTGTAGTCGATTATAGCTATCAGGATCATTACTTACCTTACCTAGCCCTTCTCTCTCTCTCTCTCCATCTCTTATTCTCTCTCTCTCTCTCTCTCTCTCTCTCTCTCTCTCTCTCTTTCACTCTCTATCTATCTATCTTTCTATCGATCTATATATATATATATATATATATATATATATATATATATTCTCCGTGTTGTGGTTGGACCACTACAGAATTGGGCAACCGCAAACAGTCTGCCGCGTGTACATAAGAGGCGACTAAAGAAAGGCAGGAGCTGAGGATGGCAAGAGGGGACCCACCTCACCATGAAATATTTCCCCCCAGGATTAAATGCTAATTAATCCACCTAACTGAGGAAGGCAAAGGGAAACCACTTCAGAAGACATACTTTTCCCAAGCTATAGGCTACATAAGGTATGGAAAAGGCATAGACTTTGTGAAGGGGTTAACTTATTGATCTAAGGAGTGTTCTTATGGAGCGAGAAAGCAGACTTTGAGTATGAATATGTACCTTGAACCTGCCACTTGGCAGTGCACTGAAGAAGATATATATATATATATATATATATATATATATATATCATTTATTAATGATTGAAATGAAATTATCAAGATTAAATGTTACATTCTTCCTACTCCATCTATAACTTATGGTTGCAGTAGTTTTTGGGTCACCGCTAAAACTGTAGAACCAGCGAAGCGTGATTATTTGGAATTGAAGTGAGAGCCAGTGATGTCAGTAAAAAAGAACAACTTCTAATCTAGTTTAATCGATTAACCTCTGATTTCTACCACCTGAGTCTTGAAAGACCAATCTGATTGCACACGTGATCCGGTATTTCATAACAAGGATAATCAGCTAGGATGACATTAGATGCACACGCACATGTGTTGTCTCTGGAGTTGTGTCTGCTATATCCGAAGCCTACAATGTTCACACTAATATACGCTGCCTTATTTTACAAACTTCCTATTACAAGTCATTAATTAATTTACTTTTAGGTTTTACTGATCATAAATTTTATTTAATATTTATCGAGTCAGTATCATAACGTAAAGTTGTACGACTGCGGAACACTAGGTGCAGGATTAAAATTCTGTGAAAATTAGAACTAAAATGAGAAGTGCATTCAATGAGCTTAAGCAACTTTATAATATATCAATGGAAGTTCCTTCCGATCCATAATGTATCGCTCATTTTAATTAATTCGAGTGATTTCTTACAAAGTCAAACCATACGATAAATACACAAGTTATCGTCAAAGTAGGATACAAATTTTGACCTGTGACACCAAGAACTCCAGCGCTAATTAATTGTGAAGTTTTTTCGCCTAATATAATACGAAATAGTGAATATCTACTATATCGTCGGTACTATATTGTCTGCATGTATATCATATACACTTTGTATATATTGCAAATATACTAATATTTTATAGTATAGGCCTATAATATATTCAGGAACCAGATGTTAAACTTGGCATCTTATTTTATTATCTTACTTACGATATTTAACACCTTATCATGTATAATTAGAATACGGGGGGGAGGCTATATTATAATAAAATCTTTGATACTCATATTTTGTTGGAGCATAGATATTAATATGATATCATTTTTCTATTAATATCTGTTCGCCATCTAATATTCATGGTAGATCATTATGATTAGAAAATACAATTAAAGAATTAACTACTTGTACATGTAGTCCTTTCTGTTGTGTAGACAGTCAACAAGAAATAGCTGTGCATATCAGTAAATATTGCATTAATAATATTCGCAGCTTATTAGCAATTTCATAACTGATGTTACTGTTGTCATCATTCGCTAAAGAAGCTGCTATAGGCCTAAGTAATTTAACCTTGACACCTGTGATAAAATAGCCTTGACACCTGTGGTAATATAGCCTTGACACCTGTGGTAATATAGCCTTGATACCTGTGGTAATATAGCCTTGATACCTGTGGTAATATAGCCTTGATACCTGTGGTAATATAACTTTGACAACTGTGTTAATTGTAATATCATTTATTAATGACGTCATCAGCTTTCAGGAGATGACATCCTATTTCTTGTGACGTCATCAACGTTATATTTAGCCACTGTCTTATATCTACAATAACGGTAGATATGGATAATGACGTAATAATTTAGATATCAGCTGCGACATCGCGGATAATTGATAGTCTAGTACGTAAATAACAGCATCACAGATAAAAAAAGAACAGAAGAAAATGAATATTTCCAGTATTGATAACAACAACCAGGACGATGAGGTTGCTATTAGCAACAGGAGTTACGATTATGACGACGTGTCTATTTCTGAACTTATCAGCTCGTCTACGGTTTCTACAGTTGGCTTCAACATTTCATTAAGTTAGTTTTAATTTCTAATAACAGTTTAGATGCCGTTTAGAACTATCTAGCCTGAATAAGTCTGTCCCAGTGAAGTAAAGAAGGTACATGCCCCCTAGATGTCCTAGATATTCATATTTGTATGGTGATCTTGCACTATTGCTTACTAGAAGATTAGTTAACCGTGCTTAATATTTTTAAAATAATAGTACTTCCACAGAATCAAATCCTGACTACCCAACTGGCCTAACCATTTTGACATTTAATTGATTGAGCTTCATTTCTGCATGTAGTCCTACCTACTCTAACCCTTGCATTGCTGTCATTTAAAACTTATATTTTTTGAATTATCATTTTCAGTTAAACTCTATAAGATGAATTCACCAATGCATTGATTAACTTATTAATAAATTAACCGATTAATGAAATGCTTAAAAATTGTTGATAAATTGATTGATTTGTTGATTTATAAACTGATTTATTGATCAATGATTTAACGCCGCAGATGCATTGACTTACTTTAATATCATTGCCGAGATAACAATCGCCATTCTTTCCATCGTTGGGAACGTATTCGTCCTAGTTGCTATAGCAACGGTACGATCGCTGAAGACAGTGACAAACTACTTCGTAGCCAGTTTAGCAGTAGCCGATCTACTCGTTGGTTTAATTGGTATGTTGTAAATCCTCTTTTTATCAGTTTCAAACTCAAGGCTTTTGAATCCCAATCAACTGATAGTCATAAGTGATCACTAAATTGATCCATTTATCTAAATTAATAGATTAGTAATTTTTTATTGGATAATACTACTACATTTTTAAGCGCGGAGAAATTCTTCACGACTATGTTTCGATAGCTTTTAAATATTGGATATTTATTCTTTGTTTTATTTTGACTTTAATAGTAGCCTTAATTTAAATTTAAGCTTGCAGTGGCTATACCACTATGCATGTATTTGCTGCATGTTATTGAGTATTAATTATTTGTAAACTTGTGATGCAACCGTGCAGTATAAACGTTAGCAATTAATCGTGATTTTTGAAATTTAATCTTAGCTTAAGTACATTTATAAATAATCTGCAACAATTGCATGTCCTTAACATCACTGCTAAACATGTCTAATCTCGTTAAAAAATTGAAATTTATATTTTGGAAATTTTTGAATTACGGTGCAGGAATACCCTGCGTCATTGCAGTACAGTTTGGGTTCCCACGTGACTTCTACGGATGTCTGATGATGAACAATGCCATCATCATCTTCACTCAGGTGTCCATATTTGGACTGCTCGTTTTAGCTCTGGATCGATTCTTTGCCATCAAATACCCCTACGAATATCTTTCAAGGGGAACTTCGAGGAAAGCTCTCAAAGTGATAGTACTAACTTGGTTAAGTGGCTTGTTCGTGGGTCTCATTCCGCTGTTTGGATGGAATACAAGTAAGTTTTCTTCAATATCTCTCCCTCTCTCTTTCTTTCTCTCTTTCTCTCTCCCTCTCTCGCATACTCTCTCACACACACTCTCTCTCTCTTTCTCTTTCTCTATCCTTAATAATCTAAAAACAGCAGCTTGAAATGTAAAAAAGTTGATAAAGCTAATGTTAACGTCAGTTTCCTCACTCGAAAGCGATATCAGTGTCGGGCGAGACCAGGATTGAAATGTATACATGATATTTCTCAGTGTGCTTTCTGACTTATTAAAACTTTCTCGTCTTATTATTTCTAAACATTATATAGAAGCAATATGCCTTTTCCATTATGCAGTCTTAACGATTTCCCAAACGTAAAGTTACCCTTTATCATCATCTTGCAAGGTTATTTGATTGATTCTATGTCTGTGAGGACCTGCACTTACTAAGTTGTTCATCAATTAGCGCAATAATTAAGTAATTGATAAAAAGTTTGACGTGATTTATTTGACTCGTGACGTATACTATTAAATCTAAGCAAACATAGAGGAAATTAATCTGCATTTTCTTAGCTTCTATGAATGCTCTAACTAACCTTTGGACTTTTGCACT
Organism: Enchytraeus crypticus; assembly: GCA_905160935.1. Lineage (NCBI taxonomy): Eukaryota > Metazoa > Annelida > Clitellata > Enchytraeida > Enchytraeidae > Enchytraeus > Enchytraeus crypticus. The sequence goes on along the minus strand of CAJHZI010000414.1, from coordinate 1,133,217 downwards.
TGTTGTTCACCTGTATGTGATATACGCTAAGAAAATAAATTTATTTATATGTATTGAATATGCTATTTACGTAATATGCAAGAAATATTTTCTCTCTCAAGGATGGCAAAGTGGCAGATCCAAGATATATATAATTACACACAGTATGCTGTCCCACTCCTGATAGAACACTTCATCGATCAAAGAGTTAATTCATTCACACAATTCTCCGCTTTACATTAATGGTTTGGTAAGATATGGATTCCGGGCTCGGTCTCTGTTTGCTTTCGTAAGTTCATGTTTAGTCGCTTCTTACCTTACCTGCAGTTAATTAACGGTTGATCTAATCTTTAATGACCAGGACAAAACACGTGTACTTGAAAAATAATACTAGACGTTTAGTGTAATGTAAATTTTTTAGGCAAGAAAGATGATTTCAATCCGAACATGGGATGTTCTTTTATCGCAGTCATTGATATGAATTACATGATTTATTTCAACTTCTTCGGCTGCGTGGCCCTTCCTCTTGCTGTCATATACTGTATATACGGATACATCTACAGCGTAGTTAAACGTCAGCTGCGTCAAATTTCTTCAGCCGGAAGTCCAAACCTAATCCTCTCAAGTCCTTCGCAGATGATCCCAATAAATGTGCATCCATTGTCGGAGTCACATAACAGCGCTATGACTCTACAAGGATTACTTGGAAATGCTGGACAAAGCAAGTCGGATGAGGTTGTAAATATAATTGAAAGAGATTTGCAGATAAAACCTGATTTGAGACTAGAACAACACGTTCAAGGACATAATGAACAAGATGTGCAGTGCGAAAACGATCTTCATCTGCTGCATCAGTCACGACAACAACTGATAACAAGCGAAATAACTCAGAGCTCCTGTCAAAAGTTTCAAGAAGAATCGCAGCATATATCTCAATCACCGCGGAACATTTCTATGCCTCAGGTTCAACCAGAAATGGAAGAGAAGACAGAAGATTTTAATAGAGAAAAAACAGGGCAAGCATTTAGGCCAGCAGTTAATAATCAGCAGACGTTACTCTGCAGATCTACAGCTAAAGAGCTTAAGCAATGCAATATGAGCAATTCTGAGAAAAGTGATCACCGTATTACTGAAGATTATAGGCAATCTCTAACTGGCTTGAAGTTTTCTCCGTTGATTCGGCAACTGAAAGAACAATCGCTGGAGCAAAATGGGGATTGGAAAGATCTCGATGAAAATAGACTAGTTCAGAGTAAATTAAATATCAGCCTGAATTATCATCAACAACATCATCATTCTCTCTATCAAAGTGAAAATGAAAAAATACCAAGCGTTATTTCCCAAATGAAGCTGCTTGCAGAACAAAACAGTCCGGAATTAAGTCAACTTGCTCGTAATGACAATGGGCTACCTGATACTGGCAGCAGTATGTGGCGTTGCCAATGTGAGAAACTGGATCACCAGCTTTTCCCTGATAACTTTAGAAATGTGCGTCTTGCTAAAGATTCTATCGTAACGCTTGGTAACGGAAGTCATCTTCAACCTATTTCTGAACAGAGCCAAGCAATTCTAACGGAAAATCACGACCTTTATATGCAAGACATGATGGGTCCAACAAATCAAACAGTGTTTTCAAAATATGCAGCTACGGCTTGCTGGCAGGATGATGTTAATCCAATTTCAGATAAGCATCAGAATAAAGTGGAGAAAAATTATCACGATACAAAAGATAACTTTAGTACTGCGAAAGAAATTAATAATGCACTATCCGCAACATTACCAACTGAAAATGTTCAAAGTAAAGGTGATAAATACGAAAAAGAAGAAGCAGAAGAAGGCTTTGATAAAAACGCCAATAATGTGCCTTCATCTGATAATTCAGATGATTTTGCTGCTTCAGACTCAGAGATTGTTGGAGGCAATAACAATAGTAATAGCGATGTTGGGCTAGCACATATACACAGACGAGTTAGGAAACCCTTACCATACGTCACCAACAAAGACTGGCCAATGATTACAACATTGAAACAGAGCACTTTTCCAAGTCCAAGTAATCCCGCAAGAGATGGAGAGCTTTCTGACGTTGACAAGCGAGGGCAACAGCCTGCAGGTTTGTATGTACAGCCTTCAGGTTTGTATGTAAGATTGACTGAAACTATGCAGGCCTAATAAATATTGCCTAAACTAAACAACAACCAGAAGACATCAGAAATTATTTAATAATTAAGCAGATAATTCCATACCCGAAGACATAGTACAAGAATGAACCAGAGACACTTAGGAACATGTTCAAGGTAAGGGTAGGCTCTAGCATTTAGATTACTACATTGAAATATAAAATATTACGGCGATAGTAAAAATTAACTGACTATATATTTATCGGACCATATAATCTAACTTTAATCATTTCTTCTTAACTGTTGTCTTACTTGCATTTCTAGAAAATATGTTCAGCGAGTTTGTATTATAGTGGCATTGTATTGGAAAAAATCTCGCTTTAACTCTGTCAAAATATACCTATGCAATAGTGTTTTAGTATATTATTATTATTGCAGTTTCTTTTTCTATTAATTTGATGACGGATATGGTCTCAGTCCACCTGTGTTTGTACTTACAGTTTTTCCCCTATCACTGTTAGATGAAGAGCCGGAAGTTGAAACAATAACAATATTATATGTAATTTTCTGCACCACAAAAAATACTGATAAAATCGCTCCAGTTGAGCTTCAAACCCATCTTATCCTGTTCATCACGGACTTGAGCTACAAATTAATTCAATATTAAATTGCGTTAATTTAAGTGTAATGCATTTTTGGCATATATAGGAGTTTAGAACAAATAAATAATAAAAAGTTCTGTTAAAATGCGTAGAATTCCAAAAGCCCAGCCTGTGGAGGAGACTCAGTCTGCAATACGGTAGAGGATTAGAAACTCAATCTCACTCACCAGATGTCGCCACGGCGGAAGTACTACCCGACAACGGTAGGCTGAAGTCAGAGACAAGCAGATCAAACAAATCTTCTAGCTCTGTGGAAACTGTTGACAGACGAAACGTAAGAAGTGAAGCAGAGGACGAAAAAGAACTGAATCACTCCTTGAAGAGCAACCAGCCCAATGCAATTTTGAAATCTGAAGACTTTTCTGATCACCACTTGAAGCTTCCAATCACTCTCGACAAGTCGAGTTCGCCACCGACAACTTTAGTGAAAAAAGACAACGCAATTAAACCTGAGAGACAAAACATCAACAAGTTCAATAAAAGGCGTACGCTTAGTAGAAACACAAAAGCTGCCAAGTGGTTTGCCATTGTCCTCGCCGTGTTCACGGTATGTTGGATTCCGTTGCACCTGAACAACACCATAGCAACGTTTACTGGCAGCATATGTACACCCTGTATCGTGCCGGTAGTTCTGCTAAGTCACCTCAACTCAGCAGTCAACCCTTTGCTCTACGCCTTTGGTAACTCTCGCTTATTGGCAGCATTTCGGTTGATCGTTAGACGTGTGGCCAGAAGGTCCAGGATCGAGCCTCGGGTGAGGCTGACCCGAGGAGTGGAAAACGGCACGTCCGTCTCTGTTGATGAGCGAAGGGGCTATGGGGAGAAAGTAACGGAACTGGATGATTCAGTCATTTGATCTACTGCAGTGATTAAGTACTTTTTGAAAAAAAAACTGTTTCTATACGAATGTCATGGTCGATGATAATGGGTGATTGCGTTCTTAGAAACTACTGTTAAAAGTTATTAATACTTCGGCTTTTGAGTTTTTATATTCCTGTTGCCTTGGCAAAATTGTGGTTTTGAACGTATAAAGTCATTGGTTCAAAGTAATTGATTTAAACGAAGTTAATAATTCGTTATTAAGGAATAATAATAATTGTTCTTGTATAGTCAACCGTAAGACAGATCAGGAGAGATTGAGACTGCAGTCATGGAAAGAGAGGATGGAAAAAATCAGGATGGAATATTACTAGTCTTCTGATTTAATTTTTTCGGTGAAGATTCACGGATATTTGAGAATAGACCAAACGAAGTCTTAGCTATTTAAAGGAGCTGGCTAACGTACGTCATTAAAATAAAACTGTGAAATAAGTATTTGTGCTGAATTCGAGACAATATACATGTATATTAACCTTCAGACATACATCCACAGTATACGAGCATCTAAAACAACGTTATGACGATATCAGAAATCTATTAAATGCATGAACAGTATCGCTTATTTATTAATGTTTGATGCCGTTCTTGTAGAAAATTGAAAAGCTGAAAGCTTAGAAATATTGTGTCAAAGTTGAAATTGCTAGCGTAAAGAGATTCTACAACAACACCAGTACAGCTTGTTCACGTGATTAATTCATGTAGTCACGTGATTACTTCAGGTGTCCAGTTGTCTCTGAGACAGCAGTTATTAGCTGTGGTTGCGTCAGATCAACCAGATCAGTTGCTGTGGATAACGCGAACGAAGCCAAATCTCTTATGTCGGATTTGCTTTCTAGGCTGTCACCTGTATAGTATTATTAGTCATATCTCTAACCAGTCACATCTCTCTCTCTCTCTCTCTCTCAGTGGGCAACATATTGGCACGTCCATGACATAAATCCTTCACATAAATTTCTATGATCTGCAATTCTCTTCATATCACGACACGATTAAGTTATCCAAGCATCCAGCATTCTAAGTCTTGGCCTTCCTCTAACCGTCTTTATTTCCATTTTCCTTCAATACCTCTTTTAGTAAACCATCTCTTCTCAGAACGTTACCCATCGAGCCAAATACAATATTAATTTTCTTACTCTCATTTTAAATTAGTATTCTCCATCAGTCGTTAATATTAAAATTGATCACCTGACAACCTTTTTAAATGGCAAATTTGAAAGTTCTTCTGGTGTCACTTTGAACATTTGTTATTGAAGATATGATGGAAATTAAACAGAATAAGCCTTTGTAGCATCCATAAGTTTTCTTTGACATTAGTCTCGTGGAATGTTTATAAAACAATATACTTTTATGATTAGGAAATGATAAAAGACTATTTTTTAAATTAAAGCAGCGCAATGTAACATAATTGAAAAAAATACAAATAATGTAATTTTGGTTTAAAAAAAATCTTTTACACAACTTCTTATTTTTTCTAAAAATATTTATAGCAATTTCTAATCAGCGACTTGCAGTTTTTCCGAAAGCCGATAAAAGTATCTGATACCTCAGAATCAATTATTCCCAAGACATAGACTACGTTAAACTGTGTATAGCGCATAATTTTCTGTAAAGGGATTAACTTTTTGATCGATGTAGTTCTCTTTATGAAGTGTGGCAACAGATTGCTTATAGTAATATGTATCTTGGGCCTGACAATTGACAGAACTCTAGAGAGAAGGAGAGACAGGGTGAGAGAGTGTGGGCTACGTCGGCTGCCATGCCGTTCATTTTTCCCTATGGCGAGTGTTGACGGGTTAAATTACCCGGTGACTTGTGTTACACACTTGTGCTAACTGTTGATAAACTGTTGGGTTGTCTGGAAGACAATCTGTAACAACGACATCACATGACAGGATAACCTCTCAGCCGATCATCTGCGGGCGATACCAACATAGGGACTCTATTGGTTAGACAGAAACAGAGTTTCAAAAAGGCTGAAAAAAGTTAACACACATTAATATAGTGAAATGATCATGCAACTATGTTGATATTTATCATTCGGAATATCAAATGTTTAAACCGTTAGGCAAATGAGACCATTTTCCGTATAACCAGTCCAGTGAATGTCCGAGATTTTAGTCTCAGATCAGTATAGCTGATCAATGAATGAAGCCCAGTTTAATGTCAGTTTCTGTGTCTTAAAAGCGTGTCAGTGAATGGAGATAACTGAATTTGATCTTCGAACATCCGAGATTCAGCAGTCGAGAATCATAGAAATCCTGAAGACACTAAAATTCGTAAAGTTATTTCAGATTAGATCAGTGATTGACAGAGTATTTATTCCTCAGGAGACAGCAGTGATGCCAATGCTTATGTTTTGACGTTTCCTTACCATTTTTCATCTAAAAAGGAACAAATAACAAATACTTATTTAACTAAATGAGTTATTGTATAGCGTTAATTAATGTGAGTTAATTTAGATTACTTGTGAATTAAGGTGAATTAATCTGGATTATTTGTAATTAATTAATTAATATTATTAATTGTGGATTAATTAATGTGAATTCATGTAAACCCTGCCCTAGATAAACTGGGATTCAAGGGAAGAAGATGATGATGATTAATTAATGTGAATTACGATGCTCTTGTCTCACTGGCATAGAAATTTCACATTACTATATATTGCAATTTGTAATACAAAACTATTTGGAGAAAGGAAACGGAATGAAAATTGACGTTTTTAGATTCGTATATAGTTGGACTGGTGTAGATGTATGATAAGCAACACTGCAGCAGTATTAACCGAGCAATGTGACACGATGTGATGATATGGTCGTATTGTATACCGACTCTTGTCTCTCGCTATTGTTTATACATGTAAACGTAGACATGCGCATTGATAATACAACTTATAACCAGATAGCAGAGCTAATTGAATATGTAGCATCCGCTTCAAGTCTTCAGAAAATGTGCCTTTAACGCTTCTTTTATGGCTTCTTAGGGTTAAGCTACCACAAATAAAAGTGTCGGATCTACTTATCTTTCTTATCTTCTTATCTTCTTATTTTACAAGGCCAAATTTCATTGTCTTCTACTACATTTACTATAACTTTAAAAGTTTAAAGAAACGCGTTATAAATAAGATTTGCCTTGATATTAAAATACTTTATGTACTGTACAGAGTTAAAGTTTTTAATGATATTTATTTAAAAAATTTCCTATCCTCACCTGAGCATGTAGAATAATGGCCAATTGATCTCCTCGGATTCTTTGATTTCTCTTATTCACAGCCAACCAGCCTCTGTAGAAGCCTTTGAGCTGCTAAAATGTACGTTAAATTTGATTTTTAACCTTAGTTGACCGAGCATAGATTCAGCGCGGCGCTACGCATGGGAGCAAATTGTTTATTAGAAAACAGACACTTCTGTCGTCTGCAAGTGAAGATGTTGCCACATAAATTTCCTCAATGTTTATAGTTTTTCAAGTGGCTCAGTATACAAGTAGACTATTTCAATCCTCATTCGTACTGCTGACATCTCTGCTTTAACTTTAGTTTCTAATCTAAATATTACAATAACTATATAAATATCACAATAAATATGGACCCGTAAATCGATTTAAATAACTGACGTCCCTTACAATAGTCTTCGTTACATTACAGTTGTATTTTATATATACAGATTAGGATTATGACTAGGCTTAGGGTTTGGTGTTAGATTAGGGATAATGTTAAATCTATAGATTATGTTGACGAATCAGGTCAGAATCTAATGACTAGACATTTTTATGCAGGCCTAAAGACACAATTTTTGTCTGCTTACTCGAAAGATGAAGCGCCAAACTGATAACATTTTAAATCTATACTTTGTCACAGTACAGATTAGATATTCTCCTATATAGTATATTAATCTAGAAAATATTTTTGGGCAAATATTTTGTTACGAAGACCCTTTTATTTCCAATTATGTAGTCACAGAACTCTGCAAAATAATCTAATAAACACAGTAGGCCCTAATCATTCAAATCCCATCTTTAAATTAAAATCAATCAATCTGTATAATTATAACTTGGATCCTCACCATTCAATCTAACATTTACCATTTTTCTCAGATGCTTGAGTTTGACTTAAAAGTCTTCGATATATAGTGGACTCCATATTAGACAGTAACACTTTACTTTTACGGTTTTGTAGTTGTTGTCATTTGAAAATAGTGTAGTTAAACCGATAATTATTTAAATCTACGTTTATATTATTTCTCTCAAACGTTAACTCTGCCATTACTTCCACCGCGGCACCAATCTGAGTGAGCATTTCTGTAGATTACGCGGCCTGAAACCAGATGTGAAGATAAATGTTCTGACAACAGCAACAACAACAATAGCGCGCCGCAGAACAGAAACTTCTTTCCGAGACTTCCTGCTCAGCAGCTCAACTGTCGAACGGCCAGAGCTTTGCCAGTATTTGTAAATTCCGATTAATTTGTGGCCAAGCATTTCGACGTGCATCCTTCGCAGACATCCAGTGGCGTATCCGGGCGGCGTTTATAAGACGCCACATTGTAAGAAGAACTTTCGTAAAGGGTGAGAGGGGTTGACGTTAAGAAAATGTTTGTCAACTAAAATCCGTTGTTAAAAGATCTTATGATTTTTTGAAACATTCGATTAGTTCTAACCTTTCATAGCGGCGCATGTCCTTTTATCTAAATAACTGCAATTTATTTTATTCCACAGTGAATATGCACCAGCCTTTATTCAGGTAGAAATACTTGTTTTACGTCATGAATATACACCAGCCTTTATTCAGGTAGGTGGACTTGATTTACGTAGGCTTATAATAAAATAAGGATTTTTACGGAGTCTACTTCTAAGAGAAAACTGTGCCTAAATAGGAAAATGTTAAGGAATATTGTAAATCATTCAAGGCAACTGCCTACTATTTGTTTATATTTTTATTTTTGTAAATAATAGTCGTTGTCCTCCAATATAATCAGATATTAACTTTTCTTAGAAAACATTCGTCACAATTGATACAATAAAATAAATATTTTTCATTTATTTATCTTCTTCACTTATTTCTTCTTCATCTACTTTCTATTATTTTTTCTTTATATTTATTGTTTGTTGTCTTATCGATATTACTCGACTTTGTTAAAATATTGCATTTATCTCGAGTTCACACAGAAAGTAAACCTATTCTGTGTCTCTGCAGAAATTGATCTAGAGTTAGCACTGAAGTTGAGATTTAAAATTTTGGAAATTTATCGGAACCAGTTGTGTGGTGAGGACAGGGGGCGGCACTTGCCCCTCCCTGCCTCTCTCTTAATATGTCATACAAAAATTTGAATTAAACCAAACATTTAAATGCATGCATGGCATATAGTGTGTGCCTCCTCCAAAGTTCCCCCCAAAAATAAAAGTGCCCCCCCCCAAGTTTATATTCTGGCTAGGCCACTGATCGGAAAACCTTTTGAAAGTTTAATGTTTGAGAAAATATAAGATTATAATATCTAGTTTTATGTTATAATTTCCATATAATATACTCATAATTTATATATGATGTGCAGTACTAATGACATGTTAAATATACGATGTTACAATTTTCCTGCTAAACCGGTATGGTTTTAAGACGTATGACTTGCCATTCAGTATTTAACAGAACTGGTCGTTTTCAAGTTGATGTTTTAGTATTGTATACTAACACGCAGCGCCTCTACATGTAATTGTGTGTGGCAATAAAACACTCAATACTTCTGAGTTTACCTTTGCTCTTCTCTTTGTTTATCTTTACTGTATCGTCATTTATGCTTTTCCAGATACCTTCAATCACTCGATCAGTCTCTCTCTCTCTCTGTCTCTCTGTCTCTCTCTGTCTCTATCTCTCTGCCTCTGTCTCTGTCTGTATCTCTGTTTGTCTGTTTGTCTCTTTCTTCCTTTTTTTTCTCTTTCTCTCTCTGTTTTTTACAAGTATATGCTTGTTAAAACTGTTTCTACAAGTATATGCTAAACGTACTTTTTCTTTAAAGGCTTTTTAATGTACGAAAAAAAAAAAAAAAAAAGAAATCGATATTAGTACTCTAATAGAGCTGTATTTTAGAAACAAATCATCAAACTACAGCATTGCCCTTAGGACATATCTGTATATGGTACCCTGACTAATCGATCTGTCGATTGATTAATCGATATATAAAGCAAAGGTCAATGGTCTTTAAAGTGTTAGAACGGTTACAAAAGTCATTCCTTGATACTTAACACTTCCCAGTTGATCTCTTGCAGTATCCAGCTAGCCTGGGTGGGCTTCATCTAAAGTCTTATAAACCTTAACTGTCTTCACCAGCATATCATTCATATGTAGCTTTTCTACATATACTGCTTTCTCTCTCTCTCTCTCTCTATCTCACTCTCTCTCTCGCTCTATCTCACCCACTCTCTCTTTTTCTTTTTATTAACTCTCACTCTCTCTCTGTCTCTTTTACTCTATCATTCTTAATCATTGTTACTCAAATATTCTTCAACATCATCATTTTCCCTTGAATATTAAAGATGAATAATTAGTATTATATTTTTCGAATATAAAGAGCAATATATATATATATATATATATATATATATATATTAGATATATAATATATATATAGATATTATATTCTTATATATATATATATATATATTATATAATATTATATATATATATATATATATATATATATATATATATTATATATATATATATTATATATATATATATATATATACACTGTGAGTCATAAAAACATGTGCGCAGTATTTCGTGCACAACTTTGACAATTGTGAACCGATTTTGAAAATATTTTCAGAATTATAAAGAAGAAGAAAAGTATTAATCTTAAATCTAGTTTTGTGACACTTTTGGTATATTTTATTAATAATAATAATAATAATAATAAAGGTTTAACGTCCGTTTCCTCATCCAGGGATGATGTCAGGGACGTCTCCAACAGCACACATCACTACAGATCAATTCACCCAGACCAATCTGCAAAATAAATGTGCTGAGGAGAAGTAAGGTCCTAAACGAAAGCCAGCCCGGTGATCAAAAATGGTCAGGGTAGATTGATTATGTCTAAGGTGGGAAAAGGTAAGTTTTAAGCTTGCTAGTGTTGAAAGAGAAGAACAAGAGCGAAGATTAGCAGGTAAAGAGTTCCAGATTGTTGGTGCTGCGTAAGAAAAAGAACGTCTGCCCAATGATGTGAGAATATTTGGAACAGAGAGAAGATTGGCATCAGTGGAACGAAGTGAACGTGAAGGACGATAGAGAAGAAGAATTTCAGATAAGTAAGAAAGCTTGCCAAATCGCAGAGTTTTGAAAGTTAATAGAGCTACTTTATATTTTATGCGTTGATTAACAGGGAGCCAGAGAAGACTGCGTAGAAGAGAAAGAGAGCGAAATTGAAGTCGAGAGGACTTGCAAACAACACGTGCAAGAGAATTTTGGACGTGCTGCAAACGAAAAGTTTAGACAACAAGAGATAAAATTTAGACAATAAGAGACAATTTTACAAACATAGTCTGTCTTTGTTGAAATTTAAAAATGGTGTTTACTAATGAGATAAGGCGCTCATAAAAAAAACTTATACCTCTTAAAGGGTGATGGTGCACTTTGGTTGATTGCCGAATTTCCAACAAAAAATGGCTGCTGGGAGGGCTAGATTGCTTATTAGAGAAATTACGCCGAAAAGAAGAAAATAAATAACGTGGACGAGTTGAAGCAACGGCTGGTGGACGTTTGGCAAGACATGCAGCAATCTGTCATTGACAACGCAAAAGATGAGTAGCGCAAGCTTTTCCGTGCTTGTATTCGCGCCAAAGGAGGACATTTTGAGCATATGCTTTGACAGTTGACAGTAGCTGTATTACACTGTTTGTTTCGTGTGTTTCATTGTTAGTTCCACTGGATTTGTAAACATTCTGTAGCGATTCATTTACTTAAACTGAATATTGTCAGTCGCGCATATTTTCAAGCACTGCTTCAACGCAAAAGTAATAATTAACAGAAACACTTAATGTTATTTTATAGCAAATACTTTCCTGATTATACCTATGCAAGAAGTTAAAAAATCGTTTCACTAATACAAAAGTTATGAGCGAGAGACTGCGCACATGTTTTTTTTTACTCACAGTGTATATATATATATATATATACACACGCATAGAGAGAGAGAGAGAGAGAGAGAGAGAGAGAGAGAGAGAGAGAGAGAGAGACAGTTGAGAATGAAAGAAAGAGAGAGAGAGGGAGGGGGGGGGGGGGAAGGAGGTGAGAGAAAATGTGAAAGAAAAGCGTAATTATTTAAATTACTTAGATTTTGCAATATTATAGTATTATTATAATCGTGCAATATCATAATTAGATAGTCTACATTAATGTCAAAACCACAAACTACCAGCCGTTGCAGTGGTTACAGAGTACACTACCGTGCTGACTACTCACCATGAAATATAAGCACTATTTGTTAAATTTTTTTAACGTTTCGTATTCAATTACAAGATGGGGCGGGATTTAGCGCAGTCGGTTTAGCTGCGCGTCAACTAAACGAAGTTAAGCAACTTCGAGCCCGGTTAGTACTTTGTGGGTGACCACCTTAGAAGACCGAGTGTTGACAGCTTTGAGTAAAAAATCCCCTGGGTCCCCAGAGCACAGGTTCAATGTACAAACCTCAGGACGTGCTCAGTCGAAATATGACAAGAATATTATCGGCAGAATATAACCTAACAGTCGGCCGATTTTGATTGAAAAGAACCCCAGCCATCGTTTCAGAACGATTGCGATATAAGAAAAAAAAGCAAGTTGACAGGATAGTTGATCACAAGCTTAATTCTTACAAATGATAATGAAGCTGTCAAATAGAATATATATGAACTTAAAAATTGTATATCGAGTCGCCTTGAAGAGAACTTAGGAAAACCTCAAGTATGCTTCTGATACTTGACGTTAAACAGACTGCAACCTACCTGAACAAGAAATATTTCTTTTCATAGAGGTTAATACAAATATAATCCTTTGATTGAATCGACTATTCTAACTAAGCAAATCAGAGCAGTAGGAAGCTATGGGAAGACTGAGAATGCGGGGACGATGCAACGAAGTTGTGAGTTTTGCAAATAATTCTGTTGCCTGAGCGAACACGTCTTGTTAATATAGCGATATTTTCCAACATCACGCTCCTCACACAAATTCTGCGTATGAACATTTACAAGAACGCCCCTGGGCGATTGCAAAACAGCTGCAAATATCTTAAAGACGATAGACTTAATTAATTGTTAAGCAGTTTTTTAGTAAATAACATTTAACGAGTGCTATTTTGAATCTACATATACGTGCTGTCAGAAAATTCAGAGATTTTACCAGTTCACAACCATTCAGTGAGTTCTGACCAATGCAGATATTTAATTTGTAGTTGACATGACTTTTGGATGGGAGAGTCAATGAACCAGAAGTCTGGGCGCTGGTTGCTCCACAAAGCAGCCGCGGCAGGATTATATCTGGCCATTTCTCTCTTTCTTTCTTTCTTTCTCTCTCTCTCTCTCTCTCTCTCTCTTAGTGCGGTGCCTACTGGCAGGTCCATGGTATGTCATGCCTCTACACTTCTCTGCTTTCCATTTTCCTCTTCCATGTCTACGTACAAGAGGATCTTGAAATCGTCTAACATTCCTAATCTCCGTCTGCCTCTGCTTCTCTTTCCTTCCATTCTACCATCTATATCCTCTTTTAGTAGACTTTTCCCCTTAGAATGTATCCTATCCAACTCTTCTTATTCCTTAATACATTTATCAACTGTCTATCTGGACCATTGCTTTCATTTTAGGGTCTTCGATCCATATAAATATGGCAATTCTCCGGCTAAAGACAATTAGATTTAACTTTTCACACATGTCACAATGCATATTCATATAATAATAGATATTTTTTAAATGTAAGCACATTTATGAGTAAGGTATTTAAAACTATGATTTAAAACTATTTTTGTTAAAATTAAGTAATTTCACGCAGACCTTTTATTTCAGCCATTTATTTCTTTGTTTGTCACTCACTACAGTTGAATTGTCTCATTACCACGTATCTTGATATGCAGGTAAGATGCTTCAGATGTTCTCGTAGAGTCCTTTGTGTTGTATCAACTTCCCATCCATTAGGCGAGTCGTCGATTGCCACAAAGTCTCTACTTGTCGTCATTTTAGCGCAACAAAGCAGTGAGTGTAGCTAACTGCCGAACTGAAAGCTGAGACAGGAAAATGCGCACTAAGCTTGGCATGACGACAAAGCTTAATTATAAACTTTTGTGCGGGGTTCAAATCCTGAGCATGCCCGTAACTGACATCGCTTTTGAGTGAGGAAACTGGCGTTAATATTAGCTTTACCAGCTTTTTATTTTTTTATTTCCTCGTAAATATGCATTAGCTCGAGCAACTGGTTTCTCCGCAGCTGCAGCAGCTGGTTAGAGCTGGTTAAACTGAGTAAATTTAAAGCAGCTGATTTCCACGCAGCTGCGGCAGCTGGTCAGAGCTAGGTAAGCAGAGTTAAATTATAACACCTTTTTTCTCCGTACTGCATCAGCTGGTCAGAGCTGCTTAAGCAGAGTTAATTTAAGACAGCTGATATCTCCGCAGCTGAAGCAGCTGGTCAGAGCTGGTTAAGCAGGGTCTCTTACCTAGGTGCGTGACAAGATGACGGCTTTTTCAAGGAGGCTGTTGTCACAACATGACCAACAAGAAATACCTCGAGAGGGGAAGATGAGAACCACACATTCGGGGATGTGGCGGAAAGAGATCATGACAATTTAAGTTAAATTCTTATCTATTTATTTAACATATCAAATAGCGAGTGCAATGCATTAGAAGTTAAGATAAAACAAAACATGTTTTATCTGTGATGATCTAAAACAGATTTCGAAATGAGAAAAACAAATTGAGTGAGTTCAAAAAACTTAATACTTTGCTATTTCAGCAATAATTATCTGCTGGTTTAGAAACTAAATCTCTTGCAATCTTTTTTGTATTGTTATCTGTTAATCTAGCTACTTGCACGTTCATATTGTTTATATAATCTATGCTGTTATGAACAAATAAACGATACTAAACGAAAATAAAACGAAAATCAATTTCGAACTTTTAGTTAATTTAATATCTTTTCAGAGACTCTATTTGCTTCCTCGCTAAATTAGGGAAGAAATAAAATGGCGAAATAATTATTTGCTGGTTGAGGAACTAAATCTCGTGAAATCAATTTTAAACTTGTAGTTCTTTTAATATCTTTTCAGAGACTCTATTTGCTTCCTCGCTAAATTAGGGAAGAAAAAAAATGGCGGAATAAGCATGGTCCGCAAAGAAAGTGAAAACATGGGGTGGGAAAGAGCCCGGAAGGGGGGAAGGGTTGACGAGAAACTGGTGGGAGGACCGCGTAGAGTGAGAAGATGAATATAACTCAATGTTACATGGATATAGAGAATTCTTTTCCAGGGATGCTCATTAAAATCTTGTGGCAACAGTTAACGCGTCACGAAACGTCCCGCGGTTGTGCCGTGCGGCTCTTGTGACGAAGGCGCCGGCACGTTGCTGCGCGTGCTCATACACATCTTATTCCTGTTTCCCAAATAGGACTTACCGCTTCGATAAATATTATAATTTGAGCAAATTGACGGAAGGTAACAAAGGTGTTACCTTCCGTCAAAATGACTACGGTAGAGATGCAAAAATCCATAATTATCATTGTTAAGAGTATGCTAAAACAGAAATGATATACAATAAGTTAACAAAGGTATCGATAATGATGCGATAGAGATGCAAAAAACCTATAATTATTATTGTACGCTGTTAAGACTATGCTAAAACAGAAATTATATAGAATACGAAGCAGTATAATGAAGATTTAGCGTCAGATTTTCCCCCCAATCATCATGCCTGTGACTTTAATAGTTTTTTTGATAATACATTTATGTAATTAGTGCTGACAACAATAGCAGAGCGCTTTTGTTGTACCTACAGTTATTAATAACAATATATAAACTTTTAATAAAACTTAGAATTACGAAACTTATTTGCATTTCGAAATGAATGAACTCTGATACACTTATAAGGCCAACCTGATTATCTTGCTGTTAAACTGCTGTTCAAATTTTTAATTTTATAACTTTTTATAGTGTTCAAATATGGAATAATGTACCCGATTCCATAAAACGGCTATAAATGGATATAATTTTAGTATCCTATATAAATCTTTTTCATTTAAGAACTGGTAAAATATACTGATAGAAGCACTTTCCCACACCATCTCGGCGACTAGCTAGATAGATAGAGCAATGCTGTCACTAGGGACCGACTAAATAGTATTGGGCATGTTTCAGTTAATTGCATAATTGGTATGTTTGTTATAAGCTTGTACTTTTATTTCTCCGTACACTTTGTATGTATGCCACTTTACACTTATGTTGTTGTCGAAATAAACATATACTCTCTGTCTCTCTTGCCAAGTATTTGGACACAGAGAACTTTAATACCTCTGTTAATGTAACATACATGTATAGTATATCTCGTCACACAATTCAGACACTGATTTTCATCTTAATGGATTGAAATGGATTGTTAGAGCTTTGCTCGGCAATTTAATACATCGCTTTGCACATTGCGTGGCAGACGAGTATAGCAAATATTGTTGCGTGCATTAGTACGCTTGAAACAGAATATCACTCGAGAATTGATGGAGAGTGGGGGAGGGGGGGGGGTCTTCTAAGCGGTATGAAAAGGGACCTGGGATAGCATTAGCGATAAGGTCTGCGCCTCAAAAGAGAATGAGCGCTGAGTTCAAATCCCTGGTCATTCATGGGTGAATCTTCGAGGAATATTAATGTAAATCTGCCGTAACTGAAAGTATCGAGGTATCAACGGAATGCATTGCGATAATAGATCTTAATCGCAATCAATTCGGTTTTTATTACAATAAAAATAGACGACCGTATGTTCTTTTGTTAGTATAATTATACGAAATAATATTGAAAATAAAACATTATGTAACAAATATTGCAGCATACAATCCTTTCGGAATGCCGTACTGTAAATAACCTACATTGTTGACGTATATGATGTATTGTAGTATAACTCATATTATTGATGCTTATCATTGATATTAAAGTATTATTTTGATTACTTTACGATCAATGAAATTTACTTTTAGATGGATAGATATGCTATTTTCACGAAAATCACAATGATACTCTACACCATGCATATATAACGACATGAAAATGGACATACAGGCCCGAAAGTTCTGACGCATGTCCAGTGTCCACAAAGGCTATAATTACAATTAAAACAGTTCACGGTGCAACAATTGCGATTATTATTCATATCCAAAATGATGATAAAAGTGACGTTTTAAATGTAAATAAATATATATAAAAATTCAAATTAGTATAACTATGTAAGTATGTAATGCAAGAACCGTTATTGTAGTAACGAAAGTGCTCGGACATTTAATATATAACTAATTTTACTTAATTCACTGTCCTTTTCTTTATCAATATATCTTTATATTTTTCTTTGTATTATTAGTACCGGAACTATACTGGTCGCAGAATTATTGCTTGTAACTGTGATACCGTTTGACGTATAGTAACTATCTGCGCTTGTCTGATTATCATGGAATAAAGGATTAAATTATTAGATTATTTGTATGTACAGAGTTAAATGCAGTATACAAATTCTACATCGTTAAGTGCAATATATGATACCGAATTATGGTATCGTACAACAATTAACAAAGGATAGAAATACAGGTATGTGGAGGAGTTAAATGTCATGGACCTGCCAACAGGCAGTGCACTAAGAGAAAAACAACAATTAGCACTCGTTGAATGGGTTTTCCACTACATACGCGTAGCGCTAAGTTGCAGCCGACGAACTCATTTTACCAAATTCCGGAGTAAAAATTACATAAATCATTTGTTCACTTCTGGAAATTTATGAAACGTCTCAGCATTTCCCTATAAATCTATGATTTTCTAGTAATGTCATTCGCTCAGATGTTTCAATATTTTGAATGTAAGATTATACCCTTTTGTATTATTGTGATTGCACTAATTTCAATGGTATTCTTTATTAGTTGTAGTAATCAGCTTTGCCTTTTTAAAGTTTGAAGTGCTGCGTCAATACACATAGCTCTTCGAAACAATTTTGCACAAAGAAGTAAAACGACACAGTCTATGTAATTTTCATGCAATTGAGCATTGTATACACGTATAATCCTACTTAAAGACAAACTATTTCAGAACAAAAAATTTGTAAATGATTCTATTTCTAATGCATAGATAAATTAGACTCTACTGTTATTCGTATTCTGTAACCAACAGCCACACGCTGTGACCATCACGTGACATTTTGTGGACAATCTTGTTAGAATATCGGTAAAGTTTGGATTCACGTCGACAAGCGTGAAACAGATACCCGCACTGTATCTAAATAGTGCATCAATACATTTCAATATAGAATAGCACTGAGCTGTGTCACTGAATCTAACAGTATGTGGTGGGCGATTAATTGGTAAGAGTTTTTCCTGTGGAAGCGATCTGTCACTGCACTGTTATCATACGGGTAATTGAATAATTAAATGGACAAATCACTTCGGGGTTTCAAGGGATTGATAGTGTCAAATAGACATTATTTTATTTTCGTTAAAGAGGCGAGTCCTTCAACAAATAACAACAATTAGAGTACTATCAATGACAACATCGAGCACAAATGTCAATGAATCAATATTAGTTTCATGGTGAAGTCAAAATATCTACATTTAGTGTCTTTAATGAATCACTTTACTACTAGTAATACGTTAATTAATGGTAAATAAGAAAGAGGAAGCGGGTTCGAAACAGAGTCAGATGTCACTTGTGACACAGAAGCAAACGTTAAACTATCAGCTAAGGCTACAACGCGAAGTTTAACGTCTGTTTCGTTGTGATACAGACGTCGTGTTTGTATCACAAGTTATACTGTAGAGGCAGACACAGTAGGGCTGGGATTCGTACTGATGGTCTCTTGCTTCTCAAACAATAGTGCTATTCATTCAGCCATCCAACCGGTTTTTTCTGGGTTTAACGTCAAGATCAGAAGCCCAAAGGGTTTTATTCTTTGGATACCACGTGATCCCTCGACCACGTGACCATCTCGTTACGTGATAATCACGTGACCACCAGGGAATGAGCTTCTGGAGTTCTCCCATAGTGTAGAGGATTAATTTAGAGAAAAGTTTAAAAAGTCATTATCAGTTTTAGACAGGATTGAATCAACATCAGTTCGTAAATAGGACAGCGTTCTCAGGGAAGACGCCCCTGCCCAGTAAATGTTAGTCGAAGCTGAGGAAGACATAGGGGCCCACCTCGTCATAAGTATAATCCCCCAAGAATAATGGTATATCAAAATGAATGTTAGATGATTTAAAGATCCACTCATATGCATGTGAGCATTAGGAGGAATATAGAAGATTGAGATAAGTGGGGGCATTGTATACCATGGACCTGCCAGTAGGCAGTGCAGAGAGAGAGAGAGAAAGAGAGAATCACCTATTGATTAAAACTTTGCAATTTAATTTGCAATTGCAATTTAATATGTAATACAATTTTAATATCTCTAAAATTTTAATATTTTTTTACCTCTTGATACTGTCGAAACGTTACACTATGTAATACAACGGGATATAAGTGCCATGCCGACATTGTCACCCTCTATCCTCGAATTTTGGACTTCCACTGTTTTGAGTTCATGTCTATAGTGGTCTTTTGTACTCTGTCGTGAGCGTGTGGTGCTTTGGCGCCTGCTTGCACAGAGTCTGTAAGAGACGTTCCTGACATTGCCTTATGACGAGGAATCAGAAGTTAAATTCCTATTGTCTGATTGATTGATGTCAACTCGACCAAGAGGTTTATATAGCAACTTTCACGCCTGACAAGCAGGTGGTATAGTGACTTAAATTTTAAATTTTTCCTGTCTACGACAGGATACCAGAGTCCCGAAACAAACGCTCAACGAACTTCACGGGTTAATTAGAGCCTACACCCACTCGCCGTAATAAAATAACATAAACTTTACCATCGTGTTTGTATTACTACAGCCGTGGAGCTGGTAATTAAGCCGTCCTTTCGAAGCTGTATTGTCATTTAATTTAGCATTGCACTAATTTACACATTTCGGATCAAATTGGTTGTTACTCTAGCCCTCTGAGATACTTAATCCGCTCTACAAGTTGACTGATGAGGATTATTTATACAAGAGGTCGCTAAGAAATGATGTTAGAGCGTACTTGCACTTACAGACATAGGTATGAAGGTCGGGAGGGGGGTGGAGGGGGTTACATATGAATGTTTGACATGATAGTCTATGGATAAATAGAACAACTTAGGCGGCTTAAATGTCACCTGCTTGTGAAAAGTCGGGCGTAAAATTCTACTCTGACTATAAACGATTATATAAATTGACCGGTCAGACATTCATATATCAACATTTGGTTTTAAAAGTGATAGATATCAACATTATTTATATAATCGGTGTTCACTTTTTGGATGATATCACAGACAGTACTTCTGGTAGCGGAATCATTTCTGCCGTTTGACAATACTACTATTCTGTGTTACGCTTAATTACACTTGCTTAATTACAATTAGAATGTCTAAATAGCGTAGGGGTAACGTCATGAAGTTTTAAATGACAAATCCTGAGGTGATTTGAATCCTCGTGGGTTCGAATCCCGGTCGCGCTGATCTGAGAGTAAAATCTCGGACATTCACTGGACTGGTTATACGAAAAATGGTCTCAATTGCCTAACGGATTAAACATGTCGTTTTAAAAGTGATAGATATCAACATAGTTGATTATTCATTATAATGCGTGTGTTTTTACTTTTACTTCAATGATAATATAATTTTCCTGCTCTCTCTTTCTCTCTCTCTCTCTCCCTATATATATATATATATATATATATATATATATATATATATATATATATATCATCATCATCATCAGCGTCAACATCTTCCAAAGAAAGAATTTAAAAATAAAAATAAAAATGATTACGATAAATTGCACAAGTAAACAGCTTGCAGCGTAATTCCCTTGTTCGATTAAGTTAAGAAGGAAATTATTTCCTTAAGTGAGATTAAATTAGCCAGTATTTGTGTTAGTCGATTTTATTTGCAATTTTCCATGAATATGCTTTTAAACATTCCGTTATTAACGATCATGTAAAAACATACGAAGATATAAAATAACAGGATCTGGTTATGAGGCACAATCTGTTTCGCTGTAAGCCCCATGTACGTTTAGGCCTATAGGGCCTATATGCAGACTTTTTTAAATTATGCATGCAGTAACTAATGCATTTTATGTAGCATATATATAATGTGAAGCTCACTATTCATATTCCAATAAAACTTCTGTTAATGCTATGATTTTTCTACGCACCCCTAGCAACGTAATCAAACTCAGGCCTAAAAATTCCTTCAGCTCTAAAAGGCGAACCTTAAACAAATCCCGCAACCTTTGTTTTTGTTTATATAAATACGGACAGATATACGCGGATAGTTCTTGTTATTATATCATTGGAACAAATCCATCGTGACATCAGCGGGTGCAGTATAGAAACCTGGGCATTGTTGGTCTGGTATAACAATCGCTGTTATGTCAAGCGGATATGTTTGACATTTGTTATAACAAAATATTTTAGATTCGGTAACATTCCACTAACAAGCGCGATCAGAAAGCATTAGTATATAGAAGCCTGTGCTAAATCTGTATATATGTAGTATCTAAACTTCAAGGCCTGAAAAAACAAACTGTTCATTTTCCGCTAGGATGCCT
This sequence comes from Enchytraeus crypticus, assembly GCA_905160935.1. NCBI lineage: Eukaryota > Metazoa > Annelida > Clitellata > Enchytraeida > Enchytraeidae > Enchytraeus > Enchytraeus crypticus. Next base: position 1,111,730 of record CAJHZI010000414.1, on the reverse strand, counting down.
AAATCGATATTCATAGGCAAGTATGAGGCTAATGCCAAGTTTAATGTCAGTTTCGTGCTCGAATAGCATGTCAGTGACGGGGAGAGCACTGGATTTGAACCCTGCACCTGTATATCGATCTAAGGTATAAAATCTAAGCCTTCGTATTATACAGAGTTCTAAATGCGTAAAATCTATTGGTATGCCTATAGGTATTTATGCAGTATATATATATATATATATATATATATATATACATACAATTTTATACATGTATATATATATATATATATATATATATATATATATACGAAATAATAAGAATAAAATATGATGTCGATCTTGATATCGCATTCAACCAATTGCCTTCTCTAGTTGTTATTGTTTATTCTTCTCAGTCTGCAATCATATTGATCTCTTCTTCTTTTGATCGCGTAAGTACATCTTATTCCCCACTCTTGTTCCCTCTTATTCCCGAACCTCGATGGTGTCTGCTCCAACAGGCTGATCATTGGAAAGACAGAAGTTCAGCACTATTGACAATTATCAATATTTTATGTCAATTGCATTAGAGCAGCGCTACGCCAATGTAGTTCATCAACGCCGCGGGAACATCTTGAACTTTACACATGAAGAATCCAGCACCATCGCTATCCAGGTATCTGAATAGTATAGATCTAGGATATGCCTCAAAGTTTACCTGTAAAAATATAGAGATAATCATTCATTATCGATCTACAAATGATTCATTGAACGTTTCATCTTTCTGAAATATTAATATTATTAGCGTTGCATTTTTACGATGGTTTTCAAAATTGTTATTAAATTCAGGTAAGCATGAATTCACTAATTTCAATTTTATTGTGAACTTTTATTAAATTTATTAAATGAAATTTTTTAAATACATGTTCAATAATACTAAAAATTAGCATGATTGATAATTAGAACGGTTCCAGCTAACCCCTGAAATAATATTATAAATAATTAGTACTTTATTTTATTTGAGTAATTAGTTAGCTTGTCAACCACAAATGCACGTGTGCTCATTTTGGGGTTGTTGTTTTACCGAAGGACTCATTCACATATATACTGTATAAGGGTGGGATGGAAACACTGAAGTGGGGTTATTAGTAAATCAGTAGATAAAGTAAGCGCCTCAAAATCAGAATATACGGGATTCAAACCTGCTTTGGAATTTTGTTAACAGTATGCAGCAATAATTTGTAATGGATTGAGCAAAAAATACAACAAAATACTAATAGAAAACGAACCAACGTGTAAGTAAATAAACGTGCTCATTGGTCTTACATAGCTTCAAATGAAATCTGATAATACAATAATCTCAAATAATACATGATCACTACTGGCACTACATAATAACATCGACATTTTACAGTTTTTATTAATTCCACACAAACAAGACATATTTAATTAAGGGACCTAATGAATTTTGTAACTATAATTTTTTAGGTTTCCAAGAACATGTTTAGTGCATGCATCATCCAGAAATTTATTCTGCAGTACTTATCAGTTCTAAATCTGTTCTATGGAGTGTGGACTCATTTATGGAGTAATTATTTTGAGCCCCGCTACAGGTTTATCCAAGCGGGCAGCCTGTCACCCGGCAGGGGGCCTGACCCCCATCTCTACTCTCATTCGCCCCCATCACAAAATTCATCAGCTGATAACTCCCCGCGCTGCTGATTCTTTCCGCCGATAGATTTGACATCTTCCTCACAATATCAGTGCAGCTAAGGACCTAAGCATGTAGCACTTCCGTATCAGCACAAGGATACAAAAATGTAGCACATGCGCATAAATCGGCACAGTGATACAAGCATGTAGGACATACATACCGGCACAGAGATACAGCATGTAGCACATCCATATCGGCACAGGGATACAAGCATGAAGCACATACATTTCGGCACAGGGATACAATCAATCAATCAATAAGAATTTAACGTCCGGTTCCTTGCCATAAGGCAATGTCAGGTACGACAAACATGTATGACATGTCTATATGTATGTAGCACATACATATCGGCACATGGAAACAAGCATGTGATACATTAATACTAACACATGGATACAGAATGTAGCACTTGCATATCGACACTGGGACACAAACATGTGGCACATGCGCATAAATCAGCTTAATATCGACAGAGTAATAAATATTGTATACATCGGAAATATTGCCCCGTGTTGAGCCCGGGTGTGGTTGGACCACTGCAGATTAGGGCAATCGCAATCAAGCTGCAGCGTGTACGTAAGAGGCGACTAAGGCAGGAGCTAAGGAAAGTAGAGGGGGCCAACCACATCATGAAATTTTTCTCCTGGATTAGATGGCATTTAATTCCTTATAGAACCGAGGAAGGCTACGGAAACCACCTCAGAGGATATACTATTCCATAGCTATAGGCTACATTAAGGTGTGGATACGGCATATATAGTCATTGTGAAGGGATTAACTTGTGGTCGATGGAGTAATCTTTATGGGGCGTGAAAAGCAGCATGTGAGTAGGAATATGTACCATGCACGGACCTGCCGCTTGGCGGAGTACTAGATAAAGAGAGATATTCATTTTCAGGAAATCCAGGTGCCCTAACCGAAAATTGTTTAGACTATTGTTATACTCTAAATTTCTGCTAAAATCCGGTACCGAAATTCAAATGGAAAACTGCGCTTGCATTTCTTTTTCGTATCACTTATTTTGTTCATGGAATCCGATTGAAACTCGAATCCCGAGACCCCAGCTCTCCAGATTCTGATCCTCTGATGACTTTGCTGAGATTATATGCACTAGACAATTGTATCCGAAAATTTACTTGCTTAGACCCAAGCCATTGAATACTTAAATATCGTTTCTAGCTCCCTAACAATGGCGCATTCTGCATTGAATAGTAATTTCTATAAGTTGACCTTGTCGAAATATACTCAAATTATAGACCTACATGTACAAATTGAATGGAAATCCATTGCTATAAACTCGTAATTTGTCAATAATTCTTTATGAAAGAAAATGATCAATTAATATGTTAATTTTTTATATTTTCTGCCATTATTTAAGTAGGATTGCTTATTCGGAAGTACACTTGCCTGATAAGAAATAATGATGGCTTCAATTTTCGGCTATATTTCAAGCCTTTCAGACAGGCTTGTAATATTGAGACAAGGAAGACCATGAAGAAGTATATTTCTTCTACATATATATATATATATATATATATATATATATATATATATATATATATATATATATATATATATAGGCATATATATAGGCATATATATACATATATGTATATATATATATATATATACACACTGTGAGTAAAAAAAAACATGTGCAGTCTTTCGCCCATAACTTTGGTATTAGTGAACCGATTTTTTAAATTTTTGCATAGGTATAATCAGGAACACATTTGCTATAAAATAACGTTAAGTGACTCTGTTAATTATTATTTTTGCGTTGAAGCAGTGCTTGAAAATATGCGCGACTGAAAATATTCAGTTTAAGTAAATCAATCGCTACAGAATGTTTACAAATCCGTGGCTTAACAAAAAACGAAACAAGCAGTATTATACTGCTACTGTCAACTGTCAAAGCTTAATTATGCTCAAAGTGCCCTCCTTTAGCTGGAATACAAGCTCGGAGACGCTTGCGCCACTCATCTATTGCTTTATCAATGACAGATTGCTTCATGTCTTGCCAAACGTCCACCAGGCGTTGCTTCAACTCGTCCACGTTATTTATTTTCTTCTTTTCGGTGTAATTTCTTTAATAAGCAATCTGGCCCTCCCAGAATCCAGTTTTTTGTTGGAAATTCGGCAATCAACCAATGTGAGCCACAACCCTTTAAGAGGTACAAGTTTTTGTGAACTCTTAATCTGCTTTAGTAAACACCATTTTAAAATTTAAACAAAGACAGAACTATGTTTGTAAAATCGTCTGTTATTGTTTAAAATATACCGGAATTGTCACAAAAACTAGATTTAAGATTGATACTTTTCTTCTACTTTATAATTCTGAAACAATTTTCAAAATTGGTTCACAAATGTCAAAGTTGTGGATGAAATACTGCGCACATGTTTTTTATGACTCACAGTGTATATATGTATATACATGTATATACATATATGTATATGTATGTATATGTATATATATAGGCCTATATGTATAGGCTTATATATATATATATATATATATATATATATATATATATATACTTTGTAAATTTATGTAAGTAGGAGGATTGGATCCCAACTCTATCAGGATATATACTGCACAGTATTGGCAAAATCTTCCACGTCGCTGCATTACTCAGGACTCAAGTTCCAGTTAACTCGTTACCTCGGGGTAACCTCCCACCTAACAAAAACTCAATGGATAAGTCGTGTTTCCACTTCCGGTATAGAGAAATTATAACATCGAGCAAACACCGAAACATACAAGTTTAATTAGAGCACCTGACTCACTCTTACATGTAGGTTATAACACAAACATTGACAAAGGTTTGATTTGTGTTGAAGGTATGGGGACAGATTAAGCAGCAATAATTTATTTTTGGTCAACTCCCTGGTCACATTCAAGATTATGCACACTGTTAAATGATGCTAAATTTGTTTTACTCCTTTCCATTCTACCGCGATTCATATGTCCACGCTCCTGTATGCATGGATATACATAATAATAATAAACAATAACGGTTTAACGTTTTTTTTCTGATATTAAGACGATGTCAGGGACGTACAGAGTACCAATAGTGCACATATATGTCCATAGGTTGTCATGGACGATAGCACTCTATTAAGGTACATATTCATACTCAGTGTTTGCTTTCTCGCTCCATAAGAGCACTCCTTAGATCAACAAGTTAATCCCTTCACAAAGTCTATGCCTTATCCATACCTTATGTAGCCTATAGCTTGGCAAAATATGGCTTCTGAGGTGGTTTCCCGTTGCCTTCCTCAGTTAGGTGGATCAATTACCATTTAATCCTGGGGGAAAATAGTCCATGGTGAGGTGGGACCCCTCTTGCCATCCTCAGCTCCTGCCTTTATTCGCCTCTTACGTACACGAGGCAGATTGTTTGCGGTTGCCCTATTCTGCAGGGTCCAACCACACCCCAGCACAGCACGGGGCACTATATATATACACGGGGCACCATACATATTCATATATATATATATATATATATATATATATATATATATATATATATATATATATATGTATACTTGTATACACAGACCCTATATATAATGAATCTTATACCCCTGATTTAGTCCTGCAGGTCCAAGCGCCACCGAACAGGTTTTCCTGTATCTCCTCCCACGCATGGATTCTACTATTGGACCCAATGTCGTCATCGGCCACGACCTTGAACATTCGTCTCCTCGAAGCGGTGGCGTCGATAAATCCGGAGCTAGCCTGAATTAATCAGAATTAACTGGATTGGATGAGAAGATTAATTAGGTCTACAGAAATATCTAAGTAGTTATTATCTGGCTTGGCGTGTACAGCATGTAGGCCTATTATATGACCTAAATGAGAGTAATTTAATCGATGCTTCACTTCCTTCGTAAAAATTTGTTACCAAAGCATATAGATTATGAGCATGTCATGCTGTAGAGACCAGAATTTTATCTTTAATAATTTATTGCTTTTTATAAGTTTTAAAGTGATAATAATATTTGTTTATGATTTAAATTGACCACTATTGACAGTATGATATTGAATTACTAGAAATGTTTGGGCATGATTTGTGCATATTAATTGCTTTTATAACAGTTTAAAAATTTGCATTATATTTGCGATAATTATTTTATTATTATTTTTTCCATTAAATGAACATTGCTGCCGTATCTCCATCTATTGCTTTTATAACAGTTTAAAAAGTGTGCATTACATTTTCGATAACTATTCTATTATTATAATTTTCAGAAAAATGAACATTGCTGACCATATCTCTATCTGTTGCTGCTTTTATAACAGTTTAAAAATTGGCATTATATTTGTGATAATTATTATATTATTATTATTTCCAGGAAAATAAACATTGCTGACCTTAGCTCTATTTATTGATTTAATAGCAACTTAAAAAGTGCCATTATATTTGTGATAATTATTCTATTATTATTTCGAGGAAAATGGACATTGCTGACCGTATCTCCTGGCACATAATTAAGCAGCACCTCTAGTATCATCAGGTCAGCCGGGGAGACCTCACCGGGAGGCGGCTAACAGGTCCTGGGTGACATTGGTCGGAACTCCTCGAGTACAGCAGGGTGAGAGGCGGTTGTGGGGAGGTGTAAGGGGCAATCAGTCATTCGTTAACAAGGGGGGTTTCTCGGTTTCGTCTGTGTGAAGGGTTCTGAAGCAAATGGACTGCTGAGGGATGTATAGCATTGTAGTCGAGAAATGATTCCATACAAACTACTGCTGGTCTTAATTTAGAGTGTAATTTAAAATTCCACCCAGGAATTTCGATGGGTTTTGGTAAAATTTGAAGCATTCTGTTAAATATATCCTCTAATTGCACCCCGCAGTGGCCAGGATAATGAAGAATATATTATCGTTAACTGCATGTGTCGCAGAAGGCGACAACAACTGAGTAAGACATTTTGAAACTACCTCAGAAGCAATATTTTTCTAAGTTATTCGATTTACAATATGCTAATAATGTATAGCCTTGTTTGAAAGCAATAAAACTTTTTATGGAATGTCAAAGCAGACTCTGAGTAGGCATATGAATGAGGGAACTGCAATTTGGTGGAAAACTAGAGGAAGAAGGAGAGAAAGAGAGATCATGCTATGCCATTCCAAACCTGAAATTTATTTTTCACGTTTATTCATCAGTCAATAAATCATGTAAATCATGTAAAACATCAAACTGAAAAATTGTTTTAATTGTTTGATGGCGGAAGGCACTATTTTTAAATAACACTCTCTAGTGTTGCATTACTGACAAGTGCGCTTGGTTAGAGAAGATTTCGTAACTGCATGAAGATCACAATTAACACGTACTATATCCTCCTTCAGTGCACTGCCAAGACCAAGTGGCAGGTTCAAGGTATATATTCATACTCAAAGTCTGCTGTCTCGCTCAATAAGAGCACTCCTTAGATCAACAAGTTAATCCCTTCACAAAGTCTATGCCTTATCCATACCTTATGGAGCCTATAGCTAGGGAAAAGTATGGCTACTGAGGCGGTTTCACGTACAATATATTAACTAAATAATATGGGTGGGTAAACATAATTATTTTAACAGGGAATGACGCCCCTGTCCAGTAAATATTAGTCGAAAATGAGGAAGGCACATGGGGCCCACCTCGTCATAAGCAGAATCCCCCTAGAATAATGACACAAAAAGAATGTTATTGATGATTTTAAGATCCACTCGTATGTGGACATGAAGAGGAAAACTCAAGATGAGATGAGTGGAGACGTTATATACCATGGACCTGCCAGGAGGCAGTGCACTAAGCCAGAGAGAGAGAGAGAGAGCTAGAGAGTATTCTATATCATATCGCATTATTGGCATGGTTCTAAATAATCAGATCGTGAGATTGCCAAGCATATCGGAACATGGATTAAAGTTTATAAATTTTATAATGCTGCATCGACAGGTATAATCGAATTCAAATCGGATTCGATTTCAAACAGAGGAACTTTAGAGCAGGTAACCATGATAACTGGAGCTTTTTACCAATGTGCCACAGAGAAGTTTTATCTATTTTTTAAGAAAACAATCTATAGCTGACTTTTACTTGGAATCTTGCTCTGGTTGTTGTCTTTGAAAAACGGTAAATTTATTGTAAAAGCGTTTCTCCATGACAAATTTTATATTTTTAAAAATCTATCGTGTTGTGTTCGGAATATTGAAGAATAGACCACCCATACTGCACGTGTCGTAAGAGGCGACTGAGCAAGAACTGAAGAAGGTAACGGAAATCCACTTCAGGGGCCATACTATTTTTGAGCTATATATAGGCTACATTAAGGTGCGGATAAGGCATAGTCTTTTATGAAGGAATTGATTCGTTAATCGATTTAGTCCTCTTTGTGGAACATGAAAGCAACATTAGATCAGAATATATACATTGAACCTACACTTAGCAGAACGCTAGAGAGAGCCATTACCCAGTGATAGGTCTATATTAGATTCATTTGGTTCACTATATAGGTCTTAGCTCAGATGTGTGTGATGCAATTTATTTAAAGTTGAAAGTACAATACAAGTAAACACGTAAACCTCCTTTTCTTTAATTTCCTATCTCTGGATTGATTTTCTGAATTTTGTATCTTTTTTGCTCTTTTATTTTATTGCTCGTCAAGTTGGATTTGGTTCAGTAGCACTCAAATTGTTTTGCTTTTATTATCCAAAAGTATTAAATTTTTTTAACTATACAGCCTGGAAATTAACTTATTTCAGTGCGTGTTTCTTTCCTTTTGAACGCTCTACTGCTATGTTGCAAGCCATATATCAGGTTGTTTGTTTTCCTTTAATAACGTAGATTCGATTTATCGTATTCTATGTTTGGTTTTGAAAGCTTTGAGCAGTTATGCGTGGCTATCTTACAGGTTGTGAAGCAGGAGTCCTGGTGATGACTTGAAGATATTGTAACGAGTAAAATATTTACATGTCACGGCCGGTGTATATGGTGACAGAAATACAACAGAGAATACAAAGGTATTCCTTCCCGCAATATACTTGTATAATGTCCGCTTGAATTATTTGTTGGCTACATTATCAGCATGCAGGTTACATTTATGTGCGCATGCAGTATTTATACGTTTTAGAAAGTAGGCCCGAAGACTAAATTAATAATGGGTCTAATATAATGGATCTGTGTCGAAATAATGGAAGTAATACGCTCTACCGAAATAATTAAAAAATAGGGTCCACGTGAAAGGGACGCCACGAAAATATTTTCCTCCGTTTTCTAGTGTTATTCACGACACCAAATATTGTCAAGTGTGCAAAGTTGTGAACAACCGGGAATCGAACCACGGACCTCTTAATTCGACCGCAAACATGCTAACCACACAGCTACAATTATTTTAAGTTACACACTTCTTCCTTAAATTAATCAATGCAGTTTATGCCTTACTATGTTCTTATTCGTTCCATTGAGCAATGGATCGTCATCTTCATCACCATCTTAATGCTTATGCGTATCTTTATTTTGGCTTATGGCAGTTTATAATGTTCAGCTTCAGTATGTAAGGTGATAAAATGCTGTTGTAGTTTTAGTATGCGCATTTGGATAAACGATTATGTTGTATATAATTTTTGGCATAGAAATATGAATAATTTTCAAAATTGTCATCTAAATTTAACATTAAAAATTTTCTACTACTATATTGTTCATCTATAAATCTCCAATGGCAGCGTATAGGCTATTCAAACCGCATTAAATTGTAGTCTTAGAATAATGCTTTAATTTATAATTATGCTTGTTTTCACAAGATCAACCTAGTCCTCATAGTCAGTCATACGAATTTACTAGGCTTAATTAAGCCAATATACGTCCGCGTCTACACGCACATTCGTAAGCAATATTTAAAATAACTAAAACCAACATTTCTATGTTTACATGATTACAAGTTTTCTAAGTTTAAGTGTCAAACAATTTATGCCTATAATTAAAACAGCCATAGTTAGCGACGATTACACACTCCCTGTAGGCGAGCTCGTTTGTTTTACAACTTGCCCACAGATAAGATTTCTCTGCAACGCTGATCCTGCTAGCCGATTAGAGATTGATTTCTTTCCATTTACTCTCCCACCATCTCTCTATCAAATATCCATTTCAAATGGAAATCTAAACACTATCACTTCCCGCATAAACTTCAACCACCACCCCTCTTTCCACATAAACTATCCCTCCAGTCGTCCGTTAACTGTCTTCATATGAGCACCACCCCACCCCTGTAATCTACCCCCACCCGTGGTGATAACGAGGTAAGGTGATGTCGCAGTACCGACACTAAACTGACACCGGAGGCGTGAATATCGCACGTGCATGTCTGTTATAATAGATAATGCACTTCATGGAAAATGGCTTTAATATATATTGGGATGAGTTGTTCATTCTTTAAAAGAATTGGTTAAGTTTTACGTATGTTTCTTGCTACAGTTTTTCTCGTTTCTTGCTATGTATCTCTCTAATACTACTAAAGCAACGTATTAATTTAAATGTTTTTTGTTAGATGAATAGCTAAATTGAGAAATTAATCCAATATTGAACTCATTACTTTCATTAAATCTTGATAATTAGATCCTATTCGTGATTTATTCTATTAAACAACGGGACACGCAACGAGATATGTTGCAGGAATGAATGAATAAATGGTGAACATATGACCAAGCTAATTATAAATCAATCAATTAAATAAATTAAAGACTACTTATTCTCAAACTTTAATAAAGATTTCCAATCTGAAAACATTATAGCTTCTGATAGCCTCTGAGGTGGTTGATCAATGCCTTCATCAGGTCCTGCTTATAGTGTACACTCATAAGACGAGTTCGGTATACGGTTAGTCTATTTTTCAGTAGTTCTTATTAAATGCTTATTCTTCAGATAATTTATTGGCCTAGTGTTCAATATACTGTATATCTTAATTCAATAGTTCGAGGTTATAAATACCTAAACGTTAATCATACTGAACCGACGTTGCACTTAGCTGTTGATATTGCTGATACCTGCAGTATAATGTTTTACACGGCTGATGTCTGATATCTGCTGTATAATGTTTCACTCTGATGAAGCCAGCAGCTTTTTAATTGATAAAGAAGGTTATCAATCAATAAACAAATTAAGTGATTCAACAAAATCAACTAAATAGCCTAATAATCAAATGGTATTCATAACGGGAATCGAATCCGTTTGTAAGCATCGAAGGGAATAATGAAGATAAACTATTAATTATAACATTAATTTGTGCTCAAGAGTTTCATAGGTTCGAATCTCAACCTAATCAGTCACGTTGCAGATTCTTAATTAATGCTCATCAGCTATAGTGGAACATTTGAGAGAGATGTGAAGGATCTGTCAATCATGAGAATAGCTCCACCTACTCTCTCAAGTTTACTATTGAGTCACGTGATAATATTCCACTGGGCGGACTCTCGGTGCCAGTTCTTCAATCTGATTGGTTGATTCAGTCACAAGCAACCTGCATCAGCAGCCGTAGATCTCTAGCAGTGATATCATCAGATAAATTGAGTAGTAGAGGAGATGATTCGTTTAAATTAGTCAATGTGGATTGTATACGAGTAGAGGTTGTTGTTTTATATTCCAAATTGGAGAAAATTACTACTGGGATTGCTAAATTGTAATTTATAACTGTAAGATAAACTATTGACTACATTCACCTGAATCTGTTAATCTGAATTTAAATTAAGGTAAGCGGAACATATAGTCAATCTACTATAATATTTTGTTAGTATTTTATGCTACTGAAACTGCTAATAGACTACCCAAAGTCCTAATAATAAACTAATTTAAAATTGCAATATATGAACTCCTATATAAAAGGAGACAACGGCAAAAAGTCTCTGAATCCATTGTCTTCTTTTCTTCCACTTTGATTCATGTTAAATAGTGTTGGATCATATATTTAGATTTTCTAATCCATCAGGATTTAGATCGATGGAGTGCTCATTAGTGAGCTGGATTGCAGACAACGAATAGAAATGTATGCCTTATGTTAGGCTATATTTTGACTGGAAAATACACTGACAGCTATATAGTGGCATACATGCATGATTATCTCACGCTTTTAATTTTTAAAGATTATTCAATGTAAGTAAATGCATCTACTACTGCTTATGCAGCATCAAGCAGAGCAAATGTCTATATTAGACAGTATATATAATATCAGCCTCCAATATAGAGTTTAGAGGGTAAATATAGTACATTGAAATACTTAAAGGAATGTGACAGGATCTAGTGCAAAGGAATAAACTAATTTGAAGTAATTTAATTAGGCGCTTGAAATGTTGGACTCCCAAGTCTCAGTTTCTGCTCTTCAGTGCCTGAAACTTCATATTGAAATAAATGTAGGCTATACAGCTTCAACATCTAATTATTTATTATCTAGGCGTACATGTATATAAACAATTTGTAGATTTTTTGGTACTCTTTGATTTGTAAATTTACTACAGTTTACTCGGTGGTTAATGCTGGGGAGTGGGAACTCAAGGGAACTCAGTTCCCCTAGCTCACATTTTTCTGAGGTGCGTTCCCCTGCTATCGGGGCTTATATTAGATACAAGGAGACCTGTAAATATATTACAGGGGGCTCGACAAATTCTGCTTCCTCTACAGCTCTCAATTCACACTATAACAACTGAGTATAATATATACTAGTCTTCAACAAAATTGGGTGTTCAGACAAATTACGTGCAAAGTAGACATAATGTAAACTTCATGCGTAGTAATACAGGCCACTAAAAATAAGCTGAAGAGAGCATTGAAAAATTATCTTATATATTATATATTGAATACTGAATGGACAGACTATATATATATATATATATATATATATATATATATATATATATACGTATATATATATATATATATATATATATATATATATATACGTGTATATATATATATATATATATATATATATATATAGGCCTATGGAATGCATAAATATGCATGTATATATGTCATTATGTATATATATATATATATATATATATATATATATATATCCAGTGTGTATATATATATACTGTGTATAAATATACAATATATAAATATATATATATATATATATATATATATATATATATATATATATATATAGGCCTACAATGAAATTTATGGATTTGCTCTGTGTATTTCCTATACAGAAATGTCTGCACTGGGACTGAAGAAGTTACCCACGAGCGCCAAGCCGACAAGAACTTGGCATTCGTTCAGCATTCGCAGCGTGCTAGGTGATATCCTGGACGAGAATGACAGCTGCCAATCAAACAATCTACCGGTCCAGAACGACAACCCCGTGATCATTCCGTCAGAGCCAAGGCACAAAGGTTTATCTACGAATCCATCGACGTGGAAGGTTTGTAGAAATGTGGACACAGATGAGAGCTTACCTGAACCACGGAACAACGTCACGAGGTGCAGGAGGAGGAATCGAAGCTCAGGCTCTGAGGTGGACGTCGATAGTGGCGCTGATGATGATGTCTGGGCAGCCAAACACAAGAGGTTTACAGATGAGACGAGAGACAATGAAATTCTAGACATAGAGACATCGGAGAATTTTCATAATCAGCATTGGATTAGGAAGCCAGAGATTTATCACAGACAACTTCTGCCGCAGTCCGATCATCAACAACAACAACAACAACATTCTCTAGACAACTGCTCTAGAAGTTCAACCCCTCTATCGGCTGTAGAAGATGACCATGCTAACACCGCAGAGAGTTATAAAAGTAAGTCTAATTATGATTATAAGTACATGTATAATTGTATATACAATTATAAAAAATAATCCTGCTTATTTGCTTTACCTGCAGAAATCATAAAATCCCCTTCATGTAGCTTTTACTTTTGAGAACACCATAAATCTAAGTTGTTACTCGATTATTTGCACAGGGTAATAAGTAATTAAATTAATAGTAATAATAATAATAATACTTATTATTATTTGTAGTAATAGTAGTATTTCTATTTTTAGTAATAATAATGAAATAATAATAAAAATAGTAAAAATAATAAGTAATTGAATACAAGCCCAGGATATTAAATAATAATCAATAGTGAAAAATAGTAAATAATGATTATAATAATGATAATAATAATAATAATAATAAAATAAATAAATAATAATAACTAGTTTCAGTAGTCTTCGTTCCTCTAGTAAAAACCTTTTCACTATACCAAACATTAAATCTGCCATGGGCAGACACTCCTTCATGTTTTCTGCTCCGACAATATGGAACTCTCTGCCACAAGATCTTCAATCTTGTAATTGTATTGGTACTTTCCTTGGCAATCTAAAAACCCCTCTCTTTCCGCTAAAGGTCTAAATTTTGACCCGCTTGCCTTGGATCTTGGACTTGCACTGTTTGATTTCGCTTTCTCTTGTGGTCTCTTGTGGTCTCTGTGTACTCATTCGTCATCGTGTGGTGCTTTGGCGCTGTTTTCGTAGAGTTTGCAAGAGACGTCCCTGACATTACCTTATGGCGAGGAACCGGACGTTAAATACTTATTGATTGATTGATTAATTGATTTTGTATAACTTATGAATGTTTCAGAGCTTTTGTTCAATTCCACGACGACAGAAGCTAATCATCACCAGCAGCCTCCATCATGTCAACCTCTCCCCAAGGAATCTCTGCCAGCAAGCAGTGGACTCTGGAAAGTGGAATCTCAAGCAAGTTCACATAACTCACAACAAAGATCTGATGGTCAGAGGAAAGAGTCAATTTCTGAATTTCAAGACCCACTGGTCGGAAATAATGTGAATGAAACAGTTGAACAAAATTCAAAAGCAAACCTTGAGTCTGATCAAACGAAATCAAATAACTTTGAGGAAAGAAGGAATTTGGAAAATGAGTTCGATAAAACATCCAATCCAGCTTCTCCAAAAGCGGAAGAATCAAATGATAATGAAGGAAGTTCGGGACAGAAACCAATAAAAGTGGAGAAACCTCCCTACAGCTACAATGCCATGATAATGATGGCAATCAGAAGTAGCTCGGAAGAAAGGTTGACATTGAATGGAATATACGAGTTCATAATCAGAAACTTTCCTTACTATCGTGACAACAAACAAGGATGGCAGAACTCCATTCGCCACAACCTTTCTTTGAACAAGTGTTTTGTCAAGGTCCCGCGACATTACGATGATCCCGGAAAAGGAAATTACTGGATGCTAGACCCGTCTGCGGATGATGTCTTTATCGGAGGCACAACTGGAAAACTTCGACGTCGAACTTCGGCTGCTTCGAGAAGTCGCATTGCAGCAGTGAGACGAGGAGTGTTTGAGACAGTGGGAGTTGGGAACCTGGAGCAGCTTCAGCACCGTAACGGTCTTCAGAGTAGATCAAGTGGAAGGCTATGCTTTCCAAGGATGGACTCTGAGAGAAGTTATCTGCCGCTGGGATATCCTCAAGCTCTTCCTCGACAACAGGGTGATCAGGAAATGTTGCCGTGGTTTACTTCAGCTCAGAGATATCAGGCAATGCTCTGCAGCGCAGCCCATTCTGCTGCCTCACAGGTCACAGGCTCACACTTATCACCAACTCTTCGAGACTCTTCCTTAGATGTACCATCACCTCAGTCTGAACCTGCCTATCAATACCTACCACCACCACTCGGTGTGACACCGCATCATTCCATGGGTGGAGTTATGCTAGTAAGAAACAACAACGATGAACTGCCGCGCTATGACGCAAGCACGCCAGGGAATTGGCCCCCACCTCAATTTTCTCCTCCGTCTAGACATTTAGCGCCACCGAGAGAGTACAGATCGTATTTAGGTATCAATGCCCCACCCATTGCCGCAGCAGCTGCTGCTGTAGCTGCAAAATACTCGAGCTTAATAAACATGGCGGCAGCTGAACGAAGTTACGCCGAATCCTTGCAAAGGTTACAGCAGCAGCCGAAGTATAATATTTCATATGATCGGTTGCTCTCACAAGAACCCTACGGCAGAGTTGGAGAGGGTGATCCATACGCGAAGCTAAATTCAGAGTTAATTTTAAGCCCCGAGCAGCAGCAGCAAGCGCATCAGCAGCAGTTGCTGCAGCAGCTGAGAGCTGCTTACAAACACGCAGATATGACGTCATCGCCTTATCTTGAAAAATCTCCAACGTCGGACTCCGCTACGCCATCGCATCAGTCTTCTTCTTCTTCTTTACGCCGAAGTCATTCACAAGGGTCGTCCCCGGTATCACTTGCTTCGTCTTCTTTATCGATATCTCCTGAGAGTAGATCCTAGTTTGCTTATGTACTGCGTTTACCTTAACTTACGACCCTTTTAATGCGTAACAGGACTTATCGTCGTAATGTAATTTCATCCGAATTGAGCTTAAGTTACAAAATTGTCAGTATCTGTCAACCATTCTTTAATTCTATACTGAAAATATCCGGCCAATATGTGCCTCCGTCTGCAAGGTTTTCCCGATATCAATTATTTAAGTCAGTTATCTTTTTATTAATTAGAGCAATGCAGTAATATTAAAAGAACGTTCGATAATTTGTGAACATTTGTGAAATTGATTATATGCTTGTACATATATGTTTGACCTTCACGATGCATGGCTTGTACATAATATGTTATGCCTGTAATTTAATTTGTTTTGTTTAGGGTCTGTTAGCACTAATGACAGATATTTATTTTACAGTGACTTTATACTTGAACCACTAATTATTTTAGATTTTATCTGCTGTATTAATAATTAATAACTGTCAAATTGTATGTGCCATGTGATCGCAGTAGACCGATATGCAATGTAAACTAAATATGCTTTCTGATATAGGCCTACATATATAATGTACCTGTATGTCCTACATATATAATGTAACTGTATGTCAAGAAGCATGTTGGGTTTACGAATTAATCTCTATACAATATAATATGTTGATAATACAGTCGGTGTTTAGTTTATGAATTAATTAAGATAACTGATTAATTAAGTTGATCTTGTCTAATAATTAATATTTATCCTATATATTATTATATGCTGATAATGATACGTGTTTAGTTGAATGATGGTAATACAGATCTCAGAGCAAATCAAATAATCTAGCCGTTTTATTTATGACTAATCAATTCCGAGCTCGTCTCTGATCTACTAATGCAAAGTTGAGGTTTTGGTCTAGGCATTGAACACATAGCAGTAAATATAGGAACATATAGCAGTAGATAGAAGAACATCTCTCTTAGTGCACTACCTACAGGCTGGTCCATGTTATATAACGCCTCTACTTTTCTCTGTCTTTCGCTTTCCTCTTAATGCCCACATATGAGTGGGTCTTTAACTCATCTAACATACCTAATCTCGGCCTGCCCCTGCCTCTCTTTCTTTCCATTCTACCTTCTATGAACTCTTTTGGTAGACTTTCCCCCATAGAATAAGTCCTATCCATCTCTTATTCCTATTTCTTAATACATTTATCAACTGTCTATCTATACCAACTCTCTCCAGAATTTTCTCATTTTCAAACTTTTGAGTCCAGCTAAGGCTTCCCATTCTTCTCCATATCACATGTCCAATGCCTCTAGTTGCCTGATATCTTACTTCCTTAAGGTCCATGTTTCATAATCCATATAACAGCGTATTCCAAACCAAGGTTTTACTATCCTTATCTTTGTGTCTTTCATTAGATTTTTTGTTAAAATTTCTTTCCTATTACCGAAGACCTCTTTTGCTTATGCAATCAAACTGCATGTTCAGCCTCTTCCAATCATCGGTGATAGCATCGTTGATAGTGTGACCCAAATATTTATTTATACATGTATATATATATATATATGATGTATATATAATATATATATATATATACATGTATATAAATATATATTTATATATATATATGTGTGTGTGTGTGTGCTGTTTGGTTTGAATGTGTGTATGTGAGTGTGATAGCATGTGTATGTATTTGTCAGTGTGTGTGTGTTGTTTTGTGTGAGGTTTATAACTGGTGCCATATCGCTGACCTCACTGCTGCTTTTCTCGATAAGTTTACGCAGAACTTGGTAACATTGGACTCAATAAATTAATGCGGCGCCCTGATCGCATTTAAGGTTATCTTTCTTTAATCGACTTCAACCACGACAACATTGAACAGCTAGTATAAACAATGTGTACCATTCTTTGGCGATCCATCTGTGTTCCACAGCCCCTTTAAAATTCAGAAATAATAATAATAATAATAATAGTAACAAAGGTTTAACGTCCGCTTCTTCATACAAGGATATGCACTGTATATATATATATATATATATATATATATATATATATATATATATTCGTTTATTACTTGAAATCTGACATACCGCAGAAAACGTACAAACATACATGGAGCCAAAAGCAAATAGAAAGTTCAATAATACCAAGATACCAATAGTCCAAAATAGTGGTTCATAACCGTCATTATACGATATTCTACTGATAAAATCTGATAATCGGATGATTTCAGGGGCGTTCACCATCACATGTCACTACAAATAAATTCACCCCCAACGATCTGAAAAAACATGTGCTGAAGAGAAAGAGAAAGATCATAAACGGTGCAGGTCCGATGATCAAAACACAGTCAGGCAAGATGAAAAAAATATGGTGGGAAGAGATGAGTTTTCAACCTTCAATTAACGACATAGATTTTATTATTTTAACTCAGATGTACATTTATTTTAGTAGAAAATGCCCTAAGTTTGTGAATCTAACTGACTCAATATATTTTTATTCTTTCAATTTCTCATTACAAGACGAAAATACTTAGTGAAGGACTCCTACAAGGAAATATGAATTGGAACCAGAAATTAATAATCATTTTGCAACAATATGAATAAATTTAGACTCAATTAAATTGAACTGTTTATATTTTTCACACAATCTGCACCAACCCCAGTCAATATCTTTATTCCGTCGAAGTTATTACGTGCATTACGTACACTACATATATTAAACGTATTACTACATGTGTTACGTGTAATTAATACGCCAAAGCACTTGTGGAGTACTCTTGGAAGTAACGTTTGTTTTATCAATAGTCGACAGCGGCAAGGACGTCAAACAAATCAAGTACTGTTAAGTTAATCCTGATTGTTTGAGGTTCAATTTACATGATTTAGACATCCAGATTTCGTTGAACTCTTAATAATTACAAATTACAGGAATCTGTATAAAATTAAAAGCCAAACCGTCTGTGATAATAATAATAATAACCTCTGAAAATTTCTATAGCGGTGTAATGGCCGGTGTCCGGTCTGTGATAGTATCTTCTAAGGCCAAGGCCAAGTTTAACGTCCGTTTCCTGCTTGATTAGAATATCAGTGACGTGGAGAGCACTGGATCTGAACACTGCACCTTCTGATCCGCTGTTGAACAACTTGCCAACATGTCACGGGCTCAGCCCGTATTTCATAACAGAAATCTTTCCATTCAGTGTAAGAAAGATAAAGTGTAACATTTTTAAACAGTTTGAATAACAGCACAACAAGAGATATCTCGATCATAGCAATAATAGCTGTAATCTTATGTAGATTACTAAATTATTATTTGTTATTAAATTTAATTATAGAAATCTATATAAATTTTAAATTTATTAATTATTATTTATATAAATTTTCAATTTTATACCTTAAACAAGGATATAATTATTTTTGCATTCTGACACATTATTGTTATGTAAAGTTGCGTATGTTATGTTATATATGTATATATATTATGTAATTATGTCGAGTAAAACATCCACTGTAATATTAAAAATTATCTTCTATTACTTAGCAATTAATCATTAATTATTAAGTGATTA
This sequence comes from Enchytraeus crypticus, assembly GCA_905160935.1. Taxonomy (NCBI): domain Eukaryota; kingdom Metazoa; phylum Annelida; class Clitellata; order Enchytraeida; family Enchytraeidae; genus Enchytraeus; species Enchytraeus crypticus. The sequence goes on along the minus strand of CAJHZI010000414.1, from coordinate 1,092,227 downwards.
TCTTCTATTGTATCTGTGTCAGCACATATACCCAGTATTACACAGCCATTGTAATATTGAAATTCGGCTTCTCTGTCAGCATACACACATTTCTATTTTGTAAACAAGAACTTGTGCCCGGTTTTGTAGTTTAAAGTGACAAGTTTAGTTAAACAAATTAAATTTATGAGTTAAAGGTAATACAGACTGAATATATGAGTCAATAACTTATCTCCGTGATTGTTTAGTACGTGCGTCTGGTAAATCTAACCGCACTATGAAATAAAGAGAAAGCCACGCAGTGTAAATAATATCGTAAATTTATTCATTCGTCTCTCTTAATAGAATTCGTGAGATTTAAAACTATATAGGCAGTTCAGATGAAGATCGCATTTCTTCTTAACGTTTTCTTTCTTATATGAGCTACATTTCGGTTTTTACTGTGGTATTTCATTAACAAAAATATTTTAGTGCAGTGCATGTAAGGATGTTATCATAGAATTTCTGACCTTTTCTACGGAAACGCTTCAACTTATTAAAGGTGCGATATTTTTCCAAAGTCTATTTATCGTGGAATAAAATAATTACTGACCGGTACCTAGTAAGTATGAATGACCATTAAATTATTATATCTATGCCTGCCAAAAATAAGAACCTACTTATATTGAAAATGTAGTCTTCGACAAGTTCACAGTTTGGTACCTGCACTATATTACTTAAGTAAATTTGCTACGGTTGTTGTCTATATTACACGTTATACATGCAATTATGGCGCGGTGTACAATTCTTTTCGGTCTTGCAGTTGATGAATTTTGGTATACTGTCATTCAGCAGTAATCCAGCAACATGGATATGAATCACAGATGTCAAATATCACAACTAATTGTATTAATTTGGTCGACTTCTATAAATATCCAGAAATTCAAAATATTTTATAATTTCTAAAACTGAAAGTCACAGATTCTCACTCTACAATAAGAAGCATAGCAAAACATTAAACCATAAAGTTTGTAGCGCTAGAGTAAATATGATAGATATTGTCGTGGAAGATCGTTCCACTAAAATGTACTGTAGTGACTTTGTAACCCTTTAGCAGCAGCACTCCTCGACACCTCGTTGTCTGGATCAGATGGATGGAAACTATTTCCGGCGTTGATTCAAATCCAGTCAGCAAACAGTCGTAGATCGGATCAATTGCGTTTAGAAAACACGGCAACTGATAGCGCCATCTTTGATACAAAACAATCGACACTCTCATTTCCGGTGAGATTATTATCGAGATAGGATTTCCACTATTAGATAGTAATTGCGCGTCAGTACCGATCAAGTTGCAATTTCCAATGAGACAATCGTTTATGGATTGACTCTTGTTTGCCTCAGATTCTATCGAATATGAGATTCTATTTCTATTCCACTAATTCTAAATGCTTATAATCTACTGAAGTTGTTTATTATGCAAAGTATGAAAATTTCTCAATACATTTGCTCAGTGAGTTTTGATTCGCAATATAAGAATTGTTTTTAAATAAAATTACACTACAAAAGTTCTCCTAGAAGGGGAGGGAAATGCCAATTTTAATCGGTAATTAAAGCACGTCGGTACAAGTATAATAGCGAAAGAGGCAACTACATGTAGATCAGATAATGGAAGTTACTGCGATTTGATAACATTTATTGAAGGTGTGACAACTCTAAATAAGATGATGATGAACCAATAACATAAGAGAATTACTTGAGAAATATTGTCTGTCCATAGAGAGAGAGAGAGAGAGAGAGAGAGAGAGAGAGAGAGAGAGAGAGAGAGAGAGAGAGAGAGAGAGAGAGAGAGAGAGAGAGAGAGAGAGAGAGAGAGAGAGAGAGAAAGAAGAGAGAGAGGGAGAAGAGAGAGTGAGAGAGAAAGAAAGATATTAGGAACATTGAAAGGGAAGGAATGAGAGGCGAGAGGGGTGAAAAGTGAGTGAGTGAGTGAGTGAGTGAGTGAGTGAGTGACTGACTGACTGACTGACTGACTGACTGACTGACTGACTGACTGACTGACTGACTGACTGACTGACTGACTGACTGACTGACTGACTGACTGACTGACTGACTGACTGACTGACTGACTGACTGACTGACTGAGAGAAAGATTCAGAAAAGAGACAATTACAAGAGCTAGAGAGGACAGATGTAACAACTTTCAACTTTGGATGATAATGATGACATCGGCGATTGCAGGCTAATCGATATGATGGCAAATAGGCTGCAGAGATTAGCTATTATGTAGTAGCTATCGGTAGAGCGTTGTTAGTGCCTCATTATTAAGTGTAGCACTGCTGTCAGAAGTAATTCAAATCGTTCAATTTACACATCCGCTCAATCGATGTAAATATAACATATATGTGTATGGTAACCTAACACACTGCAAGTTACAAAACAACTGTAAGCAAAGTAAGCTATTGCCCACTTTGAAAACAACAGGCCCTGGTAGGCCTAATGAATATAATACTCTATAACGCAACTTTGATTTTACTTTGAAAAGTAATTTATTATATTCTCGTAGAGTCATTATAATAAAATAATGAATAAAAAAAAAAAAAAAAATGAGGTACCAAATGGTTATTGATCATATGAATCGCAGAGATATGGGAGATAGCTTTTATAATAAAAGATATTTTATATTTACAACCTTCATGAACTGAAAAGAACTTAATTATTTCTTTGTTTACTTATATACACGCCATCAGTATGTAGTCCTGATTTTTGAAAGGAATTAGATAATATTTTTGTAGAATATAGCTTTGTCCACACCATGGCATCACAGTGAATAATATTTATAGAGAGACTATAAAATGACTATCAATTGATCGATAATATATATATATATATATATATATATATATATATATATATATATATAATATTATATATAATATATATATATATATATATATATATATATAATATATATATATATATATAGAGAGAGAGAGAGAGAGAGAGAGAGAGACAGAGAGAGAGAGAGAGAGACACAGAGACAGAGAGACAGAGACAGGGAGAGAGAGAGAGAGAGAGAGAGAGAGAGAGAGAGAGAGTTGACGATGAGTAGCGGAAACAGTTTGTGATGGAAAGGAAATGAGAAGAGTCTGATGATGTTTTATAACATTGCTATAATGAGGATGATGATATTATAATGATAACCTTAGCGAGGATGCTGGTAACTATATGGCACTATAGTACACATCATTAAGCTTACCTCACCAAACGTGCATCATTGTGCGGTTGTGGAAACGATTGCGCGAAACTGCGTCAAAATTCTTACTAAAAAATATACATGTCAAATCAAATCAAATCAAATTAAACTATTTTATTTCAGACTCATATACAGGTCCATATAACCGAGAAACAGAAACTAAAGTGATTGTGGATGAAACTACAAGAACTCTCTAAACGCAATCTACAAGAACAGTCATAAAAGTAGTACATATAAATAATATGTCATAACATGTTATTTTATTATTTATATATATATAATGTATGTATGTATGTATATATATATATATATATATATATATATATATATATATATATATATATATATATATATATATATTAGGAAGTCTAGAGATTAGAGACAGTTGATAAATGTATTAAGAAATAGGAAGAAGAGATGGATAGGACACATTCTAAGGGGGGGAAGGTCTATTAAAAGAGGTCATAGAAGGTAGAATGGAAGGAAAAAGAGGCAGGGGCAGGCCGAGATTAGGTATGTTAGATGATTTAAAGACCCACTCATATGTGGAAATGAAGAGGAAGGCGGAAGACAGAGAAGAGTGGAGGCGTTATGTACCATGGACCTGCCAGTAGGCAGTGCACTAAGATATATATATATATATATATATATATATATATATATATATATATATATATATATATATATATATATATATATATGTAGGCCCTAATGACAGCCATAAAAATAGTATATACATGTATTAATTAATCATGACATTTACAATCAATACTCCTGCCATAAATCTTCGCTAACTATTGTAACTTGATACTTGCAGGAATGTCTGTCTTCGTTTTTTAAAGCAGGGATTTTTTTCTTCGCCATATTGGCGATGACCCAGATTGCGTCACGAAATTCTCCGGGGTACCTGAAAATCAAACTTAGAGGGGTGCCATACTGTAGTAGGATTACGGTACCCACTATAACCTGCGTTTTACGTCATACGTCAAAAGTGGGGGGACGTCCCTGTTTTAAAGTAACATCAGTGTTGACACTTAAAAAGTTGGCGTCATAATTTTGAATGAAACAAGTTTGGCCCTTCAAAAGTTGGTGTCCTACTTTTGATAACACCACTGTCTTGAACACGATTGCCAATTCTGATATAATTTAGTAAAATGTAGACTTAAAGGATCTTGCTGTATTATAAAAATATACATGTATACTATATAATTTCTTGAAACACCGAGAGAGATCTAGAATTAAAATCTCACAAGTCAATTTTCTGTCATTCATCTTTCTGTTAGATACGTCAATCAGAGAGCTACGATCTTTTCAAAACAAAAGTTTAGCCACAATTCTCGATAACTCAATAGTTTATTCTAAACTTGATGCACTTTATCTCATTGCAAAGTAACCCGGTCATGACCTCGTTCTTCTTTTATGCGCCTACAGCGTGTCCAGAATCCTCTAGAACGGACGTGTTGTATGTCGGTCCTTAAGGTTTCAAACTTTCAAGCCACCTCTAAATTTCTAAAGACTCTCTCTTTCTCTTTCTTAATTCTAGGGAGATTTGGTCATGAATTTGTGAGTTTAAATCATCAAAGAAATATGGATTAAATTCTTTGGAGAAGGCCTTAAATGGCATTATCTGTTATGGTGACAGTGAAAGTCTAAGAGTTAAGTAAATAGTTTTATAGGATTAAGTTTAATAGAGGGCTAATATAGGCTTTTAGATGTGAATTTTCTTGTCAGATTCGAGTGTGATGTAATGGTGATGAACTCTAGTAAATTCTGAGAAATGCATATATTGGTTTAGATTTTTTATTGACTGGGCAGCAGTGCCAATATATTTTAGTAAATAAGGTAATTAATCTAAAAATCAAAATTAAATGTTAAATTTCTCGGTTAGATAAATAAACAGCGGATTAGACATTAATATTATCGGTGATTAGAAATTTGAACTTTAGCACAGCGAAGTTTAGGCTTTATCTACATTTTATAGTGTATTCCTTTCTTTAAACAAGTTAATTGTTGAATTACACGTCACATAATTCAAGGCCGGCATTGACATGCATAGCGATCGATATTAATAATAATTATTACTTTGATTAATCGTACTCTGCTCTATATTTTACCGTAAAACATTGCGTTTGCGATATTTTATATACTTTAAGTTTTAGAATAGTTTATGAAATATTATGTTTACTGTTAGTCTGTTATATTATTGTTGGAATGTTTTAAATTTACTTAAATTTAGGACTGTTGACCTATGTAGTAGATATCTGCTTGCATTATAGCTGAAGCTTTACTAGCTTTTAAATCTGCAAATACTTAAAATATAATTTAAAACACTCTGTATCAATGTTTTTTAGAGAGGTGTTCGATATGGATTCTAAGTTATCTATACCACTCCTAGTTGCTCTTTTTGCAACCTTGTGCTTCTGTGTTGATCGCAATAACTTCAAGACATGTGATCAGAGCTTCTGCAAGTATGTACTATTGTATAAAGGTTTACTGTAGGTAACGAGATAATTTATCAGATAATTTCTATCCAGCTATTGGAACTGTTGAGTTTTCTGTTTCCTGTCAAACTTGTTACTTAATAGAAGAAATTTTTTGTCTCTTAGTATATCTGTACATGTTCTAAAATCTGTTTTTTATTTTAAATTATTATTGATTTGGCATAAAACTACATTTAAATGGTGAAATTTTTATTGATAATAAGTTATAAAATAAGTACTTAATAATTTATTCGTTAAATCATCTAAGAATTCAAAATTATTATTAAAATTATCTTTGCAACTGATAATTAACTATTTCAAAGTACAAATTTAAATTTTTAATAATTTTAAATTTTAAAGAAAGTGCTTGCATCTTCTAGGCGGCACCGTGCCATGCAGCCAGGGGTCAGTACGTACGTTGTGCTACCTGACACGCTGACTGTCACATCATCTAGCGCCAGTGTTCATGTGCTTAACACTGCCAATGGTGTCAAGTTTAAGTTTGACCTTTACGCGCTGGAGGACGCTACGTTGAGGATGAAGATGAACGAGCTTAACCCTCTCAAGCAACGTTTTGAAATTCCTCTCGGTGATGTGCTGCTGAAAGAACCTAATCCTGCGAGGTATGTTCCAGTTTTGTAACTTCATGTATCAACCAGTACCTAATCCTGTGAGGTATGTTCCTGTTTTGTACTTCTTGTACTACCCAGTACCTAATCCCACAAGGTATGGTCCAGTTTGTAACTTCTTGTACTCTCCTGTACCTAATCCCGTAATGTATGGTCCAGCTTTGGAACTTCATGTGTTAATCATTACCTAATTCTGCAAGGTATGGTCCAGCTTTGTAACTTTGTGTTAACCAGTATCTAACCCTGCGAGGTATGTTCCTGCTTTGTAACTTCATATGTTAACCAGTACCTAATCCTGGAAGGGATGGATGTTCCTGTTTAAAACTTCAAGTGTTTTTGATTGTGCCATATTTTAGATTTGCTGAAGAATTTATCTCTCTAAGTCTTGACTTTTATTGATTATGCTGTTATAGTAATTTGTTATTTCGATAAATTATCAAGAATTAGATATTATAAATCGACTACCTTGTGAGTCTTTTTTCTTAGCTATGAAAATGCAAAAATTACGTTTTTATCTGTAAAAGCTGGTGGAGATAATGTCAATTTCCTCACTCGAAAGCGATGTCAGTGATGGGCGAGTCTAGAATTCCTAGGATTTTTAATAATTGTTTAGTTTATATTTTATTGCCTATATCCTGCAATGTCCTATATTGTCCTGAATTGTCCTATATTGTCCTGTAAATATGAGTCGTTGTTTAGATTGGAGTTGTTGCAGTCAGACGCCAATCACATTGTGTTGAAGGCCACGCCCCTAAATCAGTTAGACGATTATGATTTCTACAAAGTCATTATAAACATAAACCCGCTGCGTGTGGATGTGATCGCCAATGAGGAACCTGTGTTGGCGTTTAATTCACGTGGACTGTTGAAATTTGAACATCTGCGAGTCAAGAAGTATGATAGTTTAATCATTTATTTCTAAATAACCTCCTTCAGTTTTACTCTGTTGTTTTTATGTGCATTTTATCCTGTACGATGACTTCTTAATGAAGAATTGTTGTTGACACTTATAAATATAATTATATAAACTATGTAAATATAGTATATATTCTGCAGCATGTGAGTTTATTAGAGAAAAGCGTAGCATTCACCACATAAAATGAAAATGAGCACACTGAAGTAGTTAAATTGATTCAAAAGCAAAATTAAAGAAAATTAAAGAAAGGGAAAAAAATTACTACCAAACAAATTAAGTAGAGACAAAAGCAATAGGCCATCATTGAGAACGAGAAGCTTTGTATCTAGTTGAACACCTATAGATTAGTTAATAGCATAGTTATTTAGAATGAGTTAATGTAATTTTTGCTATTTAATATATTTTATTACTTCATGAGTTATTTAGTTTGAGTTATGGAATTATTGTTATCTACTATGATTTATTACTTCATGACTATCAATTGAACCTCCGCACAAATAGCTTTCCAGTACAAAAAAGCAAAAAGCTAATGTTAACCTTAGTCTCCTTACTCGAAAACAATGTCAGTGACGGGCGAGCCCAGGATTTGAACTCTGCACACACTGATCCACTGTTGAATATCTTACCAATATCGCCGCTGGCTTCAGCCAGTGGAGTTAAGACAAAAAGAACTATTTGTTCGTATGCTCAAATGCAACGATTTTTAGCTATTAATTTTAACCTCCCCTCCGTCAGCTACTTCGGTTGATTAAATTCACTTAAATGATTTTTGTTTTGCGAGTAGAGCTAAGGTGGAGAGTCAGGTCGAGGGACAGGCTGGTGAGGGAGAAGAGAATAAGCCTGTCGAGCAGAATGTCGCAGACGTGCCTCAGGACGACTCTGTAAGCTACAGGAACTAGAATTGTAGAAACAATAATCAAATATAGAATTTTATCTCCTAAATTAGAATTTTATAATTTTCCAGTGATTAAATATTACAAACTAGAAGGCTTGCCTATATTGTATAACCAATCTGTTGGTAGTATTATTTACTTCAACTAGTATTGTTAAGTATTAAGTACTTTTAGATGTTACTATGCATTTATGTTTTAAAGTGGCTGAAGCTGCTAGGTTTTTAAGAATTGTGTAAATTCCTCCAAGGAAACCTGGCAAAAAATATCTTATTCTGTGATTTTCATGCTATCAAAATATTTAAATTTAAAAAAATTCGATACTGGTGTGCCTTTTCTTTAAAATTAATACATTCATTTTAATGAAAATGTATATAATAAAATATATATTTTCATAAAATTTGAAATTACTTTTGCTATTGTTTTAAATGGAATGATGGTTTCAGTTGTAAAATCCTATTTTACGAACATTCAAAATAAAATTCCTAAGATTTTTTTATTATTAGGAGAAAGAAGAAGAAGGAATGTGGGAGGAATCATTTAAGACCCATCATGATTCTAAGCCTAATGGTAATATATCTACTCCCTGCAAAGCTTCAAACTTTTATGTTGACTTGGAATATTTGTTGAAGTAATTCTGCTTGGAGAAGTTATGTCATTGTTATTCTGAGTTGCTTAAATTGGTGTTGTAATTTAGTAGTTTAAGCATTATCGTTAATTTTTTTATAAAATTTGATTATTTTAAATTTTATGCCATATGCTAATTTAGGGTTGCTTAATTGCTTCAATGAATGTTGGGCATGTGATCGTGATATGGGTAACGCAGTCTATCTAAACTCAAGAAGTCTTGACTGAGCAAGAAATGAAGAAGGCAAAGGCTGGCCACCTCAGAACAGATATTTTCTCAAGATATCGGTTAAGGTGTAGATGAAGCATAGTCTTCTGTGAAGGTAGTACCTTGTTAATCCATCTAGTGCTCGTTATGGAGCATGAAGACAGAATGTGAGTAAGAATAGATACCTTGGCCCTGCTGTTTGTCAGAGCACTAGAAAGAGGATATATTTAATATTGCTTTGTTTCAATGTTATATTTTTTATTGTAGGACCGTCAACCATTGGCATTGACATCTCACTGCCTGGCTATGAGCATGTATATGGCATTCCTGAGCACGCAGACTCCTTAGCTCTTAAATCAACCAAGTTTGTCTATTTTTCTTTATAACCATGGTTTTTTCTGTTATCTTGCAGTCTATTCAAGAACATGACAATTTTTAATTTATTCTTAATTTTCTGTCATCGAATGAAACCCTTAATTGGTGTCTCAGAGGGATGGCTGAATGGATAACAGGATCTCACTGGTTTGAACCCATCTGTGACGGTGTCCCTTGTGGCAGGAAGATGTGCTGTAAACATACCTTTATTGTTTTTATTGTTATTCAATTTGATTTTTTGCATAGTTGAAAGCTATGCTAAGTGATGTGCTTTACTTTGTATTTCATTTTACAGTTATTTTTCTTTTAATCAGTTATTTTTAGATGTGTACGTAAATACATAAACTGAGATTCAAGAGAAGATGATGATGTCAAGTACAATTAGCTAGCAAAGATAATTGTTGTAATTGAAGTTCAAACTGGTATAGGAACATTGAGACATTGGAAAAATTAATCAGATTTAATGAACTTATTATAAATCTTCTCTATCTTGATATGCATTTATTTTAAGTTTTGATAAAATTCATTAACGTAAATGTAAGTGTGCTACTATTTACATTGCAGATCTACCGATCCCTATCGTATGTATAACTTGGACGTGTTCGAGTTTGAGGTTGGAAATCCAATGGCTCTGTACGGCTCCGTTCCCTTCATGATCGCTCATAAGTAAGCCTGTAATTTGTTATAATAGCTGATGCTTCCTAGAAGTTGACAAGGGATAATTGTTTTCTTTGATTAAGAACTGAGCTTGCAAGTTTGGAATGTGTGCTTTTGGCCAGACACACTAACTTTTTTTGATACTTTTTTCATTAATATTTCCTTATTTTAATTTTTCATTTGGCTGACTTCCTTAGTCTACATGTATTTCTTCTATGTGTCTATATTCTCCTGCACCAATGCATGTTTTGAAATTCTTCAAAAACCCTAGAGTCCTTGTAGTTCTTCAGTTTTCCTAAGACTTTCATTAAGATTCTACTGTAGTAGAATTGTATTCCTCTAAAGTTTGGTTCTATTTTTATATTTAACAATTGCACTGCTCTACAGTATTAATCTAGAGTCCATGTAAGCCTTTGTTTGTAGACTGTGGTTGTACTTTTGTGGTTACTTTCATGAATTTTATAAATTGACCTAACAGTGGATATCTATTACTGTTCCTAATAGAAATATGCCTAACTTGTTTAAAGTCTAATTTAAATTTACATTGATACAAACTTTTTCATAATTCTAAAGTTTATTGATTGACTGCAGTATGTATTTTGTGCTAAACTCATTCAAATTAGTGCTTAAAATATAATGCAGAATAATTATTGTTTTATACTTCAGTTAGCCATTCCTTATGTAGCTCTTCATTGGAAAGAAGAGAGTTGCTAAAGACTGTCAATTTTTTTAATTTGATTTAAATTTATTCTATGAATTTTCAACTAATATCTTCATAGAATTAGAATTTCATTGCTTTATAAATTTATTATAGGTAAATGTATTTTAATATTATTTTCTGATGCTCAGTGTTAAGAGAACGATAGGATTATTCTGGCAGAATCCTTCAGAAATGTGGATTGATGTCAACTCCAATGTGGCTGATAAGGTACTTATTATATCTGGTTCAATGCGTTGATGGTTAAAGAACAGTGACTGTTTTTAGAACAGTTGTTGACAGCCTAAATTTAATATTTTCTAGAATGTATAAAGCTTGAATTGAAAATAAATCGTATTTACAATTTGTGTAACAGTGTGACAGTTATTAGCCTAGTGATAATCTGATTTAAGATGGTTTATGTGTTTTGATGCTGGTGAGCATTGTTATTGGTGATTCTGGCTATATATTTTATATTTCATACCCTGATTAAACCCCCCCCCCCTTTGGTTTGGACCACGCTATTGTATGGCTGTGAAACATGGACCTTAAGGAAGGAAGATATTAGGAAACTGAAGGCATTGGAAATGTGGATTTGGAGAAGAATGGAGAGAGAGGATTAGTTGGACTCAAAAGACTACAAATGAGGAAGTTCTAGAGAGAGTTGGCACAGATAGACAGTTGATAAATGTATTAAGAAATAGGAAGTTGTATAGGAGTTGGATATGACACATTCTAAGGGGAAAGGTCTACTAAAAGAGGTTATGAAGGTAGAATGGTAGGAAAAAGAGGCAGGGCAGGCCGAGATTAGGTATGTTAGATGATTTAAAGACCCACTCATATGTGGAAATGAAGAGGAAGGCGGAAGACAGAGAAGAGTGGAGGCGATATATACCATGGACCTGCCAGTAGGCAGTGCACTAAGAGAGAGAGACCCTGATTAACGATTGTTTGATTGATTAATTGATTGATTATAGAATATGTTCTCTAAGCTGACGGGATTTGTAAGAGGTCTTTTGGAGGAGTTTCCTCAGATATGACATTAATTGATTGATTGATTGATTGATTGATTGTTTATAGAACATGTTCTCTAAGCTGATGGGTTTTGTAAGAGGTGGTTCTGAGGAGATACCCCAGATAGATACCCACTGGATGGTTGAGAGCGGTGTGGTGGATTTCTTCATTATGCTTGGTCCTAAGCCCACTGACATATTCCGCCAGTATGCCAAGCTCACTGGTACCACCCCTCTACCCCCGGTATGTTCAATTAATTTAATGTGACTTCTCTGTCACGAAACCTACACTAAGCATCTGGTGGCAATTGTTGTGTCTTTGTGCTATAATCTTCCAGTTAATCATCATTATGTTTATTTATGGAGGCCAGGCTAGGAAAAATACTGTTGTTATCAATCCTTCTTCAGTCTCTTTATATGAAACTCTAACAGTTTCTGGTTTATTGATAAGGATGTCTGCTAGTTTGTCTGTTCACAGGTAAACTTGTCTATAGTAATCTATTTAGTAACTCAGATAATAGTAATGGAAATGTACCTATTAAAAATGTTTTCAAACTAAAGGATTTTTTAAATAACGCTATATATATTATAAAATATTATATTATTACTTGACTTGCATGTATAGTCTTTCAGTTTGAAGCCATTTCCCTTTGTAGTTAATACTCTGGGCAATTGATGTGGTGCTGGCTTAGCTATCGAGATGTGGTACAAGCTTAGCTATTGAGATGTGGTACAGGCTTAGCTATTGAGATGCGGTATAGACTTAGCTAATAAGATGTGGTAAGGCTTAGCTATAGAGATGTGGTACAGGCTTAGCTATTTAGATGTGGTAAAGGCTTATCTATTGAGATGTGGTACAGGCTTATCTATTGAGATGTGGTACAGGCTTAGCTATTGAGATGTGGTACAGGCTTAGCTATTGAGATGTGGTACAGGCTTAGCTATTGAGATGTGGTACAGGCTTAGCTATTGAGATGTGGTCGACTTGTTCGATGATGCAAAGTTTAAAAATGATCGTGAAAACAGTCAATTAGGCAGTTTGAGTGCCTATGGGTATCTTGAATAGCTTGGCTGAACACGAGAGAGAAACAAAAACTTGATAAATGTAAAATATTTATTTTAAAACAAATTGTCAATATATTTCTCATTAAAGTTTAAATGTTTTGATGGCATTATAGTCGATAATTATTGCACTGTCGTTAAACGTCATGTCTGGTATCCTAGTCAGATTATATAATGTACTGATTGGTTAATTTCATGGCTAATGTTTGTTGCGCAGTTGTTTGGTATTTCCTATCATCAGTCTCGTTGGAACTATAATGATGAAGGAGATGTTGCTGGGTATGTTAGCTGTTATCTCTCTCTCTCTCTCTCTCTGATCTTTTGACTTCTAATAGGACAGCAAATATTACAATTCTGCATTGCATTGTATTCTGCATAGCATTCCATTCTTCATTGCATTCTATTCTGCATTGCTTTGTATTCTGCATTAAATTGTATTATACATTGAATTGTATTCTACATTGCATTCTATTCTACATTAAGTTGTATTCTACGTTGCATTGCATTCTATATTGCAATCTATTCTGCATTGAATTGCATTATACATTGAATTGTATTCTAAATTGCAGTGTATTCTACATTGCATTGCATTCTAAATTGCATTCTCTTCTGCAGTGAATTCTATTCTACATTGCATTGTATGCTGCATTTAATTCTAATGGCATATTCTAATATCTCTGATTAATTAATTCTATCTACTAAATCTGTTGAATAGTCTTATTAGCTTCAAGTGTCCTGCAGTTGAATAGATAATACACTTTCTTGCAAAGCAGAATCTCGGGTTCTATTTCGCAGGGCCTTTCTGTTATGATTAAAGTTAACGCTTTGAGCAGAATGATTTTACTTGCATTGATAGAACTCGGTTTAAATTATGGTTACTTTTTGCAGTTGAAAATCCTTAGGTTAGCTCCTAAGGATTTTAATTTGTCCGATAATTTACTGTGGTTATGCTCGAATGCTTGGCGTCATATGTATGTAGACTGCAATCAAATAAGAGAATACGTTTAATGGTCGTATAAATTTTAAATAATTTGAATTTAAAAAGAAAAAAGAAAATTTATGTACTTCCTACATTATCTTTTTTATTACTTACATCTATTTTCTTTGCTAATAGCTTTTGTTGGAATTTTTTACTAGTGTAGTGTATTTTTTACTACTTACAGATTTGTTCATGATGCTTGATGATTGTCTAAATATAATTATTTCTCATTTAGGGTTGATGCAGGATTCGATGAGCATGATATACCTCTTGATGTCATCTGGCTAGATATTGAACATACTGATGGAAAGAGGTTTGACTTTAACTTTGAATTTATTTCTTGGTTTTATTAAGTAGTACAGCCACTCAGAGCATAGGCAGAGATACTGTGATTGCACACCTAACGTAGAAATATTCATACAAAACAGTTACGTGTGTTTTATATGTTATGATTTTATTAGTTTTATATGTTATGATTGATCTGGAATTCTTGTTTTCTCATTTTTTGCATCAGCTTGAGTGTATGATGTCTTTATACACTCCATTTACACTCTGTATAATTTGTACTTTTTAAAATTTAATGTAAGGGTGTTACTCGACCCTAGTTAAACTGGGATTTAGGGGAAGATGATGATGAATGTAAGGGTGTTACATACTATATATATTATGTATTGGTATTTTATATTAGCTTGTGGATGAACTTTTGCTGATATAGCATGCTCATTCCTTAATCAAGAGTCTCTAATTTCAAACCTTTGCCATATCATCTCTGATAGAGATGCATATAGAAACAGACGTTACACTGAGCATTATTAAGCCTCTTAGCTTTATTGTACTGAGTATGATAATATTGAAGGTAATATTTAGTTTCTTTCAACAGATACTTCACTTGGGATCAGCACAAGTTTCCTCACCCCGATGAGATGATTCGTAACATATCCGCTAAGGGACGTAAGATGGTGACAATCGTGGACCCACACATTAAGAAGGACGATGGATATCATGTGTACAAGGAAGCCAAAGATCTCGGCTACTACATCAAAACGAAGGACGGTTCAGATTTTGAAGGCTGGTGCTGGCCAGGTAGGAAATGAACCACTGATATGAATAACTGAGAATGAAATAATAATAATAATAATATTATAATAACCTTTGACAATTTCTATAACAGTATCATGGCCGCAATTAAAGGAACTGAGCATTCCGATATTTGAATGATTACTTGAATCATTCAATGTTTAATTAATATATCATGTAAATAATGTAATAAATTTAATATTTTGTATAAAATTATGTATATTTTATATATCTTATGCAGACTATAGCTTAGGAAAAAATATGACTTCTGAGTTGGTTTCCCATTGCTCTGAGTTACATATGATATGAATAAGGCATTGCCTTTTGAAGTGATTAAGTTGTTGATCTAAGGAGTGCTCGTGATGGAGCATGAATGCAGATTCTGAGTATGAATATGTACCTTGGACCTGCCAGTTGGCAAAACACTAGAGTGGGGGAGAGTGCTAGAATATATATATATATATATATATATATATATATATATATATATATATATATATATATATATATATGCCTGTGTTTGTATGTGTGCATATGTGTTAAATGTATAACTTTTTTTAAATTCAGTTTGTAATCATTTTTATAATCATCGTTTCAATTGTGGACTAAATTATGGATGCAACTTTACTTCGCAGCCTTGATCCTGCATTTTTACTCTTTATTATTTATTTAAATCTTTGCTGTATTTGATGAGCTAGTAATTATGAAAGCTGCTCTTCTTATATTTTCGGGGTGTATTCTATGCACAGGTACTTCTAGTTGGCCTGATTTCTTCAATCCAGACATACGCAAGTACTGGGCGAGCAAGTTTGCACTGGATCAGTACAAGGGCTCGACCCTCGACCTCTTCACCTGGAATGACATGAACGAGCCATCTGTGTTCAACGGACCTGAGATAACCATGCTGAAGGACAATGTTCACTACGGGGGGTGGGAGCATAGGGATCTGCATAATATCTATGGACTGTATGTGGTACGTAAGCCATTGAATGTAAAGCCGTAGAGATAATGCTAAAGCCAGTTTCAATACGTTCATAATATCTATGGATTGTATGTGGTACAATGCCTTATACTATCCGTATTGTGACTTGAGGCATGTCTGTTACCATCTGAGGCATTGCTAAAAGGTCTATTTCCAGTGTAAAACTACTTGAGCTTCAGAGTATCAAGTATTATTGAACGAATTATAGATCTTTTATTGATGATGATGAGGGATAAACTTTTATAAAATAGTTTATGTTCTGATATAAAATATAATGATATGAAAAATGTGCAAAACTGAAAATTCTATATTTATTTGAACTTGCCATCAATTGTTCAGGGAAAGAAATTTTCTAATGTAAATCATTGCTAGTGTTATAAAACTCAATTTCAATTTCGCCGAGGGTTTGTGTTTTGAGGAAGAAATAATTGTACTTATATTATAATTATAAATATATCAGTTTTGTGCATTATCGAGAGATATTATTATTGAATGAATTAGAATTGTTTAAATTAATCGGGTTAGTAATGGCGTATGAATTCCTTAATTATTGTATTAATTTTTGCTAAGCATAACTATTGTTATTTTTGTTAATTCATAGATCTGTTGTTTTTCATACAGCATCAGTCCACCGCAGAAGGTCATCTAATGAGAGATCCAAACCAGAGACCCTTTGTGCTCTCCAGGGCTTTCTTTGCTGGCTCGCAGCGTTTTGGTATGCCGTCTTTAAAATTTGAAAGAGTTTGCTTGCTTTTTGAATAATAATTATTACCTGTAATGAGCACTTCTTTCTTGAGATATTACTTGCTTTGAATTCGAGTCAATGCAAATGTTTCTTTGTATATTTGTATAATGTACTTGTATATCTGTATGTACTTGTATATCTGTATGTACTTGTATATCTGTATGTACTTGTATATCTGTATGTACTTGTATATCTGTATGTACTTGTATGTCTTGTATGTACTTGTATATCTGTATGTACTTGTATATCTGTATGTACTTGTATATCTGTATGTACTTGTATATCTGTATGTACTTGTATATCTGTATGTACTTGTATATCTGTATGTACTTGTATATCTGTATGTACTTGTATATCTGTATGTACTTGTATATCTGTATGTACTTGTATATATGTATTTATCTTCATAATATGTAGACAGTCGTCTGTCTTACATTATTCTGTTAATTTTTATATATATTATAATTGACTAAATGGTTCGAAGCTGACATGAATGATACGAACCAAAGATCGGTCTAAATTTTATTTGTCTGGAGATTTATCTAAATTTAATTCTTTGAAAGATTGGTCTAAATTTAAATCTTTTATTAATATTCTGCTGATGATACTTTACTCTCTATCGATTGATTTGCTGATCGATTAAGGGATTGATTGATTTATTTATGGAATGGTTTACATACTGATTGACAATACAAACACAGTACATTGAAGATTTAACGTCCATTACCTAACCTGAAGGCGCTGTCCGGGATATCGAGGCGATGTCAAAAATGTTGAGGCGATGTCAGGGACGTTAATGTTTGATTAACCGACTAATTGATTGATGGCTACAGGAGCAGTATGGACTGGAGATAACACTGGCGACTGGACTCACCTCAAGTCTTCTCTGCCCATGATCTTGTCTCTAAATCTTGCTGGTATCACTCTCAGCGGTGCTGATGTAGGAGGATTCTTCAGAAGTCCTGAGCCAGAGCTGCTGACCCGCTGGTATCAGGTACGAATCCTGCCTCTGTTCAGTCGAGATTAGTTAATACCTGCATGGTAATTAATGAGTTTTGAGATGTCGTAGGAAATGTGTGATACACTTACAATTATTTAATATTCAATTTAGGTACAAGTCTGAAGTTTTTGTCACAATTCTGTAGTTTTGGAGCAGAGAACTTGCATTGCGGAAAGCAAGTTTGCTTTCCGGTGTGTATAAGTAATATTTTTAGTGTACCTGAAAAATAATAATAATAAATGTACGGCATATTAATTGATCTAAAATAATATAGGAACGAGTAAAGTTAACAGCCTCTCACTGTCTGCATTTGCTTGAAAATTATATCCTCTAATTGTAGAATTTTTGAAATTTAGTCTATTTATTTATTTATGAGTGTTCATAATCTCATTTGACTCAGATTCATATCTTATGCTGTTGACAGGCTGCGGCGTTTCAGCCGTTCTATCGAGCACACGCCCACCTGGACACTCGTAGACGTGAGCCGTGGCTGCAGCCTGCCGAGCACATGAAAGCCATTCGCTCAGCCATACGTCTGCGCTACCAGCTGCTACCATACTGGTATGTTCTGTGTGCTCACAACTACTGCCGTAATTATAGTCAGACATTTTCAACATTTCTATAGTCAGCTGAAGCTTGTCATAATTATAATCAAGCATTTTCAGCATTTTTATAGTCAGCTGAAGATGATTTGATGTCTTTGGTGCTACGTAGCAATATTTGCAACGTAATGTGAAGTAATGTTAGACTGTCAGTCATCATTAATCTTGGAAGTTGATTTAAAATTTTATCTCTTTCATTTCTGAATAATTAAATATTTTTGATAAATAATGAAATAATTAAAGCAGTCTTATTAAAATGGGATTTCATGCATTGTGTATGTTAAAAAGTTAGTATTGAAGACTTAAGATTAATGTTTAATAGAGTATATCATGCTAAGGCATTTCTATACTTTACAACAGTTACGGTAAAACAATCATTAAACAATAAAATTCACATAGTAAAAATCAATATCAAATAAAAAACAATATCAAATACCCATCATATGTAACATAGCTTAAATATTGCTAGATTTTGTAACTAGATATGATTTTGGACGTTGTGTTAGGTATGCGCTGTTCTACAGAGGAGAGATAGAAGGAGGACCAGTAATGAGACCACTGTGGGTGGAATTTCCTAAAGATAAATCTACATTCTCTACTGAGGACCAGTATCTTGTTGGTATGTTGTTCAGTTCATTTATCACTACTTGTCTTGGTGTGTCACAATTTGCATTGTTTTTCGACAGTTTCAGTCTGTGATTCACATGCTGCTGCTTGTTCTGTCTGATTCACATACAGATCTTTTAGATTAGTCTAGCACGCCATAAATTATAACTGATGTGGCAGGACCTCTTGTGTCTATCAATAAATAACGATATTATTATTGCAATCCACTGGTTGAATACACAGATGCTATAGCGAGTACCACTTTGATGCATCTTGCACTGTATGATATGCTCCAGTCATCTCTTGGTACTTCAGCATTGGTGCGTTCATTGAATTAGTATTCATTCTGGAGCCATTTTCATTCATGGCTAGAGCCAGTGGCGATGTGGCTAGAGCCAGTGGCGATGTCGGTAAGACATTTGACCGCGTATCAGTATGTGCGGGGTTCAGAGAGAGAGAGAGAGAGAGAGAGAGAGATATGTGTTTATTTTCTCAGATCCTGGGCTCACCCGTCACTAACGTAGATTTCGAGTGAGGAAACTGACTTATTAGCTTTTTTCTTTCACTTTAGCAAAGTATTAAAAATTCTCTGTTACAATTAAATTGCTCTGTATTCGTACTGTTATTAAAGTTGGCATTACTAATGCTGAAATTGCTATTTCTACAACAAAAATTACAGAAATAGCGATATATTCTTAGATTTGATAAGCTATGTTGTTCGTACAGGACCGGCTCTGCTAGTCCACCCTGTGACTGATGCTGGGGAGACAGGTGTCAAGGTCTATCTGCCCGGAGGCTCATCTCAGGTTAGCATTCTGTTTAGCTGAGACTGCGGTCCACATCGCTGAGGCTTTGAATGACATTTGAGCTGTAAAGAAACTGTACAGTGTTTATATATATTTGTATACAGTGTATACAAATATATTTATATACTGTGTTATATATATATATATTTATGTTATATACATTTATGTTATATACATATATATATTTATGTTATATACAGTGTTATATATATTTATATACAGTGTTTATATATATTCTGAAACTGTACAGTTTATAATTATTCTTCGCTGACGAATTACTTTGACGTTAGTGGTTGTAGATGTAGATGTACAAATAATAATCGTAATTTATATGTATAATATATAAAGTACTTGGATGTATGAAATGGGTGTGGGGGATAAGTGATTAGGCTGGTAGTGTGTTCTTCTCTCAAGTGAAAAAGTGCTTGTGACTAGTCTACCAATTCTAGTCGATTTGTTGAAAATGACGTAGTACTCCTGGAAGGTTAATCGTGAAACTGAGGTGGTTGCTGACATTTAGTGTGGCAATTATTTGAATAATCTAGGGGAGCAAGAAAGGTATAAAGTACAAAGCTATCTTGTAATGTGTTTTTGTTTTTAATCATGGTTATAGGAAATGCATTGTAAAACGTCTATACTTATATTTAAACAGTGACATGTTTATCCAAGAATAGACCAACCATAAACAAAGCAACTTTAAGAGAGTACTGAGAAAGCATGGATAAATCACCTAAGAAACTAAATTTGTACAAACTAATGGCTACACTATGGAAATGGCTTTATGTCGGAATCAGTTTATTGGTCAATGGAATGCTCCTACTGACCGTGAATGCAGACTTAGAATAGAAATATTTGCAAATGATCTATTTTAGGATATTTGTACTGGACCTACCGCTTGGCAAAACACTAAAGGAGAGGGGTTGGGAGGAGCTGATAGAAATGCAGATATTGTCTTCAGATGTTTAAATATATATTAAACGCCTATTACATTTGTTTTAGCTTTGGTATGAGTTCGACACATATGAGAGGCATGCGGGTGGTGAAAACGTCTATGTACCTGTAGATCTCTACAAGGTCTGTCATTTGTAATTTTTATTTTTTCGACATAAAAATGTCTGCTAATAATTTAAAAACTTTTTTATTATTTATATTGTAAACTGGTATTTTGTGTATTTTGTATCAAATCATTTCTAAATTCAGACTAAAAGTTATGTTTATTGAGTACAATCGTAACTAAAACTCTGAAGCGCCTTTAGAACTGCAGAGGCAATTGCATGTAACCTAACCAGTCAAAGTTATCCCTTAATGGTGTTGAATTCTTCTATTTGAGAAATCTATTTGCTTAGTACTCTGAAATAATGGCAAGAAAATTATGACTTTAAAATTATGTTATTTTAGCCAGGAGATATCTGCATTGGTCTTGTCTTTAGAACACTGTACAACGTTGCGGTTCTATTCTGTCGACATTCTCAATTGTTCATAGTCTCATCGTCTCTAGTGTGCAGCATATAACTAATAAATTCATGCGATTGTTGTTTGTTTGATTGTTGTCAGATTCCTGTGTTCTTACGAGGTGGTAGTATCATTCCGATGTGGCAGCGTGTGAGACGAGCTTCCATACTGTCAGCGTACGATCCCTACACGCTGATTGTCGCCCTGGACTCGCAGGTTTGTGATAGAACACATCATGCTAAACATTAGCGGCTTGGATATTAGCTTGCTACTACTTCATGATAGTAGCTTGCTATATCAGGAAGTCGGCTAGTGGCCAATAAGATCAGGGTGATGTTTGTGGTTGTTTCAAGTTATTAGAAATTTTGCCGAAAGATATAAGCACTGAGGAGACGTGGCTGAAAATTTGTAAACACATGTTGCTGTGTGATGTATAGGATAACTGTTATGTATGTTGCTGTATGGGGTAACGCTATTGTTGCCATGTGATGTACAGGATAACACTAATAATAATCTAATGGTATGTTGTGTGCTGTAGGGTAACGTTAGTGCTGCTGTGTGCTATGTAGGGTAACGCTAATGCTACTATGTGCTATGTAGGGTAACGCTAATGCTACTGTGTGTTGTATAGGGTAACGCTAACGCTACTGTGTGCTGTATAGGGTAACGCTAATGCCAATGTGTGTATGGGGTAACGATAATGCTAATGTATGTGTATGGGGTATCGCTTATGCTAATTTGTGCTGTGTAGTACAGCTGTTAATGTATGTTGCTGTGTGATGTATAGGGTAGCGCTAGTGCTCATGTGTGCTGTATAGGGTAACGCTAATGCTCATGTGTGCTGTATGGGGTAACGCTAATGCTACTTGTGATGTATACGGTAACGCTAATGCTATTGTTTGTTGTATAGGACTGCATTTAATGTATGTTGCTGTGTGCTGTATAGGACTGCATTTTATGTATGTTGCTGTGAGTTGTATAGGACAGCATTTAATGTATGTTGCTGTGAGTTGTATAGGACAGCATTTAATGTATGTTGCTGTGAGTTGTATAGGACAGCATTTAATGTATGTTGCTATGAGTTGTATAGGACAGCATTTTATGAATGTTGCTGTGAGTTGTATAGGACAGCATTTTATGTATGTTGCTGTATAGGACAGCATTTAATGTATGTTACTGTGAGTTGTATAGGACAGCATTTAATGTATGTTGCTGTGAGTTGTATAGGACAGCATTTAATGCATGTTGCTCTGAGTTGTATAGGACAGCAGTTAATGCATGTGTCTGTGTGCTGTATGGGGTAACGCTAATGCTACTGTGTGCTGTTTGGGGCAGCAGTTAATGTATGTTACTGTGTGCTGTATAAGGCAGCATTTAATTATGTTATTGTGTGCTGTATAGGGTAACGCTGAAGGAGAGCTGTATCATGATGATTTCCATTCATTTAACTACCGCCAGGGAGCCTTTGTTCACAATAAGATAACTTTCTCTGGAAACACTCTTACCAGCAAGTGCGTGTGAATGTATAAATTTTAAAGTTTAGCTGCTATTACTATTATTATAGGCTAACTACTGTTTCATTTAGCTTGTTTTGGACTTGAATAGTTTTTTCGATCTCGAGAAAATATCTTTCCCGTCACTGAAATCAGTTTTGATGCCGAGTGACATCTCGTTCATAGTATGCAAAAGCGACTTTCGGCGACGATATCGTTCTGATTGAAGCTTTATAGGATTGCACTTTAATCCATTCACAAAAGGCTAAGCATTATTCGTACCATATGTAGCCTATATCTTGAGAAAAATATAGCTTATTGGGTGATTTTCCATTGCTTTTCTCAGTTCTCGGTCGTCTTTTACGTCACGCGAAGTTAACGGTTAGTCTCGGTTGGTTTATTTTCTATGTCCTAGACACTACATGGAAATACTGATAAAGCTCAATGACATGTGCCTGTATTTAGGCTCTGAGATAGGTACGACTTGATTCGTCTGTTAGACTTAAAATTGATTTATTTGCTTGTGATCGCAGAAATTTGAACAAGAAGTCATTTGAGACGTCTGTATGGATAGAGCGTGTTGTTGTTGTTGGCTTAAAGAAGAAACCTCAGAGTATCGAGTTGGCGCAGACAGGTAGTGCTTTCTATCTATGTAGTTCAAGATGTATGAGTCCCTATAAGTGTCTAGTGCCTTGCTTTAACTCTTATTTTTCAATTATGTGCTATTCAATTGTTTACATTGCATTGTATGTTTGCTATGAAAATCGAAATTTTAAATAAATAAATGTCTGGTGACTCAGGCCTATGGCAAATATTCACATGAATGTTTGACTCCTTAGTGAGCAGTAAGTCAATCAACCCACATTCTGTTTCACCAAATCACTTAAACCGTTTTACTTTAAGAGGGATTCTTCCATACAATGGTATTTATGACTTCTAAGGTGGTTTACACTTTACGTACACTATATCTTTCATTATATACTGCGTGTTGGGCCTTGAAAACTCAGCTTTTGAGTCTTTAGTTTGCTTTCTTACTACTTTCGCAATTAATTTCATTGCATTACAAATACATTACTAATTTACAAATACATTATTAATATATTACAAAAAGCAAATTACTTTCACTACTAATTTCAGATCTCCCGTACCTATGCGGGAAGTATTTCTACTATGATCAGATTGCTATATATACAGGATGTTATAAATGTAATAATATCTCAGTGTTTATATAATTATTCTTTTCGCAATAATCGTTACCGGTTGACGCTTGTGATTGCGATGACCTCACAATCACAGGATATCATAACTTCTGATGCGCCAATTGTGAGGACTGCACGAATGTGGAGATGAATTTGCTTGAAATAATTATATTGTTAAAATACTTAATTATTCTAAAATGCCTAGTGTATATTTTATTGGTTTATTGTAGGAGGTTCTAGTACTAGGCTGGACTCTACCTTCGACGCTTCATCAAATGTTTTAACAATACGCAAGCCTGGAGTCAGCATAGCCAAAGAATTTTCTATTACTCTTCTCTGATTGGCTGATATTTTGTCCAATACTTTTCTGTGATTGGCCACACTGTAGGATATTTATAGATTGGACCACTACTGATGATTAAATGACTAATGACTAAACTTAATAATGTTACGCTTGTTTTTTATATGATTTGTTGTTTCAAAAACTAAATTTAATAGTCATATACTGTATAACTTAGTTGAAATTTCCGCTGTTCGATTTATGAGAAAGTAGAAATAAGCTGTTCTAAACTGATTGCTGTTTTCATTATTTAAAAACAACATTTGTAAACACTTTAAACTCCTTGCCACTGTATGTTTCAGTCTCTTCAGCTGAGATGCAACTCACTCATTGTTTTTTTTTTTGATGTCGTACAAGTGCACGTGTATCGAGTCCATTGATCGCTTGTTACACTTTAGCTTTAGTTCGGCTTTGTTTCGATACATTTCTTGCTTTACTTTAATACATTGTAAGATTTTTGATGGCCAAGACGTTTCTAATATCATAGTTGGATGAAGAAACAGACTTTGAATATTGCTGCAGCTTATTACTGTGAACTTTTGGAAATAGATTGATCTTTATATTATCAAGATTGAAAGAAACAAACTTTTTTCTAAGCTCGTAGTTAAATTGATATAATAATACTAAGTATAGTAGCAAATTTGTGCCAGTATTCTGGTCTAGTTATTATGATATTGTACATTCAATGGTTATTAATTTATTTGTAGACTGATTTTTCAATAATTGCAAGACATGCTCTAAGTGCTTTATCCGGGCCCTAGTTAAACTGGGATTTAAGGGAATATGATGATGTTGATAGTGATGATGATGATGAGGATGATGATGACGATGATAATGATGTTGATGGTGATGATGATGATGATGCACAACCTCTGTAATAACGTCATTAAATACGGACCTCATTCATTACGACTGGAGCCAATGGTCGGCGAAAACATTAGGTCTATATTTGAAACTAAACACGTCCAATAATGTGAGTAAATCTGTAATATTTACAAAGTTTAACCATGCTTTCCATCTATAAAAAGCGTAGAAATTTTGTTTTTTCTTGCTTTACTATCATGTTTCAGTCTGTTTTGTCTCTTCTTTTTAAATATATACCTATTCAACGTCTGCTGGTAAGTGGTAAAACTCTATAAACCAATTAATTAATCCCATCATAAATACTATGCCTCTATCTAACTTTATGTAATCTTAGTAAATATACGATTTGTTGAGCAGTTTCCTTAGTGCTCTCTCAGACTCCTGGTACCACACGCAGTGTACATTTAGCCTAAGTTCATGTGGCATCAATACGAAACAGGCTTTTTTAAATTATCAGCAAGAATTACATTGTTAGCTACGAAACTTTCAATACATTGTCACGGCTATGATAGCAAGTTAAAAAGTGCAGTGTATTTTATATTAAACTGCGAAATTCATTGCATAATAATAATCTTTAACTGAGAATTTCTCAGTATCATTTATAACTGCGTGGAGACGCTATGTGAACGTTGTGTTTCTGTTGTACTGCTCAAGTTCAGTCCCGTCGATACATATATGTAAAAAATATTTATGTATGTATAATATTTTTATGTTTTAGAGTGTGGAAATTTCTGAATGGCTAGCTATTGATTGCTTAATTAAATGTGTCTCTCTTAGTGCAATGCCTACTGGCAAGTCTATGGCATATAACGTCTCCACGTTTCTCTGTCTTCCGCTTTCCTCTTCATGTCCACTTATGAGTGGATCTTTAAATCATCTAACATACCTATTCTCGGCCTGCGTCTGCCACCGTTTCCTTTCTTCTACCTTCTATGACCTCTTTTAGTAGACTTTCCCTCTTTGCAATGTGTCCTATTCAACTCTTCTTCCTATTTCTTAATACATTTATCAACTGTCTATATGAAATTTAAGTCGACTCTTAGAAGTCTTAACGAATAATATCTGTACTATGGTATCTTGTGTACAGTGTAGTCGAAGTTACATATCTTCTACTGAAAATATTAGTAGCTGTTATTTTTGTTATAGTAGACATAAAGAATTTTTATATAATAAGAATTATAGTTATAGTAGACATAAAGAATTTTTATATATAATAATTATTTCTGTCATAGAAATAAGAGTAGCCGAATTCTTTACGTGCTATTGTTGCGAGAGGAGGAATAGTTTTAAGAACTTAGTACAGAAACACTGCAGGCTTATAGAGAATTGTCAGAGAAAATAGAATTTAGAAAACAACAACGATGTGCGAGTAGATCAAATAGTGACACGAGAATCATCGTGAGGCATTTATTTATAGACGATTATACATATATGAAAACAATCCATCATAGAACCGCTAAACCACCACAAATTAATAATTAACTAAACAGAGTTAACATACTTATTAGCAAGCTATATCATCGCATTGTTACATGCAATGGTAATAATGAAACATGCTATAAATTTGCATAAACGACAAATTTTTAGTATTATATATACAGAGATAGCATATGAGTGATATCATATAGTATATCAGTGAGAATTTAACGTAAGGTTTCTAAAAGGAAGGCGATGTCACGGTTATTAAACATATATAAATAAATACACTTGGAGAAAAAGTGACAATGATGTTATAGCTTTTAGCAAGCCGTTTAAACCATCCATTAGAGAAGTCGGCATAGCATTACTATAACAGTTATATACAATGTCACAAGCTGTCGAATTTAAATATGAATATAAACTTTTATAGTAAGGTAGTACGCTACATTAGGAGTCCCAAAAATAGTTTAGTGTGTAAAACAGCTTTAGCAAAACAGTTCAAAACCATGTATTTAGAGTATATTTATCGAAACTACTGTAAAAATAGCGGAATGTTAACACACGCGAGCGCATATACCTACCCGCAAATTATTTTACGAAGTCTGACTTAGCACTTCTGAATGCTGCTTGGCTCGCCAGTTATACTGAACTCTGTCTATTATATGGCTTGGTCTATATGCACTCTAACACTTCTAGTGGCCTTCTTTGTTTCAAAGCTAAATCAGGGATAAAAATGGATTTACATTTTTATTAAATACTTTCATTCACAAGGTAACCTTCGTTTTCAAATTTAAACTTAATTGCACAACTGAATTTTTGTTTCAAAAAGGTAAATGGAATATTTTGGACATGGTCATGCAGGTATGAAGGTGTTTTAAAGCAATATGCCTATTGCTTCAGTAAACTATTGACTATAAATTTCCCATAAGTCAGTATCGAGAGACATAATACAAGTAATTAGTGCAACAAAGTCAAAACACAGTAAAATTAACAAACCCTCAATGCTCAATATACAGGCTGAAAGGCTGCTATGAAGAACATGAAACATTTTTCACAATAACGTGAGCACACGAACTCTCCATTTACTTAATATATTTACATTATTACCTTTCATAGATATCAATTAATCCGCCAATCAATCAACCAGTCTATAACAATTTAAGAAAAGGTTTTCCTGCACTCAAATAGACACAAGTAGGGCCAGCATGAGAAGAAAATCGCTCTTTTGGCACTTCATTACAAGTCGAAGCACTTATACGTACTTATCAAAAGCTTAAGTCCAAAACCTCACGACAGCTAATATGTACAAATTTAGTCGTCCTACGAAGACGAATGGTCGTTAAATCCTCAATATCTGTAAATTAATAATTACTGCAAATGTTAGCAATTGCCAACCGCTAGTAGTAAATATTAGAATCTGGACTTGTTAAGTAAAAAAAGTTAAGAATGAAGATTATTCGTATTTTTAAATGTTGACAATAATATTCACTTAAAATGTGTATATAGTAGACCTTAATTAAAGAATATAAAATAATTTAAGATGAGTTGCTTTACTATGTAATACGTAATTTAATACGTAATTTAATTTTAATTTTCAATAATTTTGTAAACATCGAATGAATTTCATGTGTTAGAATTTTCCCCCATTTACATTCAATAGCAACTGCAGTGATTTTGTATTTCAAGATCGACTGGATACGTTGTAAATGGATTTTTCACTAAAAAAGAAGTAAATTTTGCTGTGAAAAGGAAATAGCCAACAGTGAAGACACTTTCAGACCAAATTGATTAATTGTAAACAATTCTAAGTTGTTGACAAAACACTCACTAACTATCTAACATCATTAAATCGATATCATTTCGGTTAAACGCTTGACTAGAACAACAGACAAGTTGAATTTCAAAGATGAATAATTGCAAGTCTAAGGCATAACAGTTATTCATTTACGCAGCAGCATTCACAGTTTGAGGCTACCTCAACATATCATCAGTGGTTAACGTGGGAGGGAAATCAGGAAACTCAGCCACACTGGTTTTCAATTCTTCTGAAGCATCTTTCCCTGCTAGAGGCCCATATCAGATATACTAGGGACCCTGTATAATGGGGGGGGGGGGGGCCAAGAAATTTTGACAGTTCCACTAGCTCTCAATTCCCACTTTAACCACTGCATACGGCATATATAAAACTAAACAATGTAGTTAGGAGTTACAAGAGTTTCACTGAGTATCTACCGTATATCATATTTCCTAAACTCTGACCAAAAGGGAGAAAACCATTATTCGTGCAGTCAAGCAAGTTTAATAGCTTTGTTGGCAGAATAGTCTCCTTAAGCTTTGAAAAAATAGCGCAGGTTCAATTTCTTACAGAGTAAGTAACACACGTCATCTTTGAACGAAGACGTAGACATCTGGCTAAGGGAGAACAAGATAAACCACTGTGAAGAAACACAGAAATTAGAGACGGATAAGCTGTTGATTTGCCGTCAAAGCAATTAACAAATCAGCCAAGATAAGAGCCTAAAAGTCAACCAAACTGATAGCATATATTATCAAATGGCTAGGTCATCAATCTGAAGTAAAACTGCGTTTATATATAGGATAGGATATACAATTTATAACTGCCAAATATAACATATAAATTAGGAAGTAATATTTAATACGATATCAAGGTTTGCTTCCAAACAAACAAATCTTATGATAATTTATTTGCTAGGTCTCCTTAGTAAGTGAAAGAATTTCTTCCTAAAATTGTCCTCCTATTAGATTTGAAAAATATGTGATTTGAAATTACTGACAACGGCCTGTAAACGGCAACCGATATGGCTATTATGGCAACAACTAGCCTCGTAGCAGTCAGGCAATAATTTCTGTGTTTTAGACCAGTTAGTTGCTCACATTGCGGACTAACAGTTACATCGATTCTGACCTTTCATATCTAGGGTACTCGATTATCCGTAAGTCCATTTGGTACTACTGTAACTTTCCGAATTGAGCGGGGCTTTATCAAAACACTTATTGATTGATTGAATACACCAAATTATAAATTTTTGTACCTCTACAGCGGAATCTGTTGACGTCAGTATCTCTTCATATAGACTATTGAGGAATCAAAACAATGACACATAAACACATTAACTGAAACAACATCAACATCATGGTGAACATTCCAAAGTTAAGCGAGAATTGTCCTATCATTTCAAACAGAGACTCTAGAAATCAATTCTCAAATAACCGTGGAATACGATTCCCAGTACTTCACGTAAAAAGTCTCTTCTCATTAATGAACATTCACAGTTTTATGAACCACATCCTGAGCGAACCAGAGTGACCAAGAGTCAGACCATAAACTCTGACTCCTCAAAATCGAATACAGAATGTCAGCGTAAGGATATGCAGCTGAGCAAGCAACTACAACGACAGAAAATAGCGATGTCAGCGTTCACAGCTAGTATTCTGAGCTTGCAACAACAAGAAGAAGACAGAATAAAGGATGACAGTATAAGAGCTAGCATCTTGAACCAGCAACAACAACAAGAAGAGAGAATATAGGATGTCAGCATCAGAGCTAGCAACTTGTGCTAACAACAACACTACACAAAGAAGATCACACAGGTAGTCTTAAATTATGCGATAAAGTAACCTAAAGTTAAAAGACGAGTCTTTCAACTCTCTCGAAGTCCAAGAAAATCAACAGAAGTCCAGGCTCGGCGTCCTTGATAGGACAACTGATGGTCTCGACCACCCCATCAGCTGTCCCAAATCAGACATCCTCAATCTGGTGTTGAGGATCAAAAGTCCTGATCAGACATAGTCATAGAACGTTCAGAGGGTCAAAAGATCAAGAGTCCTATGAGAGGTCGTCAGTTAGACGTCCCGGAGCAGTCCTGTCGGATGAGCATTGTTACATGGGTGAAGAAGTGATGATCAAGAGTCCTATGATAGGTCGTCAGTTAGACGTCCTGGCGCAGTCGTGCAGGATGAGCATTGTTACATGGGTGAAGAAGTGCGGTTGAACTGATGACTGCTGCTGGAAGTGGACGGAGGAGCAGGAGGATATGGTGGATAGGGATAAGTCCAGGGATCATTTCTTTCCATGGCTGCTCCTCTTGGAGGAAGCCCTAAAATATAAATACAATAGGAAATATAATATTTAAAATTAATAAAATTACTTAATTTCCCCGTGTTGTGCCGAGTTGATTGAAGAATTGATCAACCGGTGACTACACGTGTCGCAGATAGTGACTAAAGCACTAAGATTCAAACCAACGTCAGAAAGGGCATTCGGCTAGTGAGCGACTAAGCTCCAGAAATTGCTACAAAAATTTAAATGAATGGAAAAGTCTCAAATAGAGGATTGGCTGAAGGATGATATGATGTAGGACAGAGAGGATTTGAGACAGTCCATTCGTGTCCCGACCCTGGTTGGACTGGGATTCAAGGGATGATGATGACTAAAATTACTTAATTATTTAATCAAACGAATTAGACGTTAAGCTTTATATTCACGTTCTCAGTATTGCAGGGGCCTGAACGAGGAGTGAACCAGAGGCTTCCCGGTTAGCAGGTAAGTGAGTTACTAAATTACAGCGCTATTATACCAAAGCAGAAGTTATAGTCATTACGATTGCAACTCAATATTTCTAATAATAGTTGCTTTGCATAAACAAATAGCTTAATAAAAGCGCACTGGACACAGATCAAAACGCTGACTTCCATCAACTGTAAACTTAATTTAAAATAAATTTGCTTTTAAATGCCACAAAGCAAAGTAACATGAATGTTAAAGATTTCATTGTAATCAATATCGAATAATTTAAGTAACCTTCATAGGATTTACATATTTTCAGAATAACTGCAGGAAATGTACAGGAAAACAAAAGTTAGACGTGAAAATCGATTTTTGGAGCCATAACAGTTAATATTAAAGTCGTCACAGAAGGATGAAATTAAATCAACTGTCCAATAGTCTATTTCCCTAACCATTTTTTTCATGGCCATCTGTAAACACACGCAAAAGGTCTACAGGTCTACGCTTATAGAAAGTTTTTAATGTACCAATTAATTGTGAAATTTACGACAGAACAATTCAAATTGTATGCACAGCAAATACAATCGCTGCCAAGAAAAGCACAATTATGTTAACACACGCAGCAGTCTCTATTTCAGACATAAAAGCTAATTAAATTACACATTACCGTTAGTTCACTACATTCAGCAGGCAAATCTCCCAAATTGAATTTGTATTGTTATTTCTCAAAGCAAATAAAGCAAAATCCTTAAAGGCCAATTAAACTGTCACGTATACCAGCTGTAGAAATGAAATGTTCTCGCGTTTAAGCAAAAACTATGAAATGAAAAACATTCCTTCACATTCATAAAATATTCATTTTCAAAAGATCTATGCTGACTTCGTTTTCAGCACAAATCAATCGGCTCTCTTAACCAAACTAGAAAGTATCTACAACAGTTTACAAATTTAAGAGCACCAATCGAAGACCCCCTAGAAGTTAGATGATGCCTCCACGGATTTTCACTTTTATGCAGACGACATGTAGCTATATATTTAATTTTCTAGACATGATTCTGACGCTAGTTTATCCCTGCGCTTTGGCACGCCTTCTCATTTAGCACATTCTTTCCTATCATCTTTAACGTTTGCTTCTTTCGATCGACGCCAATCTTCTCACTGTTTCAATAATTCTCACATCAATTGGCAGGCGTACATTCTCTTACGCATCTCCCACGATTTGAAACTCTTTTCCTCCTGATATTCTCTTAGTTCTTCTCTTTTAATATCTCTGGCAAGCTAACAACATATCTTTTTCCACCGTAGACATACTCTGTCTAACCCAACCATCTCTTAATCACCAGATGGCTTTTAGCTTTTAGAACCCTACTTTTCTTCAGCATACGTCGCTTACAGATCGGTTTGGGTTAGTTCACCAGTAAAGATGTGTACTGTGGGGACATCCCTAACAGCATCTCTGGATGAGGAAAGAGAAGTTAAAATCTTTAACGTCTTTAAACTACTATTACAATTTATTATTATTAGTATTATGATATCTATAAATTTAAGTTAAATCCATTCTTAGGTATAAGCAAGGACTTTTAGAAAAATCAGACAACATATTTACAAGAGCCGTGAATGATGAAAGAAAGCGTGAAAACACCTCAACGAAAGTTCCGTCACCTGAAGTACTACACACGAGTTTTATAAACTTACTCTAAGCATTCGAGGAGTCCAAGCCATCTGTAGACAAATTAGCCAATTAGTTTACTAAGAATCTTGTGTTAATATTGAAGAGATATTGTAGAGATATAGCAGTGCTAGAATTACGATACACATGTGTTGCAGCTTAGAAAAAAATATAGAATTTAATAAAAGAAGTTTAAATTTTCATATTTCAACAATCATATTTTACTACAATTATGGTTTTAAATGGCTTCAAACACGTTAAAGGCGTTATATAACACAGGTCAACAAAATGAAATTTTTTTTTCTCAGCAGAGATTAAAATATACTTTTCTTAAGTACTTTTTGACGCTGATTACAAATCTGTAACCAGAATTTTTCCAGCACGTATAGTTTTTGAGTTATGACCGATTCAACTTTAACAATACTAAGCTTAGAATAAACTCATAAGCATAAGTTTGTAGTTCATTTTCTTACAACACCTTTCAGTCAAAACAAATAAAAATATGCGAAACTGATCTCATTTGTCACTCACCACATCTTCTATTGTCATGGAGTGAATAGTACTTAATTATAACCGTTGTTTGTACGATTTTCTCTTGTGTGATTGGTTTGGATTATCTCGGTGCAACATCCAATAGTAGTCTGCCATCATTCTCTCATTCCAGAAGCCTTGATAACGATTTTCCATTCCTTTTATATCTTGGCGGAACCGCTCACCCTGTTCATCACTGACTGCAACGGTTTTTCCAAGGTTTTCTGGGAAGAAATCTAGGCGTGAATGCAAAAAATGAATCTTCAAAGACATTCTACCATCCATCTCTTTGTAAGCAACTAGCAAATTCTGGATTCCTTGTCTGTAGTCCGGAGACTTATTGTTTCCTAAGAAGTTTTTACAAATCCATCTGAAGGCTTGCCATGCTCTTCGTTCTGAGGTTTAGAGACTTCTATCGAAGTTTTTATCTCTCAAAATCTCCTAATCTGAGGTCATACAAAGATACCCTCCTTCAGTTTTGCGGAGCTACCTGTAGGGAATTTCTCAATCAGATATTGATATCCTCGGGAATTTGACTTTTCCATCGCTTTCACGAAGTTTCTCATTAACCCAAGTTTAATATGGAGAGGTGGAATGAAAATCTTGTTGAAATCAACTAACGGCTGTCCTTTGACACTTTCTTTTCCTGGCTCGTATGTGATTCGGAGCCGCCACTCGTCTGTGGTAGTGATCATCAGTAGCGCGGCTGTCCCACTGGCACCCAATTACGTTGATGCTACAAACATAGCAGTCCGCATGAAGATTTCGTTGCTCTCTCCATACCATACGTATAGTGAAAGGCAAGGAAGGCTTCCTTTTGTTTATCTAGTTGCATAACCATTTGAACAAGCAGCGCATATGATATGTGGCACCCAAACCTTATCTTGGTCTCCAAGTGGACAGCCGAAGTACGCTCCGTAAAGTTTTCGAATATCCTTCGTAATAGTTCTATTTTGCGACTTCAGAGTGAGTGAACCACATACAGAGCAAAATGTATGGTTTCTCCATTCTCGAGGCATATTGATTGATTTTACTTATGAATATAAACTCAAGATGGTTGTTAATTTACATAATGACGTCATGTGGAAGTTCCCAATTACAAAGACTATGAATAAAAAATTTAATCGAAGTTTGTATAGGTCAATGGTTACGTAACAAACCTGCAGAAAATTGCGAATAATGTAAAAATATAATCTGCCTCATCACAAAAACTAGACGTGATAGAGAAAAACTGCTTGCATATTTAGAATCAGCGTCGAAAATCCTACATACATGTAGATGACCCTATAATTTGCTTGATGAAAAATCACTGTTGACCAGTGTAATCTAACTACTAATATATATGTACACCTATAGTCTAATTAATTAGTCTAAAGTTCTAAACTACTGTAGACTACTGGTTTGAAGTAAGTGACAAGCTAATATATCATAAACCATATTAATCTGCAAATAATGCACTGTATGCAGTATACCTAATCAATTCTTTATCAGTGAACAATACGAGATCACAATCAAAACTAACCACAAACTTGTGTTACAACGGAGAGGGTTTATAACAGTGGGTTGCACAATACAACAAAACCGTGAGCTCTACTACATCAACGCCATTGGCACTGAACATTCACTAGCACCAACCAAATCCCATACTGCTGAATAAGAGCATAAACTTGTAAACACAAACACATGCACCGGTGCATCACAACATGCACACACACTGCTGACTACTCACTTAGACGAGTGATGCTGGTCAATTCCTAAAAGACAAAACTTAACATTTAGTAGCGTTTACTCAGAAGTCTATTAACATCCAGACAATTCTTATCTCCATTATTTCAACAATACTAATGATTAATATTAATTATTTATAAACAGACAAATGCAGAACGCTGAAGTTCATCAAAATTAAAGTGATCAGCGATTCATTAAAAATAAAAATAAATTTCCTTTTCTATTACCTCAAACACAATACTTCAATTCCATATAAACTCTTTTTTAACAAATAAACAATAAATAATAAATTGAATTTAAAATCAGCTCTATAAAACAATTAAAAAGCAATGCAACTACATTAAAGTACAATGAATAACGTCGTACGTACTCCTGCCGGCTGAAGCAGACGAATGCGGGGCAGGTCCGTCTCGTCTCGCCCCTGAAGAATTATGCGGGGGCCCGTCTCGCCTGGGAGGAGGCGAGGGAGATCTATCCCGGGGGGACAACGAGTCGTCCCTTCTGCGCATGGGGGGCATATCAAACATGTGGGGGGAGCGCATGTCTGGGTGGCGCCTATCAAACATCATGGGAGGGGGTGGAGGCATCGGGGGGCGCATGAACGGAGGGGGAGGTATGGGTCGATCTGAGGGCAGATATCCAGGGGGAGCGTATCTAGGTCGTACCATGAATGGCTCTCTAATACATACAACAAATTAGAATTTAGTGAATAGATTTATAATATAACATATAATATAACAACAATTAGAGTGCTACAGTCATCAATGACAACATCGAGCACTATTGAGACAAAATCAAGCCGGCGAGCAAAAAAAAGAAGGTCCAAAAACGGTGCAAATTCCAAAATCCAGAAATTCAGTCCAAAATAAAGAGAGTTAAAGAAAAGGTGGTTTAGGCGCAGGTCGCTGCTCATGGACACTGGATGGAAAAGAGAGATGAAAAAGATAGGTCTTCAACTGCTTATGGAACTGCTCATTGGAAAGCAAAGGCTGATGTGATTCAAATGAAGATTTCCGAAGATTGGATGGAAGAGAATTCCAGATCTGAGGTGCAGAATGCTGGAAAGAACGATTACATAGCTTAGAGCGTGAAGGTAAGCTAGGTCTCACAAGAGTAATTAACTTAGAAGACCGAGTAATAGCAGGCTGCATCACTTTAATCAAGTGAGACATACAAGTTTGTCCAGGGATGGTGATGGACTTATACGTTAACGAAGCTGTTTTGTAAATGATACGCTCTTTAATATTTAGCAAGTGCAAAGACTTCAAAATAGGCGTAACATGTGAGTACTTGGAACTACAAAAAATTGCTCGCGCTAGAAAATTCTGAACAAACTGCAACCGATCAATCTCACAGCCAGGGAGATTTAAAAACAGGGAATTGTAGTCCAACTTCGATTGCACAAGAGCAGCACTAATTGTAGCAGCTGTCTCACGTGACAAATATGGACGTATTCGACGAAGATCACGGTTAGATGGATTAAGTGCCAAGAAATTAGCAGACATCCAAGAGGATATAGACTGAAAACTTTGTTGCAGGAGGGTTTCAGCATTAGAATAGGAGTTAGGGGTGAAACAAGTGTACATTTGAGTGTCATCAGCATATAGTTCATGATCAAGAGAATGAGAAGAGATTAGAGTGCTTAGGGGTGTTGTATAGAGGTTAAAGAGGATAGGACCAAGAACGGAGCCTTGAGGCACACCATACTTTAAGTGAGAAGGCGAAGAGATGTACTCCATCACTTTCACACTAAAAGAACGATCCGTAAGATAGGAGGAAAACCAATCAAGAACAATTCCACGAACACCAAACCAGGAAGAAAGACATTCCAGAAGAATATTGTGATCAATGGTATCAAAAGCGGCCAAAAGATCAAGCATACATAATCCAGTTAAGCGTTGTGTGCACATGGCATAAACAATAGAATTGCACACAGATAGAAGCACCGTTTCAGTTGAACGCTGCTTAGTATAAGCAGCTTGATGTTTATTAAATAGGTTATTGTAAGAGAGATGAGTAGAAAGCCTCTGAAGAACAATTCTTTCAGTGAGCTTAGATATGTATGACAGATTAGATATAGGCCTGTAATTTGACAATAATTCCTTATCCAGTGTGGGCTTTTTAAGCAATGGAGTAATAACTGTGCGCTTAAAAGTGCGAGGAAATTTGCCAGTAGAGAGAGAGAGGTTAACAATTACTGTTAATACTGGAACAAGTATGTGAATACACTTCTTCAAAAGAGAGGTTGGGATAGGATCCAAGACACAATGTTTAGCTGGAGAGTCTAAAACTAATTTAGTAATCTCATCAATTGTAACTGGAGTGAGATTAGAAAGCTCATCCTTGGAATGATTCTCTACTGGAGTATGAGGAGTAGAGTTAGGAGCTGGAGTGATAGATTCTCTAAGATTGCTTATCTTATCTATAAAGTATTTGGAAAATTGTTCAGGCAGTGACTCCACAGGAGTAGAAGGAGGAGGAGAAATAGATCTATGTAAAAGATCATTAACGGTTTTCCATAAACTCTTGACATTCACAGCCTTACAGACCAAAGAGGAGTAGTCTCTTTCTTAGCATTAGCAACAGCAGTACGATAAATCTTGTATAGCATATAAGATTTAAATGGCTAATTAAGCATCCGACTTTATATTGCAGTCTAAACTTACAAAACTATTAATTATTAACCTATTACATATTAACTGTAACTTATTGTTTAATTACTTAAACTATATTAAGTCTTAACTGTCGATAACTAAGGAAGCCCTAGGCTTCAGAAAGCCAATAATATTATTAAAGTAATCTGGATTAAACCACTGCAGAGTCTAATACTTAACTTAAGAGGGCCAGAAATGGGATTACACCTGCAGCCTATAGCTAATGGATGGCAAAACCAACTGATGCTATAACTGACTTTTAACTGAACAGTATTCAACTATAATATTATTGAACTGTACTATTCAACTCTAATAGCTAACCCAAAAGGTAATGGACGGGACACAGGTCTCTCTCCAGCCATCAGTGGAGAAGTCGCTCCATTCACCACGCCGCCTTCACAACACAGCACACAGGCAACAATAATTATTTTAGTAATTAATTATAAACAATTATTTAGTGTAATTAATTATAATTAATTATGATTATTAGTAGGACAAGAAATAGGCAACAATAATTAGAAATATAGTAGGACATGAAATATAGTAAGTCCAACGTCAGAAAGGGCATTCGGCCGGTGAGCGCCTAGGTTCCAGT
Source organism: Enchytraeus crypticus (assembly GCA_905160935.1). Taxonomy (NCBI): domain Eukaryota; kingdom Metazoa; phylum Annelida; class Clitellata; order Enchytraeida; family Enchytraeidae; genus Enchytraeus; species Enchytraeus crypticus. The sequence goes on along the minus strand of CAJHZI010000414.1, from coordinate 1,054,193 downwards.
AATTGCTACAAAAATAATTTAAAATAATGGAAAAGTCTCATAGGGGATTGACTGATAATATGGTGTAGGACAGAGAGGATTTGAGACAGTCTATTCGTATCCTGACCCTGGTTAAACTGGGATTCCAGGGAAGAAGAAGAAGATGATGATGATAGAAGGATATGAAGTAAATATTTAAAGGAGAATTAAATGGCTGAAAATATATTCTGATCAAATTTAGAGGAAATATATGTTATCTGTAGACAATGTAAGCCCAACTTTTCGCTTCAAATAGGTTGGGCTTAGAGTGTACATTCACTGTGCTCAATGTTGTCGTGGACGACAGTAGCACTATAATTCGGTTGTTGTTGTTGTTATATATTCTTTCAAAATATAGAATTTAAATTAGCTTTTAAATACAGAATTGAACTGACTTCATAGCAGTCATAGATACTGACATGAAGCCTGTACACAATTAGAACAGGGACACAACGTTATAAATGTTAATAATAATAATGAACGGAGAATAATAAAATAAACGAGACACTAGACTTACTCAGTTGAGAACCCGGTCTGATGAGATCAAGAGGTGACTTCCTATCAGCAGCAGCTGCCTCGAGGCGACTCTGTAGCTCTGTTATTCTATCAAATACAATACAATCTATAGCTCTGTTATTCTATTACATACAATACAATCTGTAGCTCTGTTACTCTATCAAATACGATAGAATCTGTAGCTCTGTTATTCCATTGACTACAATACAATTTGTAACTCCGTTACACTATAAGTACAATACAATACAATCTGTAAGATCTGTTATTCTATTAAAAACAATAAAATACATTCTGTATTTCTGTTATCCTGTTAAATACAAGCACAATACAATACAATCAGTATTTCTATTATCCTATTAAATATAATACTGTATAAACTGTAGTTTGGCAATCACATTCAAATACAATACAATATAATCTACAGTTCTGTTACCCTGTTAAATACATGTACAATACAAAAGGCAGTAATACTACCCAGTTAAATACAACGCAGTAAGCTGTCTAGTTATGTCATAATATTAAAAACAATAATATATATTCTCTAGTTCTGTATTCCTTGAAATGTTCATAAAATATGCTCCATTATCCTATTAGAATACAAAACGGTCCGTAGACCTGTTCAACAATAATATAATACAATCGCTATTTTAGATATCCAGCTAAATCATAAAAAATGAAAATAAAACAGGAGTAAATAAAGCCACAATAAAATTTAGTTAAACTATGATGCAAAAACAATTTGTAGGTCTGCTATTTTGATAAAATATACGATGAAATGCAATCGAAAAATCTCCAAACGTATACAAACATTCCAATGCTTGTGAATTTTCAACCCATGATGTCCAATAAACAGCACGAATTACTTAAAAGAGGTTCAGTTGTAATAGTCATGGCAAAATAGCAGAAAAGAATCGGATAATATATATCTTTTATAGGAGCTTGCGCTATTACTTGGCGCTATCAATAGTAAAGATACGATTAACCAAGAAAAGGTTAAATAGTAACCTGTCAGGAATCAGTTAAGTGGTCTCGAAGACCGGACACGAGACTGCTATAGAAATTGTCGGAGGTTATCATCATTATTATTATTATTATGCAAATAATAAGTTTAAAATTGTAGGCCTATAGGAGATTTCAGCAGACAAACCTCTGCCGCAGACCCTGTGCCTCAGACTTTGCTTCCTTACACTCGCGCTCACTCTGTCGAGCTGTCAGCTGAACTCAGTAACAACAACAACAACAAACTATGCATTACATACACATTAATATATATAATACACATATAATATACGTGTTGTAATCTCTTAGATTACAACATGTATATTATTTTTATTATTACCGGGTTACACGTATAATATACGTGTAACCCCGCATTGTGTCCAGGCTACTGAAACAGAGAACAACCATAAACTGCAATTGTCTTAAAAGGCGACTGTGTAAGAACTGCAGAATGTAAATGGAAATCACTTCAGAAGCCACATTATTCTCAAGCCATATATTACATAGCGTGAGGATAAGGTATAGTATTTTTAGGAAGGGATTTACTAGATAATTATCGACAAAGTGGTTTTTCTGGAGCATAAAATTAGAATGTGAGTAGGAATATGAACCTAGGACCATCCACGTGGAAGAACAGTATAGCAATTCAGTAGCCTACTTTCAGCAGCTTCATTTCTACAGATACATCTTTTGAAAGAATAAGCAGAATATTATCAGCTTAGCCATGTAGGGCTTTTTGTTTTAACTTAAATTATGCTTCGAAGAGATCGTTAGTAAAACTTACCCAATGCTCATGAGCTTTCTTTTCTTGTGTAGCAATCTAGAATAATTAATACAAGAAACTTTTAAAATCGTAAAATACAGAAGCTACAATAAGCCACATAGCGCCTCTTTACAAATAAACTAATAATTATAGGTTTGATTTTTAAAGATAAAAAAGCACAAATATTTCGGTAGATAATTGTCAATGTTTTTGCACAGCCACTAATCTCAATCTAATTACGAGGTTAACTACGTTTAGAAGGCTACGGTCGATGCAGAATACAGCATAGACGCAACTATTAATTATTTCCATAAGCACTATTTTCAATATCCTCATATCTCTAACATATAAGATAAAAAGAGGAACCCTAAGACCTTACACTTCATAAATCAATCAAATTTCCAGTCTAAATTATAGTAGAACAAGCTTGCTATTCACTGTCAGGGCTAATCATTTCACTGAAAAAGTTGGACAAAAAAATTCTAGAACAGAAACTTCAGAAGAATTACTTGTAATATCAGTCAAGAATTAAAGACTTTCTGTAAATTTCTGTATATGGCTGAGTTATACAGATTAAACGATTTTTTCGAGCTATCATATTCCTGACTGAAGCCACTCTTAGCAACTGAAGCAAGATTTAATAAATTATGAAGAGTAAGGACTAAATAAACACCTGACGACGGAAATCGGCGTCAATTCTTTGAATTTCTTTCTGCAAATCTTCTACTTGCTCTCTGCAAAAATATCAGGAATAACTCAATTATAAATACATGTATAACTATAACTGAGCTTGTTAAATAAAGTAGACACTTTGTCGTAACATGAAAATCTGTTTGTCTTTTAGACCTCCACTCATTATGATTTATTAAAAACTTAAACATTTTAATTAAAATTAATTAAAACGGCTGCAAAGTGAAAACCTACAAGAACACTAAGATCCTTCAATGTACGAAGCCATTCAACAAGAGAACAATTTATATTTCACCGAAAAGTGACAACAAAAACAATTGCAATTAACAAAATCGTAATAAGCAAATAATATACTAAAGAAAGTACTTATACAACAGAAAGTACTTACTAATACAACAGAAAGTACTTACTTATACAACAGAAAGTACTTACTTACACAACAGAAAGTACATACTTACACAACAGAAAGTACATACTTACACAACAAAAAGTACTTACTTATACAGACTGACGAGTTTTTCATATTCTTTTGTTTTCTCATCGGTGTTAGCTAACTGATTAGCATTAGCCTTCTCCCTCGCCTCCTGGGCACTGATCTTCCTATCAAACAATGAATTAACCACACCATAGATCAAACAATGAATTAACCATCCCATAGTCTAACTTCATTCTTACCATAAATAGCTAGGTGAATAAATAAACTGAAAATTGTATGTGTTTATGAAGGCTTTTCAAGTAAAAGGCTGGTAAAGCTAATGTTAACGTCAGTGTCCTCACTCAAAAGCGATGTCAGTGATGGACTAGCCCAGGATTTGAACCCCCCACAGACTGATCCGCTGTCGAATATCATACCGACATCGCCACTGGCTCCAGCCAGAACAAGTGACAAATTGTTTGCCTGGTAGTAGCTAATACAAAATATTATCAGTCTATGAAGATTTCAATAGTGCTCTTAGTAGTAAAAAGTGCTAAAAAGTAGTAGTAAAAAGTAGTAGTAAAAAGTGCTCAAGACGTCTTATCATGCCTCGATTGCTATATGTGAACTTTTGTCATCATCGCCACTTCATCAAGCACAAAGCTAAGTGACAACCAGGTCAGATACACGACTAACTTTACTAGGGAATAGTCATTCTTATCAATTAGCATAAGGTTTGAACCCATCACATTGATTATCTTTTATTCTAATTCGATCACCTTATCGCTTCCGCAGAGTCACTAGTCATTTCGCAGACATGTGTAGTATTTGTTTATTTATTTTTATTTATTTATTTATTTATTGCTTTACTTCAGGCGTAATAACCCATACATGAATCTATCCCCTACAACAATGCAACAAAAACCAGAAAAGCAAATAGGCTGCGCATAAATTGAGCTATACGACAATTACTTATAGAATTAAGCATACAAAGCTATAATAAGCTCAGAACATCAAAACACTTAACTAGCATAGTATGTACAGAGTGACACTTGGATGTTAACTGAGGATTTTTCAAACATAGTGGCGGGTTCCAAATGAATTCTGTAGTATCAAGGGACGTCTAATATGCATGAATCAATGAGGCGAATAGTTCGCTCAGAACTAACTTGTTGAGATCGCGCTCTTTCTCCTTGAAGTAGTTAGCAAGAACGTCCATCTTGATGGCTGCGGCACTGGCCTGCTGCTCGGCCTCCTGCCTCGAATGGCTCAATCCTTCGATCTCTGCCTTCAACTGCTTTATCTTATCTACATATACATGTATTCAAAAATGTAACAGCTTCATAGGCGGTTGAGAGCTTTTCTCTTCGACTTTTCCTATCAACCTAATGTCCATGATCTGAGACCAACATGTAAACCTCTATTCCGGTAGTACCTTTCCATGGACCGATTAGGTGGATTAGGCTTGCACTGTTTATCAGTTGTAATTTGGTTTCACAGCGTGCGTTTGTCATAAACAACATTAGGACTCTAATCGTATTGTTGTTGTATATGACGTAAGACAGGCTTTCACCAAAGCTATAGATGATAAAAGGTATGAAAAAGGCATTTTCTTTACGAAGGGATTAACTTGTTTATACCTTCACAAAAGGCTTTGGAGCATGAAAGCAGACCAGCAGTGTGAATGCTTACTTTGGACCTTCCACTTAAAGCACGTTAGTAGAAATGATAGCATACTTGCTGGATATTCCATAGGCCAACAATAGTATCTTTATAGTATGGACACAGCTTTAGAACTTTTCACATTACAGTTCTTTTAGAATATTTCATATTTATGATCTCTATTGTCACAACAGGTGCAGTAAAGAGAGTAACGAAAGGGAGAGGGAGAGAGAGAGAGAGAAAGAGAGAGATAGAGAGAGAGCAAATGTAACAAGACTCAAACCTTCTAGTTCCATTCTGCTCTCTACCTCAGTTGACACAGCTATCTTCAGAGAATTGCGTTCTTCCTCTACAGCCTTCAGCTTAGCACTTATCTGATAATTACAACCAAAAGCAACACTACAATGTATATATTGATGTAAAGAAGTCAAGTTTAAACTACTCCTAATTATAACCATTTACTTTCACTAGTATACAGGCAATACCTTAAACTTCATATCTGATTTTCTAATGCGTAATAGGAATACTGACTACGAGTGAGAGATTAATAATAATAATAAATTGGTACTTGATTAATTATTAATATTATATATTAATTATGACGATTAATTAAGGGCAACAGCATAGATACCAATGCGCCACAGTTAAACAATATCAAGTCTGCAGTGTTGATCGAATGCTGTCAAGTTACATGTTTCAAATTGCAACAATGAAACAACACCTGCTAATAGTGACTAACATCTCACAATTACAATATTAAAAAACTAAGTCTACCATCCTTTCGACACCATACCGATCTTGCAACACACAACTGGAATTGAAATCCATGTATAAACCAATAAGTGTGACTGCGTAACTACATTCAGCTGGGATTTGAATCAGTGAAGTAATGCTTGACAGGTTTGCATGACAAGATAAAGCTGGTAAAGCTAATGTTAACGTCAGTTTCTTCACTCGAAAGCGATGTCGGTGACGGGCGAGCTCAGGATTTGAACCCAGCACATACTGAAAGATGCTGTTAAGCATGCAGTATATACTGTACATTTAGTCTTAATAAGACCTACCTCAGCAACGTCTATCATGCTGTGTATTCGTTTCTGTATTTGTTCCTTCATGCGTTTGCTTCTCGAATCATCTTTGTCTGCTTCATCCTCGTCATCAGCATCATCACTGTTTTCATCATCATTATCTTCTGCTTCTGCTTCGTCCAGATCAGCCTCAAATGACTTCAACTGTCGAAAACAGTCTCTTAAAACCTGTGTCATCAATCAATCACTCAATCAATCATTAAGTAGAACAACAAATAAATAAACGAAATAATTCATCATTCAATAAATCAATGAATCAGTCAATCGGATAATCAAATAGTAAATCTCAAAAACAAATAATTCCTCATAATCCAAGTAATCTCTCAGTAATTCGGTGCAGCTATGTTATCATACAAATTAAAAACAATAATAAGTCCCAGTAACCTGCAAAGACATTTATAACCACAATCGTTTTCCTAATACTGCAAAATATAATAAAGTGGTGAATCATAATAAACTAAGCAGAAACGAATCGTTTATAAGCAGAGAACAAGAAACAGCTCAAACATTTATACAACACAATAATAAATGTCTGCTATGAAAATCATCACAACTTACAAAATAAATCCTAAAATATATCCATTGAATTGAATTGAAACATATTTATTTCACTTTATGATACATGATACGCAAAAAATACATGAAATAAAGTGAAAAAGGACACAAAGGCCACGAAAGCACCAACATGTGCCCTAAACAAACATTGCCAAAATAGAGCATATAAAGCAGTTAAAAGCTTACAGCAAATCTCTGCATTCATTACAATCCTTTATACTATTCAGTATTCACTAATCAGTTTCCCAAGATGACAATGAGATAACGAAGTGAACCACTGGTGGTTCTGCAATCTAATTAATACCTCAATTTCACGATCACGGAACTTAATAGCATCCTGACCGGCTTTCTGCTGCTCGGTCAGCTTAGAAATCTGCTGCGTCAGCTCCTGCACCCTGTATATCACAACAAATCATCATCATCTTCCCTTGAATCCCAGTTTAACTAGGGTCGGGATACAAATAGACTGTCTCAAATCCTCTCTGTCCTACACCACACCACCAGCCAATCCCCTATTTGAGACTTTTCCATTCGTTTAAATTTTTGTAGTAATTCTGGAGCCTAGGTGCTCAACAGCCGAATGACCTTTCTGACGTTGGTATGGATTTTAGCGCTTCAGTCGCCTTCTATGACACGTGCAGTCACCGATTGGTCAATTCTTCAAACAACCCAAACACAAGACGACTATATCACAACAAATAACATAGTATAAATATCTACCAGCTTTGTCTCAATTCTTTCTTTTATAATACCTTTCACAGACGCTACTTCATAATTCTAACTAACTAATTAATTCTAATTGATTAATACTAATGTTATTATACTATGTTTCCGGTTTTGTCACTGCCAATTCGAAGGTAATTCTTATTCTGATAGTTGGCAGAAAGAGTGTTTCCATAGTTATTCAGATTGATTTTGATCGTCACAGATAACTAAAGTTTTAATTTAGCAGATTAACATATATGTATAATAGATTTTGATACTGCCTGATTATAATTATTTTAAACTACCTGATAAATTAACCTAAACATATAATGTCATGACGATGAAATGAGCATGGTCAAGTTTTTACAAAGCTGCAATGCAGTACAGCTAAGACTTGGACTAAAGACTCCAATCGTTTAAAACTGTACTTAGAAATACCATAAAAGCCTAAATAAACTTAAGCTGTTTTGTACTCTAGATCATAGTAACAAATAAATAGTGTTCCTGTCAAAGTACGTGAATGACGAAATGGACGTGACAATTTAATAATATTGTTTTAATTACTCTTATCGTAATTGCTGTAAATGAAAACATAAAAAACTACTAGCCTCTCATTCCAGCCTTCCGCCTCCAACAGAAGCTAAAATAAATAAAATAAATAAATCATACATCAAATAAGTGAAAAATTTTAAATGATGATTTTTGAGATAACTACTATCTACAGTAAATTCTAAACATTCACTATTTCAGAAAAAGACTAAAACACTACAAATGACAGACCAATGCGAACAGACCACCTATAAAATGCATGTATCGTAAGCAACCAAGTAGAAACTGAGGAAGACAATGGGAAATCACTGCAAAAAAAACCATATTTTCGATTTTCTTAAGCCAAATAGGACTCAGAAAAGCCCTGACCTTTGTGATGGGATCAAATTATATTGGTCAACAGTGTTCATATTCAGCGTGAAAGCAGACTTTGATTAGGAATATGTATCTTGGACCTGCCACTAGGCACAACGCTAAAGGAGAGATTGTAGAAAAAATTAAGTCGCAATGAATCTTTAAATGATCACAACTTCTAGAACAACTACATGAAACTCTAAGCATTCATCAGTAGTAATTAATTGCAGACCATTAGTAACTAGGAGATTAACACTTACAATAACAACGGGCCGGTATGGTAAACTAGAATCAACTCATATCTAGCACACTGCTTGAATTATATGCATTCAAGATTAAACATTTGATTTTTAATTGTAATGATTTGCTGAGAGTCTAACCAATATTTATATCACTAGATTTTTCTCAAAGTCGCAGGTGCTCCAAATCAACTGTGTAAAGAGGATGACTGTGTATATAGAGGATGAAAAGACAAGAGTTTTGATGGAAGCAGATATATTAGGCCTAGTTTCTAGTCGCTACACCGATTGTGGCATTATACCACCAGGCTACTTGACCTTCACTGCCCATTCAATCAATCAATCAATCAATAAGAATTTAACGTCCAGTTCCTCGCCATAAGGCAGTGTCAGGGACGTCATTCAGCGTCAAGGATGTCGTTCAGCGCTACTGGGGCATTTAGAATGGAGTGGAGCTTTATAAATACACTTATTATAATAAGCAAATGAACTAGAACACTACCTGATCTTTGCTGGTCTGTAGCAGAGAGATTTCTTCAGTCATGCTCTGAAGCTGAGACTGCATCTCTAGAGCACTGCTCTGAGACTCCTGCAGGGTTGTGTTCAACTGTAGTATATTATATTTATATCAGTTATTTACATTTAATTATATTCAAGTAGGCCATGTGTCTTGGATTTGACTCATTAGTGAGCGCAGTAAATTTGTTATAGTCTTTCAAAAGACGTGAATGCTATCCATGATGCACTATGAATTTAGCAATAGGCCCTCCTATCATATTAGCAGTTTGTTTTCAAGGCTGATGCATGCTTCTGAAATTCTCAAGTTTTGCACTTAGCTATGCAAGACATGCCTTAGACATGTGCTAACTGTGTGATATATACAGTTTTTAATAATTATATTAAGTGAACAGTCGTATATTGGCACAGTACAAATCTTGGAATGATATACTACACACTAAACGTTAAAAGCAGACAGATAAGTATGCCCTACTGACAGCACACTTGTTGCGTCAGGGCCAGTGAATAACACACCAACAGTTATTTGCGCATTTCATAAAAAGTGATCAAGCAAGAACTGAGGAAAGCAAAGGGGAACCAACTCAGAAGTCACTATTTTTCCTATGCTATGGATAACAAAGCCTTGGATAAGGCAGAGCCATCCGGTAAGGGATTAACTTAATGCAGTTCCTTTCCTTTGTGGCAGCATGAGAGTAGACTGAGAGTAGAAATCCTTTTACCCTAGACCTGCCAGTTAAAAGCTAATGTTAAAGTCACTTTCCTCACTCGAAAGCGATGTCAGTGACGGGGGAGCCCAGGATTTGAACCCCACACATACTGATCCGCAGTAGAATATCTTACCGACATCGCCACTGGCTCAAGCCAGTTTTTATTATTTAATATAAAGTGATCAGTCATATATTAGTACAAATCTTATAAGTGCTAATATACGAAATGAAAAAAGTTGGCAGAACACTAGAGAGATATAACTGTACAGTACAGTACCTCAAATAGTTGACTTTCTAAGAGACTCGTGTGATCAGTGGCTTCTTTAACCTTCTTCTCCAGTTGATCAATCTATAACAACAACAACAACAACACTTCTCCAGCTGATCAATCTATAACAACAACAACACCTCCCCAGCTGTTCAATCTACAACAACAACAAAAACTCTTCTCCAGCTGATTAATCTGTAACAACAACAACAACAACAACACTTCTCCAGCTGATCAATCTATAACAACAACAACAACACTTCTCCAGCTGATCAATCTATAACAACAACAACAACAACACTTCTCCAGCTGATCAATTTACAACAACAACAAAAACTCTTCTCCAGCTGATAAATCTATAACAACAACAACACTTCTCCAGCTGATCAATCTATAACAATAACAACAACAAAACTTCTCCAGCTGATCAATCTATAACAACAACAACAACTCTTCTTTAGTTGATCAATCTATAGCAATACAACAACCAACTAACAAACTAAATAATCAGTAAAACATCTGCTCATTGGCCAATCTACCAACGATAGAAATAGGTTTCCAAAAATCAACAATTCTTAATCCAAATTTAGCATCATCACAGCATATTAAATGAATTAAGTATCAAATGTCACTTAGCATCCGTTTGGAGATTTCAGAGCATTAGATCAAAATTTAAACAAATAGTCCCCCTACAATGATTCTATACTGCAACAGCTATACATAAAGTATATACTGCTGTTTCACTTTCTATGCACAGCCATTAACAAATCTCATTTTAAAAAATACCTTGCTGCAAATAAACAACACAAAATTAATCAACTAGTTTTCACAAAATTCCACGAATATTATATTTCCACGCACAAGCCAGATGCTCGAATATATGAGTATACCAGTCAAGAAATAGACCACGAGTTTCAATACAACCTGCCCCTAGTTTCTGAGACTATCTTTGCGATAGAGAAACAGTTAATAAACCTTGTAAGTTTCTAGCTTTAGCAGTCAACAGATCTTACAAGTTTCTAATTCTATCACAGTCAATAGACCTTAAGTGTTTTTAATTCTATCGCAGTCAATAGACCTTACAAGTTCCTAATTAAAGAAGTACACATAAAATCACCAGTGACGTACAGTTTTCTCGCGATCCTTCAGCGTGTCAGCCTGAGATTTGACTGTTGTCTGGAGAGTCGATAACTTCTCCGACTGTGATTCAACCGTCGATTTAAAAGTGTCGCGCTCATCCTACAGACAGAATCACAACCTCTACAGACAGAATCACAACCTCTACAGACAGAATCACAACCTCTACAGACAGAATCACAACCTCTACAGACAGAAACACAACTTCTACAGACAGGATCACAACCTCTACAGACCGAATCACAACCTCTACAGACAGAATCACAATCTCTACAGACAGAATCACAACTCCTACAGACAGAATCACAACCTCTACAGACCGAATCACAACCTCTACACACAGAATCACAACTCCTACAGACAGAATCACAACCTCTGCAGACCGAATCACAACCTCTACCACTTACAAAACTACGAAGATGTAAAGTGGAAATTGCTATGATTGACAGTAATGTATCTCATTGGATTCAAATATGTATCTCTATTAACAGCTATTATATGCTTCGTTTAAATTATAATATTCTTACGCTTTAGATCAGATAAATTATATTTTATATTAGCCAAAGTGTATTATTGGTTAAAGCTGTCGAATATTATCAAATTTTAATAATCCAATATTGCATAAATTAGCTAGTATATTGTCTAAGATGATATAATGTCTGTAATTTGTCAGACTGGAAAATCGATAGGTGCAGGAAATCCAATACTTTTGAGAAAAGAAACTGATGCTAAACAATGCTTTAACCTTCATCTTTACTTCAGCTTAGAGACTAATATTACTCATACATTAAATTGGAGAACAGTATATTTAAAACAAGACAAACAAACTTGTCTTGTCTTGTTAAAACTTTTTAACTTGTTGCAAGTTACAAAAGCTTTAACTTGCGGCAATGAGAAGAACAGAGCATTCTATAGAATGTCCCTACCAGAAGCTATCTATTACACTTTCAGAATAAACTGAATTGGTACTACAGCAAATTACAAGAAAATCAGCATTACTATGTACATAAACCGATGACTTACAGCAATGGCAGAAAGTTTAGCAGAAATATCAGCTGTCTCATCGCTTGACGTTACTGACCTCTCCCTCAGTGCTGCCAACTGTAAAATACAAAACTTTCAAATAAAATAAACTGATGAAAATAAAATAGAAATATATTGCAAAAGAATTAGTTCCACTGCACTCGCACCTATTAAAATACAGCAAAAAAATAAAATAGAAGCTAATGTTAACGTCAGTTTCCTCACTTAAAAGTGATGTCGGTGACAGGCGAGCCCCCAGGATTTGATCCCCGCACATACTGATCCGCGGTCGAATATCTTACCGACATAGCCACTGGCTCCAGCCAGTAGGCGTAGTACACATCAAAATAAACAAAAAACATTTAGGGATCTAATACCTCTGTCTTTGCGTGATCCAGTTTTTTGGTAAGATCCTCGTTATCTTGTTCCAGGATTAGCATTGTATTCTGTAGGTTAGACATTTGTTCTGTACAATAAAACAGAGTTTTTGTTAAGAAAATTTCAAATTGCGGGCCAATAAGCGAGATTACTAAAATAGGTCTTACATTAAAATAGGCTTTTCATCAAGAAGGCTCAATGCCAGCCTTCAACAAGAGTTCCCATACTGAATTCGCTTGCACTAAATTTTAAATACTTACAGATATACCGAATGAATTTATTCAAGCATTTGCCCATGCTACCTACAATTTAAACACATAAGGCCAAAAATAACAAATTTGTTAAAATAAACTAATCAAACAGCAGTTCTTCAAGTTAGAAAAAATTTTACGCACACTTTCAAAACCCCTCTCATTCGTGATTTAATAAATTGATATTTAATCATTTGATGTCGAATCATTTCCTCAGCCTTGTTGTTGAGTAAAAAATTTACTTACATTAGCTGTTAAATACACAATTTTTACATAGTAAGCTTCTCTTTCTAGTTTTCTGTCCAGTGGTAGGTCCAAGGTACATATTACACTAACATATTCCTTAAAGAGTCTTCTTCTAGCGTATGTCATAATTAACTAACCAATGAACTACACTTGCTTCGCCCACGTGAACTGCCTGGGGCCCACCAGGACACTTGTAATAATCACGTAACTCGCTTGACGTTGGTTACTTCGTTAATGACGCATACGCTAAATACAGTGCGCTAAAGCTCTAAATTTATATCAGCATACTAAGCAAAAAGTCTTTTGATCAAAGAGGACTAAGCTTAGGTAAGTTAATAAAGCTAATAACTACTTACCTAACATCTTCTGATTCTCTTTCTTGGACCGACTGCCACCAATAACCTACAACAAGATCATGAAGAACATTTACACATCAGGAACTGATAACAAGCAGATTGCATTTATTGCAGTATCACTCCATTAAAGCAAGAAATAAAAGCATATATAATGAAATGATCACTTAACGTTATTTGGTATTTGCAGTAGTGTTATAGAACAGACAGTCATTTGCAGTTAAGGCAGTTTAAAGGAATGTTTCCTGAATACAGTAACTATCCATTGCTGACCAAGGAAAAGATAAATTTGTCATTATTCAATCCATAATTGTTATTATAATGGCTGCAGCAAGGTACACTTAATATCTCTTCAGTGCACTGCCAAGTGGCAGGTTCAACATACATATTCATACTCAAAGTCTGCTTTCTCGCTCCATAAGAGCACTCCTTAGATCAACATGTTAATCCTTTCACAAAGTCTATGCCTTATCCATACCTTATGTAGCCTATAGCTTGGCAAAAATATGGCTTCTGAGGTGGTTTCCCGTTGCCTTCCTCAGCTATGTGGATTAATTACTATTTAATCCTGGGGAAAATATTTCGTGGTGAGGTGGGTCCCCCCTCTTGCCATCCTCAGCTCCTGCCTTTAGTCGTCTCTTACGTACACGCGGCAGATCGTTTGCGGTTGCCCTATTCTGCAGTGGCCCAATCACACCGGAGCACAACACAGGGAACACTTAATATATGCTCATTTAACGAATCTAAATAAATAAATTAAACACAGCGAATACTAGAGAGGAAATTGTATATAAAATCGATAGTTACCTGACTAAAGGTTGCCTTGGACACGACAATCAATGATATAATACTGAGTAGAAATACTATGAAAGCTCTGGGTGGACTCATAGAAAAAGGTGCTTTGAGAAACACTTGCTGAGCAACAGGGGGCAACTGCATTACACAACAAAATACAACAAGTAGAGGTAATAGTAAGATGTATATTAAGCGGATAAATAATGATAAATTCCGATTAGCCTAGGGTTAAATATCGAGTCATTCTGGCAGCAAATTCAGCGCTACAGCCTGCTGATTACTAGAACTAGGAATCCTAAAAACCATATCAGGAATTATCTTCCTGAGTAAAACATTATCACAAACAGAGCAGAATATTTACTATAATCCGATGAAGTGAAGATGTTAATCTAAAAGAAAAATAACTTTTCGACATACACTAGTGAGAAGTACTGATACAATAATGTTTCACACTAGAGTATAACAAGAGTGTTGAATTCTAGAAGTTTCTCTGCTATCCCTTTTAGATGTGCAAAGATTATTCTAAGCTATGATTTCAATTCCATGTGCTCCCTTAATATATAGCGTGTCGTATTCAACCAGTGTGCCATTTAAAGCGTCTGCACCAGGCAGAGCAATCAATCAATAAGGACGTAGTCACTGAAGGTTCGGTTCTTTGTCAAGAGGCTAGGTCAGGAACATCAGGCAATCTGAAGGAAGCATTGGGAAAACATCAATACCATCATGATGGCACAAACAATAAATATTGAGAGACAACAGGAATACTATTAAGCACTAAGAGACGTCAAGATTACATGACTGTACGTAACAAGAGAAAACAAAAGTAACACAACAGTAAATAATAAAGAGCGATGAGATTATTACTGACCGACATAATTAGTGATTCAATCATTCTGTCGACAGGAGACAAAAGCTCGTCGACTGTGTCCAACAAACCGTCAGCAGTGGAATCCTTATTTGCTCTAACAACTCCTCCACCTACCCGCTCGTTTCCAGCTCTATCTTTACTGTCTGCAGCTGGACGAGTGGCCTGAGAACTAGGCTGTGGTCTAGCAGCTGCTTCTGAAGCACCTGAACTAGGCTCAGCTTTGTTATCCTTCAATGTTCCCAAGGATCCATCACTGAGAGGTGAAGCAATTTTATTATCCACCGGTGTGGCTGATCCAGTGTTCTCCGTAGAACTGACTGTGGGCTTTGATGAATCAACCTTGATGCCTTCTGAAGCCACACTCTGTTCTTTCTGGACTACAGTCTTATCATCAGAAGATAAGACAATTTTGTGATTACCCAGTGGCACCTTACCATCAGGTACCCCACCCTGTGCCGCAGCATCACCAGTCTTCACATCTCTGCCACCACCTGGGACTTCAGGAGACTGCGGAACATTTCCACTTGATGACTGACGTTTTTCAGGACTCTTTAAAATTCCATCTGCATCAAAAACATTTTCAATTTTTATGTCTACATTAAGAGTATCAACTTCTATCAGCCTTTGTACTTCTTCCCAGGATTGCGATTCTAATTCCATTTCTTTTTCATGCTTTAATCTATCTTTCTTTTGTATTTCTAATTCTACATCTTGCTCTTTTCTTAATTTATCTTCCTTTTGTTCCTGTCTCGCTAACTCAGCCAATCTCTGCTTTTCTAATTCTGCCTGCTTTTCACTTTCTAATTGTATCTGTCTTTGTCTCTCTAATTCTTCCTGTTGTTGTCTGTCTACTTCTGCCTGTTTTTGTCTCTGTAATTCTACTAGTCTTTGTTTTTCTACTTCTGCCTGTCTTTGCCTCTCTACTTCTGCCAGCATTTGTCTCTCTACTTCAGCCTGTCTCTGCCTCTCTACTTCTGCCTGTCTTTGTCTCTCTACTTCTGCCTGTCTTTGTCTCTCTACTTCTGCCTGTTGTTGTTTCTCTACTTCTGCTTGTTGCTGTCTTTCTAGTTCTACCTGTCTTTGTCTTTCCACTTCTGCCTGTCTTTGTCTATCTAATTCTGCCTGTCTTTGTCTCTCTAATTCTTTAGAATTTGGGTCTTCTAATTCCGCCAGTGTTTCCAATAGAACCTGCTCTTTTTGCTGCTGTTGTTGTTGCTGCTGCTGTTGTTGTTGTTCCAATAGCTGCTGTTGCTGTAGCTGCTGCTGTTGTAATTGTTGCTGTTGTTGCTGCTGAAGTAGTTTGAGTAATTCCTGCTGTTCCTGTTCATGTTCAAACTGTTTAATTTGCTGTTGTTGTTGTTGTTCTATCTGCTGATTTTGCTGCTTCTCTAAACCGCTACCATCCAGTGTAGTACCTAAATGTACACAAACAACAAGTTAAGCTATTAAGTTATACTCAAAAAGTAGATGAAATACCTTTATGTTATATTAACCACTCAAGATAACCTACCAAAACTGCAAGAAAAATTACAGATTTTATTGTAATTATTAAATTTCACAACCAACAAATTCATGTTTACAAGATTTACGAAGTTATCATTTCTTTTGTGTCACTTTTTGCTGTCCTCATTCAACTGCAACAATATACTTGCACATTTGGCCACCTAAGACCAATACATGATATCTTTTAAATTGATGTAAAGATCAAGTTCATGAATATTCAAAAATTATCAAGTAAGTCAATTTTAAAAAGCACAATCACACAACGACATATAAAAAACCTACAGTAGTTTTAAATTGTTTTATAATTTCTTATTTAAATTGTGTGAAATGTATTACAATTATGCAAAATATAATGAAATACGTTCAGAGCACACAGTGTTTTACTCATAAAAATTGATTGAATTTTTTTATTTTAATTTTAATCATGTTAATTTAAATCAGTTCAATTTAAATAACATAATTTGATACTAGAAGTTAACTGATTTTTCAAGAACTGTAGAAGATTTAATCTAGTCTTTAAAGATTCAATAGTAAACCTTCTAAGCATAACTTATACAAAATACATATACACAGTATCTTAGACTTTAACTTAAACTTATATATCTATATGTATATAAACTTTTCAATGAATGCCATTTATGTCAACATTCAATTTGATTTAAAATTGCAATAGTAAATAAAATTTTGCTCAAATCAGAATTAGTGGGTCTTTTAAGTAAATACCATTTAACAATAGCATCCATTACAGTAGCAAGTGCTGCAATCAATTGTAATATTGCATGTTGACTAAAGAAAGAGAATTAGTATGTCTATACAGAAACCTTTAATGCACAAGAGCCATAAGCTCGTTTCAAACATCAATACAGCAAGCATCGCAAGAAAGCATAGTCACCAATTTCCCAGATACAACTTACAAGTATTACCGCGTTTAAACCCAATTATAGCAAAATCATTGCCAGGTTAATATCAATGAATATTTATGCCCAACACTAAATTTTGCATATTACCACTATTCAGGCATATGAAAACAATTCCCTTTTATATTAAGCATATTGCAATATTTAGTTTCATAAAAATCAAATCATCTTTAACTCTTCAGAGCATATGTTCTACTATAATCGTTACTACATGCACTAAGCCAAGCCAAAAACCTATCATACCGGTATGTCATTTGGCTTTCAGACTGAGGATCAGAAGGTACAAGGTTCAAATCCTATGCTACCCCAGGCTGTTTTGAGCCAGGAAACGGACTTTATAATCATATTGAGCGCTACAGTATAATATAGAGAAAATCATACAATATAGTCGATGCACAAACAAGAGATACATACCACAGTGATATCATTGAGCAGCTATATCCACAGCAGCAAGTACACAGCAACAGCAGCAGCAAAGCAGCTATCGGTGAAGCAACATCATCAGTAGCAACAACAAAAGCAGCAGCAGCAACATCAGCAATTTCACCTGTCCCTTCCATTTCTAACAAGATCATAAGCGGTGCTAATATTAACTCTTGAGATGCCTGTAACTATACTTCAATTATTCCATGATTGTAAGCGGTGCTAATATTAACTGTTGAGAGGCCTGTAACTACACGTCAATTATACCATTAAGATACGTGTAACTAACTATACGTCAATTATAACCTTCTTCACTGCACACAGATCAAGAGTTTAGTATTCGAATCAACCAGAGCCTCAACACTTTTCAGTCCACATTTTCATGAAGCAAGCTGCAGCAATCTTTAACTAGGAACTTTTAAATCGTTAAACCTTTCCCCATTTGATTAAAGGTACATGAAGCTTTTATTAATTCATACAGAATAAAATTATTTAGATATTATTGAAAATGCATGGCATTTTATATATAGAAGACCGTATATAAACTGTATGTTTGGAATATTTAAGACTGTATAATGTATATATCTCAGAACCAATATAGTTTAGCATTTGTTACATAAAGCCTAATTAAAACTTACACTTTTCTAAATCTTCTATTGTAAAGAATATCAAACAAATAATAGTGACATTAATGTTAAATCATTAATATTATATTAATATTATATCTAAACAGAAATTTATAAGTTTCTACATTTAACTGCTTGTTTACATTGTTAATATAAACTGATATATGAAAGGTATCACCGTTAGAACTGAATTCAGTGAATTCATCCAAAAAACCATTTGATCACTTGGTGTTGTTTCTAATGTTCACAAATTACAAATCAGTGCAATAATACAGCCATTAGTGAGATATTAATAAGTTGTGAAATCAGACAGCCTGTTATTACAACATTAGTAACATAAGTACAATCCAAATAGTTAATACATGCCATTTAAAGGAAGCTAAGTACTGTTACAAATAGGTTATACAATTTTAAAACTAAAGACATTATTTCAATGTTAACACAATCTATCAATATTATGACCATTCAAAATACACAAAAAATTAACATTCTTAACAAATATATTATCCAAATGTGATATAAAAAATAAAAATATCTCTCCCCCAATATAATATTCCAAAGTAAAAGCACAATAAAGTTATCAGATTATTAAAGTTCTTCAATTTACGACAAAATTTCAAATCATTCGGTGCAAATAGTGCAGTGTAAAATAAGCATCGTACGCTAAGGTAAAAACCAAGATCCAATTGACATCGCACTTGGTATATAAGCAACAACTTTTATACGAGCTTCTTCAGTGCGAAATATCTCTACGTGCACTCAGACTACTAATTAGTGTCTTTCCCTTCCAACTTTTAGGTCTACATTTTTACAACTAGGAGTCTGTAAATAATGTTACAGCGGTATAACTAGAGAGTAGCTCTTCTTTCTGGGCAAATTGCGTATTTCAGAGTCAAAAATAAACAAATGCCAGACACCCTCAATTGAAAGCTTTAAAGATGGTTCATGTTCAATGCAATGCAGATTGGTCTGGGTGAATTGATCTGTAGTGATGTGTGCTGTTGGGGATGTCCCTGACATCATCCCTGGATGAGGAAACGGACGTTAAAACTTTATTATTTATTATTATTATTATTAATGAAACATGAGCATTTCAACTCTATGATTTTCCTTACTTCTCATTCCCATACCATAACTTACACTTACATGTAATTCCTTCATTAAGTATCAAATTCCCTGATATGATATAAGTCAGAAATATGACATCTGTTGATACCGAGTAAATATCAACTGTAGCCGATAAAACTTACCATTAGAATATTCAAAATGCTACAACCTACAGGAAAAGACACAAGCTGGAGTTAGTAGCCTTTTCTAGCAAATAATCTGCATCTGATACACAATTTATTTCATGCACATTTTCTATAAAAATCCCCAATCAATCTTATATCTATATACCAATGTGCATTTACACAAAATCACAAAATGTCATTAATTCAAAGTTAGCTTATTGATTACAGTGACATTAAATTATAGGTAGCAGAATTAAACTAATTCTCACAAATCACAATATTTAGGTCTATAAAAAGCTTCAAGCAGTTAAACCGCAGAGATTAAACACTCAAAACAATCCTTCCAGCATCTCTAAGCAGACAATTAGCTCCTGCCTCATGCACAGTATACTCTCAAACCCATGCAGACAATCAATCAATTCTTAACCTGATTTATCCGGCTTGCCATCAACTTCCAGCACCGGCTCATTGTCTAATGTTGAATATTTTTCCAATGTATCAATATCCTCGCCCGGGGTATCAGCATCGAATGGATCGAATTTCAAATGGAATTTGTTTGCTTCAGCTTGATCTTTACTTGATTCTACTTCAAGTTTATTTGCTTCAGCTTGATCTTTACTTGATTCTACTTCAAGTTTACTTGATTCAGTTATATTTTTACTCGATTCTATTTCAAGCTTACTTGATTCAGCTATATCTTTACTTGATTCTATTTCAAGCTTACTTGATTCAGCAATATCTTTACTTGATTCTACTTCAAGCTTACTTGATTCAGCTATATCTTTACTTGATTCTACTTCAAGCTTACTTGATTCAGCTATATCTTTACTTGATTCTACTTCAAGTTTATTTGCTTCAGCTAAATCTTTACTTGATTCAACTTGATGTTTATTTGCTTCAGCTAAATCTTTACTTGATTCTACTTCAAGTTTATTTGCTTCAGCTAGATCTTTACTTGATTCTACTTCAAGTTTATTTGCTTCAGCTAGATCTTTACTTGATTCTACTTCAAGTTTATTTGCTTGAGACTGATCTTTACTTGATTTTACCTCAAGTTTGCTTGATTCAGTGAGATTTTTACTTGATTCTACTTTATGTTTATTTGCTTCAGCTAGATCTTTACTCAATTCTACTTTATGTATATTTGCCTCAGCTTGATTTTTACTTAAATCAATTTGAAGTATATTTGTTTGTACCTGACCATCACTTAATTCAACCTGATGGATAATTATTTCAGATTGATCGTTATTTGATTCAACCCGTTGTTTATTATCCTGCTTCTTTATTGTATCTTTCATGTGATCATGAATATTTTCTAAATTAGGCGACTGCAGTAATGTTCTCATCTTTCCACCAAATTCTTTGCCACTCTCCACATTTAGAACGCTGACCGACTCAGGACTAGTGTCTTCTGAATTTCTGATACTATTTACATTTATTTTTCCATCCAGTTTACTCTGCTGCAATATGTCTGAGTTATCAGATTCCGTCAGATTACCTGTTATGTCTCCTAATTCATTTCCATTGTAACTGAACTGAGAAATCTCAACAATGTCAATGCTTGAGCCTTCCACTGATAAACTATTGTCATTGAGAGCCTTCTTACTGGCACTTAGATCCACAACATTATACACTTCGTTCTTCTCTACCAGAAGATTATGTTCACCAACCCTATAGTCAATAGGATTACTGGTTTCTATAATCGAATCTTCAGCTTTCGCAGCTTTACTATTATCTTCAGGCCAAGTTTTCTTCTTTACAGTAGAATCAACTACATTATCGTCAATGTGAGAACTTATAATATTTGCACTGCCATCCTCAAAATTATCAAAATCAAATTCTGCCTCCAGATAGTTTTCAACATCTGACTCAAGTGCAAATAGGTCTACATCATCATTAATGTTGTCAACAATCTCCCGAGTTACATCACTAAATGAAAACATGCCCTTGACTTGATTATGTTCAAAATTATCATCATCATTTACTTCTTCATTTATGACGTCATTAACACTTTGCTCAGCAGTCACTTCATCTGAATTCGACAACAATCCTTCGCTATCAAATATTTGAGAATCTGACTTTACAACAGAAGCATCGTCCAACATTTCATCGAAAGAAAGCTTCGTATTTCTGCTGGACTCTAGCAAACTGTTCAATTCTGCAACAAAACGTCACAGTCCTAAATGATATTCTATAACTCTAGAATTAAAATAAAGCGTAATAGTAGAATAAATATACGGTACATAAAATGTAGTTTTAATACCTTCTGTTTTTTGTTCTAATAGCAGTGTCAGGAATGTATTTAAGTACAACAACCAGTGACTAATATAAAAGTTACATCCATATCGTTAAATGCATTCCATGGAAAAAATTATATGCTTACATGATTACCAAACAAATCCATATAGGCTTAAGAAATAAAAGTGATTTGCCACATCGAAATTTAAGGTATCCCATTTGCAATGTTCTTCCAACAGGCAGGTCTAATGACTAAATCTATATAACATTATACTCAATATTAAGTGAATACTAAAGATCTACTTAAGGATTCTTCACCAGAGAGCAATACTTAAAATGGTGCTCAGGTCTAAGCAAATTAGAACTTCTGAAGTGGTTTCCGATTGCTTTCCTGTTTGGCTTCTATACTGGGAATGACAAAGGCTCACATGCCATACACTAGGTATAAGCTATACATTATACAACCAAAGAGATACAATACAATACACAATTACATTTAATTCAAGCTACAGTAATTAACTACAGTGTATATGGGATATAAAGCAATGCAATATTTGTGATATACAGTATACATCTTAAATACATGAAATAGCGCTCTCCCAGCTCTCTCCCTCGTTTTAGTATTCCTTGAATAGCAGCTAAACTGGTTGAAGGCACATATTTCCACTTTCACTCAAATTTAACTCTGAGTAATGAAAATTTCTTGGATGCCCAATTAGATCTCATCAAAGAAAGCATGTCCTTATCATCCCCTAAATGCTAGCTAAAGAAGACTTTAACTAGACAAGAAAACCTAGATCTTCTGAGGTTATTTGAAATTGTCATTATTATATTTTGCTTAGTACTTAGTCATTCGCGACACGTACATTAGCCAGCAAAGGTAAAATGCTCTGTAACTCATAACTAGGAACTCCTACAAAACATTAAAATGCGTTCGAGACACGAAGTTGACCTTAAACTGGAAACTAATTAGCTTCAACTTTAAAAAATAACTTATCAAACAAAGACAATTATAACAGCAGTATTTCAATATAAAATATACAACGGTTGAACACAACATAAAATCAAATCATGCTAATATTCAAAAACCCTAACCATCCAAATCGGTCGATTTTTCGTGTCTCAATGGATGAAGACTTCTCCTTTTTATAAAACTCTCTCTCATTTTTCTAACAATATCCTCTTCTGACGACAAAGGCGAGGGTGCTGAACCCAATGAAGATAAACCATCATCAATATCTACACGACTGCCGGCAGGATTATTGACTTGATTTTCTGTTGATTCGAAATCTCCTTCCAAGCGTTCTAGAGCTTCATGTTCTTCGAAAGTTCGCGAAATAAATTCATCTAAATTTTCATTTCCACCTAAAACTTAATTGTTGAATAGAAGTTATGCAGTGTTAGTTAGCAGAGCATCTAGTTGAAACCACTTTACAGAGCCAAAAGCATAAAATCACGTTTTGTTTAGTAATCTAAGAGTATCGTATAATAACGGATAAAGTTAAAGAGATGAAAGGATTTTATACAATTAAATTGTAAATAAACATAGTATATACAATCCCAGTGTAACTAAGGCCAGGATGCACTTTCTAACATTGGTTTGGATCTTAGTGCTTATTACTATTTAGATCTTAATTCTAATTGAATAAAATATAAATATATAACTATACTTTTAACCAAATATTATCACGCTTAAATAACAAATTATTTGCTTTTATTAATAAATTAATAATGTTACAATTTTTAATTGCACCCTAAACCAAGGAAAACAATTGTGGTAAAATATAACTGAAAGTGAACAAAAAATACTAAAGTATATCGTAAAACAGGTATCGACAATTTATTACTGAAGCAAAACTGTTAAAGCACAAATCAAAAATAATTTTTTAAATTAAATTTTAAATACTGATAATTAGTGAAAGCTAAAAGTGAATAAAGCTGACCATATAATATACAGCAGACAATACAGTGCAAAGTCTTCCACAAATGGTTAAAGTATCCAAAATCATATTTTGTTATAGGCAATAGATATTTTCTGAACATAAGCAAAGGTCACGAATTTGTATAACGCATATATTACCAGATGGATTAGATAAGACTGAACCAGGATCAGGAGGAACTGCTGCACTACTGGACTGCTTCTGGGATATATCTTTAAACAACGCAATACAATTCAAAGATCAAACAGACATCCCTCATAAATCAAGATTATTTTGTGATATTAATTAATTGATTAAGCCTTTCACATACATGCAGTAGCACATATACATGTAAATATATATACAAGTATATACACATAAATATATATAATACAGGTATATATCCTTATATATATATATATATATAT
Organism: Enchytraeus crypticus; assembly: GCA_905160935.1. NCBI lineage: Eukaryota > Metazoa > Annelida > Clitellata > Enchytraeida > Enchytraeidae > Enchytraeus > Enchytraeus crypticus. Next base: position 1,029,809 of record CAJHZI010000414.1, on the reverse strand, counting down.
ATATATATATATATATATATACAAGTATATACATATATATATATATATAAGGATATATACCTGTATTATATATATTTATGTGTATATACTTGTATATATATATATATATATATATATATATATATATATATATATATATATATATGAATAAAATATAAATATCTCTTTCTAAAGACTTAGTAAGTACTATCGATAAGGTAGGCCTATGTGTAGAACAACAGCATTGCTACAATGAACATTTTTTTATTAGAAAGACATCGTACCAATTTCTGTATCATCTATTTCTGGTTCATCTGCGCTTACAGTCTTAATCCCAGGTTGTTGAAATACTGAAATGAATTAACATTTATAGCATTAGTTTATTGTATTCATGCTACCGTTAATTTAGAGCAGTACTACAGTTGTACAGTATAGAAATACACTTTTGACAAGCAACAATTAAATTTAAAACTTACAGAAATTTGTGATTTCAAATCTATATATAATTATGAAATTCTGAATTAAACTAAGAAGTCAGAATTAAACTTCTCAGAATTATGTTTACCTCAGAGTATGAAATTGTCTGCTACTTTTGAATTAAGTTAAAAATTATGAGTTACTGGAGAATTTAAGATAAAGACATGTGAAATTTTAAAGATCCATAGAAACTATTAAATACTGATAGTTTTTCACATTTATCACCACTAGATCTTAATTGTTCTGTTGGTTAGCTATTTGAATATCCAATAGCCTGCCTCACATAAGTCGTAGATTTTAAGTTGTTGGGCTATAAATCTGGAAATTAATTGATTTAACAGGTCTTAATCTCGGAATCACTTATTTAAAATTACAAGCAGTCATGTGCTTAATGACTTATCTGAGAGTACATCATATAAACGACCCGCAAAATCTCAGAATCACTCATTTAAAATGACAAGATATTAGTCATGCAATGCTGTATATAAAGATATTTATCTACTCTAAGTGCCTTTCCTGTTCCAAGCCTGGGCGGTCATGATCATTCTTCCATATGTATCTGTTCATTGTTGCTCTGGAGATATCTATATAGATTGTTTTAAAGATATCTATATAGATTGTTTAAGTCTGAAGTAACTTCTAAGAGATATCATCAAGCTCCCTTTTCTTCTAGCAGAGGTGCGATGAAGTGGCTTCATGAAATACTTTGGAATAAGGAGATTGAATATGCTCAGTTAGTGAAAAACAAATGGTTTTAAGAATACAAGAAATTTAAACATTCAATTTGAAAGGAAATTAAAATAGGTTTCCAATTTATCTCCCCACAAACACCTGCCACCTAGTTATTTGGAATTTAGTGAAATTATCAAAATCAGTGACAACATTTAAGGTTTGCTTGTTATACTAAACGTTGCTAATATTGTAATGGCATTTGATTAATAGCCGACAATATTTTATTAGAAACAATAAATGCAATTGATTAGTGAATAACATATAGTAATAAACGTTTTTCTCGATATTGAATTTGCAACCTCTTGGACAATTTTGTTTTTTGCTCGTTCATCAGCATTGCTTTGGCTCCATATTGCTTAATGTTGTCATTGACTACAGCACTAACTTTGTGTAGTTGTAATATGATTATATAACAATATTAATATATTTATTTATATACATATCTTTGGAATGAATTTCTCGATTTTGGAATTTGCATCGTTTTTGGACCTCTTTTGCTCGCCATCTACGATTTGTCTCAATAGTGCTCGATATTGTTATTAATGACAGTAGCATCCTAATTGTTGCTATGTTATGTTAGTGGATTATTCTTAATTTTGTAAAGCAACAGAATACAATAAGCAAATAACTAAGCTCATCAGTTGTTTAGTTACTTACAAATATCATTAAATATTTTATGACAGAATTAATAAACACACGAATTACAAGATAAACTATATCAGTTTTAGGCGTTTATACCTATTAATAATGACAATAACAAAATATTCAGCGACATTGAGCGATAATCCATTCCGGCCATTTTCTCACACGTCGCTATTATATTTTGTTTCCGGCCAGACCAAAAAATGGATCATTCTTAAGACGTTAATAAGTGCGCAGTGGTTTGGATGTACACCATTTTTACCACTGCGAAATGTAAACACTCAGCTGCTTCAATGTAAACACTCAGCTGCTGGAAGCCTTCAATGTAAACGATCAGCTGATGGAGCAATTTCACTTGACATCTTGAAGGGACATCCATCTTGTTGTGTTACTACCTTTATGGATTTTGATCATTTTCGTGCGTATAGATATAGAACACAAAAAAGAAAATGTACATGTACGTATTGCATTGTAAAAAAATTGTTCAAGATTTATTAGTTACACTGCGTATACACAAAGAGTTTAAATATAACTAATTATTTATTTCTAACTATTTTATATTATTATTTGAATGTCGCAATAGCGCACAATAGCGTAGTGGTTAGTGGTGCAGATAAGGTATTGAAGTTTTAAAGTGATAGACCCTAAAGTGAATTGACTGTAGTGGGTTCGAATCCCGGCCTCGCTGTTCAGAGAGTAATATATCGAACTGGACTGGTTACACGGAAAATGAAATAAATTGCCTAACGGTTTAAACATGTGGTATTAATAATTCTCTTAGTGCACTGCCTACTGGCAGGTCCATGGTACATAACGCCTCCACCCTTCACTGTCTTCCGCCTTCCTCTTCATTTCCACATATGAGTGGGTCTTTAAATCATCTAACATGCCTAATCTCGGCCTGCCCCTGCCTCTTTTTCCTTCCATTCTACCTTCTATGACCTCTTTTAATAGACCTTCCCCCCTTAGAATGTGTCCTATCCATCTCTTCTTCCTATTTCTTAATACATTTATCAACTGTCTACCTGTGCCAACTCTCTCCAGGACTTCCTCATTTGTAACCTTTTGAGTCCAGCTAATCCTCTCCACTCTTCTCCAAATCCACATTTGCAATGCCTCCAGTTTCCTAATATCTTCTTTCCTTAAGGTCCATGTTTCACATCCATACAATAGCGTGGTCCAAGCCAAAGTTTTCACTATCTTTATCTTTGTGTCTTTCTTTAGACTTTTTGTTAATGGTTCTTTTCTACTACCCAAGGCCGCTTGTGCTTATGCAATCCTACTGCATATTTCTGTCTCACATTTCCCATCATCGGTTATAGTATGACCCAAATATTTGAAACTCCTTACCTGTTCCAATTTCGTACCATTTATTGTGATATTAACTTCACCTTTATTATTGGACACTCTCATAACCTTGGTCTTTTTTATATTAATCTTCATGCCATATCTTAGGGCCGTACCATTCAGCCTATCCAATATCTTCTGCAATCCAATCTCGCTGCCCGCTACCATTCCTTGGTCATCTGCAAATCGTATATCTTGTAACAAATTCCCTCCTACTTTTATTCCTTCTTCCAAGTCTTCCATGGCTTCCTCCATCATTGCCTCAGCGTAAATGTTTTTAAGATATTAATCATCGTTATCCAATCAATCCTGTCAAAGGCCTTCTCGAAGTCTACAAAGCATACAAAAACGTAATTACCATATTTAAGCTTCTTTCGCAAAGAACCAGCATTACTCCTATTGCTTCTCTTGTGCCGCATCCTTTCCTAAAACCAAATTGTGTATTGCTCAGTATCATCTCTGCTTTCGACTGAATGCGATTATTTACTATCTTTAATAAGATCTTCGATGCATGAGGTATTAAGCTGAATGTTCTGTAATCCGAACACTCCACAGCATTGGCTTTTTTGGGAATTGGAATCATCACTGACTTGGTAAAGTCGTCTGGCCAAATATCTATATTTTACACTTCCATGCATACCTCCATTAACTTTTTGAGTGTTTCTCCTTCCAACATTTTCAAGAATTCTGCTGGGATTTCATCTATTCCGGCTGCCTTCCCCTTCTTCATACTGTTAATTGCAGAATAAATTTCCTCTTTCATTAAATCGGGGCCCCTTTTATCGTCTTCTATGATATTCTCTTCTTCTATTTTAAAATCCTCTTGAACTGGTTTCCCAGCCTTACCATACAATTTCTCTACATATTCTCTCCATCTTTCTTTTACTTCTTCCAGCTCAGTCTTCAATTCCCCATCTTTACCGATTATGCTAATGTTCTTTGCATCTCCTTTCTTTTTCTTATCGGTTCTTGTTAATATCCTGACTTCCTGGTATAATAGATCCGACCTCCCTCTTCTATCATATTCTGCTAAATCATTACACTTTTCACTCCACCAATTATCTTTTGCTTTATCTGTAATTCTTCTGAGTTCACTGTTTAAGCTTCTATATTTCCTTCGGCCATGACTGATGTCAATACTTTTCCATTTCCTCCTTTCATCCATTTTGTCTAGCATCTCGCTTGTGATTCAAGGTTTTTTTTAGCTGTATTTGCTTTAAGAAAGCCATAAACTTCTTTTGCATCTATTTTAATAGCTTCCTTCAGCTGACAACATCTTTCATTTACCCCTGTTCTGTATTAATAATAGTGATTGATAACAACATGGTTGATCATTTCAATATAATATGTGTTATTATTATTAGGTCTATGTATATAATTCTTATGTCAATATCTATCATTATCTATTACTATCGTTATTAGCGCCAAAGTTTAATCTTCTGGGGAGTTAGCTGCCTCTCACATACGGTTCAGTCAGTCTACGGCGACATTGAATATCACAATGCTAGTGACCAGCTTGACAAATTTCTCTTAAATATTTTATGTAATGTATTGCAGGTGTATTGTATCGTGCAGTCACTCTATTAGATGAAAGAAATGTTGATTAGATTCTAACTCTTCGTCATGGACACATCAAATTTGAGAGTGTGGCGCAAGCTGAGGCGACCACAAGCAGAAGAATCCATCTGTGCCCTCAAAAGAGAAAGGCTTCCGAAAATGTGGTAATTCCATATTAAATACGTCTACACTGTCTCATAAAAACGACACCCCCTAAAATAATTAGGAATAATTTCAAAATGTATGTTGATTTTGTTGGATTCACTCGTTCTTTAACTTTGCAACACTCCACTAGGTAATGCAATTTGACACATTCCTGTCAAATCTAGTCACTATCTATTGAAAATTGTTAAATCTAGTGTTTTTTGCAAGGTAACCCTCTGCGACTTATTAGATAACATTGAAAGAGTGTGCTTACATGTATAGACAACTTGTCTACACTGCTTATTAATAAACTGAGTTTTATTTTATTGACTCTGAAAAGAATAGTTTGATGAATATAATGACTGACTTTTTTATGATCATTGCATCTTGTATTCAAAATGGCCACCCTTAGACTCGATACAAGCTCGCAGTCGATCTCGCCATTTTTTAACTGCACGTTCAATGAAAGCGTTAGCTAGCGCAGAACACTTATTAATCAGTCCTTGTCGCAGATGTGCAGCTTTACGTATGCGGGCTTTGTATTCACCTTATGACATCACAATCCAGATTTTATAGTTAACAAAACTATTTACTGTGTAGTATGTAGACAGTAGTCACGCTACAGGTATGCATTTCCAATGTTGTCAATTTCGTCACCAAAGAACCTGAATTTTAAAATTTTAATGCCCTATTTTTCATTACTGGTGAAAGTCTGGATAAGGTGATTGTTACATTGGCGGAATGCTTTTTAATATCTGCGTGTTTATCACCATTAATCCTTTTGTCATGAATTATTGTAATAATAAAATTCTTCTTGTTCGATGTATTGGCCTATCTGACTATGACTCCTATGTATTATGATCTTAAGTAAAATAAACTAATTAATTTAACTCTTATAATTATTCACTTATTATTATAATTATTAGTATTGTTGTTCATAGACCAGAGTTGCAGAGATGAGTGAAGAGAAAATAAGTGCAGTCACCGGTTGGTCAAGTCTTCAAACAACCCGGACACAGCAAGGGGAAATAAATAAACAGATTACAAATACCAAAAATATATAAGACAATGAGGAACGTGTCGATCAATTCTATGATTCTCATTGATAGTTTTTTTGGTCAGGAATGACACAATATATATTTTAACAATTCTACATGGATATAGGCCTAGCCATGAAAATTGACGATGCCACTAATGTTCGCATTTCCCACAAGTTGACAAGCTGAGGTAAAGTGCAAGTTGAGTAGCTGAAATAAATGAATTATTTAAACAGAATCATATTTTTATGTTATAATTTAAGGACGGCTGCACTTAGTCTGGCCTGTATGTCATATTACAGACGAGAAACTTCACAGCATACAGATCATTAAGCCTCTCCACCGCGTCAAGGTGTCAGCCCACGGAGAGGTTCTTAACTAGTCTTAATTAGACCTTAACTATACAGTATACATATATCAAGGACCACTTTCCAGACCACATCAAATTCCCCGACTTCTCCAGTGCGCCTCGACAATTTTAGTCCCATCACAGAATCGACGTCTATCTCATACGGCCATGTTAGAGATGATTTTAAAACATTATACATATTGCTATTTAATTTCAACCAATATTTTTTGAATTGCTGACATTAATTTTTGATTACTTTTTGTTCAATAAATGTAGCCGGTGTAATTTTTCAACTATACTGTATGTGTCTTTAATATTTTTTAATTTTTTGTTACGTAAGACCAAATTAAGCCTTCCCTGCCTTTTTCCATTTTCCCTATTCCTTAACTTTTCCAGATGAGTGATCACCCTGATATATAGATACTAGGGGCATACCGGATTTTATTTTTTCAAATCCAGAACCGGATTTGACCTAATTATAATTTTTAAGAAATATATATAACCAATGTCAACGTCAGTTTCATCTTTCGAAAGCGACAGATTTTGACAGCAAATTTTGAATACCAATTTATTGGTTTTATATAAAAAAAAAGATTGCCAAATCCGGTAACAAATCCGGTGGATTTGGCAAAATTTGCCAGAACCAGATTTGCAAAAATTGCCGGAATCCGGTAAAACCAGAACCGGAACCCGGTACACCCCTAATAGATACACACAATAATGCACCCAAATGTATATGTGCAATCATACACAGTACAATATTTTTTGTACATACAGTCATACACTCCTTAATAGTTATAAGAAACAAGTTATTTGTCTGTTTTTTTTGTTTTATCTTACATCACTCTCATCAACATTCAAAATGTTATCAGTACCTATCACATCATGCATATCATCTGCACTAATAACACAAGCATCGACTAAATCATTTTCAGCAAATTAAACAACACCAGGGTCATCATCATAATAAAAATAGTAAGTGCCAGTCTGCAACTAACAAAATTCAAAATAACTACGTAAACATACTTTCGACAAACAGTTTTGATCTTCTGATTGATGCACTCCAACCGATTGTTTGTCCAGTTACACAGTGTGCCTCGTCCAGCTTTCAGTGACTCGACAAACTCCTCCTTGATTACAATGCCAATTCTTCTCAAAGTATCGTATGACTGAGTTGATGCCTGTTGCATATAGCTGGGCAACTTTCTCGTCATACTCCTGGGCATTCCTGCTGAATACTATCTCCTGTAACATATCTAAACACAGCAATCTTAGCTCGCTACGCAAACCCATCCTCTCACAGGTAACCTCACGCCTAAATGTTCACAACACATGATACAAACAAATAACCAAAGACGCATCAGGCAACTCCTCCCTCAAAACGTTAGTTAAACGTTTTAAAACTACAATGAACACATAAGTTATCATAGGAAGAAAATCGCTGCAATAACCACTGCGTAATAATACTAAGTGTTTTATCAGATGCTTAATTTGAGAAGAGGAAATAAAAACCGCACCTATAATATATTTAACGAAACTATTGAACATTAAGCAGCTTAGCAAAACTTTGCCCACATACTGATCATAATTATTTTTTGGCAAAGGCTTTGGTAAGAGATTAATTTTATGAGATTCAATTCGTCAGTGGTGTGCTCTTTAATAAAGAAAGTCTTTGAATTGTAAATCTAAGCTGTTGTCAACTTTTGTCTTAGTCTTGCAATCTGGCACTGCACAAAAATTAAAAAGAATTTACGATCGATCGACGTCAAGAGAAGCATTCACGTACGTACTACCCGTTGAGCAAAATTACGCTTGAAAAGCTGTAGCTATAGCTAAGTTGCTTTTGTGTAAGACTCAATATTTTTTAATAGTCCATCTTAAAATCTGACTTCTTCATTTAAAAAACTGATGTCAACATCATCGATCACGAGGCAGAGATCGAAGCGTACGTTTAATATTGGCCTTTAAGAAGTATTTTTGTCAAGAAAAATATTTGGATACGCCATCTGATTAATTGACATATAACTTGTGAACCCGTAGAGTTGGAGAGTTCAAGCATATTAATATGACCAGCTAGCGAATATAATGCTCTTAATTTATAAATTCAGACTGGAAAATTATTTTGTCATGTTTTGAAAAATCAAAAACAAACTCATGTAAAGTTTAGTTGCGGGTCTTAACGGAATCCTCAATAGGAAGAGAAAGTGGGAAATTCCTTGATTTTCCATTACAGCGTTCTCTAGTGATGACATCGTGGGGTTTGTAGTTTTCACTATCGACTAATTTCTCCCTAATTTGTTGAATTTACCTACAAAGGTGAGTAATAGTAGGCAACAGTACCTGTGATTTGTAAATGAATTGTAATTCTTGATTTATTTTTCGACGACATTAAAAGGTATTAGAATAATTGTAAGGTTAACAAAATTCGCATTAGGGGACTAATCCCCTTTCATGCAGATTACAAATGCCTTCCTATTGTTGATCACTATCTTTGATAATCTGGCATTTCGAAAGTTGTGTAGATTTTATTGCTCAGGCTCGTTCGCCATCTCCAATATGGTATTGATTAATCCTGCGAACTTCTGCTACTTTAATTTTACACCTAGAAAATTAAATGCATCGCTTGTAGTGGCGTAACGTAGTTTCGTGTTCTGATCACTAAATTCTCGTTTTGAAAAATCGTAATCAAGGTAAACGTATTTTATCCAAATCAGCGGTTCGGAGCATATTATACTATATAGTCACGACTGTTGTGCCCAAGCTAATACTGATGTGGATCTTAAACGAGTAGAACGTAACTATGGAAATTGTGTTGATTTTATATAAATTTGATATTTAAATTTAGTGATGTTATTTTTATGATAAAACTAATCAAACGTCGATCGTACTATAGGATAATATGTACGCTCAGCAAACTTAAACGGAATGGCGCCTTAGAGCCAAAGTTGTGTATTAGTTTTGGATAAAATTTGAAAATGAACAAAATTTGCAGAATTAAAGACTATATTAATTCATATATGGGCTCTTACCCTTTAATCTACGTTAGAATATATGCAAAATCGACACAGCATTAACTAAATATGCTAAACATATCATGAAATAATTGGTATACAGGAGTTACGCTATATTAAGGGTAGAGCTAATTATATTATAGTCAGGTTTCGAAAGATTTGATACAAAGGCATCAATTTTTATGTGTATTTGAATGAATAATTATGTATATATATATATATATATATATATATATATATATATATATATATATATATATATATATATATATATATAAATGTAATTATATACTGTGTTTATCAGTGTAAGTACCTACAGATGACTTCAAATACTTAAACATTTTATTACACGATGATTAAAATTTCAATAATGATAATGGTGAATTTATATGAGGGCTGCTCTATGGACTTAGGCACATTAGCGATAAAGTAGTTAATTACTAAAGTAGTTAATTAATACGATGACAACAGATGAAATTTTTCTGACACATTATGCGGAACAAAATAGTTGAAAATACCGTAGTGACAGGAATAATAGAAGGAAAAAGATGAAAGGGTCGACAGCGGATGACGTTTATTAAGAGTCTTAGCAAATGGATGCAGTTAACTGAAACAGAGATGATCAGAGCAACAATGAACAGAGACATATGGAGGAATATGACCATGACCATCCAGGCTTGGAACAGGCACGGCACTTAGAGAAGAAGTTAATTAAATTGCACGATTGAACAAAACTGTCTTAAGTAAGCTTCTTCTAGAAGCTCAAAAGGAACAGATAATACTTGAAGGCAGATGGTTGTGCTGAATATAAGCCTCCATTAATATAGGGTTTTTACACATATTTCTACACATATTTTATCCTCTGGATAAAATATGTGTAGAAGCATCAGACAGTCTTCCATGTGGGTGCGATGAGGATCGACGAACGTGGCTATGCTTAAATAGATTTAGGACCGGTGTCGGTTATACAAAGGTTGCAATGAGCCGATGGGGATATTATAATGGTTCTACAGTATGTGAATGCGGCCTGGAGGAGGAGGACATTGACCATTTCATGAACTGCAACTTGACCGGTGTTGGGGTCACGCGTGAGAATCTCAGAGAGTTCAGTGATCGGGCGAGAGATTGTGTCAGACTGGATTAATGCTGTATGAGGACAAGGTAAGAAGTATATAGGATGAACTGCCTTAACGTATTATATATTTATGTATTTTCAAAGGTGTCATACTTAAAATTATTATTTTGTATAATTCATTATATTTCTTTGGTTAAATAGGTAAACTGGTTTCAGCAAAGAAATTTGAAGCATCGGTGTAACATGGGTCACGAAGCTTGCCGTGTTGTATATAAGAAACTCGTAGAAAGAGTATTGACTCTAGAGAAGCAGCTAGTGCTTTCAGGCGACTCACAGTTGGTAGAAGAAATAAAAGAAAAAGAAGCTGTGATCCATGGATTGAGTGAAAAGTTGTATGACTTGAAGTCACGCCTAAGTGCCGCAGAGCAACAGCTATATAGATATGGAGAATCTGCTGTGGAAGATGAAAGATTATCTGATAAACAGAAATTATCTAGAGTTGATTCTTCTGGTCAGCGTGAGGCAGATAAAGAGTCTGAGCTTGAAACAGATGGTTGTCCTGATTATTCTCCTCGATTAATTTCAGAACTGCCTAAAACTGACTTTTATTCTACTGGAAAACGGATGGACTCGTCGGAAGATGCTAGTGTTTCTAAAATGCCGTTTGTGCAATCAAAATCTGACTCCAGAATGCGTGTAGCAGAGAACCCAGTCCTGGAGAAATCAGTAAGTGATACTAGATCCGTGCCAATTGAAGCTGTGAAGAAGTTAATAAATCAGAACTCACACCTGAGAAGAATTCTACGAGATGTATTGGAATTAAAAGGAATTACTATCACTGGCTATTTGGTATGTTGTTCTGAGTAATATTCTATTCATATATCTTAAAATATATATATGGGTGTATATATATATATATATATATATATATATATATATATATATATATATATATATATATATATATACAACATTGATTAAAACATCATATATGAATTTTTATTTTCATAGAACTTGCCAATCTTGATAACATATTTCCAACTAGTGTGAATTTCCTGTGTTGATCTAAGTTCTTTTATTTTTTTTAGGACAAGTGTCAATATGAAGACACGATAACTCAGCTGAGACAAGAGAGAGATGAGCTGAGACTGAAGAATGATCAACTTACAAACATACTGAGCAGTAAAGATGAAAACAACGAGCTCACGACAATATGCAAGGACCAGGTGGAAAAGGTAATTTTCATTTTATCCATTCAAAACATGTAGTGTTTACCTGATAATTTGCATAATGATTGGATTAAACTATTGAGTGTACTTACTCTTGGTTTTAATGTCTATTGCAACGATGTCTGCATTTTGTAGATTGTAATATATAGTTAATTGAAATGGGTTGATATAACACCGTGGTTGTACATATATTGATTGTTGCTATGCTATATTGATAAGCAACTTTTGGATCTCTACATTTCTTGTTACTTCAGCTAGACACTGAATCTAATGCTCCTTATCTCTCTCTATCTGGCTGTCTGTTCCATTATAATTATTATTATTATTCTTATTGTTGTTGTTGTTTTTGCTATTATTATTTTTTTTTAAACTAAGTTATAATTAATCTTAATTTGAGTATTTCGCAAAATAAGTTTAAATTAATTCTATTTGTTTCACAAATAGGCCTACACTCTGCTTTGACTTCTTATAATCAATTAGGGCAACATAAAGATTTGAGATATGTTATTTAATAAAAGCGAATGTTTATATTGGTAATATATATGCGTATGGGTAATATATATGCGTACAAATAGCTAAATTAATTCCATTCCGAACTTTTTCTATTGTCTCTAATCTCAAAACATTTACTAACATATTTGTTGAAAACCATTTCTATTTTTATAATTTTCATTAGTACTTTTTGCCAGAACGACATTATGTTTTTCAGATGTGAAAAGTTTATAGGATTTTAAATTTGAGTTGTTTGTATAGATTTTATCCTCTCAGTTTACTGAATTTAAGTTAGCTCAATATTGTCATGGGAGTTTGAAAAGTTCAAAAATTTCTAAACAAATATAAGTATACAGTTTTAAATTTTGTCTTTGCTAATATTTTAGATATCACAGCTACAGAGATCAGTTGCTATTCAAAGAGTTTTGGCTGAAGCATTTAGTCAACAGTATGAAAAAGTGAAGGTTGGTTGGCTTGAAAAAGAAATAGACTTATTTTTAAATATTATCATACTTTTGAATATTGTGCTATTAAAACTTTACAAATGTCTATTTTGGAATCTATATTCTTCGATTCAAACTTTTATGGTTTATTTTATTTTTGCTTTTCTGTTTTGTTAGACTACATGTTGGCTAAATATAGGATAATATAATATCTTATATAATATTTTCCCCAGGATTAAATGGTACTTAATCCACCTAACTGAGGAAGGAAACAGGAAACCACCTCAGAAGCCATATTTTTCCCAAGCTATAGGCTACATAAGGCATGGATAAGGCATAGACTTTGTGAAGGGATTGACTTGTTAATCTAAAGAGTGCTCTTATGGAGCGAGAAAACAGGCTTTGAGTATGAATATGTGAGTATGAATATGAATTGAGTATGAATATGTACGTTGAACCTGTCACTTGGCAGTGCACTGAAGAGAGAAGAGATAATATCTCATCTTTATACTATATATTCAGTTTTTCATAGATAGTCCTATATACCGGCCTTGGCATTTTAGGCATTACTTTAATTTATGTTCTAAGTTAAAGTATACTTAGTTTAAGCTTTATTGAACAAAAGTGCTTTGAAAATTTTGAGCATCCTATAATATCAGACAATATATCCTGACTCAAAGTTGCTTGTTAAAACACAAAATATAAACCTTCTTCGGATGTAACTGAGTGTCTGAATGAATCCCTTCAGCTTTTCTAAATCACAGTTTTTATGATAGCTAGTAACTACACGTTACTATAATCAAGACCACAGCGTAATGATATATTATCTTATTCATTGATGTCTAAAATTAAATACAAACATGTATTAAATTTAACAGCATATTCTGCAAAATAAATTATATGATATTAGGAAGTTTTCTGTTGTGGTATGATATTTCGCTCATTTTAGTATTAATTAGTTGCTGCACTAATCGTTGTGTTACTCAGATTTAATTTTGTTGCAGGCGGAATTAATCCAGAGCCGGAAAACTGAATTCCAGGAAATATTTTTATCTAAAGGAGATCCACAGGTTCGATGTTAATAAGAAAAAATCTTTAAATTTTATTTCGATAATGAAGATAGATCTTTTATCCTTTGTGATCTTTTGTCAATTAGAAAACTAAGCAATATAACAAGTGTCTTACAACGACAGAAACAGTGCAGATTACAAAACACAAGTGCGATAACTAAACAATCTTACACTAGAGCACTTAATTGTTATAGACATTTTAATGGTAGTAGCTGTAATAATAATTGAATAGAAAAGATGAAATGGACTGACAAAATTCTGAATGAAGAACTGCTGAATTGCAATGGCACAAATTGACATTTGATAAATAGCATAATGAATAAAGTGAAAAACTGGCTGAGTAGGATGGTTTACTAAAAGAGGTAATTGAAGGAAGAGTAGAAGGAAAGAAGTTAACAGGAAGACTGAGACTTGGAATTCTGGATGATTTGAAAACTAATTTATATGTTTATGTGAAAAGAAGGCAGAGGATAGAAATATGAGGAAGAGTTATATGCCGTGGACATGTCAATAAGCAGTGCACTGAGAGAGAGAGAATAGTAGTAACATAGGTATAACATAGATTGAGCATTACAAATTTGATTGCTGTTGAGGCAGTTTTAAATGAATAAATAGGCCTAAACCGAACTATAAAGTTAAAAACTAACGATGCTGTCGTGCATTGCAGGAAGCAGAGTATATAAACCTTTGAATCTTTTAGTTATACTAACTTCTTTTCGTATTTGTAAATTAATTTCTAGTGAAATAGCAAACTTTAAAATCTAATAGTAATTTCTTGTTTAGCTAGTGTTCTCTTCAAGATCCTGAAAATTCTACTTCTCTATGCGCTCAGTATTCCGAAAAAATTAAGAATTAAAATTAAAAGAAGAAAAATTAAGAATTGACGTTGCTGTTAATTAATTGATTAATAAATTAACAAAAACAGAGCCTGTTGCAGTAGTCTCGTTATGCTGTTCTGGCAAAGGTATAACTCGAAATTCATTATTGTAGAGAAAAATGTAATTAAGAAATGATGTGTTAGCTGGTTTTCATTCTAATAAAAGCTAATGTTAAGGTCAGTTTCCTCACTCGAAAGCGATGTCAGTGACGGGCGAGCCCAGAATTTGAACCCCGCACATACTGATCCGCGGTCGAATAACTTACCAACATCGCCACTGGCTCAAGCCTAAGGGTTAATTTAAAAATACCTAATTATGCCTTTAATGCATAAGTAGGTATTTTTAAATTAATCAGGATACCTGTAGTTTGTTGCTTTGTTTTTGTTATTAAGTAAAAATTAAATACCTTCATCCTTATATTATTTACAGGTTTCACATAAGAAACAAATGAGCCCACGTGAAGCGCCTGCTTTTGTGCCTCCTATTTTTCAGCCTCTATTACCTAAGCCACCCATACATGGTTCTTGCGCGTTAGAACATCAGGCACTACAAGTAGGTCTGACGGCGAGGGGTGATGGAATGAGAGATATTGCAGTCGATGGGCCATCAGCGGGAGAAGAAACTGACAGCAAGCAAACTGCGGAAGAGGATCCAGGATTCGAATGCCCCCGCTGTTTAAAAGTGTTTAAAGCAGATCAGGTTGAGCTATGGAAGAAGCACGAAAAGAAATGTAGAGACTGAGAACTGTCAACTGCAGACATTGTAAGCATTTCGTCGGATTATACATATATACGTGCAGATAATGTATATAATTAATATACCCAATGAATATAGTATCGCGTCGGCTAGCCTTGGGAATGGAGCTTTCAGGAGAAGGAAACTAAATTTCGTTTTGAGACAAGATGCTAAAGGCTAAATCCACGCGTAGCGTCTCTTTCCTGCCTCAAAAGATCAATAGATATGAACACCGCAGTTACTGATCTGCAGTTTGATAAACTGCCTATTGCCTGTTGGCTGAGCCCATTGATAATGACAGTGATAATGACAGTACAATTCCTGGATGGATTTGATGGGCACCTGATGAAGCATTAAGTAAGAGATGTTGATACTATTTGTTACTGAATAGTTAAAAGAGTATTTGCTATTAGAATGAAGTGAATTTAAAGTATTCAGCAACAACCAAAAGAATATTTATTATTAGAATGAAATGAATTTGTAAAGTAAAGTTTAACGTCAGTTTCTTGCTCGATTGCATGTCGGTGACGAGAAGAGCTCTGGATTTAAACCAGCACTTACTGATCCGCAGTCGCACAGCATGCAAATAAGCCACCAACTCAGACCATGCATTATTAAAGTTTTGCACCATTTTAGACCTAACTTTTATAAATATGGGCCTGCAAATCAAAACTTGCTTTGAAAAATTCTCGGCTGTACCTATAAAGTAATACTTTAATTCATTATCATCGTCTTACCTTGACTGCCAGTTTAACTAGGATCGGAATACAAATGGACTGTCTCAAATGCGCTCACCAATCGAATGCACTTTCTGACTTTGATATGAATCTTAGTGCTATAGTCGCCTTCTACGACACGTGCAGTCACCGGTTTGTCAATTCTTCAAACAACCCGGACACAACACGGGATCCCTGTCCGGGGTGTATGAAGAATTAACCAACACGGGAACACAACTCATTAACTCGGACACAACACGGGGAACCCGTGTTGTGTCCGAGTTAATACTTTAATTAATAATCAATTAATAAAGAAGTTTTTATTGAACATGCTGAAGTTATTGCCACAGTTAAACTTTTCTTTCACTGCAATATTTGCGATATTTGCTATCGACTTTTGTGCGGCCCCCTTTCAGACTTTTCGAACTCTCAATCCATCTTTTAACTATTAAGTGAAAGTGTTTTTGATGCCTATACTACTGAAGTTATGTATCAGATCAAGTGAGATCTTTTGACACTTGAAGATTAAGTTAATGATAGATAGGCTTGGATTACTCATTTAAAACTATGAATGAGTTCCGCTAAGTTAACACTCAGTTACTATGAGTGATGTCATATTTCAAAACTTGATTGCTTGAGATCCGTGTAGTCTCATTTGATAAATGTTTATTTGTAGTGTATTTAGTGCTGTGCTCGGGTGTGGTTGGACCACTGCAGCATAGGGCAACCGCAGCAATCTGCTGCATGTACGTAAGAGTCGGCTAAAGGCAGGAACTAAGGATAGCAAGAGAGGACCCACCTCACCATGAAATATTTTCCGCCATGATTATATGGTAATTAATCTAACTGAGGAAGGCAGCGGGAAACCACCTCAGAAGCATTGGCGTAACCACCGGGGGAGACACGTCCCCCCAGAATCTAGAGTGGAGGGGACACGCATGAAAATGTCCCCCCAGAATTTAGGCTCAAATGTACAGTATATACTTTATTTAAGAAATTTTAAAAATCTTTCAGTGTATATACATGTATATATGTGCAAGTATTACTAACATTTATAGAGCCGTGCTGTAGATCGAGTGGTAAACTGATACGCTTCCATGATATAGATTATTGACAACAGTAGTTGTGCAGTGTATGCTCAGCCATAGACTCCTATATGTCACATACTTTAGTAGTATATAGAAGACTATATGGCTGAGCGACCGATGTTAACTGGGGGTGACGAAATATTGAAAAGTGCCAGCTAGCCGAGGTAAGCGGCAAGAAACTATATAGGCCCATCTAGAGCATGTTGAGAGGTCAACTTATCACCATCGGTAGATGCTCTAAAAATGTGCATAGAAGTTTAGCTTATGGAGTTTGTTACAATATTAATTCATAGAGAGTAAACCAAGTTCTGTATAATTGCATCATGGATAAATTTCTGTTAAAGACCAAGAAGCCGCGTCTAGTATGAATTAGTAGGCCCTATATTACTAATTTCGATTTTGAATTCTGAAAGTTGGGCCCGTAGTGGGCCCATATTTGAAAAATTCAGGTTAGTGGAAATAAGTTAACTTAACTTACTTAACTTAACACCATTATACTGGTTAAGGAAGTCACAAAGACTTGTAACACCAGTTTTGTTCCCTCCCTCTTATTAGATTTAGAACTTAGAATATTTTCTAATAACTTCCTTCCCTCCAAAAACACTTCTCTTACATACATATATATTTACACATAAATTGCAATAAAAACTATGCAAATATAGTTTAATATTTTAAGGTGGGTCTGATGGGGAAGGGGGGGGGGGTTCGGGCCTCTGGCCCCCGTCGATACGCCACTGATTGTGTCCCTCCCAGATTTTCGGTCGTGGTTACGCCTATGCTCAGAAACCACACTTTTCATAAGCAATAGCTATAAGGTATAAGCTATATGGATAAGTGGATAAGCATAGACTGTGTGAGAGGATTAACTCTATTGATCTAAGGAGTGCTCTTATGGAACGAGAAAGACTATGAGTATGAATATGTACCTTGAAGACAGAGTAGAGTGGAGGCGTTATACACCATGGACCTCATACTAGGCAGTGCACTAAGAGAGAGAGAGATGTATATAGATACATTATATCCCACCCTCGGGGCACCCCACCCCTCGGACATCCCCGAGGTACCCCACTCAGGGGCATTCTTACTCCATCCGACGCTGGATGGAGTACTTCGGTGTGGCAGTGAAATTCCACTGCGCCCACCACACTTCAGTATTTCTCTAATTAGCGAGCAGAAGCTCGCACCGCCGACCAGGGACGAGACGCCTCGAGGTCAGCAGTCAAGCAGAGGAGGGATTGACCGAGGTCAGTCCCGCCTCCACCGTAAGAGAGCCTTGTGGCCACTTGTTTCTCAGTTACCTAATGACTGTTGTGACAATCAGTCAGGAGCTGGCCTTTTATACTGCCTCAGAGGCGAACCGGTCACATGATTGCAGAACCGGTTAATAAACTGGTTACGTCTATTAACCGCTCTTTTTATTTAACAGCCTATAATGTGTTTGATTTTAGCAATCGTGGAAATTAACTGACAAACTGGAAAATCAATTCTTAACCGGCCGTGTTTTTACCGGTAAATTTACTTCAGTAATTATATTCCGTCGTTTAATATCTCTAACATACCGTATTCTTATCTCTCTCACTCTCTCTCTCTCTCTCTCTCTCTCTCTCTCTCTCTCTCAAAGTACTGACTTTTGGCAGATCCAAGTAGTAAAATTCCACATTAATTATGCTCTATTTTTATGCAAAAATCAGGAATTATGTCTTCATTTATTAAATAAGCTAAAGAGCCAAGTTTAGTGTCTGACTCCTGCTCGATACTGACAGTGATGGGAGAACACGTGATTTGAATCCTGTACCTAATGATCGGTTGTCGAATTACATGCCAATAAGCAACTGGCTCGACCTGTTGAGTGAAGCTCGATGAGTGAATTTACTCCCACCGACCAATTTATCATTTATGATGTTAAAATTAAGTGTGTGTTATATAGAGCCTTGGCATATATAGACATAGAGATGTGAGAGTGTTTTAAAACAAATGTTTTTTAAACCAATACTGATAATTATAAGAGGCATATATTATTAGGAATTTAAGCCCTGGAACATTTAATCTCAGGATCTCGTTTTACTTAGATAAAATTGTAGAATCCGATCCTTGACACTATAGCTAATCCAATATGTGAAATGAGAAGAAGCGAGGGAACCTTCTTCAGATAGAGACCAATCTATTCAGCGCATGCGTAAGAGCTACATATAGGCCTATGTGTAGCTCTTAAGCCTGCGCTGTGGAAAGCTCTTCACAGATCAATGGATTCACGCTTCTTGCGGCTAGGCCTCCTAAGGATCAAAAACTGGTACCATAACATC
Source organism: Enchytraeus crypticus (assembly GCA_905160935.1). Lineage (NCBI taxonomy): Eukaryota > Metazoa > Annelida > Clitellata > Enchytraeida > Enchytraeidae > Enchytraeus > Enchytraeus crypticus. Next base: position 1,010,505 of record CAJHZI010000414.1, on the reverse strand, counting down.
ATGTATATAAAATACGAATGTCAAGAACTTGTCTGAGAATTAGGACAGCTGGTCCAGTAGGCCTACACTTAAAAATATTTAACAGACGACAGAATTTTATATAGTTCAATGTCCTTTTGCGAAGCAATATGTGAGATGCCAGTAACGTCATCAATTTCTGAACAAATCTCGTGAGTTCGATACCCGGTCAAACCATGGCCTTGATCAGATAGTAAAATCATCAACATTCACAAGACGTATCTGAACTGTTTAACGACTCCACCCCGTATGATGCTTTTGTAACAATGTTAATGAAACAGTGGCGATGTCGATAAGGTATCCGGCTGCGGATCAGTATGTGTGGGTTCGAATGCTGGTCTCATGCGGATAATAAAATATATTAATAAACGTATTAATAATTTTTAATATTTTGAACCTGCCGCTTGATAGAACATTTGAGAGAGAAAGAGAGAGAGAGATAGAGAGAGAGCGAATAATTATTATAAGTAGGCCTACACTTCAGGTCCTTGGTATATTGCATGTATGCCTAACTAATTAGGTTATATATCTGCTTAAAGTGAGACACTTGAGATATGACATTTGGCTCTTTAGTATTTTAATGCATGAAGACATAACTTACTGGTTTCTGCATTGAAATAGAGAATATTTAATGTGTAATTTTACTTTAGGATCTACTAATAGTCAGTACATTGAGAGAGAGAGAGGGAGATAGATAGATAGATAGAGAGAGAGAGAGAGATAAGAATAAGGTATATGAGAGATATTAGAGGAGTGATTATAATATAATTACTGACTTAAATTTACTTGTTCTTAACTTTACAGTTTGTCAGTTAATTTCCACTAAACCCATTATTATTAAAATCAAACACATTGTGATACCTGTTATAGGCTATTAAATCAAAAGAGCGGTCAATAGACGTAACCGGTTAATAGACGTAACCGGTCAATAGACGTAACCAGTTTACAAACATAACCGGTTCTGCAATCACGTAACCGGTTCTCTGAGGCAGTATAAAAGGCCAGCTTCTGACTGATTGTCACAATAGTCATCAGGTAACTGAGACGGTAACAAGAGGCCGCAAGGCTCTCTTACGGTGGAGGTGGAACTGACCACGGTCAGTACCTCCTATGCTTGACTGCTGACCTTGAGGTGTCTCGTCCCTGGTCGGCGGTGGGAGCTTCGGCTCACTAATTAGAGAAATACTTTGGTGTGGTGTTCGCAATGGAATTACGCTGCGTCTGCCAAACCGAAGTACTCCATCCAGTGTCTCGGGTGGAGTTGGGGTGCCTCTGGGGTGGGTGGCCCCTGAGGTCGTTGGCCCCTGAGGTCGTTGGCCCCTGAGGTCGTTGGCCCATGGGGTGGGCGGCCCCTGGGGTGGATGGCCCCTGAGGTCGTTGGCCCATGGGTTGGGCGGCCCCTGAGGTCGTTGGCCCATGGGGTGGGCGGCCCATGGGGTGGGCGGCCCATGGGGTGGGCGGCCCATGGGGTGGGCGGCCCATGGGGTGGGCGGCCCATGGGGTGGGCGGCCCATGGGGTGGGCGGCCCATGGGGTGGGCGGCCCATGGGGTGGGCGGCCCATGGGGTGGGCGGCCCCTGGTGTGGATGGGGTGGGCGGCCCTGGTGTGGATGGCCCCTGGTGCGGATTGCCCCTGGTGCGGATTGCCCCTGGTGCGGATGGCCCCTGATGCGGATGGCCCCTGATGCGGATGGCCCCTGGGGTGCCAAGGGGGCGGTCGGCCCCCGGGGAGTACCCACTCACGGAGGGCGGGGTACCCCCGTAGGGCGAGGTTACCCACGACACCCGGGGTACGCCGGCCCGGTACCGTTAGTTAGTCTATTTTCCGTTTAACTAGTCGTATAACTATTTTTGGCAAGTTTAAATATCACCGCATTTTTAAATTTGTTATTTCTAATTAAAACAATTTGTTCAATTTGTTCGCATACAAGAACTTAGTAATATTATAATATTATAGTATTGATTGTTCCTGAGAGTCGAATCTTTGGTATTATTGTTGTTGTTCTCCACAACAATGCGAAGAAAATATGTAAGAAAAATAAAACAGATTTTGTAAATAGACTCTCAATTAAACATCAACACCAACCTAAACTTCACTAGCTCTAAAATCTCTTGACCGTAACTGTATCTATATCCCTAATTCTAACCTCCATCTCTGAGAATCATAACGATATTAATTAGGATAAATATGCAAATGTATAGATAATAGGCTTACGTGAGTGAATTAGTCAGAATAACTGATAAATCTGGTTGGCAGAGAAATTGTCGCTGTTTAATAGCTTATGTAAATAATAAGTGAAAAATAAGTAACAACTAAACCGGAGGTTAAAGAAAGTCGAGTAAATTACAATTAATTGTGTTAATTGAACAAACATGACGATACATTATTACAAATTCGTGTCTTGTATTACTGCCTAACTGTCGAATTAGCTGTGTTATTGTAGATGTATACATGTAAAATATTTCAATTGTCAATCATGTAAGTTACGGTAAGCTAAAATACTGCAAGTGAGCTGTTTTCGTTATCGCAACATTTAATAATAATAATAATGATAACAACAATTGGAGTGCTACAGTCATCAATGACAACGTAGAGCACTATTGAGACAAAATCAAGCCGGCAAGCAAAAGAAGGTCCAAAAAACGGTGCAAATTTCAATATCCAAAAATCAGTCCAAAGTAAAGGGAACTAAAGAAAAAGAGGTTTAGGCGCTGGTGGTAACTCATGTACACTGAATGGAAAAGAGGGATGAAAAAGATTATGTTAAATTAAATTAAATTAAATTATAATTAGATTAATTAAATTAAAAGTCAAGGTCCAGATGAGATTCGTGGAAAATTGATTTCGGAGCTAAGAGATGAATTAGCACCAGCTCTATTAAACCTACTAAAAGCTTCATTGAAAACAGGGGTGGTTCCTCAAGATTTTAAGAATGCAAATGTTGTACCAATACATAAAAAGTGAAATAGGGATAAAGCAGCAAATTATAGGCCTATAAGCTTAACAAGTATAATCTGTAAGACATTTGAAAGTATTATTAAGGATAAAATAATTAGTTTCTTGGAAGAATATAACTTAATTAGAAATAGTCAGCATGATTTTATTAGTGAGCGTTCTTGTTTAACTAATTTGCTAGATTTTTTAGAATATATTACAAAGGAAGTAGATAATAAAAATAGCTTTGATATCTTATATCTAGACTTTGCTAAAGCGTTTGATAAAGTTCCACATAAAAGATTACTTAGTAAGTTGGAAGCACATGGAATAACGGGCAAACTTTTAAAGTGGATAGGTAATTGGTTAAGCAATAGAAAACAAAGGGTGTGTGTCGAGGACGAGTTCTCGGAATGGGCAGCAGTGAAGAGTGGTGTGCCACAGGGCTCTGTTTTAGGACCTCTGTTATTTTTAGTTTACATCAATGACATTGACATAGATATTGTATCTAAATTTAGTAAATTTGCAGATGATTCTAAAGTAGCAAAGGTAGTAAACAACATTGAAGATGCTGAGATTTTAAAGTATGATATAAAAATATTACAGAACTGGTCTAGGGATTGGCTAATGGAGTTCAATGCTGAGAAATGTAGAGTTATGCATATAGGGAATAATAATTTAGAAATTGAGTATACATTGAACAATATTAAACTAAAATCCACAAACAGTGAGAGGGATTTAGGAGTCTTTGTGGATAGCTCTTTTAAATTTAGTGAAAATTGTAATAAAGTTGTAAATAGTGCTAATTGTGTATTAAGAATGATTAAAAGAACAATTGCATGTAGAAATAAAGATATTATGGTAAGGCTATATAAGGCTCTTGTATGGCCCAAACTTGAATGCTGCGTTCAGGCTTGGTGCCCATACCTTAAGAAAGATATCAACAAATTAGAAAGGGTACAAGCCAGAGGAACAAGGCTGGTATTTGACTGTCAAAAATGTAGTTATGAGAATAGAGTAAAATTCGTAGGATTAACCTCTTTGAGTGAGAGAAGAACTAGAGGAAATTTAATAGAAGTTTTTAAGATACTCAAAGGCTTCAGCAAAGTTAACCATAGTATTTGGTTTAATTTATTAAACAACAGAAACACAAGGGGACATATTTATAAACTTAATAAATTTAGAAGTAGACTAGATTTAAGGAAATTTTTCTTTAGTCAGAGAGTTATAAATGCTTGGAATAGTTTGCCAAGTGAAGTTGTGGAAGCAGAATCAGTGAATGCTTTTAAAAATAAATATGATAAACATAAGAACATGTAAATTAGAAGCTAATTGCATGTTCAATGTTATATATCACATACATAGGCTATGTATAAATTATAAATTATAATTTGACATGCTGACATGAAGTCTGTATGATTTGATTAATATTAATTGGTTTTAGTTCAGAGCGTTTTAGTTCATTTAGATTCATTTTAGGTTCATTTAGATTTTAAGAGCATTCTGATGAGTCTTAAACAAGCATATAATTGCTTCCTGACTCTGTAAATGTTATGTTATGTTGTTAAATAATTACTTAAATTGAAATGTAGTGAATATTTTACAAATTTAATAATCAAAGATCCTCTAGTCATGGCTGAAAGAATTTTAAAACCTAAATAATTAGAGGTATTCGGAGGCCTATCATAGGGAAGTTGGATTCATATATAAAATGGCTCATGTGAAGTCAGAATATCAGTTGCGGGATAAGATAATTAAGGAATTCAGTTCTAAGGATCCTGTGTACTTCGTTTTCTTTGCAACAGCCTTTGTGTATACTATTCCTTAAGAAAATCCCGCTAGAAACTAGAAACTGATGTTCAACATAGCTTTAGCCCTTTCATTACCCTTGTTATGCATATATTTTTTGCTACTGAATGTGATACTAGCTCTCTAATTATTCTATTTTTTATTAGTTTTAAGCACCTTAGTGTAACCATTTGGAGCTAAATATTACATTGTACTATGTGTAAAAAGCTAAGAACAACTTAAATGCATCACTAGTCTAATACCTTTCAATATGGTTGGCAAACGTGAACGTGAACAACAAGAACTTTTGGCTGGAGGCCCTGTTCCGGCACCAAGGTCTTATAATGCTGGTAGATCGGATCACACGGCCGATATTTACATTATCTCAACTCCTGATGAGCCTAATCAGAATCAATATAGGGACAATAAGAGAAAGCTGAATAATGTGTCTAATAAAGGAAGTGGACATAGCTCAAGATTCTCCACGTTGAGGAGGTTGAGAATAAGAGATCGATCGGAAGTCAGTATCTTTGTGAAGTACATTGTGTTCGGCTGTAATATCTTATTCTGGGTAAGTAATTGCAATTTAGTTATGTTGCTGTCTATTTATATATTTGTGGCTGGCTAATTGATAAATATATCTCTATCCTAGTTTCTGCATTTTATATCATCATCATCTTCTACCCTTCAATTCCAGCTTAGCTAGGGTCAGGATACGAATAGACTTTCTCTACTTCTAAGTTGTGCGAGGAGAAACTTTTCCCTTCGCTTTGAAAAAATATTCTGCATTCTATATAAAGTTAGTAAATTGTAGGATAACACTAGCCATTTAGTGCTTCGTGCTACGGACTTAAATCTGTGTTAAATGCTCAAAGTGTCCAAGTATAGATCATTGATCAAACTACCTTTATCTGGAGTTATCCTCTTCCTTAGATTTTATTTGATTCTGATGTAATCCTACGTTCACTTGATTTTGAAGAGAGTTTAATGTTATACTTTAGTGTAAATTTCTTGTTTGTTTGCCTAGTTATGCATATGCCATAGTGCACTTGTTTGTAAAGTTTCATTACTTAGTGGGTGTCTATTTTAGTAGTTCTTGTTATATATCAGTCCTCTCTCAGGTTATTAGTAACGGTTAGCTTGCACAGATTGAAGGATAATCTTCCAACACCTTGAAGTTTATTTCATTCAATGCTCTCAGCACTTGGTCTTACAAGGTCTACCCATCCAAGTACTAAGCGAGGCCGACATTGCTTAACTTTGTTTATCACGAGCACGCTCACCAAGTGCGCTACATTCCACCCCAAAAGGTTCTTTCTGAATAAACCCTTCATTAATATTATTTTATAAAATTTAATTTTAATTTTGTGACATTTAACAAGATTTACCTGTAGTTTTTTTCACTAAATAGAATGTAAACAATGAGCTTGCTTGTATGTCTGAAATAGTTGTGATGGATCTTTGATGGATTATAATTTGTAATACATCCTACCATTAGTTAACTAGACTATTTCAAAACCAGACTTACATATACTTCAACAAATATATGGATATTCAAATAAGTGCTTTGAATATCTTAAAATTCACAAAGAAGTGTTATGAGGGACCTAACAGTCTTCGAGCAGAACACCTTATTACTAGTAAAATTATATAAAGAAAAACAGAATAATAATAACAGTAGACGACTTGTGCATTGCTGCAGTTAATGGGAGCTCTGCTGATCGTTGTTGGTGTGTGGGCGGCAGTTCAGAAGGAGATTTCAGCCAATATATCATCGCTGAGTGATTCGTTGTTTGATCCAGTCGTGCTGATCATTATCGTCGGGATTGTTATCTTTATTGTGGGCTTCTTTGGATGCGTGGGAGCGTTGCGGGAAAACACAATCCTGCTAGTACTGGTTTGTATTGCTAGAGATCAGTATATGTGAATATTCATATTTAGAAATATTTGTACTTGAATCACGATAGTTTGTAAATTGATTTTGCTGTCTGACCCATAACATAGTTGAGGTTAAAAAGTGTCAAACTTTTTTTGTTGTAGGCGTATGGTAGAGAGAAAACATATATATTTATTTTCAGAACATTCAGATGGACTGGCATGTATTTTTCACTCTTTAAATTAAATAAAACTATGCCTATCGTTTTCATAACAAATTTATATGAACGATGGATGTTGTTTGCTATTGCTTGAATTCAACACAAAAATTTAATAATGCACTACATCTAACTGCGAAGCTGAATGAATAATAATGATATTAGTACTAATATTTAATATTTATCAAATCAAACTATTTTATTTCAGACACATATAAAGGTCCATATAACAGAACAACAGAAACTAAAGCGATTGTGGATGAAACTAAAACAACTCTCTAAACGCAATCTACATGATTACTTTATAATTAAGTTACAATATTATTTGTTGTAGTTACTTCTACTTCAAATAATAGTAGTAGTAGTAAGGGTTTAACGTCACTACACAAAGACGGCGTATTCCATCTCTTGTCACCACAAATTTGTTACCCAAAACGATTTTAAAGAGTAGGTGCTGAAGAGAGAGAGAGAGTGAGAGAGAGAGAGAGAGAGAGAGAGAGAGAAGGGTCTTAAAGGGTTCAATGCCAGTGAAAAAACACATTTAGGTATGACTTTTTGCTGCTATTTAAACTGTTTAATCTTTTTCTGATTTTACTTTCTAGTATATCATCTCTCTATTGGTCATTCTGTTACTTCTGATCGTTGCTTGCGTGCTGGTCTTTGCTTTCAAGGATTGGGTAAGTTGTTCTAGTAGCATCCTGCTAAGCGCACGTGTAATATGCTGTAACTAGTTCATTTATTTTCTTTCTAGTTTTTTATGGTTTATCTTGCACATATTCAGTCCTTGGATAAACTTAAAGAAAATCTATTCGTATCCCAATCCTGGTTATACTGGGATTTAAGGAAGGATGATGATGATGATGATTCAGTCCTTTAAATCAATTATGAATGTTGACTTTTAGTAAGAGAGAATGACATCAATTGATTGATTGTCTAATTAATTAATTCATTGGAATTGATTTTAACATTATAGGCAATTATGTCCGTTCCTGTATGAAGCTATTGTTACAAGTATGAATTTTGTATCATATATGGTTGGCCGTCTAAGTTGATACAAGACTTGCCTGATGAACGAGAGGCTTTAAGTTTGAATCTAGGTTTGAGGCTAGATTCTTTTTGCCTCTAGTCATTTCATATATGGAAACACATGTTTAAATTCCATTTGTAGATTTTTACCTTTTTCGTGTGTACAGCTAAAGGAAAGAATCTTGGATTCTGGATTGAAGAACATTATACCTAAGTATCGCGATGATATTGACCTACAGAATTTCATTGATTGGATTCAAGGCGAATGGGTGAGTCAGTATTAATATATTTATTCTGTTCTTTTTTAGTGCTTTCTGTTATATTCAGTTCATTCTTAGGTTAATTAGTCTAGGGCTAAATCATGTGTATCTTGGATTGGTTGTACACTGATTGGCCATGTGTAATAAGACCTAGCGTTTTCTTTTCATAATATGCTTAATGTTATCATGGATGACGCTATCTCTCTAATCGTTTTTGGTTGTTGTACAGTTACATTGCTGTGGATTGAGAGACCGGAATGACTGGAAGTTAAATATATACTTTAACTGCTCGTCTCCTGGCATCGAGGCCTGCGGCTTTCCTTTCTCCTGCTGCCTTCCTGATCCTAAGGTACTGCCCATATATCTATAGCTACAATCATTGTCATCATCCCTTGAATCCCAGTTTAACTAGGGTCTGGATCTGTCTTTATCTACAATATCATTAGGAATTTCGCTAATTAATTATAGGTATAGAATATCAATATTAATAGTAAATATATATGAATCTTTATTACTTCATCAAGAAGTGGTAGCAAGTTGCATACAATAAACACAAAATAACAAAAGAGCATTTCAACAAACACAACTGCATTGGAAATAAACAAAAAATAAAAATATATGGTATAGATGTTCTAATTGTCTACTTAATGGCCAGCTAGTCCTTTCATATTACTTCTACATATATTTCTTTAAATTAAATTTTGACTTTTCCAAGTCTTCATGACCAAATTATATTTCTGTTATATTATAGTATAGAATATTATTAAGTTGTTTTTCTTCTGCTAAAGTTTTATTTCTTTTCATTTGACATTGATTCTCTCATGGCAGTTGAGAGAATGATTGAATGGTATTGGATGTGTTTTATAAATTTAGGATTTAGGAAACAATATTAGTAGTATTTAGGAATAAATTATACTTTTTGTTTTTCTTATTAAGCTCTGAGATTTTCTCTTGTTTTCACTGAGAATGTATTTTTAATAATAAATTAGAACTGATCATTAAAAGAATTAATTTAAACTATTATAAAAGCAATTATAGTTATTTTAAAAGTGATAGATATCAACATGGTTGATCATTTCACTTTATTGTGCTATTAAATTATACACTAGCGTAATATAGAGATGTCAGATCACTAAGGTTTTGCAGTAGTATTCTGTAAGCCAACGCAATTTGACTAAAAGACAGTTTATTTCTTAAATTCGAATAAGTGGCTATTATTATTTTTGGTATATATTTTGGTTATAACAGACGTCGATTGTGAACCGACAATGCGGATATCTGGGTAACGTTAACGTGAGTACTTCTAGAGTAGCCTTAATATTTCATTCTGTGTATTTCAGAACGTCTTAATAGCTTAGGGGAAACGTCATGAAGTTTTAAATGACAGATCCTTAGGTGAATTGCACCCTCGTGGGTTCGAATCCCAGCCGCGCTGATCTGAGAGTAAAATCTCAGACATTCACTGGACTGGGTATATGGAAAATGATCTAAATTGCCTAACGGCTTAAACATGTCGTCTTAAAAGGGATAGATATCGATATAGTTGATCATTTCACTATAATGCGTGTTTACTTTTTTTAGTATTGTTTCTGCTGACTATCTTCATGGTTTTATGTTCTCCATAGAATAACCAGAGTATCTACAAACGTCGACAAACTTTATTCATACTTCTTTTATTTCATAAATAAAGTATGAAAATATTGCTGCCATACTGGTATTCCGTTGAATGCGTATATCCATGATGATCTCTGTTTGATCTGTGTATTTCTGTTACTGTTGTCTCCATCTCTACTCTTGTTTGAATGATGTAATCTGTTTGGTTGTCTTGCCTGTGTGAGGTTTTATTGTAAACACCTATATTATTATCCCTTTCTGTAGTAACTGCATTTAGTTATATCTTATATATATATATCAGTCAGTTATCTTTTATACTAATAATTTAGTTTTATCGCGTTTATGGTTCACTTAATAAAGTACCTGCTTATTTGTTATTATATGTACAATATTGAACATAACAGTGTAGTATATAGTTTTAGAGAACAAACAAAGTTATGGCAACTAGCGATTGATTAATTTGTTGGTTGATTGATTGGCTAATTGATTAATTCAATTGGTTGGTTGATTGATTGCTATATTGATTGAGTGATTTGTTGATTGATTGATTATGTTGTGTGGCGCAGAGGACGAGTATATATATAGAGAGCATAGTTTACACTAAAGGTTGCATAGAGCAAGGAGAGATGTGGTTCAACAAGTACATCATTCCTATAGCGGGAGTAACGGTGGGGATTGCAGTGGTGCTAGTTAGTATTCCACGTTTCCCCTTTCATTTCTAGTTGTTTGAAAATAAGATGTCTTTAAACTGCCGTTAATGTAATGTATTTCTATTTTTAAACACCCCGTCTATATTTACATATATTGTTGTGTCTTGTTGTATTACAAACTCATTGAATAATGAATTTATGCTTATCAATGAATAATAAATAGCAGTCATTTTCGTCTTTTTTATTGCAGAACCACCCATTTGTACTAGTCGGTGTCTATGTTTAGTCGGTTTAATTTAAGTTGAAATTTACAATTTAAGTTTTCTTTGATTTTGCTGATATTTTTATATTGAGTTCTATACCAGAATTCTGTTTAATCATAGAATTCTTTTGAACATTTTACAAGCAAAAAATATATTACCCATCTACCTCTAACCTTTCAGCCAATAACACTTCCTGTTGAATACTTTGTATTGTTGTAGATTCTGAGTATAGGTTTTGCGATGGTTTTACGCAGTGATGTCAATGCTCAGAAAGCAAAGTGGCTGCGGAGTCAGTTATGACGACTTTGTTTTGCAGAGACTCTACGCCGTTACCAATGACATCTTTGTGTATTGAATTAATTATTCTCTTCTCCGTCCCTATTTACGAACACAATATCAAGATATGGCAGTTGATATCGATTCTAATGGAAGAGCAGTTCTTCTGAAAGTTTATTTACTTAATAATGGTTGATATCTGATTGTTCTTGCAGTAAAACGATAAAGTTACTTACAATTTTAAATCTGGGTCAGAACCACATTCCCAGAATGATAGAATGAACCTTGTGTGTCAATATAGAATTGTAATCTCATAATTGTAATCTCGGTCCAGCGATAAATGATATCACTGATGTCAAACTAGCAGTACTAATGACAATTCAATTGCTCATTCCTCCTGTAATTAACTACTCGTAAATCTTCATAACTGTTAAGTCTTCTGTCAAAAATGTGAGTTATTGTTATAAATAGTAATGGCAGGTTTGTGAGTGACTTCTATGAACTTCTATTCTTTGACTCATTTAAACTGTTTCATTAACGTTCGAATGCTTGACATCTGAAATAATCATATGTAGCGTTTGATAGACTGAGTAATTTTTTGATTATATTATTGTACATTATTGTACGAGTTTAGAGCTTAAATGAAGGAGTTGATGCAAATGAGTTATTTGAATGTTTTTTCAATTCATTTTCAGAAATGTTTTCGCTCTTTCAATTATGCTGTTATGGATTGTAATCATGAATAAAAATAGAATGTGTTGATGTTAGATCAAGTTGGATACAATTTAAGAGAGGTGTGATTTGCACATTTGACTTCGTTGTAGGCTTATATATTTCGGATCAGGTACCTGTAATCAAACTGCTGCATATATTTAATGTTATTTCCTGTACATCTGCTAACAGCCAATGTAGCTATTTTTTGTAAGGACTTTTTATGTATTATATGAAAACGTCTACATGTATATTACAAATCTATCTTTTTTGAATAGCAACGAATCTATACTAATATATTTCATGGTTTCCACTACGGCCTTATATTATGTCATAATATACAGACTTTATTTTATTGTTTTATTTTATAATTGTCTTTTCTTGCATGGTAAGCATGTTCAGTACCCTGATGCTATCTGTTTCTGATATTATCTTTGAGTAAAAAGCCAAGGTTACACCCTTGGTTTTATGCATGAATGTAATTATATCACATAATGGATGTAAGGTAAGTATTCATATTTAATATGTTCGTATCTCTGTTTCTTATTACTTTTATTTCTTGTTATTTCTATTACTTGCTATGTATAAATGAACGTTTTTTACGTGAATGTGCGTAGGCCTAATTGTCTGAGTCTGTGTGTTTGCATCTGTGTCTGACTGTCTGTGTGTTTGCGTCTGTGTCTGTCTGTGTGTTTGCGTCTGTATCTAACTGTCTGTGTGTTTGCATCTGTGTCTAACTGTCTGTGTGTGTGCGTCTGTGTCTAACTGTCTGTGTGTGTGCGTCTGTGTCTCTAAACTGTCTACAATTGTATAGGGAACATTGTACTCTGCTTAAATAACAGCGATTGTTTATATAGTACGAATTTTTTATAATGTAGCTTTTCTAGTCTTGCTAGTTTTTACTAGTTACTTTGACTCTCTGTTATAGCAAATAATTGATATTGCACTTTGGTTTCTTTAGTGTTAAGTTTGCAGGAACGTGCTATGTTACTACAATGTCTTTTTCATATTTTTTTATTTTGTGACACTCTGTTATCAGGAGAGTATGTTCAGATGATCCACTTTAACGATATTAATAATTTAATATTACTATTTGAATTTATCTTACTTTGTTAATATCTAGCTTTTTGTAGTGCTCTGTGAAACATTTTTCCAATTTTAATCAAGTTTAACTGTATGGTTTATTTATCAAATACAATGTAGTTTATGAATTTTGTCTCATTATAGTGCTGATATATGACAAAGTCATGTATCAGCATATTTCCCGTGTTGTGCTCGGGTGTGGTTGGACCACTGCAGAATAGGGCAACCGCAAACAACCTGCTGCGTGTACGTAAGAGGCGACTAAGGCAGGAGCTGAGGATGGCAAGAGTGGACCCACCTCACCATGAAATATATTCCCCCAAGATTAAACGGTAATTAATCCATCTAGCTGAGGAATACAACGGGAAACCACCTCAGAAGCCATACTTTTACCAAGCTATAGGCTACATAAGGTATGGATAAGGCATAGACTTTATTAAGGGATTAACTTGTTGATCTAAGGAGTGCTCTTATGGAGCGAGAAAGCAGACTTTGAATATGAATATGTACCTTGAACCTGCCACTTGGCAGTGCACTGAAAGAGAGAAGAAATAGAAACGGTAGAATTCTGTTTAATTTTGATTAATTTAAAGAGCTACCTTTGTGTGTTGCTGTTTCTTGAGGTATCTATGTCTATGGTTGCCTTGACTTTTTGTGTTCATTGTAATTTGTGAACATTTCATAGCTTCTATGCTAGCGAATTATATCTGATCAATCAAACTTTTTCACGCTGCAGTATATTATGAAACAAATTTTCAGAATCTTCAGTAGCCTTGTTGTGATTGTTGATTTTGTTCTGAACAAGTGCCTGTAACCATGAAGATATCTAGACTGCTTGCAAGAAAGTGTTTTAATATTTAAATCAGTTGCAGACTCTTCTCTCGACTCCTATTCTATCAATTCTTGTTATTCTATCAATGATTTAAATTAGTAATTAATCTGAAGAAATGATGCCAAAATTGATTAACTATTAAAAGCACATTTGAAAGGTTTAATATTCGTAAGGTTCATGTTTGCTAAAACTACTAAAGTTAACTTTTGAGCCAAAATAAAATTCTGCTTGGGCAGATCTGACACTTCGTCGAATTATTTAATCGCTTGACTAGATGATGAAGTTTAGCCTTTTAATTATATATCTGACTCACTTTTCTCTCAGACCATCCGATTGGTTGATTTGTAACACAGTAATTTAACATTATATTTTCCGTATTCTCCCTAGTAGCATGTTATTACAACGAGAATATGTTACAATACTTGTACGACGTAGCCTTGAAGAAATTTATTTCACTTAACTTGGTTTTCTAGGCACATTCGTTTTTCAATTAGTACAACGTTACGTATTAATACAATGTTACGTATTAATACAATGTTACGTAGTAATACAATGTTGCTGGTTTTGTTGTCGATTGTTTTGTTTATTGAATAAAGTATTCAAGGAAATTTGCACTTAGTGTGCTTGTCACATTGCTACAGCGGCTTACAGTTAATTAGTATGATTCCGAACTCCAGCAAAATTGTTGCGTTAGGAAGGATGATAAAATATAAGCAATAGTAAAATATATTGTATTGCAGAAACTACCCAATTACGTAAATGTAAATATCGCAAAAATGGGTTGTCAGTAGGGCTGAATTGATACACCGAAAATGCCTAGGCTGTGGTGTTGTCGAAACCGCGTCGTTCCGAAATCGTCTTTTGAGAAATCGATTTTTATTTCATAAAGATGATCGACGGAATTGGGACTGATATGAATTACTATTACAATTAAGAATGGCATATCAACTAAAGAATTTTACATTAATAGATTCTTTTACTATTTATCCTCTTTTAGGCTTACTTAAAGTTAGTCTTGATTAGACGTGTTACCATGCGTTAAATTGGCAAAACCCTATAAAGGTTAATTTAACGTCAGTTTCCTTCCCGAATAGCCTATCAGTGACAGTGACGGGAAGAGCACAGGATTTCAATCCTGCATCCACTGATCCGCTGTCAAACAAAGTGTCGATCCACCGGCTCAGCCCATATCAATAACTTAATATAAAACATGTAGAAGATAACTCAAATTGTCTACTCATGCATCAGTTTTCTTTCTCAGCGAAACGCTTCATATTGATTAGCTACATGTAAATATAAGTCATTTGGTCACAACAACATCATTTCGTGACTCAATTCATAATTATCTACATTAGAAAACATCGCAATCATCAAAATGATAACATGATTTATTTCATCAGACAACGGGTAGAGCTTCTGAGACACTTTTAAGAGACGCCGTATAAATTAGTGGATTGATTGAGGAGTGATTAATCACAACGATTAATCACAATCATTTTAACCACTATGATTAACCAGAATGATTACTCTATGATTAATTACAATGATTAATCAAAAATCTATGATTAATCACAATTGAATGATAAATCAATCAATCAATAATCAATAAGAATTTAACGTCCGGTTCCTCGCCATAAGGCAATGTCGGGGACGTCTCTTGCAGACACTACACAAACAGGCGCCAAAGCACCACACGATGACGACTGAGTATACAGAGACCACAAGAGAGATTTCAAATCACAATCATTAATCACTCTACGAGTAATATAGCAACGATTAGGCCTACTCTATGATTAATCATAATGACTAATCAAAAATCTATGAATAAACACACTGATTAATCAATGTCGAATGATAAATCACAATGATTAATCACTCTACGATTAACCACAATGATTATTCCATGATTATTCACAATGATTAATCACAAATCTATGACTAAAAACACTGATTAATCACAAATCTATGATTAAACACACTGATTAATCACAATCGAATGACAAATCACAATCATTAATCAGCCTATGATTAATAGCAACTTCAAAATCGTATGAGATCATCAATAAATTACAACGACATCAGTATTATGACTCAATAATATCCACCTGTTATCATTCTACAGAACTGCCCTGTCAATCAACAGAGCTAGCTGAATCATTATCTTCAGGCCAGACTGTTTTGAAGAATTCATGCTTGTGTAATAAATTGTTAACTGCACACCTATAATGTAAATCTAATAGCTTTAGTCTAATCTTGTGAAAGTTGTTAGTTTTGGCTTAATATTTTTTATTTGCAATTCATGTAGTGAATTTTAAATAAACGATTTTTCAATTTCAAACGTTTTGCTAGCTTTTTATATATAACGTTTTGCTAATTTATATGATTTTTAAAGTTCACTACAGGCCTACGTAAATAAGTAGTCTACAACTCATAGAATATATTTAATAATTAATATTAAATATAATGCGTTTATACTAAATTTATCAGTGATTTTAGTATATATACAGTAGGTCTAATTAACATTAAATATAGTGAATTAATACTAAATTTATCAGTAATTTAATTTTAAATTGTAACATTTTCTAATTTACGTCAAAATATCTTTAATACACTGTGAATTCACCGGTTGTACAAGTTCCTAGCTGAGAATGAGGCTTTAAATGTTAGTGCTAAATAAAAATATTAATGGCGACTTCGTTATAAATTATATCTAACAATAGTTTTGTTAGATATAATAGATAATATTATATATATATATATATATATATATATATATATATATATTATCTATAATATATATTTATAAGTATTTATGATACTTATATATATATATATATATATATATATATATATATATATATAATATAAATGTATATATATAACATACATGTATACATGTATATATATATATATATATACATATATATTATACATGTATATATATATATATATATATATATATATATATTTAATAATTCAATAACGAGTCCTGTATACTTCTGAAGCACGACAGACCTGCCTGCCTGAATTGCTGCTTGCTGCTCAGAAAACTTCAACAAATTTACAATCCCACTAGAAACTGTTTCATTAGCAACCATAGCTGTGATCAAAAATTTCCAAAACAACTGTAGAATATTTTCCCTATATGAAGTCATACTTTCAGTTTTCTCTAAACCGAAAGTTTAGTTTTTTCCAGACATTTATTATGAAGACTATAGATATTATATAGGTATTCTAACCTATTATATAAAGCTGCACAAATGATTATAACTATTAATCGGCGAGTATTAGATTACATCGTTTTTTCTCCCAATTAATTGCAGAATAATAATAATAATAATAATAATAATATTAATAATAATACTAATAATAAGTAATAATAAAACATTTATTTTTAATCGTTCAATTAAATTAAGTCCTTCTTTTATCTTATATTTAGTCCAGGGCCCTATAGAATCCAGGGCAATTAAAAAATAAATTAATAATTTAAATTAAGTACCTAATTTAAATGAATAATTAAGAATAATTGTCTTTATCTATTCAACCGGAAAGAAATTCTCAAACATATTCAAAATATGAACTAAATCATCACACATTATAAATCTAAATTCACGGTACGACATAATATCATTTAGGGCTATAGATGCGCATACATCATACACAACAGTACAAAAACATGCATAAACAGATAAAACCTAACTTGTAAAACAAGCAGAATATACTGAATTAGTCTATTGCATAGTAGCTGCTCGACTCGTTTAGCAGAATACTGTAGTTATTCAGGTTTAACCAGGCGTCATATTTCCTACTATGAAATACTATTTAGCATCTCACATCCTCTCACTGTAGCAGCTTGGCTTGTAGCTTGTACCTAAAATCAATAGAACAAATTGAACGTTTGATTAACAAATCAAGCGTCCATCAAAGCAAAAAAACGTCGTCACTTGTTTTAGAATGAAAAATTGAGAAATCTAAGAAAGGAAAAACGTATAAGAGGTAGACTTCAGTGTCATTTAAAGAATTTATGTGCCCTTTTAAAAACAATTTTTCATAGTTTACACTCCATCCTCTTCAGAAAGGAGTTCCACCATTTACCCACAGTGTCTTCAAAGAGGCTACAATTTTTCACAATACTAAACTAAGCAGGCTTATCCTACTCAATTTCTCTGCAGCGCAAGTTTCTAGAATAAACAAAATACTTCTTTTCTAGTTGGGACCGGAAATATTATGTTACACAAATAGCAAATAGTTAATATAAAATTGCGATCATTATCAAGTTATAGCAGACAAATGAGATAAATTAGCAGCGCTAGGGGTATGATATAATCTAACCTTGCCAGAAAATCTTCATCATATTCTGTAAAGTTGGGTACCGGGATCTGAGAGTACTTTATCTTCAGTAAATCACCTGCATTACTGATCGTGTGTAGAGCCTGCAACCAAATATGCAAATAGTAACCTTAGCTAGTTAAGTTATTTAATGGCAAAATATATTTTAATTAATTAATCATGTTATATGATTAATTAATTTGTTATATGATAGCAGAAGACAAGGACAAAATTGGTTGGAAGAGTTAAGGTGTATAACATGGACCCACCGTTAGGCAGTAGGCCTACTCTGACATAGTGTAAGAGAGAGAGAATTATATTTAAAGTCAAACAAGCATCCATTCCTTAGGAGGTTACTTACTTAGTACTTAAAGGTTAGCTACTTCAGAACATGTGAAGTTAAATAAATGAATTTTAAACGAATCATTCGTCAATTATTCGAATCTCTTAAGAATGGATCTCACGCACGATGTAATTAATAAAGTGTGCTGACTAGCCAAGCAATAACAGCTTAACATTAGTAACAGTATCAACATTTGTAACAGTAGAATAGTTCGTAACAATAGCCTAGTAAAAGTAACAACAACAAAATTAGTAATACCAGACTAACATTCGTATAGAAGCACAGAGCTATTAATCAGGCGTCAGTTAGCTTGATGAATAAATCAATCAGTCGAAAAAAAAGTTTAGAATTTATCTACGAGTTGCTCATCAAATACCAGAACCATTCATAATTAAATTATACGACATGATCTGTTTCACATCCAAAAGCATTAAAGTGTAAACAGACCAGCAACAAAAGCTCCTAGGCAAACCTCGAGATCTAAATTTAAAATAATATTAAAACAGCGAAAGATCCGCAATATTTAAACTCCTAAACGACATTAACTGACGATTTATGTTGATTGAATGCAATATCAATCAATCATCTTCGTCAGTAATCATGACGTTACTTGTTAATGCAAATTATATTTTATTTTATAAATGTTGATACATTAATAATACATAGTTGATACATGAGCGCCTAGGCTCCAGAAATTGCTACAAAAATTAAAACGAACGGAAAAGTCTCAAATAGGGGATTGGCTGGTGGTGTGGTATATGACAAAGAGGATTTGAGACAGTCTATCTGCGTCTCGACCCTGATTAAACTGGGATTCAAGGGAGGATGATGATGCTGATGATGATGATGATGATGGTGGTTAATGTTGATATATAACGATAGAGATATATAACCTTATCAAGCATTTCTTTAGTGTGACCGGCCGATAGGCAGAACCTTGCCCTGGACTCAATGATAGAAGTGGCCGGAAAGCCGACGACAACGGTGGCCAAACCATGACTTAGACAGTAGCGACTAAAAGCTCTGCAATTACGATTACAAAGAATTATTCACAATCAATGAATAAATGCACAATGAATTACATTATTCACAATCAATGAATAAATGCATTGAATGCAATGAATTAAATTATTCGTATATTCTAAAGGCTACGATATTACCCAACTTTATTAAAGCATGAAAACATAATAAACACAATAGCATAACATGCTGGAGCCAGTATTAGTGGTACTATGAAGTGACCCGGACAACAGCGCACGATGCACATGTAATTCGGCTATTCTACTTATATAGAAAATCACCTAATCTAAACTCCTAAACTGTTCTCCGAGACAACTGTACAGCGGCTGCTATAGTACAATTGTAAAGTGTAGCACATGCATATAAATGTAATATGTATTCAGTCTATGTTATAACAAAAATATATCAGCTTCGCTAATTTATCAATAATTGTTATTAGTAATTATAATTATTAATAACAATAATAATAATGTTAATAATTCCTGTGCTTAATTGTAATTTATATATAAATTTATTTATGTCACAATAAAAATATATCAGCTTAGGGAATTTCTTTAAATTTTTGCGATATTTCAAAGTTTACTGACTGCACCGTCTTATAATAAAATTTTTAATTGATTTACAAAATAAAATGATTGCGAACAATTTAGCAAAATTTTATAAATATCACTTTATACACACATGGATTGATTTAGAAAATGGCTAAGATTAACTTACGGAACTTTGGCTGGAATGTAAAGAAGAACCGGAACAACGGGTGAGTCCATGTTACCATAGATAATGAATCCCATTTCATGCAGCCTGCGCCTGAAGTATCGGCAGTTCCATGCCAGCTGGGATATCTTTTGCTGCCCTAATCACACAACGATTTAAACCATGATTACAGGATTATAAGATTTACATGATTCACACAATGATTTACTATAATTTATTCATACTATATGATCTATTTACTATATTATTTAGTATATAAAATGAACGCTTAACATAAAAACCGCTCTACGAACCCTAGAAAAGCTGCATAGATTCCTGATTAAAAGTTTAAAGTTTATAAATATATATTTTAACGTTACTTTAGTAAATAGGCTCTAGGCCTACTGAATTACAAACTGCCATTATTCGATTTTATTGCGTTATACTTTGTATCGTACTATCATTGCATCTCCATAAATATTGCACATAGTACACAATGTGAATGTCTCAATAGCGTAGTTGTTAGAGGCATCAATTAACGTCATGAAGTTTTAAAATATGACAGATCCTGAGGTGAATTTAATTCTCGCGGATTCGATTCCATGTCGCGCTGATCTGAGAGTAAAATCTCGTACATTCACAGGACTGATTACAAGAAAAATGGACTAATTTGAAAACGACGTAAACATGTGACATTATAAGTGATAAATATCAACATGGTTGAACAATCCACCATAATGCGCGTTATTATTATATTAAATACCTGAACAATAAAACTACTCGCATGTGTTAATATAAGCTGTGAGGGGCGCGTTGTTTGCCCAAAAGAATCAGTAATTATTGAACAGTAAGTTCTCCACAAAAAGGCTATGTCAGGGACATGGGAGTGTACTAAGCCGAGGCAAATATAGTCATACAACTGAAACGGTCTATCTTGCCCGCCACCTGAAGCAGATATTATCGGTGGTTTATCACACCACCATCATCATCATCATCTTCCCTTTAATCCCAGTTCAACTAGGGTCGGGATACGAATACACCTTCTCCATTCCTCTCTGTCCCATATCATATCAAAATCTCTACCATTCATTTTAGAAAACGTTGGTTAGGATTTCAGTGCTTTAGTTGGCTTTTACGCCACGTGCCGTCACCGATTGGTCAATTTTTCAAACAACCCCGACACAACACGGGGTTTATCACACCACCATTTTAAGTACACATTAACGAGGTCCCTAAATCCCATAAATACATGTAGCTTATCAAAAAATAGACACAATAAAACGATACTGTAATTTTGCTTTCTTTTATCCTTTGATACACAAAACCCTAATTGCTTACCTATGTTAGTGCCGTCCTTGCCCATGATGATGGTCATAGAGGAGATGATCTGCTGCGCCACTACAGCCGGCATGCTGACAGCGTAGCAGCAGCTGTGCGAGTGAATCTTTATGTGATCTATCAAATTCTGCACAACAATATCACTATCAATTAGTCAAGCAGATAATAAATAAGTCATTTAGATTGGACTTAAAATTCATCAAGAATAATGTTATAGATGATTACAGAACTCCGTGTTGTGTTCGTGACTCTGAAGAAATCGACCAATCTGCACACGCCGAAAGAGACGACAAAGCAAAAACTTAGGAAGACAATTGTAAACAACCTCAGATGCCATATTTATCCCAAAATATAGGCTAGATAAGGTATGGATAAGGCATAGCCTTTTGTGAAGGAATGAACTGGTTGATCTATGGAGAGCTCTATTTGAAGCGTGCAAAGCTGACTCGAGAGTATAAGTATATATCATGGACCTGACGCTGTGCAGAACACTAGAGAGAGAGAGAGAGAGAGAGAGAGAGAGAGAGAGAGAATCGTATTTTTACGTGAACGTTCGAACCTTCTTGCCGGCTATATAGCCTCCAGACGCAGCGAAGCTCTTTGTGAAGGTTCCCATGAGTATGTCGACATCGTTAGGATCGCAGTCCCAGTAATCTATGACCCCGCGACCTCTGGGTCCCAGAGCACCTATGCTGTGCGCCTCGTCAAGATACAGGTAGGCCTTGTACTGCTTCTTTAATCTTATCACGTCCCTCAGACGTACAATAGATCCCTCCATACTGCGATGAGAACAGCAGTGTTAGCGTTGTTAGCATTGTTAACATGGTTAGTATTATTATCATTGGTAGCATTGTTAGCATTGTTAACATGGTTAGCATTGGTAGCATTTTAGCATTGTTAGCATTATAAGCATTATTATCATTGTTAGCATTATTATCATTGGTAGTACTTTAGTATTACTATCATTGTTAGCGTCATTATCATTGGCCGCATTTTAGCATTATTGGCATTGCTATCATGGTTGCAATTCCGTTGCTTTACTTTAAACGTTAGATAACAACTTTTCAACATAAAAATGCTCATAAAAGTCAATAATCATTTAATTAATAATTTTAAATACAAGAAGAAAAATATTCTAAAGTATGTACAGTATGCAGTGTTAAATATACAAAACTACCAAATAATTAATATATAGTCCTAAATTATAAATCATAAACGTAAGTGCAAAAGTATCAAAAATAAATATATAGGTTCGATTCAAAAGTATAATGTATCTTAGATTTTACTTTAAATGAGCTCATATTCAATTACAGCACTTTGTGCCAGAATGGCGCCCCCACCACCTCTTAGATAACTGCTAGCAATGGTTGAATGATGCTGAGGTAAGCTGGGACAAAGAATGTATTGCATATTACAATTTTTCTTTGATAGATTTTGTTACCGTATCATGTTTTCAAACCGTTTCCATTTCAATAGTGCATACGAATAACCTGTAACTTTGAAGTCAGTTTCCATAGTTTTCATTTTATTCTGTGAATCAGTTGCTCTTGAGTTTTCTCAAGAAATCTTGTAGTTGACAAAGTGACGAACTTAATTTTTGGAATTCTGAATTATTTCTTATACTGCCTTACCTTACACGTCACGACATCATTAGTGGATGGGAAAACAAACGATAAATAATTTTAATAGTCATCATCATCTTCCCTTAAATCCCAGTTTAATCAGGGTCGGTATACGAATAGACTGTCTCAAATCCGCTCTGTCCCACATCACATCATCAGTCAATCCCCTATTTGAGACCTTTCCATTCGTTTAAATTTTTGCAGCAATTTCTGGAGCCTAGGCGCTCACCAACCGAATGCCCTTTCTGACGTCGGTATGGATCTTAGTGCTTTAGTCGCCTTCTACGACAGGTTCAGTCCCCGGTTGGTCAATTCTTCAAACAACCCGGACACTACACGGGAAAAATCATTATAATAATACTATACTATTATCAATAATTATAATTTTAATGAGCATTATTCCGCGCACCTGTAGATACCTTCCACCACGATAAGGATCTTCTTCCAAGGTCTTCTTGTTCTAGGCTGTCCCATTAATATGGAATCTCTCAGCTTGGCTTCTAGATCTACCATGTCTGCAGTAGTTAACAACATGCAACGTCGCATTTCAATTTAACACATTTCATTGATTCTTTTTACACATTTCACATTCTTATTTTCCAAATTCAACTCATTCCTGCCTCATTCATAACAAAGCACAACGATACGGCAGATGATTACTATCTCACCAGAAACAATACTAAATAACGATAATAATAATAATAATAATAACAATAACAATAATAAGCAGATTAAAATAACTCTTCGGTTTCGTCATCTCTCTTAACACATGAGCAAGAATAGAAAGTTGATCCTATTTTTGAATTCAAAACTATCTTAGGCAGTCCCTCAGTATTACTTTGTTGCCTGATTCATCACAGGCGGCTGTCGCACGATTGACTAAACGTTACACTCAGAGTCCGTTCAGGATCCACCACATAAAAATTATTATAAACATTCTAACTGACATAACGGCTTTTCCCTGGAAAATGATATTGAGCCTGTTCCGCATTGACTAAGGACCCAGAGCTAAAAGGAAATAAATAATATTTTGCATCAAATATCTCAAAGTATTTAAACTGCAGTATGAAACTATTTTTAAAATATTTGCATTGTTTGATACATTTTCCAGCTTTAGTGTACTAGTTAAAGCAGCAGAGGACTGCTGTAGAGCAGCAGAGGACTGCTGTAGAGCAGCAGAAGACTGCTGTATAGCAGAGGATTGCTGTAGACCAGCAGAGGACTGCAGCAGAGCAAAAGCTACTGGCTGTATTTCGCAAAAGCTTAGGCTGTTTAGCGGTAATCCTCTTCTTCTGGATTATTCGTTAAGTTTCTAGCTAAGAATGCTGTATTTGTTGTTTATTATGAATGATTTTCAAATAGAAAAGTTGAAAGGTAAGTAGTGGTCTACATAAGAGCAGCAGCAGACTGCCTCAGAGCAGCAGCAGCTGCATGGAGTTGAGCAAATAGTTATATAACAAAGCACCAAACACATCAGTACCGTTATGCTTGAAGACCTTGATATTCGCCCCAGACAACCTGGCCCCTAGGATCAGAGAGGCGTGGTTCAACTCATCGCTCAGTATCAGGCAGCCCTGCAACATCATTCATATCTACTAAATATAGGATGTTTATGACTGCGTCACAGGATGTGGAAATGGACGTTATACCTTCATTTTTATTGTATTATTAAATCGACCCATATAGAATAAGAACACTGTCTACATTGAATATATAATATACATGACTGTCATAACATGGCTGGCTGCAGACAGTGACGAAATTAGTATGACATACGACTGCTGATCAGTAAGTGAGGGGTTCAAATTCAGGGTTAGTCCGTCACTTATATGGCCGTTGAGAGATAAAACTGACGTTCACATCGGCCTGACAGCTTTACAGAGAGTTGCACAACAAGGGACACTTACGGCCATGTTCACAGAAAAATGCAAATAATAAGAATGAAATATCCGATAACTGCATTTTTTGCTAACTAACAATGATTATCTAGATACTTAGGCAGACAACGGTAAATAATAATATAAACCAAGTGTCATATCCAGCTAAAGAAAGATAGTCATAATGATGGAATCCACTTCCTTGTCAATATTTCATATTTACACTCAATTTTTAATTATTGTCTATTAAAGCAACGTTTAACGTCAGTTTCCTGCTCGATAGCATGTCAGTGACGGGGAGAGCACCGGATTTCAACCCTGCACCTCCTGATCCGCTGTCGAACAACTTATCAACAAGCCACCGCTCCGGTCCTTTTGCGCTTTTGTCAGCTTCAATGACCTTCCTTGATATTTAAAATTCTAACAAATCTTAATAAATGTAATTTTCGGCTTTCACAAAGGGCTAAACGCAAAGCTAAAGCCAAGTTTAACGTCAGTTTCCTGCTCGTAGTATGTCAGTGACGGGGAGAGCAATGGGTTTGAACCCTGCACCTACTGATTCGACTTCAATTATACGAAGCAGAGCAGACCTTTCCCACAAGGCTGGGGATATTCATGGCGTTGGTAGCGAAACCCATGCCGAATGTTACGGCTGATTCCACGCCCAGAAACTCTGCCACCAACTTTTCCAGCCTCTGGTGTATGTCATAATTAGCTGCACAATAACGACAAAACAATTCATCTTAGTTCAGTTGTACTGAAAGACTATGAATAATAGGACACTAAGCTTTTCATAAAAATATGTAAATACGCATTAGAGTAAAATGATCAACTATGTTGATATCTATCACTTTTAATACCAGATGTTTAAACCATTAGCAATTTAGACCATTTACTGTATAACAAGTCCAGTGAATGTCCGAGATTTTACTCTCAGATCATCGCGGCTGGGATTCGAACCAACGAGGATTCAATTCACCTCAGGATCTGTCATTTAAAAGTTCATGACGTTTCCCCTACGCAATTACGACATTCAAATCGGACCTTCATAGTAGGACACTAAGATTTTCAACTTTTAGCATCATATTTAATTGCAATTAGACGAAGGAATGTAAGACGTGTTTGACAAAATCGCATGAAAGTCATCAGTAATTATATGTATTAGAAAGTTAATCCTAAGAAGCACGATAATAGTCAGCCTAGATACGACGTCAATTACTAATACTTTTTTCTACCCCTTTCAAAATGTTTGTCGTAAAGTGCTTATCAGCGTCGAGTAACTATCGTACCTCTACATAGTGAACACAGATGTAGCTAATAATTTATACCGAGCAACTGAAAATTAAAAAGTCACACTAAATATCAAAATATAATACAAAAATTGATTTTGAAAATTAAAATTAATTAACAAATGCGTATCATTTAAGCATTAGCTGATCATGGTTGTTACTTTAACAATAAAATGACTATAGCAACAGATAAATTAAATTACTCTAATTACGAGTAATAACCGTTAAAATTATAGTACAGTTTTTAAAAGGATTCCTGTTCTTGAACAACCGATGAAGACCTATAAAAGATTCGATTCCGTTCGACAATGCTGTTTAATTTGCGAGTCTTAAAATAAATCCTGCAAACCTATTTCATGTCGGCTACTTGAGGGTGACAGACCGTACGTCCGGGTGGCCCGTTCACTGTCGTCAGTGCAAGAACCCTGAGACTCAGCAAAGCCCAAATAATTGTAGGAACCCATGTTCAGCGCCTTCAACTTCCGGCCTGTGAACCTAAATTACGTTAATAATATAAAAAATAATAATACATATATATATATATATATATATATATATATATATATATATATATATATATAAGTAAAAAATATAAAAATAAAAATAATAAATATAAATAAATATAAAATATGAATATAAATCATCATCATCATCAGCCTCCCTTAAATCCCATTTTAACTAGGGTCGGGATACAAATAGACCGTCTCAAATCTTCTGTGTCCTACACCACACCACAAGCCAATCCCCTATTTGAGACTTTTCCATAAAATATAAATATAAATAATATTTAAATATAATATATATATAAATATATATATATAAATATATATAATATATTTAATTTAGAGAGAGATCCATCTCTATAGAGTTAGAATTAGAGTGTCATATAGTGCTATCTTATTTGTGCCCATATGGCACAATAAATGCCAGCCTGTTACAAAGGGTTCGGCACTTGGGTATCATATAGTGGAAGTCATACTCATACATTTGCTTGTCGATGTTTAACATAATAAAACATAGCACAAAAAACATAACATAACATAAAGTACTAACAACTACATTGCAACTGTGGTCTATGACAATATCCAGCACTACAGAGACAAATCCAAGCCAGTGAACAAAATGAAGGTACAAAACCGTGCAAATCCAAAATCCAGAAAAATAATATCTGGTATGGTATCAGTAACAATGGTACTGTACACGCTCGATTAGCACACCAGAATGATAATTCCACTAAAATGATAAATTTTCCACTAAAGTAATAATTCCAGTTATACCTAAACGTCCAGCCGTGATCATCAGTCACTCTTTCCATCACGTCAAACTCTGCCCCTGCGACGCTGCTGATCGGTCGATTCCAGCAGTCACGTGCTCTTCGGTAGAGGTTGCGAGTGTAGAATGCTTCAAAACTCTGGTACAGCGGTACCCAACCCTGTGTAAAAATTTGCATTATAAATCAATCAATCAATCAATCAATAGTTCGTTATTAATCAGTTTGGATTGTTAACATGCAGCGATTCAAAGCCATACATGAAAACACCCTAAAGCTGGTAAAGCTAAGGTTAACGTCAGTTTCCTCACTCGAAAGCGATGGCAGAGACGAGCGAGCCCAGGATTTGAACCCGCACCTACTGATCCGCGGTCGAGTATCTTACCGACTTCGCCACTGGCTCGAAGTCGGTATCCTATCATGAACCGATCCGAAATGATACCGAAGTCGGTATCCTATCGGTAGCCTATCATGAACCGATCCATAAAGGATTAAATGGTTAAATGGCTTACTTCGTAGCATGATTGTCTGATAAGCAGGAGACCATCTCTTTGAATCTCAGCAGAATCATCTCTAACATTCTCTAGTATAATGCAACTTAGAAATTAAACTTAGTTTGATGCCAATTACCGGATTTAGGATGTAAGATGTACCGGATAAGTTTCACAGGAGTCTTAAACAAAGCTGAAAGTGTTAAACAACGCCCATTCAATTCAACAATCATTTTGGCCGACCATCAATCAGTCAATTAAAAAAATTATCAATAATTATCGATAAAGCTGTGAACTCTTAAACATACAGCCGCAGCGTTTTAAAAGATGAAACTGTATTGTATTTATTTTAAATCATTTATAAAAACAAAAGCATTGTCGAAAATTGTAGATTCACTAGATGATAATATATGGCTTTTATTTCACCACTCAGGTAGCAAGACAAGAAACAAACTACAATACTAATAGATAATAGATTATGCTCGTAAAAGGAGGAAACACCAATATGTTCTTTCGAAGTTTTCGCGGATAGACATATTCATAATTAAACAAACTGGTATGGAAGCCGGAAAGGGAGACGGAAGAAGATATTAAGAACCTGCAGGTAAGCAATTGTAGTGATCAGATACTTAGCAACTGTCGCAGGCTTAAGATGCTAGTCTATTGGTTATATTTTATATTAACTGGGCTTTTACAAACATTAACGCATACATAATACATAGTGTAGATATTAACAGAAATAAAAATGTAAGCATTTTCGCCTAACTATAATAACAAAATTAAGTTATTATATTAATATATTCACATATATATTATATAAAATACAAAAAATTATTTATTTAATTATGAGACATAAATCATCATGGAGAGAAATTTGTTAGAAAAAATTACTCAATTAAATATTTAAGAGATCTTTATAAATTTCTGAGAAATTAATTTTCTCCATTGGTAAAGATATTTCATTGTCAAAAATCATTCCCTCAATCCCCCTTTAAACACATTTCGTTTAGAACATTTCACTTGCTATTTAGAACACTTTATTAATAGTTTACCTCGAACTTTTCTTATATGTCTCATTTCAGTTGGCTTCAAGTTAATCTCATACGCACTGTAGGTATTTCAAGTTCTGAGCAGCCATCTATAGCTTCTAAGCTTTTAACATATGTCGTCAATGAAGATACTGAGGACTTGTTGAAGATTTTTTTCTCTCTCTCTATAGTGTTCTGCTAAGTGGCAGGTTCAAGGACACAGTCAAACTCAGAGACGAAGATATTGATATTATGCGTTCAAGCTTCTTAAAGAGCACTCCATAGATCAACAAGTTATCCTTTATAAAGAGCCTTATTCGTACCTTATGAAGCCTATGGCTAGGGAAAAATAAGGCTTCTAATACGGTTTCCCGTTGCCTTCCTAATTTATTGCTTAGTCGCTTCTTACGACACGAGCAGTCAACGGTTGGTATATTCGTCAGTGTCCCGGACACAGCACGGGAAAATCTTCAACAATTTGAAGATTTATCGTATCTAATATAGGAGCTGCGATACGGCACTCGTTTAGCAATTTTCATTAATTCGTCACTATTATACATGTATATCAGATGGACGAATCGTAAGCCTGAACTGTGTCTAACTTCATAATATTGTGAAGTGGTCACGCGCTACAAAAATATTTGCAACCATCTTGTAGCATTTTTGAGATTTGCTCACTGCATAAATCTCCCGGGAATTGAAACCTGGATATACTCTGCAAGCTTCAACACAAATTGGCCGACTCATTTAACCACTAAATCACATGCACG
Organism: Enchytraeus crypticus; assembly: GCA_905160935.1. NCBI lineage: Eukaryota > Metazoa > Annelida > Clitellata > Enchytraeida > Enchytraeidae > Enchytraeus > Enchytraeus crypticus. Next base: position 980,887 of record CAJHZI010000414.1, on the reverse strand, counting down.
GGGAACTACATGTTTATCGTTTCTTACTTTGTAAAATTTAATCCTAAATGCTTCAGTATAAACCTGTTGCTACCAAAGCGATGCTTAACTGTGCTCTAACTTTTACCTATTTATCGCGAACTGTTGTAGATAATGCAATAGATTGCATAGCTCTACTTTACAACCTCTCTCACTTCGCATGCCTAACAAGTGTGAAAAGGAATATAAAAACTAATGACAACCTAAGCCTATTTCATTAAGGTTAGGCGTTCCTGAAGGCCATATCGGGTCATCCGTTCGGAGGACAAAATGGAAATTAAACTCTCATCTTAATTAAAACAGCTTTAGAGAACTATGCTCTGCAAGGTGTAGAAAAACGATGAAATTACATCATCTGTGGTACTGATATTAGTTAGCACATCGGATGCTGGACTCTGACAGTATTATTTGCTGCTCGTGACTGAAGCTACAGCCACTAAAGACAAGTTTAACGTCAGTTTCCTGTTAGACAATATATCAGTGACGGGAGAGCACTGAACTGAAACCCCCCCACCCATCGATCCGCATTAGGACAATTCACCAATATGCCACTGGTTTAGCTAAGTGCAACTCAAAAGTTCAGGACTCACTAGGCGCTCTGATTAACATTCTTAGAATGTCTCAAGAGCGTAGTAGTAACGTCATAAAGTTTTAAATGACAGATCCTTAGGCGAATTGAACCCTCGTGGGTTCGAATCCCAGCCGCGCTGATCTGAGAGTAAAATCTCGGACATTCACTGGACTCATTATACGGAAAATGGTCTAAATTGTCTAACGGTTTAAACATGTGGTATTATAAGTGATAGATATCAACGTAGTTGATTATTTCACTATAATGCGCGTTTACTTTCATTTGAGCTCTGGGGTGAGATGATGAATAACGTCAAATTATTTATTGTTATCTAGTTACGTAACACGAGTTCAATGACCTAGAAAATGAATAATATTTGTTGAGAGTCGCCTGAAGTCACGCTATTGAGATATTCCCAATTGTCAGCTTTCCTACAAGTTGAATAGAATTATTCACTTCAGATTTGTCATAAGTATCATTTGTCATAAGTGTTATTTGTCATAAATGTTTTTTCTCGCAAATAAGTAAAGAGTAGTATATACTTATTAAAATAATTAAATGAAGCTACAAATAATGAGCTATCGAAGTTCTCAAGGAAAATTTTTTTTTAAATAATAATTTTTTAAAATAAGAATTTACAAATTAAAATTAGCTTATTATTTTAACTACTAACTGTATTATTGTTTATGAACCACGAAGAAATCATTGTATAGGTCAATTAAATATGGCAACAATCGTAAAAACTTTCAGAATTTCTTACAAAGTAAGAAATGTCAAGCTTATATTCATTCAGTAGTATAACACGAGTGCGACGACCCATAGAAATGAATAATGTTTGTTGGGAGTTGTCTTGGTCATGCATTGAGATATTCCCAATAGTCAGCTCAAATTGTTGCTAACAGAGAATATTGATTGTTAACATTCTTATTGTATGATTAAAATCTCAAAGCATTCTAAATCCTCCACAAGTGGGATGACAATTTCACTCTTGTTTTAATAGTATTCTATACGACAGACACACATGTATGCAGCTCTGATAAACGCTGTCGGGCCACGAACTCTAAAGTCGACGAATTCTAGACATTATCGATTTTATTAATGCGACCCTACAATGATCTACGAATTCAGGTGCGGAGAGCTTACTGATTTCAATTTGTTGATCTCGATTTATTGATTTCAATTTATTGATTTTCACGCACAAAAATACTACTTATAAGAAAGTAAAATGAATTTTCAAGCATTTTCGCTCTTTCATTGCTATGATTACTTCCTTACATAGGGCCCTATGCAAAAATACAATAGTGTTATAAAATAGTGTTAGAAGTTTTTATACACTGGGTTACACGCAGTCGGTTATTGAAACTTCAATATTTTGTATCAACGTACAGCAAATGAGTCGACAGCGGGCAACGAATCTAAACAAATATAAAATATACCACACTCCTATCACTTCATAAACGATGAAATGGGTTATCCAAGTCTACAGAGCGTTTGCCTGATAATCTGTTGGAATGCTATCCTGTCCGTCACTTACAGTATCTGACAGTCCCTGACAGTACCTGACAGTCCCTTACAGTCTCTTACAGTATCCTACAGTTCCTGACAGTCCCTGACAGTTTCTTACAGTCTCTAGTTTATATATAGTATTTAGCAGGCACAATTTAAATTTTTGCAAGACCTCTAGAAAATAGTATTTTGCACTAGATGGATAATATTAGTTCTAGAAAACGATATTGTTTGTTTTAGAGGAACATAGATACTACAAAGACCAGTAATAAAGCATGTTTTGTGCCGCATTATAGTAACGAACTCGTATATATCGTCACAGCCGTTTAGAAAATTCAATGAAAATACAAATCAATCACTGCAGTAAATCACAACCTGATTGTTTATACAGAAGCGTCTAGAGACAGACCTTGATAAAACAATCAACCAATCGACTGACGTGTAGTGAATATTGTAAAGCTCGTCAATATCCACAATAACTACAGCCAGTACATCTAAGTCAAGCTCTTATTTTTATACTTTATATCATTATCAGCATCCATACGAAGATAAATAAACTAAAGAGATTAATAATAATAATAATAATAATAATAATAATAATAAAGGTTTAACGTCCGTTTCCTCATACAAGGGTGATGTCAGGGACGTCAAGATTGAAGTACTAGTTGTATGAAAGATAGAAACGTTACATGAACAGTGCTTTGCCACTATGGACAAGTCAAGTCAAATGTCTACTAATTATAATTGTTCATCTTGGATAAGATATAAACAGTTAACTACTACACATAGAAGCATGTATGTTTCTATACATGTGAACGCGTTTTACATTAAATTTGTTTAAAAAATGAAAATATTAATAATGCTCATAAAATGCTATGTACATATAGTATACCACAAGCTATTAAAGCATTGCTATTTATCACTATCAGACAATATAATTTATGCCATGGTTACACATCTTACACATACAGCCTCAAAGCTTTAGCCTCTAACAATCTCTAGTAGTCTCTTAGTCCCTTAATGATATATTAATACTGGATTAATAGACTATTGATGTTCAAATAATAGTATGAATACTATGAAAGATAATTTATGAAACTATTGCCTAGTGACAAAAAAGAAATTTTGCCATGCTTTTTAAATTCGTTTTTCTTTGCTTTTTAATATGCTTAACTTTCTGCACCAGTTTTAAAGTAAGGTAGGAGCTACAGGTTATTACAGGTAAAAAGAAATACAGTGATATACACTAGGAATATTATTTTGTGACATTTTAAATTTTATGTTTTTCGTTGTTATAAAACAAAAAGCGGTTTAAAAATGTATTTGTTTTAAAACACGCCCATGTCACCATTATTGTCTATTGCTATATAGCAGATAATATTTGAGTGATTGCATAATGCAATTACTACAACAATTGACATTTGTTGTTTGTTTAATAAACAATCGTTAGTCTTAAGCTCTATTTATAAATCTAAACCTAAACAAAAAGTAAAAACAATTAATTAATAGTTGTAGTTATTAAACTATAACAACAAACCTTAACAGTAAACTGAACGCGCTCTGTAACTTTAAAGTCGGTAGAGAAACTTGAGACTTAATACAACAACAAAATAAAAAACAATTTAAAAACAAGGCCAAAAGGAACATGTTTTTTCGTCATTAGATGTCCCTATAGCAAAAATTCATTTGGAAAAGATAAACTACACAGAAAAAGTTACTATAAATGTAGGTATGGCTATTATAACAAACAATGCTATGATTCAGTGATGCTCAAAATCGCTACTGATGCATATTAATTTCTTCTACTGAACCAGTTTAGGCCAGATCCTGTGAAATGTAGTTACGCCCCAGTGTAACGACAACAGTAAATCTTTATTGAATTTCAAGTAATGAAATCGAGTTTCGCGAAGCAGAGGCATGGGTGAGCCTCTATTGTGGGAATTAAACGGTTCAAATGTGCTAATACATCATTCCTTCATGTCATACTACAACCATAATATTTGTTACAGGCATTCAAAAACTAGTATCAAAATGGTTAACAAAGACATTCGTGCACACCAAGGAATGAAGAAATTTGTCATATACGACCCTTGTGTACGAACCGGTTGTCGAATGTCCATTACAAATGTTTTACTCATTCGCTTTATCCGTAAACAATACATCAAGATTGACAATCCCATCACATAGATCATGAGAAACATAGCAATAAATGTTTAGGTAGTTCTTTGATCTATTAAATACATCTTAAAATACAATTTAGTGAGAGACCTGATAAGACAAGATATGACACGTCCAAATGGGTGGATGTCTGGAAGAGGAAAAGAAAGCTGCCTTGAATCGAGAAGAAGGAAAGAGGTTAGGGGCACTGGTGGAATCTACTGGTGGTATCTACTGGTGGAATCTATTGGTGGACTCTTCAGGTGAACTCTATTGGTGGACTCTACTGGTGGACTCTACTGGTGGACTCTACTGGTGGATTTAGGATTAACCACAAACTCTAGCAATAACATAGCAATAGACACGTACAAACAGCCAGTCAGTTTAAAGACAGTTTGTCTGTTTAAAGCGTATACTGATATTAGGACATTTAAACCAATGTGTCACTTAAATGACTAACTCGTGGATCCTAATTAAACTGCAACACATACTGGTAGAATTGTAGATATAGCAATGCACAGTGTACTTGGGCTTGTTCATGAGTCAAATCGATTTGATAGCAATTGTAAAAGCACACCTGCTATTAGCGGGCCGCATAAATGACTAACGTGGATTTATAATCATGTTAATAAGCTATATTTTGCCTATCAAAACGTAAACGCGAAAAAGATTAAAAGACAATATGCAACATAATTTACTTAACTTTCTAAATGACTAGTGATTAGACCATTTAATCTTCATAGTCTATACTTAATTCGTATGCAAACAGTAATTATAAATTTATTGTCATCAGCATACAAGAATTCATTGCTGAATGAGTAATCTGCAAACTCCTTCAAATACTAACATATATTGAAAAGAAATATACGTCACAACGTCATTATTTGTTGGCTCAATTTATGTATGCTACCATGAGAGACTATTGTTCAAAGTCAACATGGGCGTTGAATTATTAATCAGGAAGAGTCGGACACTTAGCAACAACAAAGCAACACTAATAGAGAGACTTGAGAGTTATTCCAGAATATAAACTAAAACAAGAATGAAAATTATAATATTAATACGGTTGTACTTGTAACATGGTTTAATAACAAGGACTTAGGCCATACGCTGCTCCTTCACATTCTAACTTTAAAACTTAGCTATTAGAGCAGATTAACACTTGCGAAGTGACCAGTGCGTTTAACGATAGGAAAATATAATGATAAAGTAAATCAAGATTTCATGAAAATTATTATACAATTATAGTTTTATATAAAAGCCATTCATCAAAATTATCTTTTAGCTTAGTTTTAAATGGCCTGATTCTTAACAGTAATAACTAATAATTACTCTTTCTGTTTCTCATTGTACACTGCCTATAGGCAGGTCCATGGCGTATAAAGCCTCCCCTCCTCCTCTTTAATAACCACTAATAATTGTTGTTAATTACGTTAACGATTGTTAGAATTATATCGTGATTTACAGTACATATAAATAAAACACATTATGGATATAAAATTTTCAAGACTAAAGAGATACGAAAAATTGACTGTACAGTAAGAGAACAGAAGGTCTATAGCAAAAATATATGCAGCAGAAATTCTTCAAAATCCAAATTTGTCTTAGAATAACAGCATTAGGGTAAGATGTAAATTTACTTAGATGATAGAATATAAACCTAATTATTTCACAAATTAAATGAGCATCCATCCTGAGCGATTATTGCAACTGATAGTCAGGCAGATTAATCGTGAGTTCTTATTTAGTAAATAATTTCCATTACATCTGATATTTTGCGTATATAAAATTAAAACTTTATGTGAGACCAATAATTTCGTAGTATATATGCTAGTAAGTCCTTATGAGAGAGTAAAGAGGAAATATTATCGATTGGGTAAACTAAGAAGCACTGATAAGAATAAAGATGATAAAATGTGGTGCCAGCATTTACCGGTGTTTGTTCACATTTGCGAACGACTCTGTCACCAGATATTTATCAATCATACTATGCATCTTGACCGTGACCTTTTACACTTTTAATAAATTGCAATCGATGATATAATTAGAAGGAGTCTGGTAAAATACTTTTCTACGTATCTATACGTTACGGCGAAAGAGCGCACTTTCTTAGTGTAGTTCGTTTAACGTACCGCTCAGAAGCTTGAAAGAGCTTCTCTTCAAGACGCCGAAGGGGCGCGCTACTTACACACTACGCCATAATGCTACGCTGTAATATATTCTTATCGACCTCTACTTTAATTTCGACAAGATTTATGATGAAAAAGCCATTTAGAAAAAGTCTGGCTTTGGAATTATCAAGGACAATATGTGCGTTTCAAAGATATCAGGTTTTGTTTCTAATGCACTTTCAATGCATGCAGTGTTATTCCCATCAAAGAAAAGTGAAATATAATACAAATGTGACTACTAATGTATCCACCCACTTGAGCTGTAATGAGGCAGAAAAATATGCTACATGATTTAAGATAACGAAAAACTCTATATATACTGCTAGATGACGATAACTGAATATAGACGAAAAATAGAGAAATGTAAAATCCATCACAACTCTGTAAAACAAAATTAAGCTGTAGAACCTTAAACTTGCCTTCATTGCTAATAGAACAGTTAACGGAGTAAAAGTAAATAGCGGGAGGGATATAGAAGAATGACTCCACAGTAAGATTTTTAAAATGAACATTAAGTTCTTTTGATCTTGCCATTAATAGAATACCTAAAGTTATGGATACTAAAATATGTTTCTACTTATTTATTGCCATGTAGATCAAGTTATTATTTTGAGATAAAGGATCTTACGCAGGTGTGTAAGCGGCTCTATGACGTTTAGGAAGGGTTAGATAGAAGTCGTGTCAGGTGAGTACGCGATTAGACTCGCACTTAACCTTTACCTGTTAAAAGTTTAAACGCACTTAAAGAAACATTTCGCTTAGTTACGATCTATGCAAATACAGACAGGCCTACCATAATAGTATTCAAGTCGGACCAACATGATTATACCAGCAGATCATCGAATAAAATCAGCTATATTGTAAATGTATCTTTACGCAACTAAACGCAAAAATGCAACGTTAATACAACCACTATTGCAACGTAAATACAACCACCAATGCAACGTAAGACAAGCCACTAATGCAACGTAAATAGGCCTACACCTATCAATATAACCTAAGCATAAATGTAACCACACTGTAACTAAATTCAACCATCAATGTAACGTAAGGCAAAGCAACAGTCAGTGGTATGGTAAAATGGCAACTTTAAATGGAAATAAAACATTATAACTCCGTAAGCCAAGGAAGAGAGTTCATTAAACTAATATACATGTATGTCTAATTCATTAGAATTTTGCCATTGCCTTTTTGATGATATTATGGTTATCTAAGATTCACCTCATACTATTCGATGACATATGATCTCCGGTGATCACGTAGATAGAACTGATCCACACTATCAAGAATTAATTATTGAGAACAGGAAGCTCAGTCCTGCTTCTAATGTCTTCTACTGTTTTATAAGTTATCACCGTTATTTACTTAATTTAACTTAATTTTTATCACATGATTTATGAGATTTAAATAGCAAGTAATTAATAAAACTATAGCAACACAAACTACCACAAACCTCCTGTAGATATTCCGAGGCAGATTTCACGTCTTCCAGTTTCCACCTGCGCAGCAACTCTCGCAGATGTCCGAACAGGATGAGGATAGCGTATCCGAGATAAGTAAGGACTGCCACATAGAGCGGAGTCTCCTCGAAGGATTCAAACTGTTTCCGGGACTCACCTGAATCTCTGATTTCGCTTTCCTGCACTATGTACTGATTCCTCGTACCTTTATCGTCCATTTCCATCTCCAGCAGCTTCTTCATGCCGTTTATAGTCTTACCTGCTGCAGTAACCGCTGAATTAGCTCTTTGACTGATTGATCTCCTGCTAACATCCTCTTCATCGAGGCTTGACGTTGGGGTTGATTTTCTCGAATTAATTTCAGGATTTATAGGATTAGATGCTTTGTTTTGGACTGAAACAAAAGCTGAAACTTGCCCTTCATTTGCGGTTGCATTTTCAGAGTTGTTCCTTGTTTTCGGAAGATGCATTAGGTCAGTCAGATTTTTCAACTCTTCTGAGATTGTTGGCTACAAATATTAATAAATATTAGTTACTGAAGAATAGAATAGAATAGAATAGAATAGAATAGAATAGAATAGAATAAAACTACATATATTTATATGTATATCGTTGTATAAACATAAATAAATATGTGCAATTTTGCATTTATATGCATTTACGCCATGAATGTATCCACCGCGATGTATACATACTCATATAGGAGACTCATTATTAAGATCACGGTCTCGAAAGCTAGTTCAGAATGTATTCATGTAAATCAACTAAAGACCGCAAAGTGCTTTAAAACTGGGCCTATGAGAAGGTCTCAGTAGTAACACGCAAAGAAGAAGTACAAAGATAATCGAGTTTTAAATAACAATGAGACCATATATGGCTACGTAGAAATTTTTCCATATCTCACTATTCGAACACAGTTAAAAAAATCCGTGACTGTCGTAAAATCTCTTAGAGAATATTTTATATGATGTTCAAATTTTTTTCAAATCTGCTTGAGCGCCTTTTTATAACCATCCGTAAGACGTCGAATAATAGAAGTAGGAATAACATGCGTCACAAATGTGTAACACCTAAAGCGATCTCATTTGATCAAAAAACTCAGGTAGATTTTTACACAAGAGTCACTTGAAGTACATCGAGCTGTATTAGTGCAGGATTGGACAGGCGTGTTATATATTAAGCCTATATATAGTATATATGTATGTATGTATATATATATATATATATATATATATATATATATATATTATATATATATATATATATATATATACCATTGAGCTGCCAAGCGGCAGCTCAAAGGTACATATTTCTACCCATAGATTATGCAATCAGACTATTATTATTACTCATACACTTATTATGTGTTATATAATTATTTGTAATAAAGCAAAACGTATCCATCAATTTACGAAGACACATTTGACAGTATATTTATTGAGCAAAAGTTATTTTTAAATATAAAATATTGGCTAAAAGTCATGTTCCGTACTTTTGGCACAGTTGTGATACATGTGATAAGTTGGTTGTATTAGATATAGTGGTCATGAGAGATCAAGGAACAAAAACTTTATTATTAACAAAGAATTGCTGATAAGCTTTATGTTATCAAAGAGGAACTGAAATGAGAAAATCTAAAATCGGGCGCACTATTCACGAAATTATGCTTTATTTTGAGTAAAACACAAACTTGGTGGTTAATGAAACAAGTTTCTTAATTATTTTAGAATTCGAAAAGAGTTTAATGCACATTGTGCTAAAATATTCACGCGTAATTGCACTGAATACCTGATATTTCGTGATTATAAAAGTGGAACGATGACGGTCATAGTTCACTTTTCGGTTCTGTGCCCTAATCCTAGCGAACTTATCCATTTAGAGCCTCGCCTGGGATTCGAAACAGTGGGCCTTTGACTATCCTAAATCGAATTAAATGAAATGCACTTACACAGCTTTCTTACACTTCATGTCATCTTACACTTTACATCTTACACTTCATGTCAGCTTACACTTTACATCTTACACTTCATGTCATCTCACACTTTACATCTTACACTTCATGTCATTACGTAGAGCGCTGTGTCGCTAACTACAATTTGATTTATAACACACGGAAAAAATCGTTAGAAACTGAAATAAGTTTATTTTAGAAGACGATGTTAATGTAAAGCGTTGCATAGTCACATAACATAAATCATTGCGCCGTCTTATGTTAATTCACTAAACGACACCAGGTATCATATATTTGTCATATATTATATTCTTTAAGAAATAATAATTAATTAAATTATCAGTTCAACAAATATTTCAGATTTAGCATGATACTGACACCTGCTGTTTTACTTGTTTAACTTTCCGGTATGGAATATATCGAAGGAAATGCATAATTAGAGATAGGGAGAGGGAGATGGAGAGAATGAAAGAGAAAGAGACAGAAAGAGAGAGAGTGAGAGAGATCTACAATGCCTGATTTTATATGCGAATTTTGTTTATATTATTCAGTCATTCAGCAAATTCGCATACAACTAACAGTTATCAATTTCAAGATGGGCGTTATTATTATTATCAATCTTTATTGTGATAGCCAATTTTATGGCACCCCGCTGGGTAGCTACCGATGAGTTTATCGAAGGGATAGTCACTTTTGGATTTTGTGAGCACATTTACTGGCCTAGTAGTAGTAGTAGTAGTATATTCGTATCCCGATCCTATTTTAACTGGGATTAAAGGGAAGATGATGATGACGATGATGATGATAATGGCATAGTAGTAGATATCTGTAACTAGAGACCATGGTGTCGAAATCAAGCCGTATCTTAAACCAGACATGGGATAGATAAATCTCAGCTTACACATTAAAAAATTTATTATCAATTTATCATGTTTATTATCAACTTTTTATTATCATTTTTTATTTAATCAATTTATTATCAACTGAATCATAGAAAACGCCGCTGTATTTGGTGGCATGACGATATGTATGATATCTTTGATAGCACTCATGCTTATGGCTATATCATGCAATATTTTCTAATGATATATAATTCAATAATAGTGTTCTTCAGTTTAGCTTCTTACCCATTAATTTACTCATTGATCGTATGTTTAAAACCATATATTTCATTACACCTGTGGATTAATGATTTAAATTTCATGACGTCACTTAATGCGCTGTTAGCATTCAGTATTAAGGTATAGACTGACCTGGGTTTGAACTCACTAAACTCAATCACTTGATTATTCAAGAGTTGCCACTACACCGCATCGGAATCATCGATTCATGTTTAATCTCAATCTAAACCATATCAATATCTAGCCAACCTAACAACTCCAAACTAGCATGAAATTGTATGCAACTTTGAAGTTAAAAGCACGTGCGTCCTTGGGCACTGCATTTGCCTTTTGTTTACGTGTTTGCTCAAGCATGCATTAGCAGTAGCATAGCCATGCATTAGAAGAAGCATAGATATGCATTAACAGTAGTATATACCTGCATTAGCAGTAGTATATACCTGCATTAGCAGTAGTATAGTCATGCGACAATGAGATATGTACGACAGATTGCCTGGGACTTAAAATTCCCGATTTTTAGAAGTCTAGTCTTCAGTGTTAAATGTTTTTTTTAACTCACTGGCTAATAGAACCATTTATTGTTGCGACTTTATAGGTTACTGAAATATTTGAGTAAAAAATAAAACACAAATTTTAATAAAAGTACTAGAATTTTAGGACTCTAGTTTTAGCGATTGTTGTTGTCGACGACATCATATTTATCAAAGTAGCAAGTTGAAGCTTGTTCGATTATACGTTAAGCTGCTGCACAGTATCAAGTGAATTCGCCTTCATGACAACTAGCTGCTGTACTATATGGGCCAATATAATTAAACTCACTTTGTCATCCGATAACTGACCCGCACCTAACCCTTAATTATTTAAGTTTCTTAAATTATTTAAAGTTTCTATTCTCGGATTGGACTAAGATTTTCCGTGCGGAGCACAACAGCAGATGTGACAGTGCATTTGTAGAAATAAAAAGAGTTAAACAGAGCATTGCAGCAAAGAAATGCGTCCATGAGACAATCTATTCTCGTTATACTGCTTATAGATTCCTGGTCGTTAAAAGGAAATAATAGACACGAAACATAAATAAAGCGGTTGCGCTACGAGTTGAACAGCTAAGAAGCAGCCAGGTTTTGCTATTTGAACAGTTTTAAAAGAAAAACAGCTGTTTGAAATAATATTCGCTATTTAAATAAGTAATTAATGTAGCTAATGCCAATCAGCCTGTGAGCTGGGGTCGGCTTCTTCGATTTCTCGTTGCGCAATATTTCAATTTTATACATAAGCTTACGTTTAATGGTGATTGAAGTTTCTTATAAATGAATGTATGAAAAATTAAATATACTTACAAACGATTCCTGCTCAGTCATGGTCTCGAAATAAAATCCAAAAGAACTAAAGCCGGGAATATTTTGAAACTGTATACCGTTCAATTTATTCCAAAGGGATTGCGGTTAGAAAACGGAAATAGTCTATATAGTTAAATTTTATTTTCACTGTATTAAAACTAGGGAGAGCTCGCCTAAAATAGAAACATTTCCATTATTATAATGATAACACATAACGATTGTCATAGGCTTATAGCCTATTAATTATAAACCGCTTATCCAGCGCTGTATCTGCGTTAGACGGCAGCACCAGAACATTTACCGTTTTCGATTGAATTATGCTCAATCTATATTATATAAAACAGAGTTGCGTTAGTAAGAGCACTTATAACTCAAGAACGGCTGGACAGATTTTAATGATCTTGGACATTTTTGATTTGCCTCAATCAGCCCTAACATAATAACCAATAAAATATTTTAAAAATAATGGGGTTTGGCCAAAAACGGTATAAATAAAAACACATCAAAATTATAACATGCAGCCATCTATCGATTGACTTATATATACAGATTACAATTCTCTATTACGATATGTTGACATCATCAATTTAGCATTCTCTAACCGGAAGTTTCGATGGCTCAATGCTATAGGCACTAGACTTTATATCATGTGGTCCAGGGTTCAATTCTGGCTTTAATCTTTAATTCACTTTAATTTTTTAAAGTTTGATAAATCTTATAAGTTTCTTATGAATAATTTTTTAAAACTTCTTTTAAATCTTAATATATATATATAACAAATTTTGTTTATTTTATATATTAGGATAGATAGATAGATAGATAGATAGATAGAGATAGATAGATGGATGGATGGATGGATGGATGGATGGACGGATGGATGGATGGATGGATAGATAGATAGACAGATAGACAGATAGATAGATAGATAGATAGATAGATAGACAGGCAGGCAGGCAGACAGGCAGATAGACAGGCAGGCAGGCAGGCAGGCAAGAAGACAAGCAGGCAGGCAGGCAGATAGACAGATAGATAGATAGACAGAGAGATAGACAGAGATATAGACGGACGGATAGATAGATAGATAGACCGATAGACAGATAGATAGACAAATAGATAGACAGATAGAGAGACAGACAGACAGATAGAGAGACAGATAGACAGACAGATAGACAGACAGACAGATAGACAGACAGATAGGCAGATAGATAGATAGACAGATAGATAGACAGATAGACAGACAGATAGCCAGACAGAGAGACAGACAGATAGACAGACAGATAGACAGACAGACAGATAGACAAACTGATAGACAGACAGATAGATAGATAGACAGACGGACAGATAGACAGACAGACAGATAGACAGATAGATAGACAGACAGACAGACATTGTTGATAGGCGGTACGAAGTCCGCCGGGTCAGCTAGTAATCACATAACTCTGTTAAAAATGATAAACATAGTTTTCTACTCTTTTAGTAGAATTAAATCTCTGTCTAATCTTTTCAAAAGTATAGAGAAAAGTTCCAAATGTGTACGTTATTATGTTATATAAGAACTACAGCCTCCCATATTGACGCTGCTCGAGGCAATCAATGGCGGTTTACTGGAAGAACTAGAAAACTCACCTGTGACAACTACATTGGATCCGCCGTTAACAATACACTGCGCCAATATTGCCAGTAAGAGCTAGAAACTATAGGTGCTAAATTGTGAAAAAAAGATTGAAAGATAATAGGGCCTAAGCAAAAAATGTGTCACTTTAAATACTAGCCTATATGTATTAGATATCGACTATTTGCCAAAAATAACACAGATAATGCGTGATAATAGCTCGATTAATATACTCGAATTCACATTTTCGTTAAGAAATATATAATCTCAGTGCTTGCATCATTCTGTACTGTACATAACACTGCCGTAGAGTACTGAAACACTAGTCCATTATCCTGGAACTGAGACAAACGACAGCAAATGGTAGGAAATATACATAAAAAGTCATTTAGCTTACATTCTCAAATATAGAGATAGCATCTCAATAATCATTCATAAATGGAGATGAAAATGAGGTTGAAGATAGAACTGGTTGGAAGAGTTATATGCAAAGGATCTGCCGTTCGGCAGAGCACTAGAAGAAGAAGCATAAAATCAATAGTAAATCATAATGATAAATCACTTCGTTGCTATAGCACTCTAATAACGTGTCATACTCATTGCAGTATGTTCTGTAGTCATGCACAAACACGAGAAAAAATAATTCATCAGATCCGTATGATTACGAAAACATATCCGGCTCTTTCCATTGTACAAAACTGCATGTAGCGCAGTATGATGCAGATTCCGATGCGACAACCAGACGTATCTACATTCTGCAGTACCCAATAACACGCAGATAGCACATTATCATATGATTATCACATGATTATGTGCGACACAAGTTACTCAGAGAAATTAATAAAGCGGATTCATTCATGCAGAGATTACAGTTAGGCGAATACTATAGCCGGTATTGTAACTATACGTAGACAATAACGTAAAATATTTAGTATCCTTTAAGCATAGCGTACTTCAGGCTTATATACGTAACAGCACGTAAGATATTGTACTTTGTCCTATATATGATTTCGTGACTAATATTAGGTTACAATAGAGTTACCGACTGTGAAGCCAGTCAATCTGTTTGTTGAATAGCGAATCAGACATTTCGATGAAAAAAATGCGAAATTACAGAAGCAGAGTACAATATTACATTATGTTTTTTATTTTTAACCTTACCTAGAATCTAGCAATGAAGAGTGGTTATGCCCAGTGGTTAAAGAGGAAATTCAGAGCTAGGGGAACGATCAACATTTTTCGGGCCCCCAGTGACGTATTGGCAGGTCTCCAATTAGCTAATATGGGCCCTTAGCAGAGGCCCATATTAGCACCTCAGAAAAATGAGAGCTATATGGGAGAGGAGTTCCCCTGAGTTCTCCCACTTTAACTACTGGTATAACCTAGAGCCTATGTTAATATTAACTATTAATTCAATCTATGCAGTCGTACTGATTTTGTTAACCTAATGCTATTGATTTTGTTAACCTAACATAGCATTCAGCAATGAGGAAGTGGTTACAACCTACGTAACTATTAACTATAAAATTATTAATTCAAGCTTTACTGTCTTACAAAGCACAATATTCAACAATTGAAGATGCAGTTATGGGAGTTAGAATTTCTGAAATGTTAATGCTGAAATCATCTGATTTTGGTAGTAATGAAATTCAGAATATTTAGCCCTCAGCAGAGTTTCATAATCCTACTTTCCAACAACTATGCCTGCAAGTTGCAGCATGACATTAGCTCTAAATAAAATTAGTATGAATTATATTTTCACAATTTAATTATATTCACTGATTGTATCCGTCTGAAAGCCATCTCGAAATAAAATAGCATGTCCCACATTATGTACAGTATGTTTAAAGCGGGCATGCTTATAGACAACCAGACGTCAACATTTACTGACAACTAGAACTCTTAGTTTATAAACAACTATAACTTAAAACCTACAGTTTAAAGCTTTAAACCACTGCCTAAAGCTTAAAGCTTTAAGCTACAGTTTAGAAACCAACTAGAACTAAACGTTTTTAGACAACTAAACTTAAAACTAACAGACAACTATAATATTTTATGCTTATAAACAACTACAGCTTAAATCTTATAGATAACTGGAACTTGACGCTTACACAACCAAAACTTTAGAGCTAACAGACAACTGGAACTTAAAGCTAACGACAACTAGAACTTAAAGCTTATAGACAACTAGAACTTAAAATCTATAGATAACTATAACTTAAAGCTAATGACAACTATAACTTAAAGGTAATAGACAACTAGAAGTTAAAGCTTATAGACAACTAAAACTTAAAGCTAATGGACAACTAGAACTTAGAACCTATAGATAACTAGAACTTAAATCTAATAGACAGTTAGACCAATACCTACAATCAGCTATACATGTATAAACTTAAATCTAATAGACAGTTAGACCTACAATCAGCTATAGGGCCTACATGTATAACTTAAATCCAATATACAGAACTATAGGCAATACCTACAATCACCCGGCGAGCACACGAGTGACACCACGCATCACGCGCTCTAGCGCAGCCAGTCGTTAGTCACTGACCCGCCTCACGCTGCTCTTACTCATACAGTCTAGCCCAGACCTTGTTGCTCAATGCGAATAATAATAGAGATCAGGCGGGTCCACTTCCTCTAGAATATTAATTTTTGAGGCATCGCTCAGTCAATCAGTGCATATACATAAACTAAATTAAGTAATCGATTAGTCCATAACTCAATATTTCAAGCAATAAAGTTCATAAAGCTGTTAATAGAATATCCTCTGGTATTTCTATAATTATGCTAACACTGATGACAAGTGCAATGATTAATAATCAAATGAATTGTGGAATTTATTTGCCTCAGGAAAGCGAGTAACGGGCATGTTTGCGAATAACTTACGTAGCTGAGTTTTTTTCAATATTACTTTCTCTTCGGTTTATGAATGCATAGGTTCTATTGGTGTGGAACTGCCTAGATTTGTTCAGTGTTTAAAAAACCATTATGTTACTATCGCATCAGGAAAAACAATCTTCCATTGATCGATTGATCGGTTGACTGATAGCTTGATTGGTTGATTGAGTGATTGAATGTTTGTTGAAATTTTTTTGATTTGTTGATTTATTGACATATTGTTTGATTAATAAAATGATGCATAAACATTGAAAATATAGAAATATTGCTTAAATATTATTACTATGCACTTAGTCAAATCGGCCTAAATTTGCCCAATATTTCCACTGTACGAAGTCAATAATCGCTTGATGTTCCTGCAAGATTAGAATGCACCTTAGGCATATACTGCTTTCTGTTAGTGCTAATTTACAATTTACTACTGCTTGCAATATATTGTGACATTGTTAATATCAGAGCTTATTCTAAAAGAAGTATGTTTAATTATTTTTTGAATAAATTGAAAGGTTAAGCCTATTGATGACTTAATGAGCGTAGGGACCAGTCGAACTTAGCAAAAAATAAATCTGGGAAATAGAAAATTAAAGATTAGCGTGGACTCAGTGGCGTATATAGTAGCTTTTTTCATGAAGTGGCATTGAGGTGGCAGCTTAAATTGATTGAGTGGCAGGTTAAAATGGTAATGGATAAGGCATTAGTGGATAAGAAATACAATTTTTTGGATTGGGGACAGCTGGGATGGCAGCCATTTCATTTCGTGCCCCTGTAGTTGCGACCCTGCACGAATAGTAACAGAAGAAACTGTCCAGCAGTTTAAACATGTTACATTAAAGAAGATATATATCATCATGAAAGAGCATTTCACTATAATGCTTAATCATTAATCTGCATGATGTGTAGGAATTTTTGCCTTGGGTAATATCTCTGCTAGAATATTTGAAAAATATAAAACTTGTTTAGAGAACTAACGCAGGACCTGTGTGTGGCCAATTTGAAGTTATTTGTCAAGGTAACAAGCTTTCAAGTGCCGTAATAGAAGCGTCTCACTGTAACGCGAAATCAAAGATTCTACCTTTTAGAATACAACCATTCAAGCCTTATCTCCAATTCAATGGTGACGAGATATTGAATTTCTCTTTAAATCGATTAATGCTATCAATTTCAGAACATTTATCAGAGTAAACTCTCTTAGTCCCAGCGTTAATTCCGTGCTTCGAGGTGGCTCGCGTGTCGGCAAATTTGTTTCAACAGTCTAATCCACGCACATTTCTCAAGCCGGGAGGGGGGGGGGTGGACGAGTGCCCCTTGTATTTAGAAGACACGAAGAAAGTTGTTAATTTAAGTTTTTGCTTACTTGTTACAATTGTATTTCTAAAGCTGTAAGTCTAGTTCCAGGTCAATAATTGTGCAAAAGCTGTATCGTGTACTTCTAAATAATATATTGATCGAGACATCTACGCGCCCCACATAACATACAACATGTTCGAGACATATCCGATTAACTAATTGATTGATTGATTAATTTTTATACCCTGCAGTAAATGCAAACATTTTAGTTTAACTTAATCATTGCAGTTATAGGGCCTACAGCTAATTTAGCTAAAGGTAATATTTTCTCGAGTCTTATAATTCTACACAAAATAACATTTTTACTAATTACCTTAGCTATAGTTCCGGCATTTGTTCAATGTTCATTTGCTCCATTCAGCTTAAGTTCAATCTGACTGATATAGACCTACTGTACTTATATAATTTCTATGTGGATTTCTAATTTCTAAGTGGAACTGCAATCACTCAATCTTTGATAATATAAATGTAGAGGCGTTAAAGTGGTTTACGTGCTATGTATTGATCGACCGCACTAGCAGGTAAAAGCTGATATACTGGATAGAGAGTATGAGGACAAACAATGAGTGTAGATAAAAAGATTTGAGGTTGTCTGCAGTCATAACACAAATACCGATGTGGTTAAAATAACTTAATACAATACAATCTGCTCTACTGCGGTTCGTGCTGTACAATACAATAATACGACTTGTTCAGTGTTTTATGACGAAGAGGAAGTAGTACTACCTTGTACCAATGATAGATTATAACTTCCTCTGTTTCTCTCATTATTTCACATTGAACTCCTATCTCATTCTTATTTCTTAACATATGAAATAATTAAATCGGCTTCTCGAGTTTACGGAAAGCATGTGTTTTAAATGTCATATACAGAGTAAAAATTTATACTTATTATCTTTAATCAGTAAATATTGTTAGTTTTGAGATTACTCATGTCGATCTTCTCTAATGCTTTTTCTTAAATACAAACATCTATAGTTTGTACATTAGAAATTTTACAGTTCTGATCGTTAACTGTATGGAAATTCTTTCAAACCAATCAATACAAATATTATGAAAGTTACTACTATAGGTCTAACTAATAATAAAACGCAAGGGTTTCGAAATCATATGCTTCTGCTGTTGATGCAGCTTGAGTAGATTTATGAGATTGGCGACAATGCAGTAAAAAATAGGTCCTTTATCATACCACCAGTACACTCCATAGTATCTAGATTTTCCTTCTCTTCCTATAATCATCTAAAATTTGGCAATTACAAGGCATACATTCTCATTCTCAGTCTTCCAGCTCGTTACCGGAAAGATAGTACTCCATGGATCAGAGTACTCAATGGATCAGAGTACTACATGGATCAGAGTACTCCATGGATCAGAGTACTGCATGAATCAGAGTACTCCATGGATCAGAGAACTCCATGGATCAGAGTACTGCATGAATCAGAGTACTCTATGGATCAGAGAACTCTATGGATCAGAGTACTGCATGGATTAGAGTACTGCATGGATCAGAGTACTGCATGGATCAGAGTACTGCATGGATCAGAGTACTCAATGGATCAGAGTACACCATGGATCAGAGTACTCCATGGATCAGAGTACTCAATTGATCAGAGTACACCATGGATCAGAGTACTCCATGGAACAGAGTACTCCATAGATCAGAGTACTCCATGAATCAGAGTACTCAATGGATCAGAGTACTCCATGGATCAGAGTACTCAATGGATCAGAGTACTCAATGGATCAGAGTACTCCATGGATCAGAGTACTCAATGGATCAGAATACTCCATCGATCAGAGAACTCCAAGCGACTCCATCAGAAGGGCTATCTTTGTATAAACAAGGATCCTCCAGATTTTACACACTGTGACGTTTGAGAAAGGTTTCCGGTGTCTTCCTTATTTCTTGTGTCCTACTATCCTACTGACTGCAAGTTTACGGTTAGTCTATATTCATCGGTTGGGTCCGTTTACTTTACGAGAATCTTTGCACTCTTCATCGAATTTGCAAAATTATTCTTAACTACTTTTATTGCTTATTGAATATATTATTTTACATATATTTATTTATTGTTTATTTTAGTTCAGCTAGCTTTTGAGTTGCTAACAGGCTTGCTAAGAGGCCACCGGCTGCTAATAGTTAGGCCACTTAACGTCAGACCATTTCTGAAAGAACATAATCTATGCGATAGCACACTTGTAAAAAAAACTAAAAGCTAATGTTAACGTCAGTTTCCTCATTCGAAAGCGATGTCAGTGACGGGCGAGCACAGGATTGAACCCCGCACATACAGATACGCGGTAGAATATCTTACCGACATCGCCACTGTCTCCAGCTCATATGGAGAGTGGAGATAAATTTAGCTTTATCGAATTTTCTCTATACAAAATTTCGAAATACCCAGCAAAAAATATGTTCATTTCATAGGCTACGAGCCGATTTATTTAGGATAATAATATTTGAATGCTTCATTGTTGACATCTGGTGAATGGAACATAAAAATTAGAGCATACGCTTAAGATTACGAGTTGCACTAAGAGAACTTTTAGTCAATATTTCTATTTGTAAAGCCTACAAGACGATAGGAAACTTTTAACGTTGTTATTCACCAAATTTCTCTTTAAACCTCACTACTGACTAAATGACATACTAACGTTGTTTTTGTCGTTTTTATCTCATATTTCTACCTTGACCATTTTTTGATCACCGGACTGGCTTTCGTTTAAGACCTTACTTCTCCTCAGCACATTTCTTTCGCAGATTGGTCTGGATGAATTGATCTGTAGTGATTGTGCTGTTGGGGAAGTCCCTGTCATCATCCCTGGATGAGGAAACAGACATTAAACCTTTATTTATTATATTCTACACTAGAGTAAATTAGACATTACTATTACATTTTGATCTAGAGTTTGACGTCTTACAAGAGCAAAGTATCCAGTAATAAGCAGCAATTGTTTGCTTTGCTTAAGAATTAAGGTATTGCAAAGAATGAATCTTATTAACGAGATCATAATCTTAATTAGATTATGATCGAGATTATTTTAATTATGATCGAGATTATCTTAATTAAAATTTAATTTATTTTACAGTATAGAAAGAGAAAATGAATAATCTCACTTTTATGACACTTACTCCAAACTCTCTCTCTCTCTCTCTCTCTCTCTCTCTCTCTCTCTCTCTCTCTCTCTCTCTCTCTCTCTCTCTCTCTCTCTCTATATATATATATATATATATATATAGAGAGAGAGAGAGAGAGAGAGAGAGAGTTTGGAGTAAGTGTCATAAAAGTGAGATTATTCATTTTCTCTTTCTATACTGTAAAATAAATTAAATTTTAATTAAGATAATCTCTCTCTCTCTCTCTCTCTCTCTCTCTCTATATATATATATATATATATATATATAGAGAGAGAGAGAGAGAGAGAGAGATTTATATATATATATATATATATATATATATATATATATAGAGAGAGAGAGAGAGAGAGAGAGAGAGAGAGAGAAAGAGAGAGAGAGTCTTTATTACCATAGTTGGGCAACTAAAACACACACAGAGCTCAAAGTTAAACACGTAGGGCTAATTTAGCGTCTATTAATAGTTCATAACCAGGCCTACATGTAAAGCTGACAAGAAACGAGAATAAAGTTACAACAGAAATGATATTTATCACTAATATCTATAATTTTATGGACTGAGGAACGCAAAGGAAGCTACTACAGATGTCATATTTTTCCAGGTAATAAGCTAGATTAGGCTTAAATTTGAAAAAGCATATAGTCTTCATTCTTATCAAACACATCAGTAACCACTGTATCTTATTTAGACTTCCAAAAGCATGCAAATACATCTGCATAATTATGAATATTATTTAAGTTTTATATCGTGCAAAAAAATCCGCATATGAATCGTAGGTTTCAGATTATGCAAATATTTCTGCATATAAAACTTTTAGGAGTGTCATATGTCATGCTATATATGACTGTCTAGAACTATATAGCTTTCGTCAATTTTATTAATGATTGCTAGCATATAGAATTTCTGCAAAATTTACTATATTTCTCGTAGTATTTTCATGATTAGCATAAGCAATGTTAGCATTAGAATAGAGATTTTTTTTTTTTTTTTTATTGATTAGGAAGACACTGGTTTTCATCCTTTATCCTAAGTCAAAATTACGTTTCATATTTTATTTCTATCAACGGGTATAATGTAAAGTGATCATTATTAATTCGCGCAATATTATATTTAGTACAAACAGCGTGAATTCATCCAATCTCAGTTATGCAAGCGTTGTAAAACTAGTACATAAATCTGTCAAGGAGGTTAATCAGAGGCAAAGGAACGTCATAGTCACTGGTCTGAAAGAAGTAGAAGGAGGTGATGATGTCGATACATTTAGTAATCTGTGTGAAATGGAGCTGGGTATTAAACCATTGGTGATCCGGGAGGGTACTCGGCGTCTCGGCAAATCTAGTGTCGCAGGTCCCCGAAAGTTATTGGTAAGGCTTAACACTGAGGCATCCGCGCTTGATATTGTCTATTACGCCAAAAACCTACGATCATCAACTGACCCCTACATATCAAGAAATCTTTACATTAATCGCGATCTCACGAAAGAAGAGGCTAAGTTAGCGTTTGAAAGGAGACAAACCAGACGACAGAGGTTGACGGCTGGACACGCTCTACAATCGGAAAATATGCCACTAACTCAAGGATATTCCGGAAACGCAGGAACTAGGGCGTCATCCGTTACTTTTGTCAACAGTTCGAGGGAAGTCAATGTTGCTTCAAATACAGTTAATGATAGTACAAGGGTGGCAGATAGCACTCCAGTTGATCCTGCCCGTACCTGCAATCCAAATACAGGACTTATCAATTATCCGAATGCTGCAAATGCTACCACAGTAGTGCCCTCTATGAGCAATCTAAATGTTAATGCGACAGCGTTTAATACAATGCTAACACCAATTGTTATTGACTTGAATGCTACTGACAATCAGCTGCCTGTTAGACGATGACTGAATTGTCCTCCTGCCTCAAGAAATGAACAGTTAGATCCTATTCTGGATCAAAATCTTAGCAAACTTTTATCATTTAAGTATTTCAATGCACGCAGCCTTAAAACCAAATTAGCTGATCTTCATTATCTTATTTATAGTGATAATGCTCCACATATTATTTGCGTATCAGAATCTTGGTTGAATAAGTCTGTAACTGATGCAATGATTGATCCGATTGGCTTGTATACAGCTTATAGATGCGATCGAGAAAATAATTCTGGAGGTGGTGTATTAGTTCTTATTCGTAATAGAATTTATACCAATAATATATTTTTCTCTGGGAATTTCCGCTTATTGAATATGTATGCTTTGATTTTATTGAAAAACCTAATTTGCGCTGTTTGGTCCTGTATAGGCCGCCTGATCGATCGTTAGAAATAATGAAACAAATTTGTGGTTTGATTAAGATCTGTTGCATTGATAATAGGACATTACCTATAGTAGGTGATTTGAACTGTCCAAATGTTGATTGGTTTAATCATTTATGTACTTCAGATGGAATCCAAGATCTTTTCCATGACACTGTAAATGGACTGGGTTTCGTCCAGTTTATTGATAAACCTACCCGTGGTGAAAATATTCTGGATATTTTATTATGTAATGATCCACTTTTAATATCGAATGTTTTTATAATGAACCTTTTAGCAATAGTATCATGAATCTATGTATTTTATTGTAAATTTTCTTGTAAATGATGAGTATGATGATGTAGATTTTATTAATGATTTTGTACCTTGGAATAATTGCAACTTGCAATCAGTTAACAAGAGCTATAACTGGTCCAGAGCTGATTGGTTAGCTAT
Organism: Enchytraeus crypticus; assembly: GCA_905160935.1. Lineage (NCBI taxonomy): Eukaryota > Metazoa > Annelida > Clitellata > Enchytraeida > Enchytraeidae > Enchytraeus > Enchytraeus crypticus. Next base: position 956,867 of record CAJHZI010000414.1, on the reverse strand, counting down.
GAGGGATTTTTTTTATCTCCTTTGATTGGTCATTCTGTTTCAAGTGTGATTCATCTATTGAAGAAATTACTTGCTGTTTCTATTCTTGCTAAAATATGCAATAGATAACTTCGTGCCGGAAATAGTAAAAACAAAAAAGCCACGCAATAAAAGAAGAAAGAACTATCCTAAACAGATTAGAAAAATGTTATCACGTAAAGCAAGTATATGGCGCAAACAAAGATGTTCAAAAAACCTAAACAGTAAAATTGCATACAGGAAGGCGGCTATTAAATGTAAAAACTATCTATATTTACATGAAGCAGATGTGGAGGCAAAAATACTTTCTACTAATGATATGGGACGATTTTATAGATATATTAACTCTTAACTTAGCTGCAAGTCTGGCATTACGCCATTAATTAATTCTACCGGGAATTACATTTTTGATAAGCGTGATAAGGCAAACTTCATAAATAATTATTTTGCAAGTGCGCACATCTCGGATAATGGTATTATTAGATTCTTAACCATTATTAGATTCGGCTGCTTGACAAAATACATACAAATTGACGGAATTAATTTTTACAAATAATAGAGTATTTAGAATCTTGAAAAAACTTTAAAATTCCTTTGCTTCAGGGCCTGATGGTATACCTTCTATTTTCTTTAAGAAATTGGCTCCACGCTTAGCAAATCCACTATGCAAGCTTTTTAAATGTATATTTGCTAGCAGAAAAATCCCAAGCATGTGGAAACATGCTTATGTCACCCCGGTATTTAAAGGCGGTAAATCTTGTTTAGTAGAAAATTACAGACCAATATCATTAACTTGTGTGATCTGCAAAATTTTTGAGAGTGTTATCAAATTTGGATCTGACAAAATTTTTAGTGAAAATAACATGATAACAAATGCTCAACATGACTTTATGGCTAAGCATTCCACATGTACGAATCTAATGCAATCCTTAAATCATTGGACGCTTTGTCTGAAGGATGGCCATCATACCAGAGTAGCATATATTGATTTTGCTAAAGCATTTGATTCTGTGTGCCATCCAAAATTAATTTATAAGCTCTCCTTGATGGGCATTAGTGGATCACTGCTGGATAACATCATACTTGGAAAACCGGTCCCAACAAGTCAAAATTTGTCATACATGATCTGATAACATAAATATTGCTAGCGGAGTCCCACAGGGTAGTGTTCTAGGACCTATCCTTTTCGTAGTATATATAACGACCTGGCTTATCTCTTTCCCGAATCAGTTAAAACAAAATACTTTGCAGACGATGTAAATTTATACTCTAATTAAATATAATGCAGATTTAGAAAGTTTTCAAAAGAGCTTAGACCAACTGTCAATTTGGGCAAAGAATTGGCAATTAAGAATATCAATAAAAAAAATGCTGTACGATGAATATCACTAATAAAGACGTTTCAAATTTGGATATACTTAATAAAGTAGAAAATATTGAAATCAACTCTGTTGATCAGTTGCGGGATTTAGGTATTGTAGTTGATTCTAAACTTAATTTTTCTGCACATATAGCTAAAATAGTGTCTTTAGGTAAACAGCGTATTTCATTTTTATTTCGAGTCTTCAAAACTCGTGATACCAGACTGTTACTGCATATAAATCTTATATTCTGCCTATTCTAGATTATTGTTCTCCTACCTCATCACCGCATCTGGTAGGTGATATTTTAAAAATTGAATCGGTGTAACGTGATTTCACTAGGCGAATTCCACAGCTAAAACACATGCCTCATAAAGACAGGTTAACATTTTTGAATATAAGAACACTTGAACGTAGACGTTTACATTTTGACTTGGTATTTTGTTTTAAAATTTTAAATGGGCTCATTGGAGATAAACTAGAAGACTATGGATTGCTACTGTCTAGTAGGCAATAGCGTAGACATTCACTGAAGTTGTATACGGACCAATCCAGAGTCAATACTCGTAAATACTATTTTTCCAATAGAGTCTGTGAACCCTGGAATTCACTGCCAGACTCTGTGGTCCCAGCTAATAGCATTATGTCATTTAAGCGCAATTTAGATAAACTTGATTTTAATAAATATTTGATTTTCATAGCTTAGTGTATACATGTATTTTACAATAAATAATGTGACCATTGTAATGTTGTAACTGCTATAGTATTGCAGTGATATCTTTTATCGTTAAATCTTTTAGCATTTTATTCCCATATTAGGGCCCATGTCAGAGTCTTCGGACCTTTGTGTCCTTTTCATTTCATGTGAGTTGCTGTATTTTGTGAAACTTTCCTAACTATATTGTGTGAAATGATTAAATCAATAAAATAAAATAAACAAAAAGCGGTAAATTATATTTAAAAGTTAACACTTTAAAATTCAATAAAACTCTGCTTTAGGCTCAATGCTTTCAGTTAAAAATTCGAATATTAATTCTCAGCTCGAAACAAATACCAGAAATATAATTTTATTTCTAAATAACATTGGTTTAAATTATTCTGTAATTACATTTTCAAATAAGTGTTAAGTCTGACTGTCCAATAATTAAACTTGCAGGAGTAGGCCTAATAAAATTTTCACGTACTGAAATACGAGAGTAGCGTGGTAGTTTATTTCGATACTATTTCACCGGAGGCATTAAATTTAATTCTGATTTAAAATCGTAAAAAGTTCGTACATTTTAATTGAATTATTCGATGAAAATAATATCAGCTGTGCGCTGAATTAAAATGGGAACACATTTATTTCGAATTAGTCTATACGAACTATTATGATGTAAGTTTTCCGTGCGATTCAGGAATTTTGAGATTCTCTAAACGTAAAATAACTGCACAATTTTTAGTATAATTATCAAAAATATGATGTTTACTTTCTTAATTAGAAAGGTCACTTATATTTTCTGCAGATAATTTTTTTCATTAAATTTTCAAAATTATGTGATAAATTAATTGTTCTTCTGATGATGTCATTTACTGATAGTTAGTGAGTGAGACAGTAGTCACTCAGTAATATTTTGTATTTCGGTCTTTTAATATGTATTGAGTGGCTCAATGACGTAGTGGTTAGAGGAGTCAGGTAACGTCATGAAGTTTTAAATTACAGATCCTGAAGTGAATTGAAGTCTCATGAAAATGGACTAAATTGCCTAACGGTGTAAGCATGTGGTATTAAAAGTGGTAGATAGCAACATAGTTCATCATTTCATTGTAATGTTTTCATTACTTTTTATGTAATTGGCATATGAGAGGAAATTATGAAATCACACAATTGTTTGAATCCAACTCCAGCATAAACAGTATGTATAATATTATGTGTAGATTTGAAAAAGGTAACGCTGTAACGATACAAAGTAATAGAAGTTAACTAGTTATACTAGTTTTTCTATGCTACAGTCCAATTTAAACGATTTAGGTTTGTAATAATTTACTGAGTAACGAGGTAAATAATAAATTCCATATATCCCTATATGATTGGATTTGTTGATGTTAGTAGGTTTACAGTAATTATTTTGACCTAAAACAACATAACTACAAATTATTTTAACTTAAAGCAACTTAATGGCATCGCTACTGGCTGGAGCCAGTGGCAATGTTGGTAAGATAATCGACCGAGGAGCAGTATGTGTATGTGCGGGAATCAAATCTTGGATTTGCCCGTCACTGACATAGCTTTCGACTGAGGAAACTGAAATTAATATTAGTTGTATTAGTTTCTATTTTAAAAATATCATCAAATGTTTTATTTTCTATTTGCTTACAGACTAAATTAACGTTATATTTATAGATCGAATTCAGTATTTTATGCAAAGTCTGAGTTAAACTAAACGAAAATAATTATTTTTAAAGAACTGCAACACGCAAAACCGTTTTTAAATTACTGGGGATGGAAAAGTATTGAAGCTTTAATTGAAGTGAGAAATATATTTAATTTGTTTTAAAAGATACTGAGTTCCTTAAAATAGAATATCAATTTTCACTCTTTTCCTCATATTTTGCTTAGTTTTGCTTAGTATTTTCATCCTAAAATAAAAGTGACGACGTGTTATAGGTAACAAACATCGAGTTATTTCTTCAGTTAATTTGTATCGGATTTTGCTGAAAGAGGCAATATCTGCGGGGAAATAAAGCTTCCTGGCGGGAAATTCACTGACTTAGACATTTGACCCTTTCTTTAGCTGACATAATAAAAGAGGCCAAGAAAACAAGTGTAAAGTTTAATGAAAGTCCAGTAGGCGCATTTCATCTTTCCAATCGTAAAATCATTTACTGGATAATATAATATTTGAACCCTTGTTTTATCAAAGAATGAATGAAAAAAGAGCAGCATTAAAATCCTGACGAATACGTGCCTGTTGCTCAGGCATATGGTATTATTCAGTAGCTTTATAGTATTTAGGTATTTGTTATACGTACGATATATTTGATATTATTTGATATTATATTTAATATTATGATATTAATTTCTGATTTATGACATATTACTACATTGATATACAAATTTAATATACCACATATATATATATATATATATATATATATATATATATATATATATATATATATATATATATATATAGATATAAAATAATAGATGAAATCGAATAGATTGCCGGAATAGATGAAATCCCAGCAGAATTCTTGAAAATGTTGGAAGTAGAAACACCCAAAAGTTAATGGAGGTATATATGGAAGTGTAAAATACAGGTATCTGGCCAGACGACTTTACCAAGTTAGTGATGATTCCAATTCCCAAAAAAGCCAATGCTGTGGAGTGTTCGGATTACAGAACAATCAGCTTAATACCTCATGCATCGAAGATCTTATTAAAGATAGTAAATAATCGCATTCAGTCGAAAGCAGAGATGATACTGCGCAAGACACAATTTGGTTTTAGGAAAGGATGCGGCACAAGAGAAGCAATAGGAGTAATGCGGGTTCTTTGCGAAAGAAGCTTAGAATATGGAAATGACGTTTTTGTATGCTTTGTAGACTTCGAGAAGGCCTTTGACAGGATTGATTAGATAACGATGATGAATATCTTAAAAAGAATAGGAATTGACTGGAGAGATAGAAGACTAATTTTGAACTTGTACATGAATCAAAGAGCAGTAATCAAAATCCAACAAGAATACTCAGAAGAAGGTGAAATAGGACGTGGAGGAAGACAAGGTTGTAGCATTTCGCCGCTGCTGTTTAACACTTATGCTGAGGCAATGATGAAGGAAGCCATGGAAGACTTGGAAGAAGGAATAAAAGTAGGAGGGAATTTGTTACAAGATGTACAATTTGCAGATGACCAAGGAATGGTAGCGGGCAGCGAGATTGGATTGCAGAAGATAATGGATAGGCTGAATGATACGGCCCTAAGATATGGCATGAAGATTAATATAAAAAGACTAACGTTATGAGAGTGTCCAATAATAAAGGTGAAGTAAATATCACAATAAATGGTACGAAATTGGAACAAGTAAGGAGTTTCAAATATTTGGGTCATACTTTAACCGATGATGGGAAATGTGAGACGGAAACTGGAGGCATTGGAAATGTGGATTTGGAGAAGAATGGAGAAGATTAGCTGGACTCAAAGGGTTACCAATGAGGAAGTCCTGGAGAGAGTTGGCACAGATAGACAGTTGATAAATGTATTAAGAAATAGGAAGAAGAGATGGATAGGACACATTCTAAGGGGGGGGAAGGTCTATTAAAAGAGGTCATAGAAGGTAGAATGGACAGGAAAAAGAGGCAGGGGCAGGCGAGATTAGGTATGTTAGATGATTAAAGACCCACCTAGGTGGAATGAAGAGGAAGGGAAGAAGACAGAGACGAGTGGAGGCGTTCTGTACCATGGACCTGCCAGTAGGCAGGCATATATGTAACTAATATTATGCATTAGCCCTCCTATATATATATATATATATATATATATATATATATATATATATTATATATATATATATATACATGTACAGTGTATGCATGTATATATACATATATACATGTATATATATATATATATATATATATATATATATATATATATATATATATACATATATACAGCCTACTGTATATGTATAAAGGTAAAATTGTATTTGCATGATTTTGGGACATAAGCTACGTTAAAATCGTATAATTATTTAGTTGTTCTATATGTTCTAGAATTATGTTCAAACTGTGTTCTCCTATACTATCGTGGAAGAAGCATATAATGCAGAACATTGAACATGTACCTAAACATGGACCGCTTTTGTAATTTTATTTTTGAAGTTCTGAAAACACAAGTTAATATTCTGAAAACAAATTTCGCCGTGAAATACAAACAATATGTAGGACTATGAGACATGCACAACATTTAATTATCAGGCATTATTAGATTACTTGTAAGTCACGCAATTTGGCCGTAGGCTATCAAGAGTTCTGAAGATATTCAAGTTGAGGTTAGAAGTCTCTCAGATAGCATATGAGACTTTTTCTTTAATAACTGACATGTACTTGTACATTACATTTATTGCTGTTCCATTGTACTACTACTACCAATAATAATCATAATAACTGATTGTCTTTACTACTCTTTAGAATATCGTTGTGATTTCGTTTTGATCGAAAAGCAACATATGCAAGATTTTAACTTAAATAGAAATACCGGAAGGTTTTTAGTTAAATAGTGACATTTGCTTGTTTGCGAAATATTACTATTTTTCATCTAACGCGGTTTAAAAATCTTCATTTTTAGTGAAGCGGTAATTACTTCGTAATTGCTACTATTCGTAAATTCGTATCAATGCTGGAGATTCAGTATAGACTTGAGATCATACCCTCCAAAAGAGGCGAATTATTTTAAACTAGTAATCTCTGGGAATTGCATAATGCCAGTGTCCAATGTTACACAAAGAACTTGTGCAAGTTTTTACGCAGAATTCATGCTCGAAACCTCTTTCGTCGCCTTCACGTCTGTCTCCCGGGTTCACTCGGCTCCGCTGATTTGAGCCGATCCAGCCGTACGATCGGCGCTGCTTATTGGTTCGATTTATATCTCTCGTGGAGTCAGAGCGAAAAGGGTTTATTTTGATGGAATTTTGAGACGAGGGAGGCACGGGAGAGAGCTGAGGGTAGCTCTGACAGAGAGGCCCCATGTCTGCCTCTGAACAATCTCGTATCACCATGACTTCGTCTGAATAACAATGTAAGTAGAACTACAAATGCAGGACAGCATATTGCCGTGCAGCTACAACCTCATCTTCATCATCTTACCCTGAATCACAGCCTATCTAGGCTCGGGATATTTCTTCTAACTTTTTCCATTCACTTTAGAAACTATGGTAGTAATTTTTGGAGCATAGGCTCTCACCAACAGAATGCAATTTCTGATATCGGTTTGGATCTTAGTGCTCTGCCGCTTTTACGATACATGCAGTCAACGGTTGGTCTATTCTTCAGCAACCCGGACACCATACTGGTAGCTCATCTAAAACTACATACTTAAATGCATATTATACATATTCTATATATCATGAGTACATTAATACATTTTTATGGCTCTCTTAGCTAAGTTAAAAATTGTAAAACACGATGTCCAATTTAATAATTTTGAAATAACTATTTTTAAACAAACAAAATTATATATATATATATATATATATTTATATATATAATAAATAGCACTCACAATAGAGAAATGAATGACTATGTTGATATCTATCACTGTTAACACCAGATGTTGAAACAGGAGATTTATTCCACTTTCAGTCTGTGTAACCAGTCTTGAGAATGTCACGAGATTTTACTCTCAGATCAGCGCGGCCTAGAATCGAACCCACGAGAGTTCAATTCACCTCAGCATCAATCTATTAAAATGTCATGACGTCACCTGACGTCTCTAACCATTAGGCTATTGAGACCTACAAATGTCAGTTTGAGAGTAGAACCTGGTGATGGTAGACGTCCTGTAAACGTTAAACAGGCCGAGGATGACGTGGGACATCTGGTGATCGGTCCTAGACCAGCCAAGCACCATCTATCGGTCATCGAGTTACACTTCATGCAGTACAGTCCCATAGCGCCGTCTACAACACATCAGAATGTAATTATAAGAATGATTTTTTATTATTTCTGGCACTTTATTTGGGCCATGAATTTCTACATGAAGATAATTCGTTTCCCGACCCTGGTTAAACTGGGATTTAAGGGAAGATGATGATGATGATAGAATATTATATAAAGATGTTATTATATAAGATCCCGTGTTGTGCTCGGGTGTGGTTGGACCACTGCAGAATAGGGCAACCCGAAAACAATCTGCTGCGTGTACGTAAGAGGCGACTAAGGCAGGAGCTGATGATGGCTAGAGGGGACCCACCTCACCATGAAACATTTTCCCCCAGGATTAAATGGTAATTAATCCAGCTAACTGAGGAAGGCAACGGAAAACCACCTCAGAAGCCATACTTAGCCATACTTAAACATACTTAAGCCATACTCAGAAGCCAAGCTATAGGCTGCATAAGGTATGGATAAGGCATAGACTTTGTGAAGGGATTATCTTGTTCATTTAAAGAATGCTCTTATGGAGCGAGAAAGCAGACTTAGAGTATGAATATGTACTTTGAACCTGCTACTTTTTAGTGCACTGAGGAAGAAGATATGAAGATGTTATTTAGAGGTGTCCATGGTGGGCACATAAAAGTAACGTTTCTGTGTTAACTTAAACGAAACACATATATACATTCAGAGTCCAAGAGGTTATGAATTCATTTAATGGTTTTTAATTATTTTTATTGTTCTATGTTTTCTATGATTTTCTGAGTATGTAAATGCTCCTTAATGAAAGAGTTCCAATGCACCACTAACATTTATGCAAACGTTTGTAAACATTTGTAAACGTGTAGGGTTAATTGGAAAATTAAGAAAAATTCTTTCAAAGCCGCCGGATATTCATTATAAGCTAGGCATATACATGCATTAGAACAAATTATCAGTAGGCGCAGAATATCCAATTAAGTCAATTAACTAAATTATTTTATATTATTGTAACTCAATTGAAACAAGTCTAATATTTCGTGACGACAAGTTTTTCTGAAGGTCATAGTAAATTTAACAGTACCAATCTAACATAAATTTTTTCTTGAAGTAAACATTTTACATTGTTTAAAAGAATATTAAGTGAAAATATCTGTTTAGCAGCATTAAGAATTGTTCAATTTGAGTCTAGTTGCTGAGGAATTAGGAGTATAAATATTATTAATATTAAATCTAATGTCTCTCGTTAAACTGAGATTCAACTTAGGGAAAGATGATTATAATGATGATGTACTCCCAATGCCGGAAACCTAATGGTGCAGAATACTACGAATTTTTTAGTATCAAAGAAGGACTTTCAGATGTTTCAATGTACAGTACATATGACATTGATGAACCAAACTACAAATTAATTTCATCCATATATTGAAAGTAGATTCACTTATATTTATTTTACTCAAAACGTTACATCGTAACTCGTAAGAAGATGAGATTGTATGCAATCTAAATCAATCCGCATTCATTATACTGCCCATTTTTTCTTCGATATTAAAACTTTCAACATTATTGCATTAGTCTAATTAAAAAGCAGAAGCTTATGTCTAAAACATTTCTTAACACAATTTCCCTACCTAGGCTCAAAGAATAAAAAAACTCCAACTTAACTACGTAGGCCTATAGAGCAGCCTATCTACTTCTATTCCCGGGACCAATATATAATCTTTTATTCACCAATTCTTGGCAGAAAACACGTACATATACAATTACATTGCAAAACGTGACACAACAGAATATATATAAAAAAGTGCCCATAAAAGTTTAACAATGTCAAATTTTTCACAAACTGCAGAATAGTTAAAACAGAGCATTTTTAAAATAACGCCAGAATTTATAACGAATACTCGACAAAGAGTCAATGCTATCTATGGTAAATTTACTTTTAATATTTAAGTAATCATTGCAATCGGGAGAGTCCAAATGCTGCTTAGCACTTAACTTATCATTAATTATTAAATTATGCAGGAATGTAAACCTATGATATTCACATAATAAATCAAATGGCAAAAAAGCGCAATACCACTGACAAAATAAAATATTATTTTTATCAAATGTACGGAAAATTTTTGAGAAGACACTGTTGTACGCCTTAGAAAAACTTTCGATTTCTGATTCATTCAGTTTTACAGCTGGAATACCATAAAGTAGAACTGGCACTGCCTGCATACGAATTAGCTTTAAGAGAACATCGATTGAAGCTTTCGTTCCCAGTCTGCCCAATATAATGTTAGCCGAGGTGTAAAATTTTCCTCTGGTTTCGTGTCATTCACATTTGAAATATTTTGCACTTACAATCGTTAGTCCAAGGTATTTTATTTTATCAATCCAGCTAATAGGCTCATTTCTTATGTTCAAAAGCTTACAAGGAGCCTTATGACGTGGTCCAATTCGCATACAATTACATTTAGAAATGTTAATGGGGAGATCTAACTTATCAAATTCCCTGTCACAGATATAAAATAATTTCTGTAAGTCACTTACAGAGATACTAAGTAAAATTAAATCGTCTGCGTACATGTAACTATTACAGCAACGGAAGTTTATTCGACAACCATAGCTTGACTAGTCCAGTATATCCTAGACGTTGTCTACAAAAAGTGCAAATAGAATGGGCGACAATATTCCACCTTGCTTAACCCCAGACAAAAGAGGAACATATCTAGAAACATATCCAGTCCAATTAACAGAAGTTCCACTTTTTGTAAACCAATTTTCGAGTATATTTATTCCATTTTTATTAACCGTTTTTCGTTGAAGTAAATGAAGTATACCATGAACATTACATTTATCGAACGCTTTACATAAGTCTATTACTTCAGTGTTGACAGTACTATTTCTATTATTGAAATGGGATCAGGTACTTCGAAATTTATTCTGGAATAGGTTCTTGAAAACTGGGTAGAAAACTTATGCATTTAAAATTAATTTTAATTAAGTTTAAAAATTTGACTTCCGAAGATATATTATGACTCCAGGTGGAATGAGTCCAGGTGGAAGGGGTCCAGGTGGAATGAGTCTAGGTGGAAGGAGTCCAGGTGGAATGAGTCCAGGTGGAAGGAGTCCAGGTGGAATGAGTCCAGGTGGAAGGAGTCCAGGTGGAATGAGTCCAGGTGGAAGGGGTCCAGGTGGAATGAGTCCAGGTGGCAGGAGTCCAGGTGGAATGAGTCCAGGTGGAAGGGGTCCAGGTGGAATGAGTTCAGGTGGAAGGGGTCTAGGTGGTAGGTGTCCAAGTGGAATGAGTCCAGGTGGAATGAGTCCAGGTGGAAGGAGTCCAGGTGGAATGAGTCCAGGTGGAAGGGGTCCAGGTGGAATGAGTCCAGGTGGAATGAATCCAAGTGGAATGAGTCCAGGTGGAAGGAGTCCAGGTGGAATGAGTCCAGGTGGAAGGAGTCCAGGTGGAATGAGTCCAGGTGGAAGGGGTCCAGGTGGAATGAGTCCAGGTGGAAGGGGTCCAGGTGGAATGAGTCCAGGTGGAATGAGTCCAGGTGGAAGCGGGACGAAGGTGAATCGCAGTATCCATGAAGGGACGAGAGAAATGCTGCTTAGAAATGTTTAATAAAAATTCATTTTATATTCTGACAATGTTGAATAATTCATATATTTTCAAAGATTTGGAGTACAAATATGCGACTCTGTTTGTAGTTGAAAAACCGCAAAGATGCATTGTACTTGTCTTTGAAAATGATGCCTGCCCAATTGCGAATTTTTAGACCACGCCCATTGGAATCAAGTCCCTTTATTTGAGTCGAAGCTCAAGGTCACCCCCAGCCCGCATACCAGACCGCACAACCACTTGATATCTCTTAAGAGTTGGGGTGAGTGGCGTGAGTCGACCTGAGAGTTTTGAAATGAGATTTGACTCTAATCGGTGGGTGTTTCAAAATTCGTTTTCCCGATCAACTATGATAATGATTTAGTATTCATAATTAAAGCTAAATATTCAAAAAGGAGTTTTTCAATTTGATTATTTTTAACCAAGTTACCTTTTAGTTTCTGATAGTTGCGTTTTGTAATTTTTATTAATGAGATAACATTATCATCATCATCATCATCATCAACATCATCATCATCATCATTATCATCATCATCATTATCATCATCATCATCAGCATCATCATCATCATCGTCATCATCATCATCATCATCATCGTCATCATCATCGTCGTCGTCGTCGTCGTCATCATCATCAGCATCATCATCATCATCATCACCCATTGAATCCCAGTCTGTCTATGGTCTGATACGTGTAGGCCTATTCCATTCCTCTCTGTCTCACACCATATTATCAGTCAAGCCCCTATTTTGAATATTTCTCTTATTCTCCGCATCCTGCGTTAGTTGTTGCCTACTTCTCCCTAGCTTACTTTACTAATTAGTATTTCCTATCATAATATTGCATTTCCAACACAATTTATTAATTGAAATATGTCAAGAAAGTTGTATCATCGGCCATTATGGCATTATTACAATCAGATACAAATAGCGTATTAATGGCAAATTAAGCTAATGCGTCATTTACTTTTAGATCGTTCTACTTGATTAACAACACGAAGCTAGATATATATATATATATATATATATATATATATATATATATATATATATATATATATAACAACACAAAGCTAGATATATAAGGTTGGATTTTTAGCTAAGTGCAGTAAATTTATCCTTGACAAAAAATTAAGACTTTTGCATAGTAACCGCCGCTGTAATCAATGGATTACATTGGTTAGTGGACTAATGTAATTAAACTCTTTTTTTGACAAGTAGCAGTTTTAGTTAGCCTGATTCAATGTTACTCTAACAGCGGTCACTTTTTCCCGTTTATAGAAATTAAGATTCAATGTGCTATATTATAAGCATATATAGTTAAATAAATAAATAATTCTCAAATGAAATTTATATTATCCTGCCAGGTTTTTAAATCTCTCAATATATATATATATATAAATATATATATATATATATATATATATATATATATATATATATATATATATCTGAAGTACTATGATTTAATGACATGCAATAAATTAAGATTAAGGTTTAATTAGACTATCTTTTACTTTAAATTTCTGTAACTATATTTCCATATTTACCTTTATGGGCAGTATAGGGCCTAATTAATGTGTATGTTTTCCATAGAATTACATATGCTGCAGAATGCCATACAGCATTCTGTAGCATAGAAGACAATTAGTAAGCGAATATTTTGTTATTATTTATAATGGCTCCTGACTGTACTATCTCACAGAGCTTAGTCTCTTTTGTGGTTTTCCTGATATTTGTTTAGTTCTAGTTAAAAATACTTTATTTGTTGTTTATAACGACATGAAACAAATAAAAAGGTTGCATAGAAAAGTTTTGACAGGTGGCAAGTGTAAGGTATATATTCATACTCAGAGTCTGCTTTCATGAACTGTATAGGGCACTGCATAGATCAACAAATTAAGCCCTTCACAAAAGGCTATGGCTTATTCATACCTTACGTAGCCAATAGCTTGGAAAAAATTCCTATTGATGTGGCTCCGTTGCCTTTCTTCTCTAATAATTACTAGTAATATTCACATGACTTGTATCTAATCTTCAAAACCAGAACGCTTAATATTCTGACTGGACGATCAATTCTATTTTCATACTTAATAAGCACTTTTATAACATTTAAACGCATCGTGTTTTTATAGTTTTACTTTATTAATTTTTTTTACCTGTCCTCTTAGAAACATGCCAATGAAAAATGTCTAAATGAATTAATTAAATAAATGTAAAAATAAATAATAAAATGTCATAAAAGTACCGTATAGCGAAATTGGCTCCATGGTCATTGTACTGGAGCCTACGTTTTTGCTTGTTACACTTGACTATTCTGAATGTCATTTTCTCTCCGCCCACTCATCTCATTTCATTGTAGCTTTCAGGAAAATCGATCAAAATGGCATCGACTCTCGAGTGAATGACATCTTATAGAGTATTTGACTTTTTTCGTTCACCATTAGCTCTCTTTTTGGGCGGTTTTAATTATGTTAATTCATAGGTTAGGTTTCTGTTCATATCTCTCTCTCTTAGTGCACTGCCTACTGGCAGGTCCATGGTATATATTGCCTTTACTCATACCTATCTTCCGTCTTTCTCTTAATGTCCACATACGAGTGGATCTTTGAATTATTTCTAACATTCCTTTTGATATACCATTATTCTTGGGGAATTCTGCATATAATGTGGGCCCCCTATGCCTTCCTCATCTTCGACTAACATTTATCTGGCAGGGGCGTCATTCCCTGACAAAATAATCCTGTTTACCCATAATATTTAGTTCATATTGACTTCATAATTCTTTAACTTTCTGTTTTCAAGAGATCTTATCGTGACCTCTGAAGAGCTGAGACGGTTACAAATCTATTGCGTGTCCGACTGAGGACCAGTGGGTGAAGAATTGAATGTCTCAGTAGTGCAATGTTTAGAGTTGTAGATAACGTCATGAAATTTTAAAGGACAGATCCTGAGGTGAATTGAACCCTCATGGGTTCGAATCAGGGCCGCGCTGATCTGAGAGTAAAATCTCGGACATTCACTGGACTGGTTACATGGAAAATGGACAAAATTACCTAACGGATTTAACATGTGGTATTAAAAGTGATAGATGTCAACATAGTTGATCATTTCACTATAATGTTTGTTATTATTATTATTATTATTCAATATATGTACCGGCTTGGTAACCACCATGCTATAGAGACGAGAAATAGAGGTTACAAACTTTGCTTGCGTTAGGCTTTAGCTTTTAAAAAATATCTGGTAAAGATTTCTTCTTGACTTTTTAAAGTTATAACTAATCTCTACTCGATGATTCCTCAAAATTTTCCTACTTACAACTGCTACCAAAATCAATTCTTCGCTCAAGAATTCTGTTGAATGTCTCGTGGCTGTATAATTAGTAAGGATTTCGACTTTGAGACTGCAAATAATCTATGCAGATCCCAATATCCGAAGGATATTGGGATTGTAGCATCAGCAAATGTGACTCAATTTTTCTAAATCCTGAGATTTCGGTTCTAAATCTAGCGAATTTCTAAGAAACTCTGCTGGTAAGTAGAGCATCTATAGTCCCTAAATGGCTTTAAAAATTGTCACTTAATTATTTACTATTATTTACATTGTAATTTAAATAAATGATACAATTTTTACAATTACATTTATTAATTAATTCAATTTCTTAAATAATGAATTTCTTATTTATTTCTTTATTTACGCTTGTTGTACTATACACTAAATATAGGGCCTAACAAATATATACAAATATACTGGTTTATCCCTCATTAACTATCTAACGTCAGGTTACACGGTCCATGGGGTAGAACCTTTTAGTTTTCCTCATTTTCTTTTATTTCGCATTTTTAGTTTCTTTTTATTTTCCATGTTCATTTTTAAAGAGAAATCTTACGTTGGAACCAGCCCTAGGATGAACTCATGACTTGACATGACATTTTCTTTTGTCGACGTTGTTTTAAAATGAGAATGCGTAATCAAACCTTCTAGCGCCTATTTTAGGCTTATATAAATCTTCGTCTAATTAAAATTTTCATTATCAATTCCTTATAGAAATATAAAAATGATAAACAAATTTGTGGTTAATAATTAAGCAAATTAATATAGTAAAATAGAGAAATAGCCTACCTTGAGCAATCGCAGCCAAAGTGATAAATATCCAGACAGACCCGTTTTGTCGCTTCATGACAACTAGAGCGATAGACTCTGAATAACAAATTATCTTTAGCAATGTATTGTTCTCAGGAAACCTGAGATCTGTAAGTATTTAGCGCTACTAGAACTGAAGTGTAAGTTTTAGTTTTTAATAGAAATAAAATCAGTCATAAATTATCTGAAATTAGAAGGAAACATCAATCAGTATTAAAATAGTTATGATTACTATGATGTTACAAAGCAATTTTCAACTGCCTACTGATTTAGTTTTGATTTTGTAATTTGGTGATAATGAGCAAGCTATCTTAAAAATAAAATACTATGTATTGGCAGACAGTTAATATTTATGTATGTATATATATATATATATATATATATATATATATATATATATATATATATATATATATATATATTGCTGACTTCATACAATTGAACTTGTAATGTTTAACATCTTTTCTCTCTTTGTCAAGAAAGTTTTTACAAATCAAATACAAATAGATTCTCCAATTGTTTAGTGAAATAAGCTGTGGGAACAAAGTTGATGTTAACTGTTTGTAAATGTCAAATTCTATCATAGTAATATCTGTGTTAACTATTTAGTGAAAGAATTTGCTAAACTAGACAGTCTTATCTTCTAGGTCGTTCTACCTTCTTCACTCGTTCATAAAACTTCTTGCAAACCATTGCTCTATAAAAATCTGAAGCCCAGTTAACGTCTGTTTCATCAGTCACAGCAGTCATAATCTCACATTAGTGCCTTTCGGTTTGTTGTGCCGAGTGTTGGCTTCGCAACGCGTGACTACTGATTTTAAACTTACCTATTCAATTTTACGACTTTTGTTATTTTATATTTTGAAATTTCAAAGTGGCATCAAATAATGTGATGAAATTATAAATGTCAACACTGACGCGAGTTGAACTCCCATACGTTCAATTATAAAATAATTATAGGCCTATTTCGGATATTCACAGAATCGGAAACATGAATAATTGGCTAAATTGTCTAACGGTTTAAGTAACTGTAAAACAGGTCGATTTTCATACAAATAGACAATTAAATTAGTATACAATATGCGTTTAACCTATATATCCTGTTTACACTAAGTAACCCTGCTGCTTATAAAAGTTACTAGTTGCTAGCAAAGGCTGAAGCAGTGTTTAGCGTTAGTTTCGGATATCGAGTGAAAAATTACTATTAACTGGCATATACTAAAATCGAACACGAAAACTACTGCTTCAGAGTCATACGCTGAAGAACTCTTCTGCTGAGTGACGTCTTTATCAGTCGTTGCTTGAAATGAACCTCAATATTGATATTAATCATATTTATTCTGAGTCGTTGTATACGCAAATCGTTGTAATAGTTCAACAGTAGTGTGAGACGACTTCAAAAATTAGTAAAATAACAAGATTGACACGATGGAAATTAAATGAGTCATTTATTTACAATTTTATGTCGATGAAAAGGGTTTAACAAGCATTATAATTGCTTCATATAAGATACGATTACGTATTTTTAAAACTAGCCCTACCTTATTGATGAACTTTTCAGTAAATTTTTATGACAATTGCAATAGTTTGCTGACCTACCGAACGCCAACTTAGACGAATATATTGATAACATACGTCAGAGTATTGCATAGTATTCTAAACATTAGCATAATATGTACAAAAAGAACTGTATATGTAGTGCAATTTTACAAAATGCGTGGAGGGGAAAATAGGAAATTTTCTAAAACTACAAAAACAGCAAACAAAAAATGAAGTAAATACTTGCGGTTGTCATATGTGTAACTTACGGAGTAAAATCAAAAAATTAAAACTTTTTGCATTTCATGCTATGACGAGCTGTTGCCCAAAATATATGTACGCCTATCCGTTTTGCAACATGTTTAGCAAAACTTCATCGATATAAATACATCATTTCGACCAATTTGAAATGTAACGTAACTGACAATAAGAATAATATAAAAAATATTAATTAAATTTAAAATATTATTAAATTAAATTTTTATTATTAAAAATTAAATTAAAAATCTTAAATATTTAACAGGTAATAATATTAATATTATCGCTATAAACTTATCGACAAACTTGTGTAAAATTTTTACCCCGGTGTAAAGAACCTGGGGTTTGATAAAAACGATTCGAGCAATACGTGCTGAATCGCCGCCCGGCTACTCGAGGTCATCAATCGGCTTAAAAGAATTGAGTAATAGACAAAGACTTGTGTAATAGACAAAGTAGTGCAATTGACAAACAGTATAATAGACAAACTATTCTAATTTAGATGCGTTAATCTTTAGAGAGAAATAATTTATTTGTAGAAATCAGTACAAATATGTGTCTAGAAAATTACCAAAAAATTTAACTAATACTATCAAGATCTCAACCAGACGTTAATGAATCACTGTTGGAAGCTAAGCTATAACGCAAATAAATCCAAGGAATTAAAAAATGGAAGCTACGTGTATATGCTACGTGTATATGCTATGTGTATATGCTACGTGTATATGCTACGTGTACATGTATATGCCACGTGTATATGCTATCCGTGAATTCTTATACATTAATATTGTATCGGAGCTAGTACGTTACTCAAGTGAGATGAGAATATCCTGTGTATTTAATGTTTTAACCTAGAATCATATGCGATCAACACAGTTAGTTGCTAAATTTACATAGCATAGCCTACGTCTAGAAAATGACTAGAGCAATGAAAGAGATCTGATTAGTTTGATTTAACAATGAAGAGTAATGTGCAGCGAGCTACTTTTACAAGAAGCTTGAGAATCCAGAAAGAGCGGCCAGTGATGAGAGAAAGAGAGAGAGAGAGAGAAAGAGAGAGAAAGAGAGAGATGGATACTGGAATAGGACGCTTTTGAAGGTGTGGGTGGATATGGATAATGCTAGAAATGTATTTCGCACAGCTACAAAGCATGCCGAGTCATAAATTATGGGATTGACGAAAGTGGTATAAGTCTATAAGCTACTGTATTTAAGCCATCTGTTAAAGGCGATCAGAAGAGTAACATAAAGTAGAAAGTATCAATAAAAGAAATTAAGGAAGTTAAAAATATTGCAGTGAAAAACTTTTTAAACTAAAGCGTATAATGATTTAAATTTGAGTAGGAGTTTTGTTTAATTTTCAGTGTTCTTATGTAATGGAAATCAAATAGTTTTGCAATGTCGTTTAGACTCATTTCATAAACCAGAAGAAAAATATAGAAAAATTTAGGATCAAAGAGATTTTTGAGGATGCGTGCATTTCTAAAAATTTTCAGGCCACGGACATTATTCCTTTTTCGCTGTTGAAATAATGCTATTTGTCTTTATTTAAAACTCTCCAAGAGAAATCGCACTCTGAGGTTTTATACAAACATGGATTGGTCACCTCCTACATAACTTACGCACTTCGTAAAAAAAAATTCGTCTCTCAGCCCTAAATTCTCGAGACATAATATAGTAGCGTAAAATATAATTAAAAGTGTTATTGCTTTACAAAGTTTCTACACAAATTCTCAGACTTGAATTTTTATTGTTTTATTAGGCCAAAATAAATTTCAAAGACAGTTCTAAGATAAAGTTTTTCAAAGGGAGTTTCTGTACGATATCTAAGCGTATATTGTGATTTAAGTCCTGTTTAATATTTGATTTTTCTCTCTATTCAGAGCAGAAATTACTTCAGTGGGCGGAGGTATAAATAGTAAAAGAAAATTTGAATCTATATGTAATTTAGTTTTGTCGCCTTTACTGTTAAAAACATTTTAATTAACCGGACTTGTCGTCTGCCTATAAGTCTGCGAATATAATCATCATCATCATCATCATCCCTTGAATCCCAGTTTAACCAGGGTCAGGATACGCATAGACTGTCTCAAATCCTCTCTGTCCTACACCACACCACCAGCCAATCCCCTATTTGAGACTTTTCCATTCGTTTAAAGTTTAAGTCTACAAATATAATGAAAGCAGTAAATTGTGTTAGCAATAGTTTTAATAATTTCTTTCGAAATGCAACTCATGGCATAATAAGGAGTAATCACAAACATTCAAAGTAATATTTAATGTAATAATATTGTATTAACCTTTAAAAAATATAATCGCACTGAGAATATAAATCCTTACGTGGATATTTATTAGATTTAATTATCTCTATATGTAAGATTATACTGTACATGTATTATTAGATTATATTATCTCTGAGAGAAGGGCTAAGGGATATCCTATCAAAGCTCTTAAAATACTTGAGAGATTGATTAAAGTTAAGTTTAACATACAATAATACTGGTTTAATAATACAAGTTTAACGTCCGCTAAACTTACCTCATCCAAGGATGATGTTGTAAGGTTTAATTTAACATGTAGCCTTAACACTACAAATCGCAATTATCCTATAAAATTGTTATTTGTAGACGATAAATACTGTAGATAATGTTTACTTAAAAATGTTTTACGGTTAAATAGTTATCATTAGCACTATTATATCGTTATCATTTTCATTAGCATTAAAAATATCATAAAGAGTTAGAGTTAAAGAGTTATCAATTCTTAAAAGGGGTTCTCAAACGAGATTTTCTAGACAAAATGTATAATTCAATTTAAATATTTACACAAACAAATACAAGAAGAATTTTATAACTTTGGCCTTTAAGTTTGCTAAATTAGTTACTTTAATTGGCTACACCATAACAATAAGCGATATGACTTTTTTCATATAACTCATATTTGGACTACTAATTAATATTTAGGCATATATATTATCTTTATAGCCACTGAGTAAATTAATTGTGTTAGTTAAGTAGAAGATCTTTATCTCAATTTCTTATGTTTAATTTTCGTTTTGTGATTATATTAGATCAGCGCATTTGGGTCTATATTAGAGGCCTATATTATGTGAACCAAACAACAGTAAAAACACTTTGATGCTTCCTGATCCTGTACTGCTTTATTATATTATTTATTATGTATAGTGTGTATTTGCAATGGACGTTTCTGGACTCACAGTTAAAAATATCTATTATGTCACAGAGCATGATCTGAAGACAATCTCGGACACTGCCTATAGTTGTAATGCAATTATCACCGTTAATTCAAAGCGACTAATATACACACGTAGATATTAATTTAAAAGTCTATTTGGCTAAGTCAATGCACTCTTCTTATTCGCTTCTTTCTTAACTTAATAAAAGTAAACTGATGTTAACGTCAGTTTCCTCACTCGAAGCAATGTCAGTGACGGGAGAGCGGATTTGAACCCCGCACATACCGATCCGCGGTCTAATAACTTACCGACATTGCCAGTGGCTCCCAGCCAATCAAAATACTCACTGCCTATACTTGCAATGTTATAAGTACGTGTATATTTATGCTAGTTTTAGTCATCTATATTGATAGCCTATAGGTCACAACAACTCAAATAAAAGTAAAATATTAAAGACAAGTTTGAAAATATAATTGCTACTACATAAAATTTCAAATGACAGGCAAGTTCTAGAGTGCTTTGCAAGAAGCTAATGTTCTAAGCTCTGCCAAGGTTTATCTCTTATCTAGCTAAAAAGTTTTTCTGCATGAAAGTCTGTAGTGTTTCGTAAATATTAAAGACATTTCAGGGCCTAATTATGAACACCAAAGTTACTCATTGATTAACTGTTTATTTGGTTATTGATTAATTGATGAATTGCATTTATAATTATTCTAGTGAATTGTAAATCTATAAAACTATTCATTTCAGTGAATAAATTAAAAAATTAAAGATTGCTTCTGGAGAAGATGAAACTGAATAAAAGCATAAAAATATTTGGCAATGATTGTTTGGCTGTAGTCAGTGGCTATGTCGGTAAGATATTCGACCGAGGCTCAGTTTGTACGGGGTTCAAATCCTTGGCTCGCTGGTCACTGACATAGCTTTCCAGTGAGGAAACTGGCGTTAACATTAGTTTACCAACTTTGAATAGATTCAAATTTCAACAAAATATAAACGTTATTCCAATTTAAACTCTAAAAATGTCGATTCTACGCCTGCAGAAGAATATAAAAGTGAATTTGCGATCAGCAATATCTTCATATTTTAAACTAAAAGTACATGAATGAAATTATATATTATAATTTTAGCAATATCTCGGATGGAAAGAGGTTGATGATTACACCAGATATATTGATCCTAGTTGAAGCTGCAAACAATTTTAGAGAAATATTAGGCCTATATCTACATGCAAGTAAAACGTTACTCTTACAAAGGTACTATTAAACTTTAAGGTATTATTATTATTATTATTATTATTAGTAAGGTATTATTAAACTTACTATTAAACTTTATTAAACCGTAGAAGTGTGTTTTAATTCAATTACAGGGCGACATATAGAAAAATCTGCGACATATAGAAAAATCTCTCTAAGCTAGGTAAACCATTCAGACTAAAACAACATTTAAAAGCTGTTAAAATAGTTCATTAATTAACATCTTTATATTTTACAAATCTTTCAACAATAAAATTAGTATTCAATATTACTAAGTAGCCACCCAAATATGACAGTCGAGCTGTATGGTCTTGCCATACAACTCATATTTATCATTATTTCGCATGCGAACATTTGCAATTGTGTACCATGATCAATTTTAAATTAATTGTAACCTCTGTGGTGATTCGTCAGAACCTTTCGGGCCCTTATGCCCATTTCTCAGGTCGTTCTTGCAGAGTGTACATTCTGATTTTCTTGAAAATCTATCTATCTATCTGACCTCAGTTACAAAAGTATGACTTGTATACAATTACAGAAGACCAAAGAAATACAGATTTCTTTCTTCATACAATTTTTTAAACTTTCAATATAGAGCTTGCTCAAGTGCAATCGTTCAATTCTAGAGCCCAGGTCGACCGAAGTTAACGTATGACTCGTTGAGCTGAGAGCTTGTAATGGATGCAGCTTTCACAAAATGTTCTGTACAGAATTGTTTCCACATCAATTACAAGCAAAATACAAACTTGAAGACGTATTGCATTTGACAGAGTATCGATTTCAGCGAAGATACTCTATTCCTCCCACATGTTGCTTCGCTGTATGAGCAGAAACAAAATTTGCTGAGTCATTTTCGACAAATCATTGAATACAAAATAAATTATATTAAAGTTTAGAAAAAAAGGTCAAGTACCTAACCATTATGGTAATTAACTTCAGTTTTCTGATGATTCCACAACGCTGTGATACTGTGTATTTAATACGAGTTGTAATTTAGCCAATTCAAGTTATACAACAACTGCCATTGAAACGTGTAAGGGTTAGGGAACCGAAAGTCTTCGGATCTAAACTTGCCTTATGTCAATCAATCATTCTTCTTCTTCAATGCACTGCCAAGTGGCAGGTTCAAGGTACTTATTCATACTCAAAGCCTGTTTTCTCGCTCCATAAGAGAACTCCTTAGATCAACAAGTTAATCCCTTCACAAAGTCTACGCCTGATCGATACCTTATGTAGCCTATAGCTTGGGAAAAGTATGGCTTCTGAGGTGGTTTTCCGTTGTCTTCCTCAGTTAGATGGATTAATTACCATTTAATCATGGGGGAAAATAATTCATGGTGAGGTGGGTCTCCTCTTGCCATCCTCAGCTCCTGCCTTTAGTACCCTCTTACGTACAAGCAGCATATTGCTTGCTGTTGCACTATTCTGCAGTAGTCCAACCACACCCGGGTGCATCGCGGTGAAATCAATCATTACTACTGTTTAATAAAAGATGCAGACATGTTGAAAAGACCAGCAAATCTAATGATTAATTACATGTAGGCCTATTCAATAGTAACTAAAATGTTCGCTATTTATGTCCTTTTGTATTATATTTTAATAATTAGTAAGTCTGACTCAGATCAGTTTAATGATTATTCTTGGAAAGTCAGATAATAAATGTCATATGTCATTACTGTCATTGTCTTACTTTATTCCCGAGTGCAGCTCTTACTGTGCTCGCGATTCTTGAAACATTTTTAAATGCAGCCAATTGCAAGACAAATCCATACAATACATGTGGATACATTCTAAGTAAAGGGCGAAATCGATCAGAACGCGATGTTGATGGAAGTAGACGACGAAGCAGAACGGCTTCAATTAAACGTTGCTTGGTAAGTAGAAGAAGAGGAATATAATGCGTTGCACATCGATTCCTTTTTCATGAGAATCTTCGCAAACAGTATCTCTCGCTTCCTCCCACGACGTCCATATTGTCAAAATCATCGATGAAAATTGGGCGGAATGTGTTACAGAATCTCAAGTAATGAAATTCTATGGAATAAATATGCATGTATTTTACGAATTTATCCCACAAGCTGATGTAATTTGAGAGCTATATGATAACACTGGATGGAGTCAGTGGCGAAGTCGGTAAGACACTCGATGGCGGATCATTGTGTGCGGGGTTCAAATCCTGGGCTCACTCGTCACTGACATCGCTTTCGAGTGAGGAAACAGACGTTAACATTAGCTTTACCAGCTTTTTTTACATGGAATGAGTGCACGGGGTGAGGATGAGTGAGGCGGTGAGTGTAACGCATCCAATATTTATTAGATTCATTGACTAGAGGTGTGTTGATAAATTACCCGCGGTATTAATGAACGCTCATTATAAAATATAAATGATTTCCCAATGTAATGCGAATATTTTCTGTCTTGTTTATCTTGAAATTGTCTTCACCAGGAATAAAACAGGCTCAGATGATGATAACAGGCTCAGATGATGATAACAGGCTCAGATGATGATAACAGGCTCAGATGATGATAACAGGCTCAGACGATGATAACAGGCTCAGATGATGATATAACAGATGATGAGAACTGGCTCAGATGATGATATAACAGATGATGAGAACAGGCTCAGAGGATGATATAATATATGATGATACGATAACAGGCTCAAATGAAGATATAACAGATGATGATAACAGGCTCAGATGCTGATATAATAGATGATGAGAACAGGCTCAGATGATGATATAGTAGATGATGAGAACAGGCTCGGATGATGATATAACGGATGATGACTTTAAGTAACAAGCATAAAGTCATCTAAAGCAAGCCTTGTCTGCAACCAGTTTTGGTCAAGTATTTCAGAATTTTAATCCTCAAATGAAACGTTAACTCATTGCGACTCTTGAGAACAGATGGCAATGGTAAAAGAGTCAACAGTATATGCTGATAAGGGTGATGAGTGGGAGGGGGTGGGGGCGGATAAGGTAGGTCTCGAAGAGATCAAAGTCAAACAGAAGTCCTTAGAGACAGCGTGCGGTCACGATCTTTGCTCCTTTAGTTCAGCATAAATATAAAACTCGTCATATTACTTCAACCACAAATGCTATTATGACTGAAACCGAGGGCCAACATAATTTTTACCTCCCCAGAGATGATCATTGTCGGAAGAGCTTAGAAATAGAACATACGAGGACTGAATTGCTGTCTTACCATCTAACCCATTAAAACCCTGAGTGGTATGAACGGAAACTTTAAGTCAATCCCGAGGTTCCTGAGCTTGACATTTAAAATTTACAAATTCATTGATTTGTTATAATAGAAAACCAGCTGTCGTTTTCCTTTTCTTTTTGCTCTCAGTTCGCTAATGTTACGAAAGATACCTTAAGAATATTTGTATAAAAGAATATACTTTACAGTTGATAATTATATTTGCACAAATCTAGTAACATATGAGCACTATGCAGTCAAGCTTAGCTATTTTACGTAAATTTAATGAAATATCACAGATTATATCGCAAAATTCATGATGTTTTGATAATTTACTAAAACCTTGTTTAACGATTATTTTCTCTCTTGAAAGCATGTCATTGAAGAAGAGCACTGAATTTGAACTTACACCTACTGATCTGCAGTTCGACAACTTACCAACCGGCTCTACTAAAATGGCAGACAAAATTTAGTATCCTAGATTTTTATGTTAAAACCTTGAGACTATTTTGAGATTATTGAGGTTACTTTAAGATATATTAGCTGAGACCTTCGAAAGTCTAGAATTAAAGCGACAATAGTGATTGAAGATATATTGTTACATGTTCACAATTCTTCACTGTCTATATCAATATCTCTATGTCAATTTCAGTATCTGCTATGAGCAAGTGTAGTTTTTTGCAATTGAATTTTCATAGATGTATCATAACCAAATGTGTCTTCCAAATGACTCAAAAGCCTTTTCTTTCATTGTCTATTTTCAAATATCGATGATTTTTTGTTTCTGTTAATGTTAACACTTAGTAATATTCGATAAAATTTATAACGTTTGTGTACAAACCAGATATAACAGTGTAGTGGATAGATTGATGAGTTTTCGAGTGGTTGAGGAGTTCTGGATTCAAGACTAGGTCAGCCTGCTTAAATATCAGCTCAGTATCTTGAAATCTGTGTGAGTTGACACCTGGCAGAAAAATTGTGTGATTTAGAATCGCTAAATCACTCAATTTCAGTCCTAACTCAAACTAATTAATCGAAAGAGAAATAACGTTAGATAAAAATGTAATAATCAAAATATTACCGTAAACGTGCATCCAGAATCTTAGTTTGAATTATAGTGAAGTTATTAAATTCAAGTCTCTATTAAATCGCCTGCGTCATTTCCCGTCCTGTTGTAAAGCTATTGATAAGGTTCTACATTCGATAGAGCTAGCTTGGTAAATTAAATTGCTAACTATACCTGATTATTCTTCGATAATGTGAATTGTTAAGCTCTGTGATTTATACGTGTACAAATTTGTTTCCTAACCTCAAAGTTTATATCTTAAAGTTTTGAATTTAAATTTATTTGCTTAAATCAGTTGTAATCTATTGATAAGTTTCAAATCCATTAAGACGCACTCTTGATGCATACTGTAGAGTGTAGATATAAATAAAACGCATTTATTCTACAATACGATGATGGTAAGCTAGTAGAGTTTAAAATTTATACAAAAGCTTTTCGAAATATTTGTAGTATTCACACTAACGCGTGCATACTAATAATAGAGCTGAACTTAGCTGAGCCGGTCAAATTGGCATGTTGTTCTACAGCGGAGCAGGAAGTGCATGGTTCAAATTCAGAGCTCTCTCCGTCACTGACACGAAAAAACGACACGGAATGAAACGGCAGAAAAACTGACGTTAAACTTGTCCTTATCCTTAATTGGTATTTTTGTATTAGTATTTAATCATAAAGACGTTATAAATTGTAAATCAGACTTGCTTCAAAGTATATTGTATTAAACTTTGATCTATTAATAAAAATCAATCAATCAATAACTCAATAATCAATGAATTAATAACTCAATAAATTAAGTAACAAATCCATCAATCAGTCAATCAGTCAATCTACAAATCAATAAATCAATCAGAGGACTTTAATTTACAAATACGAAAAACTGTTGTATGATTAAGTTTAAACAAACAATAAACATATGAGTATTCCAAGAAGATAATCAAAATTACTATATATTGTTGCAAAAGTAGCTAGCTCTTCTGTAATTACAGCAAAGTCTGCACTTTAAAATCTTCAGAGTAAATATACATTAACAAAATGTCATACATTTTCATTTCCATTTAATTGCTTTGTAGACATATCCCATGATTTCTAATATACATGTACAAGTGAAGAAATATTTCAATTCTCTTTTTTTAATTTTTCCTGATTGATAGAAGTTAATTATTTACATCAGTCAGTACCAATTTGCAGGAAAAGTTGTATATTTTGCAAAGTCTTAAATACCATATTAAATAATGTTAAATTACCTTAAAATTGAATTAAATGAAATTAAAAGAAGTTAAATTACTTTAAGGGAAGATGACTTTTGCTCTTCTTCTCTTGTAATTGTCTCATTAAAGTGAATCTAAATGATAATTTTTCAGTTCTTAAAGCCAAAGGATATCCATACCGTGTGAACAGCTTATTCAGATTTGAAACAATAGCCTATAGGCTACGTCATCGGAACTACTTCACTGACTGGACAACGGCGATGGTAGAGAGATGGTTTGACATAATTTGAAACGCACAGTGATTGATAATGAAAACATTCTATCTACGGCACACTTGAGTGCTGATTCATGTTGCGAATTTTACATAAATTTTTATACGTAAAACATGTATTTATGTAAAATGTCGAAAATGTATAGGTACTAAAATTTTACGAGCGCCCAATCGGCTCAAATAAATCAATTCTATTGTCTTATATAATTGCACAACTCGTTCTCTCGTTTTTCTGAGTCTTCTGACGAATGGAAGATCCAAATTACGCATGTTTATTCGTACTCACACTTCGCCTTCGTGCTTTCTGAACAACACTCCAGTTACTAACAAATCAGAATACAATTTAGATCTCATCACAACAGTGATAGCTTCGTCAATCGCCAAACGTAAAGGAACTATAACAAAAAACAGAATTTGCGATGACCTGCTACAGACATGGTCTGAACATAAAAATTAAACCAAAAGTTAACTTTTCATCTCTTCCTTTGACTGCCATCTATTTCCGTTTCTTTTTTCCTTCTTCTTCTTCTCTTGTCAATTTCAACCGCATCACCATTTGTTCCTGATGCGGCAGCAGCTGCAGCTGCTGCAGCTTCTAGTTTAGCCTTATGTACAGCTGCAGCCCAGTCGTCAACCACAGGAGCGCTGCTGGCCCAAGGGCCTGACCCTGAACTCTTATTTGACCCTAGGGTCTTAGCTGACCCCGAACTCTCCGAACTCTTTCCAGGGCTATCTAGAGAGGATTCATCCTCATCTTCACCGAGTCCTGAGTTCAAATCTCTGCCAAACTGATCGACGATTCTAAATGCCTCCAGAAATTCATTGAAGTCTATGTAGCCGTCCTTGTTAAGGTCCATATTTCGCGCCATCATGAGGATTTGATCCTGAGGGATGACTATCTTAGTGTACTGGCTGAGAATGTTGCAGGCCTCCGTGAATTCCTCCATAGATATATGACCTGTTATAAGTTTAAACACAAGAAGTGATTTAGCTCGATGTTGTTATGGAAAACAGAAGCATTCTAATTGTAATCAAATTGTTGGCTTTCGATTTAATTTCACTGATATGCTATCACAATTATCTAGACTGGACATTGTTTGAGCATTTTAATACATATTCAAATTGTACAATACGTACATCATTGCGCGTAGTCATTACTTTGCATGTAATAAATGCTTATGGAAAGTGTAATGAATATATCTCTAAGCTTAGAGTGAAAAGTGAGAATCAATCACTTATGGGATAATTAGGCAACGTATACAATTATGTCAACACACCTGAGTGGTCGACGTCGATGGTTCTGAAGATAGCCTCCAGGCTGTCCTTGTGCCTGTAGATGACCTCAGTCAGCATTGAACCATCCTGTCACACAGAAATTAATAGTTTTCTCCTTTTGGTCAGATATCAAAAGCAAAAGCTGGTAAAGCTAAGGTTAACGTTAGTTTCCTCACTCGAAAGCGATGTCAGTGACTGGCGAGCCCAGGATTTGAGCCCCGCACATACTGATCCGCAGTCGAGTATCTTATCGACTTCACCACTGGCTCCAGCCGAAAAACGATATAACGACAATTCCAACTGATCCAAACTTTTATGACAAACCCATCAATATTTAACAATAAAGTGCAGTTTGCGATAATGTTATGCATAAAATAAAGCGATTCAAATCCACGTATACAGTACACTGATTAATATCGCAGAGAATATGAGGCTAGTGATAAAAAAGTAATCAATGTATGCATCAATCAAATTGATTCAATAAATGACTTGGTCAACCATTCAATCAACAATCAATCCATTTGTCAATAAATAGATACAAGTATATAATGTGCATTTTTGTAGAAGGTATCAGAGCTTCATATAGACACCATACACTGAAGAATAAATACTATATATTGTGATAAAAAGTCAGTAAACTCTTGACGCTAAACCTTTCTTAAAAATCATTATTAGTTATCTGTAGTGATGTGTGATGTTGGGGACGTCCCTGACATCACCCCTGGATGAGGAATCGGATGTTAAACCTTTATTATTATTAGTGTTATTATTATTATTATTATTATCAATCTGAATTTCAAACATGCTTAATAATAGACAGCTAAACCTTACCCCATCTTTACTGCTGTGCAGGATTTTGAAGTCGTCGAAGGCGTGTTTATATTCAATGAGCCCCGCCTCATTAGTTTGAACCAGTTTAGGGCGGAGACTGCGCCAGGGCAGGTCCATGCCCAACACTGACGTCATCGCTTGGCACCAATCGTTCACCTTTATGAGGCCTAGAAATTAAGAAAACAGTTCCAAGTGTTGCTCAGCATGAGAGCGAGAGAGACAGAGAGACAGAAAGAGGTATTGGAAGCAGCTGGAGCCAGTGGCGAAGTCGGTAAGACACTCGACCCCGGATCAGTATGTGCAGGGTTCAAATTCTGGGCTCGCCCGTCACTGATATCATTTTCGAGTGAGAAAACTGAGTTTAATCCGGATATCTATCATTTGCTGCTTGTTTCCAACCGTTTAACAGTTTGCTACAACAGATACTACAAGAGTTGCTACAGTAGCTGCTACAAAAGCTGCCAAGTTTGCAAGATTTTCAAATTGTACTAATAATTTGCTTGCCAAAACTATGATTATCAAGGACTAAATCAGAACTATTACTAGGGCTATCAACGATTCGTTAACGAAATTTACTCTTATCACTCAAACTTTCTTTACGTTAACAAGTTGACTTTTATTTAGCCTAATAATTATCATCTTTACATATTCTAAGTCATGATCTTAGTCTACAGTAGTAACCTGAATTTTTTGAATCGTATTTAGCGAATTCCCCGAGCAAGGAAGACTTGTTGGAGAGAATTCGTTCAGTTAGGCAACGCAGTGCTGATTGCTCTATAATGCCAAGCCTGTTTCAACAAACAATACATCATTCAAATTTTAAATCATTCAGTCAATGAGAGCATCAATGCATCAATGAATTAATGTGTTAAAAAATCAAGTTTCATAAATCAATCAACTAAGCATACAAATCAACCAGTCAATCAGTAACTCAATCAATAAATCAATTATTACATTAATTTATTAACAAATTGATCAATCAATGAGTGAA
Source organism: Enchytraeus crypticus (assembly GCA_905160935.1). Lineage (NCBI taxonomy): Eukaryota > Metazoa > Annelida > Clitellata > Enchytraeida > Enchytraeidae > Enchytraeus > Enchytraeus crypticus. The sequence continues at coordinate 926,026 of CAJHZI010000414.1, read as the reverse complement.
TCAAGAGAGCAAAATTAAAAGATCGCTACAACAAAGATTTCTAATCCCAAATCAGCGATAGAACCAGACCCATTTCTCGGAAATTATATAATCATCTGCGAGTTATTGAATAGATAATCAAAGAATAGAACATTCGTCGCTGATTTGATTTTAATATTGACCTAAATGTGGCTTCAAAACTTTTCAACAAACAATTATAAACTTTCTTAGTGGTTATATTTTTACATTTTCACAGATAGTTGAATTATTACAGGTAATTGATTTAGTTTCTAAAATTATGTTACGCTGAGAAATTAAAAAAATCTTCTAATTCCTCGGAAAATAATATAATTAAATATTTAGTAGATTACGAACCAATAATATCAAGTCATACCTTTGTTGGAATGTTAATTTTCGCCCGGGTTTCTTGTGACTCATATACTGAACGATGTGGGGCTTTAAATCAGAACCGAGTTTTACGTAGGCTCCCTTATTACTTCCCATTTCATAGTAATTAGAGGCAGAAAATACTGTCAGAAGCTGAGATCAGAATATAAATAATGAATTTTTACTATTATTATAAATTGCAAGTATTCTCTGATATTTATTTGTCAACTAAATTTTGTATAATTTAAAATCACAAAATACATGTACTTTAAAACCACAATATACTTTGAGAATTTGGAGAAAATCATGTAGAAAAATATCAGGAGTAAATAGATTTCTGATCAGAATTTTAAATTGATAATTCATCTAACAGAATAATATATCTAACAGAAAAATATCGATCTATGTGCAATGGCTCCATCTATAGGTTTTGGATGAACTCTAAAGTTGTTTAAATATCAGAAGTTTTTATCTCATTCGAGACGCAGATATTCTTAGAAAACATTGAAAGCTATTCTGAGTAAAACCTAGTTTAATTATCATGCCAGGCTGCAAACTGACAAAATGCACCAACTTTTAGATTAGACAAACTAATCTAAAAGTTAACAACAACCTTAGCGAACAACCTTATCTTCTAATAAGTAGCGAGCATCATACGTTAAATACAACACTATTATTCTGAAAATTACGATAAGAATGAAATAACGTTATATCTACTATTACAAGCAACATACGATTAAATTAAAGTAAAATTAAATTACAATTTTTGTCAATTTAATCTAAATTTACACTCTAATGTAATTCCTTTACCAAGTTTTTAAGTTCTAATGAAATGTTTTAGTAGAAGATTTACTCTGTCATTATGATCGTACTCGTATCCGTCCACTTTGCACTGATGGGATCTGATGAGCAAGATGAGTCCGTGTCTCTCCAGGACTTCCTTCGTCACGTCCGGACCGAAGTAGCTTCCTCCACCTCTAAATGAATTCGGCTCGCAACCGTCTTGAGCCTTAGGATCGCTCCAGAGTAGATCTAATACCTACAGATAGTCCAACCAATTTGAGAGTTTTCATCGCTTTCATTGTTATCCGATATTACAAGTAATTAAGATATTTTTATTAATCATCAGCAATTATATATAATTTATTATTCTTACTTGGCTAAAAATTGTGAGATGGCAGCTTTCGGTTGAATTGGAAGTGAGGTTGAATATAAGAGAGTGAGACGTTCTAAGATGGTATGTTGTGCTAAAGCAAGCACATTCAGAATATTGTCACTTATTCTATAACTTTTTTAAAGCTCTCTCTCGCTCTAGAGTACTGCCAAGTGGCAGGTCCAAGGTACATATTTATCCCCAGAGTCTGCTCTCAAGCTCAATATGGAGCACACCATAGATCAACGAGGTAATCCAATCTTAAAAGGCTATTCCTTATTAAAAGGCCTATCTTCTGTAGCCTATAGCTTTGGAAAAATGAGGTGTTTTCCATTACCTTCAGCAGTTCTTACTTAATAGCTTCTTATAGCACTTGCAGTTAACGGTTAACGGGTGGTCTATTCTTCAGTGGCCCGGACACAACACGGGATTCAAGTCTATTAAGATTATTTTAATAGTTATAATATGCTAGATCATTAAGGAAACTATAGTTAAGAGTTAGGGAGATCTAGCCTATCTCTAATACCTTCTCAACTTAACTTCAGTAATGTGAATACTTTTAACTTAACTCCATCCAAGCTTTCAAACTCTAAAACTGGGTTCAAGTTTTCAAGTTCAGTCATGTTTTACTTAGATTTAACATCGACCTTAGGACCGGGAAAAACCGAAGTTATAATTCTAAAAAAGTCTCTACAATGGATCCAAAGTCTAAACCATGACTAAAAATGTCAGAAAATGAATCAGAAAATGTCCAGGCCTGTTTGGATGCTGTAGTATTTGATTGATTATGAAGAAATATGGAATGCTATACCTGTCTCCATTCCATCAGCTCCGCTTTGTCCGGCACAGTCGGATTGGCGTAATCACCAAGCAGATTAGGAGGCCTTAGGGCACTAGTGTACTAAATTATCAATCAATCAATCACTCACTCAATCAATCATCAGTCAATCAATCAACAAATCAATCAATCAACAAATAAATCAACAAATTAATCAATCAATCAGCATGTTAATCAATTAATCAATAAATCAATTAATCAATGAATCAAACTTGATTGATCCATCAATTATTCAGCCCGCCAACAAATTAATCAATCACAAATCAATAAATTAGCCTTTCACTAATTCTATCTAGCAATCAAACAATCCGTCAATCAGTCTACATCGTACTAAGCATTATAACAAAATTGATTAAAAAGTTTTGTTATTGCAAATAAATAAAGCAATATTATGATAAAACTGCAGGATTAATCATATATAAAGTTATCATAAGAAGATGGACTAGACAAATATATTCGAAAGACTAATTACAGAATTGGCATCAAATGAGCTTGAAATGAACAATAAATCGAACATTAAAACGAGCATTAAAATGCGAAATAAGTTGAAAGAACACTAACAAAAAAAAAACAAAAAGCCTGGATAATAGAGTACTTATAAAAATATCAATAGTCATAGCGTAAATATACTAAAACTCAGTTGCAAGACAAATACGGCTGGAGCCGGTGGCGATGTCGGAAAGATATCAGTAAGTGCGGGATTCAAATCCTGGGCCCGCCCGTTAACTCGCATCTCTTTCGAGTGAGAAAACTAAAGTTCACAATAGCTTTACAAGCTATTTAACACGACAGTTGGACTTACCTTATGTCTGTCTATGCCGTTTAGAAGTTCCAGATCTGTGACGTCACTAATGCCTCCATGACATACGAGAACACGGTCGTCAATGACAGTTGCCAATGGTAACCAACTGAAGAAATCTTGAAAGAGCCTCACAATCTTCTTAGCATGCATCTGTACATGTGCACAAACTTTCTAATGATGCAATTTCGTTTAAAATGCTAGTTTTGTTTGATTCACAGAGGGTCGATATACTATATAGTTGCCATAAATTGTCTGTAAATTTCCTGCATAAAGCGATGAAATTACATTTTAATAAGTGAAATTAAATGTGCAATTCTGTAGTTTATTTTATTGTATTATTAATTCTGCCTGCGGATCAGTAAATGTGGGTTCAAATCCTGGGCTCATCTGTCACTGATATCACTTTTGAGAAATGAAACTGATGTTGACTTGCTTTAACCTTTAAATGTTTAATTATTAATAATTATTTATAAATATTGTTAATTCTATTTACTTAATATTAAATCTATTTCATTATTATTTATTCTGTTTGAATAAAAAATCAAACAGTTTTAGGTAAAAAACATTCCAGAATCACCGTAGCCTAAGCTCCTTATGAACTTCGGTGAAATAGTATTGCGTATGTTTAATATTAAACTGATTTGATATTCACATTAATATTTATAATATTAAAGGTTCATTTCAATTCTTCTTCTTCTTCTTTTCTCTGCGTAACGTCACTTTGTGGACACCAGAGCAGCCTCTTTTACCTTCTGTCTCCACTGGTCCTGGTCAAGATCATACACATCACTCTGTGCTAGGTTATATTTAGTGTATATTTGTTCTATATCTTTGTTATATTGTTTAATTAAAGCATATTTATTTCCCATACATAGTTTCACTTTATTATTTGTTATTCTATAATTTAGAGCTTTTCTTACTGGAGTATTTTCATCCAATCTTAGCATATGTCCTATCATTTCAATTGATATCATGCATACTATTACAAGTTTAAAAATACTGTTATTCGCAATAAAATATGAAGCAACATCATGTAAATAAATTAGAAGAAAAAGTAACATTACCCGATATTTATTCGTGATTTCTTTTATAAAACCGTATCTACAAAATACAACAATTCAGTAGTTAATGTCGTAAAGGAACATGCATGGAACGACAGAGCTTCATAAAATATCTATAATTAATTATGTGTATGAGTATTTCGAAAGAATGCTAGGTGTTTGAACATGCAGTTTTAAATTTACTTTAGCAGTTAGACTCATAAGTTGCTTTGGCATAGATTTTTATGCTTTACATTATTTGTAAACTGTGATGTATTACTCATTAATAGTTGCATTTATTTTATAACTACGTTTCAGTTTATATCATAAAAATGTAGAACATTTGCACAATATATAGCTCAGATTTAACAATAAATAGCTCAGATTTAACAAAAACAGGAGAAGCCGTACAAATATATAACAATTCAGGAGTAAGTAGATAAGAAGGAGCCAGATTCTAAATGGGTAACCAAGATAAATTTGTTTTATCATTATCTACAAAGAAAATCATATTTCATACAAGTAAATTTCAATTGGGCTATGTACATTGCTTTAAAGATAAGTTTCATATTTCAAAGGATTTCAATATCTAAATGTGGAAATATCTGATAATAATTATTTGTGTCTAGTGTATGAGTCAGAAAATTAAAAAACCTGACAAGTTCTTAGATAAGCTAACTAGCTAATTTCCCATTTTCTTCAAGAAATCTAGTCTGCAGCTTTAAAATTTTGTGCTTTAAAACACATTTTAGGGTTAATAGTATTGCCAAATGAGAAATTTAATTATTGCCTACTTAAGTTTCCTTGGTTAATAGGGCTAGGGCTAATAAACTGATGATTTCTAATTGATTAAGTAACTGTGTGAATAAAATGAATGAATGAATAAATGAATGAATGAATGACTGATTGATTTATTGATTGATTAATGGATAGATAGATTGATTGATTGACATTTCTCACCTGATGTTCATAACGTGGTCCTCATGGTTTCCACGGTTGATGTAGACGGAGCAGAAGTTCGCAGACTGACCTTGACTCCAGGACAGGAGCAGGAAGCAGCACAGGATCACGGCTATCTCCACCGACTGAGGTCCGCGGTCCACAAAATCACCGTTAAATACGTAAGGATTGTCCTTGGCCGGAAGTCCATTCTAATAGCGCAAAACGTTGTTTATTTTCATGATTTCATTACAGAACTACTAAAACTTAATTTCAATTATGGCATCCAAAGTTTTATATCAATAAACATAAACGAAGCAGGGCAACGATATGCTTCATTTACTAACCAGAACATTGATATTATTAATATCCTACAGAAACCGTTATACACATATAATGAAATAAATTTACAAAAATTAAATTATGGCGTAAGCTGCCACTTCTATACACCTATAGCTAGTCTTCTCATAGATTAGGAATTCAGTTAACTCATTCCCAAAAATAAACAAATACCTGTGCAAAATACTTAGTATCATCTATTTGTAAATTTTTGAAAATGAAGTGAATAATTTCTTTCCTAAAATTTCCTTTGTCTCTATGATAATTTTGATCTCGCCTTTAGAACTTAAAGGAGAATAGAACAACAAATAGCCACATAAGTTCTAAGTGGTGACAAAAGCAAATCTGACGAGTGTAAGTAAGTATGGTAAGAAGCTCTAGTGCGACATTAATTTAATATTTATCTATTTAATTTCAATTTGCAAATCAATATCATAGAATCACAAGAGTGACAGGTATTTAATGAAAGTAGAAGCAATACTGAGCTAGACTGAAAGAGAGATAAATATTTTTTGAGAGAGAAATATGTTTATTAGATCGAAACAGAGCACATACCACACAAAATGAAAACAATCAAACGAAGATAGTCAAAAAATGAATAGAAAGCAAAATAAATAATAGCATCAATCAGATAAATTAAGTAGAGGCAGAAGCAACAGGCCATCAAAGAGAATGAGAAGCTTCAATCTAGTTGAACACCTATTTATCCAGAGTTATTAGACCGACCTTATGAAAGATGAGTAGGAGATCACCGAGGTTGCCGTGCAGGTCTCCGCACACCGTGACCTGCTGGGCAGAGAGGGTGGAGGCCCTGTTGATGGTCGGCAGCTGCTTAAGCACCGCGCGTGTCTCGTGCAACAATAGCAGCACATAGCGTGGGTGTAATATCTAGATAACATAAAATAGCGTAAGATCTAGACAACATAACATAGCGTGGGTGTAAGATCTAGACAACATAACATAGCGTGGGTGTAAGAGCTAGACAACATAACATAGCGTGGGTGTAAGATCTAGACAACATAACATAGTGTGGGTGTAAGATCTAGACAACATAACATAGCGTGGGTGTAAGATCTAGACAACACAACATAGCGTGGGTGTAAGAGCTAGACAACATAACATAGCGTGGGTGTAAGATCTAGACAACACAACATAGCGTGGGTGTAAGAGCTAGACAACATAACATAGCGTGGGTGTAAGATCTAGACAACATAACATAGCGTGGGTGTAAGAGCTAGACAACATAACATAGCGTGGGTGTAAGATCTAGACAACATAACATAGCGTGGGTGTAAGATCTAGACAACATAACATAGCGTGGGTGTAAGATCTAGACAACATAACATAGCGTGGGTGTAAGAGCTAGACAACATAACATAGCGTGGGTGTAAGATCTAGACAACATAACATAGCGTGGGTGTAAGAGCTAGACAACATAACATAGCGTGGGTGTAAGATCTAGACAACATAACATAGCGTGGGTGTAAGATCTAGACAACATAACATAGCGTGGGTGTAAGATCTAGACAACATAACATAGCGTGGGTGTAAGATCTAGACAACATAACATAGCGTGGGTGTAAGAGCTAGACAACATAACATAGCGTGGGTGTAAGATCTAGACAACATAACATAGCGTGGGTGTAAGATCTAGACAACATAACATAGCGTGGGTGTAAGATCTAGACAACATAACATAGCGTGGGTGTAAGATCTAGACAACATAACATAGCGTGGGTGTAAGAGCTAGACAACATAACATAGCGTGGGTGTAAGATCTAGACAACATAACATAGCGTGGGTGTAAGAGCTAGACAACATAACATAGCGTGGGTGTAAGATCTAGACAACATAACATAGCGTGGGTGTAAGAGCTAGACAACATAACATAGCGTGGGTGTAAGATCTAGACAACATAACATAGCGTGGGTGTAAGATCTAGACAACATAACATAGCGTGGGTGTAAGATCTAGACAACATAACATAGCGTGGGTGTAAGATCTAGACAACATAACATAGCGTGGGTGTAAGATCTAGACAACATAACATAGCGTGGGTGTAAGAGCTAGACAACATAACATAGCGTGGGTGTAAGATTTAGAGAATATGATTTTGACGATTTTCGTATTCTCGTGTTATTTAAGAGCACTGAGTTCAAACCGTGGTTAATCTACTAATTACAGCTCGAGAAAGTCTTTAATGGAAAGCCAGTCGTGTGGCAGCTTACTCTTATATCTAGCTCACTTGCGCGTTTGTTCAACGAAAATGGAACTATTAATCAATGAGCCACCGATTATAAATGTAAGGTGCAATAAACTATGTAAACTATGTAAACGGGGATGTGAAATTTGAAGATATTGAAAGTTATAGAGGTTATCACACTTATATCAGCCTACGAGCGCTTGTTTCGATCGATTAAATTTGATCGATAACTTCCGATTTGACCTATATTTGTACTGTTACATTTATGACATTTCCAAGACCAGAATATCAACTAAGCCGATAGCAGAAAATTATTAATAGCCATTCCAGTCAAATATCTGAATTGACAGTGTACACGTAGATCAATTCACATATTTAAATGGAATGACTATTAATATTCCAGTTAATTGTAATATACATGTAAAATATATATAATAAAAATTATGAAATAGCTTAATTATTATTCGATATAGCATTCATTAATTAATCATTGCTAAATAACAGCAATAATAATAATAATAAAATAATAATAATAATAATAATAATAATAATTATTATTATTATTATTAATATTAATATTATTATTATTATTATTATTATAAACTTTCAGAAATTCCTTGGGCTGAAGGCAAGTGTGTCAGATGGGATTCTATTTTTGGCAAAGACTTTCTGTGACTCTGTATCGTGGCTCTTTAATTGCTACCTCTAATCATATTGCTTTTGTCTTGAAGTATTATTCGTGCCGCATTAGTCGTGACGTATTAGTTCTAACGCAGTAGTTGAGTCGCATTAGTAGTGACGTATTAGTCAAAAATCTTGTGACCAAATTGTTGCGGCCGTTAAGCCGTAATGTATCTGCCGCGACTTTTTTGTTGCGACCTTTAAGCCGTATCGTATTAGAAATAACCTTTCATTCATCGAACAAATATTTACGTAATTTGGAGCATAATAATCTACACTACCAGAATTCTAAGTTCCATCTAGCTTAGAACAATGTCAACAGCATCATCAGTGGCATCTAACAAAGTCACTTCTGTTTTGACTCATTAACGAGCGAAGAATCCAATCATCCGTCATCATAGTATGACGTCAAAGAGCGTCCTTCATTTGTCAATATGTAAGGTTAGATGTCATTGAAGGTTGAATGCTAGCATTGAGGCGTCCAGTCCAGTGATAACATTATGATAACATTAACGGCTTAGTCATGACTGCTGCAAGCATAACATGTCATGACGGCATGATTGACTGTAGGGAGGTTGCATTACACAGAAATTCCATCCTACTTCTTTTATGTTGCGTTACGACAAGGCTTTCGGCACACCCACGCTCTAGTAATTGATTAAACAGAATATTACGAAATACTCTAATGTTTACAATCTATCTCGTCACTTATTAATGCTCAACTAAGTGTCAATTCTAATATTTAGAATCCAAATTATAGTCTTTTACTCATAAACATACACTTCTCCAGCTCATATGAATCCATAGTTCAAGAAGTAAATATTGTCCTATTTTCAAGGTAATTCTTCGGTAATGACCGTAACATATTTATTCGGACGAAACGTTTTGTCTTAAAAATATAATTTTTTAGGTACTTTTTCGTTGCTATTATCAGCTCGAGCATAATCGCAAAAGCTTTCCTCTGATCATAGCGATATGCATCTGACCCACATTGCAATGACATCGCTGTAAGCTCAACTTGTTCTAAAAACCAAAAGAAGCACCATTAATATGAATATGGTTACTTCACGATTAGTAATGGAATAGTGCAGAACCACATTCCTAGATTAATTTGTTTTATTCTCAAGACAATTGGTGAAATACTAAAAGCTTAATATCGAAAACTGCATATTTTTTTCTAAAGCTGAATAGCTCTAATTCATAAAATGGAAATTCGAACGATAAACTTTGATCAAACACATTTTAAAACAATTAACAACAACAACATTATTTTACATTTTAATCGAATTTAGAAAGCTAAAATATTTTTCGTAATTCCGTCTCACTGTAGTAACGAACACTACAATTCCCGTGCTGTGTTCTAGCCACTGAAGAATAGACCAACCAACTAACTGTACATCTCGGAAGAGGCTTCTAATAAAATATCTCAGGAAGGCAACGAGAAAACCTCTAGGAGCCTATTTTCTCCCAAATCATAAGCAACATTAAAGTGTGGATAGGGCTTTCCTAAGATATTAACTTGCTGATTGATGGAGCGAGAGAGCAGACTGATTAGAATATGTACATTGGACCTGCCAGTTAGCTGAACATTATTGAAGGAAAGTACAGCAGAAGCTACAGCAGCATTGATGTATTTGTCTGTAGTTTAGAGACGAAAGACGACTACACGGAGTCTTTTCTAAATCCTTCAATGGAAAAGATATTTGAACAAAATCTATATTCACGTGTAGTATTGGCGTATTTCCACGTGTTATACAGATATAATTACAAAGTGTCTCATTAAAAGTTACTTAGCCTGCAGGCTTGAGCTGAGTTGTAATTATTGAGCGTGTTTTGAAAATCACAAAAATCGATGATGTTAACATCCGCGACATCCGAAAGTTTATATTTGGATCTTTAGAAGCATATAGGCCTATAAATACCTACAAGATGATATTAATTGGCCTATGGAAGAAGTATAATGACTAGCAATATACCATAAACCATGGAACATTTTGTGTAGTATTTTATTTGCTGAAACTGTGCACAGTAGGAAGTATCTGAGTATTAGTGCATTCTATTTTCACTAAAGGATTCACTCAATACTTTTTTCAAATCCTGCACTAATTCCAGGTACAATTTAATTAACTTGGCTATTATACTGCAATCATGACTTTGGCAGTGTTTATAAATTAGCACTTAATATTCTTTCGTACCCAGAAGATTTTATATGAATCTACTCAAAGCAGAATATATCTAGACATACGGCATATTAGAGATAAACATTCCAGCACGCAATAATTTTCCCAACGATCTGCGTTATCTCATTTTATAAATCAATCTATTCATAGATTGATTTATTCATAGAATATAAATCATTGATCAATTTAATAGACCAACGATATGCGGAGAATTTTCGATTTTCAAAATTTCCGCATGACATCCTAATCGTAGTCGGATTTCAAAAGTCAGTTACAAAATTACTATTAAATTATGATAATACAATTAATACGATAATAAGAACCAGTATCCAGGATTCATAATTAGTAACGGAAGCACAATGCAATATTTGATGAATCCGGTTCCGAAAGTCTAGCATTATATGACCAATGGTTATAGCAAATCGAAATGTACATTAATCAAAAAATGTACATCTTTTAATTCATTGAACTCTATACTGTGCAGCTCCGGATTAATTAAAATTACTATTTCGTCTTATCATTGCCTTACGACAATTGCGTAAATCACGTCATACCTGCCCAGGTGAACAGTAACGTTCTCATCACCAGAAAAACGGTTCAGCAATAAAATTGTTAAATAGCCTAATTCTTATAACACTAGTATAAGACTAGCATCTCATGATAGTGAGCTTATTTGCTCTCTCTCTCGTTCTCTCTCACTCTCACTCTCTCTGGCTCTCTCTCTCTCTCGATCAAGTGTTCTGTCAAGTCGCAGGTCAAATTTACAAACTTCTACTTACGGGCTGAGTTCACCTTGCTTAATCAAATTTTACGACACATGCAGTTACCCATTGGTCTGTTCGTCAGTGGCCCGAATATAGCACAGCAAAATGTATTTGTATCAAATAAATAAATATTTATAATATAGAATATTCGGACTGCAGTTGGTCCATATTAATGTGAGAGTCGATTTGAGTATGAGAAACTGGAAGAAATGAGCTAATTTTTAATCAAGAACGGATAGGAAAAGGTTACATATAAGATGATACGCAGAATGAAAAAAATAAACGTAGATACACTTAATTAACTTTGAGAGCGGGCAGCCATGGAAGGAAAGCGGAAAAAGAAAAACCAAAAATCCTTTTACACTTGAAAATAATTATTTGCATACCTGTTTTTTCTTGAAAGCATCTATGAGAGTGTGAAGCTGTTTGGTTGTCATTGGTAACTGAACATGAGGACCATCGTAAAGCTGCCCCACGGGTACTCTCTCGGGATTGGTTAGTCGGTAAAGAGTGGCCTCTTCCGTGGCGTCAGCGCTCGAGTCGTCTAAATAAATATTTAATTGTGTTATTACTTCACAATACATTTAATTAATTATATTATATTTTGCACGTATTAGATTACACAAGAAATTTGATGTATTTGAATTTAACTTATGAAGGAGAAAAATTAATTTATGCCGCATACACACTTCTAGATGATGATAAACTCGGTTTATCTGCGCATCAATTGAACGAAGTTAAGCTACGTCGCGCGCGGTTTGTACTTGGTGGTTACCACCATGAAAGAACGAGTGTTGATAGCTTTGAATAAACAAATTCCGAGGATGTTGGAAGGTTATTTTTACATTCACGTCGGCTGAAATCGATGCGCCAACAAATGGCAATGATTATTAATAATTATGGAAAGGAGTAAATAATGACAACTTTAAAAATAGCAACTAGGAAAGGAAGAATGCGGTTGTCATTTGTGAAAACCTACGACCAAAACAAATGTACATATTTAATATAATTCTTGAGTTGAACATTAAGCAACCAATCTATAAAATGTTAACATGTACGTGCTTACCATATTGCGTGTGACCTAGACGAAGAATAATAGACTAACCGTAAACTGCACGTGACGCAAGAAGTGACTTCGCAAGAACTAAGAAACGCAAAGGGAGCCACATTTGAAGTAATTATTCCCAAGCTATACTCTATAACAAAGTCTGCTGTCTGCTGGCTGGTCCATGGCATATAGCACTGTCACATTCTGTCGTTCGAACTGTCTGTCTCTTCTCTGTCTTCCGTATTCCTCTTCATGTCCACATATGAGTGGATCATGTAGCATTCCTAATCTCGGTCTCCCTCTGCTTTTTTCTACTATTCTATCTTCTATGATCTTTTTAGCAAACTATCTGTCCAAAGAAGGTAATGTATCCAGGACTCCTTCGTATTTTAATGCATCTATCAACGGTCTATCTGTACCAACTTTCTAAGGAAATAATTCATTTGTAACTTTTTGGGTCTACCTAATCTTTTCCATTCTTCTCCATATCCATATTTACAACGCTTCTAATTTTCTGATATTTTTTATTTTTTAAGGTCCAAGTTAATACAATACGTACATACTTACATAAATATCTACGACTACGGTTGTTGTTGTTGTCTACTGGAATACCATATTCCAACACAGTAACTACGCAAAAATTTACTGCGAATCAGGGCAGAGGAACAAGGGTTTAACGTTAGTAGGTCAGTGCCGCAGGCGTGAAGCTTACAAGGAGGCCTACAGTGCGGAGTGAAATACCAATACCTGGAATTTGCAGGCATGCCGCTGATTTTAATAATATATTGAATTGGAATTGAGAAAGACGGATAAGCCCTGAGCTAATACATGTACAAGCTTCTGCCAGCACGATGAGATGACCAGAATGAAATTTACAGACGTCAATTCTAAAATGTCAAAAGTCAAATCCACATGAAAAATGATTAATTAGTGTATTTAAAATTTTAAGGAGAAATTCAGAGCCAATACGAATATACCTCTCTGCATTACGCATTAAAATGAGAAATCAAGGGATTGTGGCGTAACGAATAGAGTGTTCGCCTCAGATGAAAGTGGCCTGGATTCAATACCCACGTCAGTCAACGCGCAACCCACTCAACGTGATCATAGCTTCACCTTACATAACTCAGAATGCGCTCTGCTTACATATTTTACGTTGCAAAAATGAATGTTGTTAGAGCCTAGTCAACCAAACCTTCTGCTGAAATTCACGGCTAATTTAAAGAATCTCGGCCAAAGTCGTTTCAACAGCAACTCGTAACACAGTCAACATTAAATGGATGAACAAGTGCGACAAACGCTAAGAAGATGAGAAATTTACTTAAGATCACATTATGTAATACAAACTGTTTTAAAAATTAATGTTCTTTACGATCTCGAGTTCCCTGTAAAATGACAGGTCCTAATCACATAATAAGTGATGACCTGTTTTCATGTATGCATATGAGTTCCTCATTGAGTAACACATTCACTCTTCTTTTTCCTTTTCTTAGCGTGAATTCCTATTTCTGCAGGGTCCGCATGGCGATATGCCTGCCTTTATGTGCAGAGTTCGTGGATGTCTTCCAAATTGACCTTAACTAGGCGCATGCCCACGATTATTCCATCCAGTCAACGCTTCTTGGGTCTCCCTCCCTGACGACGACCGTATGGATTCAGGTATTTTTAATATTAAATAACATGAATAAATGAATGAATAAATGACATTAAATAACGGAATTCAATCATACGTTTATGCTATGCCTTTAAAATCGTAATATAACCTTTACCTAGGCAAAAACCATAACATATGAGTCAGTTTTTCCTTGTTTTCTTCGTCCTCTGTTTAGACGCCTCTTACAACAACAGCAGTAATTTTGCATTTGGCCTCTTTATACATCAAGCGGGATACAACTTGGTCAAATTGATTTATAGTACACAGGTCTATATCACGTGAGAGTATCGAACCAGTATTCAAGTAAAAGATAATATCGCATCAATTATAGAGTTATTTCATTAATTGTATCCGGAAACCAATTGAGTGGGTTTCAGGTAGTAAGCATTACATCGTTGTAAATCATGCTATTATATTTAATGAGTGAAAATAACAAATAGGCAATTAAATAAAAGTAATTTGCTTAGTAAGGGCCCTTAAAGGATTATTATTTAATGAACAAATGAGCAGTCCTACATATGTGTTAGTTAAGAATATAAAAATGATGAGTAAACAAAATAGAAGAATGTACAATAATAGGTAATGTAAATAATTTCGTGGATAACTGGAAGATATGTTTGATCAAATAAACTACGGAATACCTCTATTTGTTTGGAGAACCACGCCAGTTCTTAAAAGAATAACGAAAATCAACCTTCGCATTAGTGTCCATTATTTTATTGGAAACCAGAAAGCCTAGGCTGAAGCAAAAAAGGACTTTTGATATTCACAAAGCTCAGCTAATTATGACATTTTGAGATATTGAATAATTTACTTCTCTATCTCGCAAATAAGATTGATTCCGCTGAAAAATCTTAGCAGCGCATAAAAACTATCTATTGATTTCTAAAATGAAACCGAGATGTATTGATACGTATATGAAAGAAAGGTCATCAATTCACTTTAAATGGCAAGACTGTAATTCGAGTTATCGCTTTCAGGCTATATCTAGACCTTCTCATATTTCATACAGTTCCTTAAGTCAATTCAAGTTGTTTAGTTGGATAGCTAACAGTTTTGCCATCAAAAGACAGAAAAAAATTCCTCACAATTTATTTCAGAGGATAAATGATACCGTTAAATTTAGAGTACAGGAGTTTAAGTTTGGTTTTCAACAGAAGTAGGCCCTACATTTATCATGATGCCAAAGTCAGTGTGAGAAAGGCAGCAAACAAGACTCCTGATTGTGGAGCCGATACGCTACGTACTAGACCAAATCATTGAGAATCAATCTGATGCATGTAGATCATTAAGAATCAATAAGAATTTAACGTCCGGTTCCTCGCCATAAGGCAATGTCAGGGACGTCAAAGCTCCAGTCATACACTACTAGTATATACAGCTAGCAGTCATACAAAATGAAATCTAACCATTATTTAGGTCATAAAGATTCACGACAAACAGATGAATGGTTAAACAACTAGTAAGAGCAACTACAATTTGAACACTAATTAATTATTGGTAGATTCACCTACCTAAAGATGGCTTCGATGAAAATTTGTGCAGATCGCTTCTGTTTGTTGGAGAGCTTGATTCAATCTTCGCTCTACCAATGAAATCTTCTTTCATAATCATTACGTTGTTGCCGTTTGTTTCCTTTGAGTCATTAACTTTTCTAAATCCATTAGCGACTCTTGAAGTAGCTACGGTAGCATCACTGCTATCTTCGTTAGCAATTGCAGCAGTAGTATCTGCTGAGTTACCATAGTCTGCTTTAACATTCGGGATTTCAGCATTTGAGCCAGTAGCTGCAGCAGTAGCTGGACGATTCTGTAGCAAATCAGCAGCAGCAGCTGAAAGATCAGCTGTAGACTGCATGGCAGCTGATGATTCAGCAGCTGTATTGCTGTTAGTCTCAGCAGCTGCAGCTGCTTTTGTAGCTGCTGATAGGGGTTTGAAATGTGTCATCATGTCGTTAAAGAGCTGGTAGAGCTACAAAAATACATAAACAATACAAAATATACGGAAAATTTTGTGTTTATTATTTGAAAATTTATGTATAAATTTGTCTACTGCATTAAAAATTATATTTACTATTTGCACTATTCTGTCTGATTCTTCAAATACACCAAATCTGTGTTTAAAATATTTCTTCATTTCACCATTATGTTCGATTGTTCAATACACCTCATTTTGCACATTAAGAGAATCTCTGGCAACGTTTTATCATATGGCTTCTTTACAGCATTTATTCCTATTCACTATATCATTTAATGCTCCCTAAGATATGCACGAAATGAATATATCTCAGCACTATGGCGGTTATACCTTTAGCAAATCTCAATGTAGCCCTTAGATTAGAAAACATATAAATTACTAAAAGAATTCTTTGTTCTCTCTGCTCAATAGATATATATTGTTATTAGCCATTGAATAGTTAACAGAATATCTGGAGATATTTAAACTTCTTTTTGTCAAGCATGCAGCATTTCCTATTAACTCAGAAATTTCTCAGTTTATCTCTGCTTCTATCTCTTAGCATGCTACACAACTTCATGTATACTATATCTCACACTCCTCCAACTGAACTGCTGTACATTGGATTCTTCCTTGACAATATTTTTTTAAACTTGGCATTAATCCCAGACTACAGCACTTTGTTACCTTGAGTTGGTCCTGCTCTGAGGCATACTCCAGAGATTGGAAGATGGTCCACGTGTACAACCTCTTCCTCTCCAGTCGAGCCATGTACCGTCTGTACCAGTTCTGTATCAGTACCGCTGCCGACATGGCTACGTCACAAATAGACGTCAACAAGTTATAACGTCTGCTAGTCACATATGTGTGAATGTGCTTCTAATTACTGTTCTCTGGGTGTTTGTTGATTACTATTCTATGGGTGCCTGCTGGTCACTATGAATTTTATTACACTCACCTGACAGTGAATTTCAGACAAAAGCCTTGTACAATATTCAAAGGCAAAATCTTTGGAGATATGTCATATGTGCACCTTGCGATATTTTTATACATCTTTGTCTTCCTCAAAGCAGTAAACACTCAGAGTAATATTCGAAAAGTGATAGCACATGTTGCATACAAAACTGTATGTACCGATCATATTACGAAGTAGATGAAAAATATGAATAAAATCTTAATTAAAAATAAAGTATGAAAAGCTTGAATAAAAGTATGATTACTAATATAATATATCAGCAGAGCGTATTTTAAATTTTGAAAAATATTATACAAAATCCTATTAATATTCTTCTATATTTAATAACTTCTGATTGCAGAATTTTTAAGAACAAGTTTCTTCCCAAATCAAACTTTTTATGAAGATAATTCTGATACATATAGATATTGATTGCCTTTGGCAGAATAATAAAATAATTTAATACAAGCGTTGCCTAAAACTAGTATACAAGAATCCGAATCTATACCGGATGTCGAGCAATGTTATATATTACACATCCATAGAATTTCTTGCATAAAATTTCTTGACGTCCCTGACATTACCTTATGGTGAGGAACCGTACGCTAGATTCTAATTGATTGATTTGATTGATTAAGATCTGTAATAAATACCAGTAGCACTTCCACGCTTTACTTTTCCAGAATCTTCTTTCACAACCTGACCTGGCGGTTCACTCTCCGAACTTTTCTTCTTCCTCATCTTCTGCTGACTCATCTCGTCTCCATCACGAGCTGACTGAATCTGATCACGTGGTGCCTGACCCTTGTCACGTGACGGCTGGTTCTTATCACGTGACTGCTGACTTTTATCGCGTGACTGATGACTTTTATTGCCTGACGGCTGACTTTTGTCGCCTGATTGGTGGCTCTTGTCACGTGATCTATGATTTGCATCACGTGATGACTGGGACTGGCTGGGATTAACCGTTGCCGATGGTTTGCTCTGACCGCAGCCCATCCCCGCCCGGGGCACTGAGGGGCGACCCCCTCTGTTCCCCCCCGCTCCTCTTCTTGCTGAACTCAGCCTGACTCCCTAGCTAAACAGAATGTCTGAGAAAACAGCGAGGTTCTTTCTGATGGGGAAATCTGCCGGGTCTTCTTTTATGACATTAAGCTGAAATTAATTTAAGAATTGCAGTGAAAAATAAGTAATAATAATAATAATAATAATGATAGTAATAATAAAAATTATAATTATAATAATAGTAATAATAATAGTAGTAGTAAAAATAATAATAATATTAACAATGATAACAATAATAACTTTTGAGACCTGGTGCAGCTAAATAATTGATAAAAGCATTAATAAATAGGACCAAGATCTGGATAAATAGATTCCAAGATGTGATGAAATTCTAAAAGAGGTCATAGAAGGAGAAATAGAGGAAAATGGATGATGAGACAGATCGAGATTAGGAATGTTTGGTTAGATGATTTAAAGATCCACTCATTTGTGGACATGAAGAGAAAACCTGAAAACAGAGATGATTAGAGGCGTTATATGCCATGGACCTGCCAGAGAGATGAGTAGAGGCGTTATATGCCACGGATCTGCCAATAGGCAGTAAAGTAAGAGAGAGAGAGAGAGAGCGTTGAGAGTGGTTGAGAGAGAGAGAGAGTGGTTTATTAATATAAATCTAGGCTAAATTTCTTTATCAGCAGGCAATAGAGCCATCAACATCGCAGGCTTTATTAACCTCATCATTTTCTATAATATTACAGAGTTCTGTACAATATTTTTATACAACTAAATACAACTACCTAGAGAATATGTAACTTTTAATTACTAATATCATTAGCAATTCTCTTAGAATTTTCCTCCTAATTCTCATTTTCCTCCTGATTCTAATTTGATTTCTAATGTGTTGGAGAACGAGTATGAAGAAAGCCAGCCTGCTTTTGAATATGAGACTTCGACTTTAATGCAATAGGCTTTACAATAAACAGTGTAATTGTATTGAAAATATTCAAAGAAGAGATAATATCGCATTAATTTTTTTGCATTAATTTTATTCTAATATTACTGTGAGTAGACCTGCAGTAGGCCCTATATTCCCGAGTGGTTACGGCGTCTTCCGGGAGTGTTTTTAAGAGAAACGAACAAGGTATATCTAGGCCACTATAAGGATGGTAGTGATTATATTCTCTAACTTAACTCACCGGTTCTGCAGCGACCTTTGATTGCTGCATTTAACTCATCACAGGGCGACTATATATATATATATATATATATATATATATATATATATATATATATATATATATATATATATATACTTGTATATATCATAAACCTTTGCAGTAGGCCTAAGCTTATATTTATAAATATTGTCTACTAATGACCCGAATTAATTAATTATATTCTCACACTTAGGCCTATTATACGCTGAATATCTTAACTCATTTATTTTTATTTACACGTATATATACCAGATTAATTTAGTATATCCTAGCTACAAATATCGCAGTAATGAACTTATGAACGGCACTGTTGCATCAGCAAATGATGACGACGAAGAGATGATTGACTTTACCTGGCTATGCGCTAGCGGCTACTGAAGATGGCACTAATATGCCGCAGATAATTACAGGAGCATCGCTATTATACTGCTAATCATGCCAGGTAAAATGTCTGTTGTTTAATGCGCATCATCCGCCGAGAGATGTATCTAAGGCCTAAGAGTAAATACTGCACTTCAAAATGACTCGGTTACCATGCCCTGCTAACTTGGTCTCCCTATTAATTGTTCTACCAAGCGTTAGGCACAAGGAGAAAATTATACACCAAAATTATACACAGTATCTTCTCACATTCTGCATGTACACTCACTTTCAATAGAGAGCACTCCATCGATTAAAGTTAACCCCTTATAATAAGTAATGCCTCGCCCACACATTAATAGTCTATAGCTTGGACATAATATGGAGTCTGAGCTGTTTTTCCTTTGCCTATTTCTGTTCTTGCTCAGTCGCCTTATCAGACACGTGCAGTTTACAATAGGTCCATTCCTTACTGGCCCGGACAAAGCACCTTTAAGCCTAACGCGGGCAAAACACGGTTAGCCTGGTAAGATCGTGAAATTCAATAGTTTAAGAGTTGCACAAAGATATCTTGGAGGAGAATCAAGGAGAAACAGTAAAAAATATATTATTTGTGGTATATTACAACTACCTAGAGAATCATATATCTCTAACAATTCATTACACTAACATCTTTACACTTTCAATTGTCTTACGCTTTTAAGATCCCATGCAAAAAATCACTCTATCCATTTTGAAAGGCGTTCACTTTGATAGCTAAGCTGAGGGGTTTCGATAAATTGCAACTTCAACTTTAGAGTCTAGAAATGTAGAATAACCACCTCATTTATTTCGTTCCATTAATATTTAGTTCCCCGATAGAGTAAACATGTTGACAAGTAGTATATTTACAGATGCCTACTAAGAGTTGCCTAAAAGTACAGTTACCTGTCAAGTTATATAATTATTACTCTGACAAAGGACCTACAGTTGTTACCCACTTTCAAATACCTATATTCACAGCCTATCAAAAACTGTTACCTACGCATATAGTATTCATAATTGTTCTGTAAATGCAATTTTCAAGGCAAATTTAATGACATATTAGATCCCACAGTCTCTCCTTTTCATAATTTAGAGAAAACGAAAAACGCATTGAAATCGTAAAGCGATGCCGAGGGTGAATGAATAACAAATACTGCTTAAATATTTCAAATAATTTTGGATTAAAAGTTCAGTTATTGCTAGATCATCTCTATAAAGAACATCTTACAATAACAGGAATTCAATCGATGTGAACATGCAGAATTTTATTGATACTGGGTGATAAATCAGTGCAGTTGGTGACGCTTCAGAGCGCAATAAAATAGATTTAAATGTCACTTGTAGCATCAAAGAGGCTCGCGTTGAATTTTATCAAATCACAGAATTTCCAAAACTGGGACAGGCCTATGTAGGCCTATGTAACGGTATGTCACGTTCAGCTATTCTACCTGAAATCAGGGATGGATATTACACTGTAAGCAGGTAGATATGAAAATTTATTGCAAAACATCTCATAGATGCTGTCGGATATGATATTAGTCTTGAGTACCTAAATTTTATATCGACGAATTACGAGCGATAGATTATAAATACCATTTCTAAGTGTAAATTGAAAACAATCTCGATTCAATCTACGACTTGATAGGAACTAAGAACGACTGTGACTTTCTTACGTAGAGAGAAAGGAACGTCATTTAGGCATACCTGCATCGTCGGCGCTAATGAGAATTCCTGCGCTGCGGGAAGTCAAAATTCCGGTCTAACTGAACCGATACACGATGCGTCTTTATAGCGGAGTAAAACTAAAATGACGACAAATCCAAAGGTTCCGTACAAGCCTCTCACTACTGCAGGCTCAGCTGCTGATGCACTCCTTCAGAAAATCAGAAACTGCCTGTTGTGAAGTTAGTTCTTCACCTTAGTTAAACACTTCAGTTCTCTACATCTCAGTTCTACACTTCAGTTCTACACCTAAGTTTTACACCCCAGTTCTACACTTCAATCCTACACCTCAGTTCTACACCTTAGTTCTACACCTCAGGATGACTGATTGGAGGCTTTTATAAGGTTCATCAGATACGCTGAGAACGCGTTCATAGTAATGTCACGATTCAGCTCGAGTTCTTTACGACAAATAAGTTCATCAATGGCCGTTCCACATGCAATGTTAAAGTAACTGTATGTGCGGTACCTTAACTAGATATTGTAATCGTTTTTCTTGATCACCAACCTAGGTAACTTACAACGGTACATATGGGCTTCTGGTAGATTTTGTCATACTTTAAAGTTTTTGTGTATCATGATATAATAAACAGCAAATACAGTATACTTGATTAGAAACTAAATGAATAATCAATAAGAAGAGGGTTACCACATAAGAGCCTAAAGCTCTGTGAGGTAGTACAGTCAGTAGAAGGCTAGCAGCTAATAAGAAAAAATACTAATTAAGTTCAATAAAGTTAAAGCAAAGATAGTCTACTTAAGGTAACAAAGAGTGAGAGAGAGAGAGCACTATGTTTATTGAAGTACATATACAAGTATACGTACAAGCACAAGGTCATCAAGAAGGGTATACATATATACCCTATCTAGTTGACAGCCAGTGAAAATCAAAGTGAACTAAATCAATATTGAACTAATATAAAACAAAAGATAGATGACTTAAAGTCAGAATAAGAAATAAAGTTACGGTTATCGATAGTTTCAGTTATTGATGGTTTCTGTTTAACACAAGATGTTGATTGTGTTTCTATGATAGCTGCCAAAACTGATGCGATGTTGTAAGACAAATGACGCTATATTGACCAGTGAGATGGCCGGGTAGTATAGAAAATGACAATAACACTGCAAACATGTGCGTAGGTAACCAAATTTTCTATAAACTTTCTGTAGTTTTTTAATACGTTAGAGTTACAAAAGCTGCCGTTACTGGTGACATATAAGATGGTCTTCCATTGTCTTCTCTGCTCCCGCTTAGTCGACTTTCAAGACAATCGCATTTTATTTACTCTACATTATTCTTTGGACTCTTTTTCTGGATTTTGGAATTTGCAACGTTTTTTACCTTCTCTTTGCTCGCTGTCTTGCTTTTGTCTCAATAGTGCTCAATGTTGTCATTGATCACTGAAGCACTCTAATTGTTTTATTATTGTTGTTATTATTGTTACATGTTCTCAAGTAGCAAATATACATGTATTTGACGGTATGCACTAACTGGCAATAATTGTCTAGTAGGCCTATACAATTTGAACCTATACATCATAGCGAAACAAATAATCTCTAATTATTTAATTTATATAAGAAAATACGATTAATTTTAGCAAATGAGGCAGATCATTCGGTAATTATAGAGTCTATGAAGTTCAATGTTTAGTAGTAAGGCCTATGCAGAGGTAGATTTGCTTCTTCTGATGAATGATTTGCATACAGGTCTAAGATAATGCTTAATTCATATGATAGGCCCTTATGACGATAGGCCTAATCGTTGATATCATGAAAATTAAATCCTGCCAGTTATTTTACATTAGTCATTGACCGACGTCGGGTTCTATAGTGTTCAGTAATTAAATATGTAGAATTCTTACGAATATACAATTAATATGTATATAAATTATAAATAAATATACCGGCTGGAGCCAGTGCCGATGTCGGTAAGGTACTTGGCCGCGGATTAGTATGTGCGGGTTCAAATCCTGGGCTCACCCGTCACTGATATCGATTTAGAGTGAGGAAACTGACGTTAATATTAGCTTTTTATTAGCTTTGCTAGTTATTTTAATTAAAATCTATATAAAAATAAGATATCTATATAAGAATAAGTACAATTTAACGTGTTCAATGAGCTATAGCCTATGTAAGATGGTGTACAGTATGTGCTAATTAAATGTACAATATTCGTGATAATGTCCATGTCTATGTATACGTATCAAAGTATTATTTATATTAATTACATGTAGTAAATTAAATAATATTAATTCATCCATTCTTATGCTATTTACAAGGCTTGGGACAATTTTACTGTTCAACTTGTTTTAATAATACTTACTGATAGTTATCGCTGCAGCCTGGATGATGAAAGCTTAGACTAGGTATAAAGTAAATAAAATATTGTGGGACAGGTTGAGAATTATTTGAGTGTGGTTATTATTGTCAGAATGTGAAATAGAGATCGACTACTTTCGATGCACATTGCAACCCATATAGGCCTCATATGGGACCAGCAACTAGAGCCTCGGATGAGCCTCATCGTTTAGGATTCTAATAGATTAGTTCAGTCTTTAACCATCATTCTTAGCTTGAAGCCTTGAACAATGCTTCAAAAAGCCTCGGGTTCCTGAGACATAGAGACCTGAGCGGGGTTGAAATTTTAACCCAACCCCGCCCCGCGGGGTGAGACATGATTCCGTCTCCACCCCGTACAGAAAAAATTGTTTCCGACCCCACCCCGCCCCGCAAGCATTGATTCCAACCCCGCCCCGCACCCGTGAAACTTATTTCTGATCCCGTTCCACCCCGCAATGAAAAAGTTTAACACGTATTTCAATATATTACACTCTATTATTATACGTGTAAACACGTAGAGTAAATCTTGTTTGCACGTGTATATATTATTATAAATGCAAGCCATGTATTAATAGCAGATCATCCACGGGGGTTATTAGCTATGATCCATCAAGCGTTATTAGCTAAACAACCAATAAAATGCTAAATGTTGTTTTAATATAAGAGAGTTCATATTTTTGACCGACATACCTGTTTCAATTAACTGCAATATCAGACTGAATGATAATATCAGACAGATTGAATATCAATATCAGACAGATTGATGCGGAAACGCAAACAACTACATGTAGGGGGCCTACATCCATGGCCGCTTTTTCTTGTGCCTCGCTACAGTCCGTTGAACAGTGGCTGAATCCAGACTAATTACACGTCATTAAAATAAGAGATTCAACTTATTGACAGGACTGACGATTAGAGCAGGGATTAACTGACAAACAAAATTAACAGACGTCAGATTGAATTGACATCTGATTTGAATTAAATACTTGTTGGACATTTGACCAGATTTACACTGTATTAATTTTCTTACATCTCTCAGAACGAAGTAGTGTTAGCATGTTTCCTTATCAGGACACAATCTGCTGTCTCTTACTAACAGACTAAGTGCTTCTAAGTCGTTGATCTGCGAACTCACCGATTTCCTTCAGTATTTCTTATTTCTTCACTTATCTTCTCTAATCTCATTAGATATTTTTGCTCTTTGACGTTCGTTTCTCTTCAGAACAATGTATAACAGAAAACAATCGATCTATGATAACAAGAACTAAGTAATACTCAAAGCGATGCCACTAATTATAATTATAGCAATCACACAGTCATTTTGTGTAGTTGTTAGTGGCGGCGAAGACGGAATGAGAGGAGGAACGGAGAGGAATGGAGGTGGGGGAGGTTGAAAGTATGCCAATTGACAGTATTGAAGTAAAAATTAAATTATTACTTCACAAAATAACCCCGCGGGGGCCCCGTAAACTCGGCCCCAGACCCCGCGGAGGCCCCGCAAAATAAACCCCCGACCCCGCGGGGCCCCCGCTCGAATTCTTTCCAACCCCCGCGGGGCCCCGCGCGGGTGGGGGCCCCGTACTGCTCTCTACTGAGACCAGAGACGAGTTAAACTTCAGCTCAGAGTGAATTAACCGGACAAGTTATTATTTATATAGTCATTTGTCGTTGGAATAATAATAATAATAACAACAACAACAACAATTAGAGTGCTACAGTCATCAATGACAACATCGAGTACTATTGGGTTAAAATCAAGTCGGCGAGCAAAATGAATGGTCCAAAACGGTGCAAATTCCAAAATCCAGAAAATCAGTCCAAAGTAAAATAGTAAATTGGAAGAACTCGATCCTGACATATGTAACCTACTTGTATGCTTACTTCATCTGAGTTTTGTGAAAATCATTAAAACGGGTACACTTGTGGTTGCAAGTAGAAAGCTGCGCAGATTCACTCAGCCGTGTTGATTTACAGGCCATAATTATACTAAACGTAGGGTATAGGCTATTCAGCAGGGCGCTGCGCAGATATGCTATATATGTTCTATTCTCCGCTGACTACTTTTTAAAATCATAGCTAAGCTTATATTATAACTTTTTTGACTTAATATAACTAACATGCATAGGCGTAAAATTTTGAATTAAATTAGCCAACTCTTTTAGAAAACGACCATTTAATTAATTAGTTGAGAGCATTAGTTTAATAAAAAAAATATAATAATGTACAGCAGTACAAAGTAAGTATTGTTTCAGATTTCAATATTTGCTCATTATTGTATTAAAACAAAATAGTTTTTGTTTCTCATTCTCGTCGCCTCTCTGAGATTTCTCCGGAATGCATGTTATGCCGAAAGGCTCATCCAGGCACCAGCTAGGCTTTGCGACTATAGAGACATGTTGTCACCATTGTCTTGTTTCACTTTCACGCAAAGAAGAACCTTGCAAATTAGTTCTCTCGACACAGAAACAATGCATATCTTGATCCTGATGTAAAATTAGTCTTAGAAATAGATGCTTAGTTCTTAAAATGATTTCAAAAATTTTAAATTTTGTGACAAAACTATATTTTCATGTGATTCTTTAGAAAATCTTATTACCTGGTAAACATTAATCCAGTAAACAAGATGGAGTCTAAGGGAATGCTGGATGAACGAAACGCTTCAAGCGATTATCCGGGTCAGGATTCGGAATTTCGCAGCAGCATTCTCAAGGTTGATGCGTCACAGTTCTCCCTGGGAGCCGTGGATGATTTGGACACACAGGATAACGAATTGGAACGGCTGAATAGATCCAGACCATTCGGACAATCAACAACAAGTAGAACATCTAGGACTAGCCGTGTTTCCCTAAGTCCTAATATGATTTTGGGCGATCAAATGGTTAAGAGATTGTTCTCTAGCAGGGTTGGTGCTTCGTAAATCTCTTTATTTACCTTTTCTTATACAGACTGCTCCGAAAACATCAAAGATGTTCAATGATTTCCGTACTGGTGGCTGTTTTTCATTAAACTTCAAGGAATACTTTCTATATTAATTTTTCGTCTGTGCTCCCAATTTCCTTAAAATAGATAGTGTACAAGTCGAGTTAAACAATTTTTGCTCACCAGCCGTGCTTTACATAACACATTTGCAGAAACTCTGATCTCTAGACTTTATTGATTCTTCTTGTCCGGTAGTTCATTCTAGTAAGTACACTTATAAACATGCTGCTTTATCTAGTGACATTAAAAACATATAATGCAAATTTTTATACTAAAATAAATTGTTAAAATTCTATTGGCATTTCATTTGTTAATGCTTTTAAGTTTTTCTCTCCCAGAATCTTAATCAAGCATAATTTTGAGCATAATAATTATTATCCATTACTAATACAATGAGAAAGGCTATTCATAGAAATATGCAGCAGTGCAGGAGATTGGTGAACAATTACTAAGGCAACTATTCTTAAAATGAAAATATCCAGACCAATCACGGCAATTAACACTTGTCATTTTCAAAAGTCTAATTAAGTTAAGCTACAAGTATTAACAAAGACTTGAAAATTTGAAGTGCTTAGCAATGTTTTGTGTAGCCAGTATTAGGCACCTGTTTTAAACTGAAAAAAGATAATTAAAAAAATAAAAGATATTAAAATAAAGATATTAAAAAGATAATAAATTTTCGTAAAATCAACATAAATTAGAGATGTGAATTAAGATGAGTAATAATCTAAATCCTGTGCTGTATGTCGTGTCCAGGCTAATGTTGTAGAGAGTGCGGTAGAGGATTGCAAAGCGTCCGTCATAATTCAAGATGTTGACGGTGAGATCAAGGGTCACTGGCTGCTGACCGAGTGAGTATAATCTTGATTTTGTTCTTTATCGGTAGATGATTCTCGTTTTTGAAGATGTATTCACATTTGTGTATTAGTAATTTAGTAGACAGTTTTAACGGAATTTATGAGTGATTTTAATTGTGTGTAATTTTTGAATTTGAAATATATAATTAATGATTTATTGTTATAAAATAAATCATTATATAATTATTATTATTATTGCTTAGTACTTCAGAGGTGGTTAGCAGCATTACCCTTCTCCTACATAGCCATCTTCTAAATGTATTTTTGTATTGTCCACTTGTCCCGGACAATAATCAGTCGTGAAATATTACGATTGTTTTACACGTTCTTGCAAAAGCAAGTTTTGCAACAAACAAAACAAAGATTTAATAAACTTCAGGACTTCTCGTTACATACCTTAGTTGGCAGTGGTTACCTGATAATGATCAGCTGATTCTTGACAGTAATGGCACTAGAGTCGTTTCTTATTAAAGAGATCTGTTAAATCTTTACACGTTTAATCTATAAATACTTTGATATATGTATTCCAATTCTCTGGATTTCACTGATTTGTTATGCAGGATAGATCATTGGGATATGGAGAAGGAAAGGCTGGTGATGCTGACTGCAAAGTCTCTGCTCGTCATAAAGTACGACCTAATTGCGCAAAAACCATGCTCGTGTAAGCGCATACCGCTCCGTTCTATCACACACGTTGAGATCGGAGACTTTGTCTACCCTCACTACTCTGTCATGCCGTTAGTTATGAATTTATTCTCCTGTTACACTTGATATTGTTGTTACTATATAGAATAACACCTTATATGAATCAGTATCTATTTCTGATTATGGAGAAAGTTTTTAGTTTTCCTGACTATGAAAATAGTATGCACCATCTGCAGTTATTAATTGCTGTAGTTTTTGATTGGTTTAGGACTTCTTATAGGAAATGGATAAATACTTCCTGTTTTTGTTCTCCTACTGATTTTCCTCTTTTGATGTATTTCGCCTTAAATATTTTTATTAATTATTTATATTACTGTTTATTATATTATTTAGATTTTTATAAATTAGATATTAAGTTAGTATATCAAGTAATTTGACCAGTTTACCCAAATATGTAACTATTTCATAGTGCATGTTGCAGGATCTTTACTCTAACTGTTATCCAAGTTAGTTGTCAAAATAACTACTAGAACTGTACTAATGGAGTTTTATGATGTTGCATTAATTAAAAAATTAAAAATAAATTTATTTAAAAAATAAAATAAATTTCTTATTTTACACACGCAGACCTCGTGAGCACGGTGGTTTTCGAGTGCACTGGACGTCTGCACCAATGTCAACCCTTCAGCGCTGGAACCCTTTGTGCGAAGACGTAGGATTTATAACCCTCACCCACCACCTACTGGCATATCACGACAAAGACAGAGACACGATCACGTTCAACGTCTCCGATCTCGTCGATTCTGTCATCGAGGCCGTGGGCGTTGTGAGACGAACCGAGAGAATCGCGGAGCAGCTTAGGGTGGAGAATCGACCAATCACGATCGAGTCCTATGCCAGCGCTGCGTCACTTGTCTTCAATCAAGGTCACGTGGGCTTTAATATGGAGCGCGGAGGTGTTAGCTTCTAGATGTGGCCTTGTGTCAATCGTGGTGTGTCCTTGACTGTGGTTTCATGCATGCCTGTCTGTGCTTGTTTATGTACTATAAACATGTCAGTGCATATTCTATATACTGTATCAGCTTATGTGTTTTTGCCCTAAATTGTGCCTCTTGTTTTGAATCATTGTCGCTGGTAAAGTTGCTTGATATTCATGAACGATATTTCACATTATATTTCATGTATGGGCGTCTCCACATCTGATCTGTTACTCACCGAAACTCAATTATTCAACATTTCATGAAATTTAACTATTATACCTTTGAAATATCGTTATCGTTCTAGACAACATGTGGTAGTAAAGATCCGCAGCCAAGTTAATGAGCTAAGGATTCGTTAATGATGCAATCCATTATTTAAATAACCGATCCGAGAACGAGCTATTAAAAATAGGGATGGACATACAGTTATGCAAATTCAGTTGACACCGAGACAATGACATCCGAGTTGATAGCATCTTTGTATGTGTAGAAACTACAATAGATTGTGAAACAACTGAGAATAATTTCTGATTTTAGGTCTTCAGCATTTTAATCCACATATTCATAGATATATTGTAATTCATAGATATATTGTAATAATGTTAACAGTTAATTCTGCACGCAATCAATCTCACGGGGTGCTATATTGCCTAAATGATTTTCTCGAATCTTTTGCTTTTCCATAATAATGAAACTGATAAACTTAACTGCTTACAAAGTTGTAGTCTTGAAAATTTAAAATTTTTTCTAGATAGCAAGGGTTTACAAATTAATCGGGCACTGCATGCTTGATCTCTAAAACTTGTAATATATTTTTTATAAATACTGACCTAATGCACTAGGACAAAATATTTGACCTGCAAATGAGTATTAAAATATTGTAATATCTATTTATTCCCATTGTCAGTTATAATGAAATTTCAACCCCTTCCTCCAAATTTCCTTCAAAGTCACTCCTCTTCCTCAGAGGAAATGGTATTGCCCACTCCTATGAATCCCTTTTGTAATCATTTTTGTCTTATCTTTTATAGAAAGTATTATATACCTGTTGTTACTTTTTCTATATAACTGTTACTTTTTCTATATTTTTTGTAAGTATAAAATAATTAGTTATATAGAAAAAGTAATGACGTATTTGTTAAAATTACTAAATAGACAATTCTTCCTAGATGACATTTTTTCATTCTAAGATTATTTGTGTCAATTTCTTACTTACTCATTGCTTGATTTAAATCTCGTTTTAGTGCTATAGGTCACTTACTTGTTTTATATATTTTGTTGAGTAATTCTCTAGAAATAAAGGTATAGGCCTCTTACTTGTTTTATGTATTTTGTTGAGTAATTCTATAGAAATAAAGGTATAGGCCACTTACCTGTTTTAAATATTTTGTTAGATAATTCGATAGAAATAAATGAACAATTTCAAGGAGAAATTGCTATTAAAGTTAACTTTCTCCTTAGAGGCTACAATGTGCTCTGTTGCACAGTTGAGGTGTATTTTGTGCAATGCAATAGGCTACTTATATTTATTGTAATGTGTACTATTTAGCTTAATACTGTTTGCATAAGTTGTATCTAATAAACTTCGACTCTCTGGAGATAGAATGTACTATAATAATGCTATAAATATTAAATAAATGCATGGGGGGCAAATTTGACTTCTGCGATGTAAAAAGTGCTAATTATCAGTATGGGCAAGTTCTTGCCAGCATTACCTTTTTCTATTATATAATCACAAAATCTAGTCTAAATGCTTTTTGATTTTTTAAATTGTATTTTGAGAATGCAACCTAAATCTATAATGTCCTCCTATTTACTATTACTTTGTAATTCCTTCGTTGTTTGTATAAGCATTATTTAAATTTCATAATTTTTGATGTCTTCTACATAATGTAAACTGAAACCATTTATTAAATAATTTTAGGCTTTGTTAAGTTTGTGCAATTTTATAAATAATTCTTTACCCATTCAAGAATATATTCAATTGACTTATTTAAAATGACTGCTATTATATGCTGATAAAAGTTAAGTATGACGTTGTTGGATCAGGTATTATGACATTATTTGGTCAGATATTATGATATGTTATGTGGATATGACATTTTGAGTCAGATATTACGACTTCATTTGGTCAGATATAATGACGCCGTTGGGTTTAATAATAATAGTACCTCTTTGGGTCAGATATTGTGCTGTCATTGAGTCAGATATTATGACGCTGTTGGGTCAGATATTGTGCTGTCATTGAGTTAGTTATTATGACCTTGTTGGGTCAGATATTATGACGTTGTTGGGTCAGATATTATTACGTCGTTGGGTCAGATATTATGAGTCGTTGCGTCAGATTATTGTCGTTTATGATATCATTTGGCCAGATATGATGACGTCGATGGGTCAGACATTAAGAGGGCAAAGTCTGATCTGAATTGTATTGATAATTGGATTTTACTAATTTAGTATTTTCTGAATATATCATGATACAGGTATTCTACGAACATTGTATTTTGTACTATGAATGTTACATTTTTATTTTGAAAGAATGCCATTTTGACTGGTGTTTTGCTCTGAAATGATATTAATTTAGGTGGCATTTTATATATTTTCATTTTTGACATAATCTGTAATTTACCTGTGTTGTGCCAGGGGATGCTGAAGAATAGACCAACCATAGACTGCACGTGTCGCAAAAGGCAACAAAGCACTCAAGATCCCAACCAACGTCAGAAAGGGCATTCGGTTGGTGAGCGCCTAGGCTCCAGAAATTGCTACAAAAGTTTCTATTTGTATCCCAACCCTAGTTAAGCAGGGATTCAAGGGAAGATGATGATGATAATGATGATGATATAGTCTGTAATTGTAAGAAACTGTTTTCATTGTGTGGGACTGAGAGTGAATGCTGTTACCTGTTGATGCTTCATGTATACGAAAGAGCAGTAAGATAATTAGTAGCATAGCAGTAGCTAATGCTAATGTTACAGTAGCTTAAGTAACAATAGCTAATGTAATCATATGTGTCAGTTTTGTTGGTTTTGCTATAATTATAATTAGTGGCATCGCTTTGAGTATTACTTAGTTCTTGTTTTCATAGATCGATTGTTTTCTGTTAATCTCGCTTATTTGATTATTGTGCTTTATTCAGAAGATAAGTTATCATAAGATATATTCTAATACAATAATGTATACAATAATGCATGTATTTATAATTTCATGTATAATTATATTTGTCAAACATTGTCAGGTTTTAAGACATTTGCACATAAAATTTAAAATCCTTTATCAATGTATGTAATTCCTATTGTCAAAACTTTATGAAATCAATTGGCATAATTAATTTATATACAATTTTTATTGGCATATTGATTATGTTTTGAATTTTAAAAAACAGTTATTTTCTTTTCTGTTTAATCTAGTTTTTGAATTAAAATTCAGGATTTATCTGTTATCTGCCTTAATAGGATTTATTAAATTTCGTTTTTAAGTAGTGTTTCTTTAAATTGAACTATTGAAGTCTTTTTTATTAATTAATTTTTTTTATATATTCGTTTGATCATTGCTCCACTCATCATTATAATGCAAAGAAGATTGATGTCAGTTTCATCATCTGAATTTGGTGTCATTAAAGTCGTTGGTCATGGTTTATGGCAGTTTAAGAATTGCTAGTAACTATTTGTGTGCCTTGGACCTGCAATTAATTAGCAAGGAATTCTATAGATTGCTTCAATCACAAGAAACAAAGGACATCGATTTTTGCTGAAGAATGTAGTACAATTTCTTTTCTCTTATATTTCATTCATTCTACTGTGTTTAGCTCTAGTGAACTCTTCATTTGTTCATTAAAGTCTCCTATGTTGTCTATCAATGCTTTTTTGTAGGCCTACGTGAAAAGTTGCAGCCTCATATTTTCTCATTTTCTTGTGCGGCTATATTCTGCTTTTATTAAATTCCTTTTAGATTAGTTAAACTTTTCTTTGTATTTCACTGACTTGACCATAAGAATAATATAAGATTTTAAATCATATAATGATCACTATAATAATTATGTTTATATTATTGGTATTATTCCCACTTACTTGGGGAATTTTTCTACCCCTTCACTCCATTCCGGAATGTCGTGTTTAATTAAAATTGTCGAAGAAGCAGACATTATATTATCTGCAGTGCCGTGGATAAGCAGACATTATTTTATCGCTGCAGTGCCGTGGATAAGCAGACAATATTTTATCGCTGCAGTTCCGTAGATAAGCAGACATTATTTTATCGCTGCAGTTCCGTGGATAAACAGACATTATTTTATCGCTGCAGTGCCGTGGATATGTTGTACCACAGAAACGATTTCTCGTGCTGAGTGCCTGACTAGTGTTACTTCGTCTACTACTATTAATATTAAAGGTTTAAAGTCTGTTTCCTCAAGCAATGATATATGAAACTTCCCTGCCGTCATACATTAAACAGTATGATTTTAATATAGCCGAAAATTTAGGAAACTAAGTTGCGCAATAAGATAGCACAATGGACTTTTGAAACTTAGAATTCCTAAATATAGTAGGCTAGTTAGAAATTAGATTATGTAGAACTCCGCCACTGGGTCACCAGTGCCAGTCCCAAGCCTGGGTGAAGGAGAAGGGTTGGTCGTGAGGTTAGCTCCCCCACTCCGGAAAACAAGCAATGCTACTGAAACGGCGACAAGAAAGATAATCAAAGGTCAATGAGTTACGCAAATTGGGTGTTTGGGTCAATTTAAGAATGCCGATGTTAGATTAATAATGTCTGATGATAGATAGCCAAAGATTGCAGTAAACTGGAAGCCAAGCTAAGGAAAAAGGAAAAAGGAAGACTTAGAAGTACTTGGTTCAGCAATCAGCACGATCAACGAAGATTTGAAAACTTTGAACATTTCATGGGAAGATGCTGTGATGGTTGCTGAAGACAGAAACGAACGGAGGAATGTTGCCGCCCTAATAATAATAATAATAATAATAACAATTAGAGTGCTACAGTCATCAATGACAACATCGAGCACTATTGAGACAAAATCAAGCCGGCGAGCAAAAAAAAGAAGGTCCAAAAACGGTGCAAATTCCAAAATCCAGAAATTCAGTCCAAAGTAATTGATCGTGCCCTATGTTCTCTTCAGAACATAAGGAACTGATGATGAGGATTGAGCCTACTTGAGCCACACCAATCTACTCTATATCTTAACCAACATCAGATCGATATTAAAAATAAAATAGGCGCACTTCTGACTAGACTCCATAATCATCTACTCAGAAAGGTAATCTTCGGTCCTCACATAATGATGATGCCGACGATGATGATATGATGATGATGATGATCGAACACGATGTGCCGCGCCATGATAGAGATTTTGAAGAAACATCCTGATTTTGGAACCACCGAAACAATTACATGATAAACGATTGCTAAATTATCATTATAAAACGCATTTAAAAATTAATGCAAATGCATGATTAGATTTTTATTCTGAAATATTTCTTAATACTTATGCCAATTAGCTTATGACTTTAAAAATCATGGTTATCTCATAATGATGCTGCTTCACACTAATAGTTATACCCTGATGCTGTATGGCTTGCGCGTCCTTTGCAATTTTAAGTGCCATAGGCATGCACTTATATTTGCTAAGCAATTAACAATTATAAATATTGACCATACTAATGAACCTTACAAACTTGAATACCATATAAAATTGAAAGTCGGACTGTTTATGCAAATTAAAAATTGCCTGATGTAAATCTGATTTTATAAATAAGAGCGGTACACTTAGGAGCAGAAAAACCTCATGAATAGTGGCATGTTTTTAATATTAGTTAAAGAATGTCTTTCCAATTAGTTATTTGGAAGCTATTAAGATGTGAGTGGGATGGTTAAAAGTGGCGCTAAAGAAATAATAGCAAGTTAGTGATCATGAAGTAACCATGGAGAGGGAAATCAGCAACTAAGAAGGGAAACTTTTGAAGCACATGCGGTTGTCAGGTACATGTATGTAATCATATGATCAAAAATTCGAAAAGGAAGCCTATAAAAGGAGATTATGCTTAATCGCCTTATTAACCTAACAAAAATTGAGCTGACCGTCAGGTTAGCTCAATTTTTATTCAGCTAAAGTAGTCAATTTAAGTCAGATCAGTATTGATTATTATTATTATTGGTGTTAGTTAGGGTTTATTGAGTCTTAAACAAGCACGCAATTGCTTGGTGACTCCGTAGTGTTATGTATGTCATGTCCATAGAATAAAGAATTGGTCATGTCAGGCCTCGTTTTTGAACAAGTAGTAGCAAGTTGGCAACGCTATGTTTGTTTACTTTACTATGTTGTTACTTTACTATCGCTAATTATAAAAGGTACTAGTCATGCATTAAAGTAAAAATACATTTGAGTGAAATACTCATCTGTGATGCTATCCATCACTTTTATT
This sequence comes from Enchytraeus crypticus, assembly GCA_905160935.1. Classification (NCBI taxonomy): domain Eukaryota; kingdom Metazoa; phylum Annelida; class Clitellata; order Enchytraeida; family Enchytraeidae; genus Enchytraeus; species Enchytraeus crypticus. Next base: position 890,542 of record CAJHZI010000414.1, on the reverse strand, counting down.
GTCGCATGCTTAGCCATTAGGCAATTTAGTCCATTATTCATGTTACCAGTCTTGTGAATGTCAGAGAGTTTACTCTCTGATCGGCTCTAGTTGAAGAATGATTTGACAAAACCGACCAGATAGCGGGGCTTATGCTACAACACCCCTCTCCGTACCCCATCGCACGATTTAATTAAACACAATTTTAACAGTGTGTGCTGATTGACGTTAGTAGCGGATGTGACAAATTTCATGGCGGGTTATGAAATTTGGCGCAAACGCTGCTTAATGTCAATCTGCACACATTGTGAAGTTTTGGTTTAAATCGTAGGATGGGGGCACGTAGTGGGCAGTATAGCATGAACAACGTCTCTCCAAATTCTACAAGATAAGAATAATACTAATAGGCAGTTTCTTATAGATTAGTGAAATTTGAACTATATAGAATATAGGTGACAAAAGTAGTAAACGACATGTAGATCCTGCCTGAACGATTGTAATTGTACTTACCTGTATCTTTGATCAAACTCTCTTTTAATATTGACAAGAATTATTCTTAAAGGTCAGATATCAAGCAGTGAATACACTTTAGCAATATAATATAATATAATGAGACAGTTCTGTCTGTCTGAGTAACTCTGATTACAGCACTGACATCTGGCAAATATAAATTTAATAGCAGCATCATATACATATACATAATTACAAAATAGTTATGCTAATTGCAGCTCTTTCATTTGGCAGGTATAAATTAATGGGGTATGGTACATTGATTTGCCTTAGGATTGAGAGGTTAGGGCTCAAATCCAGTTTCACTTAAAAGTGGCCATTTTTGCATACGAGTACAACTAGTAGATAAATATTTAAAAAATTAAACTACCACAAAAGGATCTTATGACATACAAGTTAAAACCCTTAAACTTAGAAGGAACTTCAGAGGATAGTATCCGAGACGTATCAATCCCTAGGATTAGTGAATTCGTTTTAGTTAATGGAGAAGAATGACATCCAATCTAGACAATTTAACTATGCAGAAATTGGCTTGTAGTCCGAAACATATCAATACTGGTGTAATACTTTATAGATGCTGAGTTATTTAATGTAGAATACTGGTACTACTTTTAGATCTTTATGACAAACTTTAAGACTTACAATTAAATGTGCTATTTGTCATTTACTCCTTCTGTATCTTAATGCTTATATAATTACCTATTGAAATTGAAAGTTTGTGAAATTGTCGTAGGTGTGGATTAGGAAAAGGTGCATATTGGTATTAAATCTCATAATATCATGGCTAGTAATTACTTTGATGAACACAACTGCACCCCATTGGCCGATGGAGAGAGACCAAATGATCTTCTACATCTGGCTAGGTAGAACTTTCATTCATTTTTACTTGTTTTAACCACAAAATAGGTTAATGAAATTGAATAAGTGAACAATAATTACACTAATTTTGAACTATATTAGCACAATTACTATTATTGTTATTTTAAATATATTTTCTCAATTCTGTACCAATAGTTTAGATTTATATTTAGGTAAACTTTTTAAAAACTATTTTATAAGTTTCTACAGTTTTTATTATAACCTGCAGGATTACAATGTTGATTTAGTTCTTAATTATGCTCTGGTTATTACAGATTGCTAATTGACGGAGGATATATGAATGATCTTGGAATGGATTTCGGGAGGTTAGTTCTAAATATAAAATTTGAATATGATTTATGCTATATATTATTGCTTGCATTTGAGGTAGCAAATTGTGATTTATCACTATCAGTCCCAGATGATGTCAATAAAATTACAAAGTGTTTTGATATTTTATTTATGTTTATTTCTGTATTAATTATTTTGTAAAATTCCTTCGTGTATTCTAATGGTCATATACTTCGCATTTGTGCCCATTAATTAAAATTTATTAATTTCCCTAGAGACAATGACTATGTTGTCATATAGTGAAAACACTGCACTATAATCTAGAGACAAGTGCAAAGTGTTAATATATTAGATTAGATTTTAATAATTAGACAACAATGTTAATATGTTGTTTAGTCATGCTCTAATTTTTCAGTATGGATATTTGAAAGCTATTATGTACATGTGTTTATTTCAAACTTTGGACTGATTATCTGAATTTTGGAATTTGCATCGTTTTTGGACCTTCTTTATGCTCGCCGGCTTGATTTTGTCTCAATAGTACTCGATGTTGTCATTGAAGACTGTAGCACTCTAATTGTTGTTATGTTATGTTATGTCAATCAAATAGGTTGATACTATAATGAAGTTGCAAGCTTTTTGTCTTGCAATAATTTTCAGTTCTATGTTAAACTGTTTATATTGCTATGTTAATATAAATATGTCAAAATATTAAATAAATTCAGTGCATTGCGTGATGCTAGCATGTTTGGGGAGAATGGAAAGCCACCTCCTGCCTCAAAGAAGGTTGTGGAAGAGTTACCCACATTGAAGGTGAGTGAGGAACAGAAGATGAAAGGTATGAGCTGTCCTATTTGTCTCGTCACATTTGAGGAAGGAGAGGAGATAAAGCGTCTGCCGTGTGACCATCACTTTCATCCCCGATGTATTCTTGTTTGGCTCAATCAGGTTAAGAAACTATACTAGTATCTATCAGGTTAAGAAACTGTGTTAGTATTAGTCAGGTTAAGAAACTGTGTTAGTATCAGTGAGGTTAAGAAACTATGTTAGTATCAGTGAGGTGAAGAAACTTTGCTAGTATCAGTGAGGTTAAGAAACTATGCTAGTATCTGTGAGGTTAAGAAACTATGCTAGTATCAGTGAGGTTAAGAAACTATGCTAGTATCTATGAGGTTAAGAAACTATGCTAGTATCTATGAGGGTAAGAAACTATGCTAGTATCAGTGAGGTTAAGAAACTGTGCTAGTATCAGTGAGGTTAAGAAACTATGCTAGTATCTATCAGGTTAAGAAACTATGCTAGTATCTATGAGGTGAAGAAACTATGGTAGTATCTATAAGGTGAAGAAACTATGGTAGTATCTATAAGGTGAAGAAACTATGCTAATATCTATCAGGTTAAGAAACTATGCTAGTATCTATGAGGTTAAGAAACTATGCTAGTATCTATGAGGTTAAGAAACTATGCTAGTATCAGTGAGGTTAAGAAACTGTGCTAGTATCTATGAGGTTAAGAAACTATGTTAGTATCAGTGAGGTTAAGAAACTATGCTAGTATCAGTGAGGTTAAGAAACTATGCTAGTATCAGTGAGGTTAAGAAACTATGCTAGTATCTATCAGATTAAGAAACTTGCTAACTAGTATTTAATTCTCGAAGTTTTATCTTCAGTTCTAATTTAAAAATTTGTAAGTGTAATCAGAAACTGGAATTTCCCTTCCTTAATTTTTCAGTTTGTTCATGTTAGATGGCGTGATTCTTGTTCTCTGGCGCTATTATTGCATAAGGCAAATTATTGCATGATTAGGCATTAGTATAATATAATCACCTGTTCTTATAAAGCAGTTACGTTTAGTCGTGTATTTCAGTGCTTTATCTTCGTTTCGAGTCATGAGATCATCTCAGTTCTCCTGTTATTTAGCATTGAATCAACCTTTGTTAGAAGTAGAAGGCTAAGGCAGCTGTATAATGGGAAATATCAATTAACTAATAGCTTACGATTAGGCTCCATTGTTTATTCATCTTCAGGATCTTGTGAATTAAAGCTTACAACCAGTCTGTATGGGTCATCTAATGCAATTTTCTTTGGTAGGGAGTATGTCGCAAAGGTTTAGAGTGTATGCCTGGGAAGCATGTGTCTTGTCAAAGCCCAGGTAAGTTAGCAGCGACGGAATATCCTCTAGGGCGTCTGGAAGGTTAATCATGTATTGGAACTAGTTGATAATTGGCTCAAAGATATGATTGAAAACATTCATATGGAAAGATTTTTCAAATGAACAGGTATTAGTAACGCAGTCTCAATAACTGGTCACCAGCTTAGAACCGGTTGTCTCACTGCTATGGAAATGGTCATTTCAAAATTTCTGTGTTTGTACCGCTACAATCTTCCACAAGTTATTTTAATAACATACAAAAAAATTGAAATGACAAGTTATTAAAATTAACATTCACTACATTTTATGAATGAGTTGACATTTGTCTAAAACAATAAATTCTTATAAATACATGTTTTTTGTATTTATTCTTTGCAGACTAACTCGTGCCCCTTATGTCGTCATGAACTACCTACAGATGATCCTAATTATGAAGAACTTAAACGTCAGAAGGTAAATTAAATTGTTTTATTTAAATACTCCTAAATGGCTCATATAAAATCTTTATAAATCTATGCTTTATTTGACATTTGTGAAAGTAATTTGAAATTTAACTTGGTATTGAATGTAGCTAATCTAGATCAATATTGAAATGCTAAATTTTATCTAAAATGACAAAATAATTTTGTATAATGTTTTATGAATTAATTAATTTCTCTAACGTGTTGTTTACGTAAGTTTCTCAAGATTTCTTGAATTATATTTAGCAAAATGATAAAGGAACTTTATCAGCAGATGCAGTGGAGATCATTAGTGAAGTGATCTGAAACCTCGTTAATTAAATCATTGCATTCACTAGTGAAAATTGAGCTTTATTATACAATAATGAGATCGGTTAGAATTGAATTGCTTGTTAGATCTGAACTGAACTGAAACACTTGGAGTTGTTAGTGCTCTGTCGTTTTAGTGTCCCGCCATTAGACTATGCGCAGAGAAAGAGCAAGATAGAAATAAAGAGGGAAAAAGATCCCTGAAATTGCATCGCTGGTTCAACTTGAATTTAGACTAAAATAATAGCAATAATTTTTTGGTCATATTTTATATTAATTCAAGTAAAAGAAAAGTTCTATAGGACTTGACTATTATCTTAGTAAGATTATAGCAGTTACTTTTTAAAAAAAATATTTAACTTCTTTATTGTGTTTAGTCTGCTAGGTAAATTTCTGTTTCTATTTGTTTTATAGGCTCGGCAGAAACAGCGTGAATTTGAGCTGGAGACTTTGCACGATTCTATGTTTGGATAACGACTAGAATTTGATTACATTGCTTATTCTGTATTTCCTTGTTTATTGATTTAATAGGTTATTTGCAACATGTGCACAGTTGTGCATATCTTCCTGTTTAAACTAGAAAGATGAAAAATCTATTTAAATCTTGAATTTAAATTATAGGTAGATAGGAAATGTGGACAGATTTCCATTTCGGAATTTTGAAATTCTCATGTTCTTTTTCAGCGTAAATGCATCGACTGTTGAATTTTGCTCAGTTGACTGTCAGAGTTCTCTTAAAATGTAATCTGTTCTAAATTGGCGTTTCGCATGGTTAGCTATTGTTTTCTGAAAAGCAGAGATTCTAGAGAGAAATTTTTCAGTAGGAGGCAAACACTCTATCATCAGGCTTATCACTTTTATATTGAACTTTCGTAACTATCGTAGAGTTTTTATTGCTTGGAGTATATTTTATTAAATATTCATTCGACATTTTTCTCAGTTCTTTTGAACATTAGAGAAATATTTTCTATTTAAAATATAAAAATTAAAATAAAATATTTGATGTAAATTAATAGATGAGCTATATATGTAAACTTAGTATAATCTGAATTATAAATTATAAATCTAATAGCTTCTGCAATATTTTTTGTTTACTAAATTCATATATACCGTTTATTTGTTTATCTAGGCACAAATTTTACAAGTAACAGAAACATTGTGGTAACTAAATAAACAAATAAGTAAGCATTATGAATGTGCTTTCCTTAAAAGAGCCTTAGCGTTTCGGCATTGTGGAAATGTGCCATTGTGGTTGATGTGGAATAGTAAATATTGATGCTATTTGTTTTAAACGTATGTATTTTCCCGTTTTGTGTCCCTGACGCTGAAGAATAACTCAGCCGTAAACTTCACGTACTCAGGAAGGCAACGGGAAACCACGTCATAAGCCATATTATTCCCAAGCTACAGGTGTGGATAAAGCATAGCCTTTTGTGAAGGGATTAATCTGTTGATCTATGGAGTACTCTCTATGGAGCGTGAAAGCAGACTCTGAGCATGAATATATATATCTTGGACGTGCCACTTTGCAGAGCACTAGAGAGATATGTATTAAATAAAATTATCAAAAATGTAACACTTAATCTCTAAATGTCAAATTTTAAATAGTCTTTTGCATTAAGATTCCTACATTTGTCGAACTCTTTGCTAAACTGCCTATATAGGGCCTTCATTCTTGCATCCTACAATTCCACCAGCAGTAATATGGTTTTTAGAGTGCTTGTGTCTTAGGTTTATTTTATGAATTAATCTGATATTATGCTCATTATGTTCAATTTCCCTCGTTAAAACTATAGCAATTTTCCAGTGATGTGAAATTGTCTAAGGTCAAAGCCCAAAATGACATTATGTTGACTTACTTAGTGTGCACTGCCTACTGGCAGGTCCATGGTACATAACGCCTCCACTCTTCTCTGTCTTCCGCCTTCCTCTTCATTTCCACATATGAGTGGGTCTTTAAATCATCTAACATACCTAATCTCGGCCTGCCCCTGCCTCTTTTTCCTTCCATTCTACCTTCTATGACCTCTTTTAATAGACCTTCCCCCCTTAGAATGTGTCCTATCCATCTCTTCTTCCTATTTCTTAATACATTTATCAACTGTCTATCTGTGCCAACTCTCTCCAGGACTTCTCATTTGTAACCTTTTGAGTCCAGCTAATCCTCTCCATTCTTCTCCAAATCCACATTTCCAATGCCTCCAGTTTCCTAATATCTTCCTTCCTTAAGGCCCATGTTTCACATCCATACAATAGCGTGGTCCAAACCAAAGTTTTCACTATCTTTATCTTTGTGTCTTTCTTTAGACTTTTTGTTAATAGTTCTTTTCTACTACCAAAGGCCGCTTTTGCTTGTGCAATCCTACTGCATATTTCAGTCTCACATTTCCCATCATCGGTTATACTATGACCCAAATATTTGAAACTCCTTATGACCCAAATACATGTATTTGAAACTCCTTGCCTGTTCCAATTTCGTACCATTTATTGTGATACTAACTTCACCTTTATTATTGGACACTCTCATAACCTTGGTCTTTTTTATATTAATCTTCATGCCATATCTTAGGGCCGTATCATGCAGCCTATCCATTATCTTCTGCAATCCAATTTCGCTGCCCGCTACCATTCCTTAGTCAGCTGCAAATCGTACATCTTGTAACAAATTCCCTCCTACTTTTATTCCTTCTTCCAAGTCTTCCATGGCTTCCTCCATCATCTGAGTTTAGTACATGGCAAAGGTAAGTCATTAGGTGGTTATGATGACTAACTTAAATATTTTCCATATTTTTTTAAACCTTTCAATTTCTGGCTAAGTTTGGTCTCTTAATGCATTCCGAGTATCATAAAACGTTGTTTTAATTGTATTATATATTTGATGTAAAATATTTCTACCGCATTAATGTCTGATTAGAGTTTCTATGTCGTTATCTATAGATAATGTTTATGTGATGTCATGAAATATTCAATATCAATCAATATTTGTAAATTTTAAGGATTTTTCATCATCGAGTGCTAAAATTTGGAATAATTCTGTCGTCCATATCTATAACGAATTTCCTGCGTGTAACTTCACAGGTATTTAATTATATTAACTTAACTTTACTATTCTGGTTTAGTAAGTCTTAAAGACTGGAAACACCTGTCTACATCAGTCTGTATCGCAGGATTTGGAATGAGGATATTTAGACTAGTTGTGCTTAGATAATTGTAGAGTAATTTGTGTGTAGTTACTTGTTTGTCTGTGAAGCGAATATGCTAAATATTTATTTCTATGATGTTTTCGTGAATTAATGAACGACGTGGATATAGGTTGGTGTTAGTAAATTATGTAGGCCTTTATTCTATATGCTTAAACGCTATGACATTAAATTCGCATGATGTTGTGGCTCAGATATTGCATATGTGAATGCCTCCTTTATGATGGACAACAGATTGTTGGCAGTTAGCCAAGTCTGTCGTAGTTGAAATAATAATGTATATGTGTAATTACACAAATTATTTTATTCGTTTTTAAAATATAAAGTACTAGAAGAAAATGACTAAAATAATGTTGAGTCTAGTAGTAATTTCAGCATCATCATCATCTTCCCTTGAATCCCAGTTTAACTGGGGTCGGGATACGAATAAACTGTCTCAAATCCTCTCTGTCCTACATCATATCATCAGTTCATGCCCTTTTGGATACTTTTCCAATAGTAGTAATACTACTATTACTACTTTTTATAGCAGTAATTTAATTAAAGAAAATTAATTCAGTCAAAATTTGCAATGGCACAGACATACTTAATGAACGATTTAGCTTCTGTACGGTTCCACACAATATTGATGCTGGGAACATAACTACATGTAGCTGTATGTTTATATTCAAGCATCACTCATACCACTATAGGCGTTTACAACAGGTTGTGATCTAAAGAAAGCAGCAAACTTCTATGAATTGTCTTCATTGTGGTTGAGCTAGCGAACCTGAAAAATCGGATAAGAGAAGGAAGGAATGAAATTGATATTAGCAATCCATTGGTCAAAGATCAGGAGCCAATATTACAGTAGCATATATTAGCTGTAAATTTAATCTATCACCTAATGACTTACCTTTACCATATACTAAACTCAGATTTATATAATGGCATAACATTTGTACCCATTGGAGACTCTTAATTACCGGTTCTATTTGCAAAATTAAAGTTGTTGCTGTTGTATTTTAGATTTTCGCAATATTCCTGAAATACCTTGTGAGTTGAAGAGCAGAAAAGCAATTTTGCTTCATGTTTCTTATTAAGAAGTGAAGTATCTAAATTAGTAAAAGAAAAATAAGTAGTATTTGACACACCAATTGCTGGTCTTGAAATAGTTTCTCCTCAGTTTTGATAACTATCATCAAGTGAGATTCAATAGGTTGCATTTCTTAACATTGACGATGTCGCGACCTACTAGAGCTAAAAGATAGTAAATAAAAAGCAAGATTTTTAATTAAACATTTAAGATCGACATTCAAGGGTTCAAATGTTCAATTTTATTTTACTGTAAAACTGTTACAGATGTTATAAAATACAAAAGTTGCCGATTCAGATATCATTTATTATATTAACGGGTATGAATACACATTAACGTTATGATAATAATAATATTAATAAAGATTTAACGTCCGTTTCCTCATCCAAGGATGACATCAGGGACGTCAATTACTATCTTTGTCTCTCTCTCTTTCTCTCCTGTTCTGCCTAGTGGCAGTCCAAGGTACATATTTCTACTCACAGTCTGAGAACTCCATTGACGAAGAAGTTGAACCAATCAGAAAATCTAAGCCTTTTGTCAACCGTAACGTATATAGTCTTATAACTTTGCTATACTATCTAGGGAAATTACTAAGCGGTTTTAATTTATAGTTAATTCTGACTACACTTGTTATCCGTACATTGTAGTGAAGGCAAAATATGGCAACTCTACATGTCCATATCTCATATAGTTTTTAGAATTAAATTCAAAGCGTAACTGTTTATCATAGAGCAAACGAAAAACATAGAATTATTAATCTAATTTATATAAAAATAGTCCTAAACTAAATAGCAATATTATGGTCTCTTCCTTCTTCCTCACAATACACCTCCCCACAGTGTTGCCACTGCTCCAGGTAACATTGTCACCCTGGTAACACTGCAGCGATAGACCATACCCATCAACCCCCGCTGTTTTACTACCCCCCGAGTTACAATTCAACTGTCTATTCCCGCTCTCTCTCCCGAATCTCTCATTACTTCCGCACTGACTTCTCTCCCCTAAGTGATTCGAAGTGAACAACCTGACACACAGCATCATTATTCTGCAGGTCAATGCCCCTCAAAATCCTCTTTTCGTGAGATCTTGGTATGTGATCAGGTGAGATTCTGGACTGGTGATTAACGAGAACGGCTATTAAAGGGCAAGCCACGGCGGCGCCGGTTACAATATCGCGCCTTAAAGCAGAGGCGTGAGGGGGTTGAGACCTCTGTATGAATTGTGCTAGAAGGTGCTGAGGGGAAGTTTGGGGAAGTTTGGCGCTAGAAAGAAATTGTTGCTGGGCCGAGGGTTCTTCGAGACGACTGTAGAGATGATAAAGTATATTTAAAAATATTAATGTCAAATAAATTGTTTAGTAAAGTTTCGCTATATCTCTCTCCTCTCTCGCTAGCATTTTCCCAAATAGCAATTCGTTCACAATTGACTCTGCCTTACACGTTAATGTAGCCTATAGCTTGGAAAAATAAGACTTCTGGTATGGTCTCGAGCCTATTGCTTTTTCTGGCACAGTTCTTGCATATTCACCTCTTACGACACGAACAGTTCCCGGTTGGTCTATTCTTCAGCGGCCTTGCAGGCAAAACATGAAAATGTGTAACTTGTATTCTGAAACAATATTTTAAAACTTGGATATTAATCCACCATTTGCTAATCAATTCGGAATTTGTTGTTTCTTGGAATTGATGACGAGAAGTGAGATTTTCTTGCTCTATGAACTTGAGCATATCCTCAGTACGGTGGAGATCTTCTTTTCCTGTCTAGGTTGTTTTTTTCGACAGGTCAGTAATTTTCTTGCGCCGCGCTTGAACTCAGAATGTCTGTAGAAGCCGAGGATGGGATAGATTGTGGTACTGAGAGATGAAAACATCTGAGCTATGTTGAAGCTAACGCCAGCTATATCAAACGTTTTGACGTTGGTTAAGCTTAGAACCAGCAGTAGCTGCTTGTTTGTGTTGCAGACGATAAAGCAGACCGTCACGATGAGTAGAGTAATGGAAACATTACGTTTGGCTCTTGCCATTTGTCCATCAGAAATCGCTAAGGAGGATTTCATTTGGTTATTAGGGCGAAGTGGATTTATTCTTGCGCCTAGAGAACGAGCCATCAGAGCGTATGGAATGAGAATAGCGGCTAGTGGAATTATGTATTCTATAAATAGATTTATAATGCCCGAAACTGATTTCTCATGTTGACTATTGTAAAACGCTGAAATCATGCACACGCCTTCGCTGTACTTGCTGTGCGATACTATAATAGAAATCTTATAAAGAACCCCGAACAACCAGATGAAGATTAGAATGCAGGTGATTCTTTTTCTAGTAGCGTAGATTCTGTGTTTCAGCGGATGCAGAGTTTCTATGCAGCGCTCGATGGCTAGGGCCACGATACTGTAGATGGAGGAAAGATAAAGCCCGACAAAAGGCGCTCTTGATTGCCAAAACAGGCAAGCCCCCGTATTAGTATGTTTGACCTGTACCAACATTGTAGGAATGAGCAAGATGCTGATGCAGAAATCAATCAGGCAATGATTGATCAGAAACATGTTGTGTAGCTTTGTACGCATTGGCGTGTACCAGACTAAAACTGTTCCAGTGAAACCGTTGCTGATGATTCCTGCTATTCCGATGAGGAGATAAAGAATATTCAGAATAAATATGCGATTATTCCAGTTGTTAGCAAGATTGGCGCTGGCTTGAGCCACTGTTACCATATTATCTGAAAAGTTTTTATAATCTGAACTCTCATTTAGATCCATAATTGCCTCAACAGATGCTTTATTTTTATTTATAATTTCAGTTTAATTTAGTCTGAAAACATAAGCACAATCAAAACTATAGATTACACATGATGTTAATTTATTTGTCGTATTAGGTAAATGTCAACACCAACAGTGTCATCATGTCAACAATGCTATCGCACCGTCGTCCGCGACTTTATCGAGCGATATGTTAAGCCAAGGTTAAACCGATGAACAAAAAGTCGCATTGATGTAGATCTAAATGCAAACAGAAAACCATAAATTCTTTCTAAAGTAAGAAAAGCTTCACAAGCTAACATTCTACATGTAGCCTAATTTAGAAAAAATGTCCGAATACAAGATCTCAGCTTTTTAATAATAATAATAATAATAATAAAGGTTTAAAGTCCGTTTCCTCATCCAGGGATGATGTCAGGGACGTCATAGATTTATTTAAGAATTTTATGAGATTATGCATATACAGAATAGGCTCAAAGCATTGATTGATAAGAAAATAATAAGTAATATAAGAATAAAAGGAAAAGAATTCCAGATATGCTTAGCAGAGCCAAGACAATTCTCAGAATATTACTAAAAAGTATAGGCCCTAAGATAGTAGAAAATATTATAAATAATATTAGTAGGCCTAATATATATATATACATGTATATATATATATATATATATATATATATATATATATATATATATATATATATGTACATATTATAGGCCTATAATTATATTTATAGCATATGCATATGCATATATGAATCTCTGAGACTATATGCCTTATAATGCCTATTTAACTACATACATTTTTTCAAAATAAATAGATATAATTATATACATAGGCCTATATATCTATGCATATATGCACATTATTTAATCTATACATCTTAAAATGTAGGCCTACAATCAATTTTATCATTAACCAATGTTAAAGACCATTGTGAGCGTAATAAGTCATTAACTCTTAACAAGTTTTCACCCATTAACAAAGCGAAGTTCCGTAGATTACATTCGACAAGTGAACACACGTACAGAAGAGAAACATCCACAACAATCTCAGACACAACTGAAGAAGAAGAAGCGCAGTTTAGCTGTTCAGTACAGTAGTCCAATGATATTGGATAGGCTAAACTCGCTAGAGAACGATCGTACATTTTAATTAATTACAGAAAACTGCTGACATCAAGTTTGCATCGCAATATTAGGCCTATTAATGTTTAGAAGAAGACAATGGCTGCTACATTAGAATAAAGGAAAATCGAGAAGATCACGTCGTGAAAGAATCTAACTGTATTCATGTATATTTTTATGTACTAGAATGTACCCGCATGCAAAAATGCACACATCTATGAAAATGGTCAATTTTAACTGAACCAATATTTCAACTGAGGAAGGCATAAGGGGCCCACCTCTTCATAAGCAGAAGCTCCAAAGAATAATGGTATATAAATGAATGTTATAGATGATTTAAAGATCCATTCATACGTGGACATTAAGAGGAGAACTGAAAATAGACAAGAGTGGAGGCGTTATATACCATGGACCTGCTAGCAGGCAGTGTACTAAGATATATATATATATATATATATATATATATAAATATATATATATATATATATATATATATATATATATTTCGACTCTAACATCTCAATCCTACGGTGATGTTCTACTAATGTAACAAATTCAGACAGTCAGAGAGAACTGACAGAAATGACTATACCCTATTCACACCTTAATGTAGCCTTATAGCTTGGGACAATATGGCTGAAAAATATAGTTTCCCGTTGTCTTCCTCAGTTCCATAATGGATTAATTGCCATTTAATCGTGGGGAAAAAATTCATGGCGAGATAGGTCCCCCTTGCCTTACCTCTTGCCTTAGTCGCCTCTTACGTGCACGTATTGCTTAATTCTGATTTTGTAGAACTACAATCGCACTAAATGTTTTAAGTTTGTTAACTCAAATCTTATTAGGGGCCTATAGCCTAATTACTTCTGAACAGAGTGTTTGAAAGCTTGGAAATGTAGCTTTATGAATTATAAACATGCACTTAATATAGAAAGATCTAGAGAAATTTATTACTGATTTGATCTAAAATCCACTGGCTGGAGCCAGCGGTGATGTCGGTAAGATATTCGACCGCGGATCAGTATGTGCTTGATTCAAATCCTGGGCTCGCCCGTCATTGACATCGCTTTCGAGTGAGGAAACCGACATGAACATTAGTTGTAGCTGTAGCTGTAATTTAAAATCACGATGATAATTGTCATTCTCAGGAGAAAGTTTATGCGATCGTTTCTAAAAAGTAATTTTAGAAACGATTTTAGATTTCGTATTGAAGAGTGTTTTAAAAATACTATTTGATTTTGTAATATCAAATTGCTTTTAAAAGTATGTTGCCTTAGTATTTTTCAAATACTTTATAAAAGTATATTCAATTATTTTCAAAACACTTTAATAAATTAGGCTACCTTTCTTGTCGCTGCATGTATATGGGTTACTATATTTAATGTAATGAAATATGCTCAGCTAATTAGATTAACATAACATAACAAATACTGGGCCAGAAAGCACACTTGCATGTTTCAGACCAAGCTACAATGTCTTGGTAGCGTAGGGGTAAAGTCATGTAGTCTTAAATGACAGATCCTGAGGTGAATTGAACCCTAGTGGTTCGAATCCCAGACGCGCTGCTCTGAGAGTAAAATCTCGGACATTCGTTGGACTTGTTACACGGAAAATGATCTAAATTGCCTAATGGCTTAATCATGTGGAATTAAAAGTGATAGATATCAACATAGTTTATCATTTCACTATAATGCGTGTTTACTTTTTGCGTTAATTTTTTTAAACCTACCTACACAATTGGCATAGCATAACATAATTAACATATTTACAATATAACATATACTAATATATTTCAATCTACAACAGAACTAGGCCTACACAGTTTCCAAACTGCACATATTTAATATCACGAATCACGATCGATATCCAAGTCAGTTTCATACAAACGATTCTATATCAGTGCTTGAATATTAACTAGTAAATATTCTGATTATACTAGTCAGGAATTTTGCGGATCGTGTTTTACCGATTACATTTTTTTGAGTAAGATTAGATGGATCTTAATGATAAATTTTGAATCTGACACTTCAATTAAGCCTTTATTCGACATAGTGAACAAATTTCGAATAACATATGCCTATGCCTACGTGCTGTTACGTGTAAGTTAATTAAAATCTTTCAAGCAGATATTTTCTTTCAATTTAATGTAAATCTCTATTATTGATTTTACTGTCATAGTATCGTATTATATTTATCTATTCAATAGTTCTGAAAACTGCACGTATGTGGATCCAAATTATGCAATTAGTCTATTTGCAAATATAGGCCTACAGATCATTCTGAAGCATTATTCTATGTTCTGAAAACATTTTGGACTGATATGCGCTAAGTTTCTATGATGAACGGTCTTGTATTTAATCAGCACGTACAAAGTTTAATGTCGAACGTGTACGTTTAATTAAGTTAAAGGGTTCTTTGGACTCGAAAGGTTTCAATTATTTTCTTGGGCAACACATGAAATTCTAGCTTACATGTTTATGGATTTTAGGTATAATGTTTTTGCCAAGCAATAGTTAGGTCATTAGGGCATAGGGCCTAATTAAAATTATCATCTAATGACAAGGAGGTTCTAAGGAAAATATATCAATATTTATAGTAAGAAATTATCGTTTAACTTGAGAAGTAGGATCTGACAGTAATCCGAATTATTGTGCTGTATCTCTAGCAAAAGCTCCAAAATGTCAAATTCAAAGTACACATTCATTCGCACAGGTCTCTTTCGCTCTCACTAGAGATACTGTATCGAACAAATAACTAATTCCGGCACAGTGGTTAAACTTGAAAAGATAAAATTCATGCTCAATAGCCTCTTACGAAAAGTTGCGATCAACACTGGATTAGAATCATACATTTATCATGCATTGATTTGTGGTCGAATATCTACACACGATCATGCTTCTGCGTCGATAGCTTCCATGTGTAAAGATCAATGGTTAAGCTAATGTTAATGTTAAGCTAATTTTAAAGTCAATTTCCTCACTCGAAAGCGATGTCAGTAACTGGCGAGCACCGGATTTGAACCCCGCACGTACTGATCATCGATCTAATATCTTACCGATATCGCACTGGCTCTAGTCAACAATTAACGCCTCATTTATATTTGAAATCATTTATTAGCTTATTAGCCTCCTCACTCGACCTATACGCCAGTCTTTGAATTAATTATTCATAATTTGTGTTTTAATTTATTGTTTTAAGCTAACATGAAAAGAGACTTCTCTATAAAAATCTGTACGCCAAATGTTTAAAAATGGCGAATAATCTTTCATTGTGAGTACCTATCTTTTTTTCTTAACACGATTCTGGACTGTACAATTCTGTAATTAATCTTTCAGATTTCTTATCAAATACACTTTCCCTGATTAGTTAAGAAAAGAAATTAAAAACTCATCTCATAATGTATTTTATTCAGTTCCATTTTAATTAGGAATAAGAGACACAATCTGCCATATTTTATGTCTTAGGCTAATTACCTGAGTGATCCGTTACAATTTTTCTATGGAAATCTATGTAAATTTATATATTTCTATTTTAGATCTAGGCAGGCCCGAATATATATTCTCATGATATTGAAAATTAGATATACACGTATATGTTGATGCATGAATACTGCGTTGAAATTATGCTACGTCTTGCTATGTGCGACCTTCGGTCCTCTCTGATCTTGCAGACATAATTTTTGCCGCCTGTGTGTAGGAAAACCATTACAAGGGTCGCAATCAGAGTCAGCAACAACAACAATAACGATTACTTAAAGTACGTGCCACTGGTAAAGCTAGTGTTAACATCAATTTCCTCACTCGAAAGCGATGTCAGTGAGGAGCGAGCCCCAGGATTTGAACCCGGCACATACTGATCCGCGGTCGAATATCTTACCGACATCACCACTGGCTCCAGCTAACGGATGTCAATGATAACATTGAATACTATTTAATCTTGGCTGGAGCCAGTGGCGATGTCAGAACATAGCAATGATAGCATTGCTCTTGTAGCCTACCATTCGTCAGTAGATTACCAGAAAGTTAAACACCCAAAGAACTATCACCATGGTATCAGCTATCAGCAAGCTACAAGCTGCATCAGCTACGAGTTGCTGCTATGGTAGCAGCCATCACCAAGCTACAAGCCGCAGCAGCTACAAGCTGCTATAATAGCATGCTAGAAAATATCTGCATACTAAAGGGATTTCAAGAACGGCTTAGAGTTGAACACGCTATAGGACGAAGGAGTCTATTGTAATTATTATGAATCTCAGTGTCACACTTAGTGTCACACTGACTGCCATATTGAATGTCACACTGACTGTAACGCTGAATGTCACACTGTGTGTCTCACTGAGTCACACTTAGTGTCACACTTAGTGTCACATTGAATGTTACACTGAATGTCACACTGAGTGTCACACTGAGTGTCTCACTGAGTCACACTTAGTGTCACACTGAGTGTCACACTTAGTGTCTCACTGTGTGTCAAAGATTTAATTTAGAATGCAATTCAGCTTGAGAAAACCTTTATGAAAGACTTCATCGAACACTGCGTGTATTCCATGGTTATAAGCCAATTTTGCTCTCTCTCTCACACTCGATCTATCTCTCCTTCCCGCTTCCTTTCGATCTCGATCTCTCTCTCTCTTTCTCTCTCTCTCTCTCTCTTTCTCCCTCTCTTGCTCTCTCTCTCTCTCTCTCTCTCTCTCTCTCTCTCTCTCTCTCTCTCTCTCTCTCTCTAGCCTATCTTTCAATTAATCTGTAAATCAGACTCCAATTAATGTTCTGTAAAATGGCATGTTCTCGAGCGTTTGTGCTCTTTCCTGTATTAAGTAACTCTATCTAAAGTCTCACGAATTTACCACATCGTAATGCAAGGTGCTCGATTTGTCTGTGTTTACATATCTTAATCTAACCTAAATTATACAGAATTATGTAGCATAGTAGAGTGTTTATTTTAACTTTTTTTAACTAATTTCTTAAGTGGCAAATATACATGTAGGTAGGCACTATTTCAAATTTTATTTTCAGTCGTGCAAGCAGCGACTATTTTGAGTTAGTAGACTCTTAAAACTTTTGCTTGATTCGATTGACTCACGCTTAAGTCAACTGCACGTATGTGGATCCAAATTATGCAATTAGTC
This sequence comes from Enchytraeus crypticus, assembly GCA_905160935.1. Lineage (NCBI taxonomy): Eukaryota > Metazoa > Annelida > Clitellata > Enchytraeida > Enchytraeidae > Enchytraeus > Enchytraeus crypticus. Next base: position 872,694 of record CAJHZI010000414.1, on the reverse strand, counting down.
TATTTGCAAATATAGGCCTACAGATCATTCTGAAGCATTATTCTATGTTCTGAAAACATTTTGGACTGATATACGCTAAGTTTCTATGATGAACGGTCCTGTATTTAATCAGGTTTCCTGACTCCAAATAGACGAATAAATATAAAAACCTTTGAATAGTTTAATAGTAACAATAACGCAGGACTCTTGAATTCAAAATAATTAGTAGCAAATAATTATTTTTAGACTGGAAAATCCCAGGTTCGCTTCGCTCATTAACCCATTTGGCTGTCTGAAAATAGTGACAAAAACATTACTCTTTAAATCGCGACACCTTTGAGAATCGTAACTAATTTAAAGGAAACTATCCTAACCTTTACCAAATGCTTACCAACATCTTAACCATAGCATTTGTTCTGGGATATAAGCAGGTACTTAGATATTTAATTTAAAATTTAATATTTAGTATTTAATATTTTTATTTTTTTAATATGAAATTGGCTAGAGTTAACGATGTTAGAAAACCGAAACTACTGGAAACAGTCCTATCTCTTAAGCAGATTTGCCAAGGTTATGCACATCTAGGCTGTCTCTGATGCGCTGTCAGGTAATATTTTCTATTATTATTATTACATGCAATTCATAGAATACACCAAATATATAGAATTATTTATTCTATGGAACACATATAAAACTCTAGTAGATGATTAACTAATTATAAATCGTAATACATGAAGATTAACGTTTTTGTGAGTATTCAGGTAAGCTTAGATGTATATCACTCTATGGCAAAGGCTATATATATATATATATATATATATATATATATATATATATATATATATATATATATATATAATATAGGCTATAATATTAGGCCTATGTATATATATATTTAAAATTATATATATATATATATATATATATATATATATATATATAATATAGGCTATAATATTAGGCCTATGTATATATATATTTAAAATTATATATATATATATATATATATATATATATATATATATAATATAGGCTATAATATTAGGCCTATGTATATATATATTTATAATTATATATATATATATATATATATATATATATATATATATATGTACATGTATATAGTTTAAGCTGTAGGCCTATATGCATGTATACATATTCGATTAATTTCAAATTAGATTCATTTTGTCCTATTAATTAAATATTAATTTAAACTTGGACGCTTTGTATTACCACAGTAGATTTACATTTGTCTGATAAGCTGGATGCTCCTAGATCTAGTCTTGTCATTTGCATGATCCTTGTTGCACGAAAACAGAAGTTTATTTTAAATATAATAATATTATGAAAGAGTAGGAGTAACTCGATGTAAAACTTAAATAAAGAAAACTAATAAAATCAATGTAAACGTAAGTCAATGTAAAACGTTTACCCGTAGGATACACTGTGAAGATTAAAAATCATGCAATTAATGGCTTAAATATTATAGGTTATAAAATAAATGTAACTAATAATTGATAACATTTGTAATAATTATTCTTAAGAACTGTATTAAAACTAATCCATATATAGATCGCAAAAATTCAATATAGGCCCTATTTATAACTGATTTGTTTAAGTACTCACCGTTGGAACATGGTAAAGTAATAACACGTAGGGGCCTACTGTACAATTAGGCTTCGATTATCTGATTTGCTTCTTTATTGCTCAGGATGCAAAAAGAAGTAACATAGCTTCACAATACAAAAATGATAAATTACCACTAATCTTTTCTGCTGCTTAACTTTGCATTGCATTTGCTTTGCATTGATGGCTTATGTTAAAGAGTTACAAAGTTTTCGTGCCTGGAAAAATACATGTATATCATTTACCGGTCTCTCTCTCTCACTCACTCTCTCTCGTGTCCTACGAAATGACAGGGTCCAGGGTACTTATTCACATTCACAGTCTGCTCTTGCGCTCCATAAATAGCAATTAAAAGATTAACGAGTTAATTCCTTTACAATTTTATTATAATAATATAATTAGCTATTGAATAGCTAATTATATATTAGCTATTTTTTATCCACAACTTCTCTCTCTCAGTGCACTGCCAAGTGGCAGGCCCAAGGTACGTATTCATTCTCGAGTCTGCTCCCACCTCTTTCACTCCATATGGAGCACTCCATAGATCAATAAGTTAGTCCCTTCATAAAGGCTATGCCTTGCGCATACTTTATGTAGCCTATAGCTTGGGAATAATGGTTTCTGAGGTGGTTTCCATTTCTTCCTCCTTTTTACTGTGTCGTCTCATAGTTCTTACGGCGTGCAGGTAACGGTTGGTCTATTCTTCAGTGACTATTATTCTGTTCTTCTTTATCCTTACCATATGTAGTGTAAAATCTAACGATACTAAAATAAAAATTGAGATTTTACTGCTCTAATAATATTTCATTTATGTAGCCTATTTGAGCAGTGATAGAAGATGGCCGACAGCATAATGGATTCACTCGGCGGAAGTCTCATAAATAAACACTATATAGAATTATTGGAAGCAATTAGTCCGCATCAAGTCGTTTCGCAACTGATGCAGTCTCGTACCCTGAGTATCGGTATGAATCTTTTAATTTTACGTGTATATATACAATATATTTGCATATATATATATATATATACATACATACATGTATATATATATATATATATATATATATATATATATATATATATATATATATATATATCTGTGTGTGTATATATTGGGTAAACATGATAGTTTTCTCAGCCCCTCCCTAGTAAATGTTAGTCGACGCTGAGAATGGCATAGTGGGCCACCACGTCATAAGCAGAATCCTCCAAGAATAATAGTACATCAAAAGGTATGTTAGATGATTTAAGAATCCACTCCTATGTGGACATGAAGAGGAAAACGAACAGAGATGAATTGCGTACGCTGAGCTATAAGATTATAATAGTGTTACTATATTGTAGCTCAGTGATCGTGTAAAGTGACTCTCGCTAATTACAGCTTAGGATCATCCATGCCTTTCACCTCTGGATCACGCATTAGTGTTTATTTGTAACTTGTTTAATTATATTTATTCTTAATTATTTATTATTTTCTTATTTATTATTGTTTGATTATATTTATTCAAAACTGATTCAAGAGTAAACTTTGAATCAATCTTGAATCAGTCTTCTATCACGATCAAAAATCTTGTTCAGGATAATGCCTCGACGTCTCAAACTACTGTATACGTAAGTATGTTTATTATAAGTGTTTGGTATATGAAGACAGGAATGAGTGTTGCTGGATGGTATAAAGTTCCACTCATATGTAGACATTTTTTACTAGTTTAGATATTAATTTAAATGTAATTGTTATTTAGCTTATTATTACAATTGAACTCTTTCTGTAAAGTATTCTCTAAGACCGAGTTCGATCACGGCACTGCTATATAAGTTTTCATTGTTAATAATAGTAATAATAACTGCAGACATTGCCAGACAATATTGAAGGAGGCGACTGCCGAGTCTATTGCTTGTTTTATTTTCATTTGCCATTTGGTTAAAAAATACTTCGATTTGAGAGTAGTATTTTTCGTAATAAATCACTGCCTTGCTTGCTGAACACAAATCCAAAGAATAATATATCCTTATACAACCTGGCAGACCATTCTATAATGGAACATCTTCGAATAACTCAATATTAAATTCATCACCAAAATGTTACCACCGTATCAGGATTCCATTAGGACAGAAACTATTTCACATTTCCAATTAAAAACTTCAAACTCCAGCTTTTAACTTAACTTAGCTCAACTTAACTGAACTAAAAGCTCCAGGTTTCAGCACGACTATTAAAACACTATACATTTTGTCTCTTATTTTTTGATGGTTGGCTTTGAAACAAAGAATTTTTTCTTCCTATTTCAGCTCAATCGAGAGATATCCATCAATTGGAGAAGAGCGGCCGAGAACAAGCGGTGATCAAGCTTCTTGAAATCTTGCAGTCATGCCGCCAAAAAAACTGGTTTGACCACTTCAAAGAAGCTTTAAGGGCAGAAGGTCGGTACATTATTTGCCATTATATTTTGGATATCAATAATATAAATCTGCTTTTCAAGACAGCTGGAAACCCCGGCTGGAGTCAGTGGCGAAGTCGGTAAGATACTCGACCGCGGATCAGTATGTGCGGGTTCAAATCCTGGGCTCGTCCGTCACTGACATCGCTTTCGAGTGAGGAAACTGACGTTAACCTTAGCTTTATCAGCTTTATCGATTGGTTGCAGTTTTGTTGATCAATCCGAACAAATAGAGTCCAATGTAAGTCATCTTGTAAGGCGAAGGTCGTATGCAACCTTCATAGTCGAGTATATGTAACATTCTCTTCATACGTCTAATGACTTTTTAACTGAAATAGCCTCTGTTTTTTCTTAAGCTAAACGTTGAGCGAGCCAAATGCTGTTATCTTTTTAAACAAGCCTGCTGAATACTCCTCTGGATTGAAGAGTATTGAACACTGGCTGGAGACAGTGGCAATGTCGGTATGATATTCGACCGCGAATCCGTATGTATGAGGCTCAAATCTTGGGTTCACCGAAGGTCACTGAAAAGCCCTTCGAGTGAGAAACTGACGTTTACATTAGCTTTACCAGCTTTTTTCTATTTTGTCAGAAGAACTGAAGGTTATGGAAATACATGTACATTCTTTTATAACATTTGTGGCTAAAATTTAAATGCATTGGTTGTTGATTTATGATCAGTAAACATGCAGGTTTCAAATCTCAGCAATGGAAACTGATGCCATGCCTATGGCTGTAACTATTATTTTTACAAAAAAATTGAGTAACTGCTGAAAACTTATGTAATGATTGAATGCAGATGAAATCAACAATAAACTTTTTAGTTTGTCAGTTATAAATATATCACAAAGCGAGTAATGAATGGAAGTAATAATGAAATAATCAATGGAACAGTAAATTGAACATAGGACATAGTAATTAACGTGTAGGACATAGTCATTACATTGTGCTAGTATCAACAAGTTGATCAATGGAGTGCTCTAGTGTGAGCGCGAAAATGGACTGTAAGAATAACCATCTCGGACTAGTCATTTGACTGAGCACGGGCTAAAGAAAGGTTGATTGAATGATAGCTGACCTGTTTTTGTAAGGTTATGAGACTCTCTTCAAACTAATGAATATGGAGAATGTGAAAGATAAAAAAAGGTTCATGGAACTACTATCAAGTCACTTTAATCGCATTATATCAACAATTGATCCAACGGCGGTCGTTACCCTCTTGATTCAACATGGCGCTCTATCGTAAGTTGACTACTACTATTAAATTTATTTAGTACTTTCCTGGTTATACACGTATATTGATGCATATAAGTGGTATTTTAATTTTTTGACTTTGTATTTGTAGCTAGTAGAGATACGTGATCTAAATTTCTTATGTGTATTTCACTCATATTGAGAGAGGATGCATAAATATAGGCTGACGCTCTATAGTGGGTTCAGTAATTTCTGAGTACTAATCGAACATTTATTAATTCCAGACTGTTACGTTGTGCTAGTAGGTATATTAAATACACGTGATTGTAAAAGTACACTTGACGTAGCAGTATTTGTTTAATAAGTAAAGCTTTGCATAATGTGGCAAGAACAACCTCATATGTTTAAGTCTTAGTTTACTTCCAGCTGATTTGAAATTGCATTGTCAAGAGAATGTTCATGAATTACTGAAAGATTGTTTAAAATATAATCATTCCTTCGTTAGGTTTCACAACTGTATAGGTTTGAAGTTTAAATGTGGAATTGCGAAGTTACCGAGTTATTTTATGGTTTTTTAAAACAGTATAGATTTTCCAAACTGAAGTTTACCTAAAACTTCAGCGGTTTGATCCAAAAATTGAATTCTAAAACATAACAATTAAAAAAGAATTTGAATTTGTCTCTCTCTATGTTTAAAAATTATAATTACATCGTAGCATTTTTAAACAGTCCTTGTAATATATGATTAATACTTATTTGCAAAAGTAAATTACGAATGGGTCGACTGTATTGAAAAATTCAAGCCAATAAATTAAAGAACTAAACATTAGCAAGATAGGTCCGAACCCGAGGTGATCTCAATTATTCTAAGCTTCATTAAAAAAAGCTTCACTGTAACATGACGTTATGCCTCACTTTATACATATTGCACGGAGAGATCCAAGTTAGAATTTGAACCTTGAGCTTCGCTATCTATGGACTTGCAGCATCAGGCGTACCCAACTGGGATTTGAAGCGTCCCTTCGGAAGAGAAAAACCCACATCGCCACGCAAACTTAATCTCGTGACCTCTTATTCACAAAGCGAGCGTTCTACCATTGCTCCACTAGGCTTTTCACCCTTTTGGCGTCGCATCTATTAATCCAACTAATCAATAAATCAATAAAAAAAAAAATTTTAAGCAAAATAAATAAATAATCATTCAATTGGTTAATCAGCCAATCTGTTATTGTTAGAAAAACATCAATGAATCAATTTTGAGATTGCACCCTCAATTCGATTTCTTTCACTTATTTCATTTCTAATATTTGCAGAGACATCTAACTAATAGCACATGATTGCCTTACAGACCTTCCGACCGCCAGCTGATTCTTGCTCAATGCAAAAACTCGGGAGCACAAATGGCTGCAATGGAGCTCTTGTTTTGTTTGCCATATAAAAGCGATGCCTGGTTTCCCATATTCATCAAAGTCTTGCGCGAATGTGGATATCACAACTTAGTTAGCATTATCGACGTGAGACTCGCGCAAGCTGGTTAGTGTCGCTGCTACTTAATAATAATAATAATAATAATAATAATAATAATAAAGGTTTAACGTCCTTTTCCTCATCCAAAGATGATGTCAGGGATGTCCCCACAGCACACATCACCTTACTGGCTAGCTTTGCTTATTGAATTGAATTGAACTAAATTGAATCACGTTTAGTTCAATTCGATAAAATCATACACCAGAATTGCATGTAGATTAAGTGAAAAGGAACAGTGAAATTACGATCTTATGATCTCAGAAATTTTGTTTCATTTTATATACATACGTGCTATCATTCCAGGTTTTTCGTTCTTTCAGAAAAAGCTGCTATCACTACAAAGTGAAAGTTAAACGCACGGTATAATGAATTTTTCATCCCTGATGATATAGGCTATTCATGTATTCTCATTCATATTAATAGTTTAACCCGCTAGCTATTTTGCTCTTGTTTTCGGTTCTACGTACGAGATTTTACCATCCAATATACTAGGCCGAGAATCAAACCCACAGGAGATTAATTCATGTACGTATCGGTCATTTCATGTTCATTATGTTACCTGTCGCTTTACACGCTGAGCCATTGGAACAACTAATTTGAACTAATAGCGCTGATTATAAAAGGAAGGGCTAACAGTTGCATTCTCAGGCAAAATTTAGAGTATACCTTTACAAATCTAAAGTGAATAATCTTAAACCTTAAGTAGTTTATTTTTTAGGTCGTAGCATAATTTCTAAGTTAACATTTTCTGCAACAGTAACCCTGCAAACTGCCTCTCTCTCTATAGTATTCTGCCAAGTGTAAGACCCAGTTATATATCTCTAATTAAAGTCCTTTTCTTATTCTGTAAGGGAGCACCGTTGATTCCATCTAAGCTAAGTTTCTATCAAACTTGTGTAACTCTTGGCTTGAAAAATATATATGTAACTTTTGAGTTAAATTTTCTCTTGCTTTCTTTGGTTTCTGCCTAGTGGCCTCTTATGACACATTTATTTTACTGTTGGAATATGTAGTAGTGGTCCGGGCTTAAACATTAAAATTATTGATGAATTGAAATTGTTGTCCTAATGAGAAGAAAACTCCCAGTGTTAATATTTTCTGCGATGCATTATTATACAGAGTTGGTTGATATTTGTGTCGCTGAGTAATTACTTTACATACGTGTAAGTGTTTTATTTAATTGAATACAATTCCATTAAATAAAACACACGTATGTAAAGTAAATATAAATTAAATTAATTAATTTAATTAAATATAATTAAATCATTAAATATAATTGAATCATTAAATATAATTCTTTCTTACTTATTTAACTGTAACGGTATACCGATATGTTATGATACTATATGTGTTCTGTGTATTTTCATAGCGTGCTATCACGTTACGTTGCTATATACTATAGCTTTCCTCCATATTCCTCCAATCTCAGATTTCCTTTTCATATTTACTTAAAGCATCGTAAAGTTAACCTATGCTCGGTATTTCTATAGCTATAGTGATATAATGTATAATGCTAATATTAACACTATTGCTATTTCCTTTGCACGGGCAGTTATCCATCCGTCGCTCTAAGCACTCCCATGTGACTCCACTCCTGAAGTCTCTCCACTGGCTCAAAGTTAGAGAACGCATTGTTTACAAGGCAGCTTCTCTGAAAAGTATATCACCGTTCCGGGCAAAGGTTTTATGTTGCACTTACTGCAAGTGAGACAGCCTTCCTCCATGCAGTCATCTAGTAGGTCCTCTATGTTAATTACTCTAGAGAAAGCACGCATTCCTTCTCACAGTAAGCTCTCCAAGCGCTTCTTTCAGCACACTGCTCCACAGATCTGGAATTCTCTTCCATCAACTTTGGGCCCCACCTCGTCTTCGCCTGATCATCCTCTCCTTCTTATAAACAGTTTCTTGTGCAGTTAAAATCTTTTCTCATTGACCTCTCCTATCTACCCATTGGATAGGAAATGAGACCAACTCGTAAACCCCTATTCCTTTCATTAGCAGTACCCCTCTTTGGACTGATTTCCAGGATTTTGGTTTGCACCGTTTTTGGACCCCACATTCTGCTTATCGGATTGGATTTGGTACTATAGTGTTCAATGTTGTCATGGACGACAGTTTCACTCTAATTGCGTTGTTTTTGTTGTTGTTCCTCGCTGCAGGGTCTGACGCCAGCATAGATAATCATTGTTCCAACATTCGTCGATCAGGAAGTCCCATTTCCGGTAGGACATTCGGATTAATTAAAATTAAAATTGTTGTTATTGAATTGAATCATATTTATTTCACTTCAGGCCACATCACACGCAAGAAATACGTAAGCCAAAGTGAAAAAGGACACAAAGGCCACGAAGGCACTGACATGTGCCCTGAACCACATTACTATCGTTCTCGCTATAATATTAGTAGAAGTGGATGAAGCTGGAACAGGAGATTACTAGAATGATATAGTCTGTGTGAGCAAAGTGGCGGGCAGCTAATGGAGTTCTGTGTGATAGGAGAATACCACTATGACTGAAATATAATTCTATAGGTCGATGGTTTGGAAAGTAATGATGTATAATGCAGAATGCTGGTCTCCAACAGGGAGAACAAGAGCAGAGATTGGATGTGGCGGAGATGAAAATGTTGCGTTTAGTATGTGGCAAAACTAGGAAGGATAGAATTGACACGAATTTGAGAATGAATTTGAGTGTTTATGGAAATGGGGATAGATTGGGTCAGTCGAGATTGATATGGTATGGCAATATAGTGAGAGAGGCAGCGGGGGTTGTAGTGAAGAGAATTTTGGAAGGATGAAACGTTTGTTAAGCTAGAGAGAGGATTGGTTTGATTGATGAAATGACAATTTTCACTTGAGAATGGAAAAAATCAGCAGAAATTGTCTTTATTACAACCTCAAGACGTAGCAGCATTATTTCTGCACAGTAATTGTTCAGCTTTTTACAAATGACAAATTGTTACCACAAATGACGTGTTATGCGGTGATTAAGAGAGGCGAAAATATGCGATTGACTATTGATATTATATGGGACATAGAGGTGTGGAGAAGATCCCTTCTTATCCCGACCCTGGCTAAACTTGGATTCAAGAGAGAAGATGAAGATGATAATGCTGTCGTTTTCCCTAATTGCTGGCCGAGATGATGGTAGCACATGGCTACTCTCTATCTCATGTGACAGTCAATCTCTAAACATTCCAGCACAGCAGTTCATCTCTAAACACCCCAGACAGTTCATCTCTAAACACCCCAGATAGTTCATCTCTAAACACCCCAGACAGTTCATCTCTAAACACCCCCAGAGAGTTCATCTCTAAACATTCCAGGCAGTTCATTTATAGACTTCTCTGGATTCTCATTTACGAACGAAATAGATAAAAAAAACATTGATTCCGAATGTCAGAACTCTCCTAGGATATGACTTGAATCTCTACAACCTGCGCACACCCTCGTGGATGATCTATGTAACCATTGTTTCACAATGATATCATTATGATGCTACTATGATACCACCTTGATCTTTATATGATATCACTATGATATCCCTAAAATATCGCAATTGTATCACCATTATATCACTCTGATATCATTATGACATCACTATAGTGTTATTATGATGTTATCACTATGATATCGCCGTGATATCACTGTGTTTTAATCATGATATCATTATGATATCAAAATAATATCACTATGCTATCTAGTATCACTATGATATCACTACGATACAGCTATGATAGCAAAATAATATCACTATGCTATCGCTATACTACCATAATGATATCACTACGATATCGCTATGATATCGTAGTGATATCACTCAAATATTACTAGTGATATTTTGGCGATTCTGCATTATTATAGGTTTTCTTCTAAATAGAACCTTTTAGATTATGATGTGTGTTACATTACCGTTAAATGAATGATTCAATTTTGATGCAATTATTGAATAAATTAAGTACAAATAATTAACAAAATTTTAAAATAGGATAGTTAATGGCTTGGAGAGATCAATTCATTCATATTTTTACTTTCAATTTATAAATAGATGAAATTCTAATGCGTTCGTTAGGTCTTTAGTTTGTTCCTTCATTGATAGTTGATTATGACGTCCATTTGTTAATTAATTCATTGATTGAATGTTATACCGATTGATCTGACAATTAATTATTTATTTATTTAATTCTTTCTCTTCTTCTGGCAGTCTTTTATTGTTTCGTCCATTTTTCTTCATGCCAGACTCAGTCAAGAAGAGACAAGGATTTTCTCGTCATCGTGTGACTGAGGCGCCAGATGACTGTAAGACGATGGAAGAGGAAACGATGTACGTGGACGGATCAGCAGTGAAACAGAGTTACAGTGTCTGCGCGATTCCAGGTTTACAATGAATGTCTTCTATTAAATTTCTCAACAGCGTAGGAGTAACGTCATGAAGTCTTACATGAGAGATCCTGAGGTGAATTGAACTCTCGTGTGTTCGAATCCCAGACGCGCTGATCTGAGAGTAAAATCTCGGACATTCACTGGACTGGTTATACGGAAAATGGACTAAATTTCCTAACGGTTTACACATGTGGTATTAAAAGTGATAGATATCAACAGAGTTGACCATTTCACTATATTGCGTGTTTACTTTTACAAATAAATACATGAATCGAATGAACCGCATGAGTTATTGCTCGTGTGTATAAAAGGTGGTTTAGAAAATTATCATACATCGAGAAAGCGTACGTATCGTAGGTTTGGCCATTCGTTGGATATCGTGTAAGTAATATAAGACGATTAAAAGTAAGTTAATTAAATGATTAATTTCTATTTTTAGGAAACACTCATATGTAGCGTTAGTCTCACCCACGCAAAACAACTTAATTGACATTTGTCGTCATTTAAGTTACATTTTTGCTTGATTGTGCGCAGAGCAAAGTGTATGCATGTGTGTAGATATTACACAGTTTTAAGTTCTTCTACACTGTGAGTCATAAAAAAACATGTGCGCAGTATTTCGTGCACAACTTTGACAATTGTGAACCGATTTTGAAAGTATTTTCAGAATTATAAAGAAGAAGAAAGGTATTAATCTTAAATCTAGTTTTGCGATACTTCTGGTTTATTTTAGACAATAAGAGACGATTTTACAAACATAGTCTGTTTTTGTTGAAATTGTAAAATGGTGTTTACTAATGAAGATAACGCGCTCATAAAAAAACTTGTACCTCTTCGGTGCACATTGATTGATTGCCGAATTTCCAACAAAAAATGGATGCTGGGAGGGCTAAATTGCTTATTAGAGAAATTACGCCGAAAAGAAGAAAATAAATAAACGTGGACGAGTTGAAGCAACGGCTGGTGGACGTGTGGCAAGACATGCAGCAAGCTGTCATTGAAAACGCTAAAGATGAGCAGCGCAAGCGTCTCCGTGCTTGTGTTCGCGTCAAAGGAGGACATTTTGAGCATATGCTTTGACAGTTGACAGTAGCTGTATTACACTGTTTATTTCGTGTGTTTCATTGTTAGTTCCACTGGATTTGTAAACACTCTGTAGCGATTGAATTACTTAAACTGAGTATTGTCAGTCGCGCATATTTTCAAGCACTGCTTCAACGCAAAAATAATAATTAACATAGTCACTTAATGTTATTTTATAGCAAATGTTTTTCCGATTATGCCTATGCAAAAACTTAAAAAATCGGTTCACTAATACAAAAGTTATGAGCAAGAGACTGTGCACATGTTTTTTTTACTCAGTGTACATTATGATGGTTATAGCAGATTGTATATTAGATATTGCAGAAGGTTAAATGATATGTGTGCATTACTGTGTGTAATAATGGAAATTAGTCAAATGTAAACAATTTCTGCATACATCTGGCTGTAGTTGCTCAGGTTTGCTTCGTAATCTTGTTGTTTTGAATCTGTTGTGATGCTGTTGGAATAGAGATAATGTTACCATTGCGATTGAGAAAGCTGGAATGAAATGTTACTATTTATTATTCCTGTTATTTTTCATAAGATCCGAGAAGAATTGACATCGACAGAGGGTCTTTGTCTGAATGTTCAGATGCACGCGCTGGTGGGGCACCAAGGACCTCTACCGCAGTGGTACAACCTCAGCTCCGCCCACGTCCTGCAGTGGAGAGAAGAACCAGACATGCGATGATGTCATCCACAGGTAGTCTCGATCTCTCTCTCTATCTCTCTCTCTCTACCTCTCTCTCCAGGCATCATACGATGATGTAATCCACATGTAGGCACTATCTCTCTCTCGCTCTCTCTCTCTCTCTCTCTCTCTCTCTCTCTCTCTCTGTTTCATCGATTTCTTGCGTTCTGAACAGAACATAGGGCGGCAACATTCCTCCATTCATTTCTGTCATTAACAATTGTCACGACTTTTTCTCAAGAAATGTTCGGTGTTCTCAAATCTCTCTTGATCTCATGCTGAACCAAGTACTCCTAGGTCTTCCTCATTTCCTTTTTCCTTGGCTTGGCTTCAAATTAATTACAGTATTTGTATATATATGTATATATATATATATCTCTCTTAGTTCACGGCCTACTGGCAGGTCCATGATATATAACGCCTCCGCTCTTCTCTATCTTCCGCCTTCCTTTTGTATATCTATCCTTATGCATTCTCAATATGTGACCCAAGAACCTCAAACTTCTTTCAGAAACTATCTCATCTAAATTGTCATTGTTCAAACCTTTCAAGTACAATTTCATTTTTGATGTTATCGGAATAATGAATATTTAAGATTCATCTAAGACATCTTTTCTGAAAACAGTTTAGTTTGTGCTTTATTTTAGTAGTACTTTTCTAGGGTTCACATGCATACATCAATATATATATATATTGTTATATGCGTGTATGCATACGCATACACGCATATAACAATAATTCTGAAAATTTTCATATATACATAGATGATATCAACATTTCTAGAATAGATAAGACTAAATTTTTGGGAGTGATTCTTGATGAAAAATTATCATGGCAATATCATATTTCTTATACTGCACAAAAATTAGCCAAATCCATTGGATTACTCCATCGGGTTAAAACTAAAGTGCCTAAACATTGTATGTTAAATTTATACTACAGTCTAATATATCCGCATCTAATTTATTGTAATAGTGTTTGGGGGAACGCTTCTAAAACCCTGCTCAACGAATTGATAGTACTCCAAAAAAGAACAATTAGAATAATTCATCATGCAGAGTATCGTAGTCATACGAACAATATATTTAAAGAACTTAAAATTTTAAAATTAAATGATATTCATAAACATTGCTGTTGCGTATTTCTGTATAAACTTATTCATAATGATATGCCCTTATGTTACAACTATTCGTTGCTATTACATAATGTTGTAAATTCTGTTTATAAATTTCGACAAGTTTCGAATTTACTATACCATCGTTCAGAACTTTCTGTCGCGAAAAGTATCTCGCTGTACAAGGCCCTAGATACTGGCTATCCCTTCCATCTAATTTACGATCATCTCGCTCCGTTAACTGTTCCAATATTAATCTTCGTCAGTACTTATTAAATAATTACTAATGATAATGAACTTAAATGTATAATTATGCATACCTATTATCATTAATTTTCTTGACTTTGAATTTCTTTATTTCAATTCTTTAATTTCTACTTTTATTTTTCGTTTTAAGTTCACCATGGTTCACATTTAAATTGTGCTCACTTATTGCATTTACTTGTTTGTTTGCATTGCTTGTGAACTGTACAGGGTTGAACAGGGTTGAATGACCCTTTTTGGTGATCTAAATAAATAAGTAAGATGGGCTGTACAATGGTTTAATGTATTTTTCTGTGGTCCAGATCAATTCTATTACTTTTTGAAATATTTAGCAGTTTTTGAAAGATTCACTTCACATCTGTTTCACTAGATCAATTTAGCGATATTGTACTGCCTAGATACGTGAAAGTTTAACTCTCAAAGTACTTTTTCAAAACACTGGTTAACACTGGCAGCTATTAATTACACCTGAAGCTGTAGTTGCGATGAGTTTTATTTTTTCAGAGCTTATTTAGCTCTCTCAAGTAGTTCAGAATGCCAGGTCCAACGTGAAAGCTTCTGAGTTAGTTTTTTCATTGATTTTCTTCGTTCTTTCTAGTAGTCCATAATGCACAGTTTACGTGTAGAGACGGTACTTCTAATTTTTGGCCCGTATACATATGTATTGAACTGAAAAATTTCTAATCAGTTACGTGGGAATTTCTCTGGTTGCTCTTGTTTCTGTTCCCGTTGCTGAAATGCTTCTGAGAGAGAAAACTGACGTCAACCTACTCGTTTTACGCTTTTCATTATCGGTTTTAGGTCAGGTTTTATCTCTAAATCCTCAAGTCTCTGTAGGTTGCAATTAGACTGTTTGTGATATCCTCTTCGAGTTAATTTAAAAATAAAAGAGGAAACATAATTATGGATTGACTATTTAGCTTAAATATATAAGCATCATATGTTTAGGTAGTCGTAGTGACGACATGGAAAGTAACGATCCACTCGATGGCGCTGGAATTGGAACTGAAACAAGACCTAAACGTCTTCACGACGACGACGATTTCTCTAGAACCTCACCTGACGACATGCAGGAAAACTTCCCTTTCTCTCAAACCACGGGCTCAGCTTCTGCTAACACAATAAGAAAACTGAATGAGATTTTTGATAATGTTAATCCTACAACTTCTTCAAATAATGGTAGCACTGTTTCCTCGTTAAATCCTAACATTACAAGCGACAGCCTGTCCTTGAACCTTACTGAGACTAGTTATGTCACACAAGCTGATAGCCAGGGATCGGGCGGATTTCCAACAGGTATGGTTAATCAGCTATTTGATGAAAGATCGTCCTGTAGTTCTACATGTAGGCAGAGAAAAGAATCCAGATCATTCGTTAGAATGGATGATTTGCGTGACGAAATAGATGATCATTACTCCAATCCTATAGTCAAACAGCTCTGTTTATCCCTGTGTGCTGCCTAGTGGCAGGTATGAGATACACATATCTCCTCAGAGCCATGCGTCACGCTTAGTAGGAGCTTTCTATTGACATGAAATCGATGCAATCAAACAGTTCTATCGAACCTTATCGTAGCCTGAATCTAGTGAAAATATAATTTCTTAGATGGTTTCCCAGTGCCTTCCTCTATTTTTTGCTTAGTCACCTTTTACGACTCGTGAGGCTTATTTGGACTATAATGTAGCGGCCCAGAGACAACTCTGGTAAAATCAAGCCTCAGCTTATCGCATTTATCTATATATTAATCTGTTCTAGCATTATTTATCGATTAAAATATTATTAGTTTGCTTCACAGTTTCAGTTTTGTGTGTTCTGTATGTGTTTTGGTTGTCCAAATGGCGTAACGAAGAGATATAACATTTATCAGCAGTGAATGACTTCTGAGCCGCACTAAGAAAAACAAACTTATTAGATAAAAAAGCAGGTAAGGCTATTGTTAACCTCAGTTTCCTCACTCGAAAGCGATGTCAGTGAATGGCGAGCCCAGGCTTTGAACCCTGCACATAATGATCCGAGGTCGAATATTTTACCGACATCGCCACTGGCTTCAGCCAAACAGATAGTATCAGTTTGCTTATTTTAGGGCTCAATGCATGCTAAAAAGAGCTAGTTTCACTATTGGTTCTCTGTGCTGTGATTTAGATCGCTATATAAACGTTGAATATATACTAGGATTCTATATATTTAGGTCTACATATCTGTGAGCCTAATTTACTGTATACTGTACATGCTTAGATCTAGATTGTATTTATATATGCATAGGCCTCTATATCTTCACAATTTATTTTTTTTAAATTCCAGTCTTCACAATCTAAATAAATAACAATTTTAGAAATATTCTCCAATTCTGATTATTTTCTGGCAAGTTGCTGGTTAATCTTAATACAGTGAGACTAAAAAACTCTTCAAGACTCATGTTTTACTGTTTAGAGTAATATTTACCTATCTATTGTTTGACAGAAATACGTTTTAATCTATATAAAATTGTTAAAGTAATCAGTATTTTAAAACTTATATATAAACAGGATTGTTACTATTTGCCTGGCTCGTTTTGTGTCAGAACATGTAACTGAGAGGAGTAACACAAATGCAGTGCAAGTGGTGGAACAAACGTTGGAATTACGAGAATATCAGAAAGAGCTGATAGAAGATGCAGTGAGTGGAAAGAACTGCCTAATCTGTGCGCCCACCGGAACTGGAAAAACTTGCGTAGCAATTGCCATCTCTCAGGTTGACAAGGACAATAATTATTCTGCTAACACCACTACTGCATGTATATGTTTTAAGTTATCAACATTTATGCATCGCCAGTGGCGATGTCGATAAACTATTCGACCGCGGATCAGTATGTTCGGGGCTCAAATCATGTGATCGTCCGTCAGTGACATCGCTTTCGAGTGAGGAACTGAAGCTAACTTTAGCTTTGCCAGCTTTTTTGTATTAAATTTTATCTCTGTTAGAATTACCATAATATGAAATCTCGTACACAAGCACTGAATGAACTACAGTACTCTTCAGTTGATAGCAACCTTGTTCTAGCTCGCTAAACTGGTAAGTTTTTGTGACAGAGCTTTAGCAAAAATCAATTTTGTCCAAGAGTTAGAGGAACTTCAGCCAAATCCGTCAACAAGACGATTGTTGCAGATATACTAAAACGAGAAAGATTTTTACATAAAATTTCTAAAGGCTATTCTTGTGATTCCTATTTTATCAGAATAAGCAATTAATAGTCTTGTTAAATGAAAATTTGCTACACAGGAGTGTTGTAAGAAAGCTGTAATTTTGCTAATAGTAACTGTTTTTCCTCCAAATTGCCAGGTATGATGTAGTTCTTCCTCTGGAGGAATTGAAGATATTGTGAATATATTTTGTGTTTTGACGAAGTTAAGGAGACTTTTAATGGGTTTATTCTCTCGGCACACTGCACATTGCTGTTCATTGCTCTGTGCATTATTTTGGACCTGCCAGATTAGCGAAGTTCGATAGAAAGATTAATTATTTAATTAAAGAGGTTAATTAATGAAACCCAACGCTTCCGCGTAACAATTTAATTATATTTCATGATATATCCAGCCCTTCCCTTCATACTCTCTTTACTATATCCTCATCTGCCTTTCTCACAATATGTCCATACCATCTCAATCTTATATATACTGTATATATATATTTAATATATCACTGAAGTATTGAAGTCGATTGGTATTTAAATTTTGCGACGACAGCATCACCTGAACGAGGCGACCAACGGAGCTGACGAGCCTAAGATCGCCTTCATTGTTCCCACTGTGGCCCTGGTCGATCAACAACTGACAGCCTTTCGCAAGTTCCTCCAGGGAGATTGGTCCTGTCAGGGACTCAGTGGAGAGACAGAGGAATCGAATCTTCCTCTCAGTGAGATTCTTCTGCGGAATGACGTCATCGTCATGACTCCTCAAATCCTGCTGAACGCCCTTGAGAAACAGGACATAGATTCTTTGGGCGCCTTCACGCTCATGATCTTAGATGAGTGTCATCACACTACGAAGGTTCACCCGTATAACCGAGTGATGGGAGAATTCTATGTGGATAAGTTACTGAATGCTTCAGACGAGATGGTTCAACCTATTCTACCTAAGGTATTTAAAGATGTGTCATTAAGTTGATTTAATTAGCACAGTTTGGTCAGGTAACTTGTAGTAATTTGAACATCGGATCACGAAATGCAGAAGACTCTTGCATAATATCAATATACGGGTAAGTACTAAGTAGGTCTCTCAGTTTTTATTAAGAAAATTATATTAATAAGTTGTAGGATCATTAGTTTGTGATATCTTAGACCCTTATTGGTAATGTTTCAGGTTATCGGACTAACGGCTTCCCCTGGAGTTGGAAAGGCTTCCCGGAAAGAGGAAGCCGTAGCTCACATCCTAAATCTATGCGCCAATCTTGCTGCCTCGTGTCTTACTATTGTACGACGTAACGAGGAAGAGCTGGAGCGATATACAAATAGACCTGACGATCGTGAGTTCATATAACACCAAATGGTTCATTCCTGTAGCTTCTCTTCTCTCTCTCTCTCTCTCTCTCTCTCTTCAGTGCATTGCCAAGTGGCAGGTTTGACTTGCATATTTATACTCAAAGTCTGCTTTCTCGTTCCGTAAGAGCACTCCTTAGATCAATAAGTTAATCCATTCACAAAGTCTATGCCTTGTCCATACCTTATGTAGCCTATAGCTTGAGAAAATTGTGGCTTCTGGGGTGGTTTCCCGTTGCCTTCGTCTGTCCTGTAGCAGAGTACAATATTATTTGTCATATCGTGATGACCAATTCGCAGATCAAATAGGCTGCTGACATTGTAAGTACTATGAATTGTGAGATTCTAAATCGTTTTGCATTTTTGCGAGATGTAAATGTTTAGAAAAGTATGAACAGTTATTATTAATAGCATTTAGATCATAGAGAAGAAACACTTTCAAATAGGCCTTACCTGAAATTTTCTCTAATTGTCTTGTCCGCAGGCCTGTGGAATTTGCCTTTCTTCTCTACGCTGAGGCTTTGTACTTACACGCACAGAGATCATTATACTCGGTGTACATAATGAGTGAACTTTTAGACTAACATCTTAATATAATTTATCTGACTAACGCCTTCCTTCGTATAAATAAAGCATAGGCCTATATAAATGCTCATTCGATTAAGGTAGTTGTTTATAATGCTGTTTGTTTGGAAGAACGTAATGATTTTTATATTGGAGTTCGGCTCATTGAGTAATCGAAGATGACTGAGGCTTTGAATCAGATCAATCTGTCAAGCTTCTCCTCGATTAGGCCAGAAATAGAGAAACTTCAAGTTATACACATATTTGTTCTTTAATTAAGAATAATCTAAGCGACATTTGAGATTCTTGTTGCTAAGAAATCTACCTTTGCGGAGAGTTCCTTTCATTAGAACGTCTAAAGTTAAAACACGCTTAATAGCAAAATGACAAGCTACGACTATCGCCATCTATCTACGTATTGAATCATTTAGTTTTACATTATCAATTAACCAGTTCCATAAATGTACGAGATTTCGATCCATGATCCGTTTATCTGAAAATCGAACCCGCGACAGCTCATGGCACTTCAAAAGGGGTCCTTAACATTTTCACAATGATAATTGACGTTCTACGCATTAAACTATTAGGATATTTGTATCTTCACTAATGCCCAGCATCATACTAGAGGCTAAATGTTGAGTAACATAAGATTATGTTGTGTCCCTCTTTACTTCTTTTACGTGTTTTACGTGTGTGAGGCTGAATTCAGCTTGGAGTGAAATAAATTTTATTCTTTTCTGTTCTATTCTGAAGTTTACACGTATGTAGAAGCAGATTATAAGAAATTGTTATCTCAAACTTGTTAATTCTTTACTAAATCACAACAATTAATTTATACACGTTATCTCTGTTGGTCTTTAAATAACTTGTTAAAATGTTTAGTGTTGAAAGTATAATATGCCTTGCTATTTATCTAGGCTAGATTTTGCACTGATATCAAATATGCAAGATTGCAGTACATACGGAAAGTCATTTTTCTACTGCTATTATAGCAGCAAGATTCACGTAGTATGACTATCGTTTTATGCAACATCATATATTGACTGCAGTATATAAAAGTTTGCATACATTGCACATTAAATTAACAATTACAAAGTAATTGTAGACAAATATTTAATCAAATATATTTTGAACTATTCGTTAATAAATACACTGAAATTATTTTGTCACTGAATTTAGGTACGGTTTTGCTTAATCCTCGACTTAACGACGCCTTCCGTATCGAAGTAACAAAGATGATGAGAACCATAGAAGAGTATATGCTTCAACAAGGTTATAAATCAGTGTTTGTGAAATCCTAGCTTTTCGATGCCACCTACATCACGTTGCAATTGTGTATTTACTGCATATATACCTTCAACTATACATTCTACTATATCAACTCCTCTATATTCCGAGACTAGACCAAAACTCATAAAATTCTACCAACTCTGTAACCATAAATGCTTGGATACTGGTATTGCGCTAAATTTCAAATTGCCTTTTCATTCTTATTAAATTTCCATCAAATTTAATATAAAGAATTTTCGTTTTATCACATTTCGATTAAATACACATTAGCTTTAGTTATTGATTTATTGTTTGATTAACAGATTGTTTCATTGATTGAATATCTATCTGACTAACTGATTGAATGATTGATATATAGGCTATAGGTATATATAGCCTGCATATATATATATATATATATATATATATATATATATATATATATATACATGTAGGCTATATATACCTACATATATATATATAGTGATTTCATGATTGTTTGACTCCCTGCAGACCTAGTTAGTGCCACTGAATGACTCACTGACTCGCTGATAGATTGATTGATTCAATTGTTTGTTGTGCTTTAGTTAAATATTCAAAACTCGCTATTAGACTTTCGAAGTAATTTTTGCTTTTTCAGATCGAAAGGAGGTTGAAAAAGAATTGCCGAATGTTGTAAATATCCTGAGGTCTACACACCGTCATGGCACTGACCCATATCGACAATATTTAGCAAAAATCAAGGACGTAGTGGCGCCAATCGACGATCGTAACTTCAAAAAGGTCATTTTCTCGTGTCAGCGTCATCTTGAGGTTCGACTATAGTGATCTATGTTGTCATGAACGGCAATTGTACTCATAGTTGGCTATTATTTTATTAAATTTCTATTTCTTATTTCTTTAGGTCTAATATATTCATTGATTTCAGTCCACAACAATTTGCTAAAAGCAAATCACTTTTCAACATTTTATCCAATCTCAAGGGCTATGTGCATTTCATTTAGAATCTTTCTTCATGAGATAGATGTGGTATACCGATATGATCTACTATTGTCTGTACAGTGTGCTAGTAGTGTGATGATATGATTCTCTCCCTAACTCTCTCTCTCTCTCTCTCTCTCTCTCTCTCTTGCTCCCTCTCACTCACTCTGTCTATCTATCTATCTGTCTTGTGGTCTGCGAATACTTGCAAGTCCCAAGTATATCTTTTACTCATAATCTGCTTCCACGTTCCGCGATGAGCTAAATTTCCCTTTACGGACATCGATATTTAATCCCTTCACCAAAGGCTTTACGTTACTCGCAATTTTATGTTGCCTATAGCATAGCTTGGGATAAGTCTGACTTCTGAGTAAGGGTGAACATGCATTATATTGAAATGATGAACTATGTTGATATTTAATATCTTATGTTTAAACTGTTAGGCAATTTACTCCATTTTCCGTATAACCAAGGCCTGTTAATGTCCGAGATTTTACTCTCAGATCAGCGTAGCTGGGATTCCGAGGGTAAAATTCATCTCAGGATCTGTCATTTAAAACTTCATGACTTTACCTTTACACTATTAAGACATTCAGTGAACATTTGTTTAGCACATAAAACATCAAGACATTTATTTAAACATTCATTGAGGTGGCTTCCCTCTGTCTTCCCCATTTTTATACTCAGTCATCTCTTACGACATTTGCCAGACTTTTTTGATGTATTTTTCACTAGACCGGATAATACAGAAGGATGTATTGATTCTTCGTTACTGTTCCCCTTTATTGCTAATCTTAGAGACTCGTGTAATTTCTCTTATAAAACTTAAAATAACAATACATGTAGTTAGGTAGGCTATGCTACGTGTTGTTAACAGATCTTCAATATAGCGTTGATCATTAACGAGGACTGTAGGACGGTCGATGGTATGAATTATCTTGACGAACAAATGGAAGACGTTTCCCATGTCAGCGATGCGGATAGGTATCTAAAGACAATATTCTCAAGTAAGTCAAGACATCTTGAAAATTATAATAAATTCAAACGCATCGGTCGCAATAGGATGGCGCTCTATGACGTTGTCTGTCTTTTACTATAATCTTAGCCATTATTAAGCTGTTTCTTAAATATTTAAAACACTTGCATTAAAGTTTTAGAAATGGTAATTAAAGGTCATGTATCAATTAATAAATGTGTATGGTTTAGTGTATCATTGACAATATTATTATACAATACTGTGCTATAACAATCGTGTTTTTAACCCGTTATTCTATATGTACTCGTCAGAGAATGAACAAAGCTTTGGATAACATTTTAATTTCAACCATTATCCAACTCAATAAAATTTAATATACGGTAAGATAATCGACCGCGGATCAATATGTACGGGGTTCAAATCCTGGGCTCGCCCGTCACTGACATCGCTTTCGAGTGAGGAAACTGACTTTAACATTAGCTTTATCTTTCTTTAAACCGCTATAACCGCTGGTGTGTTTCCAAACAGAAAACAGGATGCGTCTAACGTCCATAAGTAAAAGTAGACAGCAAGACAATCCGAAATTGGCCAGCCTTAAGGAAAAAATTCTGCAACAGTATAACGGAGACAGAAATTCTCAAGGAATCGTTTTCTGTAAAACCCGAGAGACTACAACAGCGCTTTTGAACTGGGTGAAAGGTGATGAAGGCATGAAGATGCTTAATCCGGGAATTCTTAAAGGAACTCAAAAATCAGGAGCAGACAGTAAGAATATAATGCTGAGTCTATAATTATCTCACTGTTTAAGATTTTGTAAACGCATTGGTTATTGTACATCTCATTTTGTGCGCATGCCCACAAACATTAGGCCTATATCTATGGAATAGTCAATTGCAATTTTCAGTACGATCTGTAAAAATCATAAATTCAGCATTCAGACGCATTATATAGAAAGGTCCGTAGCCTAGTTCATTGGTGTTAGGCTTTAGAGCTTGTATTCAGTGTTCGATTCTCGATTGAGTCTCTTTAATTTTTTAATGTTTCTAAATATGATAACTTATTTAAGATTAAGAGTGGGGGCGAGGGCTGAGAGTTAGTGTTAGGGGTGAAATATCTCACTTTTAAAATTTGTTGATACTTTTTTTAAAACTTGAACAACGAGCTGCTTTCCTCCGCTGCTCTGAGCCGACATCTTTTGTTTACATGTTTTGGATTAGTCAATATCCAGCGCCTTATGTAATACAGTAGATTCTAGATGCATGTTGTAGTCTCTCTTCAATGCACTGCCAAGTGGCAGGTTCAAGATACATATTCATATCTTGCTCCATGAGAGAACACCTTAGATCAACAAGTTAATCCCTTCACAAGGTCTATGCCTTATCCATACCTTATGTAGCCTATAGTTTGGGAAAATAATGGCTGAGGTGGTTTCCCGTTGCCTTCCTCAGTTAGATGAATTAATCATTTAATCCTGGGGGAAAATATTTCACCGTGAGGTGGGTCCCCTCTTGCCATCCTCAGCTCCTGCTTCAGTCGCCTCTTACGAACATACGGCAGATTGTTTGCGGTTGCCCTATACTGCAGTTGTCAAACCACACCCGAGCACAACACGGGATTATCATTAAGATAATCATCTTTAATTACATTCTTAATCAACAAAACTTAGCGTTAACTGTGGCCAAATATTTGAGATAGTCTACAAGGATGTGACTTTTAATTATAGGGCTATTGCAAATAGATACTCACGGGTTGTATATTTCTTACTAATACTCAGAATTCACAAGATCGAAGTTGGAGGACTGTATTGATCAATTCAGAAAAGGAAATCACAAACTGATGTTTGCAACGACGGTGGCCGAGGAAGGACTAGACATTGGAAAGTGCAATTACGTCATCAGATATGAGTATGCAACTAATTCCATAGGAAGAGCGCAGGCAAGAGGTATGCTATGATTCTGTATTTTCTGTAAAGATAATACAAAGTTAAAACTTAAACATAGGCTATCGCAATTAGCCTTATCAACTACATTTACTGTTGCAGGCCCTACATCTACAAGTTATTATCATTTCACAACACTCCTTTTTGGTAAACCTTCTTACCTTTCTGATCTCCTAATCCAATATCAACATTCTCGTAAGCTTCGTTCTTCCGATACCAAACTGCTCAAAATTCCTAATATTCTCACTTCGTTAGGTAGGCGTTCATTTTCTTTCTCCGCTCCTACTGTTTGGAACTCTCTGCCTCCAGATCTTCGCTCATGTTCTACTACTTCCACTTTCAGTTGTAAGTTGAAAACACATCTCTTCCCACCATAGATTTTTTCATCTTGCCTCACTGTTTCTTTGATCACCGGACCGGTACTGTTTAGGATCTTTATTTCTCTTCAGCGTGCGTTTTTTCAGCTTGGGGTGAATCGATTTGTAGTGATATGTGATGGGGGACGTCCTTGACATCGTCCTTGTATGAGGAAACGGACGTTAAACCTTTATTATTGTTATTATTATTATCATCAATTACTTATTGTGAACTTATATGTGTGAGCCTATATACATGTAAATATATATATATATATATATATATATATATATATATATACTATATATATAGACCCTATATGCACACTGTATATATACACATGTATGTATATACAGTGTGTATATATATACATGTATATATACAGTGTGCATATATATACACGTGTATATTTACAGTGTGTATATATATATACACATGTATATATATATACACACACACTGTTTATATATATACATGTATATATATAGTGTGTATATATACATGTATATATACCGTGTGTATATGTATACACATGTATATATATACAGTGTGTATATATATACACACTGTATATACATGTATATATACAGTGTGTATATACACATGTATATATACAGTGTGTATATACACATGTATATATATACAGTGTGTATATATATACACACTGTATATACATGTATATATACAGTGTGTATATACACATGTATATATACAGTGTGTATATATATACACATGTATATATACAGTGTGTATATATATACACACTGTATATATACATGTATATATATACAGTGTGTATATATATACAGTGTGTATATATATATATATACAGTGTGTATATATACATGTGTATATACACACTGTATATATACATGTGTATATACACACTGTATATATAAATGTATATATATATATATACAGTGTGTATATATATATATACAGTGTGTATATATGCACGTATATATATACACTGTATATATACATGTATATATATACAGTGTGTATATATATATATATATATACATGTGTATACGCACTATCAGACATATCTCCCATATTACCGGCTAAACGTTTATTATTGTGATTTTAAAAAAAGGAATAGGAGAAAGATAGAATGGATAATAGAGTGATAAGGAATAATAATAAGGAATAAGGAATACTATTAAAGGTTGGCTTAGTTGGTTTGGATTTGGCTTCGTTAGTCAGTGGTGTCGGTCAGCGGATCGGCACGCAAGGCTTGGTTGTCAGTTCGACCATTGGTTGTGCTTCGCGTGTTCCTCCTTTGTAACTAAGATAGCACTTGAAAAAAAGAATAAAATAAAAAAATCTCTAAACACTATGTTTTCTTTTAATCTCTACAAATAGTGTCATAAACACTAAATAAAGTCTTTAAACACACACATACAGTAAAATGTCAAAAAGGGAAATACGACAGCGATACTGGTTACCGTTACTTGAATTCGGTTCCGTGCCTCTTCTTCTAGTATCGGAAAGAATTGACTAAACTAAAGAAAATGAACCAACTAACTAACTGGAATAACTGGCTATTACTAGAATGAAATGAACGAATGACCTAAACTAAGTAATGAGATGAACAGAATGAACTACGAATGAAGAATCCCACCTAAGAAAAGAGACCCAATCAATATCCGCCCACTGCCTTATATAGTAGATATCTAATTAGCATCATTACCCAAATTCAAATTTGAATCTGACCGAACCTAATTGAGAGAACTCGCGGAAAGTTACAGAAAGGATTGACGTACAAATCGGAACTGCTTCAAACAGGCTTACGTGGTAAAGTTTACATTGTGTCAAATGGCATAGCCATTTATTACACAATATTATTAGCTTATGGCTCTTTAGCTTATGGCTCTTTATCTTATGATACTAATATTACTTTCAATATTACTGTATGTGTTTTTTTTTCAACAATAGTGTCGCAAAAACTATTAACAATGTTCACATACTAATTCCCATTTGTTATCAACTTATCTTGCATCTTTTGTCTCGGTCTGCCTCTAACTCTTTCCCCTTGCAGTCTTCTTTTATTACATTTTCAGCAGCCTATTTCCCTTTTATTTTATCCTTTCCTACTTTTACTTTTGTATTTCACATCACATTTATTAACTGTCCATCTGTATCTACTATCTCAAGAACCCTTTCATTTGTAAATTAATTACTAATTAATCTTTTCCATCTTTGCCCATAAACTAATTATAAATTAATAATTAATAATTACTAATAGCCAATGAGAGGAATGGAGGAAATAACGAAAACGACAAAAACAAAAATGAAACTATGAATGAAAACTATGTTGTACTTTCGATGTCATTTGCGTAACAGAAAGAACAAAAAGATATCATATCTCATCTGTCTGTCATTCATCTTTCTTCAGACCCGTCAAATCAGACAAATACGGCCATCTTTTGAGAAAGATACGGACAAATACGGCCATCTTTTCAGCCATAATTCATGCTAACTCAATAGTTCATTCTAAACTTCTCTACTTTATCTCATTGCTATATGGATTACCTTATTTTTCTTTCGTGCGCCGGCAACGTCTCCAGAATACTTTTACACGATTTGTCTGACGGTCATAAATGTTTCCGGCTGGAGCCAGTGGCGAAGTCGGTAAGAAACTCGACCGCTTATCAGTATGTTCGGGGTTCAAATCCTGGGCTCGCCCGACACTGACATCGCTTTCGAGTGAGGAAACTGACGTTAACCTTAGCTTTATCTGCTTTTATAGCTTCTTACTTAGTAACCTACTACTCGCCTGCTTCCCGAGGTCCTACGAAATAAGTACAGCATTACCGATATTATCTTATCTTTATTGAAACTTACAAATCTGTTACCTTTCTGAACTCTGAATCCCATATCAACCTTCCTGCAAGCTTAGTTTGTCTGATGTCAAACTGCTCAAAATTTCAAATAATCTCACCTCATCTCTTAGATAGACGCCTATTCTCTTTTTCAACTGCGACTGTTTGGAACTCTCTGCCTCCTGATGCTCATGTTCTACAATTTCTACAATTTCTACTTCCTTTAAGAGGTTGAAAGTATAGCTATTCTAACCAAGGATAAATATCATCTTGCGTCATGGGTTTTTGTTATCACAGGACCGTTACCTTTTAGGATCATTTTTTCTTCTATTGAGCACATTGGCTGGAGCCAGTGACGAAGTCGGTAAGACACCCGATCGCGGATCAGTATGTGCGGGGTTGAAATCCTGGGCTAGCTCGTCACTGACATCGCTTTCGAATGAGGAAGTGACGTTAACCTTAGCTTGTAGCTTTTACATGCTATTTTTTCAAATCGTTTGGGCGAATCAACTTGTAGTCAAATGTATTGGGGGACGTACCTCACACCATCCTTGTACACAGAATAGGACGTTAAACCTTAATTAGTATTATTTTATTATTTTGCGTTTGTTATGCTTGTGTTCATGTAGGTAGAGCACGCAAAGATCAGGCTGAATATATTCTACTCTCAGATCCGTCACGTGGTATCGTCGCTCAAGACGAGTCGAACAAGATTAGAGAATCAATACTAACCAAGGCTCTTATTGAAGTTCACGACATGTCACCTTATGACTTCCAGAATAGAGTTGTAGAGTTTCAAGCACAAGCCAAAAGGGATCGTGAGAGAGCAAAGATGGAAGATGAAATGAGGATGCAACAAAGAGAAGAAAGAAGGAACGATAATGATCATGAGCTGCTTTGCTTCAAGTGCAACGAACACGCCATTCTGAGCTCATTCCTTAGAACCATTGAAGGCACCCACCATGTAGTAGTGAAAAAGGGATTTCTTGATCGTGATAGTGGTCGTGTCAAGCTGGAGCCACATCCTACTCCAAAAAAGATTTCTTTTGGGATGGAGAAGAAACATAAGCTTCTGTGTAAGAACTGTGGATACGACTGGGGAATTACAGCAACTCACAAGGGTGTCCTTTATCCTGTGCTAAAGGTGTGCAGTTTCATTATTGTTGATCCAAATCAGAGAAAGTCTGCCGTAAAGAAGTGGAAAGATGTTTTGTTTCTAATTAAAGAGTTAGATATAAACGATATGCACATTATGAGTGGCTTGGGAACATCAAATGTTGGCAGAGAGGCACCAGTGTCAAACAGCGACAGGTCCATTACAGCTAGTGTTGATTCCAGTGTCAATAGCGAAAACGGTTATTGAGAGATCGACTGTTAGAGTCTTTATCTGAAGCTGCAAACGTCAGTCTGCAGGCTTTATTTAAATACTTCTAGAGAAGACTATAATTATAATCAGTTATTATCCCCTTTTCAATAGTGTACTAATTAGTGCAGTAGTGTAATTATAATAGTGCAATCAAAGTGTGTAATTGTAGCGGTGAAAGGTAGTTTTTATTTAATTTAATTTATTCACGGTGGTATCTTCTTAGAAAATATAGTAATAAAGGTTTAAATAACAACGGTTTTACGTCTGTTTCCTCATCCAGGGATGATGTCAGGGACGTCGCTGAAAATATCCAGGTATCTTTAATCTTCTCTGGTTAATTTCTTCTCGCGGGCCATTTTATCGACGTGCGCCTTTTTAATCAAGCGCATTTAACTATATTCTGTGCAACCAATAACTGCTAGTGTCAGCTTGGTAAAATTGTGTACTCTACAGTATATATTTCCTTTTAATTGTTAATTTTGTAGTTTTTCGCTGTTTTCTGCTTCCAGTGACTATTAGTATTGGCACCCATAAGGCTACAAATGATTGGACCACATGGCATTCAGCCGAGCATTAAGAATAACCTTCTAACACCCCAGGATTTTTTCAATCTTATCAGCACTTAGTCTTCCAAGATGGTCGCCCATCCATGTCATCCAATTGCTAAGCTATATAAATAAAATGAATAGATAATGAGGATAGTATGCTTAAATAATAATATAAAATAAATGGTACTAAATAATATGCTTCTATATTACTATAATATATAGTAGTAAATAGTATCATTAATTAATATTAGAAAATATTAAAGGGTAATGTAAGGCAACAAATCGAAGCCTAAACCCAATGTTATGCTAAGTCATGCCAATGCCGTGCTCTCTCAAACCTCCACTGTAGAATACTCGCACCTTAAAGCACATGTATCATTGCTATTACACACTAAATGATCTCCAGAAATATTAAGTTGTAGCAACTGCTAAACTTTATGTCAGATATGCCGGGCTGGACCAACGCAATTTGGTCTTCAGACAGTGTTCCATTTCACCGGTTCTTATGCAACTAGTAGGGCCTACTCTTATAGGCCTATAGCCTACTAGAATACGTATATCCGGATCACTTTGGTTACTACTCATTTCTTTCATTGCGTCAATGTGTGTTGTTAAATTTTCTTGTGACGCGGTGTTTGATTTCTTGTGACGCTTTCTCTATACACACAAGCTTCTTGTAGGAATAATTGGTATTCGAGATTCAAATATCGACACATACATGTAGCCTACAATCAGAAAGACACATTTTTTACCGGCACATAACTACAAGAGACCAAGCATACATGTAGACTAATAGATAGAGCTACACGTAACGCTACTAATTCAAATTACTTAAAGGAAGTCACCGGCAAAGGTTATCATTTGAAATGTTCATTAGCTCGAGTATATAATGGAATGTGACCTACTTATACGAAAGCTAATTATGTGGATAAAGATCAAATTGCACAACACTATGGCTTCTGCCGAAACCGACGTAAGATACCAATCTACTACAATATATATATATATATATATATATGTATATAAATAGCATATAGGCCTATATATATATATATACTATATATATATATATATATATATATATATATAATATATATATATATATATATATATTCATATATGCATATAAACGTATTAACGTATTAAGATATTTTTAATTTAAAATATAGTCCAATAATTCAGACACATAGCAGCCTCTGTTTAATAAATAAGCAGTGCTTATGGGCTTCTGGTTTCGTTAATATTATTAGCTAATATTAAACGGTTGTAACGTCGAACAACAGGTCGAATCCTAATTCAATGATATGCTGTCATGCTAGCATAGATCGAATTCTCAATACTACACCAACATATATGCCAATGCCGTGCTTTCTCAAACCGCCGGGGCTCCGAACCTTTAGGGTCCGGTGCCTCCTGGATAGAATACTCACCCCAAATAGACACATGTAGCATTGCTATTACACACTAAATGATACTCAGATGTATCAAGTTGTAGCAGCGGCTATACTTTATGTCACATAGGCCAGACAGGACCAACGATATAGGAAATCTAACTGTGTTATCGTTATAGCGGATTTCTTTCCAAGACATCTCCAAATATATCTAACAGTATTAGTTCAGAAACACCGAATCCATGTCGTAGTTACTTCCTTTACGACGTCAGAGATGAAGATTACGCGCTTTCACCTGAATGATGACGTCGGCAACATTTAAACTGGACTTTCGGACCTCTCTAATCGTTAACACTTTAGATCAACAAGTTTAACGTCATAAAAAGGAATCTCAGTTTATGCATGCAATCCCTCTAAATAATGAAATTGTAATGTAGAGCCTCGAAAATTTTACATGAGGACAGAGATATTAAATTTGTTAGTCTTGTTTAAAATCAGTTTCCTTTCAAAAAGGCTTGTTAGTAGCAAGAAAAACATGCATTATAGTAAATTGCTTATCCATGATGATATCATAACTTTAAATAAGACGTACATACATGTTGTGCAGAATAAGTCCATTGTCAGATTAGGCCTACCGGCCTTGTGAAAGTACAAGATTTTACTCCCTGCTGAATAGAAGTATGAAATAAACGAGAGTTCAATTGGATAGACAAATGACCGATATTAACATATCGATGTAGAGGTTTTACATGTATAGGTATTACAATATTAACATATTGTAAATGACCGATATTAACATATCGGTCATTTACAATATGTCACTTGACGC
The DNA here is from genome assembly GCA_905160935.1 of Enchytraeus crypticus. NCBI lineage: Eukaryota > Metazoa > Annelida > Clitellata > Enchytraeida > Enchytraeidae > Enchytraeus > Enchytraeus crypticus. The sequence goes on along the minus strand of CAJHZI010000414.1, from coordinate 840,839 downwards.
TCTACGCGCTATTTTGACATTCTGTTTTCAATTAATCAATAATAATTTAACGTCCGGTTCCTCGCCATAAGGCAATGTCAAGAACGTCGACAGACTGATCTAGCCAATAGGCTGTCAGACCTGAACGACCACTAGCCTATAGGCTATATAGACTATGCAACCCCTAGATCACTGAGCTTCACTTCACACCCAGCGAGAAATATCCCTAATGAATATAATGAATTGGCCTATAACCTACAATTGCACTTATTACACATTGAATACAAGATGTGCAAGAAAAATATACACAAATTTTCTCAACATACATGAGCTCTTCAAATCTATCACTTCATATACAAACGCAATATTGTATGATCATATATCATGCTCGTATGTCTATATGATCAAGATGTTTACGTATATTCAGACGACAACATTCTGTCCAATATTGGACAGAAAAATATTACCGAAGAAGAATTTTGTAGCCTGTTGAAGTGACCGTGCATTGGTAAGACCCATGGCTGTCCGTAATCCAGAATATTGAGCTGTGTCTCGAAGTAGATGAGACGGAACATACATGGAGCCCAAGAGCATCTATGTCGTGTAGAACTCCGTGACCGATGACGATTTTGTCCTATTTTGTAATATAAAATCACATTCTATATATACAAATTCTGAACGAACGCCGCATTCATCCACGCCCTGTGCACTATTGGATAAGATACACGCATCTATTGTGCAGAAATGGGTAGACCGTATTATTATTCAAACAGTTTCGTTCATTCTAGACGAATGGTAAACTCAGATACCTGTTAGGAACTCTTTTGGTTGCTCAGGTACAACATGTATATCAGGTACTACATGTACATGTATATGAAGTACTACATGTATATCAGGTACTACTTGTATATCAGGTACTACTTGTATATCAGGTACTACTTGCATATCAGGTACTACTTATATATAGGTACTACATGTATTTAGGTACTGCATGTATATCAGGTACAATTTATATGTCAGATACTACATGTATATCAGGTACTACATGTATATCAGGTACTACTTGTATATCAAGTACTGCATGCATATCAAGTACTACATGTATATCAGGTACTACATGTATATCAGGCACTGTATGCATATCAGGTACTGTATGCATATCAGGTGCTGCATGTATATTAGGTGCGTTAGTACCTCAATAATTGTTGAAAATGCCTCAGATATCGCCATCAGATTATATACATGTATTTCTATATAAAAGTTAAATTAATATTAATAAAAGTTATGTACTCTAAATAAAAAGGTCAACTCATTCTCTTAGTGCAGAAGTATACCAATTTAAAACTTAATTTTTTGTGACGATATAAATTTATTTAAAAAATTCTTTAACATTCGGTAGTCATTTAGTGTCTGGCTTCGGAAATCTCGGCTCTTCCAGTCTAGTCTAACTAATCAATTTCACCCACAGCCAGAGAAGAAAAGGATAGGTAAATTCCAACTAATTGCTAATTAGGTACGTGTACTTATATGTTCTAATAGAGTACTTACATGGCAACTATAACTATAGCTAAATATAAAGTGCATAAGGACTATAAAAGAGATGTAAAACTTGCTAAACATAAATCTAATAAAACTATCTCAGATAATTTGCAGCGAAGTCTTTTAAATTCCAATAGCAATAAACTTTGGAGATGCTGGCAAGGGTATTTTAAGAGAAATGACACTAATAAGAAAATATGTTGATGGTTTCCAGGATAGCCTTGACATTGCTAATCATATAGCAAACAACTTTAAATCTGCCTGTACGCCTAATTCCGAGATTTATCATAATAAAATGAAAAATTTATACGTTAATCGAAAAGGCATTTACTCAAATTGTGATAACGACTGTTTTGTTGATGTAGAATCAGTGTGTAAAGCTGTAAATTGCTTAGATCTCAATAAAGCGGCAGGTTGTGACGAGTTGACAGTTGAGCATATTATGTTTAGTCATGAATCACTTATTATAATCCTTCGTACCTTTTTTAATATAATGCTTCGTACTGGTGTGGTGCCTGATTCTTTTGGCACTGGAAAGACCACACCCATACCGAAATTTAAAGGTTATAAAAGAGCAGTCTCGTCTGACGATTTCAGAGGAATTACGATCTGTCCAATCTTATCGAAAATTTTTGAACATTGTATTAGAAAATTTATTGACATTTCGACATCAAGGAAACAATTTGGGTTCAAGAAACATGTCGGTTGTGTTAACGCTTTGCATTCGTTGTGGAAAGTCATAAATTATTTCAATGTAAGGAAAAGCACTGTTAACGTTGGAGTAATTGATCTTCGGAAAGCATTTGACAAATGTAATAGTTATGGTATTTTACACATGTTGCAAGCTAAAAGTGTTAACTTTCGAATCATTAACATTCTCGAAAACTGGTTCAATAAGAATGGCACTACTGTTAATTGGTGCGGTTCTGTGTAAGATTATGTTCGTCTACTATCGGGAGTCAAGCAGGGTGGAATTCTCTCACCACTATTGTTTGCGCTTTACGTTGATACTGTTTTAGATCAACTTGAACAATCGAAATATGGATGTTTTATTAACTTCAACTGCTACAGTAGTTTTATGTACGCAGATGATATTATACTGCTCAGCATTTCAGTCACCGATCTGCAATATCTATTTAATGTGTGTAATAGTGTTTTTACTGAATTAGATCTACCTATAAATATATGAAATGCCATTGTATGAGAATCGGTCCAAGGTTTAATGTTCCTTGTAAACCATTGACTATTCAGAATATTAATATTAATTGGGTTGAGAGCATTTGTTATCTTGGTGTATTTATTAATAGAGCAAAGTCGTTTAAATGTCACTGAAATGATAGTAGAGGCAAATTCTACGCTGCTGTTAACACGATACTAGGGAGACTAGGATCAAACGCAGCAATTGATGTCTTGTTGAAATTAATACATTCTCAAGCGGTTCCTTTACTACTTTATGGCATTTCTGCTTTATCTCTGTCAAATACTGACCTGAAAGATTTTTGTAATGCTTACAATAATGTCTACTATAAAAAAAATTGAAATTTTGATAAAGGTATTATATCGTATTGCCAGTGGTAGTGTGGCTTTTGGCCATTTGAATTACTTTATGATTACCACAGATATAACTTCTTAAATAAGTTAATTGTCTCTGGATGCATGGATAGTAAGCTAGATTTAGATAAGTCTGATTATATGGATTATGTTAATATTAAAAATAAATATGCAATTCAGAATGATGATTCTATTGGTAAAATAAGACATAAAGTTTGGACTTGTGTTGAAGGTATATTAACCTACATGTAATTAGTTTATGGAAAGTCGATCGTAAGATAAACGGCGATTTTAGTTTATATTTTTCTACTTGCAGACTCTTTAATGGTGAATCCGTAATTTCTGTTATTCTGTTCGTTAGTTTTTTTGGCTTTTTTTTCATTTCTGTTCTGTGCTTACTGCCATGTACTTTGGTGAATAAAGATCATATATAACAATTTTCAAAAGGTCATAGGTTCGAATTTCTGACTATCCTTGTCTGCCGGCGCCTCTGTATACTTAAAAATGTAGGTTAGTCCTTATAAATTGCAAGAATTATATGTAATTTTATATAGGTTTTTATCAATTTAATGTGAGTTGTATTTTTATAGTTGAATCAATCCCTTACCTTAATAAGCTCTTGAAATCGTCTTCGAACATCTTCATAGGGTATTTGGTATTCTTTCGATGGCACGTGCACTCCAGTCCACTTACTAATTTTCACATTATGATGTGCCTGAATAAAGGCATGCTCAGACGATTCAAGAGTTTCACTGCGTGCATCAAATGTGGTCAGCGCGGCACGAGCTGAAATGAATCAAGAACATATGTTTATAAATAAATACAAATCAGTAGGATGCAGCCACAGTGGAATAAACTTCACTACAAAATGTTGCTCGCGTGTTCAATGCTTGAACTAATGCTACATAAATCGATCAAACACTGCGAAACATAAGATGTGGCAATTGAGCTAAGCAATGGCAAACTCGAGCGAATAACGTTGTTAAGGTCTATGGAATGTTCGTTGCTGAGCTGGAACGCTGACTCGAGTAGATTTTGAAAACGAAAGTTAATTATATCTATTCTATAGCAATTTTTAATTTGTCTTGGGAAAAAAAGCAAGAATGAAAAATACATGTATTAACAGTGCACGTATGTGTACTTAGAGGAAGCGCATGCGCACTAGGATGCAAATTCAGTAAACCGAGTACGAAATAATGAATATTGATCGTGTTTCTCGCTGAATCTAGAGGATAGAAACTAGTGAAGTATCATGTTCGCCTTTTTTGAATTAACACAACTACTTTATAAAATGCAGAAAAGTTTTACCAGTTGCATATATCAGATATTATACATGTAGGGCCTACAGAGGTAAACAGGATTGTTTTCTCAGGAAATGGCGGATCTGCCCAGTAAATGTTAGTCGAAGCTGAAGAAGGTATAGGAGCCCACCTCATCGTAAGCAGAATCCCCAAGAATAGTGGTATATCACAAGGAATATTATAAATTATTTTTAAGATCCACTCGTATGTGAAAATTAAGTGAAAGATGGTAGATAGCGATGAGTGGAGGCGTTATATACCACAGACCTGCCAGTAAGCTGTGCACTAAGAGAGAGATAAATATACATGTTCTTCCAACAATCTATCCCATCTCTTATATGGCTGGAGCCAGTGGCGATGTTGGTAACATTTGCATTTTTTCTACTCATATGTTGGATTTTGCATCAGAGATTTAGATACATTTCCCTGAACTTTGTTCATTGAGCTTTGAACTTTGCAGAAAGATTAAATATACACTCGCATGACACACTGTAAATCAAGTGCCCTGTATTTAGTACTAAAGCATTTCTTTAGAAATCCATATTTCATTTAACATGCAAATTAGGCTTAGATATCCTAATTATTACAACGACGCACAGTTTGATGTCTGCTTAGCGACAGGTTCTACTGCCCGTCTTAATTTATATCAATTAAAACGCTGTTTGACGATCCTGATATGGCCTTTGAGAGAAGAAATAAGCTTTATAGTGTAACCGGTTAGAATTCCCTACCTGCCAGATTATGCCGTGTGAATTCGACATCAATGGCACAGAAGGAATGAGATGTGCCATTGATCTGACTCGAGTTTTGAAGCTGCTCGCGAATGATTTTTTGAAGCTTACGAAGAGGTTCTCCTAACTCTAATGGATTCTTTTTTAAAAGTTCATCGATTATAAACTTGTTCTTCTTCAGTGTTTCCTCATTTATTAGCGCTTCGGTGTTCAGAGTTTTAGATTGATTCTTGGCAGGTTCTTGTTTAGCGCGAAACTTTGTTAGATCACAAGTGCAAACCGGCACACAGTCGTTGCTCAGACCGGATAGGCGTCTCCTACTTGTGCATTTTTTAGTGGATACTTTTTTCCCGGCTATCTGCTTCCCTTTGGTTGATGGGCATGTCTGCATTAAAATGGATATGCTAATCATTTATTACAAATATTTCACCAAAAATTTCTTAACTTGCAACAAATGTTTCTATTCTAATTTTAAACTGTGAACTTCAACGATTTCAACAACGGTCTCCAAAGCAGCTGTTTTGCTTATTACATTTACCGACTAAAGCACTTATTTATAGCATTCAGCTCTATTACAGTAACTCATATATCTAGCATTACGAGTCTCGATCAATTCTGATTGCAATGATTACATTTTATAACTGTAATTAGTGTTTGTGTCTTCTCATCACAAAAACACCCTAAACAGTAGCCTATATTTGCTATGAATTGACCCCGTTCCCGTTCTTGTTACTCGTTCTATTCCTTTTGGTGCGGCATAGTAACAAATTTGATAAATAATTTACAATGATTACAGATTCTTTGCCAATATATCTCGTACTGAGTATGATATAAAGTTTAACTGAAGTTAATAAGTATTAACTTAATTTAGTTCAAGGTTAGTTTATGATATAACAATTAACACTACAGCATTACAGCAATAAATTAGTTCATTAGTATGTATCCTGCAAAGTTTTATCCGGATTCGGTAACCTAATTGATTGCTGAAAAGCGAACTTTCTCTTTCCATCCAAATGTAAAGGTATGTGGAAATACAATTAAGGTTTGCAACGGTAAATAAACATGTGCATGTATGTAAAAGTAAGTAAATAATGATTTAGGCCTAATTATTTGTAATAATTATTTGGGAATAATTATAATTATTTCGGTCATATTATAACCGATGACGGGAAATGTGAGACGGAAATATGCAGTAGGATTTCTCAAACACAAGCGGCCTTTGGTAGTAGAAAAGAACTATTAACAAAAAGTCTAAAGAAAGACACAAAGATAAAGATAGTGAAAACTTTGGTTTGGACCACGCTATTGTATGGATGTGAAACATGGACCTTAAGGAAGGAAGATATTAGGAAACTGGAGGCATTGGAAATGTGGATTTGGAGAAGAATGGAGAGGATTAGCTGGACTCAAAAGGTTACAAATGAGGAAGTCCTGGAGAGAGTTGGCACAGATAGACAGTTGATAAATGTATTAAGAAATAGGAAGAAGAGATGGATAGGACACATTCTAAGGGGGGAAGGTCTATTAAAAGAGGTCATAGAAAGTAGAATGGAAGGAAAAAGAGGCAGGGGCAGGCCGAGATTAGGTATGTTAGATGATTTAAAGACCCACTCATATGTGGAAATGAAGAGGAAGGCGGAAGACAGAGAAGAGTGGAGGCGTTATGTACCATGGACCTGCCAGTAGGCAGTGCATTAAGAAAGAGAGAGATTTGGAATAAATTAATAAAGGTAGCAAAAGAGAATCAGTTGCATACTCACGTTTGTCTCTAGATCCTGTTCTTTACAGATATCATTCTTTTCTCCTTCAGAGAGATGCGTTTCATCATCTTTGTGTTGTTCTCGCATAGATTCTTGAGTTGCAAAACGTCTTCATTGGCAACAACTTCAGCAACCTTTGCTTCTTTCATCTGTCTCATATCCCCATCTCCTTTTCGTTTCTTTCCTTTTCCGGAACTTATTTTCATCGATGTGTAAGCTTCCACGTTCACCAGCTGAGTAACACTCTCATGGTCTGTGCATGTATGTTGATCTTTTATGACCTGTATGTGCACATCATTAAAATAACTATTCAACCAATTTTTATGCAAACACCGCTGTTAGTGAAAGTTTTCACCCATGTTTTCTAAAATGGCATATTTATATATGTATGCTAATATGAACGACCTTATTTAACTTATTTTGGGTTTGCGATTGATTGCCTGTTCAATCGAATTAATTAATAGATTAAATCAAAGTTAACGTAATTCCATCGGTTTATCCTAGTTGAATTTTAATTAAAAGTTGTTAATTTTTTGTTGTTAAATTGTGTAACTTTCTGGGCTGCATTTCGATTAACAAACCAGAATGATTTGAGTTTATGTTTGTTTCTTGTAATGCCCACTCGAAACCGAGGTCTTATCTTGACAAACATTAAGTCATAATTCTTGCTAACTCAATAGTTCATTCTAACCTTTATTACCGTAGGTCATTGCTATATGGATTACCTTCTTTTTCTCACATTCGTCTACAACATTTCCAGAATTCTCTAGCACTCGTTGTCTATGGTCCACAAAGCTTTAAGCCACCTCTAGTTCCCTGCACAGTAATCTTCACTGGCTTCACATATTTCAAAGAAATGAGTATAAAATCTCTGTATGAACTTTCAAAAACACTTATCTTCATGATCCTTCTTACCTTTCTGATCTCCTAATCCTTTAACAACGTTCTGGTAAGATGCGTTGTTCAGATTCCAGCCTACTTGAAATTCCTAATATTCCACAACATTTGATAGACGCTCATTTTCTTTTTCAACTTTTATTGGTTAGAACTCTCTATCTCCTGATCCTCGCTCAAGTTCTGCTATTTCCGCTTTCTGTGGTACATGTAGTTTGAAAACACCTTTCTTCTCATTCTAGATTTAGATATCTTACCTGACTCCTTTGTGTCACCGGATCCGCAGAGTGCGGATAATTTTTTCTATCTTTTCAGTACATTTTATATCATTTGGGTGAATCGATTTGTAGTGACGAGTGATGGGGGACGTCCCTGACATCATTCATGTATGAGGAAATGGACGTTGAGATTTAATATTGTTGTTATTATTATTATTAACATGGTAGACTGCATAATCTCTAAATGAAAATTAAACATTTAAAAGAAATATTAAAATCTGGCTATACACCAGGATTATATGATAGGCATTTCAAAGCTGAATATGCAACCGTGCAGTTTCTACAGATCAAAACATAGCTGAATTTAATTAGAGAATACAAATAATATGAATAAGCTGAATTTAAGCAGAGAATACGAATAAATATTTCGTTACGTAAGTAAACCCAGCTGACTTTCTAGACGGCACCTCACTGCGTTTCGAGAGATACCCTTCCTCGCTGTCGTCTGTTTCATTGTAGACTGGATCTTGTACCAGATCTTCTTGTCTTTTCTTTAGAAGAGACATCATAATGGAGGGCTCATTGGCATCTGAGAGGGTGAAAGTATTTGGCATGCTAAGATCTGACCTTCAGAAGAAATTCTATACCTTAATAAGCGTTATAAAATAAGCAATATGAGTAAGTATGCAGATATAAAATGATCATTTGGCATAATTAACATTCATTTCGAAAAATTACAAAAGCATATTAAATGTTTAAAGACATAATTATTAAAATAAAATAACTGAAAAATAACTTGTTTTAATAAAGGTTTTTGTAAATAATTGTCTTCGACAGTTCCATTTACAAAAACCATACTAGCACCACTTTTAAACATTATAAGCCCTGAACTGAGATAAAATTAGTTTTAAACTTATTGCTTTCCTTATCGAATAAGACCTAGGCCTATTTAAAAACAAAAAAGTTGGATAAAACCTATTAAGTTAGGCAACTCTTGAAAGTTATAAGGTATGGTCGTCTCAGACAGGGAGTCCTTAATTGGTTAACTGTAATTCAGTATCGTCTCTTAAGAAGGATTTAAGTTCAGAAAATCTCTCTAAGCTTTGAATTTGTAATTAGAGTTCTTTTACATGTTCAGTATTTAATTCTTTTAAATGTGCCTTAAGCGGCCATTTGATAATATCTGAAAATATATATGAATCTGTAAGAGATAGTTTTGAATTCATAGAAGTTATTGTCAGATACGCAGAGTAATTTATATGATATTTAACTGCTATCAATTCTAATCTGTTGATGATTGTATTGTAGGTTTGAGGTCTTATAAGAGCCAAGTGCCTTTGGTTTGCTCTGATTTTGTACTTTTGTATTATTGTACTGTTTTCTCAAGCTTAATGCTTCGCATGTTATGTTGTAAAAAGCTGGTAAAGCTAAGATTAACGTCAGTTTCCTCACTCGAAAGCGATGTCAGTAACGGGCGAGCCCTGCATTTGAACCCCGCACATTCTGATCCGTGGTAGAGTACGTTGCACACACACACACACACACACACACACACACACACACACACACACACATATATATATATATATATATATATATATATATATATATATATATATATATATATAGGCCTATATAATAAGAAAATGAAGGATTGCTAAAGAACAGGGGTAAATGAAAGATGGTGTCAGCTAAAGAAGGCTATTAAAACATGTGCAAAAGAAGTAAATGGCTTTCTTAAGGCAAATACGGCTCAAAAAACCTTGAATCATAAATGAGACGCTAGACAAAATGGACGAAAGGAGGAAATGAAAAAGTACTGACACCAGTCATGGCCCAAGGCAATATAGAAGCTTAAACAACGAGCTAATTAGAATTACAGACAAATCAAAGATATATGGTGCAGTGAAAATTGTGATGATTTAGCAGAAAATGATAGAAGAGGGAGGTCAGATCTATTGTACCCGGAAGTCAGGATAATGATAGAATCGATGAGAAAAAGAAAGGAGATGCAAAGAATGTTAGTATAATGGGTAATGATGGGTAGGCCTAATTGAAGTTAGAGCTGGAAGATGTAAAAGAAAGATGGAGAGATTATGACGAGGAACTGTATGATAACTGATAAGGCTGGGAAGCCAGTTCAACAGAATTTTAAAATAGAAGACAAAAATATAGTAGAAAAGGATAAAAGGGGCCCCGATATAATGAAGGAGGAAATTTATTCTGCAATTAACTGCATGAAGAAGTGGAAGGCAGACGGAATGAATGATATTTCAGCAGAATTCTTGAAAATGTTGTAAGGAGAATCACTCAATAAGTTAATTGAGGTATGTATGGAAGTGTTCAATACAGGTATTAGGCCAGACGACTTTATCAAGTTAGTGATGATCCCAATTCTCAAAGAAGCCAATGCTGTGGAGTGTTCGGATTACAGAACAATCAGTTTAATACCTCATGCATCGAATATCTTACTAACACGTAAGATCTTCGATAGCGTGTCCAAACCAAGGTTTTCACTATCTTTATCTTTGTGTCCTTCTTTAGACTTTTTGTTAAAAGTTCTCTCCTATTACAGAAGGCCAATTTTGCTTGTACTATCCGACTGCATATTTCAGTCTCACATTTCCCGTCATCGGTAATAGTATGTCCAAATATTTGAAACTCCTTACCTGTTACAATTTCGTACCATTTATTCTGACATTAACTTAACATTTATTATGGGACACTCCATCACTTTGGTCTTTTTGATATTAATCTTTATGACATAGCCTATCTCAATGCCGTATCGTTCAGCCTATCCATTATCTTCTGCAGTCCAATCTCGCTGCCCGCTACCATTCCTTGGTCATCTGCAAATCGTACATCTTGTAACAAATTCCCTCCTACTTTTATTCCTTCTTCCAAGTCTTCCATGGCTTCCTCCATCATTGCCTCAGCGTAAATGTTAAACAGCAGCGGCGAAATGCTACAACCTTGTCTTACTCCACGTCCTATTTCACCTTCTTCTGAGTATTCTTGTTGGATTTTGATTACTGCTCTTTGATTCATGTACAAGTTCAAAATTAGTCTTCTATCACTCTAGTCAATTCCTATTCTTTTTAAGATATTCATCATCGTTATCCAATCAATCCTGTCAAAGGCCTTCTCGAAGTCTACAAAGCATACAAAAACGTCATTTCCATCTTAAAAGCTTCTTTCGCAAAGAACCCGCATTCTCCCTATTGCTTCTCTTGTTCCGCATCCTTTCCTAATACCAAATTGTACCTGGTATATATATATATATATATATATATATATATATATATATTCATGTGTAAGTTTATATAAGTGTGTAGGGCTAATAACGGGGGCGAATTTAGAAATCTTCAACGATAAGAGTCTATTAAAGATACAGTCAATAAAGTATTGAGAGGGGTAAAGAGGTAGATGATGATGGGGTTGTTGCCTTGATTGGTAACTAATAGCTTATGCGACTTAGGTAATAGTGCGGGATGGTTTATTTGCAAAAGTTCGTAGGTTGATTAAATCAAATAGTTTTATTTCAGACTGGTTCGTAACAAAACTGTAATAATAAATCAAGCCAAGTTATACAAAGTATCAGGAATAGAGTAGAATAGACTACTTAATTAAAAGAGATAAAGAGACTTAGCTAAAAAAATAAAATCATCTAACTAACATTGGCTATATAGACTATGATTCAACATGCTGGAAAGAACGATTAGATAATCGTTCTTTCCAGCATGTTGCACCGGAGATCTGAAAATCTCTTCCATCCAATCTTCGGAAGTCTTCGTTTGAATCACATCGGAATTTGCTTTCCTATGAACAGTTCCATAGGCAGTTGAAGACCTATCTTTTCCATATCTCTTTCCCATCCAGTGTCAACAACAACAACGTAATTAGAATGCTACTGTCGTCCATGGCAGCATTGAACACTATGGTACCAAATCCAATCCGATGAGCAGAGTGTGAGGTTCAAATCGGTGCAAACCAAAATCCGGGAAATCAGTTCAAAGAGCGTTCTAATAGAATGGAGGTTTACGTGTTGGTCTCTCAATTCCTGTGCAATGGGTGGAAAGGAGAGATTCATGAATTACGACCCGAGCATAAAGATCCTTTTTATTTGGACAGCTTTTATGGATTTTGGAATTTGCACTGTTTTTGGACCTTCTGTTTGCTCGCCGGATTGATTTTGTCTCAATAGTGCTCGATGTTGTCATTGATGACTGTAGCACTCTAATTTTTGTTATATTATGTGTCTGCAGAAATACTTTGTGACACATCAGCAAATAGGCCTAACTGTAGAATTGTGGTGAAGTCAAATTAAAACAATATTCTGAGTTAACTATATATAAACTAGGCCTACTGAAGTCATTTGCAAGACTTGTTGTCCAGAATGGGAGTAAAATTGCTCCCCAAGGGTGTTAAATCACTACCAAGCCACCTGATTGGCTAAGTTTTGTACCATTGACTCTAATCGGTGAGGGTTTTAAAATTTGCTAACGGGGGCCCTGTCAATGTAAATTTACAACAAGCACTATCAGCATACTAAATTTATTTGACCATTACTGTTTGGAATGTCATCTCTAAAAAGTCTTACATTTGTTTCCTTTCAGTACTTAATTCGCATATCTTTCAATCTCAACTTAATCAAGTCTTTGTTGAACCTTAACAGTAAAAATATTGCACTGAATAGTTTGTTTTTGATATTTTAAATATTACTATCTAATTATTACCCATTTGTTAATTATGGGCCTACTATTTATAATTATTACCCTTAATGGTTAAGCATATGTTGGGCCTATTAAAGGTGATAGATATAGTCATGGATGATCAATTCACTATAATTTGTACTAAATATTACCGATTTATTGTGGAAGCAAAGATCCTAGGTCTCTGATAAGTCGAGAAAGTTCAACAATTTTATGTTTTGCTTTATTTGTGTCGAACAGTATACAGGTAGAATTAGAGAAGGTAGAGCAGCTTTGATTGGGTATCTCTTGAACAGTACTTGCATATAGTACTCAAGTAGGTAATCGATGTAAGTACTCGAATAGCTTCATGCTACATGGGTACTAGCGTTAAGTACTCAAATAGCTTTATGCTATAGGGTACTGCGTGTACTGAGTACAAAGATTTAGAACAATGACTACTCATTGGGATCAATGTTGAGAGTGGCAGTGAACTGATGCCAAGCCTGCATGCGTTTCCCCATACACTGAAGACTTAACTTACATTTTCCCACCATAGACATAATCAATCTACCTTGACCATTTTTTGCTCACCGACCGGCTTTCGTTTAGGACCTTACTTCTCCTCAGCACATTTCTTTCGCAGATTGGTCTGGGTGAATTGATCTGTAGTGATGTGCGCTGTTGGGGGCGTCCCTGACATCATCCCAGGATGAGGAAACGGACGTTAAACCTTTATTATTATTTTTTTTAATGCCCTGGGCTGTAAAGGGCCCTGGGCTAAAAATAAGATAAAAGAGACTTTATTTAATTAAAAGTTTTTTAAAAAGCGATTAAAGTAATTCCTCTGCACTCTGGGAAGCCGCTTTAGCCAAAGTGCCACTGAAGCAGACTGCATTAAATCGCTGGAGAGCAATAGACAGTCGCTGCCACAGAAAAGATTTTTCGCGCTTATCACCAGTAATGGCGCTGGTCCTCCTGCCTATTTCGTCAATAAAGTCTGATGCGAGAGAGTTGATGGGCCCCAGGGTCTCAAAGGCAATGGACATGAAGATATAGTTGCCAGAGATTTCGGCATACTTCAGAGTTTTCCTATTAGCCGAGGCCTCTGCTGCAGCACCAGCAGCAGCGCAAGAAAGGCCGAGATTGCTTATTGAAAAAGTGTCCGTAACAGTGACGTCCCAGCTAACACACTTCCCCTCTGCCCATGGATTTGAGAGACACCGTCTGGACGTTTACCATCAGTGCGGATCAGTCCCAGGGGCTCTTTAATGGCTGGGATATTCGCTCGACTCAGGGCGCGCCAGATCAAGTCGTTTATGAACTGATGTCTGCTGATTCTGCCGGCACTACGCTTGCACGACAGGCCGTGAATGCCTAACGCATTGACTGAGACACCACAAAAGCAGTTGTGTGGCTCACATAAGGTAGTGCCCAGACGAAGACCGGCCGCGACTCTGACTGCTTCGTCGTCCAGACGGAGGCCGCATGATGAGATTGGTAAAGCCTTGATCCAGTCTCCACTATGGGGGGCCGACACTGCAGCCGCGCCTTTTCTTGTGGCAAAAGTGGCTTCGCAAGGAGTTCCGTGTGCAAAGCAGTAGTGACCTTTGAGTCCCAAGCCTTCATGCTATTAGCCATCATACCGATTGGAGGTTCGGATGTGGACAGAGCAGTCCAAATGCCCTGAATCCTGGATATCTCCAAGTCGGGAATTTGAAAGAATCCGGAAAGGATTGAATCCTGTAGAACGCCAGTCCCCGCGGCTGAAGCCAAAAAGGCAGAAGGTGCCAGCGACGAGACAGAGCGTATACCCAATCCTCCGTAGCATATTGGCAGGCTAGCCTGAATCCATTGAGCTTCGTTAACATTAATATTAACGATGCTACTGAGCGACTTTCGCATGATGGAATCATAATTCTGCAATGCTGGATGACCCGCACATGGAGAGGCACGCAATAAGTATATGAGTTTTGAAGAACCTACACAGCTCCGCAATATCGTTAGAGCGTCGTGTGCGGAGATGAGCTTCAACCGGCTCGCGGCTCTCTCTAGTTTAGAGCACTGAGTATTGAGAGCCAAATCCATAGCTTGACCCGTCTGCAATGGAGCTCCAAGTAGACTGGCTTCGACAGGCTTTACACGAATGAATGTATTGATGGCCGGAAAGTTACTGTCGGATCGAGTGGTAATGAGCTCACATTTATTTATATTCAGGCTTAGCCCCAAAGCCTTTCCCGCAACCATCAGCCTTAAGATATCATCCGCCACGGTAGACTCAACCCCGCCCACAGTTATGTCGTCTAAGTAACCTATTTTCAGAGAAGAAGATAGCGACTGGAGCAACGGGTGTATTGTCAAACTGAACAGGAGAGGGCCCAAAGGGTCACCCTGTTGTACCCCCTCGCTAGACATGAACACCCGTTGACCGAAACGTAGAACACTTGGATCTTCATAGGACAGACGGCAGAAAGGCCCCAGCTCAGGTAGTGAAGAGTCTACAGCTTCTAGCGTGGGAACCCTTTTCAGGGAGTTGAAAGCGTTGCGAAAGTCCAGTTTAGCCACTACCCAATCGTCTAGCATGCTGCTAATGAATCGTCGGGTGGCATGCACGGCGGCTTCACAACCTCCTTTGACACCCACGCCTACCTGGATAGGTTGAAGAAAGTTTGAGAGCCTGTCTAGGGCGAAGGAATTAGCACATTTGGCAGCGATCCTGCGCCAAGAGTAGCCCACAGCAATCGGTCTAAGCCCGCCGGTCTTTTTCTTCAGAGCAATCAGGTTGGCTCCAAAAAGAAACGGCTTGACTTCCTGATGACATTTAACGAGCAAAAGGAGATTTACAAAACCGGTAATGGCTGTTAGAGTCTCCCTGCCCATTATGGGGCACGTCACCAGCTGCAGGATGTGCTGTGGCCTCAGACCATCCGGGCCCCCAGAAGAACCGGCGGGGAAACTTTTCACGGCTTTCATTACCTCCGCTTCAGTGACTTGGAGCGTATTCGCTTGGGGAGAGGCTGAGCTAAGAAGGCTTCGGGGTGTACTGTCCGCTGATGGATGTTTCAGACTCAGCTCTCTGTATGTTTCATCATTATTCGGGGCCAGCGACTCTTCTGAGCACAGGATTCGCACGGCTGCTCTTAAATATTATTATTATTATTAAATATTAAACTTTTTTATATGATGATTATTTAATAGAAAAATAATTATAGAGACTACGTCATTCGAATAAATAAAGATTAAGATTTTTAAACTCTCTTCTTATTTAGCCTCTCATACTCTTATATACCGTAGCTTTTTACATAGGCTATAATAATGCGCTTGTATACCTCCACATTATAGTGAAATGATCAACCATCTTGATATCTATCACGTTCAATACTACATGTTTGAAAATTAGCCGTTAGGAAATTTAGTCCTTTTTCAGTGCAACCAGTCCTGTGAATGTCCGAGATTTTACTCTCGAATAAGCGCGACCAAGCACAGAACCCACGAGAGTTTAATTCACCTCAGGATCGATCATTTAACACTCCACGACGTTCTCTACACCTCTAACCACTACGCTTTTGAGACATAACATTCTGGTTGTCAAATGCTAACAATAAATTTCATATACTAATAATAATAATAATGAGGTGATTCGAGTAACCGTTAGTTCCCGTTTAGGGGCGAAAACTTGCGAGCCTCATATGTGCCCCTGCGGTCATGAAGTCGACGCTTTTCCTGCAAACGAAGCTCAGGTAGAATGTCTCGCCATCACAATTTAAATGACTTAATATGACGAGCACTTTCAAGAGCAGGCATCCCTTCCTCTAAGGAACCAAGTGGGTTGTCCAGATCAGACGGCAAGCGTCCGGACGGCATGACTTTAGTGCCCTGGTGCAACGGTAAATGTGCCGTATGGGACGTCACGGTCATTGACACTATGGCAAACTCCTACCTGAATACGACTTCAGTCACAGCCGGTGGAGCTGCTGTTCATGCCGCCTAGGAAGTTGGATAAATACCGTGATCTGTCCTTAGGATATGAAGTTGTTCCGGTGGCCATTGAAACCATGGGCCCGATGAATCCCGAAGGAGCTGACTTTATTAATGGCATAGGCAGACTTATTGCAGAGCAAACCGGCGATAAGCGAGAGACTTCCTTTCTTTGGCTAAGGCTTTCCATGACTTTGCAAAGATTTAATGCAGTCTTCTTCAATAATTCTATTAAGCCGATTGATGACCTCGAGTAGCCGGGCGGCGATTCAGCACGTATTGCTTGAATCGTTTTTATCAAACCCCAGGTTCTTTACACCGGGGTAAAAAAAATAATAATAATATTAATAATGAAGGTTCAACGTCCGTTTCCTCGTCCAGGGATGATGTCAGGGACGTCCCAACAGCACACATCACTACAGATCAATTCACCCAGACCAATCTGCGAAAGAAATGTGCTGAGGAGAAGTAAGGTCCTAAACGAAAGCCAGTCCGGTGATCAAAAAATGGTCAAGGTAGATTGTTTATGTCTATGGTGGGAAAAAGTAACTTTTAAACTTGCTAGAGAATGTTGAAAGAGAAAAACAAGAGCGAAGATTAGCAGGTAAAGAGTTCCAGATTGTGGGTGCTGCGTAAGAAATGAACGTCTGCCCAATGACGTGAGAATATTTGGAACTGAGAGAAGATTGGCATCGGTGGAGCGAAGTGTACGTGAGGGACGAGAGGGAAGAAGAATTTCAGATAAGTAAGAAGGCTTGCCAAATCGCAGAGTTTTGAAAGTTAATAGAGCTATTTGATATTTTATGCGTTGATTAGCAGGGAGCCAGTGAAGACTGCGAAGTAGAGAAAGAGAGCGATATTGAAGTCAAGAGGACTTACAAACAACACGTGCAAGAGAATTTTGGACGTGCTGCAAACGATTGAGAGAAGAAGTAGGCAACCCATGTAATAATGAATTACAGTAGTCGAGCTTTGAATGAACTATAGAATTAGCAAGGATAGTGGCTGAATTTCTAGTAAGGGATGGAGTTATTTGCCGAATCTGACGAATCTGAAAGAAAGAAGTGCGACAAACAGAAGAGATTTGGGATTTAAAGTCAAGGTTTTCATCAAATATGACTCCAAGGTTTTTGGCAGATCGACAAGGTGAAAGAGCAAGATTCTGAAAATTAACGGAGTTATTGGTAATTTTACTTCTTTGCAAAGGAGTGCCAATTAAAAGGTATTCAGTTTTGGAAGGATTAACAGCAAGACGGTTAGCACAAAACCAGGAATAAACCTTGTCAAGAATGGTGAGAGATGAGCCAGTTTTTGATCAGAATCATGATTAGAAAAGGAAATATATAGTTGTGTGTCGTCTGCATAAAAATGAAAATTTATGGAGAACCGAGCAAGCAGGTAGCTAAGAGGTGTGATATATATATAAGAGAAGAGCAATGGACCTAACACTGAACCTTGAGGAACACCGCGTAGGAGGGGTAGTTCAGAAGAGCGATTTTGACCAATAACAACAGATTGTGTGCGACATGAGAGATATGATGTGAGAAGGGAAACGGCAGAATCAGATATGCCAAAACAAGATTTAAGCCTATTTATTAGGATGCCATGGTCAATTGTATCAAAGGCAGCAGAGAGATCTAGAAGAACCAAGGCAGAAACCTGTTTACTATTCATGACCAAGCTAAGATCATTATGTCTACGAAGAAGAGCGGTTTCAGTAGAATGGAGTTTTCTATAGGCAGATTGATAATGAGAGAGAGAAGGGAAAGAATCAAGATGAGTGCCTAAACGGGTATAAATTACCTTTTCAAGAAGTTTAGAGATGAAGTTAAGATTGGAAATAGGACGGTAACTGGAAAGATCATCTTTTGGTAGACAGAGAACCATGATCCTTTATTTGTAACTGAATCAAAATATCCAAAAGTGCATACAACTAGACAGATTACAAATAAAACGGCCGTCAGAAAGAGCACAATTGAGCTCTATCTAGCTGACTACCGGAAACACAAAACCATAGCAACATAGCAACATAAGATCTTAGAAAAAATTGGAGATAATAAACTTATATAATAGAAATAGCATTGAATTGTAAAGAGCAGAACATTACGGATTAATTAAATCAGAAACTAAAGATTAATAGAGCTAAAAGTAGAGAAGGCATTTTTTAGCAAAGGAGATACAACTTCTTTTTTGAAGGAGGTCGGGAAGATACCATCTGAGAGTGAGAGGTTGATTAAGTAAATAATAGGAGCAACTAAATCATCAATACAGGATTTCAGTAATCGTGTAGGAATAACATCAAGGTAGCAAGATGAGTCGGTAGAGCGAAGAATAAAATTGCGTATTTCTTCCGGTTTAGCTGGTTCGAAACTAGAAAGTAGTGGTGGTTCAAGCATATTTACAGAAATGGAGTTGTCGGTGTCAATGGAGTTGGAGGGTATAGAACTAAAGATTTTGGCTATTTTGTCATTGAAAAAGTTGAGAAAAGAGGTAGAAAGAGATGATGGTGAGGTGGTAGAAGGGAGTGACTTGGGAATGTTGCGATCAAGCAGAGAGACAAGTGCTCCCCATAATTTATTGACATAAGTAATTAATATAGACCTATATATATATATATATATATATATATATATATATATATATATATATATATATATATTGTAATGAAAACGCCTTGTTCACAATTTATATATTAAGAAATATATTATGGATCGAAAACAGATAGTATACAGCAGTTATTTATAAATAATAGGTGACGTCGGGTTTACCAAAGATTTATAATAAATGATATAAGCCGAGGTTTTAGGCATAGCTAGAATATTACGCGGGGTATTTCCAAAGTGACGCAGTTGCGTCGTAAATTAGCTAAGCGAAGAAGCGCTGTGATTCGATAGAAGCGTTTGACATCGATCGACAGCGGTGTATATAAGGAGAAGCTAGATACATTACAAGCAAGTTGGGGCCGGGGGCCTACTTGGTTCGTCTGAGTAGGTTCCCAGGAGGGCGTCTCCGATGGGTGTATACGGTGTACAACGTGTAGTTCTCATAAAGGATCGAGTCTCAATGATCCTTCCTCTTACTGACTCCCTACGGGATAGGTAAGGGGGCCTCTCAGGTGGCTAGCTTCCCAAGCCGCGAAGGCTAATTGGAGGCGAGAGAGTTCGGTGTCCCCCTGGGTAGGCCCAGGTAAGAGGCTAGTAGTCCACGGCGATACCCGGGTCGAGTTCGTCTCTGCGGGTATTTGCTAAGCGCCTGGGTCGAGTGTGTCTCTGCAGGCGGGAAGCTAGCGACGGCATTACCTGGACGTAGTTCGTCTCTGCAGGCGGGGTCTAGCGACGGCATTGCCTGAACGGAGTTCGTCTCTGCAGGTATTTGCTAAGCGCCTGGATGGAGTTCGTCACTGCAGGTGGGAGCAGGATTACTAATGACCAGTTGACTATCCACGAATTTCATAGTGACTACAGGAAAGACAATGTACCACCTTCAGCAACGATGGACGAGAGAAGGAACTACG
This sequence comes from Enchytraeus crypticus, assembly GCA_905160935.1. NCBI lineage: Eukaryota > Metazoa > Annelida > Clitellata > Enchytraeida > Enchytraeidae > Enchytraeus > Enchytraeus crypticus. The sequence continues at coordinate 820,683 of CAJHZI010000414.1, read as the reverse complement.
TCCAGTATTAAAAGGATGCAGAAGCGGGATTACCAACGACCAGTAGACTATCCACGGATTTCACCGCACTAAACGAAAGGCCATTCACACCGCTCCAGCAACGGCGAGAGAAGAAACTACGGGAAGACCAATATTAAAAGGATAGGGAAGAATGTCTTAAAAAGTATAGGGAAGTTTTAATGAAATAAAAAAGAATAAAGTTCGTCGCAGTTAAACAACCAATCATAAAATTATCTACTACAACCAGTTTGAAGACTAATAAGCATGGCGCAAACTCAACAGTGATTGCCTAAAATATAGCAGACGAGGAGTTCACTTCTACTCCCGGTTCGGGTCACCATATCACTTTGCCCTGAAAACCACTACATTACGGAAGAGAATCTACGAAAGAAGCAAGGGAGTCGGCCCTCGAATTAACAGATAGAAGTCGAACCAAGATAGGCCATTCGAGATGCAGCATCCCTCGGTTCCTCCTGACAAGCGGTACCTGTAATAGACCATGTTACGTTGTAGCTGCTATTTCGAATCGCTACCGGCCATCCATGCATCCTACACATCATCGTGACGACGTCGAGTGAATCCCCACTCCCGATTCGGGCCGGGCCGTCAAACCCGACGTCCCGGATTCCCAGGACCCAACAAATGAGGGTGAGAGAAAAACGATCCCCTCGCTGTAACACGGGAGGCTTCGCCGGCCGCGCGTACTCTCTCACAACCCCGTTCGTTACAAATGGTGTCAGAAATGGGATTTCGCGTAAGAAAATCTCGTCCCTCGCTGTAACACGGGAGGCCTCGCCGGCCGCGCATGCTCACAGTCTGAAGAAACGCCGTTCATTACATATATATATATATATATATATATATATATATATATATATATATATATATATATATATCATAGAATAAAGATCGAAAAACTTATTTTAAAGATCAATATATATATATATATATATATATATATATATATATATATATATATATATATATTATATATAAATAAATAAAAATATATATATATATATTATATATATATATATTATATATAAATAAATAAATATATATATATATATTATATATATATACATGTATATATATATACAGTATATATATATATATATATATATATATATATATATATATATATATATATATATATATATATATAGGCCTGTGCGTGTGTGTTTGAATGTGTGTAGGCTATAGCGCAGAGCTAAATTTCTGTAACTGAATTAATTTGCTAAAGCAAGTTTGATAATGTCATGATATCAAGAGGCTGTATGAGTGCATTTGCTCCTACCTACCAATTTGACATTTAGGATGTTAAAATTATGCGTGTGTCATTTAGAGCCGTGGTATATACGCCTATAGACCTATTACCATAATATGAATGTTTAATTGTTACATCTTCATTGCCTAACTTTAAGCAGATATATAGCCTATATTAGTTAGGCCTACATGCAATATATAGCCTATACTAGTTAGGCCTACAAGCAATATACCAAGAACCTGAAGTTTAGGCCTACTAATTAATTATTCTCTCTCTCTCTCTCTAAAGTTCTATCAAGTCGCAGGTTCAAAATATTCAAACTACAACACTGTGTCAATTTAATATATTTTTGTTAACACATTTATTAACGACATATTTTAATATCTGCATGAGACTAGGAATGCAAAGCTTCATTACCGCTTTTAACCTGATTTTCCCAAACTCTATTAAGCTACTGACAGGACACAGCATATATATTAATTATTACTGCTTCACAGGAATTAAGATCATTTTAGATTTTTGACTTGCGCTGTTTCGATCTCGTTTTTTCTTATGGTCTCTGCACACTCAGTCGTCATCGTGTGGTGCTTCGGCGCCCGCCTGTTTTTGTAGATTCTGCAAGAGACGTCCCTGGAATTGCCTTATGGCGAAGAACCGGATGCTAAATTCTTATATTCATTGATTGACTCGGGTAAGAACAATGCAACATTGAGTTCTAGAGATATAATAAACAACATCGTTAGGAAGTTTGAAAAATTACTATTGGAATCATCCATTTGTCCGCTTATAATAAGCCTTCGGCCAGTGATACTGATGTCGGTATCTTACAGCAGAGCAACAAAGTTTATAGTATTTTTTCATAATTATAATAGAATAAAATGATATATAGTTTGTTCAAAACGTGTTTTACACAATTGCATATTACGCTATTATAATCAAACAATTGGATTGTATTTTAATCATATAATTCAATAGACACAACCTTTTAAAACTAGTCATATGACATAGCTTATATATTAATACTGCACGAGAGGAATTAAGATCAAAAGATACATTGCATTTTATGCATGAACCTAAATTGTTCAAATTTTAAAAAAGTATCAAATTATCAAGTGTGAGAGTACAATAGAATATATCAAGAGCTCAGCGTTCAGTTTATCTTTGACAACGAATCGAGCGCCGTAACTCACAGCAAAGCTCCACGAAGCCCACCGCATTGACCACCTCACTGACCACAGCATTGACCACCGCAATGACCACCGCATAGACCTTCGCATTGACCACCGCATTGACCACCTCATTGACCATCGCATTGACCAATGGCAGGCAATCAATAAATATATCAGCTGATATAGATGTATCTGGCATGAGGGTATATGTTATTGCATTGAATATTATTACTGCATGAGAGGAATTACGACCTGCAGATTAATTGTGTTTTTGCATAGACCGAAATAGTTTAGTTCTAAATTGTTTCATATGCATTGATAGACAGTGTTTAGTTGATTAGCCTTGTAGAATAAAATGACAAAAATGTTCACGGGGGAACTATTAGACCATCAGAGTGCTAGGAGTGCCACTCTGCTCTTGTTCTTATTCTCTATCTCTCTAAGTGAAGCATCACACAGTGTTGTTGCTGCTAGACCACGAGTAAAACTTCTAGAATTCTCTTGTGTCCGTCTAAGCGAGTCCTCAAGCTGTCTTCTGCCCTGTCTCTCCAGCATTGTCTGCAAAATAAATCAGGCACAAAGCAATAAAATATTCATTTCTTTATTCGTCAAAAACAGACAGGATCAAGATACATCACACATAGATATATACACACACACATAAACATACTACTAGAACAATCAAAATGCATTATAAGAAACTTATATAGAGTTCCTACTAATTTCAGCACTAGCATTAAAAGCTTCAGAAATTAAATACCCGCTTCTACAATAAGACACTCTAGTGTCCAGAACCATCGAACGATTTATAGGCAATATAAAATAATCACACAGTTTATCTAGTTCTCTCAGTACATGTCTAGTCACAAAGTGCTTTAAGATTATATTTCTACTGACTCCATTTAGGCTGTTTCTAAAATACCATGAAGATTTTTACGCCTGGTTTCTTGCTCGAAGACGACACCGGGGACTACTCATAAAGAAACAAATCGATTTTTAGTCAGATGTCGCGCTCATATTTGAGCATTGCGTACATAAAAAAGTTTATCTAATCACAGACTCAACCATTAGCAGACGTTAATTAACCTTAGTTTCTACATATATGAATTTTAACAGAGTGTCTATAGATTATAATTATTTACACTTGTAAGATTTTACGAACTACAAGGAACTTCAGTTGTAAAGTCACAAAATTTGAGGAACCTATAAGAGAAACTCTAAAGTTCACACAAACTAAATGAAACAACACAACCGGATTCTTATTATATTAAATTCTAGTATATTCAAGAAATTCAATGTTTGATGTTTTCATAGCTGCAACGTTCTTCTATTGTTTCTTCAATACCAAATTCATGAAAAATTTCACATTCAATTCTAATCCACGTCGCTCAATCGATAAATTTTATTTTGTGAAATATAATAAAATAATAATTGTATACTTGTCATTGTATACTTGTATAGTTAATCAAACCTTTTTTCTCTGATTGGCAGGTGTCAGAGGGCGTATCTTAGATCGTTCATCCTCCGCCCTTCTCTCCGCCCTCCTCTCCTCCAGTCTCCTCTCTCTCTCCTCCACAGCCTCACTTCTATGTCGAGTTCTCTGGTACTTGGACTCGGCTGCTCTCTTCTTCTCCACAGATCTGCGCTCATTTTCACAGAAACATCAAATATATTAACATGAAAAAACACTTTTTAAGTCTAGCTCATACAGTACTGAATTTTATTTTATGAAATATAATAAAATAATAATATAATTAAAAAACATGAATAATATTTAATTAATATTATAATATTATTATTTAATTATATATTTAGTATAATTAAATAGTTATTTATATATTTAATATTATTTAACTATATATTTAATATAATTAAATAATATAATCTTATTATATGAAGAATAATAAAATTCAGTAAATTTCATAATTTTTAAACAGTAAAATTCAATATATAATTCTATAACTAATGTATATTTTTCCGCTTCAGTAATCGTAGATGCTTTAGCATAGCCTCTATAACGGCATCAAATTATAAATCGTTGCAGAGTTTACGAGTAGGAATCAGTGCCGTGAACCAGCCAGTAGACAGAACACGTGACCAATGGCTGAGCCTGCAACATTATCAGTTAGGTCTCTTACGGCGGATCAGTAGGAAGAGGGTCCAGGTCTCTCCCGTCGCTGAGACGCATACGTGATCAGACACTAACACTAACATTTTACTCTTCGTCTCTCTGCATCAAGATGTGGAGAAAGGAATGCTGAAGTCATTGTATACTTGTATAGTTATTAGATGTAACATAAAATAACAAGTTGAACCTTTGAGCAGCAGAGTAAGAAATCTCTTCTCTGTGCTTCGAGATTCTCTGCAGGGCTTCCGTCAGCATCTCATCCTTCATCTATATAATCACAATTTAGATACAACGCAAATCATTTTTAACAAATTAGCGGATAAGAGAAAAATATTTAAAAATATGAGAGTAAAACATTTTATGTGCGAGGCAAAATATTTACATATATTATGAGAATAAATAATTTATGTGCAATGCAAAAATTGAAATATTAAAAAGCTAGAAGCAAACCTCCTTTTCAGTTTGAATAGCTTCTCTCAGAGCTTCCAGCCTCTCCTGCTCAGCAGCTTCCTGAAGCCTCAGTCTCTCCCTCAACTGATCAACCAATCATAGAGAGACAACACTTTAGTCAACAACCAATCATAGAGAGACAACAATATAGTCAACAACCAATCATAGAGAGCCAACACTTTAGTCAACAACCAATCATAGAGAGCCAACACTTTAGTCAACAACCAATCATTGAGAGATAACATTTTAGTCAACAATCAATCATTGAGAGCCAACACTTTAGTCAACAACCAATCTTTGACAATCAACACTTTAGTTAACAACCAATCATTGAGAGTCAACATTTTAGTCAACAACCAATCAATGACCTTCTTAAAGTGCTAATTATTATTGCACGCTCTCACATATATAAGTTTTATCATGTAAACCGAAGCAAGGATTTGTTAAACAGATTAAATTGTTTTCATTAGGAATGTTTCCTAAACGTTTTGTACGACAGAGTTTTATTGTCAAGATTTTAAGAAAACCACAAAGTCAACTTGAAGGCTAATTGAATTCGAACAACCTAGCTGCAATTAAACTAATATTTATTACTAGCATTCCTTCAAAAGAATTGAAATCCTGGTTCATTAGTAAAACTTCAACGGCAACGTCAACATCAACATCATCATCATCATCTTCCCTTGAATCCCAGTTTAGCTAGGGTCGTGATACAGTTATAGATATTGATTTACATTTTATAGAATTTATCACTATATAGATATGTTGGAATTTTTAGTGTTTAATTTAATTAGAAAACTCGGCACTAGAAGTGCTTAGGAACATTCCTTTCTCATGGTAGTTTAGACTGAGGTTGATGTAACTGATATTGATAAAAAAGACATTTATAAACCTATATATTGTGTGAGAAAGTAACGCCCACTAGGCTTAAAATCTACTCTGAGGCCTTCACTATATATTGGATTGAGCCTAGGCTGGCTGGACCTTTTACTCCCTTTTACTGTAACTGGTCACTTCATTACTTGTACTGTACACATCTTCTACGGTTCCTTATACGTCCTGCAAGTTAAGTATTAAATGTTTCTTTTGAGCTAGGAACCTACAGTTGTATTTTATTTACTATATATCTAATCTATATTTTAGTAATACAATATTATTCGTTTCAATTTGTTGTGTTAGTTTGAGTTTTGTAGAGTTACGTGATATGTTGAGTTTCTTTAATAGATATTCCGCATCTCTGTAGCTGTAAGAGGATTTGAACCCAAGCCTTCGTAAATAGGCCTATACCTCAATAGTCAAACTGAAAGGTCTACAACTATACGAATAGACTGTCTCAAATCCTCTCTGTCCTACACCACACCACCAGCCAATCCCACTATTTGAGACTTTTCCATCCATTCGCTTAAATTTTTTTAGCAATTTCAGCAGCCTAGGCGCTCACCAACCGAATGCCCTTTCTGACGGTGGTATGGATCTTAATGCGTTAGTCGCCTTCTACGATATGTGCAGTCACTGGTTGGTCAATTCTTCAAACAACCCAGACACAACACGTGGACAAAGGCAATACATCAACATGATATTTAAATTAATATAAAAGGAAATATCTCATAGCAAAACTGGACCTCAGCGAGAGACATTTCACAGAGGAACCCGTATCCAGCTGTCTCAGTTGGGTCTATCATCTTGTGGTGCAGACCAGCAGATGAGGCAGCGCTGATGCGTGCCTCCATCTCGCGAATGCTCTCTATCACCTCCATCTTCTGCCTCATCTCAGCCTCTGCCTTCAATCACAATCAATCAATCAACTAGTCAATCAATCACTCAGCAGTGTAACACCAACGACTAGTTAAATGATTCACGAGTTTGTCGTTTATTTTAGCTGACAGTTTAAAGCATACTTATAACAGTTTATATCAACTACATGTAATATTGCAAAGACATGAGAATTACATTTACCAATAAACGGATTATACAGATATCACAGCAGTCACTTTATCTGATTCTAAGAATCAAGGCAGTAGCATTGCGTTTAGAAATTCTCTACAACAATTGATTTTCAATACAAGAACGCCGTAAACGACACTGTGATAGCTATATAGTCAATCACAAGTCGAGTCTATTTACATGTACATCATATTATTTTATGGATTATCACAAAAATACACAAACAAAGCATTAACTGCAGAATATTTAAATTACTTAAGTAACATAATACTGCAGAAAGGTCCAATAAATTGATTATAGACAAATAAAGTCGTTTGTGCTTAGCAACAGCCGACAAGAACATATTTCTCAGAAGTTAACAAAAATCTTAATCAAATGGAAAGGCGTATTTCATATTCGTACTATTATAGAGTATAGTAATGACATACTCACGTGATATTATAACCTATTGGGGAGGGCCTGTTACAAAACGCAACCTACTATAAGAATCTATACCTTGGCCTTGCCATTTGTCAGATCATTTGACATTACGTTACTGAGTGCCATGCAATGGATTCGACTAAAGGACAACATATGCCAATGGCACAAGTACGGCTTTCTATGTAAGTGAAGATTTAGGTAGACAATAACTCGCAGAATAAATTAATCTAAATCATTCGTCACAACAAGGAAAATACTTAAAATTACTAAACAATAGGGTTTACTTTAAAAGTGAAGATTTATGTGGATAATTACTAGCAGAATCATTTATCTAAATCGTCCGTCACAACAAGGGGGCATACATAAAATTACTAAACAATGGGGTTCTCTATGCAAATGAAAATTTAGGTAGAAAATTACTCGCAGAATCATTTATCTAAATCACTCGTCACAACAGGGAGCATACTTAGAATCACTGGACAAACCTCTTCCAGGGCTTGCTGCATCATTGCCCTCAGCTCACAGTTCATGTTCTGGACAATGGAGGCTTTGTACTGAATCAGCTCCGCCTTTATCTGCTTCACATTCTGCTGACTGCTGATCACGTTCTCTGCCAATTTTCTATAGAAATTGTAACAGTTATACGTGAAAGCTGTTATACGTGATTACCTTTTTGATCTAAGGAATGCTCTTATGGAGCGAGAAAGCAGACTTTGAGTAAGAATATGTACCTTGAACCTGCCACTTGGCAGTGCACTGAAGAAGAAGTTTAAATCAGCCAGAAAGACGTAAAGAACATAAAACTTATAATTTATAATTTGTAAACTGATGATATTACGCTACGAAAACCACAGGAAATTAAAACTCAATGAAATGCTGCACTTGATAAGTTAGAAAGCTAATTCTATCAAATTCTTCACGACATTTCATAAATTGCCTGAACTACTCAATAAAGACTAATAGGTACACTAAACCTCATTTATTTCCATCGTTTGCTTGATTCTCCCGAAAGTCATCATGAACTTGTCATTTAAGTTTCATATAAAGTCTACTTGACTTCTTGGTAAGAGCTGCAAATGACAGATTAGCTTAAGCTTCTTGTTATACAAATTCTTTAGATTAAATGCAGCTTACCAACTAAATGTGCACTTAGAGTCAACTACATGTATGTCTTCAACCAATTCTGAACAATTGAAGAGAATATTGTTTAAGTTAGTATATTGGTCAGCACGTAACATTACGAATCATACCACATAAAAGAAGCTAAAATTTTTATTTGGATAATTGTGAAGTGACATTAGCATAACGAGGGTGCCTATTTAATATGTGCAATTTCACCTCATTCTCTCCTGTTCTTCTATTCTCATCTTCATGTATGTTTGCATCAATCTCTCAGCCTAAAAATATTTGACAAACGCAAGGTTACCATAATTACTATAAAAAATAATAGGTAACTATAATAATAGTTAATAAGAAATAACCATAAACTTAAGCGATGGAGGATTGACAGCTCAGTCAGTTGAAATATCTCGTTAAAGTAGTCCACGGCTTTTTCTGTCCTTCCAGCTGTAAGAAAAAAACTGATACAGATGGCATCATATAGTTCTAGTTCTATAGAGAATTTAGCAATGACGCAAATAATATGACAACAGTGCTTTATAAAATTTGAATTTATAAATTTATATTAATAACCAATTTTTGACCACTGCGACATAGTGATTCGCAATTTCGATTCATTTTGGTTTTTTTCACATTTTATTTACCAGTTTAACTATAAAATAATTAAACGATTAGCTAGCAATCATTATACGTTCCTATCTAATCTAGGGTCCTACTGTTGCATTATTGTTTCTGCATATGAACTGTCGTCGATTTTTATGCCGTTATGAAAAGGACCACCAATGATTAACTTATATATCTACGATATAAATAAATACATATCGAAAACATTGCTCGCATCAGCGCATCGTAATACATTCCACTGAAAGACTTCTGAAAAACAATGCAAACAAACACCTAGTAAACACTCATCATTTTGTGAACGTAAGTATGATAGCGTGGACGCAACAGCGATACAACTCTAGAAATGCAAGAACATATACACAGAGGTAAATTACTTTTACTTACAACAATAAATTACTTAATATATTAAAGTTCCGGCTGCAACTCATACCTCAGCTTTCACTAGGGCCGCCCTCTGTTTGTTTTGATTGCGATGGGCGTGTCTAGCAAGAACTGCCTCCTCCTTACTCAGCTGTCCATCAATTCTTCTCATCTCTGCAAGCTCCGCCCCCTCTGCCTCATCCATCTGTCGCATGCGTGTCTGCCATGTCTTAAATTCATTTCCATCAAACTCTCCAGCAACCAATCTCTCCAGTCTACCATCAATCAATAAGGCAGTCCATCAATAAACCAATCTACTAGAAATTCCTCTAGTCACCAATCAATCGTAATATAGAGTCAAAAAGCAAAAAATTATTAAAACCAAATATAATGTTAGTTTCCTGCTCTGTAGCATGTCAGTGACGGGGTGAGCACTGGATATGAACCCTGCACCTATTAATCCGCGGTCGATTAACGTGCCAACAAGTCAAAGACTCAGGCCAATGCAGACAGTGGTAGACTGGCACAGTATGACTGACATCTGACCTACACGAGTCCCTTTACTAACATGAAGTCTGAATGTGGAAGCCAGGCACACGTGCAGTGTACCAGTCTGCCATATATAGATCCAATTTACGTCTATTTCTCCGACCAATCAATCAGTCAATAAGCTTGTCAATCTGTAAATCAATATATTTAGGAGCTACGAGCACTTATTGATTACATGCAGCATATCGACAAAACCGTAGTTATGTTTCTAGAAAACTCTCCGGCTACTAATGAAATTTTCCCACCAGCATAATTCTTAACGCTGAAACCGTTCATATTACCGTCTTCGTACGGCCGTCTCGGTTTTCTCAATGTTACATATATACTGCTAGCAAAGTACAAAAGAAGAAATGTGAAGTTACCTGCTAAGCTCTTCTTTTTCCCTCTTCTCATAGAGGCGGGCTTCTCTCAATATAGTCGCAGCATTTGTCTTGATAGGCACATTCTGAGTCTGGATTGAAAAGAATATCAATATCATCCACGTAAAGAGGCACTTTTAATAAATTTTAAGTTAAATATAATTATACAAACTTTAATCAAACTTATTAAAAAGAATATAAGCTTAAATGTTTACATTAATCAAAAGCAGCAAACATACAAACCAATAACCAGACAACTGACGTTACAACCCAAGCTAAATTTTGATTTTTTTCTCTCTGACCTATCCTAACCACCCAGCGCACAGGAACTGAGACCAAAACGTAAACCTCCATTCCGCTAGTAACACTCTTAGAACTGATTTCCGGATTTGGGTTTTCACCGCTTTTGGACCTCACACTTTGCTCATCGGATTGGATTTGGTAACATAATGTTCAATGTTGTCATCGACGAAAGTAGCACTCTAATTACGTTGTTGTTGTTGTTGTTCAATACACCACAATACAGTGTAAGCTTTATGCTCACCTCGGAATCTAACTGCGATATTGAGAGCACAAAAACATAGAAGATTGTTGTAAGAAGATTATTTATTGTTTAATTTAACACATACTATTGCAGTTGTCCAATTAGCAGAAGTTCTGATTGGCTCGGCCCCGCGCTGATGGTGCTCCTGTTCATTGACGATCTCTCTCATTCGCTGCTTCGTCTTTTCAGATTTCTCTGTCTTCCATACAGACATTGGGCTGTCATTTGTCTGCTGCAGCAACATCTGCTCCAACAAAATAATAAATATTGCTCAAATAATTGAATCGCTGCAAAAATACAACGATGTAACCATGTAATTATAAGCAATTATTGTGGTACAATAAAATGAGGATAGATTAAATTCAGGATGGCTTTAAGTGCATTCAAGAATTGTCACTTCTATCATAGACACTAATAGTCAAAACTTCTCAATTAGCTAAATTATTGATCAAGATGCACCATTTTTAAAAGGGAACATTGAGTTGAATACATTGTACTGCACAACAACTTACCTCTATCAACCAATGTACCCTGTGGCTGCAGCTAATGATGGAGCTTATTTTCGTTTTACTACAACGTCGAAGACACAACCGAAGCTTACATGAGATTTAAAAGTAGATAACTTCAAAAATATATAAACATACTGCATATTATTTAAGGTAATTTAATAATATAATGACTATTTCGAATTAAGATTACCAATGATTTAACTTTATTGTCAAGTTTGACAGACTCCAGTTGCTTCACTAAAGGAGCCTCTTCATATAAGATCTTTCTCCAGTTCTTACATGGTTTCTGCTTCCGGCTCTGTTCTTTAGCCTCATCTTTACCTTCAATCTATTACATAAAAATACCAACAGCATCAATAATCATGTGTAACACTAGCAACAATCCTATTTCTCAAATCCTATTTATTTATTTACTAGTATTTATTATTTATTCATTTATTTATTTATTTATTATTATTATTATTATTTATTGATTTATCCTATTTCTCTTAACATTGAACCTGTCTAAAATGATAATCTCTCGGTGTACTTATTAGTAGCAGATCCATTATCCATGGCGTGTAACTCCTCCATAGAATTCTCTCTTCTGCTAATCTTTTAATGTCCATTTGCACTATCAAATCATCCAGTATCCCATGTCTCCAGCACCTTTTAACTTTCCTCCCTTAATTTTTTCTTAAGAAACCTCCTTCACCACACCATCCCCTCTCGACAAATATACAAACTAACTCTTCATTCAATTTTTTTACATATTTATCAGTACCTTCCATACTATAGCTTAGGAAATGGTAACAGTCTTTATCATAGCACAGTGATCACGTCAAAGTAAAACAAGCAATATGTATCCCTCAAAATGACCGTGATGACAATCTAAGTAGAAAATAAATTATTTCCATCCACAGTTTCTTAGTTTCTTGACTCCGCCTATACTTTCATATTTGTGAAGGGCTTGAATTTCAAGCAGCTAGTCAAATTTTACATCAAATGTTAACCAACAGTAGAACAAAAAATTTTATAAATTGGAAATAACAGAAAGAATTTTTGCATTCATAAACAAATTTCGACTTACAGTTTCAGGTAGTGGAATGCTCTTTGGCTTCTCTCTCATGGACATGCTGAAAGGTTGAGGAACTGAAATAATATAATACACGATATCACATCATAGCATAAACGTATAGTGAACAGTACTAGCAAATACCAGTTAACTCCTTCATTGATATACCCAAAATTTAAATTCATTAAGAGTTTCTAACAACAAATCACGGCATTATTCCAAGATAAATATGACACAAATATTGCAATTAAATTATACAATTTCAAACAAAAATTAATATATACATATATTGATCTTATTAGAACTATTTTCTTTATTAATAAAGTAGCTTAACAATTCAATAGGCTTTTCACATCAAAATTGGCTACTGACGCTTAAATAAAAATAATCACAAGTTATATTGGAACCTGTGGGAGATCTAACATTGCATTTTTGCAATGACTTTTCACATTCAATCTGATGCCTTATATCAGAGAGCATTGAGCACAGTTGTGGCAGATGACTAAAAAAACAAAAGACAAAGCAGTCATATGAAAATACATTTTAAATACAATTCAAGATAACTTTATACATATTGAAATACTACAATTTCTTGAATTTACAAATTTTATAGAGTCTGTAGGTTCGAAAAAAATAAATCTGCAACAAACACTGCTTGAATAACAGATTTGCAAAATATTAATATTACTAATAGTATACTTCTTCAATTATATATTGAACTCTTTCTGTATTCTCAAAGCTCGATTTTGACCTGGTCACTGCTATAAATTTTCGTTAATAATAATAACAATTATAAGTCTGATCGAACAAAGATACTAACTGGAATTGATCGACTGACTGATTTGATTGATTGAATCATTTATTAATTCATTCATTCATTTATTTAATTATTCCTTCATTCAGTTAATTAACAGAATTTACTAAGCTAATGACCTAAAACAACTAACATTTCTAGCAGCTATGAAAATATTGAGAAGTTTAATATCAGTATGTCGCACATTAAAATTAGCTGAAATTGGTATTTCTTGGAGAAAATAAGGAAGAAAATAATGAACATCTAGGAAATGGTGAAGAATAGAGTTTTGTGGACGAACATCATAGAGAAATCTTTGGCTGAAACCAGACCTAAAATGATCACATTTAAATAACATGATGTCACTCATTCCGTCAACTCTACAACTCTTCATTTCTCCAGTTTATATATCACATTCCGGTTAGAATATATTACCAAAATTCCTAAATAATATAGCTATTTCAAATGTTTATACTGCACATTATATAAACTTATTAAGTTATTAGTTTTGGACATTCAAATGCCTAATAAATTCTGAGCAACAACTTACCGAAGTAATGGCTCAATTAGATTGGCATCGACAAATCTACAATCGAACAAAGAGTTCCATTCGTCCCTCATCCATGTTCTAATCCTGTCCTCCACTAGAAAGAATTCAAAGAACTGAAAATCAATCAAAAAGTAAAAGGCTGAACTAAAACAAAATGACATATAAGTACAAAAGGGTCAAATCAATCAAAATTATTTATTTTTTGAATTTGGTTAATAATGTCTTTAAAAAATTATTCTTTAGTATTTCCTATGGAATTAAACTTTTTGAAACAAATAATTATCCTTTTAGTAAATATGTGAAATCACTGTCAAAGGATCTTCAGTATCGAATACAAATCTAATTTTAATGTAAGATCAGTTGTAATTAATTGGCATTTATAGCTTAGCAACTTCTTAAATATTATTATAATCAGCAATGATATTTTTTTTGTTTAGTATCGTTTATTTGTTCATCACAGCGCAGATTATACAAACAATAGGAACGTGCATGTAGTTACTTAAACAAATTACAACACGAAAGAGGATACCATAAAAGAGCCATATCTCTGTTTGGTAATACCATAATTAGCAGCTATAGCAGAGTATACTTATATTTAATAACAATATGCAATTAGGAATTCTTTAATCTCTGTGAATGACATTTTGCTATACAAGATTTGTAGAAGAAAGAAACACTTAATTGCTTGAATATATAATACATGCACCGAGTAAAAAAGTTCTGTACCTTCATCATTTTATTTGCATTTTGAGAGCGCACAAATCGCATAAACTTTTCTACTCCAAGCTCACTCAGCCTTATGATAGTCAGGTAGGTAAGCACTGCACAAAGATAACCCATATATATCTGCATTCCCATTAAACATTTACAAAAAAAATTAATTATTCTATATCGCATAAATTTAAAGAGCAAATATTTTCGCAATAAATAGCAATATAATAGTGTTTTGTACGGGACACTAAATAATAGACCAACCGTTATCAGAACGTTTCATAAGAGGCGATCAAGCAAGAAATGAGGAAGGCAATAGGAAACCACATCAGAAGCCTATAGCCCCAGACATGGGCCTTGTGAAGGAATTAACTATTTGAACTATGGAGTGAACTTAAAGAAGAGTGATATTGGACTCTTGAGTATGAATATGATATTGGTATCCTTGATATCAATTCTGCCACTGTAATAGCTAATGTGCTTTTCCATTCTAAACTTGATTACTGTAACTCACTGCTGAATGATCTCCCGAAAACCTCTCTAATTCATCTCCAACACGTACAGAATTCTCTTTCTCGAGTCGTCTGTAAGGTAAAAATATTCAAATCCCACATTTGTCTTTTTAAGAAATGGCAATGGCGTCCAGTCTCCGAATAAAATTCAAGATAGCTTCCTTGACCTTCAAAGGTCGAAATTATGGTAAACCATCATATCTATCTGATCTTTTATCAATCTATCAACCCTCTCATAGTCCTTATTCCTCTAGTAAAAACCTTCTCACTCTACCAAGCATTAAATCTGCCATGGGCAGATGATCTTTCAGTTTTCTGCTCCGACAATACGTAACTCACTGTCACAACACAATATCTTCGAACTAGTAATTGCAATGGTACTTTCCTTGGCAATCTAAAACCCACCTATTTCTGCCATAGGTCTAAATTTTGATCCGCTTGCCTTAGATCTTGGATTTACACTGTTTTTAACTTGTTTGTTTTTCACTGTTTTGATCTCGTTTTCTCTTGTGGTCTCTGTGTACTCAGTCGTCATCGTGTGGTGCTTTGGCGCCTGTTTGTGTAGAGGCTGCAAGAGACGTCCCTGACATTATTTTATGGCAAGGAACCAGACGTTAAATTCTTATTGATCGATTGATTTACTGATATGTACCTTGGAACTGCGACTAGCCAGAACACTAGAAAGAGACAGAAATAGTGATAGGAGAACAAACATTTTACGAGTAAATGACATTAAATCCTGGATAAGGATAGTTTTAACATCCTTCACTAATTAGCTTCAGCTGCATGTCAATTCTTCCAATAATTAAAGCACCGCAAAATCATTGCAGCAGGCTCCAGTGGCGATGTCGATAAGACATTCGACCACAGATCACAATGTGCACGGTTCAAATCCTGGTCTCGCCCATCACCAACATTACTTTCAAGTGAGGCAACTGACATTAACATTTGCTTTTTTAAAGTATATACTATAGAATTTTAAATTATTTTTTAATGATACATAAATATGCAATAATTACTGAATGATTATTATGATAGTTTATCTATTAAAATATCTCATTATAATAAATTATTTCTAATTATTTGTTGTACACATTTTTATTTATAATAGCTAATTATAAAAGATGAAATTTTTATCTATAGAAACTACTCTATAAAATTTTACTTTTCTTCAAAATTACTATATTTATTTATATCATCAAAACCAACCGTTGTAAAGATTGCGCTCAGAATCAAGTACAGTGGCTCCATCTGTGTTATAGAAGCTGCTGACAACAACGTTGAGTACTGCCTTAAAGCGAATACATCCAGAGAAGACCTCGGACACAAAAACCTTCTCTGCTTCATCCAGATCCTTAACAGTACAAACATCATCTACAAGCACGATCAATTAATTGTACTTCTAAAGAGTTTTCACAGGCAAATTACACTTTAGCTTCAAATTAGTAATGTAATCAACATCACATTTTTTTACCCACATTGCAGTCACGATAATCTACATTAGTATCATAGTATATGACTAATTAACATTATGTATATAGAGAAACAGTGATATAACCAAATCTTAGTTCAAATTTATGTTCTCTTAGATATCAACTACTACAATGATTTATTGGAATATTGCATTGTTGATCAAACACATTAATAAGTTACTGCACTTACTAAAATATTTCCGAGTACAGAGTAGCACTAGTACAACAATAAACATAATTTGATTTCAAGCATTTTAGGAAGAAAGACTTAAGGATTGAAACAAGTCACATACTGTATGCTGAGTTGTATATTAAGTATGCAAAAGAGTTCTTGGCGTTTTAGCCTTTGATTTTATATCATAATCTTAGAAGCTATATTTTCAGGAAATTGTTTCACATTTAATTTTTAAATGTCGATTTGCTCAATTCAATACACATAATAACTTACAATACTAATAAATAAATTACCTGAGGTGCCTCTGAAGAGCAAAAATACAATTCTACATGGGAGTCGACAGACGTGCTCTCTTCATTAAAACTGTCAAGATTCTGACGACAACAATTAATAAGTAGGCGACAGCGAACCCTCATAATATCCTTTACTTAAAAAATCACTATAAAAATACCTAAAGACATAATAAATTCTATAAGTTGCTCTTCTAAAGATATAAAAACTCTAACACAATCTAAGACGATAAGAAGTTTAATTGAATCATTTAGGCAATCCACCTATTTTGATATTTAGAACCTTTCAGATACACAAAATCAAAATAACAGACTACGTATTTGTGAAAGCATAATCTTTTTGCAAAATATTTGTTACATGGTCAATGTCTCAATAGCGCAATGGTTAGAGGTGTAGATAACGTCATGAAGTTTTAAATGATAGACACCGAGGTGAATTGAACCCTCGTGGGTTCGAATCCCAGTCGTGCTGATCTGAGAGTAAAATCTCGGACATTCACTGGACTGGCTACACGGAAAATGGACAAAATTGCCTAACGAATTTAACATGTTGTATTAAAAGTGATAGATAATAACGTAGTTGATCATTTCACTATAATGTGTTATTATTATTATTATTATAATTTAATATAATCAAAAACGGCATCATATCAATTTTAGGATAATAAAGATTCTGCAGCCCAATATAGACATAATAAGTAAAATGAAAACAAATGTAAATAAGAAATGAAAGTTGTCTGGTTTAAATATAATCACTGTACATAAGACAAGGACAATCAGATTAATAAAAAATACAAATTTATTAGCTAGCAGGCATTGCCAAAAATTATTTTACAAATTATTTCTTAGAAATTAAATCATCATGATCACCATCTTCCCTTAAATCCCAATTTAACCAGGGTCGGGATACGAATAGACTTTCTCCAATCCTCTCTATCCCACGCCTTATCATCAGTCAATCCCCTATTATATTCTTAGCAATTAAATATGACACATAGAATTTATCACCATTCTACCTTTGTAGCAAAATTGCAAGTCTAACCAGCGGTTAAAGTGGGAGGAAAGCAGGAGGACTCGGTTCCACTAGCTCTAGTATTTCTGAGGTGCATTCCCCTGAGAGGGGCCCCATATTAAATACTACGAGACATGTAAAATGCATTACTGGGGGACAGAAAAATTCTGACTGTTCCCCTAGCTCTTAATTCCACTTTAACCACTGGGTCTAGCTCAATTTGTTAATACTTTATTGGTAATCATACGAAACTTTAAATGAAAGTTTCTGACAGAAGGGTGCATTGACACCACGAGTTAGAATCCTAAATAACAACAATAAAAAACACACATACACTCAGAGTGCTACTGTCATCCAGGAATATATAGAGCAATATGAAATTAGTGCGACAAAGCAATCAGTCTGAGAGTCATCTCAGTCCTACTATATGAATGTCCCATTATATGAATGCCATATTGAATGTCTTAGTAGCGTAGAGGTAACGTCATGAACTTTTAAATGACAGATCCTGAAGTGAATTGAACCCTAGTGGGTTCGAATCCAAGCTGCGCTGATCTGGGAATAAAATCTCGAACATTCACTCTACTGGTTATACGGTAAATGGTGTAAATTGTCTAACGGTTTAAACATGAAAGACGTCCCTGACATTCCCTTATGGTGAGGTACCGGACGTTAAATTCTTATTGATTGATTGATTGTTGTATTAAAAGTTATGGATATCAACATAGTTGATCATTTCGCTATATTGCGTGTTCACTTGAGGGGCCTATAGTAGGCTATAGGTCCCTCTATATACTATATAAAGACCACGTTAAAAATGATGATGTTCTACAAAGAATGTCAACTTGTCGTGACCTTTTGAACCGAATACGACAACAGATGAAATTTTTCGGACACATTATGCGGAACAAAATAGTTGAAAATACCGTAGTGACAAGAATAATAGAAAAGATGCAAGGGTCGACAACGAATGACGTTTATTAAGAGTCTTAGCAAATGGATGCAGTTAACTGAAACAGAGATGATCAGAGCA
The DNA here is from genome assembly GCA_905160935.1 of Enchytraeus crypticus. Taxonomy (NCBI): domain Eukaryota; kingdom Metazoa; phylum Annelida; class Clitellata; order Enchytraeida; family Enchytraeidae; genus Enchytraeus; species Enchytraeus crypticus. The sequence goes on along the minus strand of CAJHZI010000414.1, from coordinate 801,639 downwards.
ACAATGAACAGAGACATATGGAGGAATATGACCATGGCACTTAAAGAAGAAGAATAGTTGGCTAACTCAAGGAAAAACAAGGCACAGATTAAGACATTAATTTCATAAATTAGTTCACGCTTTATTGAAATATGTGGAATTAAAAGTGTGCATATTATCTTGAATAACATTTCCACTAGGAAGAATATTTATTAATTTAACTTAGTCCATATTATAATTATTATTTAAATAATAAAAATAATTATCATTTAAATAATTATTTTATTTATATAATTCAGTTGCTATGACAACAAAATCCGTGATACCATATCAATATAAACATAGATATATTCTCTCTAATGTTTCGATGAATATGAACAACAACAACAATAACAACAACAATAGATCAGTTCGGTAATTGAAAACATATTTTGTTGCATGTTAACACTGGTTTGTTTATGCTGACATCTGATTCATATATTTACATGTAATTGCAATTACATTATAACTTCGTTATATTGCAAGTATATCGTTATAATGGCTGTCAGAGTTAAATTATAAGTGTTAAGTTATTCTTTAATTAATATCCTTATAGTAGGTTGTGAAGTAATAGCATTTCTAAAGAAAGCTTGTATTAGAAATTTTATGAGGAACTAGTACATTTCAATGGTATTCTATGCAGTGTTTACGTTTTCTTGTCCATTGTTTACACTTGGTGTCCCCGATGTTCTATTTATAGCTATTACCGAAAAGATCTATTAGAGCTCTGCTACTGTCATCCATGACAACATTGAGCTATATTAACCTTAAAAAAAGACCTGAAAGTTTTGCACAGATGCTACTGTAGTTGAGAAAACCGACGGTGACAGCTCTCATGAGAAACTGTTTCAGTAGCGAGTAACTGTGACAGTAAGGATTGTCTGTCACAGTTACGTTAAACTGTGGCGAAATTACAAGTTATTTTATATTATTTTAATTTCTCTGATTTTTCTATGATACGTATATATATTTATATATACTGTATATACATATCATAAAATACCGTGTAGTGTTCGAACAGTGAAGATCGAATAGACCAACCCTAAACTGTATAGCCGTTTAACAGCCAAATAGCAAACATAAATAGTAAATACTTCGGAATAATTGCATGCAGGGGCGGATCCAGGAATTCTTTAAGGGGGGGCCAAAATTTTTTTTGAGAATGTACACATTTTTTGCTTACGCCCCGCCTTCTTCTGGACACATGACGCAATCAGAAAAAAAATGCTGTGGGGGGGGGGGTGGGGGCTCGGCTAGTAGAGTGAGTGTATCTTAACCCCCCCCCCCACCCCCACTTATACCCATACTAAAGTGAGAGGAAAACCTAACATGCTTAAAATCCTACATTTGCTTTGAAAAAAGTAAGTTTATTTTTTCACCTCTGAAGAAACTCAGCGGACCTGGACAAATTGCAAAAGTGCCCTAACTATGGCGGTAGGAGGGGAGGGTTTAAGCCCATCCCAGCCAAGGCTGCTTGCACCACTACTGCGGCACAGAGTTCACATTTTTTACTAGCATCCTTTTTTCCTCTCACACAGTGTGGTTAAAGCGAAAATTGAGAGCTAGTGAAACGGTCAACATTTTTCGGGCCCCCTCCATTTTCAGGGCTCCTATTATACAAAATATGGGCCCCTAGTCCCATATTTAAAAACATTAATCTAGTGGAATTGAGTTCCGTCTCCTACCCCCTCCCCCACCCTAACCACGATCCTTACAAACACACTGACACATAGAAATTGTATATAAACAATGCAAACATAGCTTAAAGTTTAAAAATGTTTATCGTCGGGCCTATGGGGGGGCCCGGGCCCCTGGGCCCCCCCTGGATCCGACACTGATTGCATGAATGTAATACATAGGCCGATATATGTATGTGTATATATATATATATATATATATATAGATATATATAATATATATATATATATATACTGAATATATATATATATATACATGTATATATATATATATATATATATATATATATACTGAATATATATATATATATACATGTGTATATATATATATATATATATATATATATATATATATATATATATAGGCTACATACTAGGTCGTAATATGCCTTAATGTTTCCGTATCTCCCTTTTCCACATTTCTTTTTAACGAATTTCTTTCTCTTTTCTTCAAGAACAACTTGTTTAGGCTACTTTCCTGAATATCGGATGAATATCTCAATTTCTTTATCTGATATTTTAGATAACCGATGTTCTCCTAATTATTGCGTCAGCAGAGTTCCTATTTTCGTTATTACTTTTTTTAAGTCTGAGGCATTTCACTGATTAGAAATTAAGAGATCTAACAATGGCGGATTGACGGATGATATGGTATGGGACAGAGCGGAGGTCTATTCGTATCCTGACTCTAGTTAAACTTGATTCAAGGAAAGATGTTGATGATGAATGCAGCTTTTAAGTATCACTCAAACAGCGGTCCAGAATTAGAATGGTTCAGAATTGTATGATTTAATACTGCTTTTTGAGCTATGATATCGTACTTGATGTACGTCTATTAGTGTTACTCTTTTATGCTAGGCCTTACTAAACGATTAAGCTTGTCATATCTTGTTAACCATTGATTTGTTATGATTTACCAATGTCGTATAATACTGAGTTTATCGAAATAAGAGCAGGATTTAAAACCAGGTTCTGACGTCATATTCGAATCTGAATTTGGCAATATGACGTCATCTGCATCGAAATCATTATGGACGATCAGACTGAGACACGAATCAATGACCTTCTCTTCAGTAGCCAAGTGCGCTACTGACTGGACCATCAGCTCATTAAATAAACCTTATTTGAGATTATTAGAAAATTATAATGGAACTATCTTTATTATGAAACACATGACTTATTAAGCATTCAGTGGCAAATGCTGCACATTGGCATTACAAATAAAATACTACTATTCACATTAATACTACTAGTACAGTACTAAGTAGCTTTCAAAATTCATTCATTGTCACAAAGTCAATATCTTGGCCCAAAAATCTGAGAAATTGGAAATATTACAATTTAAAGTGCCTTACATTACTCCAGTAGTTTCAATTCAGACTTAAAAAGGGAATATAAAGTAAGGTCAGCAACCATATTTCTAGCAAATGGCTAGACATTGGTTTGGCGTTGCACTGCGATCATATTGTGGTTTAATGAAGAGCTCAACAGTGAGCATAATAACAGTGGATCTGCCATTCAGAAAAACACATAGAGATATATAGAAAAGACATTCTATTCTGCTTCGGAAGTTAAAAGCCAGCAATTTAAATTCATTATCAGCTTCACACTATAGAGAACTAAAGATATAAATGTAGTACATGAAATTAAATTATACACCAAAGATATGATCACATGTAAGACATAATCATCATCATCTTCCCTTGAATCCCAGATTATCTTGAATAACATAATAAGACCTAATAACTTAAAAATATGTAATAAATTCCTAACAAACAACAAATGCAGTTATCTGAATGGAGCAATAGTCCAGTCAAGGACGATTTTAGTCAGAATTTTATTGATGTCACTGAATCACTGAAAATATGTAACACAAGTACAGACTTTTTACTCATCATACAGAATTGTTCTGGAGTAGAGATTCGACCGTCGAGTGCCTGAATTAAGTTACTGCAAGAATTCCAGACACCTAGCCAAATTTAATATGTAGATTTGATCATATAGCTAATACAGCCTAAACACTTCAGATAGACTAGTTGGTAGAAAAGTGAACAGGTCAGCAGTAGGACACATTAGAATTTCGATCATATATTACCATTGTAGGTAATATATGTTCAACTGGTAGCGAAGGGAATATGGCTTAACGGTTAGAGTGATCACCTCGGACGCAAGTGGCCTGGGCTGAAAGCCCAGATCTGTCAGCAAATGATGAATCAATAGAAAGTTAATCATGTATTAGAACTTGCTGTCAGTTAGCGCTATTGGTAGCAAAGATATGATTAACAATGAAGAGATTGATAATAACCTGTAAAAAAACCCGTACAGCAGTCTTCAAGATCACTATAGAAATTGGCGGAACGGAAGTTATTATTAACTGACATTAATGTGCAGCCTTTTAATATAATTACAACTGTGCTGATAAAAAAAGTAATCATGTTAGAAGGCTGACCCCGTTGCATGTCATACAGTTGTAATGTCATCAATTTTATTTATTTATTTCATCAACTCAATGGTAGACACACATAAGAAAAGGGAACAAATAAACATGACAACTTATACTAAAGTGAACTGACTATATGAAAACAAACAGAATTACATAAATAGGTGCTAAATTCCAATTGTTAAGAACTTCCACTTATATGATATTAATATCTACATGTATTACTTATGTATCTAATTATTCAAACATAGTAATCGAATATTAAATTAATTAAATCAAGTTTATATCTATCCAGAAATCACATTATTAAACGATTCCCATATTTTGCTCTTAACATGAAATTTTGAATCAACTGAATTCAGTCTATATTTCAGCTTTAAGGTTTCATAGTCCGCATAATCGTTGATATCTTCAGCTGAATTAGGATTAATAAGTTTTAATGAATAAAGTTTATTTAAAAAATTAAATCTATGATAATCATATGCATACATAAAAGGTAAAGATTTCGTAAAATATTGGCACTTTAAGATAACATCCTTATTTTTAGTATGAAATATCATAGCAAAAATATTGTTATATACATAACTTATCGGGTAATGTAATCTATGAACAACATAATCAATACGGGCTTCATTAAACAAAACAGTTAGAAAAATAACATTTTACTTTTTATTTTTAACTCGTACATAACACAGTAACCTGAATAATTATACTAATAAACACTAAAAACTGTTTTAAAGTAATTCGATATAGCATTACAAAGGGCAGGCAAATTATTAAAACTCTTTGAGGATCAAAGGTCTGAATCATGTGACAAGCAGTTGTACAGAGTAAAGATGACATGAAAATGTTACATACAGCAACACACCCATCTGGCCCGTTATTGCAGTAGGCAGACGGACTTGAATAAATCTAAACAAAGTGTGGTAACATAATAGAAATGTGAAGGGCTTCAGAGCTCCTTCACCATGAATGTGTGTAAAGAAGAAATTCAGGAGGTGCACCATCCAGCTTAACAGTTTCTGTTTGCAAACGAAGTAGTATCTCCAGTCATAATAATAATCAAGTATTAGATACAAGTTACTACACAGCGAATGCAGAGAAGTTTAATCAAACAATATAGAACATTTAGTGAATCACACGCATTAGCAATTGATGAGAGAACTTGCATACATCTAAAAAACTGCAAAAAACTGTGGCTCAGAATATCAAAGTAAATAGTAGTCTGTAGGACTGCCATCATGCGACACTATAGTATAAAGTGTAGAAAAGGAACAAATTAAAGTCCACTGCAAAAAGTATGAAAGTAGAAAACACCCTTGACAACGGGCAATAAAGATAAGTAAACAAATTAACATAATATTAGTCACAGAGAAGGACATCTTCTACTAATAAATTTAAGAAACTCTATAAAACAAATTTTGCAATCTTCATAACAACTAAATGCGGAAACATTTAATTGAAAAGTTTTAGTTATTGCTAGCACTCTTGGATTAGTCAAACCTAGAGCCCATTACACATTTCTAAACAAATGCTTTATTTACTCCTAGCACAACGATAAAACAATGGCACGCAGACATTTAGTAGAGACGTTTCTTCTTCTTCGACTGGACATACATGTAGTAGCCGAAGCCAGCACCGCCCGCCAGCAGAATGATGATAAAGAGCCACATAAAGAACGTGCCCCAGCCGCTGCCAGAAGAACCGCCGCTCGGCTTCGCAGCTCCCTCACTGTGGATGTGTGCTACACACATACAAACATACACACGAAAGTACATACACGTGTAAATATAACGGCACATATACAAGCAAACATACATAATCACATATAAGTATGAATACACGAAGATACATGCAAACTTACAAAAGGGTCAAAATAGCACGAACTAATATCATTAGTAAATTGGTTAATATGGAAGTATAAAGCATGTTTTAAAGAAAATACACGTTCTTACTAGTACAAACAAAATAAAGATCCTTAAAGGAGAACTAACTCAATTCTGAACAAAACATAACACAACAAAATTTAAGAGAATAACAACTTTTCCATTAACATTTGTTTTACTTATCTATTTAATCATTCCTCAGTCTCTAATAATGACTCAGCTATAAAAAGTTAGATTAATCTCCATTTATCTCATTTTGTAAGACTATGAACAGACGTTCTTATACAAACGCATCTTTATGGTGTTAGTTAATTTATAATAAAAACCAATAGACATAGTAATTTATATTATAAAATTTGAATGAATAAATTTATATTTGGAAAGGGCTAGGCCTATATAACATCTTAAAATAATTCATATTACTTCTTGAAATAAATAATTTTTAAATTACAAATGGCAAGATAACATCAATAAATAGAAAAACTATAAGACAGCGAGAATTATTTTCGTTACCTCTAGGTGCTGCGCTGTGCTCTGAGTGTGGTACAATACTCGAGTATTGACCAGTCGAGTCCTAAAGATTAGCAACAAGATATGAAGAAATACATAAATGATAATTAATATAGCATCTTAACTCAAATTAGATAATTAAGAAATTCAATGAATAAATTTTCAGCAGCAATGTGTAATGTTTTCCCCAGTTGTATCAAACTTAAATAGTATATATATTTAATACAATACAGATAAATGTTAATTGTTAATTATTGCAAAGCAAACTGTGATGATAATGTTAATTACTGTTTTAACAACCTTATATATATATATATATATATATATATATATATATATATATATATATATATATATATATTTATGATAAGGTCGTAAAAATAATTACATTTGTGAAGTTATAATTATCGTGATATGCCCTACTCTTGATATGAAAATTCTGTCATCACACTTGAGAGAAAATTGGCAGACAATTTTAATCAATATTTTCTTACCTGTGAATAACTATAATCAAATGCAAACACTGACTTCTGGTAGTTTAGAAGATACAATGGCAATTTCATATGCTATTGCTAATATATGTTTACTTTATCATATATTATCCTAATTAAAGTTATGAACACCTGCATTACACAGGCACGCAAATTTATATATGCTACATGGAAATATATTAAGACATTGTCAAACTTGTTGCAAATAGAAAAATTTATTCTACAAAAACTAGATATATAGGACACTGTAGATAATATATAGGACACAGTAATATACAGGAAACAGTGGAAGACAGCGGTCTCCATCCTCAAGAAAATGCAAAATGTGTGTAAAACAAAAGGAATAAATCATATTCACAAAAGTATTATCATTAATAGCATTAAAAAAATAGCAATAGAAGCAATAGATCTCGGCACAGAGATCTATTTAACTGCCATTTAATTAACTCACCACTGATCCTTCAATAGACACGTCGTAGAGCTTCATTGAAATAATGTCGTGATTGTCTGTGACATAAACAAAAACAAATCAGCACAGTTCGCTAATCCACTAGAATCAAATCTGCTAAACAGTAGTGACACAAATAGTTTAATATTCACATATTTATGTACTATTTCATAAGTCTACGTAACATCTGATTAAACTAAATTCATATCTATTTATTTTTATAAATAATAATAATATAAATGAGGGTTAAACGTCCGTTTCCTCATACAATGATGCAGTCAGCCATGTCCCTCCCCATCAGAGAGAACCATGTTTATTTAAAAAACACTCAAACATGCAATGACACACACTAGGCCGTCAAAGAGGTTATAGAAACCTATCTAGTTGACCACACATCATGCATACATAAAAAATACAAACTAAAAAAATAATATGCAAACTAAAAATGAATATGAAAATCATCATCACATCGCTACAAATCGATTCACCAAATGACCTGAAGAAAAACCAAACGCTGAAGAGAAAAAAATAAGATCCTAAATGGCACCAGTCTGGCAATAAAACTACATATTAGTTTGCAACAACCATTAGGATGGCGCCATACTTGGATACCTTTACTTATATCATTCGCATTAACAAGTTCAATTAGGGTGGATAGCCATGGTTAGCACTACCAGTGGCTTCAAGTGGTTGCACAAGCATCAATCATAAACAGACATGAGTAAAACAAGACAAGAAATCTAAAAACTCACTTCTTGACACAAACAACGCATGGCATAGAGTTACTCAAGATGTTCTAAGATAAGCCTAAGATAAATAGAATACAAAACTTTCACAATCACATTCCATAAGTCATAACGACAAAGTGTTAGCAGAGTTCACATGTAAATCAATCATTGATCTCAAGCTCGTACCTGCCAGTTCTCCAGTAGCGGCAGAAGCACCGAAATAGTAGCCAGTGGGTAGATGAACACCATCGACAGCAAAGCAAGGTTGCCAAGAGTTCTTACCATCAATGTCCATTGAGATCTAAACAAGAATATAGTAAGATTAAAACTTGCTCTAGTTCTGTAAATAATAGTTTCAAATATAATCTATTGTTATTACTTGACACAGCTGTTATCACTAAAACTATCATTTAAAATCTGAGAAGTCATCAAAATTTTAAAAGAAGACATTGTTAATTTGATGAAAAACAAGGAGGCACCTAGTCGTATAGAATACATAACAACCTAACGGGTAGGCACATGTCACATAATACGTCTGCAACAGAACTGCTCTCATAGAATATCTTGCCTTTGATATAGATGTTTCTAGAATTGGAGAACATACCTTTTCTGTCATCATTTGATCTACTGCCTACGAAAATGTGCTCCAGTGGAATGAATTACTTGATATCATACCATCAAATTATTATGTTCACGAGACAAGACATTAACACGAAAGCCTATTTTTAAATCTCCTTGACTAATCAAATGACACATAACAGAATGATATAGATTTCACACAAGAACCTATCTTTAAACGTTATCACACACACACACACGTACACACACACACACGTCCTCCCTTGAATCCCAGTTTAATCAGGGTCGGGATACGAATAGATTTTTCTCAAATTCTCTCTGTCCTAGGCCGCACCACCAGCCAATCCCCTATCTGAGACTTTTCCATTCGTTTACATTTTTTGTAGCAATCCCTGGAGCTCAGGCGCCCATCAACCGAATGCCCTTTCTGACGTTGGCATAATCTTTAAACGATATCAATTAATCAAAAGATAACTAACAGACAGTCGATTCTTTTCATATCTAATAGCAATGAAAGTGTTGTGTACGGATCCTCTGAACTTGGACTCACATCCTGCTAGCTCCGTGTGCGTGCCATCTCTGTCGTGATCGTAGTGCATAGTGCCGTTGTTAACCATCGCTGATATGTACGGGTGAGAATGCTGCATGCAACGTCAAGACACAGTTTATTATTGGAAATTTGTTTGAATCTCTATCAGAAAATAAGTTAAACTACCAGTGAAATAATGCCTCTGAAATTATTCTCATCCCAACTGACTGCTAGAATTTACAAGATGATCGAAACATATATCAACATTTGTAATTTCCATAAATATCAATAATCTTAGAACTTTAAAAATTAATTTAATTAAAACGCTTAACTCCACTATTCTTTTATTATAAAATTGAAATCTAATGCTATCACAACAACAACAGTGGTACAGTATTATAGGATAATTCTTTAAAAATGTATAAATTATACATAAATTTCATAAGAGAATGAGCAGTGACTTACACTGTGTTTTCCAGGCTCATTATTGTACGTATCCAGAAAGACTGCCAGGCCATTAAAGAAATCTCTGTTTCCAAAAACTGGTCCTAATGATACAACAGACAAGATATATGAAACAGCCTTTGAGGTAACTAATTACAGAACATAGCATATTGGCTATAAGGTAGAATGTAAGAAAAAAGAGGCAGAGGCAGGCCGAGATTAGGTATGTTAGACGATTTAAAGACCCACTCATATGCGGAAATGAAGAGGAAGGGCGGAAGACAGAGAAGAGTGGAGGCATTATATACCATGGACCTGCCAGTAGGCAGTGCACAAAGAGAGAGAGAGAGTATATTGGCTTGATTACTAACTGTAGCATTATAAAGTCAAATATGTAACATCAAAAATTCCATTCAAAGTTTCAGTTAAATAGTATAATTCTTAACTACAATTTAACAGAAGGATTTTGATAAAATTTTGAAAAAAAGAGGCATTAGTTCATATTATAGACATATTAGAAATACCGTTAAGACACAATATGTAATACTGGCATAGAATAAATTTTTGCTTAGATATAAAATGCTTTTCTATAATATCACTACAATATTGTGGATACATGTATATGCAATTTATATTCAATTTAGTTGCATGGTTGTATTTGCTAAATGAGATACAGAAGAATAGAAGCAAAGCTAATTAGATGAAGTTCAAGGATATCAAAAGATTTATTACCATATCATCACGTAAACATGACGAAATAAAAGAGACAATTGAGGCAACAGAAATCATAAGACACATTAAACTGCTAATTAATAACCAGTACAGTGAGAGAGTAAATTTGTATATTCTATAATATTCAGATATAAAACATAATTGTTTAATACAATATTCTGCATTCCTACCAAGTTCAGCTCTGTCTTTCGTATACCAGACAGCAAATCCATCCCCAAACAGATCTCCTCCCTTACCATGCACCTTGAAGTGAACATGAAGTTCCCAGTTTCTAACGAAACAAGGCTGCAATCAAAACCCATAAGAATGTGTTTAGTGTTGTCTCATAATCAATCTTCTACCAGTTAATATTTTAAGAGTTACTTCATTTTAGCAAAATTATTGAAATTAAAGTAAGAAATTAAAGTAATTAATTATAAGAATTATTTAATCATACCACTGAGACATAAATCTTCAATGATACAAAATATTTCCTCAAAATAACCTAAACAGTATCCAGAGTAATAATGTCTAAAGTCTATACCATACAAAACTTACAATTTTGTTCCAGATGCCTCCCTTCCTGCTCTGATGATCTGGAGTGATCCTCACATAGTTAGAAGTCACCAGCGTGCTACCAATGGGCTCCCACCGATCATCTGCCGCAGAAAAGTAACAACTGCTTCAAAAATATTTATTAGACAAGCAGGCTTCAGGCTAACATTATCGACTAACGCTATTTGAACTTAGATGACCGGGATTCACTGAATTCGGTCTACAGGTTGAATCAATTGTTGCCCCGCTTGTCTGGTCTTGACAGGGGGGCACAGGGCGCACTCTGAGAATGCTGATTCATTGCCCTAGGTAGAAAGTGGTTAGAGAGAAAGTAAAGATTTCATATTATATGCCAGCTTGCGCACATTTACTTCTTGGGCGCTGTCATCTTGCTGTGTTACCAATCAAAATATCAAATCATGAAACATATCGTTCAGGAGTGCCCTCTACCTGCCTGCAGGATGGACTGTCGATGTTCAGCTAGTTTTCAATAGAAGCAGCTATCTTGATTAATGAATATTATTAATAGTAGAAAAGTTAACGGTATAAATGGTTCACATAGGTCTACAGAGAAAGGGGTTTTGGCACATCATATCAGTTGTCCATAAAGAACAACAGAGGTTTCCATAATATTCCAAATTTGCAGTTTACAAAGAAATGAAAAAATTATAGAAAACCACTATCGTACAGTTTACATATCCACATGCCATATAATTTAGTTTTGTATGATATTTTTAAAATTTATATCCTTATAGTGTCAAAATTTGAGATTGGTTAAACTGAAACTATGTTTCATTAACCGCTGACAAATTCATAAAAGGGAAGCCAGCGTAACAGAAAACGGTTTTATTTATGATATATCCAACGGTTTTATAGATTCACGGTTTTATTTATGATATATCTAAACTTATGTGTTAAACCGAAAGCATACTCAATTAACCCACATATGCAGGCAGCTGGACTACTGATTATGCAGAGAAGTTAGCAGCTTCAGGTTTAAAATTATATGATCTTATGGAATAGTGCAGAAGGTCACAGAATATCAGACAAAAAATATGGGACATTTAACCGGCCAAAAAAAACATAACAGCACACTGGGTCAGGAAGCACAGATGCTTGTTTAAGACCCATTTCCTCCTTCCTCTCCATGGTTATTAGTAATTGTTGCCTTTTGATGGCGCATCAATTGCAGCCGGCGCGGATTTAAGAACCATCACCCTGGGATTTTTCCTTCCTAAACTTTTACCAACACTCGGTCTTCCAAGGTGGTCAGCCACAGAGTACTAATCGAGGTCGATGCAGCTTAACTTCGATAATTGACGCGCAACTAAACCAAGTGCCCTAATCCCGCCGTCTTAAAAAACAGGAACTTTATTTACCAAATTAGGAGAATAAGTGTAAATTAGTAACTATTTCAACTACATACGACGAAAGAATCTCACATTTTCTATCTTGATGCTGATTGTTTAGGCACAGACCGAACATAAATTTAAGTAAAATTTGCCTAATTGACACGATACACTAACCGGTGTAAGGCTTTATGAGTGAATGTTCCTTTTTGAGATAATCTTTCGTGTTCCATTCAGTAGCAGTGGAAAGACAGAATGAAAGCGAAAATACTGCGAGAATTACTGAATGGAGAGTAACCGGAAGTCCGGCAGGTATCCAATGTCCGGCAGATTTAAACATTTTTACATATTCTATTGACTTTCATCAATTTTCAACACATCAACAATAAACTCTTATTCCACAATCATGTGACGTTGCAGCGACCACAAAAGTTTGGTTTGTAGAAATATACATTGTTATTTCAATTAATTTATTGGATCTTTTTATTGGTCTAGTTAATAACAATAAGAACAACAATTAGCGTGCCACAGTCATCAATGACAACATCGAGCACTATTGAGACAAAATCAAGGCGGCGAGCGAAAATAAGGTCCAGAAATGGTGCAAATTCTAAAATTCAGATAATCAGTCCAAAATAAGTACGCGTTCCAACGCCCGCTATTACAGAGTATCTGAGCTATATATATATATATATATATATATATATATATATATATATATATATATATATATATATATATATATACTGTATATATATATAGTTGTTATCTTTTGTTTTAATTAATTCTTCATTTTCTCATAGATTGCAAGTTACTGTTGACAGTTGGTGCCTTTTGATCTTCGCTTTTGATAGCCTGTTTTATAAAAAATTCCTTTGCATTTGAAATAATTTTAGAATTATTATTTCTGAAATTATTTGTGAGAAAGGCATATATATATATATATATATATATATATATATATATATATATATATATATATATATATATATACTGTATATATATATAGTTGTTATCTTTTGTTTTAATTAATTCTTCATTTTCTCATAGATTGCAAGTTACTGTTGACAGTTGGTGCCTTTTGATCTTCGCTTTTGATAGCCTGTTTTATAAAAAATTCCTTTGCATTTGAAATAATTTTAGAATTATTATTTCTGAAATTATTTGTGAGAAAGGCATTTTAAGGTCTTGAATTTTATTATGAAAACTAAGATAAGTGGAAGTAGGCCCTAAGCTGCTAGAAGTTTATAAAATTATTAATAGCTTGTATTTTGAACTCCACCAATAAAAACTGGACTAGTAAGTAGGCCTAAGTATAATTATATTATATGTGAAAACTATAGCCTAGGAAAAAATAACTACTGAGGTGGTTTTCCGTTACCTTAATTCTTCACTTCTTGCATGTTCAGTCGCTTCTTAGAAGTGCAGTTAACGATTGTTCTATTTTTCAGTGTCCCGGACACAACACGGGACAAGTCAAGAATATGTCCATCTAAGGATCATTTATCAGATTGAGCAATATCAAAGGTTATGGGGTAAATGTAGTAAATAATCTATAGGCGTAGGCAATTTCAATGGATATACTTTGTATAGCCTAATTATATGGGCCTACAGGCAAATCAATTTATAGCTTTCGTCCATCCAATTTTCGTAAAATGTAGAATATCTGACAAAATCAAAGTTGTGAAAAGCTCAGGCCCTATAGGCCTAATTAAATACTATTTAAAGCTGAATATGGATTCCATATATCGCGCTCACTAACTTAATTCATATACTTTTAACATTAATTTAGAGGTTATTATATAGAAAAACAACCAGAATTCGGTTGTGTTGATTCGGGCGTAAAAATTCGAAATTCCTATTACCTTGCTTTTATCTTTTATATGAAGGTCAATTAATTGGGTAGGCTACATACCACAATTTTGCAATTGCACATATTAGTACTTAATTGCAGCTTACGCGTGCACAATATATGGGCTATATAGGCCTACTGGGACTACTGAATGTATTTAGGCCTTGTAGGTGTACTTTATCCTCTTTTAGTGACAGTATCCGTAGTTTGATGCTCTACGCATATAGCCTAAATGTGTTATTGCTTAAATTAATCTGTTAAAGCTGGTAAAGCTAAGGTTAACGTCAGTTTCCTCACTCGAAAGCGATGTCAGTGACGGGCGAGCCCAGGATTTGAACCCGCATCAACTGATCCGTGGTCGAGTATCTTACCGAAGTCGGTTATGTAAAACATTGAGAAAATTCATTTGATAAAAGTTAGCTTCTCGGGTGATAATAAGATTACACTAACTGCTTTTGTTGCACTAAGAAATTTCTGCCTATTACAAGTAGATTGGGAAAACTTTGTTATAGGGATAGGGCGAATCCAACACATACATAAGTGTAATTATGCCGATCTTGAGGCGCGGGGAACATAATGTTGAGATGGGAAAAGTCTCAAATAAAAAATCGGCCTACTTAATTATTAAGGCTAAATTAATATAAAAGCTTATTTTGACATTAGATTCCTATGTCGAAAGCTTAGCAGTGACGGGACTAACATTGGATTTAAACCCTTCACATAGGCCTTCTGATCCATTGACAAACAACTTTTCCATATGCTACAATATTTAGCTATAGTTAAAGACCTAGCTATAAAAATCACATACACAAGACTATTGTAGAAAAGTATTATTGAAGTTATTTATAGAATATAAAATGAGTAAATAAAAGCTTAAAAATTATGATATGAAGGTGATATTCTGATTAAGACCGTCATTTTCTAAGTGACAATTTTACCAGTAACAAAAAATTTCGTTGTCAGCTAATCAGATCAGACATAATGGTTGTAGGGATCGTGAGCCATGTTTGTTTAATTCAGTGTAAGAATTTATAAGTAACAGTACAGGAAAAACATTTAAGTGATGAATGATTAATCACAGAATTATCTAAATATCTATAGCAAACAAGAAATACCGGAAACTAGAAAGAGAAAATCTAAGCATTCGTCTGAGCAATTTTCAAAAGTGAATGGCTAATACAAAAGCTAAGCATGCATTCCGTATAAAAATAAAACTCGCATCAGTACTCGAAAATAGCAATCTCTGACACCGTTGGGCTACTGGCTCGAACTTTCATCTTTTTATGATTTAATGATGATTTATATAATTACTACTGCACATCCAAAATTTAGACTTTTTAGACAAATTTAGACCGAAAGCTGATCAAAGTTTCAGGTAGCGATGCAAAGGCTCATTCTCAGCATCCCTTGTACGACGAATTCTACGAAAACTGACGTAAAAACATATAACTTTTTAGCTTTATTTTCAAACAGTTTCTTAAGTAGCATTCATTTCTACGATAATCTACTAGATAACGATGATATGTTTAGCATTATTTATCATCCTGACGCTGAGCCATAGCCTTGTGCAAGGCTGCAACGACTCTGATGCCCCTCAGGACGTTCTTCCTCACTCTGTCGATCCTGTCTGACACCACCCTGTTGGTCACGTCGATGTCCAGCTCGTTGGGATTGTCCACCACCATGGACTTGAAGAATCCTCGTCTGATAGCCTCGGCAGCAAAGACCTTCTCTCCGGTGAGGTTGTTGATGTAGTTGCCCGTGTCCCTGTCCACCAAACCTACGATAGGATCGAATATAATAGAAATAGGATACAGTACAATATAATATAATATACAATATAATATACAATATAATACAAATATGATAAAATATAATACAAATAAGATACAGAACAATACAAATATGATAAAATACACTATAATACAAATATGATAAAAAAAACTAACCTCTGATCAGAGCATCAATTAAAACTAACCTCTCATCAGAGCATCAATTAAAACTAACCTCTCATCAGAGCATCAATTAAAAATAAACTCTCATCAGAGCATCAATTAAAACTAACCTCTCATCAGAGCATCAATTAAAAATAAACTCTCATCAGAGCATCAATTAAAATTAACCTCTCATCAGAGCATCAATTAAAACTTGCCTCGCTTCTGAGAATCAATTAAAACTAACCTCTGAGCATCAATTAAAACTAACCTCTCATTAGAGCATCAATTAAAACTAACCTATCATCAATCAAAACTAACCTCTGAGCATCAATGAAAACTAACCTCTCTTGAGAGCATCGACGAAGGAGACTCTTTGCTTTGAGCGCTGGTCCACCACCTCGCTGATGGCGTAGGTCTTGGATTCGATGTGGGTGGAGTCAGTGGCAGAGTTCTCCTCGTCGTACTCCACGTCGATCCAGCCTGACTCTATCGCGTCGTCCAGGAGCAGGTGCTTCCCTGTCCTGCCGTCCACGTAGTATCCGGCCACCTCGTTGATTATTCCGCATTTACGGGCTTGTTCCAAGTTCAGCTGAAAACCGCGAAATGTGGTATATATATATGTATTTACATTGATATATAAATTTATCAATATTGATATTATCAATATTAAATATGAAATATATTTATATTGATATGATATATAAATATATCAATATTGATATATTGATAAATTGACAGATTGGTCGGTGTTAAGTGATACAAAGGCTAAGGCAGAGTTTAAGGTCCTTTTCCCTTTCGAAGCATGAATGGACCAATACTGGATATTAACCCTGCCATGACTGATAGGCATTCGCACAACTAAATGATCAGGATTCTAGCGTAATAGTGACGGTGCTATAGATTCTGAACTACGTCATTAGTTTTGTAGCCTTTTTAATGTATCGAGAAAACCGATGTGCCACGTTCATAAGAATTTCATTTGAGGAATGAAATCATGAGATGGAATAAACTTGAGTCTGAATGAGGCACAAAAAGAGCTTAAAATAGGCCTAATATATGCAACGAATCAGCCAGAGCTAACTGATTGCGGATCACATAGGCATGACAGAATGTGTGTATGCAACTTAATGAATCCTCGTGCAAATGGCTTTATAAAAAAGCTTGTAAAGCTTTGATTAACGTCCTTTTAGTGCCACAAACGACACTTTCAGAGACTAACTGGCTGAGATTTGAATCGAAAGCCTTATGCATCAGGCAAGTGTGCTACTCAACCATCCAACCGGTACTTAATGAGGACTTAATACTTACTGTTAATTAATAAGAATTTAGTTGTAAGTACCTGAACTTAATGAGAACTTAGAACTAAATACTATTTATTAATTTGAACTCAATACACCGTTATTTAATGAGAATTTTGTACTTGGGTGTACTTAGTGAGAACGTAGTGATTAGTAATGGGTACTTAATGAGACCTTAGTACTTGGTACTGGTACTTAGTGTTAAATTAATAAGAACCTTGTCTCCGGTCAGCGCGTCCACCACGCCGACGATGCTGTACTCCCTGTTGTCCACTTGAGTCCTTATAGTGACCAGTCCTATGGATTGGACTTTCTCCGCAGATTTCGTCGTGGTGGCATACTCCACCCGAATCAATCCTTCGCTCATGGCTACAGGAATAGATTTACACACCCCAGTGGAAGGGTTCTTGTACACCCCTTCGTTGTAGTCAACTATACCTGCATAAAAAATTATATCAAATTAATTTTAAAAGTATTTACCTTGACTTTTAAACAAAATAATGATAGGTTAAAAATCACCAAGAATTTATGAGTGTCATTTTTTGAACGCTTCAATATACTAAATTCTGCCAAGCGAGTGAAACAAACGCCATTTTTAATGGCACCTGAAGACAGCGGGGCAAAACGTGGAAAAACTTTCGAAGCTATTTCATACCATTAATATTTTTATGGCATTTGCCGTCCAACTTTTCTACTGTTACCCAAATTTAGCATAATCTTAAACTGATATTCATATAGAACATACATAATTAAAAAACAATTGAAAACTGATAGCTTTAAGTAAATTGAAACACGAATATCACAGTTCTATCTTAAAGTCCCTAAGAAGATATAATAGGGTTGTGAAAACACCACAAAAAGCAGGTCCGCTGATTTTAATCTATTAGTGATCTTCAATCCTTAATTGCCAACCTGCCTCGATGGCTGCCTGCATGGCCATCTCCGAACCGGTCCTTGGATCAACCACCGACCTGATGACAAATCTTCGGTTCTCCTCGTGAGACGATGACGTCAGCTGTTCTGCCGCTACTGACTCACGATGACTCATCCCTCCTGCTGACGTCATTGATTCGTCATCGCGTCGTACCGGCAGGGTGAAGGTGGTTTCTTCGTCTGTTACCATTTCTTCTGCCGTAAGCTTAACCTCGTAATAGCTGCACATATGCAACCAAGTCGCACAAAATTTTGTACAAAATGTAAATTAATAATAGTAATACTACTACTACTACTACTACTACTACTACTACTACTACTACTACTACTACTACTACTACTACTACTAATAATAATAATAATAATAATAATAATAATAATATTATTATTATTATTATTATTATTATTATTATGAAGTAGTTCGCTATACTGAAGATTTAGCCAAAATTATCATTTAATTGTTCTTCTTCTGCTGGAATCTGTCACACGCTTGTATTATTATTATTATTATTAGTATTATTATTATTATTATTATTATTATTGTTGTTTAATGAATTGAATTAATTTATACGTACCGAAGACTTTTTGATTGATCAGAGAAGGCCGTGGGGTCCCACTGGACGACGATGTTTATTGGTCGGACCGGAAGTTCTTTTAGGCTCTGACGATACTGACGCCATTGTTTACGAAACGCCTATGTGCGCAGAATAATGAATCCTCAGAATAATAATAATGTAATACAATTGTATCATTATGCCGCTTAAATACTATCAGATTTGATTCATCATCAGCATCATCATCCTCTTTCGAATCCCAGTTTAACCAGGGTCGGGATACAAATAGACTGTCTCAGATCCTCTCTGTCCCACATCGCATCATGAGTCAATCCTCTATTTGAGACTTTTCCATACTATCAGATTTGATTAAAGCAAATTTATTATGAATATTTTTATAAAGAATAGACCCCTATGTAGATTCATATAAAGAATAGACCCCTATGTAGATTTATATAAAGAATAGACCCCTATGTAGATTTATATAAAGAATAGACCCCTATGTAGATTTATATAAAGAATAGACCCCTATGTAGATTCATATAAAGAATAGACCCCTATGTAGATTCATATAAAGAATAGACCCCTATGTAGATTTATATAAAGAATAGACCCCTATGTAGATTTATATAAAGAATAGACCCCTATGTAGATTTATATAAAGAATAGACCCCTATGTAGATTTATATAAAGAATAGACCCCTATGTAGATTTATATAAAGAATAGACCCCTATGTAGATTTATATAAAGAATAGACCCCTATGTAGATTTATATAAAGAATAGACCCCTATGTAGATTTATATAAAGAATAGACCCCTATGTAGATTTATATAAAGAATAGACCCCTATGTAGATTTATATAAAGAATAGACCCCTATGTAGATTTATATAAAGAATAGACCCCTATGTAGATTTATATAAAGAATAGACCCCTATGTAGATTTATATAAAGAATAGACCCCTATGTAGATTTATATAAAGAATAGACCCCTATGTAGATTTATATAAAGAATAGGTTCAAAATATTGATCCGCAACCTTATCGCTGTCAACCTATGATTGACATAATTTTAACAATGAATGGTCGACATTGTACATTTATTAGCTGAACATTTATTAATGAAGTTACCAGAGCATTTGCATGATTCCATAGACGATAGAAGTCAATTTAATTTTGTCAATTTGGCTGGAGACAGTGGCGATGTCGGTAAGATATTCGACTGCGGATCAGTATGTGCGGGGTTCAAATT
The DNA here is from genome assembly GCA_905160935.1 of Enchytraeus crypticus. Classification (NCBI taxonomy): domain Eukaryota; kingdom Metazoa; phylum Annelida; class Clitellata; order Enchytraeida; family Enchytraeidae; genus Enchytraeus; species Enchytraeus crypticus. The sequence continues at coordinate 781,429 of CAJHZI010000414.1, read as the reverse complement.
CTGGGCTCGCCAGTCACTGACATCGGTTTCAAGTGAGAAAACTGAAGTTAACACCAGCTTTTAGTTTACTTAGATTTTGGGAAAACTTTAATACTTGCCTAATAGTAAGCATTTGCTAAGCAGACAAAAGCGCTTAACAATTTAGACACTGAAGTTTATTTCTGATGAAAGTAAAAGATAACTGGTGGTACGGCTCAATGATGACTATTTGACATAAATGATTTTAATGTTATCCATAAACAAGTTCAGTTTTTTTATATAGGCCTGCATACATTTTTGACACTTTTAGTACATTTATTGGTTTTTAAAAAGTTGCCAAAATAACATAAAACAATGCTGTGTAATCATTTTGAATATTATTTTACTTAGTAAGAGAGGAAACGCAGACATAGCAATTTTAGAATAAAATTAAGTTCTCCATTTCCGCGTTTATAAGCCTAAACATGGAGAGATCAAAGTTATGAGTTATTATTATATTATAGCTATCTCAGTTAAACTATTTAAGCAACCAGTGTTTATACGTAGGCCAGATGCGTAAAATACATGTAATGTAAAATTAAACTTTAAACTAATCTATTGTAAATAAATATTGTAAATAAATATTGTAATAAAATAATCTATTGCCTTCTTCTAATCCAATGTAAAGTCTAAATTATGATATTTGAACATTTAGTTTTCTAGTTAGTAATATCATGACTACCTGATACGAAAGAACTGCTCTATCCAGATTAGCCACTGTCTCGATCATTGGTGAAAGTTCTGTGACAAGAATACGCAAAACGTAAAACGTAATGGAAAAAAACGTCATGCTAAATTTATATGAGATCAACTGCGAATTAATATAAACGCAAAATATAAAACTAAATCATCGTCCCTTGAAACCCAATTTAACTGGGGTCGGGATTAGAAAATTTTGTAGTAATTTGTGGAGCCAACCGAACCAACCGAATGTCCTTTCTGACTTTGGTTAGAATCTTAGTGCTTTATCATCTTTTACGCGACATGTGTAGTCCACGGTTGATCTATTCTTCAGCAACCCGTACACAGCACGGATAGGAAAATTTAATTAAAAGATTAGAATATTTTATCACATATACATTTCTAAACATTTTCATTGATGTTTCTAAATATTGTAACTAACTAGCAAGAAAAGAGTAATTTTTAGCATATGCTAAATAAATCACTGTAATTATTATATTATGTTGACAAAATCAACGGACAAAGATAATATAAAAGTAGAATACTCACGCTGAGCCCTTTGCCACAGCAGTTCATTTTCGAGGCTGCAGAAGTTTTTTCTCAGTCTATTTAAATCGATGTTTGCTGCAGCAGCAGTGTTACCATTCTGTGCGGCTTCTGTTATTCTACGAAGCCTCCTGGCAACCCTGGTCTCCCAGTTGTTAGCGCCTCCCTGACTTGTTCCATAGCGTCGAAAACTCGCACAGCTAGCCTGTGAAGTATTATTATATTATAAATTACTGTTGAGAAATTTTGGTAAACAGGATTGTTTTCTCAGGGAATGACGCCCCTGCCCAGTAAATGTTAGTCGAAGCTGAGGAAGATATAGGGGCCCATCTCATCATAAGCAGAATCCCCCAAGAATGATGGTATATCAAAAGGAATGTTATAAATAATTTAAAGATCTACTCGTATGTGGACATGAAGAGAAATACGGAAGATAGAGTTGAGTAGAGGCGCTATATACCATGGACCTGCCTGTAGGCAGTGCACTAGGAGAGAGAAAGACTGTTGATAATAATCACCTTGATACCTACTTGTGTTAAATAATTTGTGTGTTTGCTATTGTGTTTGCACGTATATGAACCATACGTTGTTACAGTACCCTTTGAAAAATTCTACTGAATAAATTAAATAAAGCCTAATTAGCTCCTGTTTCCTGTCTGAAAATATATCAGTGACCGGTCCAGCTCCGGCTTTGAACCTTTCACCTACAGCTCAGCAAATCGACAGCTTATTGACAAGCAACCGGCTCCATACATTTATTTAGTAGCGATTCAATTTTTATTTTGTTTAATGGAAAAATGTTGCAGAATGAATAGACTGACCCATTGTTTGCTGAGTTGAGCTGCAGAAGCTATGATAGCTTGGTGTATGAGAGGTCTCATCTTACACTCACTGTCTGTCCAACAGGCTAACAGCTGAATCTGTAATCTGATAACATAAAATCACAATAATTACTTAAAAAATAATCAGAGTATAAACAAAATATTAGCATCAACATGATTCCTAATTTAATTTAATTTTCAGCGAATAGAAATTATAAGAAGGCAGCTGTTTTGATAATGCTTTTGATAATTTTAATAGAAGTTTTTAATCTCACCGGAAACAGAATATGGGCGTTAATTGCCTTTCAGGCAAAGTTTTTGCGAAACAATGTATAACGTTAAACCGTATGTAAACCAAATATCTGATAATTATATCATCTGCCCTTGAACTATAATAAAGCTTTGAATGTGCACCATTTTTTTCGATCGTTTTCAGCTTGCAATGCCAACTATGTTGTGCTCAGTGATAAGCTTATCAAGAACGACAGTGATACTATTATTTTCTATTGTTGTTTATCATTGAGTTATCACAAAGATGGAAAAGTCGACTATGATCTATGTTTTGGGTTGATTATGTTATTTTTAGCTGACAGAGTAAAGTGCTTAGTGCTGGAATGCAACCTCATACTGATTGATCGACTGAATGATTATCTAATCGATCTATTATTTAATTGACATTGATTGATTAATGGACTGAATTGACTGATTGATTGACTGACTGAATGAATGATTATAAATTAATCGATCTATTATTTAATTTACATTGATTGATTGATTGATTAATTGATTGATTGATTGAATGAATGAATGAATGAATGATTGATGGATTGAATGATTGATTGATTAATTAATTTATTGATTGATTGATGGCAAACCTTTCCAGTGCGGTGTTGGCGTTGCTATCAGGTGTAGGCAGAATACAGCTCAGAGCTGGAATGTAACCCTCTTCCCCTCGCCCTGTAACTACCTAGGACATTAATAAAGAACCTTAAGACATTAATACCCAGTACCTAAGACATTAATACCCAGTACCTAAGACATTAATACCCAGTACCTAAGACATTAATACCCAGTACCTAAGACATTAATACCCAGTACCTAAGACATTAATACCCAGTACCTAAGACATTAATATCCAGTACCTAAGATATTAATACCCAGTACCTAAGATAGTAATTCCCATTACCTAAGACATTAATACCAAGTACCTAAGACATTAATACCCAGTAGTCCAGCAAACAGACATCATTAATGGACTCGCCAAGGGCGAGCAATCGCATATTTCTTAACACACTCACCGAGCGTCAGTGCAACTGACAACTTATGAAAGATTTCTAAGCTCTCAAACGTGTACTAGAGAGGATTCTCTACTACTTAATAAAACCAAACACTTAGTTACAGCTACTTATAATATCTATTTAAACCAGGCGTAGTATACAGTTTTACGAATCAACTACTACTGCCACTATTCCATCAACGCAATGCTTAGAATCCAAGAGTGAGTATGATCCACAGTAAAATAGTGTACGTTAATGATGCCAAACGTTACGACTATCTCCAATGGCCATATATTAGAAGTTAACGAATTGCTAAAGTATGACCTAAAATTTACTACAGGGTAGAAAAATATAATACAAAGAGTTGTGAATTTTAAATTTCAACGCTAGAATGCGATGTCTTGGAAATCACTTTATAACAATTATTGAATATAATTACCTTGAGCTTATTTGGTTGCGAAGAATCTACAATCCTATATTCGTCTCCAGTATTTAAGTTTACCTACACAGTTAGAAAATCAGTAGCATAGCCATAAATTATTTCATGGGATGGCAGTGGGGTGGCAACATAAATCCTTAAATGTGAAGTCATCTGTGAAAAGCTGGTAAAGCTAAGTTTAACGTCAGTTTCCTCACTCGAAAGCGATGTCAGTGACGGGCGAACCCAGGATTTGAACCTCGCACCTACTGATCCGCCGTCGAGTATCTTACCGACTTCGTCACAGATAATCAATACAAATTGACTATTACGCTACTTGCTGCAGATAATCAATACAAATACTTTGGACTAGGGGATTGTTAGGTGGGATGCCACTTCATTTAGGGGCAGCTGCCTCATGCCTCCTCCCACCCTTAGTTGCACAGCTTACGCCCCTATATAAAATGGAACTAAAATAATTTCATCCCAAATCGTTCTTAACAATACTTAATTGGCATAATTGCAATTAGTCCATGATAAGATGTAAATGATAAAAAATGAAGTGCCCATTGTAGTGCTCAGCATCATAATTTCTTCTTGAATCTCAGTTTATCTAGGGTCGGAAGTATAAAATTTAGTTGCTATTTCTGGAGCCCAGGCGATTATCAATCGAATGCCCTTTCTGATGCTGGTGTTAATCTTAGTGCTTTGTTGCGTTGCCTTTTAAGACACGTGCAGTTCTCGATTGGTCTATACTTAAGCAACCTGGACAAAATATTAGCAACCTATTATAAAACTAATCTATCATTATTTTGCTTTACTATATATTTTTAATTTAATAAAGTATCAAGAAATATTTTATAAATAGAGAGCATTAGTGTAAAATAAACACGGTACGCGAAAAGGGTAAAAAAGTAATTTTTTTATCAAATTCGCGTAGATGTAAGTGTATATGAAAACAGAACAACGTTAGAATTTTATTGTAAGCGATCACGAAGATGCGCTTTAATTAAGAAGCTTACGTTAAGCTAATAAGCATAGGCACAAGGTCAATTAAACTGCACAAAACGATAATTCAAGAAACCAATTTCAAGGATGATAAACTTAAAGAAGGAAGGTCTTCACCTAGACCTTTGATATACGAGAGAAAAGTGACCAAATGGTTTTAAATAGTACCAATGAATGATACTTCTTCTACGATACTTATGATGAATTTTTAAAAGGCTAATGTAAAATCAAAAATTTCAATAGAAGTAAATAGAATTTAATTAACGCCTGTTCAGGCTTACGTGGACATGTTCAGTGTGAACATACTAATTCTGTGTACATATTAATTCAGTGTGTACGTACTTATTCAGTGTATACGTACGTGTTCAGTTTGAAGAGTGCACAGCGCAGTGCGGAGGTCACCGTTACTGGTCAGTTCTCTTCTGAAGTCAACGTTAAGCGGTTTGATTGATGCCCGTCCTTCTGCTAATGCTTCCAGATCTGAGCGCCATTTATTGAATTGTTTCAATAACTTCTGCAAGATCAAGACATCAAGATCAATAAATTTTACTGAAATACATGATTATTAGCTTCGTGTTAACAAGAACAAAATGCCTTTGAGAATTAGTCAGTGTCTATCTTTATAATCCAGAGTTTAGAGATTTTAATGATGCTTTGTTATCTGTACCTATCAATTTGAATGCACCAACAACAATAATTAGCGTTATTGCCATCTATGACAACATCGAGTAAACGAAAGTCACATGTTCAGGGCACATGTTATAGCTTTTGTGGCCTTTGTGTCCTTTTTATTTCGTCTCTATGTGTTTCTTCTGTACGATTTTACCAAAGTGAAATAAACATGATTCAATCCAATTCAATTCAAAGTACAGTAATACTGACACGAAATCAACTGAAAGTAACAAAAGAAGAACATCCTGTCATAAAACTGGACTCAACTTCGTGTTAAAATTAATTTTTGTCAAACTGAGAGATTAACAGCGTTAAAAGTTACTGATTATATATCAATTTTAACTAATCCTCAACTTGTGATAAAGTAAAAAGTAAACACGCATTAAAGTGAAATGATCAACTATGTTGATATCTATCACTTCTAGTACCACACGTTTAAACCGTTAGGCAATTTAGTCCATTTTCCGTACAACCAGTCCAGTGAATGTCAGAGATTTTACTCTCATATCAGCGCGGCTGGGATTCGAACCCACGAGAGTTCAATTCACCTCAGGATCTGTCATTTAAAACTCTATTACGTTACCCCTCTGCTATTAATTAAGACATTCTATAGGTGCGAATTCTATATGGTGATAGCTCAAATACACGCACAACTTACAAGTATTATAGCAACCAGGTTGTCCACGTCCATCTGGTTGTTGCTCTTGCTGTTGCCGTTGTTAGTGTTGCCACTACAGCTGCGCAACTCAGCGAGCAACCGATAAGTGATGTACATTGTTTCGTACTCACATCTCAGCGCATCTGCATAGAACTAAATCAATCAATCAATAGATCAATCAATCAATCAATAAATAGACCAATCAATCAATAAATCGATAAATAGGTCTACCTTAATAAATCAGTCAAACCATTTATCTCAACTAATCAGTCACTCAATCGATCAATCAATCAATTACTCTTGGATGTATGCAGTCATTAACTTATTTAATAAATTAATTAATCGATCAGTTAATTATTATTCAATAAAATAATGCGGCTACACAAAACTAATTAAATCAATTAGTAAAGATCATCAAATCAATAAATATTATATGCTAATTTTATTTCGGACATGCATCAAACTAATATTGAAAAAAGTAATGAAAACTATTACCAACTTAACTCAATTTGTTAATAAATTCATTAAAGAAGCACTTTGAAAAATGCAGAAACATCTAACATTTAAGCAATCTAAAGTTAAATATAATTGAGTTTGTTTGATAACATCAACATTTCTCAGAAGTTGGTAGTTCAATAGCAGAATGTGGTAGTTCAGCAAAGATTAACAGCCTTTTCAGTAAGGCATCAAATCCCAGTTAAGTTGTACATCAGAAGAAGTAAAATTAACAAAACATTTGTAAAAAATAGCATTTGCTAACTAGTCACAAAATTATGCAGATATTCTATAAATTAACAAATAATGCGAGTGAAATCAGAGAGGAATCCGAGGAATACATTCCTTACCGGATGTGCCTCTATCATCCATAGAAAAGGAAGTTAATTTAAACGTCAATGAACAAATTAATGAGATCTAAGGCTAGGCCTGCACTTACGTTGCATTGTTCCTTAGTTGCCCCTGCCGCAGAGAGAACATTATAGCACTTCTCCCGTGCCTCCTGTAGCATTAGCAAACATGGATATTTAACGTCGGTCTCGGGGTAAAAAACATAAAAGACAAAGACAAGTCTGATAGTAATAAAAAATATAGGAAAAATAAAAGTAATAAAATAATAGGAAAAATTAAATACTCTTATATGATTTAAATCATACATCATTTTAAAATCATGTTCTAAGAACTGAAAAACTGAAATCGATATCAATCAATGAAAGTTCAATTGGAACTTATCGTCCGTTTTTGCACCAGTTGGCTGCCTTAAGGATCATTTCCAATGATCAATATCATCTAGCATAAGAGTTGTGTAGCAGCTGTGTCAGTGAGTGGCCTATTGTTTAGCTGTATAGTACACTCCTATTACGAAGATTCTTTAAAGGATAACATATTACTTTACGATGCATGTGCATCTCTCATGGAATATTGATACGAGCCGGGGTGTAAGGGTTACACGTGTTAGATTCCTATCTGATGATATGAGAAATATCTCTTATCCACTAGAATTCTCGCAGTATGGATAGATGCGTGCATTTGTATAACCTCCAGTCGCGTAAGCGCATGGAAAACAATCTCTTTTCTACCCAGAGCGTCAGACATTTTCATAAAACACGGAAGGTTAACCACAGGAAATCACGCGTCATAATCAGCGGCGGTTACACAACATAGCTAATACTTTAACTGCAGGATCTTATCTTGTCTGAACTCAGGAACAAATCTCTTTGCTACTTGACGTGTCTAGAGTTGTTGTTTAATGTCAAGGTCATTGACAAATGGTTAGAAGGATTTATTGGTTACTGTGGCTTGTATTGCATCATTTTGTCAGATAAATCTAATAAAACTACAACAATAGGTTTTACTTGGAAGACTTAATGGATAGTAGGCATGCACGTTTATAAAACCCAAAGTATGGTAGTTTTATTTTAAAACATGAGAATTATAAATTATACATATACGCCTCTATGACCATAAGATAACAGAATTATTAATAGTTAGTTATCGCATAATCTAAACTTAAAATAAGAAGCATCTAAAAAGTTGAAGAATTTCTGATGTTCGTCAAGATCCATAGCACAATCTGATCTATTTAGTTTTATTTCTTTCATTCTCAATTAAATTCAAGGTTGAAGTAATTAAGTGAAAACTGTTGGAATTCAAATTCATGCAAACCTTAAAGAACCTTAACTGTAATTTTTCAGTGCTATACACTATATATCAAACACATTCTATTCAATCAAGAATATCTTCAATGCAAACTCATCTGAGTGCATGATCTGATTGCCTAATTTAAAGCTAAACTTTTAGAATATGTTATATAGAGTGTTTACCACTGAAACATTTATAACCATACCTCAATAAATGCTTCAACTGTCTTCATATTCGCTGGTAACAAGGTATTCCTTTATAATGTTGTGATCATCTAAAATTTCATAATAATAAAATCATTTCAATTACAAAAGTTAAAATCACCATAATCACGAGCATATCTTTCGCTTTAAAACAGGTTGCATAACCATAGCTTGCTAAGTCCAAACATCAAGTACAGTACAAAACAACGCACTAATTCTCTGAAGCAAATAACTCTAATTTAATGCACCAGATTGAGCTTATTGGAAATCTGAGTTGATCTATTATAATGAAAATTTTGCAAAGAGTTGACATAAAATCCAAATTCTCTGTCATCACCAGGGAGTTCTGAGTGTTACGGCGTATAATGGCGCATGAAGAAGTCAAATGAAGTTATAAATAACACAATTTATTTTGTTATTTTGTTATCGTGCAAATTTTGTACGCATTTAAAGAAAATTGCACATATTTCAAATCTTCACAAATGTTGAGTTTTTAAATTTTACCGTTGCGTTTAGTGTTTATAAACAATAGCAAAATTATTTTCAGTCGTCAGTCCAAGTTATACCAACCAAAATCTGCATCTTTATTTGCAAGTTTTTAATTTTCTACAATTCATCACTCCCCTGAAACCCCCATGGAATTAAGTCCTTTAAGTATGGATCAGACTTATTTTAAAAAAACTCGTCAATGATGAATTAATAATTAGACGGCGGGATTAGCGCACTTGGTTTAGTTGCGCGTCAATTATCGAAGTTAAGCTGCATCGACCTCGGTTAGTACTTTGTGGGTGACCACCTTGAAAGACCGAGTGTTGGTAAAAGCTTAGGAAGCAAAAAATCCCAGGGTGATGGAAGGTTATTCTTAAATCCGCGCCGGCTGCAATTGATGCGCCATCATAAAAGGCAACGATTACTAATAACCATGGAGAGGAAGGAGGAAATGGGTCTTAAACAAGCATCTGTGCTTCCTGACCCAGTGTGCCGTTATGTTTAATTGTGCCGGATTATTTAAAAAGTACAGAGACCAAGCGCTTTTGCGAGTCTACCAGTGTACTTGAAAATTATAGAGATCATGCTCTTTTGTGAGTCTATCAGTCATTCGTGAAAACAAATCAAATTTCTCTTAGTACAATGAAGCTGGGCATTGAAAGTTCAGTCAATAATCGATTTGAATAAGGATCGATTACTTTATTCTATAGCTTCTATATCGGCAATCACTCTTCATTTATTGATCTTAGACTCTCTTAGGGCGATCAATAACTCAATTTCTGTAAAGAATTCAATATTCCTTTAAACACGAAAGTCTTTAAACCTCACAACGTTTTCGATATTACTGTATATGTGGCACATTTACAACGTTACTATTCATTTAATTGATTTAGAGATAATTATGATTAACATATGAACTTTAACAATTTGGATAGGCTGTGGATTCAACACTTAAGACTTACGATATTCAGTTTAAAAAGTTAAACATCTTCTTGAAGTAAAAGTTTGTTAAAAGAGGCCATGAACGAACTTTAGCTTTCTTTTCTTTGCATTAAATTTGATTAAAGATTTCAACAGCAGTGCCACTGTGCTATGTATCATTTACAGTTTGATTTAGATTCCTTATCTAATAATTTGTCGCGAGTTCGAAAAATATTTAACCTAGTTTTTGCAGTGAGACTATATTTGATACCTTTTATGCGTAGTTTTACAACACATTATACTTAATTCACTTTATTATGGCTGCTAAGTATAAACTATTTTCCATAAACAAAACTGCTAACGGTGGGAAAGACGATAATGATTTGGCATGTTGTGCAAATTCAACAAGCATTCACCGTGCTTGCAGATCTCTGCCCTACAGTCCTACACTAGTGAAATCCTGTAGCCGTAAAACAAGCCTGTAGAGCGAGCTACTGGTAATTTGAAACTGTTAAAAATAGAGAGAGAGTGAACAAGTACCAAGACATCGTAAACTATAAAATGTTGTTTATCTACTACTCTACGACTCTACGTTAAAGGATCACACTCTCTTGAAAACCCAATAGGCCTAATAGAGAGACTCGGGATAGACAGTAAGGCACCAGAACTTAGCTTATCACGTGTCGCATAACTAGACGCTATATCAAGGGATTATCATTGGCTGAATGCGATGAAGTTAAGTTAATAAATATATGCCACATTAATAAGAATTACATTATTTATAGCTTATTAGTGTGTATACTGCTATACTTTGAACAAGCATATCTGTAAGCTTATGCATAGGCCTATATAGATTACAGACTTGTAGTGTGAGCTTTTTTTGTCTAAATAACTAATAAATTAAAAAAGTAAGGTGAGAAAACTGCGAAAGAGCTAGAACACTGAAAGCTGCGTATCTGGCACGAAATTGCTGAATCGCATGTAGACTTGAATAGAAATCTTATGCACAGTTTAGGAAACTTATCGAAAAACGATAACATAATTATAAACAAATAAACAGACTCATTCGATCATCCGACTGACTAACTAAAAGGTTATTAGGTCTACTTTATCATTGGATTATTTGAACTGATTGATAAATCTGTTTTTTTACTCTTCGATTGATCTTAAGCTTCTCTTATTTTCTTAGGCTGCAGTATTATTCGGTCCAGTGCTTTTGCAAATTGTCCACTAAATCAATGCGTCGATGTTCTCCGCGTCGTTTCCGAGGCGGCGTTTTAAGTATTCCTAGTAAATCGATATGAGCAAACTAATCGAATCACTCACGTTCTTGCTCAGTCATGTCATGTTCAGTCAATTGATTAATAATGAAATGGCAGAGAAACTCAAGATCAAATGGTTTTATAAGTAAACTGGTTAGAAATAAATTTCGAGCAAACATCCATTTATAGTTATACTTAACCGACATAAATATAAATATACTCCAAGTCCGTCCAATGAACGCTAAGTAGACTTTTAGAGGTCCACTGCAACGATTCCATATACTGTTAGCCATCTTACTTTATAATTAAGAAACTTTCAATCAATCCATTTTCACTGGTTCTAGGATAATTACTATTTAATAAGCAAATGCACTTTAGTGCATCTGCATTAGATGACTTTAATGATACGATTTGACGTTAGTTTCAAAATTAATATTTAACCGAATTTTTTTAAGTTCATTGGGCACCGAGTGGATGAGAGGAGAGAGAGAGAGTGAGAGAGAGAGCGAAAGAGAGATAAATACATAATTCATCTCATGGCTATTACATAATGAGCCAGCGAACAATTTAATTATCGAAAGGCTCACAGTTTTACGTGATTGCATAACTAATTAATGAAGCATACGACAGAAGCATACGATATAGCATTATGCACTGAACATATCATATAGCCTGCAGGCTTGCATTCAACATGCACAGCGTGATCTACATACCAGTGCAGCCGCTGTATGAATTGCATTGCGGCAAATGATTTTTAATTCCTTTAAAAGCAAGTATAATAATGACACGTAAATAATAGCCCATGCCTATTACTTTTATTATGAGAGAGGAACCATGATCATTTATTTGTAACTGAATCAAAATATACACTAAGTGCATACAAGTAGACAGAATACAAATAATATTATTGCCGGCTACTAGTAATTACAGTTACTATTTACTAATTAAAGTTATTATTAATTACTGAAAGACCGAAAACAATTTAACGTTTTCATTTCGAAGTAAAAAGCTGCATCAGTGACAGTAGTGATTTTGAGATAGAACTACCGCTTTGAAAGAACTATAATCACATACCGCTTTCAGTTAGTAGATACAACGTAGCAAGCAGTCTTTCAGATTTGTTGGTATAAAGGAGGCACGTTCTCATTGCACCTGCTAACCAGGTTTAATGCCTCTGAAATAAGATTAGAAAAGTGATACCTTATATACCTTAGATACCTTAGCAACCGCTACAGATGAGATCAGGATAGTCAGAGCTCGGTTTGTGGATGAAGTCCTCAATAAATAACAATTAGGATAATCCTGTTGCACTATTTGCACGAAAATTTGAGAAAAAGAGGGAAATGACAAAGTCATCGGTTGGAACTGCGCCAAAGAGAAGACTGACGATGCATGGGGAAGTTATGAAAAGCAGATATCAGTAATTTTAGTTGAAGCCAAATCACTGCGACATGTAAGTGCAATCGCTAAAAACACCCTACAAGCGCCAAGCCTTATACATATACATGCAGATAGTATAATGTCTGCCAAAATATTTTATTTTATCAAAAGTTATCAGCGAAATACCGACATATACACTTCTTATGTCATAAAATCATACGGTAAGCTCATTTTCCCAACTTGTTATTCTATGTCTACGTAAATTGATACGAAGCGCTTTATGCAAGTATCCAGCAGTTTGCAACGCCATTAAGCAAGAAGTGCAATTATGCATGTATTAGTAATTTAGTATGGTCAACAACTTTAAATGTACGATAACATTTTAGTCAAATTTAGTGTCATTAAACATTATACTCTTAAATCGCGGGTAACTCAAAGCTTCGTGCATATGCATAAGTGGCGCTTTAGTTTCAGAGAGACTCTTAGTTTGTAGTTCAGATTAACATTAGCATCGTTATACTTGTAAATGCGAGACCATATAATCCTAGCAGTATAACCTCCTAACAGTGTAACCTCAAATTTAGTCTTAGTCTGAAAGATATAGGTGTCTGAGTAAGAGATTAACCCGCAAACAATTTAAACAAATACTCGCCTGATAGATAATCGGGCACTATGATTCTATTCGATTCTCGTCGACTTTCAAAATAAAATTTCAATTCTTTTTCTTCCTCGCTTTCTTTCTCTCACCCTCTTTCTCTCGACTCTTTCCTTCGCCATTTTTCTCTCGCTCTGGCTAGAGAGCTATGGGATGACAGAATTTTCATTGACTCTCTAAGTGATTTGATCATTAAACAATTCATACATGTAACACTCAACACTTATCTAGTAAACTAAGCAAATTCTATTCTCTGTATGCCGTGAACTAAGAAACCGACCCTGCTAAATCACTTAGGGCGAAGTCAGACTTTAAATCTTTATTGAATATAAAAAAGTCCACTTGTCTGCAAATTTAGCGCATTTTGCTTGAGACAATTTATTTCAATAATAAATCCTTTAGATATACAATTATTTTACAGTTCTTTGAACTGTTTAATTTAGCTAAACGACTGAACAAATATAGAGAATTTATCAACAGCTTGTCTTTAGAGAAAAGAGAGATAGTTTAACTCGTACTATATTATTTAATAATAAGTTTAACTCGTACTATATTATTTAATAAGTTTAACTCGTACTACATTATTTAATAATAAGTTTAACTCGTACTATATTATTTAATAATAAGTTTAACTCGTACTACATTATTTAATAATAAGTTTAACTCGAACTGTATCAACTAAACAATTGAGGTATTAAATTACATCAGTGTTTCAGTTTGTTCGCAAGAATAGGATGTTAAATGAATCTTTCGTACTGTCTAATTTCATTTCTTTCACATAATATGCGAAGGCAACACGATGAAAGCAATACGTAATGTAGGTCTACTTGATTTAACAATATTCGTGATTAAAGTATGTGATGTCGCTATACCTTCTACGTATTCGAAAGCAATATGTAATGCCTGTGCTTGCATATCACATATCAAACTCTCTTAACATTTTCTACTTTAAACAATTTGTTACAAATTTATATAAAAGTCATATAATTAATGCATTGAAATAATAACTATGTTAAATTTTAGCCATAAATTTTTACATAGCACAAACAATAGGACTTACTTGAAATAAAATATTCTCCTGCATTAAATCCTCTAAGAAGAAGCTTCTTCAGAAAATCCAGCTAATCGAAACATCATAATGTCTTATGCGCAGCTGCTGCCGTTAACAACTCAGAACAACTGACGTTCTTCAATCCTTAGGTCTGGATGTTCTCAGTTCAGCCTTCAGTCCAGACTGCATCAATGAATGTGTGTGCACAAGCTAACGGTGTACGCACAGCAACTGTTGATGGCGTGGTTATTCAATGCATACATACACGATTAGGGGACTACATGAACGATATATATATATATATATATATATATATATATATATCACTTTAAAGCTTAAACATGTCATGTTGCTGACTTTCTGTAAAGGTAAGTCTTCGCTAATGGCTGGAGCCAGTGGCGAAGTCGGTGAGACACTCGACCGCGGATCGGTATGTGCTGGGTTCAAATCCTGGGCTCACTCGTCACTGACATCGATTTCGAGTGAGAAAACTGACGTTAACCTTAGCTTTTTTAAAGATACAGTCCCCTCAAATCTAACTTAAGGGCCACCTGTTTGATTGGTGTGTTACAAGGAGTTAAACTATTTTCTAACTCCTGAAGAGTATAAGCGTATAAAAACAAAGGGAACGAAATTTACTAATCTGCTGCATAGTTTGTGCTAAGGTTTAGTATAATACGAATATTGCATAATATTAACTCGAATATCAAAGTTATTAGTATATGCAGCAATGGAAAAAACAACTTTTGAAAGCGATCATTTCGTCAAAATAAAGTATTATTTTATATACATGTATATGTATATCTCCAACATAGTTTACAAACTTTCTATAATTTATATTTTTTATAAGTAACTATTAAAGCAATAATGATAAATATCTACAGCTAGCTAGTTCATCAATGCTGAAGAGCTTAGCACTCACTGATCAGAAGCTCAGGCAGTCTGGACTCTGGATAGGTAAGCGATGGTAAATATATACTCAGTACAGAGCTGTAGAGCGAAACAACGGCATCTGATAATAGAGCTAGTGTAAGATGTGCGGAGAGGTATGTGCGGCATTATGAGATAGTATGAGTAACAGCGAGAGAGAGAGAGAGAGAGAGAGAGTAAGAGAGGGAGACAAAGGGAGAGTGATAGAAAGTATAGAATAGATACATAAAGAAGGATAGACGAGATAGAGAGAGAGAGAGAGAGAAAGAAAGAAAGAGAGAGTGAAGGAGAGGTGGCGAAGCAATTATACACAGAGATAGAGAGAGAAAGAAAGAAAGAAAGAAAGAAAAAAAGAAAAAAAGAGAGAAAAGAAGAAGAAGAAAGAGAAACAGAGAGAGAGAGGTACCGTAGAGCAGCAAGGAGCGAGAGAGAGAGAGAGAGAGAGAGAGAGAAGGAAGTATAGAACCATACATGCAGGTATATCCAAACACTAAACTTCCGGTATCGGCTCTATTTCGGGCTATATACATGAGGAATTCTACATCCGAGGTTAGAAGAGTTTCGTGTCTGGAAGGCACATCAGCGACGGCGAGCTGTGGGCCAGAACTATAAACCTGCTGATCCAATTTAAAGCCAACCCTATTAACAGGATTCTTACTGGTGAAAATTCCCAAATAATGATTTAAATGTTAACATTTTCCTACGTTGTGTACGGGACATTAAAGAATAGAACAACAGTAAACTGCACGTGTTGCAAGAGGCGACTGAGCAAAAACTGAGGAATACAACGGGAAACCACATCAGAGGTCATATTATTTCCAAACTACAGTCTACATTAAAGTGCGACTGCGGCATAGCACTTTGTGAAGGGACTAATTTGTATATCAATGAAGTGCTCTTTAAGAAGCATGAAAGAACCAAGTGAGCAGGAATGTGTACCTTGGACCTGCCACTTGGCAGAACACTAGAGAGCGATAATTATATAATTAATTATACGCGTACATTAAAGCCTCTCCGCGTTGCGTCACCCATTGCGCCACTTCTGTTTTACTTTTCTCATCAGACGATAACAATAATAAATGTTGAGAAAAGCGGGGGGGGGGGGTATTCATAAACCAAGCACGATAAGCATAATGAACGTGATAAACTTGGAACATCCAGGCTGACAATACAGCGCATGTAGTTACAAATCATCCTGCTTCTGCTATCTGCTCTTAGCCATCATATCTTACAGCAATTTCTCTATTGTAGTCTAACAGTATTTGTTCTATTACAGACTATATAATATACACTGTATACAGTATATATTGTGCTTAAATATATTGTGCATCAAATAGTGCTGTGTGCTGTTGAGGGCGTCTCTGATATCATCCCTGGATGAGGAAACGGAAGTTTATATATATATATATATATATATATATATATATATATATATACAGACTGCGTCAAAAAACTTGACCCCTACATAAAATTTTCTATAACTTTGGTATCTGATGCAATTATAATAATAACACATTATAGTGAAATGATCAACTACGTTATTATCTATCACTTTTAATACAACATGTTAAATTCGTTAGGCAATTTTGTCCCTTTTCCGTATAACCAGTCCAGTGAATGCCCGAGATTTTACTCTCAGATCAGCGCGGCCGGGAATTGAACCCACGAGGGTTCAATTCACCTCAGGGTCTGTTATTTAAAGCTTCATGACGTTATCTACACCTCTAACCATTGCGCCATGGAGATATTCGTATATGTCTCTATATCATGCACAATTTAGCGATAATACATGACCCAATTCTACACATATGCTGAAAAATTCATGGAAAATTTTATTTAGGAAATCTATAAAAGGTAGGGGCACGGCGCAAAAAGATCTGTAACTGGAGTTTTGTTGCATATGTTTTCGTCACTTTTCCAGCATATGTGTAAAATTGGACCATGAATAATTGCTTAAATTTACATGATAATGAGACATCAGATACAAAAGTTATAGAAATTTTTCTGTAGGGGGTCACTATTTTGACGCAGTCTGCATGTATATGTATATAGGCGTACATATATATATATATATATATATATATATATATATATATATATATATATATATATATATATATATATATGTATATGTATATATATATATGTATATGTATATGTATATATATATATATATATATATATATATATATATATATAGGCTTCCATTAAGTAATTATATTATTATTTATTATACAGTAATTATTTTATAGAAACCTTTAAACAGAAACTACTACTGCAGGTTTAGCTCTAGCCTGCTATTTCTATATTTAAGTACTTGCTCTCTAGTGTCCAGTAAAGTGGCAATTCCAGGGCACATATTCACAAGTACAGTCTGCTTTCTTTAAATAAAGAGCACTCCAAAGGTGTAAAAAAAATCCTTTCACAAAAGGCTGTGACTTAGTAACACCTAAAGTAGCATCTGACTAAAGAAAAATACGGTTTCGGACGTGGCTTCCCATGGCCTTCCTCAGTTTTTGCTTGGCGCCTTTTATATCACGTGCAGTTAACGATTAGTCCACTATTCAACATCACGGATAACACGGGGTTTAAATACTATTCTAAAATGTTTTTGCTCAATCTAAGTAACTTAATTTTATACTAAATGTAATTTTTACATTTCTAATCAACTTAGTTCTAACTGTATGGAAGTTAACAATTAAGTAGGATTTACAAGAGACAAGTAGTGATTCGATGTCGCTTCACAAGATCATATTCACTATTGATGACTGGTTCGCAATACTTACTTGTAATAAAGCAAGACGCTAGGATTAGCATAAGGCAACTAAAGCTTGTTCACACATAATCGAACTGTAGAAAAGAGAAGTTATAAAACGAGTCCTTCATATATCTTCGATGCTCTTGTTTTCAACCCATGTTTATTCCGTTACAGGGGTTGAAATTTAAGTGTTCAAAGTAACATTTGTTGCAATCAATTTGTTGGTCAAGGGCTCATTGATGAGCGAGGTAGCAGTTCAGGACTGTTGAAATGGACCTGCAGTTTGGAAGAGCCCATAAGATGCCCATATAAAACGAAGAGCTAGCCTGTCGACGAAACCGTATGCGAATATTGAATTATAAATTAAACAAAGCAACAGTAGGCCTATAATAAAGGTTGCGTATGTTTTACTGTAAATCAAATTACAATTAGAGATCAACAAAAGCTTGATAAATATAATAATATAATAAAGTTGTCACTGAATGCACTGTCAACGTTAAATCAATGGTTAAATCTAGGTTGTCATCAATGTCAAGGCTAAGCAAAAGTATTAATAAATAATCATGCGAAAATTTACTGAATGCAAGTGACGGTGCGGACGTCATGAAAGACCTATGTACATCATTGTCAGTGCACCTGCATGCGCAGTTAAAACCGATGAGTTTCATAAAGTTTAAGTTAGCATAAAATTGTTTAGAAATATAAAGTTGTATGAAGTGAATGCTGAAGAGTCTTCATAATCTTAAAACAACTATTTTAGAAGAAATTAAATATCATTGCACGATCATCACGGTATTAGTTAATGACTAACAAGACTTGCTCTCGGTCCGGTACATTAGATTGTTAGCTAAGTACTTAAAAACTACTCCTAGACAGAACGTACTGTAATATTTGCAGTCAGTAGGCATACTGTTGAGTATAGTCACCGGATTAGCTTAATATAGTATACAAATGCTATTTAATTCTTTAGAATCTCTATCTCTCTCTTAGTGCACTGCCTACTGGCAGGTCCATGGTACATAACGCCTCCGCTCTTCTCTGTCTTCCGCCTTCTTCTTCAGTTCCACATATGAGTGGGTCTTTAAATCATCTAACATACCTAATCTCGGCCTGCTTCTGCCTCTTTCTCCTTCCATTCTACCTTTTATGACCTCTTTTAATAGACCTTCCCCCCTTAGAATGTGTCCTATCCATCTCTTCTTCCTATTTCTTAATGCATTTATCAACTGTCTATCTGTGCCAACTCTCTCCAGGACTTTCTCATTCGTAACCTTTTTGAGTCCAGCTAATCCTCTCCATTCTTCTCCAAATCCACATTTCCAATGCCTCCAGTTTCCTAATATCTTCCTTCCTTAAGGTCCATGTCTTTAGAATATAATTTGCTAAAGTAAAGGTTTAATAGAATGGAGTCAAATAAACGTTTTACTGATACTACACACATGCAATGCGAACTATGCGAAGCCCAATTCAAGAGTAGGATAGGATGTATTTACAAGATTCCCATCATTTAACAGATCTTCAGATTCAATTCAGTTCATTCTGATGTCTTCATAGTGTTCGATGCTGTCATGGACTACAGTAGCACTTTAAATATCAAAGATACTATAGGCGTTACACAGATGTGCCAATAATACAACTTACATCATAAATATTAGTAAAGAGTTTTTATTAACTATAACAATAACCAGTTCAATAACTCAATAACTAGTTCAATAATTACGATACTTAAAACTTGCCGAACAAAATATCTACTTGTATATCATTCAGAAGCCTGATTACTGATCAGTATTAGAGGTGACAGGTGGGGCAAGGGAGGCTCATGCCTACCAAATCCACCAAAGAGCGCGTAAGAGAATTTTCATACTCGATCAGTTTTTAGAGGGCTTTGGGGTTGAGATGGTTACAGTTGTGACTACAATAATTAAGTTGGGAATTTGTTTCAAATCAACATCCGGGCTGACGGCTGCTCCACAGCTCTGTTGCACGCTACTCTCTTGCATACCATGGATATGAACAGGCACAATTCTACAGGTCTACAGTTTTCTAGTAAATTAATAAAAGAGAAAATGGCATAAATCTACACGCGAAGCGTTGGCTTCTTACTTCAACGTCAGTGAAAGCACGCTAGACTTGCTTCTAGTACAGTTTACTAGATTACTTCTAAGTACATGTATTCTAATAGCACTACAAGACAGTAAGTATTCTAATAGCACTATAAGACAGTATTCTAATAGTTGCAGTAGTCAGCTTGCAGACTGTTTAGTATAACACTGGATTAGCGTATGTTATACAAATAGCTAGCAGAGATAATAAGCAGAGATACGGAGAAAACTTGATAAATACAATTAAGCTGAAAAAGTGTTTATATATAGTTGACCCTCGAAAATCAAGACAGATTCAATAAAAAATTTCGATTCCAATATGACGTCTTGTCGTTAACTTTTAGAATTTGTCATCAAAGAGGCAAAATATTTCACCTGACAAATTGCAGTGTTGAAGAATCTACAAGCTGAACGTTTCACGAAATAAGCGCCTTAATGAAAGCTAAAGAGAACTATTGCTACGCGTCCAAATATCTATAAAATAATAAATTAAATTAAATTAAATTCCCAGCATACTAAATATGCGGGGAGCAAACTAAACCGCTGCAGTAGTAGATAAATAGCAATATTTAACAACATTAATAAAAATTATAATAGTAGCTAAATAGCAGTAGATAACAATAGTAATAAAACAATAATAGTAGTTAAATAGCATCGAATACTAATAGTAATAAAAACAAAAATAGTACATTAGATAATAATATAATTTTAACGACACATGGAATTGGCAAAAAAAAATTATACTAAAACATAAAATTTACAGATATAACAAACCATAAGTTTAAACTACTACGAAAAGCCTACTTTCAGGACATTAAATAAGCGACGTCGATAATATATACAATTTTTCAACTAAGATTAAGGTAATATATTCAACGATTAATAAATAATAAACGTATTAGGTAATTAGCAACAGATGGCCAACGTTTACATCTCTACAATTATAATCAGTACAATAGCAAAAACCTTACAAAGTCCAGCAAAGCAAATCTCGTTAATTTTATTCAGAGCTGTCAGGTAGTTTCACAGAAGGCACATAACGTAAGCCTAATATTGCACAAAACAATTATATTTAATCAATACACTAAAGAAAAATCTGACAGTTTCGATTACTGGCTTATCTAAACAACAATTTTATAGCGGCTGTGTACATCACTATATCTCCCACTAAATCCGACTTAGTTAGCAATTCGTCAAAACATGCATTTCTGTGTTGACAAATTCAAAGGTTTACTAAATCAAAATGGAGCTAACATAAATAAGGGCATCGGAAATAGAAAATACAAATACAGATATAATGAAAAATATACAATTACTCTACGATGTTAATAGCAATTTTAAATAGTGATACTAGTAGAACTTGATTAGTGAACCCAAAACCAAGGAATCAGAGTAAATAAAACATCAAAACATTAGACTGTTTACACTATTAATTGATAGATTACTATTTAAATCTATCAATTAATAATCTACATGTAAGAGCTCTTTTTTATTTCATGTGGTCTTAACATATATAGTTCAGTTCATATACTACACAATAAGAAAAAGCTATCTATAAATACAAGCGGAATCAGTTTCATAATTAAAAAACAATTTGTAGGAAATGCTACAAAATATACATGTATATACATTCTAACAGACACACATGCATGTATACATACATCATAGTCATTGATCTCTATTTGGCGTCTCTTTGCGGACACTACAATAGTTTCTCTAACCTCTCTAACCCTCCTTCTCCACTGATCTCTATCCATCGCTGAGTCATACACATCACCATCCCAGAGATTGAATTTGATATCTAATACACTTAAGTCTTTATGCTATTGTCTAATTTAGTTATGTTTATTTCCCATACATGTACCTCTCTTTAATCTATCAGTTCAGTCTATCAATAATCTACATGTAAGCGGCTTTATATTTCATGTGGTCTTAACCCTTAATCGGTAACCTGGGGTGTAAATACACCCCAGCCTCCTTCTATAACCTATTTCTTCTCTTCCTTCGCTTACTATCAGCTGTCCTTCTAGGAATGCCTTCAGTTAACCCCATACTCATATTCAGTAAAAGTGACTAGAATGCCACCCCATAGAGGGCGATGGGTGTGGCCTACTATGTGAGTATACCTACTTTGGTAATCTGGAGTGCGAATACACCCCAATACATTAACATAGGATCTCGTATTCTACAGTGCATTTTATTGTTGTGAAACAATATTATTTGAGCTGATGTTACTCTCGTTAACTGTTCTCAAACAAATTGCCCCTCTCAAAGGGGAAATTTATCTCGGGCGGCAACCACAAACAGCACGTGCTCAAAACCAAGGAGAACAGATTGTGAAGTGTCTAACGCAGCCATGGCATATGACTGGTCGTAATGTTACTTGTGATAACTTCTTTATACGAAGAATAAATCTAGCACAAGAGCTTCTTCTGGTCAATACAACTATCGTTGGAACTATGGAAAAAAAGCAAGGGAGAAATTCCAGAAAAAATGCTGAAATCACGTTCACGCGAAGTTAAGTCTTCAATCTTTGGATTCCACGATCAACTTTCATTAGTCAGTTATGTTGCAAAGATGAACAAAGCTGTTATACTTCTTCGCACCATGCACCACGACAAACATACTTCGAAAGAGAACGACAGTATACCATTGCTTTACAATGCAAGCAAAATCCGGTGTTGATAATCTCGACCACCTGGTTCGTACTTACTCGTGTAAGAGAGGCACTAGATGGTGGCCTTTGTGTCTGTTTATGAATATTCTGGACATTGCCACGGTGGCAGCGTATGTGATATGGGTTGAACAAATGCAAGATTGGAACAAAGGCAAGAGCACCAAGAGACACAAGTTCCTGTCAGACCTTGCAGCCAGTCTGTTTCTTCCAGAACAAGAGAGGCGATTAGATAATCCACAGGCCATGCAAAAAGGTCCAAAGCTAGCTCTGCAGCTCCTCGGCTTTGACGTGACAAAACCTGTTAATCCTGCTACCGAGAAAAAAATTCAGGGCTGGTGCCATATTTGTCCATGTAAACGGGACAAGAAAGTGCATACGAGTTGCATCACCTGTCAGAAATCAAGAATATGCTACGAAGAATATTCAACAATAATTTGCCAAAGTTGCAGCTAGAAACTTTAAAAGCCTATGCACTAGTGCATATAGCTCTAGTAAACATTTAGCAGCTATAAACCTTAGTACGGTATTCAAATAACAAGACACTATTTTAGTTAAGGTATCGCAAGTTAACTTTTGCTAAGATATTAAAGTTAATCTATCTTCAATACTTGTGTGGATTGTGCGAATATTCGTGCATTGATATCCCCATAGACAATTAATTATAACTCTCCAAGAATATTAATTGTAAAGAATATTATTACCAGAGGATTTATTTTGTATTTGCCTGATTTAAAACAATAATAAATCGAGTTTATAGATATTAAACCATTGGGGTGCAAACACACCCCAGGTTACCAAAGTAAGGTGAAAAAATACGATACCGTTTAAGGGTTAATATATGTTCTATCCAATGTAATATATTTTCCTTATGATTATGATTTCCTTATGATACACATAAATACATACATACATACATATAAAGTGGCCTACATGTCTATGCAGCCTACAGGCCTACATAGATATTGTGCAATGGCCTATATAAATACTTACATAAATGCATGCATATATGCGTACATACATACATGCATACATACATACATACATACATGTACGTATATAGTATATACATACGCATACGTATACATAAATATAAAATGCCTGAATCGATACATACAAGTAGGCCTGTACCAGAATAAGAGCAATAATTATAATTATTGACTTAAGAATACATTACAAATAAAAAAGTAAAATGCATAACAACTAAGCATAGCATTAAAACTGTTTAATAAACTGTTCATTAAAATATTAGTAACTTAGTCACCAGTCATACATCCAGGCGACGACAAATCATTACACTCTAATAGACTAGAGTCCGTTATTAATATCCTGCTTGATATTAATCTGTACTAAACTGTAAACACTTACAAAACAGATTAAAAAACCCATTAACTCAATAACAGTTCACAATAGCAACAATTGATCTCTTCCCACCATAGTCTTTTTTCATCTTGCCTGACTGATTTTTGATCACCGGTCCGGCATCGTTTAGGATCTTTTTCTTTTTCTTCAGCAGATGTTCTGTCAGATCATTTGGGGTGAATCGATTTATAGTGACATGTGATGGGGGACGTCCCTGACATCATCCTTGTATGAGGAAACAGACGTTAAACCTTTATTTTTATTCGATAAGAACGACGCTAATAGTATATATTTCTTGTAATTATCTCGCAGGATAATTAAGTACTCAACTCTGTTCTCATATAAAACATACTTTTACCGACAGTTTTGTGCTCAAAAGACAAAATAGTCGTTTCACTCGAAGTAAAAAATTGCACTAAACCTTGATTTGTAAATTAACAATAAGAATAAAGATTCATACAATTTATCGCTAAAATTAAAATATGGACTCTAAGGTAATAATTACAGCGTAAATTGCCTTTACACAATTACCATGCCAGTTAATAAGTGTAAGGCAGTTGATTTAGATTCCATTACAGCTAACAATAAACAGAAAAATTTAACACCACTTTATATACGGTGCCCAGGAGAGATTAGATTCCGATCGCCGAGACCCAATATTACAAAAATAACAATGTAAAAGTCAGAAAACAGGCTATGTAGTACAATTAACTATAAGCTATCTGATTACATGCAAGATAAATTTGTACTGTTACATGATTACATTTGTTTATCTGATTACATGTATGTTTCAATTACTTATATAATTAACCAGAGCCGAGGTGAACAAATAAGCGATATGTTGAATAAAAAGCCGTTCCTCGTCTTATTTCATTTCTTTAAGCTGTGCTTAATATCGTTATTCGTTTAGTTAGGTAAGATGTAAGTACTTGCTACGTTTCTGTATTTTTCTTCTTAAAGTATGACAATGTCACTGTGGTTCAACCATCGGTTCGTAGATCTGGACCAATGGCTCGTTGTGATTGACCAGGTCGATTGTGTTATTCATATAGCTGGACCAATGACTCGTTGTGATTGGTCGACTGTGTTATCCGTAGAGCTGGACCAATAACTCGTTGTGATTGGTCGACTGTGTTATTCGTAGAGCTGGACAAGTGGCTTGTTGTGATTGGTCGACTGCGTTAACGAGTTGCTGGAGAATGAGTATGACAGAGATTCTTTTTAGCAGTAAAATGTGACCTTTTCTTAATCATACCTTTGATATTTCTTAAGTCATGCCATAAATAATATTATAATAATTAGTCATTGTGGTAAAGAAATGAATCATTGTGGAAGATATACATAACCAAAACCAGATTTATCAGTTACATTTGAATAGCACGCTGCGGCAGATTGGTTAAAATTCATCACCGTGAGGTTGAATCGTTTTCTGAACGAACAGGAGTATTAGGAGCAGCATTCACAGCCTCATGGAGGGACAGTACAAATTCGCAGAAGGTGATGTACAACTACGCAGTGCATACGAGCAGTACAAATACATAGTACAGACAGTATGTATAAACAAAACAGACAGAGCAACTAACAAAACATGACAGGTAGTACAAATACACAAGTACATACCGTACATATACACACGATACACAGGAGTACAAAAACACACACAGACACGAACACGCAGAACAGCCGGTACCAGCAGACAGAAGTTATTATTTCGTTGGACTGTTTCGCTCAGAACTATTTCTCTCTGTGTCAGCATTTTGTCTGCGCAGTTGACTGCGCGGAGATTTGCGTCCTTCAGACTTCTCAGCGTCGCTCAACAATCTCTCTAACTCCGGTTTTTGCGGCTCCACCGAGGCATCAGTCTCCGACACAATGGCTCGCACAGGCACATTCACCGACACGTCTGCTGCCTCTGCCTCATCATCTCTGACAGAGGCAAGTCTGGAGCCACCTGCAGACTTCTTAGCGGCACCGAAGGGCTGAGGAGCAAGTCTGGATTTGTAGCGAGGTTTGTAGCCGGCTTTTTCTGTTATAAAAAATTATCATAATATCATCAGTGGCTGGAGCCAGTGGCGATGTCGGTAAGATACTCGACCGCGGATCAGTGTGTGCAGGGTTCAAATCCTGGGCACGCCCGTCACTGAGTGAGGAAACTGACGTTTACATTAGTTTTTATCATCATCATCTTCACTTAAATCCCAGTTTAACTAGGGTCGGGATACGACTAGACCTTCATTTTATATCCATTCGTTTAAATAATTATCATAATATACAATATAAAAACTTATAAAAGTGAGGTGACTCGAAGAAAATGCATAGCAAAAGCAGAACAGTCAGTTAATTTCAAGTATTAACAATTTTCATTTTCACTTTTCAATTTTCTACATGAAATAGAGACACACCTGTATGTGTCTTGAGTTCCAAGGTTATACAGATGCGATGATGTGATATATAAACCGACCAGTTATAGTCGCGGGTTCCATAGTTCTATATAAAGAATTGAAGAAACATAGCCTTTTTGTAGTGCGTTTCATAGTTCTAAATTATATAAAGAAACTGATCAGTGTTTGTAGTAGGCTCCATGGTTCTATGTAAAGAAGCAGACCTGTGTTTGTAGTGGGCTCTATGGTTCTATGTAAAGAAACAGACCTGTGTTTATAGTAGGCTCCATGGTTCTATGTAAAGAAACAGACCTGTGTTTGTAGTGGGCTCCATGGTTCTATGTAAAGAAACAGACCTGTGTTTGTAGTGGGCTCCATGTGTTCTATGTAAAGAAACAGACCTGTGTTTGTAGTGGGCTCCATGGTTCTGTGTCGATGTCGCGCTGTGGACGCAGCGAATGCGGCGATCTGCTTGCGCTGCTCTTCGTTGATCTGAGGTGAAGAGACGTTCTCGAATTCACCCAGACCTCCTGCAGCGCCACATGTTTAATAATAGTTAATATAGTGTACAATATCCCCGTGTTATGTCCGCATGTTAGAAAAATAGATCAACCGGTGACTGCACGTATAGTAGAAGGCGACTAAAGCACTAAGATCCAAACCAACGACAGAAAGGGCATTCGGTTGGTGAGCGCCTAGACTCCAGAAATTTTCACAAAATTTTCTAAAACGAATGGAAGAGATTTTGATATGGTATGGGACAAAGAGGAGTGGAGACGGTCCATTCGTATCCCAACCCAAGTTAAACTAGGATTAAAGGGAAGATGATGATGGTGTAATGTACAGTAATTATGTATAATATTATATAGTAATTAGTACAACAAAACAAAAAGTGTAACGATCATCCAGAATATGAGCTAAAAGCAAGATCAGTTAGCAAAGTTGTAAAGCTAAGTTTAACGTTTAGTTCCGTATCACAAGGAATGCGGTCCAAGACGGTCCAGCTGGATTTGAACCGATGGCCCCCTGCTTCGGCATGCGCGTTATCCATTCGGTCATCCAACTCATAAGGCTTAAACTGGGAATCCGCTGATGGTATGTTCAGTTCATTTGTTCACCCATCCACTGACAAGCTTTAGAGAATTGAAACAGACGCTAAACTCTACTTTTCTTTATTCATGCGATATCTAAAAGTAAAAAATGACCAATGTGACATGGCTATATTTAAATCTTTACTTACTTGGTTAGTAATCTATTTTACTAGCTCTGTGTAGGACAGTGTTTTACATAAAGACTAAATGTTTTAAATTCAAAGACACGCACCTTTACGGCACTGCTAACAGTTGAAATCACGATTTAAATATTGTAAGACACGTGAAAAAGTGAATAGGTCTTGTGCGCAATAAGGCAGGCAATTCTGTAACTTTAATCTTTTTTACTACAGCAAATGTGAAACAATCCAGCGAAATAAAAAAAGGATAATAATCTTTGAAATATCTTAAAAGTTCTAGATTTTTATTTAGAGAAATACGAAACATACGGCCCAAAAGCAGTATCAGTAACGAAAGTAGAGAATTCGATCTTTAATGCTCCTAGTCACAAAATGACATAGCACACATCTTTACTACCGCTCTTCTTGATTAAGTAATTCATTTGTAATTTAATTTTCTATCCCTGATAATACTGTTATTTATGAAGCTAAAAATGCATGCCAGCAAGGTTGTATTTCTAGCTTTAAAAAATCGATAATAATAATAATAAAGGTTTATTTTTCATCTTTCTTTTAATTAAATAAAATCTTTCTTTTATCTTATATTTTAGCCCAGGGCCTTATACAGCCCAGGGCATTAAAATAAAATAAAAAATAGAAATAAAAAGGTTTAACGTCCATTTCCTCATACAAGTATGATGTTAGGGACGTCCCGCATCACATGTCACTACAAATGGATTCACCCCAAAAGATCCGAAAAAAAACATGTGCTGAAGAGAAAGAAAAAGAACCTAAACGGTGATAATCAAATAATCACTAAATTGTCATCTATTGATCGACTAGCTAACCTTTATCCTCGCTGAAGCTGTTGAGACGTGACTCTGGAGCCAGTGAAGCAGCCTCACTGTATAGACTGCGACCCCGCACCATCCTGTCGTGTCTGCGCTGAATGTCGTGTAGTCTGCTTACCAGCTCAGTCTGATCGTCGTTCTTCAGGTTCTTGTCCTGCAGCCGAGAGTACGCCTGCAGCAAACATGCGCTTATATACTTCAGAAAAAATCTTCTGTCTTTCGCCAGTAACAGCTAAATGCACAAATCACTAGATTTATGCTAACTCATTTACTTACATTGAACTCTAACCATTAACCTTAGTCGATAACACTTGGTTAGCGACTAGGCTCAATAAATTGCTACAAAATTGAACAAAAAATAGAACAGGGATTGACTGATGATATAGTATGGGACGGATAGTAGGGAAGAAGGTCTATTCGTATCCCGATCCTAGCTAAACTGAGATTAGAGGAAGACGATGATGAATAGGTTTTATATTCAGAACTTTAAACTACTAAACAGCCTAAAAACAAATCACAAAACTGCAATCAACCAATACACACAGGACACATACATTGCTGGAGTCAGGCTTCAGCAGCCATCTCTTGAGATCCTTCACCGTGGGTTCAGCTACAAACACATCTTCAGCGCTAGCACGGTTTATACTAAGCCGCGCCAGGCCATCTTTGAAGAAAGTGGATCTTCTCTTTTGGACGCCCGCCTCTGGATCAGCGGGCCTGTCTCTCTTCTCGGAGAAGACTCTGAAGAGTGAGGGTCTCTGATTGCTGACGGGCGCGGGCACCGTGGCGTACGTGCGCATCTCAATGTCGTCCACGGCGGTGCCCGGGCTGCCCGGGTAGAGAGACCGGCGACTCAACGCCTGCTCAGCACCTGCTCTCTGCGCCGCCATCACTGAACGAGCTGCGTAGAGTAATCAATCAATTAATCAATCCATCCATCTCTACGATCAATAAATCAATCAATCTCTATGATCAATCAATCAATCTCTACTGGCCTACGATCAATCAATCAATCTCCACAGGCCTACGATCAATCAATCAATCTCTACGATCAATCAATCAATCAATCTCCACTGGCCTGTTTCATAAAGATTTACAAAGGTTATTTAGTTTAAAACACTCGAGTTAAACTGATCCTAGCTAAACTGGCCTACGATTAATCAATCAATCCAGCAATCTCTACTGGCCTGTTTTATAAAGATTTACAAAGTTTATTCGGTTTAAAACACTGGAGTTAAACTGACCCTAGTTAATCTGGGATTCAATGGAAGATAATGATGATGGTTCAATTTAAACACAGACATAATTACAAGTGTTGTTTACAAAATGTTAGGTACAAGCATATACATTATACAAGCTACACTATAGCAGCATACTCTATTATATTTAACTCCTTAGGAGTATTAGTCAAAGATAGTCGGTGTACAATCTTTAGATCATCAAATTGCTGCCTGATAGATAGAGAGCCACACCTAATTCAAGACTAAATATGTTTTTTTAAATGTTAAGAAAAATATCAGTAAATGAAATTATTACAAACAAAAATCCCTCACACACTATAGGACTGCTTATAAATTACTGTATATAATAGATTATAATCTAACCAGTTATGAATTTATTATATTAGAACAGGTTATTATCGGGGTTGGATTTGTTACATTTTTCCAAGGGGGTCGTTGGTGGAGGGAGGTCGAAGCCTTGATAGAAAGTATTAAGAGCTTAGTTAAAGGGGAGTGTAAAATCTGGAGGGGGGGCTAAAACTTTAGTTAGAGGAGTCATACATCTTCCAATTGAGGTCGAACCCACCCAACCCCCAGCAAATCCAGCCCTGGTTATGAAACCTAACCAGGAGCGATGACTGAGTAATTGAGCGTATTTAATTATCTAATCTAGTCTAGTTATCTAATTCTACATTCAGTGAAGCATTCTAAATATAGAAATCTCCAGAATGGGTCTAAAGGCAAACAACATGTCAACATGTACAAAACATGTACAATATCGACAGAAACGAGAAAGAAGACAGTAACTGTAAGCAACAGAGATGCTTAAATTTACACAAATGGTACAAGACTCTAATTGTTCAAGAGCTTTCAAATAGACGTTGCCACTCCAAGCATATTAAGAGCTGCTCATAGATGCGAACAGAGCTCCTATTGAGTAGAAGTCTAAGCATAGGCTAAGAGCCAATAAAATAATAAAAAGTAGAATTGCGAGAGATATTTATTTAAAAGTGACAAATTTATACTTTAAGATTACATTTTATACTGTAGCTTTAAAACTGCAAACCAGCTTAATCCAAACTTCAAAAGAACTTCTTTATATATACATTTATATCTATTTTTCTCTCAAAAGGATCCCTATAGCAGGAGATCCTAAGATTTGAACCCTGTGCCTACTACAGCGACTACTGTTAAGTCTCATACCTGCGTTAGCGAATGAGTTCATGATGGCTGCATGATGTTCACTCCTAGAATCAGATTTAGAGTCTCGTGGTTCTAACGAGCTCAACCTCCTGCATAGCATTATATCAATCGATCAATCAGTTAATAAATCAATTAATCAATAATTGAACCAATCAATTAATCAATCAATCTATCAATTAATTAATCAATCAATTAATCAATAATTGAATCAATCAGTTAATCAGTGAATAAACCAATCAATTAATTAATCATTAATCAGTCAAATAAACAAACGATCGATCAAAGGGCAGATATGACATAATAAATCACAAACAAAACAATCAATCAATCAATAAATCTATCAATTAAACTAATAAACAATCCAACGCTCCGTCGATTGATCGATAGATAAAAATATACCAAGAACATAATAAGAACAAGAACATAATGATATCACTAATAATAATAATAGTGGTGATTTTAGAATGCATGGGATTTAAACTTTGTAATAGAGAAGTCAACATATTAAATGTGATAGATAATGTTATATATTTGTCTTACATATTTAACAAAACCGTTAAATGTTTAACCAAATTTGCTAAAGTTTAGTTATTTCTAATTTACAGAGAGCACAGCGTAAGATGGGCTTTGATTACTCAACTGAATCCACCCCTAACTTATTCCTAACCGATGACACTATTCAAAGTGAAATATCATTCTATATAAGATGTAAGTAAATTATGAACGGACTTCATCAGGACAAAAGATATTACCCAATTTTAATCTCGCTTATAGTCGTATACTGCATATATATATATATATATATATATATATATATGTGTGTGTGTGTGTGTGTGTAAGTATATATATACATGCACACATACATACATACATACATACATACACATACATACAGGCATATATGTATACGTATGTATATGTATATGCAGGCGAAAACAGATAAATGTTGCATTTACTAGTTCTCTTTAGGTATATATTTCGCTTCGCCACTCACACAGCCATTGAATGAAATTGAGATCTAAAATAAGCATTGCTAGATTGAATAGGACTGCATCACTAAAGCGCTTAGCTATAGTCTTCTATTAGGTTTTACATCGTTTACAGCGCAAAGACACAAAGGTTACTTACACAAGGTTATATGCTGGTAATACTTCAAAGCTGCTTGACGGTGATTTGGGTCCATATAAACTTTCGTAATACTGCCTGAAGCGAAAAAACATAAAATAATTATCAATATTAGGCAATTATCAATAACTTCATCAATCAATAAGTTAAGCCAATCAATCAATCAATCAAGTGAAATCAATCAATAATACGTTAAGAGTCAATCAATCAAACAAGAAGACAATTAACCATACTTTCACCAGTTAATTGATCATTTCCTGACTATTTCAATACATATATTGTACAATGCAGTATCCGTAGCGCTAATAAAACTAGTTATCGAAAAAGCTATTCGTTACGATATGGTTAACACCAAACACGCATATATTTGGATCACACATTTAAAAATTTACTGGGCCTATAAAATAAGCTACAGAGAATAGATAGAGTGCGTAAATCGTCGTACTGCATGAGAATTTGCTGATATATCTCCATGATCGCTTCATCTTTAGTCAGAGGTTCTCTCTGAAGTATTCTCTTCAGATAGTTCTGATCCAGAGCGTACAGTTTTTCCTGCAGTAAATAATCGCAGACTATTTATTAATCGCTCTCATAGATAGCGTCAAACACGCATATATTTGGCTGCAGCCATTTTCGTTGTCGGTATGATACTCGACCGCGGATCAGTATGTGCGGGGTTCAAATACTGAGCTTTCCTGTCACTGACATCGCTTTCGAGTGAAGAACAAATTCAATAAAAAAGAAGCTCAAATGGGATAAGTAACGCCTAATCAATACATAAAATGCTTAAAATGTTCACAGGCTCAAATGCTCAAACGAATGATATTAGTCTAGTTGGATTTCCGAATGGATATCAGACTTGCCTGAGAATCAGGAGCCCATCGGTTCGAATCCTAGCCAGATCGTCTCTGATAGTGCCCCTTGTGACACGGCATAAGACAATAAACTTGGCTTCTTAACGTTTGAAACTCTAACCGTTAGACTGCGATGAATCTCAAACTTATCATGATTCAGAGATGGTTACAGATATGTAGAGTATAGAAGTTTCAGTATTTTAGAGTTTACAGCACCGCTCAAAAACAGAAAAAACTATCCATCTCACTACATTCTAGACACCAGTTTAGTTTATTTGCCATCATCATCAACTTTCCATGAATCCCAGCGTAGCTAGAGTCGTTTGGCATCTATAGCATGCGGACTTAAACACATTTTGAAGTTATTCAAATGTAAATGATAAATAAACAACGAAAATATCTCCCATGTTGTTAAACGGATGATTAGAATGAAAATATGGAGACAAGCCTCTTAACATAAGATAACCGCTAAGTATGCAGACAAACCTTGACACTAGCTATATTATAGTCTAAGTGACAGCACAATTAGCTGTTAAGCAAGAGGCCGCTGGTTCGATGTAAAAACCTGCAGAATCATCTATTACATCAAATCAGCGATAAAAAACACAAAATGTAGCATCACATTTTATACTAATTTTCTATTTTAGAGGAGTCAATAGCACACTCGATTATACCTCCAACTGTGGAATCCGAGCAGCAGATTCGAGTCTACAGCTCACATGGTACTGATAGCCTTTCGAGAAGCGAAACTGACGCTAAACTCTGCTGCATTCCGTTCACCTTTCAGCCATTACATCATCATCATCATCATCTTCCCTTAAATCCCAATTTAACCAGGATCGGGATACTACTAGACTAGCTTTATCCATTACCTTTCAGCCATTAAATAAATCATTAATGCAGACATACCTTAACAGTATTATGACCGAGATGTCCACACAGTTCTTCCATAAACACCAAAATCTGATCCGTTACCTGAACAGAAAGTAAAGCTAAGTTTAGCAGCAGCAGTCTCTGGATCGATTACCACATTCAAAACATGGCAATCGACTACATTATAATTAAAAAAGATTCAGTCACAGGCAAGTTGTAAGAGGTAACTGACGATCATTAAGAATAGCTGCAACGAGAAATTAGAAAATATATACCGCTTGTATAACGCCTCCACAGAAGACAGAGAAGAGTGGAGGCGTCATAAACCATGGACTTACCAGTACGCAGTGGACTAGGAGATATATATATATATATATATATATATATATATATACCTGTTGATTAATTTCTTGAAACATGCTCAGGACTTTATTCTCGCCGCTCTGCACCCGCAGACATTTTACAAACGGCTTTATTGTCATCCCCTACACATAATAATATTCAAAATGTCAGAAATACAATACATGTTTACACAGTATACATCATGTTATGGTACACAACATTGAAGATAACAATTGCACAGTGGTTCTCATAGTGGTGGCTTGTTGGCAAGTTACTCTATAGCGGATCAGTACGTGCAAGGTTCTAATCAAGAGTAATCAATCCAATCTCTCTCCGTCACGGATATGCTATTCGAGTAGAAAACTGAAGTTAAATTTTGCCTTATCTTTAGGCTTTGGCACTGAGCCTTCAGATTCTAATATATAACATTTCTTCACCACATTTTCATAATCGTCAATTCCTGTAATCAAGGTTAGCTCGGGAGGTCTTTCCAAAGCCGAAAGCTCCGAAGTATTTATTTCCCCATTCTTAGAAATAAACATTACCATTATACGTGTAACATACAAAAGAGATACTAAACCCATGTCACCACAACGATAAAAGCCTAAAGATAACTAATAGAAAGAATAACAAATATACAATTTATGAACTATACTAACTTATGAATCAAAACTGAACGATCGGCGCAAAATCACAATGCTCTTACAAACCGGATTAATCAGACTTACTAAGGCAATAATTCATCAGTAAATGTGGTACATGTATAAATATCAAATACTAAAACAGACGAGATTTGAGTGAGATATGAATGTTTTCCTAAAAATCAGCCTAAACAGCAAACACTTATCACAGAACTTTATGAAAAAGTAATTAATTATTTACATGTATAGAAAATATTTGTCCAAATGCAGCACTTAAGCATTTACACCCAGACATAAACGCCTAGCTTTGCAGAACATTACGTAGCAGAAATCAAAGTTACCTGTAGGAAAACTGTAAAGAGAATAATCATGAGAGTTGTGGTCTGGAACATGTTCCTTGGACCCACGGTATCTGACTCTAACATGGCGACTAGACAAAAAGCCACGCCTCCTCTCAAACCTCCATACCCCTATACAGCAAATCAGAGGTCGATTTTAGTATCTGATCTAAGTGATATACTTTTATCTGAAGGATTGAACCTGTGGCTAGTGGACAAGTTGTTTGACAGTTGATCAGTAGGTGCAGTGTTCAAATCCAGAGCTCTCTTCGTCACAGACAAGCTATCAAGCACAAAGCTGACGCAAAACTAGGCTTTAGTTTTGAAAATATTTTAAAAAATTAATACTATTAATACTGTATTTTATTACATTTAAATTATTGAGTTAAATATTATTATAATTTTTATTACATATATTATTATTTTGATATAATTGGACTAAATTCTGATAAAATCATTAGTACTACCAAATTGTTGGGTACTTTTAAACGTTAAACATCAGTACACTCACTAAATAGGCGTTTTAAATGATAAAATAATATAAAATAAGTGTTTTCATATAACTCAGTGAGTACAGCGTTGTACACCACTAAAGATCCAAGGTAGCATAGTACTATATATTTATCAAATATAGAGCTATCAAAATAGTCTGTATATCATTTTAACATCAAAAAGAATTATCAGAAAGTATTTGACTGAGTTTCTAAACCAGTGACTTTCTGCTTATCAGTACAAGTGACCTTCAGCTTACCAGTACAAGTGACCTTCAGCTTATCAGTACAAGTGACCGTCAGCTTATCAGTACAAGTGACCTTCAGCTTATCAGTAAAATTGACCTTCTGCTTATCAGTAAAACTGACCTTCTGCATATCAGTAAAAGTGACCTCTTGTTTATCAGTGCAAGTGGCCTCCTGCTTATCAGTAAAATTGATATGCTGTTTATCAGTACAAATGGCCTTCAGCTTATCAGTAAATGTGACATCCTGCATATCAGCACTATTAATCTCCTGATTATCAGTACAAGTGTGCCACTAACTTGGCCATCCAAACGATGTAATATAAAGAATAATAACAAACCATTATAAACTGTTCTTGTAGATTTATTTTTCGGTCTCTATACGTAGAATTCGCAACGTAAGTTAATCCAAATGTAACTGCATGAACACACAAAAATGATTAATTTGAAATATAATAAACACTGTTCTTTTAATTAAGCGGCAACGACAAAGACAAATATTACTTAATCCGTACAGTCAGTTTTAGGCAACTGATTTTACTTGAATCTTGTCCATTTAGTTACAATTTATTTTCAGTATATTTAATTGGCGTCTTACAAATTTCTGCAAAAACTTCAATTTCCAAGCGTCAAGTTCTACATACAAATTTAAAATCTAGGCAAATAGCAATAGTATAAGATGGAACAATAAAAGACTTCTATGTACAGTTATATTAGACGATGTCCGCAGAACTTAACACAACATGTTAAAGACAGAGATTGGTTAGAGAAGGTTCACTGTACGCAGAATTTACAGAGCATTCAAAGATAATAAAGATATACTAGAGCAAGCAGAACTTACAGAGCATTCTAAGACAATGCATATTAGAGGAGGTATGTAAAACTGACAGAGTGTTCTAAGACAATGCACATTAGAGGAGGTATGTAGAATTCACAGTGTTCTACGAAATGCACATTACAGGAGGTATGTAGAACTCATAGAGTGTTCTAAGACATCATCATCATCATCATCTTCCCTTGAATCCCAGTTTAACTAGGGTCGGGATACGAATAGACTGTCTCAAATCCTCTCTGTCCTACATCATATCATCCATCAGTCAATCCCCTATTTGAGACTTTTCCATTAGTTTACATTTTTGTAGCAATTTCTGGAACCTAAGCACTCACCAACCGAATGCCCTTTCTGACGTTGGTTACAGAGTGTTCTAAACAATGCACATTAGAGGAGGTTGAACTCACAGAGTGTTCTAAGACAATGCACATTAGATGAGCTATGTGGAACTCACAGAGCATTCTGATGACGAGACAGAGGAATATGGACCAGGCAATGAACCCATAGTTCCACTCATGGTCGTCTCTCACCAGTGATATCCCCAGAAACATGAAGATTATACTGTCACATGCCGCACTGAAACATAGACATAGAGATAGCACTGAAACATAGACACATAGATAGCACTACAACATATACACGAAGATAGCATTGTAACATAGACACAGAGATAGCACTGAAACATAAACACAGAGATAGCACTGAAACATAAACATATAGATAGCACTACAACATAGACACATAGATAGCACTGCAACATAGATACATAGATAGCACTGAAACATAGACACATAGATAGCACTGCAACATAGATACATAGATAGCACTGAAACGTAGACACATAGATAGCACTGAAACATAAACACAGAGATAGCACTGCAACATGGATACATAGATAGCACTGAAACATAAACACAGAAATAGCACTGCAACATAAGCATATACAGTAGATTATACTGTCACACGCCGCATTAAAACAGAGAGGCATTAAGGCACATAGAAAACAGTTTCACACAAGGCACTAAAAGAAGATACAGAAAACACTTTCATACAAGGCACTAAAACGTAAGCATATAAAAAACACTTTCGCAATATGTGCTAAAACATAAGCACATATAAAAAACTGGCGCACGCTGAACTGCAAATTATACACATTATGTTGATATTATGTTGAAAATTATTGAAAATTATTGCCAATAAATTATTGCTCTCTTTTATTGACCATCACAAAATCATTCCTTCAGCCCAATATGGATTTAAGAAAAAGCACTCTACATATATGGCCCTATTAAACATGCATGATAGGGTGTCTAAAGCTATTGACAATAAAGAATTTTGTTTGGGTATTTTCATAGATCTCTCAAAAGCTTTTGACACTTTAAACCATGAAATATTACTTTAAAAACTAGAAATGTATGGTTTTAGGGGAGTATTTAATACACTTCTAAAAAGTTACTTAACCAATAGACAGCAATATGTGGTATATAATAATTCAGAATCAAATTATAGAACTATTCATTGTGGTGTCCCACAAGGTTCAATATTGGGATCTTTGTTGTTTCTGATTTATGTCAATGACATATCCGAGATTAGTAAAATTCTTACCTTCATATTATTTGCAGATGATACAAATATTATCTGCACAAACCCTGATATTTTGAAACTAAAGAATTCAACTAATACTGAACTCCTAACACTCTCTGACTGGTTTAAAGCGAATAGATTATCCCTAAATATACAAAAAAACCAATTACACGCTATTTGGGTATAAATACAAATATAACAATAATTCTGAAAATTTTCATATATACATAGATGATATCAACATTTCTAGAATAGATAAGACTAAATTTTTGGGAGTGATTCTTGATGAAAAATTATCATGGCAATATCATATTTCTTATACTGCACAAAAATTAGCCAAATCCATTGGATTACTCCATCGGGTTAAAACTAAGTTACCTAAACATTGTATGTTAAATTTATACTACAGTCTAATATATCCGCATCTAATTTATTGTAATATTGTTTGGAGGAACGCTTCTAAAACCTAGCTCAACGAATTGATAGTACTCCAAATACGAGCAATTAGAATAATTCAACATGCAGAGTTTCGTAGTCATACGAACAATATATTTAAAGAACTTAAAATTTTAAAGTTAAGTGATATTCATAAACATTGCTGTTGCGTATTTCTGTATAAACTTATTCATAATGATATGCCTTCATGTTACA
This sequence comes from Enchytraeus crypticus, assembly GCA_905160935.1. NCBI lineage: Eukaryota > Metazoa > Annelida > Clitellata > Enchytraeida > Enchytraeidae > Enchytraeus > Enchytraeus crypticus. Next base: position 742,566 of record CAJHZI010000414.1, on the reverse strand, counting down.
ACTATTCGTTGCTATTAAATAATGTTGTAAATTCTGTTTATAAATTTCGACAAGTTTCGGAATTTACTATACCATCGTTCAGAACCCTCTGTCGCGAAAAGTATATCGCTGTACAAGGCCCTAGATACTGGCTATCCCTTCCACCTAATTTACGATCATCTCGTTCCGTTAACTGTTTCAATATTAATCTTCGTCAGTACTTATTAAATAGTTTTTAATGATACTGATCTTAAATGTAAATTATGCCTACCTATTATCATTAATTTTCTTTATTTTGAATTTCTTTACTTCAATTCTTTAATTTCTACTTTATATTTTCGTTTTAAGTTCACCATGGTTCACATTTAAATTGTGCTCACTTATTGCATTTACTTGTTTGTTTGCATTGCTTGTGAACTGTACAGGGTTGAATGACCCTTTTTGGTGATCTAAATAAAAATTAAAAATCTATCGTTTTTAATACCACCTGTTTAAACTGTTACTCAATTTAGTCGATTTTCCGTATAACAAGTCCAGTGAATGTCCGAGATTTTACTCTCAGATCAGCGCGGCCGGGAACTGGACCCACGAGAGTTCAATTCACCTCAGGATCAGTCACTTAAAACTTCATGACATTACCACTAAGCTATTGAGACATTCTTATATTTACTACAGCACAAACACCACATAACAATGTTACACACAGCTTCAATTATAAGAAACATGCCAAACATAGCACAATATTACACTCGGCTCTACAACAATAGCATACAGAAATAAGTATTACTATATGGAAGACGAAAAAGATATGTACATCAAGGATATGTACAGCAGGGTGAAGACTACTGTGAGAGTGGAGAGTGGACAATCTGAGAGTTTTTAGGTGAAGATCGGGGTACATCAAGGATCAGCCCTAAGTCCATATTTGTTTATATTGATTATGGATGAGTTGCTTAAGGGAGTTATTAAGGAGGCCCCATGGTGCATGCTATTTGCAGATGATCTGGTGATAGTAGGAGACACTGTGGAGAAAGTAAGCGAGATGTTGGAAAACGCGAGAGAGGCACTGGAAAGTAAAGGTCTGAGGGTGAATAAGGAAAAAAAGGAGCACTTAGAGAGTAGATGGAAGGGTGAGATGATAAACGGAGATAGAGTAATAAGTCAGGGTGTGGAGCTAAAGAAGGTAACAGATTTTAAGTATTTGGGATCTGTAATAGAGAATAATGGGGAGTTGGAAAAGGAGGTTACTAGCAGGATTCAGGCTGGATGGGCAAAGTGGAGGGCTGCTAGTGGAGTGTTGTGTGATAGGAGAATCCCACTAAGACTGAAAGGCAAATTTTATAGTTCTGTGGTAAGGCCAGTAGATGCAAGGTTCGGAATGTTGGGCACTAAAAAGGGAACATTTGCAGAGTTTGCATGTGGCAGAAATGAGAATGTTGCGTCTAATGCGTGGAAGAACTAGGAAGGAAAGAATGGAAAATTAATATGTGAGGATGAATTTGAATGTTGAGGGGATCGGGGATAGGTTGGCTCAGTCGAGATTGAGATGGTATGGGCATATTGTGAGAAAGACAGATGAGGATGTAGTAAAGAGAGTTTGGAAGGAAGAACTGGATGTTAAGCTTGAGAGAGGTAGACCACAATTGACTTGGGATGCGGTAATTAAGAGGGACATGAAAAATAGGGGATTGACTGATGATATGGTGTGGGACAGGGAGGACTGGAGAAAGTCTATTCGTATCCCGACCCTGGTTAAACTGGGATTTAAGGGAAGATGATGATGATGATGATGATATGGAAAACGAAAGTTGCATATTCATTATTACTATTTTTATTCCGATATTATTACACACAACTGTAAAAAAATTAAAACGATGCAACTGGTATCTTTTAGTGAAAAAGAATTGCTAATATATATATATATTTATTTATATTCATATACATATATATATATATATATATATATATATATATATATATATATATATATATATATACACCCTGATTATATTTAATTTAAATACTACTATTGTTGTATAAAAAGCTTTACGACTATATTTAGCTAAATATTGTACGAATAAAAATATTACCTGAGCATCTTAGTGAAGTACTTGATGGTAATGCTCGAATTGTTAGATATATTGTGGAAGGCATATTGCTTCTGAATTAATCCGCATCCTATTAAACTAAAAACAGTTAAAATCATTAGATAAGTGTTTAGAATAAAACTTATAGTTATTACTTAATCTTATTTTAGTAGTTTGGTTCAAGAATACGGTTAATTATATGGTCGTGAAAAGGATGGAGCTACTTTTTAAATGTATTAAATAAAACATTACGACAATTAATTACAAAAAAATGTGATAAATGCATTAATTGCACACAATCTCTGAAAATTTTAGAATTGTACGCATACAGTAGAGCTATTCAATTGATGATGCCCTGTGCATTCAATTAATATTTGGCTAATTCCTAATAACCTTTATTAGGTTCCATATTGTTAATTCACGAAAAAGAACAGTTTAAAAAATAAAGATCGCAAAGTAATACATTCGAGATAACAAATTCAAATGAAATTTAGTGCAAATGTTCAACAATGCAGAAGCAAATCAAAACCTTTTAGAGCTTTATAAAATTATTTGATCACTTGGATTTTACTAAGTATCTATTACATCACACTGAAATAAATGTATCGAAAACTCAAACCTAATAATTCCTGAGAAGTGAAAGAGTTCGGCCATCAAGTATGAACAATAAGCCATGAACAGTATTGCTAGGGGTTCAACAACTGAAACATCAAGTATGAACAATAGGCCATGAACAGTAACTGAATCAAATACAATTCCAATTTTTAAACTTAAAAATCTAAAGTCTATCACTCATTAGGCCTATGTTTACAAAATGTTTCTTTTCTTCAATATCGACATTATAGCATCATTGATATTACACATAAAAAATAATTATATAAGTAAATTTTATTCATATGACAAAGTATTTCTTCGGTTAAATTATATGAAGGTAAGGAGAAGAAATTAAATAGTAATAATATAATATAGTAAATTTTAATCATATGACATCGAGTGACATCGCTTTCGAGAGAGGAAACTGACGTTAACCTTAGCTTTTTCAGCTTTAGCTTTTAAAGCATTATGAAATACTAAGCCTACACCTCAAATGTTTCTTAGAAAATTACAGAATTGCAGAAGTTTGGAAAATCAATTAAAATTGATTAAAACTTTTACAATTTTTAGCCATATATATAAATATATATATATATATATATATATATATATATTTTATATATATATATATATATAAAATCAACACAAAATATAGAAAACACTATACTATTTATACACTAATCAGGATTAATACTTTTACCTCGAACATGTTGCGTGAATCGAGTAATAATGGCCGACAGAAAACCAAACACAATTCCGATACTCAGTCCACCAAAACTGACCGTAAAAAATGCGGCAATGCCCAAGAGGTACTGAAAATATAGACGCATGATCAGGAACATAAGTACATCAATATATGATCGCTGATCAGTCAAATAAACTGAATTAATAGACCTTGTCATGATCAGTAAAATAAACCTAACGTATAAAAACACATCATCTTTTATAATATGCCCACGAACTAACCGCTTCACATTTGTTAATACAAGCAAGTCACCAGTGCCTCGCTTCAACAGAGCAATATACACGTACGTGTAGCAAGACAAAATAACATACTCTGGTATCCAACAATTGACACGTACAAGACGCAGATACTAACATAGTTAGTATATAATTTATTCCTAGTGACTAATTTTATGCTCATAAATAAAGGTTTCATCGACTGACAATTCATCCCATCATAAAGTCTTCATGTTTTCACCACAACTAAACGTAGCGTTTAGTAATAGAAAATGGTTTACTCTTAAATATATTTTCACTGTCTTTCTCTATTCCAGTTGGACTAGTTTTACGAAAGTTACAAAATATTCATCATATATTCTGCAACTGCCTAAAAATAACAAGAAGAAAAATTGAATATATAACAGCTACAACAGTGGGGTTTCAAAGGAATAAATATAAAACCTGCGTGTATGGAATGTTCCCTTCCATTGCATTCAACGTAGTAATGGTCTTATATAAAACAACAGTCACAGCATCTGAAAGTACAAACATATATAGGCACATCATACCCAGTAACTAAGGAAAATATTATCTTTATTTTTATTAGAAATACTGAATACAGTAACTTAGTAAGTAAGCTATCAAACTCTAAATTCCCATGAACACATTATTTAGCAAACTGAAATAGTGTCAAAACTAATTTATCAGATAGAATACAGCGACGGTTTAGGAACACTTGAAAACACTACTCGAAATTTAAAAATTTCGTAAGAGTTGACTACCGCAGACACCGAAGACTATTTAGAAAATGCAAAATAAAAAGCAAAGTTTCTTCGGTTGCATTATGTGAAGGTAAAGAGTTTTGTCTTGTACGAAATTAACCGGCCTACTCACTACTTGTTACGATTGCAGACAATCATAATAATTTTGTACCTTGGATCTGTCAATTAATGGTAAAACACTAGCGATAAAGATAAAGTAAATAAATATAAATAAAAAACAAACATACATATAAAGCGATATAAATAAACAAAGTGGCTCAATAGGAGACTTCAGATTAGTAAATATATGATAAATAAATCAATATAATTATATTTTAAATGAATTGTTATGATGTGATTCCTTATTAAATCACCGCTACTAAAACAGTGATTCTGTAGAAAACTAAATAATATATAAGGAAAGGTACGATATAAGTATTAAATATTACCATTGAGCAGAGATTCACCAAATACAAGAAAATAAAGAACATTATTCACTCCAATTTCTTGAAATATCGCCAAAACCTGCAAATCAAAATTTTTAAGATAATTATTATGTGGAAATATTAATATACCGTGAAATGCATGTGTCGTAAAAGACGACAAAGAACTAAGGTCCAAACCATCGTCAGAACGGACATTCGGTTTGTGAGCACCTAGGTTCTAGAAATTGTTTGAAATTGTTCTAAGTCCCGAACCAAGTTAAGCTGGGATTGAAGAGAAGATTAAGAAGAGATTAATCTACAAGGAGTCAATTGCCATAATCTTATTATCTAGAGTCAATTGCCATAATCTTATTATCTAGAGTCAATTGCCATAATCTTATTATCTAGAGTCAATTGCCATAATCTTATTATCTAGAGTCAATTGCCATAATCTTATTATCTAGAGTCAATTGCCATAATCTTATTATCTAGAGTCAATTGCCATAATCTTATTATCTAAAGTCAATTGCCATAATCGTATAAATAGCCAAAAAACAATGTTAACGTCTGTTTCCTCACTCGAAAGCGATGTCAGTGACGGGCGAGACCATGATTTTAGCCCCGCACATATTGATCCGCAGTCGAATATCATATCGACATCGCCACTGGCTCCAGCCACCATAATAGCAGTTATGTTAAATTATAAGTATATGATAGTAATTTTGGCTGCATATGAAAGAACACGCCAGCAGGCCTGTCTAAGGTATGTATATAGGAAGCTAAGACTTGGGACGTTGGATGATTTGATAACTAATTCATATGTTGACATGAAAAGAAAGGCAGAGGATTTCTGGAAGAGTTATACCATGGACCTTCCAATAGGCAGAGCACTAAGAGAGACATTATACAAGCCACATTTTGGACTTCACTATTTAACTGCAGTAGAGAATTAAGTAACCATAGAGCAAGTCAACATTTTAACTACATAATTTAACTGTCATATGATAATAATAGTATTGAGCAGATAATTGGAAGAGAGCCGTTGATACAATCAAACTAGAAAGTCGGAAACAGACCCTTAAATTATAACTTCTTTCACTTTCTCTATTAAAACAATTTATGGCTTCCCTATAAAAAACTTAACGTATGGACTTCTATGACGTATCAAATGAAATACTTAATAACTAATTTACATTACAAACTCGAGAGCGGAGTTTAGACTTCCGGTTAAAGTGGTCTATTTCTTGCATCATCTTCGTAATTAGAAAATATGCCGGTTAGCAGTGTCAGCATATAGCTAAGCAAAAGCGTTACTTCTTCAAAGACGGTAACTTTTCGACTGACTGATTGGTTTAGAGTTTGACTAATACAGTATACGATTAAATGTCTGACTTGCGATTTTTTTGTTCGGAGAGTTACAGACATGACATACCGCATGTGCTATATAGTTTTCTTACTCGGTTGCTGTTTTTCTAGTTTTCGTTATTTCCGCCATTCCTATCTATGGTTATAAGTAATCGTTGCCTTTTGTTGGAGCATCAATTGCAGCCGGCGCGGATTTAAGAATAACCTTCCAAAACGCTCGGGATTTTTTTTCAAAGCTGGCAACTGCTTCGAAACGAGACTGATTGATCAATTGATCGATCAGAGATTGACTGATCGAATCATTCATTTACTAACTGATTGATAGATCGATAACTAATTAATAGGTAAATAACTTCCTAGCTAAATGATTGATTGACTGAGTGACCGACTGACTAAATGATCAGTCAGTTAGTTAGTTAGTTAGTTAGTTAGTTAGTTATTTAGTTAGTTAGTTATCGCCTAAGAGATCAATTGATTGATCTATAGATAGATAGATAGATTGATTATCGATTGACTTACGGCGACAGGGTCAACAGCAACAATGAGAGAGGCAAACACGAAGCATTCCATCAGAGTTAACGGCAAGGCTGGACTACCAGCCGTGAAAGATCCCATAGCACCAGCAACACCAAGGTAGTAGAGAGCAGGAGCTACACACATACACACAAACATACACACACACATACACACATATAGCACCGGCAACACCGAGATAGTAGAGAGCAGGAGCTACACACATACACACAAACATACACACACACATACACACATATAGCACCGGCAACACCGAGAGAGTAGAGAGCAGGAGCTACACACATACATATACACATATACCCATACACACACACATACACATATATAAACACATACATACACACACATACATAGCACCGGCAACACCGACGTAGTAGAGAGCAGGAGCTTCACACATACATACACACATACATACACATAGCACCGGCAACACCACGAAGTAGACAGCACGAGCTTCACACATACACACACACACACATATACCACATATATACAAGTATCACTCTGCAGGAATACATACACTTCTACATACATAAATGCAAATATATATTCAAGACATTTACATGTAGGCTAGAATTATCCACAAAGTCTCCCAGAAGTTTCAATAAACCCTGAGCTATAATGAAAATCAAAGACAGTTATAGTGATGCAACCTCAAACAGTCTGGAACAACCATATGCACACACATACATGTATATTCTACCCGCACATAAGTATACACACATATCCATATATATTCTACTCGCACATAAATACACACACATATATAAGCACACACACACACACACACACACACACATATATATATATATATATATATATATATAATAAAATATATATATATATATATATATATCTATTTGTACATACTTACCCGCATATAAATATACACACATAAACACATGCACACATACATATTAGTACATACCTACAGCACACAAATATGCACACATAAACACATACAAACATGAGATAAATAGATTTTATTAATAATTTTAACTTAGGAAAATCTGTTAAATTTAAACTGTCTTCAAATATATGCATTAGTTACAGAGCTCGCTTAGAACTAAATATCAGTGAACCTTGCTGTAATTAACTATCATGGCTAGATATTAAAAGCGCCCCTTACCTATAGCGAAGAAGTTCAACAACGTCCCCTGAAAATAATCACAACAGTTTTAGCATAAACTAGACAGATCAGGTATCACAAGTTACAGCAGAAATTCAGAAAAGTTCACGGAAATATATCCTCGCTGAAATAACACAAACTATTTTATTGTGTTATAGTTCAAGGAAACATTTCATCAGCGTCCAATGAAAGTAGTTACGCAACATACCCGTACCAATATCAACATCAAGATAAAAAAGAATGTTTTTATTTGGCCACAGTAAACCCTTACTCCTACCAGCTTACGGGGTACACCGGACAGTTTGCTAGCAAAAGTCAAAGACTTTGCACAATATAATATCGAAAACAATATAAATTTTATCTCTTACCTATATTAACAGTTATCTTAGTAATTTGAGATGTTATTTCTGTATTGTAACTTTCTGCGATTGTCACACTAAAACGAAGTCTACGAATATATTATACTTATAATATGTAAGTAGGACCGCAGGAGAGCCGATAATCAGTTCTAGTTAACTTTATTTTGCTAAACCAGGACAAAACCGCATGTTTGCTAAACTGATGTAATGTAATTTAACTAGCAGGAAGGCAAAACATGATTTATGTTTAATCAGTATTTGTTGGATGATCGAGCTGGCAGTAGATTATTATAAGGAAACAGAAGTTAAACTTTTGCAAACTAATGTAACTAATTAACTAATATAAGTAATGCATATTAGTTATATTAATATCGGCAGGTTATATATCCTGCCGTATATCGATTTTGAATAACTTGTAAGTTACATAACGATAAACAAACCCGGCAATAACTCTTCAGCTATAAGAGTACGCCGCATTCATAACATGAAAGAATTTTAAAATCTCGCTAAACAGTGCCGCTAAAATATATCCTGGAAAGCATAGGAAGTTCTCAGCCTTTCTTTAAAGATGTCATTTTACAAAAGATTGTATCTAAACTTCTGGATTAAACTGAGTTGTGAACCATCTCAAACAGGACCCGGTCAAAGAAGGATTAGGCTGAGACTCGAACTTTCAGCTTCCTGCTTATCACGCAAACAAGCTACCGGCCTCGTCATCAGAATTTCAACGCGCGAAATATTACACTACATCAAATTTTAAACTGTTTTTGATAATTCACAAGATTAATTTCTAAACTTTGAGACATAAGATTTTAACTACAAAATCTTTTTAAAAAATTTAAAATTTGATAGAATTTGAACTATTTTATATACTACCAACGATATAGTAATTAAAATAACAAACACGAATTAACTCAGCTTTCCGACCCAATAATGATATCAAAGACATCTCTCTCTCTCTCTCTCTCTCTCTCTCTCTCTCTCTCTATCACTCTCTCTCTCTCTAGTATTCTGCCAAGTGACAGATTAAAGATACACATTACGATTAAACTGTTTTCTCGATCCATAAAGTGTACTCCAACGATCAGCAGGAAATTCCTCAAAAGAATATGCCTAGTGCACATTTTAAAGTATCCTATAACGTGAGAAAAATAAGGCTTACAAAGACAACTAAAGGACGCATGAAGCAAACAAGCAGAGAGAGAAGATTCAGGTGATAGCATCCAGGAATAGATCAAAGTCTGTAGTTGATGCACACAAAACAATCCGTCCAGCCTACGATCTGATCAGTGTTTACTCTAGCGACGAATCTGTCCATATTAATCATCATCATCACAAGTGCATTGCCACCAGCATCGTAACAACATCCGAGCCCATCAATTAACCTTTCTGCACAGTAGTTTAACCAGCCATTCGACATTTGTAGTCGATATGATAAAACATTTAAAAGATCTCATACAGATAAACCAAGGATCAGACCAGCCTATCAGTTACTGCATCATACGCTAGAATGAATACTTAACCAGAGTCTGGTGGGTCAGTAGTCTATACCTATCAAGTCAATGCCTTCCGACAAAAACTAATTACTTCTTCCATTGCTATTAATGTGCTTCTGGAAATTTTCTTGAAGGAAAAGAAATTCGAGAAAAAGCTAACTGAAAAAAGCAACAGAGAGGCCACAGTGCCGTTCTTTCCACACTTCAGTTTATAATTATACTAAGCTTTAGCAAAGATATTTCATATGCTTGCAGCTCAAATCGTACTAATACATGCAGTATAAGAGTGTGCGCAGTTTAGTAATAACATTTTGGTGCATCATTAAAGAAAACTCTGCTCTTACAATATAATTAAAATTAACACTTTAGATCAAGCTCAATAATATGATACAAGCATAAAGTGACGAATTAAATATAAATTTGGGTAGATTTGACGACCGAAAGCTTAGTTCCAAATAATCTGCAATAAAATATATAATTTTAATACACTAACAAAATTAAAACAATAAATTATCCTAGACTTAGCAGAATATTGGATCTGATTATCTTTGTAACATTTAAATCTAATATTAACTTGCATATTGGGTGATGGAAGGTTATTATTTAATTGATGCGCCAACAGAAGGCACAGATTACTAATAACCATGGAGAGAAAGGAGGAAATGAGCCATAATTAAACAAGCATCTGTGCTTCCTGACCCAGTGTGCCGTTACGTGTATGCTTATATTATATTGTGTCATTAATATAATAGGTTCTCTTAGCTTCCAATAAAAAGACTAAATCTTGTGTTTAATCCGGTTTTATGAAAAGATCGATGACGCTCTCTTTAAGGAGCAACCTAATAGATACTGTATTAGAATTTCTGCATTGATCTTCATCCGGTAATACATCAGTTGAAAGGATTCAGCAACATCGTTTAAATCTATCAGTGGATTAATCAAAGACACTTCGAGCGCCTGTAGCCGGTGAAATATTTACTCTTCCCGACAACCTAGAATAACCCGTCTAATTCTAAGCGAGAAGTTGGTTCCATTTAAAGGCCAACTTTGGTGTGTGTAAAACACTTACAACCTATGTAACGTGTTTAAAGACGAAGGTTAACGCTCTGACCCGGTAACTCCTCGTTCCGAGACCTCGCACAACTCAGCATACAGATTTAACATGTAGATATGATGATACTGTAGGTATGACCGAACGAATATTTCTCGACAATATAATTAAATATTACAGAGAGTGTCAGAAAAACCAAGCAATACTAGAAACTTCATCATTAGCGTTCAGAAGTTTAGATATCTGTCAGTTTTGCAAAGATGGATCTGTATTTGTTTTGAACGATGAGATTAAATTCACGTCTAAATCAAACAAATACGAATTTAACGACCGCTTCATCATCATCAACGACATCTTAGAACCGTTTAGCGGCTGCTAACTACTAATTTCTTTACCATACAAGACAAGGACAAAAAAACGTTGCACTAGGAAAAACACGATGCATTGAACTTCAATAAATGATTACAATAGTATGACTGGACTGAATGCAAAGAAAAGGTACCATTACAAATGTAATCAATTTTACATAGAATACAGTATACTAGTTCTATTACATTAGTCTTTCAATTATTACGGTAAAGCATTAATTTTCTTCGCAGCCCCTACATATTCTCCATTATTGCTAAATTGTCGCAAAGACACGACTACCAGTAAATTATTCACTGCTAGAAAATTGAAAGATTACCAACTCAGGCGTAAAATAATATCTGCTCGGCTGTATCATTCACACTTCATAAATGACAACACAATTCTTTCAACAAAGCTGCTAGACACGCCATGTGCGAGTGAAGTTACTCAACACGTTTTCTTTAAAATGGAATCATCTGAATGCGAAGGCGAGTAGATACAACATCTGATGAGCTCTAGGCCACAGGTTCGACTTTCAGTCAGTTCTTTATAACAGTATCCTCGTGGTATGAAATAGCTTCACCTTTAAATTTACAGTTTTCAGAATTTTCTGGCAGTTATTTCAGTCACCGTCATCATCATCTTCCCTAGAATACCAGTTATACCAGGGTCGGCATACGAATAGACCTTCTCCAATCCTCTCGGTCCCACATCAATCACAATATACCTATACCATTTCATTCGTTTAAATTTTTGTAACAATTTCTGGAGCCAAGGCGCTCATCAACCGAATGCCCTTTCTAACGATGGTTTGGATCTTATTTTTATGTCGCCTTTTACGACATGTGCAGTTCACGGTTGGTCTATTCTTCAAGCAACCCAGACACTAAACGGACAGTGTGTTGCAAGAGACGACAAGACAGGAGCAGGAAAAGGTTCTATGAAAAACCCATAAGCTATAAATATCTCAAGCTGAATACAAAATAAGATTTGATAAAGGTAAAACTGTATTATGGAATCAACTTGCTGGTAGCTGAAACGCTCTTACATGACCGTGAAATCACAGTGTGAATAGGAATACGACCCACGGACCAGCCGTTAAAAAACAGTAGCTAGACCGAGTATTAATTACAAACAAGGGATAAGAAAATGGCGGCACCATTCTGATTATATTCCCATGTAGCAACATAGAACGTTCATTTATTTCATAGAACGTATATCACTATCACAAAATATATACACCGCTATGAGCTGGCTCAAGGATGAATAAGCTTCTAGAATCAACACAAATTGAGCGTGTCAGAATGCATAACTCATGAATGTCAGAGTTCAGTGAAACTCTATAATAGCTCATTGTGTTATTCAATGCGCGAAACTCTAAACGTAAATTCTACTGAAAATCACTATTACAGTCCTTAGATCAGATAATTCGCAAGCATCAATTCAGTACCATCTGTTCTGCTGATCACAGGTCGTCTTACGATTCATATAAGTTGAATAACTCTTCAACTTCTTAAGTCATAGATAACAAATGGCAACTATAATAATGAGATAATTATACACCCTATAATCAACAAGTTAACATTTATTATAGGCAATATCTAACTATCTTCCCACACAATCGTACTAGTAATTACCTCAAGACTAATAAATTTAGAGTTCACGTTAACTTTTAACCTATGCCATTAATTTACGAAAGATAAACAATCACCCGATATCAATAAAATACAATATACAACTTTTTTAAATAAAGAAAACATTGCGTATAAGTAATTTATTTGTGCATGTAAATTTGTATATTTGTAACTTTGTATACGTAATCAGTAAAATCAAGTACATTTAAGTATAATAAGATAGCATTCAGGTAAGTTATAGCAGGAGTTAGTTTTTACCTACTTCAGTAAAATAAAGTTTCTGCGTGAGATTTTGAGTAAACTCAATCATTCGAATTGTGCCAGTGAGTTATTGAATCGATAACTAGTTGACCTCACTAATAATTCACTCGAACACGTGACCCATCAATCAATTATTCAATTCATAAATAAATCACTTAATGACAGATCATTCATCACGTAGCTTACAAGAAAAATGCGTCTTACAAGGAATTTATTCACTGTAGTGATTCAGTCAGTAACACTAGTGTAATACTAGTGTAATAATATTCACTCTCTTAAGTTAACAGCTGATAAAAATTAGAATTTTTATGGTACAGTTCATAAGACTTACCAGCACTGCATAAATCAAGATGGTTCCAATATTTGCAAAGAACACACCATCGTGGAGACCATATGCAGCTTCTAAGATACATCTAAAGAAAAACAAACAAGAGCAAGCTTTGAAAAATGAACAACTCTTCTTAAAAATAGTTTTAATATCGAAAAGGACATATTTTAAAATGTTTAATCACATAGTGTAATAAAAATAAAATTAGAACTGTGATCTAATTGTATTTAATGTTCTAATTTAACTATTCTCAAAATTAACTGTCTATTGATAAAAGGATAAAACTGAATTTAGCATCAGTTTCATCACCTAAGAAAGATATCTGTGATAGGCGAGATAAGGATTTGAGCACCGCATATACTGATCCGCAGTCGGAAGCATAACCGCTCAGGTCACTCGTAACTCTATCTTAAAGTTATATTTATGGCTAAAATGACAAGCTTCATCAGAAATCAATCTAAAATAAATATAATCATAAATCAATCTAAAATAAATATAATCATAAATCAATCTAAAATAAATCTTAATCATAAATCAATCTAAAATAAATCTTAATCATAAATCAATCTAAAATAAATCTTAATCATAAATCAATCAAAAACAAATCTTAATCATAAATCAATCAAAAACAAATCTTAATCATAAATCAATCTAAAATAAATCGTACTCATAAATCAATCTAAAATCAATATTATAAATCAATATAAAATCAATCTTAATCATACATCAATCTAAAATCAACGTCCGTTTCCTCACTCGAAAGCATAGTCAGTGACGGGCGAGCCCAGGATTTGAACCCCGCACATACTGATCCGCGGTCGAATAACTTACCGACATCGACACTGGCTACAACCAGAAGGAGATAATCTGAGTATTAAACCTTACCAGTGGTTTTAAATTTAGAATCTTATTTTGCAACAGAGGAATAAGTTATCCGAGAGTTACGAGTGGGTGAAATAAAGTTTGCAAATACGACCATAAGAAGATTAATGAATGAATCCCTGAGGATTTTTTGTTCGTATAGTTTCACGCAAGTCAAAATCCGCACGTGTTACAGTTTGCTAGTTGTCTTGCTTCGTTTCTAGTTTTTTACTTTTAGTTATTTCTCCTTCACTCCAGATTTTTTGAAGTCATTGTCATTTCATGACAAAATTTTTGCAGCCAGCGCGGATTTAAGAATAACATTCCGACATCCTAGGGAATTTTTTATTCAAAGCTGTCAACACTCATCTTCCAAGGTGATCACCCATCTTGGTACTAACCGCGCCCTACGTAGCTTAACTATGTTCCTTGACGCCCAGCTAAACCAACTGTGCTAAATCCCGTCCAAATGTAACAGTCAGATTTTCGTCTGATGATTACTTCAGGGTAAAACAGAAGCTAACTATATCTTAACATATTTTTATTTATAATTATAAATATAAATCATATACAAATTGTTATTAAAAATTAAATTTTTTAAATTTAAATAGGAAGAAAAATGACGTAAGAAATTAGGTTTAAAAATTAATTTATAAATTTATAATTTCAAATAAACATTTGTTACGAATTTAATTTTTAAATCAATTTAAACATTTAATCAATTCAGACTCTTTTTGGTAGCCTCTTTTATATTGCTTGTTTGTTTATCTGACAACATGTATGTTTCTGTCACTTGCATAATTATTCAATACTGAGATGAACAAATAAACGATTTGATGATGATAAAAATCACTCTTGGCAAAGTGGCATGCCTTAGGAATCGAACACGAAGATTCTTTGTCATTACTCACTTCCACTACCAGTTTGACTCATCGCGGGGTCATTAAATAAGACCCTAAGCAACATATGGTAGGCTTCGTGATATGCTGTGATCTTTAGCATGCCTTTGATCGATTAGTCAAGACTGCGCAACCTAATGGCCATTGATGTGACGCTGAGAGGAGCGAAATGTCGACTAGAAGAGCGTCACTAAAGTTCTACAAACAAACGGCTCGTGATGAAATATCAATATCGAGGCCCTAACAATGTACGAACGAGTACAAACTAATTGATACCAGTAAATAAATTCAATAATGGTTCTATCTAGATCAAATAAACGAAGGTTAAATGCTCAATCTAGACTAATTAAACAAAGGTTAAATGTTTTGTGTAGACGAAATAAACAAAGGCTAAATGTTATATCTAGATGAAATAAAGTAAAGTTAGATGTTCTATCTAGACGAAGTAAATACTGGCTAATTTTTTTTCTGTAGTTCTATGAAATATTTGAAGGTTAAATGTTTTATCGGCATTAAATAAACAAAGGTTAAATATTTTATCTAGACGAAATAACTGATTTAAAGAAGAAGGGTAGGAAGCAGAGAAGGGTTAGATTAGCTGGAATCTACTAAAAATCTCGAAAATATCACCAACGCCAGATAGCGTGTCTAGCCACAACTGTTAGCAGTTGCCTTATCAAAAGGTTCACTTTTATTAAATAAGCCTCGGACAATCTATTTATCAATTATTGCGTTGGCGTTTTAAGGTAACGGTTAATAAGTGGACGATCGACACATCAAGTGATTAAATGCGACCTCGTTTTAAACCCAGATCATCCGTCTACAAACAATAAAGGGGGCGGGAGTAGCGCAGTCGGTTAAGCTGCGCGTCAGTTGAACGAAGTTAAGCTCCATCGCGCCGGTTAGTACTTTGTGGGCGACCACCTTGGAAGACCGAGTGTTGACAGCTTTGAAAGAAAAAAATCCCGAGGGTGTTTGAAGGTTATTCTTAAATCCGCGCCGGCTGCAATTGATGCGCCAACAAGGCAACGATTACTAATAACCATGGAAAGGAATGGAGGAAATATTGAAAAACTACAAAAACAGAAACCAAGAAAGGAAACCATGTAGCATATGCGGTATGTCATGTGTGTAACTAAAGGAACTAAAAAAAATAAAAAATAAAGACTGCACGAGTCAGCTAACGACGACTAGAATGGTAATTGTGAAAGCTGTCTATTGGGGTTGTGTAAAAATATGGAAGAGTACGAGACATTGTAAAAAAACATGCATAGTTGACCGCAGAGATGATAATGCTTCAGTTAGCTTAGATCTAAATACTTTTTGGATTTAATTACAATTGCCACCGGGGAAGTACGGAAATATCATATCAAAGTAGGATAATTGTTATCTAGGGGCAGAAAAGATAATGTAATACGAAACAAATAACTTTGTTTACATTAGAGTAGCCTAAAGATAAAGATACGATGAAAAGCTTTGCATAGATTTGTAACAAGAGCCTTGCTTTTATTTATGAGAGCATTGGGAGTACGCGGTCTGTTTAACAAATTATTGAATAACTAACTAGCTATTAATACACAATAAGGAGATGTAAGAGAATATTACTAAATAAAATTAAAGCAATAGGATTTGCATAAAAACTTTCAATAATTTTTCCGAATTTATTACATGGCAAACAACTTAAACAATTATTAAGCTGAGTTATTGACATCTCTAACTACGTGCTTATCTACAGCAATAGGCGAATGATGAGATGCATATATTTATGAAATAATACATTTATTCCATCAGACTTTTTTTAAATGCAGATCATTTAAGCAATATGATAATGATAATGTGATAAACTACAATATCGGTAAGATCTACACTACTAAATAAGTCACAATATTTATGATTTAAGGAATTAAATAAACTATACTCAGAAATGAAATCAATGATTAGTTAAACTTAACTAAGCCCAAATGTCCGTATGAACCTAAGCGGTTTTTAGACCAAAATATCTGTATGATCTAGGAATTAATTAAGTATAAAATCTATATGATCTAAGTAACTGAAGCAAGCACAGGAAGGAAGCTGACACAGAAAATCAACAAATTGGTAAATGCCATGCGATTATTAACTAACACCCAGACGTAGTTTTAATTCTAATAACCATGCAATTAATCTAATGGTCCATTAAATAGAAAAAAACTTCAATGCTCCAACACTACATACATCTGCGTATGTAGTGTTAAAACTGTGTTAAAACTATGTTAAAACTAACTAACGACCGGAAGACCAGAAGAGTCTATTTAAAAAACCTAATGTCCTTTGAATATTTTTGAAATATTACTTTAAATGCCCCATTGCACTTATATATGAACTAATTGGTGTGTAATTATTGAAAAGTTGCCTTTCCTAATGGCGTATATAAGCCAATAAGTTACAGGACTGTAAACAATAATTTAATTACCCATTTATCTTTGAAATAATTAGCGGTAAGTTTAAATCAGGCTTTGTATTCTTAATTGAATTGACAACACTAGATCTTGTTCTAGGCAATTCGTTCGTGCACTTACTGTCAAGGTAATTTTAATTACGGTTACATCAAAAGTATCAGTATTATTACATAATTATGTATCGTAATAAAAGTTGCAATTTGTTAGGGTGAGCGTCCTTTATCTCAAATAGAATGCACAATGACGTTCTATTGTAGGATTTATTTTTTAATATTTTAAAATAATATTTTTAACACACAATTTGTGCACGAAAAGTCAACGTCTTCACCGGTGCCCATAAATACTAACACAATATCGAGTACTTCAGACTTAGAACAAATAAATAATTAAAGTATTAAAATGCCTAAAATAAATTATTAACAAAGATGCTTTCTGAAAATTATATGAATCTAATCTTACAAATCATCTACTTAATATATATATATATATATATATATATATATATATATATATACACTGTTTATATATACAGTGTTTTTTTAACTGATACCCCAGATTGTTTTAATAATAAAGTCGTAAGAAGTTGGCCGATGTTCTTGAAATTTACAGCACTTGACCAGCAGCCTATTCTACAAAACATGGAAAAATTTCGTTTGAATATCTTTAATAACGTGAAAGTTATCGTTTCGCGAATATGAGTGGGGCCATATAAGAAATTTCCAATACAGGAATAAGAGCGTGTTACATTTAGCGTAGATTATCTCTATAAAAATACTAGCTAACACGCAATATAAAATTTCTGCTAATGCTATTTTGAAGAGCAATCATTTCTTTTCAAAACGACGTAAAATACGTGCTGATATGTTCTTAATTGACAGAGTTATCGAACTTTCTATGTATGCATTGCATGAAGAGAATAAACGAAGAAGAGGACGCCGCTGCAGTGGCTGCGGTGATAGCAGTGTACCCAGACACGCATTGCATGCATTAAAAGTTCAATAAATTTGTCAATTAAGAACATATCCGCACGTATTTTACGTCGTTTTGAAAAGAAATGATTGCTCTTCAAAATAGCATTAGCAGAAATTTTATGTTGCGTGTTAGCTAGTATCTTTATAGAGATAATCTACGCTAAATGTAACACGCTCCTAATCCTGTATTTTAAATTTTTTATCTGACCCCACTCCTATTCGCAAAACTATAACTTTCACGTTATTAAAGATATTCAAACGAAATTTCTCTATGTTTTGTAGAATTGGCTGCTGGTCAAGTACTACAAATTTCAAGAATATCGGTTCACTTCTTACGACTTTATTGTTAAAACAATTTGGGGTATTAGTTATAAAAAAAACACAGTGTATATATAAATTATACATGTATATATAATTATCCATACAGTATATACCTTAAATATCACGGAGCCCAACATTTAACAATTAAAGATTTATCTCAAGCAGGTTAGTTAGCAAAGAAGCATACTAGCGCTGAGACAGTTAATCAGATATAGAACCTTTAGACTTACGGAGGTAGCAGCAGGAGAAAAAACGTGTCCGGTTTAATATAATAGAACGTAGAGGTGTCTGTGTGCGTCCCGCTGTAGAAATTGATTCAGTTAGCATCAATCAGTCAATAAAAGTCACCAAAACTACAATGTTCCTCTAGTGGTCTAAAGATTTACAGCAATATAAGCTCAGGAATCAATTCCCCCCTCAGACCTCGAATACCAAAAATCTCCATTGTTCAACAGAATTCTTTCTCTCTCTCTCTCTCCTCTTTCTCTATCTCTCTCTCTTTCTCGCTCTCTCTCCCTCTCTTTTTGAGAACAGGCTGGTTCAAGAAGCACATTCTGTTAGTACGCTTACAAATGAGCATAAACACTATCACATAGACAGCAACATGGCTAAAAAAGATAAGAAAAGTCAATATACAATATTATACATGTAGATCTAATTATAACACAGCGACTCAAAGTTATAAAATTGTCTCCGTAACAATATTTAAAAAAGTTATATTACTTGACGTCGACAAAACTCAACACATCAACAACATATTAAAAGCTATTGATGCCAAATAGACAGATAGTGACTCAGTTTGCAATGGTTCCCATTCAAGCATGCAAGGCAAAAGTTAAACTGCAAATATATGCATAAATAAAATTTACCTAAATACTGAGGTTAAATATAAATTGAGATTTCCTAATGGATTGGATAGACACAGAGAGATATAATTGCAGAGATATAATAGGACAGAAATAACGCTTCGAATTAAATTCAAGTAGGACTAGCACTCAGAAAAAACTCGCTGAACTTGATCAAAATTATTATTAGACAAAATATAACATCAGCGAAAAAACTCAGTAAATTAGATTTGATTACTTAGAAACAAAACCTAATAAACAATATCATGTAACGGGCTTAAAGTGAAATTTTTCACAAATAAGAATTTAATGCCCCTCCCCTTAGAATAAAAAAATGATATAAAAGAAATATCAATCAATAATTAACAGGTTGTATGTTCTTAAAAACATGAGATTGAAGAAGAGAATTTGGAAAACTAGTATTTTTTAAAAGACAAATTTCACAAAAATTAATACATTGGCAACAAATTCAATGTTAATACGAACGGAGTGGTTACGATGTAACTCAAAAATGAACTTGGAATAAAAAGATAAGGAGGATCGAGAGGATTAGCGAAAGGAGCTTAATTATTACTGAATGGACTTTTAAAAAGCAAATAAATCCTCTTTTAAACTGTCGCTAATCCTAATCCCTACCCATTGCCATAACCCTAACCCTAATGGTAAAATACGTTAAATTTAGTAAAACTTAAAAAGTGACTCTAGCGAGAATCGAACACCCGGACCCCATGAACTAAAGCCTAGCTCTACAACATCGAATATTCCACTACAACATCGTGGCTTCCGATTGAAACTGGTTGAATAGACGATGTCAGATTATCGTTGTAAAATCGTAATTCTAAACAAACAAAATATCCCTGATATTCTTATCCAATTTCATTATGGGTTACATCCTAACCTCTACGAAATACAAGGGCGGGAAGTTTGTTTGTTCACACTACGTACAAGTGTGAGCGATAATAGATTAATTTTGAATGATAAATTTGAATAGATCGAAATAAAAGTTTGTTGCCTTTTTACAAATTTGCTTAATTATATAAAAATTGTTCAAGGAATATATATATATATATATATATATATATATATATATATATATATATATATATATATATATATATATATATATATATATATATATATATAGTCAGGTGCATAGGCTTCAAAGTTTCGATAGGCTTGGGTAGGATTAAGGTAGGATAAGATCGTTATTTAAATAATTTAATGCAATGTAATCAGATATAATCATGGATGATATTTCTTAATTTCTTACATTATATTTTATTAGTAATAATCTGTCTTTGATGGAATAGGTTAAAAATATTGCTTAATTGAAAGAAATGCAATACTTTAAATCCTTAGGTCACTTTTTATCGCTCAACAGCGTCACGTGACTTACCGAGCGTATGGAAAATATTCTCTACAATGAAACACCGTGCACAATTAGATTTTGTTTAAATATGACATATGAATATTTAAAACTAATAGTTGGAGCCTAAAATATAAATAGTAGTAATAGCAATGTAAAAATAGTGTCGACTGGAGTTAGAAAATCATCTTGACAAACACACAGAGTTACAAGAAATCAATAAGAAATAGAAACATACTACAATTGCTTAGTATCAGTAGCAAGAAGAAAAACCGGATTACACTCTGGGAGAGAAAAACAAACGAGAGCCACTCTTAAGCAATATTCAAAAAGAACTCTACATGTACAATATATCACTTTTACCATGAAATCAGATTTATTAGAATTAATCATAATTAGTATCGCAGATTTTTAGCAACAAAAACTAGGTGAATTTGTTGAATCTTAATACTGCTATTTGGTCTATAAATCTAAGCCAAATTAATAAATTAATAACTGTCCTTGTAGTAAATCTATGTTACAAATTGTTCTATATCTACAAACACACAAAACTCAAAAATGTGATAGCTGCCGTTTTCCAACAGTGATAACCTTACGAACGTTCAAATAATGAACAGTCTATCGTAAATCCTGGTCCAAACTCAACAAAATCTGTAATACACATTTAAGTTTCAACTACAAGTATATTTAACCACGATATTTAATCAAATTTAACCGTATTCCAGTAAATCTGATATCACGCATTCAGTATTATATTATATAAAGACTGGCAGGGATTTCAAAACAAGAAAACGTTATAATTTTAAAAATAAGCATAGCATAGTAGGCTCAGTCAGATAAGCTTTATGATAGACTCAGCATACTTGCTGATGCCTGCTAAACCAAACTTTAAATGCACCCATAAAGGTATAACAAATCAACCTAGTTCAATGCACAACAGGAAAGCTAATATACCAAAATAGCAACAACAGGTCCAACAAGCCAGTGTACCAATAGATAAATCCACTAAAAGACCAGGGGCTAATGAGGCATTAGCTTCACAACGACTAGAGTCTTACGGCGGCAGTAAATAAAGGAAGAATAGATCGGTGGACATTCGAGGTCCCAGCTTCACAATATAACTGCAACAAACATTTTATGCTACATGTATGTGCCAGGCAATTACCATTAACAACAAGGATGCGTGCCTGCAATCAGATGTCTTAAAAGGAATTGTTAAATTAACACCAAAGGCACCTCCGAGTAGTTCTAACGATGACTGTGGAAGTAAGACTTCATTTAGTTTAACTACAACGCGGTCAATACAGAATTTGAGAAAGATGGAATAAGAGTGAATTTGTGCTAATGAATATGCATTTGGCATAGGATTCGATAAATTTAAGTACTTAAAAAGTTTTCTTTTATTATACTCCATTTAGTACAGTTTTCTTTTATTATAATCAATTTAGAGTAAATGTTGCAATTTAACTATATTCAACAGATTTCCTTGCTATTTTAAGTTAACATCTACACTCCTCTGGTTGCATTTGGAGCTCTAACCACGGGTCCAGTGATGACTGAGTCGCACTGAAGTCTACTCCGTACAATTAACAGACGCTAAATCATACACTTCCATTTTTTACTCTGACTTGTATAGCATAACACTGGAGAGTAGGCCTGACTATGACATTACCGTATGTTCTGAATAAAGCTCCGAGGCAGGGAACTAAGCATCAAAAATGCTGCTTCTCCAAATGTGAATATAAATATCCCATGCAACAGAAATACATTAAAAATTTAGAATTATACGCTCGCTAGTCCGTAATATTACCTGCAAAAAGCTGTTATACGTGGAACAAATAATTTACACAGTGACACAATAGAATAAAACATAATAAAACATATATTATAAAATAGGCTACTTACTGAAGAATTAATCCAACAAGGGTTCCCAATAAAATTAGTACACTGAAAACACAAAAATAACATAATTGACGGCATTTATTTGAATATGAATATGGTGCTAGTAATTAATACTTTAAGCTAACATCCTTGAATACTATGCACAACAGTATATTAAAGTTCAAATGTGCAGCCGGTAATACAGATGCTACGACTGTTACAAGGCAAACTCCGTCCTCCGCATCTTAATAAAGATGCGACTAAACTGATACTAAAATTTTAGTATTCCGCTTCAGTTAAATCAAGTCTTTATTAGTTTATTAAATTAATTAAACCTTCCTCTATGATCAGTTATCTTCACTCGGAATTAATCAAAATAAATTAACCGCGTCGATGGGTTACATTAAATCTCAGTTGATTAAATTAATTAAATCTGAATGGTTGGTTATATTAAAATTGCACTATATATATTGAATTGCGGCATGTATATTGCACTATACATATATTGAATTGGGCAGACGTTCTTTTTCTTACGCAGCACCCACAACCTGGAACTCTTTACCTGCTAATCTTCGCTCTTGTTTTTCTCTTTCAACATTCTCTAGCAAGCTTAAGGCTTACCTTTTCCCACCATAGACATAATCAATCTACCCTTACCATTTTTTTTTTTTTTTTCTGGCTTTCGTTTAGGACCTTACTTCTCCTCAGCACATTTCTTTTGCAGATTGGTCTGGGTGAATTGATCTTTAGTGATGTGTGCTGTTGGGGACGTCCCTGAAATCATCCCTGGATGAGGAAACGGACGTTAAACCTTCATTATTATTAATTAGTTATACCCTAGTGGTCGGCAAAAGAGTTATATAAAATTCTCGATTTTATTATGAAATAGCACAGAATGTACCTATCTTCGGATTCATTCTAATGCTCCTTTGTGTCGTGGAATCCAAATTATAAAAATCTGCTGTTGAGATACGCCCTCTCATTAATTTTGTCATCTATGTCTATTTAGATTTTGATAAATAAAACTGAGAATTTTTTCTTCACTGTAATTTTCAAGCAAAGCGAATTTATTGGAAAATAGTGTTACGAAATGTTAACCTATCTTATACCATAGCTGCAAGAGTTCTGTAAGAGAAAACTAACGCCAATACTATAAGAATGCAAATAGTCAGGAAATTACAGTTTAAAAATTCTTTATATCACTATTTGTATAGTCCATATGAACTAACCTGTAAAGTCAACATGCGTTCTCAGTATTGAAATTTTTAAAAAAATGGTCAGTAGTGCCAAAGATTAAATAAAAATTGACCAATTAATTCTTCTACAAGAAAAAACTAATTCCATAAATTTACTATTCAGCAAATTTATTCTTTGAAATCATGTCATAATATAACAGCGCTGAGAGAGAGAGAGAGAGAGAGAGAGAGAGAGAGAGAGAGAGAGAGAGAGAGAGAGAGAGAGAGAGAGAGAGAGAGAAAGAGAGAAAGAGAGAAAGAGAGAGAGAGAAGTGAGAGAGAGAGAGAGAGAGAGAGAAAGAAATGACTTACCAAGATTCTGGCATCCAGCTAGATAAAAAATTTGCCTTGTGGAAACCTAAAAAATATCAAATAATATGTAAATGTATATATATACAAGTATACTGAATATATATTGTGTGTGAGCGACAGAAAGATTAATCCCCAAACAAAGTTGCTAACGTCCTATTTGCAGTACCTAAAAAAATTTTGACAACGGACCTACTCATTATCGATTTTTACAGTTAGTAACCACACATTAGCCTCATGTACTTGTTGAATAGTCGCGTTGGTAGCACACTCAGGTGATAACCAGGAGACCTCGGGTTTGAATCCCAGTCAAACTGCCTCTAACAGCATTCTTGCGATATGGAGCAGACGTTATTAATTTTTATTTATTTATACGTTTCATAACTCTTTCCATATCAACCGTGATTTAACACATTTGAGGGGAAGTCATAATGTGTCTGGGCTACGAAAGAATAGATCAACCGTAGACTGCGTGAGACGTATGAGGCGACTGAGCTGGAACAGAGGAAGTCAAGGAGAAGCCACATTTCATTCCAAGCCATAGTCTACATTAAGGCGTGGATATAGGAAAGCCTTTAGTGAATGGCTGAACACGTTAGTCGATGTTGTGCTCTTTATTGATGAGCGCCTAAACAGAATGTGAGTGGAATGTGTGTGTTGGCCCTTCCACATGGCAGACAACTAGGCCAAGAGAGTGAGAGAGAATGAGAGAGAGAGAGGAGGGGATCGATGAGAGAATGAACGAAGCTAGAACACTCGGTACAATCTCGATTGGCTCATTCACCTAGATTAGACTATCGCCGGGTACAGATATCTGTACTAGCTTGTCCCACACAATGATCCCTTCTTTAGTCCGGAAGAGCAAAGAATATAAAACGGAATTTTTACCGAATAGTTTAGCCCGTTCTGTTACTCGGCCAGACAACGGAGTAAGTTATATTTTTAAATACAACGATTTGATAACAGTTTATTCACCCACCAATTAACATGTGGTTGAGGGGAGATACTGCTGAAAGAGACAATTTAGGAGGAATGTAGAGTGAAATTTTATGAGGAAGATCAAGACAGTGGATGTCGAAAACGCATTAGATGACCAAAAATGGAAAGAACATGATAAAATTAAATGAAAACTTCTATATGTTATGGACCAGGTGTTATGCAAAATAAAAACAGAGAGACAGAAAGAGAGCGAAAGAATGAGAGCAAAGGACAGAGAGTCAGAGTGAGAAAGAGAGAAACAAATCTGCAACATTTAACCTGAAGAAGTGAATCTCATTTTCTTGATATTTTCACATGTTACATTCTAAGAAAATGCGAAATTTTCCTTACTAGTTGTTGTTATTTTACCTTATATTTGTTTATTCGATCCATCAACAATCGCAGACTTATTACTCATCATTACAACATTCTCATGATTGTCGTCCCTGACATCATTCTTGGATGAGTAAACGGACGTTAAACCAGTATTATTACTATTATTATCGGTATCTATAAACCTAACTACAGGCAGGCGATTTGAACATCGATCTTACGATTCTTAGGTTCTTTCGTACGTAACCCATTGCACTAAATTTCTCTTAAATTTGAAAATCGTAATTTTGATTTCTTTTCTATATTAAATTCAGCAAAAGCCACATATACGGTAGCGGCTAATTATAATTATAGACACAGCTGTCACAGCTGTTACAGCAGCTACTGTAGTTGCTGCTGTTTCTTTCACTATCTCGACGGCAGAGCACTTACAAAAAGATCTACGACATTGCAAGCTACAATATCAACACAGGTCGTAATCTCACGACTCACTTCCCTTTCACCAATCTTAACACCTGCATACGTTTTTTATATGGGCTACATATGAATTGCAATTTTCCGTTCTCTCACAATGAAAGAAAATGAATGCAAAATTGAAGAAACAATGACACTAGTACAGAAATAACCAGTAGTACTATTGTATCCAATAATTTGAATTATGTATACGTAAGCCACATAAATTTAACACTTGACTCCTTAAATGTCTTATATTTGAATCTATGTTTGTAAATATTTGAATACAGCGTTTATAGAAATTTTGTCCTGCAATGTAAGAGATTAAAAACTTAATGAGATCGGCTTATTTTAAATACATTTAATAGTGGCATTAGAGATTTGATAACGTGTTTACCTATTTTGCAGATGACCACAGCTATCATAAACACCGAGACGATTAAAGGTTGACTGACGTGATCAAAGTCAACCGAGGCAACGTGTATCCCGTGCTCAGAATGCTCCGAGTCGTTGTGCACTCCATGCTCTTTGTGCTCCGAGTGCTCCGTGTGCTCCGTGTGCTCCGTATGCCTGGTGTTGTCCGCATGGGTCGTTGCGTCCCTGTCCACTGCTCCTCCAGTACCGGACGTGTCATCAGAAGTACCCAGCGATATAACTAGCAGCACTAATAGAGCCACAAGCAGCCATACAGGTGTAGCGCGTCTGAAAGCCATGATCGCTCTTTATCCACTCAGCCGCACAACCACCCAGATGTAATTATACGTCAAAGGTTGAGGGCATTAAATTCGATGAGACTAGATGTCCTGAAAAATTTATAAAAGTTAAATAAAAATTCAGTGCCAATTAAAGATTCTAACTATTTCATACGCTAAAGACAAGTTTAAAGTCAGTTTTAATGAGTCTAGTCTCTACGGAATGAGTTTAAACTACATTGCAGGTCGTAATTAAAGCTCGCGAGCCTCAAACCTGTTAAACTGTCATTTTAGCAGCAAATACGCGGAAGGATTAGTTAAGTTATAAAGCAAATAATTAGCATTATACTATTATTATATTATATTATGTAAGCGCATCAAATAATTTACTTTTCTTAATCATCTTTAGGAGACTAAAGATGATTAAGAAAGCATGTAATCACATCCGTCCTACTCTTTAAGAGTACACTGCCAAGTGGCAGGTTCAAGGTACATATTCAAACTAAAAGTCTGCTTTCTAGCTCCGTAAGAGCATTCCTTAGATCAACAAGTTAATCCCTTGACAAAGTCTATATGCCTTATCCATACCTTATGTAGCCTATAGCTTGGGAAAAATATGGCTTCTGAGGTTGTTTTCCGTTGCCTTCCTCAGTTAGGCGGATTAATTACCATTTAATCCTGGGGGAAAATATTTCATGGTGACGTGGGTCCCCTCTTGCCATCATCCTCAGCTCCTGCCTATAGTCGCCTCTTACGTACACGCGGCAGATTGTTTGTGGTTGCCCTATTCTGCATTGGTCCAACCACACCCGAGCACAACACGGGGCAATCCGTGTAATGACGGGGCTATCCGTCCTACTATATAGTTCTCATAATCACATCCACTCCACTAGTTCCCATAAATACATCCTCTCTACTAGTTCACATAAACACTTCCACTCTACTAGTTCCCATAATCACATTAATTATATACATGCATGTTTTACTGGGAGGTAGTAGATTGGGAGGTACAGAATAGCTCTGAAGGTACAGAATAGCTTTGGAGGTACAGACAGAATAGCTCTGGAGGTACAGAATAGTTCTGGCAGTACAGAAGAACCCTGGAGGTATAAAATAGCTTTGGCGGTACAGAATAACTCTGAAAGTACAGAATAGCTCTGGAGGCACGGAATAGCTCTGGAGGTACAGAATAGTTTTGGCGGCACAGAAGAACCCTGGAGGTATAGAATAACTTTGGCGGTACAGAATAACTCTGAAAGTACAGAATAGCTCTGGAGGCACGGAATAGCTCTGGAGGTACAGAATAGCTCTGGAGGTACAGAAGAGCTCTGAAGGTACAGAATAGCTCCGGAGGTACAGGATAGCTCTGGAGGTACTGAATAGTTCTTGAGGTACAGAATAACTCTGGAGGTACAGAATAGCTCTGGAGGTACATAATAGCTCTGGAGGTACAGAATAGCTCTGGAGATCAATAAAGTAGCACTTGAATAATAGAAGCGTTATATCCTTGCAAACAAAACTAGTAATGGTTTCATCCTCTATCGATACTTATTACTTTCCTTTCCCCGCTCACTCGTCAGATATGATTAAATCATTTCTGAGGAACAATTCAAGCCCGGAATGGAACGGCAAGCACAAAACTGTATTCGAGTATTTATCACAGGCAGACGATCTTTCGATGTCTCAGTCGTTCACAAACCGCGAAAGATTTCATCAATTACAAGATTACATTTGATTACACTGATTACATTCGATTACACTGATTACATTCGACTGCGATCTTTAAAAATTACAGGTCGAATGATACAAATAAACGAAAGAGCGAGAATTTCTCAAAATTAGTTTAATATAAAACTAAAAGGGTATTTGATGAATTTCAAGCGACATCGTGTATTATGTAATCTGCATAACGACTTCATTTGAACGCGCTCAACGTCACTATTTCATCCTGATTATCATCGTCGGCGAATCATACAGAAAGGAATAATGCATGAAACAAATTAGTAAAAAACACTTCAAAAACACCACGGCATCAAAAATGCGTACAAATGACCTTTAGGCTCATTACAGAATGTTCACTTATTCACTCCTTGTTAATTCACTCAATTAACCAAATCTCGAGAGAAAAATTAGAATAAAATCCGCGTTATTTTTCTAATGAATCAATAAAAGTCCAGGTTTTACAGGACACTGGTAGTATTGTTATACGATTGTTTCCAAAGTCACCCTACCTTCAGCCGTTTGGTAAAACTGAGCTGAAAGAATCTCGAAAATAAGAGTTATTTGTCTCTATGGAAGAAATTATATTAGGATTTGATCCTGTGGTTTAAGAACTTTATCGATATACTGCAGAATACTGCATAGTCTAATTACACAGGAATTCAAGAGTTCTTAATTATTAAATCCTATTATAATATAAATATACTCACTGAAATTGTGCATATATAAAAAAGCACAATTCGCATAAGATTATAACAATAAGCTAGGAGGCTGCTTACTAGAATATATATAATTCAATATTCAAGATATTTCAGTTTACTTACGGTTTACATTAGAATAAATTTAACACTTGTATTATTAGTTTATTTTAATAAAAATTTTGTTAACTTGTACACTGTTCTACTTAAAATGACCTCAATCGCAGTTTTACTGTTACGATGGCAGAAGCAACGTTGAGTAGATACAATAACAGCAGAAGGTTGGCCATGCTCCAACAGTAAAAACCTTAAAATAACCCTGTCTGGAAAATACCATCTTCAGGCCTTAATCAATAAAAAATGCTTTTCTACCGAACTATGAACGATATAATAAGCTCTCTGGATCTAGATCAATATTCCATTCAATCTCTGGTCATGGTAATATTTTGAGACAAATTATAAAAACTTGTCTGATAAGTCTAATTATATGATCTAGCTTCTATTTGTTCACGAAAAATATTATTAAATTCTCATGGAAAATCAAACAAATCTAAATAAACTCAGTTTTCATCACTGTCAACAACTTCTCAATCTTATTGTACAATAATCAGCCTCTTAGAGTAATCCGCTCTATATAAGTCAGTATATAAAATCCTGGGTTCAAACCTGGGCTTGCCTGTCACTGAAATCGCTTTCGATTGAGGAAACTGACGTTAACATTAGCTTTACCAGCTTTTTATAATAATCCTATTGTCTCATATATACATCAGATTATTACAAAAGTCTGTCAACAACAAGGTGTCAAGCTCATGACTTATTTCATGACAAGTGACAATCCAACATATACGTTATTAACATAGTTGACTACTGCATTAGTAACAATCTGTCGGCAATGAATTATTAACAACACGCTGTCCCACCATAAAATCTCATATGCTGCTGAGACAAAAACTAATCCCTTAGCAGAAATACTTTATGACTAGAATAATAATTGATATGAAAAATATTTCAAACTTAGCCAAACGATTTAAATAATATTAATGTTCAGTGTATCAATGTCCATACATAAATATTATTTAATAACATAATAATAATAATTAATATTATATATATATATATATATACAGGTATATATATATATCTCCCTCTCTCTCTCTCTCTCTCTCTCTCTCTCTCTCTCTCTCTCTTTAGTGTTCTGCCAAGTGGCAGGTCCAAAGAGGTACATATTCCTATTTCCTACTCACGTGCTGCTTTTCACGCTTCATAAAGAAAACTTCATCGATCAACGAATTAATCCTTTCACAATGGCCGTGCGTTATACGCTCCTCGATGTAGCCAATAGCTTGGGATAATATAGCTTCTGAGATGATTTCCCGTTACCTTCAGTTCTTACTTACATCTTTAAGATTATTATTAAAAAGTATTTGCCTACTTCATAAATTAATTCATAAATTTAATGAAATGTGAATGACAAGAGTGTCTTGGCTCTGGGCGGCATTAAATCAACTCAGATAATGAATGTCGAATTATTGACAGTCTGGACAACAGAGCCGAATATTACTTCTCACTAGAATACAATCATTATTATTACAATATTCCACACATGACTGTCAAACTGCACCATTAGATACAATATTAATAAAATGATGTAACGTTACTCTAAACATTACTGTTTAACAGCAGCATTAGAAATAATATTAATAAAATAATGTAACAATACTCTAGACATGATACTTTAGACTGTTTCATAGCACCATTACATACAATATTAATAAAATAATGTTACATTACTTCAAACATTTCTGGACATATAGCTGTATTAGAAGGACTTTATGGTTATGATAGATACTTGCTTGATATTCATATACTTTTGTGAAAGTCAATGCCTGCATTCGAGATAAAGCAATGAAGTTTTCTGACACTTCTACATTAATTTATTAGGAACCAATAAGCTGTACAGACTCTAATCATGTTCACGGTCAAACTATATATATATATAATATATATATATATCAATATATATATATATATATATATATATTATATAATATAATATATATATATATATATATATATAGTATACCAATCAATACTCACACAACAACAACTATATAAATATAATTTTAGAGATCTACCTGTTTGAAGCAATCTCAAGTTATTACAAATGTATAAAAACAAGGTACAATTATTTATTTCCTTATTAATTTTTAATAATTCAATTTTTCCTTTACAAGCAATTTAATATTCTACGCGAAAATGACACAATCAAAATAATAAATTGTTAAAGTACAAGTGTGTAAGAAAGAAGTGTGCCACCTCATTCATTCCTATCCATAGTAGCTCTAATAATCATGTTAGGAATGAAAAATCTATAACAAAACGTACTAAATATATTTCTCATGTGGGTCTTGTTGCGCATGGGCCACTACAAAACAGATCTACCGTAAACTACACGCGTCGCAAGAGACGACTACACAGAAACTGAGGAAGGGAATGGAAAATCGATTCAGACCGTACTTTCCCGTGTTAAATGCTACATTAAAGTTTGGTAAAGGCTTAGCTTTTGTGCCAAAACCAATTTTTTGGTAATCTAGTCAGTGAATTGCTCTTACAGAGCGTGAAAGAAAACTGAGAGATTATGTTCCCTGGATCGGCCACTAGGCACAGAGCAAGAAATTGAGAGTGAGAAAGAGAGAGTGAGAGTAAAAGATATAATGTTGGAATGTGTACAGCTCATAAAAACAAATTGAAAAATGAAGTGGACCAGTTAACTCAGTCGAGCTCATAGACAATCATGTTCATGCAATATTAAAACGTAACAATCTACTTAACCACCTAA
The DNA here is from genome assembly GCA_905160935.1 of Enchytraeus crypticus. Lineage (NCBI taxonomy): Eukaryota > Metazoa > Annelida > Clitellata > Enchytraeida > Enchytraeidae > Enchytraeus > Enchytraeus crypticus. The sequence goes on along the minus strand of CAJHZI010000414.1, from coordinate 710,435 downwards.
AAGTATTTTCAATATAATTCATCTTTTCCAAATGCGCTGTATATAAGATACTGTATATATATATATATATATATATATATATATATATATATATATATATATATATATATATATATACTGTACAATCTCCTTGTTACAACTTGTCTTTTGAAGCACTGTCTGCATAAAATATGCCTGAAATTCAGGTAATTATGAAGTAGGATATATCGCCAAGGCCTGGTATAACACACTTAACCAACAAGTGCTTTAGGCTCAAACAAAACTACCAGTACTTGCTAATACATGTTAATCTCACTGGCGCTAAGCACTTGGCATCAGATGCAATGCATGGGTGTCTGGCAATCTGTCCACAGCAGAGCAGGGAATAGTAAAGTGTCTAATGCTTAAATAAAAGGCTTATATACATGTTAATTAACACCAACGTGGCATTCACGAAATAATAATAATATTAATAATAATAATTATGCAACGGTAAATGTTCCCTATGGGATGTCACAGTCATTGACACAATGGCAAACACCATCTGAATACAACTCAGTCACAGACGGTGGAGCTGCTGATCTAGCCGCCTCTAAGAAAATGGATAAGTACTGCGATCATCTGTCCTTAGGGTATGAAGTTGTTCCGGTGGCCATTGAAACCATGGACCCCATGAATCCCGATGGAGTTGACTTCATTAATGGCGTAGGCAGGCTAATTGCAGAGCTAACCAGCGATAAACTAGAAACCTATTTCTTTGCCAAAGGCTTTCTATGACATTGCAAAGATTTCATGCAGTGTGCTTCAGGAGTTCCTTTAAGCTGCCTCGATTCAGGAATTCCTTTAAGATGACCGCGAGTAGCCGGGCGGCGATTCAGAATGCATAGCGCGAAAGATTTAACGCCCATTTTCTCATACAACAATGATGTCAGAGAAACCACAAATATCTAAGCCCTAACTGTGCTTTTAAAAGAATATTTCTAAATGCAGGCTAGGAAACGAGATGAATTGCTATCTCAGATAAGGGTCTCGGGGTACTAAATAAGAGTGTCTGTAGATGGATAAAGAAGACAATTAATTGAAAACCGAGTCAAGGGAAGAGAATGAGAGGAAGACCTAGGGTAACCTGGCACTGTACAATCAATAATGACTTAGACAAAAGGAGCATGACTTGGAAAGAAGCTATGATATCTGAAAACGACTGAAATGAATACATGAATACTGTTACTCGACATTTTTCTCAGAAGCAAGGAAATGATGATGACGATAATTTATCACTGAATTAGTACCATTTCAAAACCATAAGATAATGAATAATTTTATATCTATTCTATATTCTCAATTAATATCACATGCAAGAGTCATGACTTGACTGATTTCTATTTTAAACACTTTAAGTTTTGACTTTTTGCACTATTTTGACTTTATTTTGACCTAGCAATAAATTTATTAAAGTCACTCTTTACAAAGTTAGAATTTATAAAATTATTACTATTAATACTAATCAAAATAATTATTAATAATAATAACAGAAGAAGTTATTGGCTCATACAGTCTTATTCCTCAGTTAAATCGTTACCATGTACCTTACCAATGATTTTCAATTCAATCATTAGGTTACACTATGGAAGTGAAGCAGAAGTTACGTTTCAGAATTATTTTGCAAAGTTTCTTCTTTAGCATGAATTTTTCAAAGCATTAAGTAGCATCTTAAAACACTAGCAGAGGTGGCCTGGCAGTTTTGCAATAACTTTTAACAACTAAAATGCACACATTTTATATAGCACAGTTAATAATTTCAATATTTGAAAGTAATTATTTATCATTCTAATTAGCTTCAAATTAAATTTTTAGTTTCAATGCAAACAAAAAAGGTACAAAAAGTTTAAATATCTTACCTATTAAATGGATCCCTTGAAATAATCAAATAATCCTTTTCACTTGTAATTATCCAAAGCGCTAAAAAGAGGCACGGTAAGTTTTGAAATACGTGAAAAATTCATGCAGTACATCTGATTAAATCTATATCTGAAAAAACTAACAATTTAACAGTGAAAATCAACTATTTAAAAGCAACTATTATAACACCTTCCATCTCTCTTTACCATCCCATGTCCATGAGTAAACCTCCTTTTCTTAATTCCCTTTATCTTTGACACGTTATTTGGATTTTGGAATTTGCACCATATTGGACCTTCTTTTTGTTCACCAGCTTGTCTCAATGGAGCTCAATGTTGTCTTGACGACAGTAGCACTCTAAGTGTTGTTATATTATTGAACAATATTAAGCTAACTATGTAACACACCCTGGGAACAGAGAGCTAGAGGAACACTCAGAATTTTCGGGCCACCCTGTAAAGGCTGTAATATATTTACAGATCTTCTAGTATCTAATATGGGCCCCTAGCAAAGGAACGCACCTTAGGATAAATGTGAGCTAGGGGAACCGTTTCCCTGTTTTCCTCAGACTTCCTGCCTCCCCCACACTTTAACCACTGCTCTCAGCCAATTACTTTCATGTGAAATATATAAAATAACACAAAAATGTCTTTATAAAATGGCTTTATCTCATTTCAAATTGCCTAATAAATTCTACTATATTTATTTATTCATCACATCAAACATTACAAAAACGCAGAATATATAAGTTAATAAAGCTTATATAGCTACCTAGACTTACCTTAACATATGTCTGAAATAATAGTAATAATAATAATAATAATAATAATAATAATAATAATAATAAAGGTTTCACATCTGTTTCCTCATCCAAATGTCAGGGATGTCTCCACAGCACACATCAAATGCATAAATAATAATCCTTACGAAGAATGTAGTTCATCTTAAAAGCAATAAATTACAAAAATCCAGAAATATTTCTAATTAATATTTTAAATGTAAATGTTACAATTGTAAGAAATTACACAATACTAATTTGGCTTACCAGTGATTTGTCTTGAATTTTTGTCATTAGATTTTCTAATAAATGATTCTTAAGTTACATGTTTGATTTGTGGTCGGATCTTGATAAAAAATTCAAACCCTCGACTTCTGTACCATTTAATTTCATACTCTACATAGCTTTTTTTGCAAAATATATGAAAAAATTTGAAAGAAAAATTCTTAATCTTCCAACATCAGGAAATAATACTGTTCGCAATCCTCAAATGTTATACTTTAAGCCACATATTAAATAATGTATTACTGCAACTTTCAATTATCTGGTCCAATAATTAGGCTACAACAATATGAAATTATTAAACGCTTTACATTTTATCTCAAAATATACCTTCACACTATTATTTTCATATAATTCATATAAATGGACAAGGCATTTGAAATTATACACTTTTGGCCATTGGGCAAAAGCAATGAATATTATTTGCTAAAATTAGTCTAATAGGTTAATTGCTATTTAATCTTGCCAAACTCTGCGAAGATTTTTAGTGTAATGTTCGCACTTCTCTTAACGAATGAGTCCTGCAGATCTTTCACCTCGAATGTAAACAAACGTAAACATCCAGCCAAGTGTACTGGCCCGACCACTGTGTTCTATTACCCAGCACCCGAACCAATCATAGGAAGTTAAACATCCTAGGTCTTTTTTCCCAGAACAAATTTTCTAGTTTGTCTTAAACAAACACGAAATTGCTTCCAAAATACTTCTATGTATGTTTTCTTTACACAATTTTTAAAATGGTGAAGGCAAATGTCAAAAAAATTAAAACTTGTATCTCTTCATTAAATTGTATATCTTTGAAATAACATAACAAAGTTCAACACTTTGCTAAATATACACTCACTGTCCCAATAATTTTAAAACTGTAACATTTGATAAAATATTGGAATCAATTGTGAATTTAAGGAACATTGTAATTCATTACTAGAAAGAATTAGGATTATTATTAGGAAGATCTTCCAGTATAAAATTCACGACATGCTCAGAATTTGGCATCACTGTAAGAATCAGGAACTGTGACAAAATATAAACATTAAAGGTAAACATAATCAGCTCAGGTGTTGTATTTAAATTATTGTAACGTAGTTTAATTAAAATCATGCCTGCAATACCTGAATATTTAGCTAATAATTAACTAACTAAACGCTTGCTTTACAGTATTATCGAAGAGCTTAGCTAAATGTTTTCGTTTCGTACTATTTTAACTTGTAGTTATTATAAATTTAAATCATTGCCTTTCAAGTCATTTAAATTTGTATTTGTAAAATATAACATAACATAACAACAATTAGAGTGCTACTGTGGTCCATGACAACATCGAGCGCTATTTAGACAAATTCAAGCCGACGAGCATAAAGAAGGTCCAAAGCCATGCAAATTCCAAAATCCAGAAAATCAGTATAAAGATAATATACTAAGGTATTAACCCATGTTGTGTCCGGACTGCGGAAGAATAGACCAACCGCGTAGACTGAGTGTTTCGTAATAGGCGACAAAAGCGCTAAGAACTAAACCAAAGTCGGAAAGGACATTCGGTTGATGAGCACCTCATCTCCAGAAATTGCTACAAATTTTCTAAAACGAAGGAAAAGGTTTAGGTGTATTCATATCATGACACTAGCTAAACTGGGATTCAGGAGAAGATGACAATGATGTATATATGATGGTATTATGGCAGGATTAGCGCACTATACGGCGGGATTAGCACACTTGGTTTAGGTGCGCGTCTATAATCGAAGTTAAGCTGCATCAGCCTCTGTTAGTACTTTGTTAGCAACCACCTTGGAAGACCGAGTGTTGACAGCTTGGAAGGAAAAAATCCCAGGGTAATGGAAGGTTATTGTTAAATCCGCGCTGGCTGCAATTGATGCACCATCAAAAGGCAAAGATTACTAATAAACATGAAGAGAGGAAGGAGGAAATGGGCCTTAAACAAGCATCTGTGCTTCCTGACCCCGTGTGCCGTTATCTTATGTTATGTATTACCCAATATAGATTAATCTGTTTCATTTATATGTCGAATTGTGAATCAGTGAGAGCTGTTGAAAAACGACTGGTATTATTGGATATTATTAGTAAGAATGTGGATAGCTATATGCATTTATCCAATGAAATTTCATACATACTTTACCCTATACATCATAGACTCAGTTACACTTAAATTGTAAATGCACATATATTTTTCATTGCCATATTTATATAATTACTCCTCCTAGCATCACTACTATATAATTCTCCCTATCGCTATCCTCTTTTCGTCTTCATTAGATATGCTTAAATATCCCTTGTCTCGATATTATCTTGTTATTTTTCCCATTCATTCTTCTTTTGAGAACTTGTTGTAAGCTGTCCTCCTCAGAAGATTTCATATGAATTCAATTTGTTTCCAATTTACTTATCTCACATCTAAGAGTCTGTTGTATGTGTTGTCTGTTTTTACTATCTCTCAAGAACTTTATTTGTAATATAATTCCGTTCATCACCTCAGCCTCACAAATATTCTCAATAAGCTTAACTTTATACTCCTATTGTAGGTATAAAATTTAAATTGATTCGATCATTAAGCGATTGATAGATACGTTTTTGCTACTGAGGACTAGGATGATGATTATTCGTTATAGATTAACATTGTGCTTAATAATTCTATTACTGTGCTTCCTTGCATGCATGGTGTTTTACAAGCTAATTGATCGACGCGAACCTCCAAAATATATTCAGGTAAGGAAATCTGATTGTTTCTCCATAATATGAACACTTTAATTAATTTTGATAAATTGTTTTCATTTGTCTTTGTTAATACTGCTTTAAATACTGTTTTAATGTCCTATAAATTGAATAACCAGAGTAGCAGGATATATATTGACTTTTAAGAAACTTCTTAAAAAAAGTTAAAACAAGAAAGTAAAAAAGAAGAAGTTTTAAAAGAAAATTGAAAGCTTCTGTAGGAACTTTTTGGTTTTAACTAAATTATTTCATTTGTATTCAGAGTTTTGGTTGCATTATAGTTATTTTTAAAAGATTTTCATGCTAGAAAATAATACTGATCTAATGATCATGATCAAATGAGGATGTTCTCTCCTGAACTTCCTCATTTGCAATCTTTTGAGTCCAGCTAACCCTTTCCATTCTTCTACATATCCACATTTCCAATGCCTCTAGTTTCCTGATATCTTCCTTCCTTAAGGTCCATGTTTCAAATCCATATAATAGGGTATCCCGACCCTAGTTAAACTGGGTGGTTCATACCAAGGTTTTCACTGTCTTTATCTTTATCACTATCTTGATTATTGATTGATTGACTGATACTAATAATAATGATAATAACAATAATAATAATAATTAAATGACAAATTAGTTAACTTGTCCAAGGTTGATATCAGAGGTGTGCTTGCATCATGTGTCACTACAAACCAATTCACCTCGAGTGATTTTTAAAAACCTGGGCTGAAGAAAATAAATTGCACGATGTAATAAGGATCATCACCATCATCTTTATCATCATCATCTTCCCTTAAATCCCAGTTTAACTAGGGTTGGGATACGAATAGACTTTCATTTATCCATTCCTTTAAATTTTGTAATTTATGGAGCCTAAGCGCTCACCAACCGAATGGCCTTTCTGACTTTGGTTTGGATCTAGTTTTTATTATCGCCTTCTACGACATGTACATATTTACACGGTTGGTCTATTCTTCAAGAAACCTGAACACAACACGGGCAAAAATGCATAGTTCAATCGACGTAACTTTCAATCAAGCATCGTTCAATCAACGCCTCGTTCAATCAATCACATTCACGAACACCATCATCATCTTCATCATCTTCCCTGACATCCCAGTTTAAATGGGGTCAGAATAAAGATCAATCAAATTTTATTGAACGATGATATTTCTACTTTCAGATTCCTGTAACCAGATCAGTTACCACGAAGAAGTTGCACTCGAGTCTATCTGATGTAAAATCCCCTCCAAAGTTACCTCTGAGCCATTATGATAACTTAACCGATCAAGTAACCGTCGTGACGGCCTACTTCAATATTGGTTCATTTCCTAAAGGAGACTCAGAAATCTTTACCCCTTCTCACTATCGAAAATGGATTGCAATATTTTCCAAAATACAAAACCCAGTGATAGCTTATTTTGATTCGCAAGAATCTGTTGATCACTTTCGTGTGGTGCGTAGCGCCTTTCCTGATAGCCTGACTCGTATTGTGCTCGTCAGTCGGAAAGATTTATGGGCATTTCAGTTGGAACCGAGAATAAAAGAAATCTTTGCTCAAGAATATTATCCACAGCATAAACCAAACACTTTAGTGGCCGAATACTCGTGTGCAATGCACGCCAAATACGAACTTACGCATCGTGTAGCCAGCGAAAATCCATTTCGAACCCATCATATTGCTTGGCTGGACGTTGGACTCTTTCGTGGATTGCTGGACTTGGGCGGAAATCCTATCGAGCAGTCCACAGCTAAATTTCAGATCACTCTACCTCCAAACTTTACTAAAAACGCAATAGCGTACGGCCAGGTTTACCAGCTCAATGAGAAATTAAAGAGTATCAGGGACATTGTGGGATTTAATGCTGTGTGGGTGTGTGGCTGTTTCTTTATCGGACAGATGGAAATAATGTCGAATTGGGCTCAAGAGTATATGAAGGCAGTTGTCGACATGTTGAATCTCAACTGGATGAGCACAGACCAGCAAGTACTGTATTGGATGCGCACTAATGGCAGAGTTAGTACTCGGTTGCAGATCTACAAACCAACGACTGAGAATATATTCTTTCATTTAGGCTACAAATGCAGAAGGGTTTTACATGATAATGTTTAGGCCACATATTTTGCTTTCTAAGTTTTATGTCATTCTCAGTGATCGCAGTTTTTCTGCCTGTCGTATCTATTTAATTGATTGTATCTCAGATGTCGTTAGTTTGTTGATAAGGATTTTGAAATGACTAAAGGGATAGTCAGTTTCTGAAATAACTAAAGGAGCCAGTATTTTCCTACATAGAACTTTTATTCTTGTGCACTTTGAAATGAAAATGTGTTTTGTTTTCATTAATTTGCACATTTTTAATTTATTGCATTTTGTTTCAGTAAATGGCTAGAGCCAGTGATGATGTATGTAAGATATCCGACCTCAGATCAGTAGGCTATAATTTATTACGTGGATTCAAATCCTGGGTTCTCCCGTCACTGATGACGTTTTCGAAAGATGAAACTGACGTTAACATTGGCTTTACTAATTTTTAAAATATTTTTGAAGAGTCTGAATGTTAATGATACGGCATTTTAAGTTTTTACTTACTCTTAAACTCCATTATGTAGTAATAATGTAGTAATGTATCATTACTACAGTTCCTGGCCCTATTAATTAATTATTGGCTGCATCCGATGAATTTTACCGGTGTTTCTAAGCCCTGGGAAGCTTCACCCAATTCATATTGATTCATATCTTTAGCTATGATGTTTTCAAATGAGTAAGTCATGACTCATATCGCCTGCTCATTGCTATGCCTTATAAAGGCTAAAATCAAGCGTAACGTCGGTTTCCTACTGACCCACTCATTGAATATAGCTGAGTCAGGGTCATCCTGGTATGGAAATCGGCTGGAATTTCATCCATGCTTTCCATTTGCTTGACCGCGAGCTATGGCAATCACTTTGAGTCGGGCTCTGGTCTAGTGAGTCTCAGGACTATTCGGAGTACGATTCGCTCCGGTCTAGGAACTCCCATAACTGTTTGGAGCAAGATTCAACCCAGTTGGATCATCACTCAGTCCGATCTGACTGCTTGTTTAGTTGGTCGTTCCTTTAGATCAACCACGGCGGTGGTCGGGTTTCAGACGTACAACGGTTCACCGGTACACCTGACGTCTTGAAGAGAAGCCCATCGGGCTTCTAACCTTGACATTAAACCCACCAAAAACGTCAGTTTTCTGCTCGGTAGCATGTTAAAAAGTTTAGCACTGTATAGTATTCAATAATTCTTGTTGTTGTTAAAATTTCATATGAATTTTTTAATGTACGGTTCAGCAATCATTTTGATCATTTTATAAATGTGTTATGCTTTTGTTATACTGTAATCATGCTCTATTAAAATTTATTTTCTATGTTGATCATGTTGCCAGTTTTGCATCATTGATTTAATCTGGATTGCAACATTTGTCGTTGTGTATTGTATAGTTTTTTTTTGTGTCTGAGTTACTGAAAAATTAAGCAACTGTAAACTGCACTTGTCGTAAGAGGCGACTGAGTAAAAACTGAGGAAGGCCAAGGAAAGCACCTCAGTGGCTAGATTTTTCCAGATATATAGGCTACGTTAGGGTGTAAATAAGGCATAGCTGTTCTTGCAGAAATCTCCTTCAAGAAATACCCATTGATTGGTGGAATTTTCATATTCATATTTTCCGTATTTAAAATGTTTTTGAAAATTAGTTCAAGTTATGTGAAGTATCGCTATGGCGCTATATAAAGTATCGGGCTATGTTAAATATCGTGCCCGTTACTGCTGCGTTTATAAGCAAACATCGATTAAGGAACAATTAAAAGAGAATAAGAGATAAAGGTAGCAGAGGCAACTCCATAAGCGCGTGCATGTGAAAGCAAATAGGTTATTCTTCGACATACTCTACTTGTTTGTGTACTTCATATAATAGCAACAATTAGAGTGCTACAGTCATTAATGACACCATCGAAATATGTTTACTTTATTTTATTTTTACGATCCCTCGATGAGGCTCGTTTAATTTTATCGCAGTTGTTTCAAAGTGAAGCATATTTCAATTTGAACGTATTTCTCTTAAACTTAAACTGTTTAATGCAAGTATTAAATTGTAAACGGTTAACCTATATTTTGTTAAAATTCGCAATTCTTTCTATCCTGACAAAACTTCCTATCAACTTTATCGTATGTTCTTGATCAAATCATAAACACTATAATAATTGCTTAGATTTATTCTGCACACGGATTGCTCATTATTTTCTGTAATATTTTTGTTTATTTTATTTTTGGATAGTTTTGTACGTTCACATTTTGCTTTCCTTTTGTTTCTAGCTTTGTATATATTTCAGTCCAATTTTGTTCATCATTGTTTTCGTACCGAATCGATTTTGTTCCATAAAATCTGTAATTCGAATCAGTTTTCTAGGGCTTAATGTTTCTATTGGCATTCCCGTTAAATATATATTTTATAATATCAAAACCGCTATTTTATTTTTGTGGTTTTTTTAAGTTCCTAGCAGAGTCATATTCTAAACAGAGCGCTTAGATTAGGGAGCTGATACCAAACTAAATACTACAGAGCACACCGTCATACATCCAACGGTGAAATCACCTGTCTTCTTAAACTGGCATATTCTTATTTGTACAAAATAGTTGTGAATTGCATATAGTATTTCATATTTTCAACTATGCTACAGTATTATCATTGTCCGTGACAATAGCCAGTACTGTTAAGCTGTTCTTAGCTCGATAAATTATGCAATAAGTCCATTTGTGGGGCACAGAGAAAATCAAGGACAGCAAGTCTAAAATAAACAATTTCTGGATATCGATAATTCTAAAAGCAAACTAGGCTTAATGCAGTTTAGTACAAAATCTCTAAATAAATTTTTATTCATCTTCTTTAACAGAACCGATCAGTTATTGCAAATGATGACTTGCTACCAACATTAGCAGTTATTGATAGTTTGCTACCAGCAATAGGGTCAACATAAAATTACATGGAATTCGTATTTCCTGAACCCTCTATTTCTTTTCCAATGGTGGAAGCGGCCCAACACTGGTCCCGAAAGCGTCTAGTGCCTTCTGCAGGTCAACCTTGGCTACGGGATATTCCTCCATCAGCGTCGCCACGATGCGTGCCAGCGTGGTGATCTTACAACACAGCTTCCTCGCCTCAAACTCTCTCGTGCAGACGTCCTTGTAGGCTCTGCTGTACCTGCACTTAAACATCTTTTCGTACCAGATCTGTTTGCGCTGCTCCCTTACCAGGTCCACCAAACCTCTTCTCTTCGCCGCCATCAGATTCTCTACCACCGAATCCGACATCTCCATCGACTGGATCAACTTCTCCAGGTTCTGTCGAGTCGTTTCCGCCCTGTCCTTCCGGTCGTCCTGCTTGAGTCTCATTTCCATCAGCAGATCGTCGATCTGGAGAATATTATCGGCGGTGTCTTTGATTTTTCTCTTGAGAGATCTTACGTCACGGTTAACGGCCTGTAGGAAGGTTGGAGGGATGCTGACGTCATTTCTCTTGTTGCGGTCGGCTTTGTGCTCCAGATGAGCGTGCACTGTGGCGGCATCGGCCAGAGCCTGACTCTTCTTGCTCTCTTCCTTCTCCAGTTGATGCAGGCGTAGCTGAAATATGTGCAAATTGAGAAATATATCTGGCAAAGCTAGTAACGATAATGTTAACGTCAGTTTTCTCACTCGAAAGCGATGTCAGTGACAGGCGAGCCCAAGATTTGAACCCCGCACATACTGATCCGCGGTCGAATATCGTATCGACATCACTACTGGCTCCAGCCAGTGCATCCATCTATCTGCAGATATTTTAGATGTTTTCCCCGTGTTGTGTTCGGGCTGTTTGAAGAATTGACCAACCGGTGACTGCAGGTGTCGTAGAAGGCGACTAAAGTATTAAGATCCACACCAACGTCAGAAAGGGCATTCGGTTGGTGAGCGACTAGGCTCCAAAAATTGCTACAAAAATTTAAACCAATGGAAAAGTCTCAAATAGGGATTGACTGATGATATGATGTAGGACAGAGAGGATTTGAGACAGTCTATTCGTTTCCCGACCCTGGTTGAACTGGGATTCAAGGGAGGAGGATGATGATGATGATCTGTAGATGTTTCTAGATCTTATGAGAGTTTCTCATCGATGTCGGTATTGAAAAACGAGACTTAAGTTACAATTATATTTGTGTAAAATTAAGTTTATTTTCTGTTTTCAATTTTTTTTTTAATTTTGCATTTATTTCCCAATATGACTAACTGAGCCAAACCTGTAAATACTAAATTGATACGATAATAAAATAGCTTTAAACGCTAGATTACAAATGTAGAAATTCAAGGATAGAGCCTGTCTAAAATCAACATAGCATTTTAAAATTGACGTGGAACGTAAATTAAATATCATCATCTTCCCTTGAATCCCAGTTTAAAAAGGCTCGGGATACGAATAGACCTTCTCCAATCCTCTCTATCCCACGCCTTATCATCTATCAATTAAACTCAATACTAGGTTCAAAAATTCAATTTCGATCGATCAAATTGGGCTCTACATTTAACTAGTTTTATCATATTTGATACAATTAATTACAATAACTAAATATATCATTTTTAGTACAATGAATTACAAGAACTAAATTTATCACTTTCAATACAATTAAAATTATAATAAATAAATATATCATATTTGATACCTCCATGCGATGTATCTCGGCTCTCATCGCCTCGATGTCTGCCGTGATGTCCTCATCGACGAGCCTCAGTATCTCCCTGGCCGCCTTGATCTTACCCTCGTAGAACAGGACCTGCCTCTCTATGTCCGGTCTCGAGTCCAGCAGGCGATCCCTCTCCGCCGTGGTTCCGTCCACCTTTATCCGCAGACTTATTAGCTCCTACATAATAATAATAATAATAATAATAAAGGTTTAACGTCCGTTTCCTCATCCAGGGATGATGTCAGGGACGTCCCCAACAGCACACATCACTAACATCCATCCAGAGCCCTGGCAAATGTTTTGAAGTTGGGGGAGCATTATCATTAATGTGAAGTTACATAAATATTGTAACCGGCTATCATCGACTGTTTACAAACTTAGGGCCCGAGTCGAAAATTAGGAACTATATGATCTATATATATATATATATATATATATATATATATATATATATATATAATACTTGTGTATATATATATAATACATGTGTATATATATAGATATATATATATATATATATATATATATATATATATATATATATATATATATATATTATCACTGTATATTATGACTTTCACTATTTTTGGTTCGTTGTTATCGACGTGGCGTATATATAGATCATATAGTTCCTAATTTTCGACTCGGGCCCTAAGTTTGTAAAGAGAGCCATATATATATATATATATATATATATATATATATATATATATATATATATATATATATATATATATATATATATCAATCTTTATTTCACCAAAAGGCAGCAAATAGGTACAAAGGTGACAAACTAACATGGTGCACATTACAACACATAATAGAAAAACAACGAATAAATACATAAATTCATGTAGGGAGCACTGTCAATGAACTAAATTGCGTAAGTTGATATTATTTATTGTCTTTAGCGTTGACACAAATCTGTCTTTTCTCAACTGATATATATCTTTTATTCCATGGATGTTAAATATATTCATGCAAAACAGCAAATCATTCATACTAGATACCTGAAATAGTTTAAATAAAGCCTTATTGAAAGTAAATTCTAAGCTCTTAATTTCCGATTTATTTAAATTTAGCGCTTCAATAGCATATAACAGACTAGGCACAGCTATTGATTCTATTAAATGAATATATATATATATATATATATATATATATATATATATATATATATATATATATATATTAGTTTGCACAAGTATTACCTTTACTAGACGGATTTCGCACCTCAAATTTATCGTCATTCTCTAGGTTCGCATTTGACATTGAGCTATTAGCTTCAAGAGGTTGAGTGATCACTTGCACTGTCTTTGGCTCGTTGTTATCGACGCGGCGCTTTTTTGTTAAAAATTTATCCATCTATGAATTAGGCCTACTGATCTTGAAATAAAACTACTGATATGCCGCTAATCCTTCATTGAATTTCATTTATAAATTTTACTCACCATCAATGTAATTTCAGAGGAAAAGTAAAAATTTTATTTTATTTAAATTGTCAAGTCTAATTGCAATCTGACAACATAAGTTATTCATTTTTCCTTAAATTCTTGAACTCACACTAACAGCTGGCTAGGTTTTCTCACAGTCTTCTGCACTTGCAGCTTTTTCCATCACTCCAGAGAGCCATTATATTATGTAATGAAACAGATATTAATAAATTTCCAGTCATCATAATAGGGTACATACTGCTCGTATTGACATTTCAATTCCAGTGTGCCCGTTAGTCGTGTGTTGTAGCTTAAAGGCTCTACATGTTGTACGTGCAGTTCTCTCTCTTTTACTCTTTCTCTCTCTGTCTCTCTCTCTCTCTCTCTTTCTCTTTCTCTCTCTATTTCTCTCTCTCTCTCTTCCCCCCCTTTATCACTTTCACTACGGGTTAATAAAAGTCATTATTTCTTTTCGGAATTTATTTATTGGATCAGTCAAACCTACTGTAAATGGTCCACATTCCATATACTCTTGCTAAACCTTATTTACGTAATCTGCAGCTTATAATATAATGAGGTTATTGAACATTTTAACTTTCTCCCGAGAGATAGGCCCTTCATTAAATATATTTATTGTGCTAGGTCTATATCTTCGCAAAAAATTCTAATAAAAAATTAATTTACTAGCTAGATCTAAGTAAGCTAAGGCAATACTCATATTCATGCGGTCTATATTAATGGCGTACAGGGCCTATCTTAAATAACAAGATATAAATTTGTATTATAGTACGCATACATTAGGCCTAATTGTTAATTATACATGTACAGATTGAATGAATTAGGCCTACTCAAGCGCATTTAATAAAGCCAAAACGAATTAAGCGTTATTGGCTAAACAACTTACATTCATATTTTTATCAAAATTGTTCTAAGAAAGGATAACTTTTATTTTTGACTGATGTAAACTGTTAGACTGCAAAATCAGATTGAAGGCAGATTGCGGCAGTAATCTATACATGTGCATCTACATCCATGGCCTCTTATCTTGTGTGTCGCTATAGTCTGTTGAACAGAGGCTAAAACATGACTAATAACACAACATTGAGATAAGGAATTCAACTGAATGACAAGACAGACTGCAAGAGTAGGGATTAATCGACATCAGATTTAATTTACATCTGATTTGAATTAAGATTAATTAAGATTAATTAAGATTAATTAAGATTAATTAAGATTAAGATATTAATTTGTTGGACTTTTGGATTTACTTAGATTTTTATGGCTTACGTCTATCATCATGAAGTAGTATCAACATGTTTCCTTATCAGTTTCCTTATCTGATATCTGAGAGAAAGTGCTGCTGTGGCGCTGATATTCGAATTAACTCAGGCGATTTGCTTCCATTTTACATCTTCTCTATAATTAATTATCTTCACTATTCTCATCAGAAAACTCTCGCTCGCTGACGCCCACTGCTCTATATTTTAAGAGCAATGATGTATAACAGACATACAGTATGCAGTCATTCTGTAGCTGTTAGTGGCATTGCAGAGTAGATGCGAGAAAGAGAAGGGGTGGGGGAATTTTGAAGCCGTTAAGTCTAGCTGGTAAGGAAGCGTGTTAAATGTCTCGTGGGAGGATCTGTGCGGTAGGTGTGACTACCTTGAGATCAGTTCATTACATTTGTTTTATCTAATCGCCGTAATGACGACTATCGACAGGTTCGCTCTTACTTCCTAAGTTATTAATCTCCGAAAAACCAACAGAAATCAGTTTTCGGCAGTAACTAATTTTTTTTGCCTGAGAAATTGGGGGAGCATTGAAAAGGACCTGGCGCCATGGGTGTGAAACTTGGGGGAGCATAGGCGCCGGCGACGCCATAGGTTGCCAGGTCCATGCATCCATCACAATATCCGTTACATTACAACAACAACAACAAAATTAGAGTGCTACTGTCGTCCATGATAACATTGAGCACTATGGTAAAAAATATAATCCGATGAGCAGAGTGTGGGATCCAAAACGGTGCAAGCCAAAATCCGGGAAGTCAGTCCGAGGAAAAGTTCTATTGGAATGGAGGTTTACGGGTTGGGCTCAGTTCCTGTGCAATGGTTGAATAGAAGAGGTCAAAGAGAAAGTTTATTAAATTACCTGTAGTATCGATAATGTTACCGATAGTGTCGGTAATATTACCGGTAGTATCGGTAATGTTACCGGTAGTATCGATTATACTACCAGTAGTATCGGTTATAGTATCGGTAGTATCGGTTATATTGCCTGCTATAGCAGAATGATTGTCTACAGACCTGCCGTTAGGCAGAACCCTAGAAGAAGAAGAACAAGAACAAGAACAAGAACAAGAAGAAGAAGATTTCTAACAGATTGTTTACAAATTGTTTACTCATATTGTGTTGTTTGGATCAATGAAGAATAGAATAGACAAACCGCAGACAATAACGTGTCGTAAGAGGCGACTGAGTAAGACCTGATGAAGGCCAAAGGAAACATATATGAAGCTGCAGGGTACATTAAGGTATGAGTAAGACATAGCCTATTGTTAAGGGATAAACCCATTAGTCGATGGAGAGCTCTTTATGGAACGTGAAAACGAAATCAGACTAAGAATATGTACATGTACATTGGACCTGTCATTTGCCAAAATACTATATTAGAGTATCATAGACTCTTACATGTTCGGAATTAGATCATCATGGACTCATACCTGTGTGGAATTAGATCAACATGGACTCTTACCTGCGAGGAATTAGATCAGCATGGACTCTTTTCTGCGAGGAATTAGATCAACATGAAAACAAACCTGCGCGGAATTAGATCAACATGGACACATACCTGCGCGGAATTAGATCAACATGGACCTTTACCTGCCGGGAATTAGATCAACATGGATATACACCTGCGAGGAATTAGATCAACATGGACTCTTACCTGCGCGGAGTAAGATCAACATGGACATATACCTGCGATGAATTAGGTCAATATGGACACATACCTGCTCGAACTCTTCGACATATTTATCGGCGATGAACGACTGGATGCCGTTGTCGTAATCTAGTTGCTGTTCTTGGTGACGTCGCTCTGACAGCTGATTCCTCAACGACACCTGCATCGTCTGACACTTGCCGATAGACTGGAGCAGCTTCTGCTCCTGCTCCAGCTCCGCTCTGACCTCAGCCAGCAGCTTCGTCCTTCTCGTGTCCAGTACCTCCAACTAGTGGCACAACAACAACAGGATTAGAGTGCTGCTGTCGTCCATGACAACATTTGAGCACTGTGGTACCTCCAGCTAGTGAGCACACAATAACAACAACAACAACAACAAAATTAGAGTGTTGCATGTCGTCCATTGAGCTCTGTGGTACCATATCCAATCCGACGAGCGGAGTGTGCAGTCCAAAATGGTGAAAGCCAAAATCCGGTAATTTAGTCTGAGGAAGGATACTCTCCAGCACCATCATAATCATCATCTTCCTTCTTCTTCTTCTTCCCTTGAATCCCAGTTTAGATAGGGTCTGAGTGCGAATAGACTT
Source organism: Enchytraeus crypticus (assembly GCA_905160935.1). NCBI lineage: Eukaryota > Metazoa > Annelida > Clitellata > Enchytraeida > Enchytraeidae > Enchytraeus > Enchytraeus crypticus. The sequence continues at coordinate 693,063 of CAJHZI010000414.1, read as the reverse complement.
TCTTCAATCCTCTCTGTACCACACCATATCATCAGTCCATCACCTATTCTTCATGTACTTCATGTAATCATCGCATCCCACGGCAATTGTAGTCGACCTCTCTCTAGCTGAAAATCCAGCTCTTCCCTCCACACAATACTCTCCATATAGTAAAATAAAACTATGTATGTTGTTAATCATCAATATTGTTAATCATCAGGGAGAATCAGGGAGAGGTTGCTAACTGAATCAGTCGGTACATTTTCCTTACTGTATTTTACTACAAAACAAAGTTTTTAACTTAAGATTCGGCTCTTTACAGAAATAAGATGGTTGTATCAGACATCATCAGTTACTACCGAAGATTCACCCAGCCAAACTCAACACACTAAATGACAGAGACATTTATCTCCTACATATAAATTATAATTAATATGCAGGAGATAAATGTCTGACCCAGCCAAACTCAACACACTAAATAGAGGCACCTATTTCCTGCATATAAATTATAATTTATATAAATTATAATATATGTACAGGAGATAAATGTCTATATCATTTAGTGTGTTCAGTTTGGCTGGGTCAGTCGGGCTTTTATAATTATTAAACCCCACTGACGTTAACAGCCTAGACACAAAACTCTAGCGCACTACAGACGCACCTCTTTACTCCAGATCTCATTCTTCTGCCTGTTTGTGTTGCGCTGCCTCGTCAACCTCTCCAGCGTCTCCTGGTCCTTCATCCACTCCTTCTTCATCTCCTCGTTCTTGCCGGACAACTCTCTGATATCTGCCTTCAGGGTCTCTATGGCCAGCTCAAGGGGCCCGAGCTCCTGCTGGCCCGCAGCGGCGATCAGCTCGTATAGTTCCGAGTTGATACGATTAATCCGCTGATAGTTCAACCCCATCGTCTTCAGCTGCCGATCTATGGAGTCCTCCGTCTCGTTCATAGCTTGCAGCATTTTCTACACACGTGTAACATAATATAACAAAGTGTTAGTGTCGTCAATGACAGCATTGAGTACTATTGAGACAAATTCAGGCCGCTGAGCGAAAATAAGGTCCAACAGACGGTACAAATTCCGCAATCCAGAAGATCAGTCCAAAGATTTATTGTGTTTTCGCAGTGGTTAAAGTGGAAATAGAGAGCTAGTGGAACTGTCAATTTTTTCCTGACTCCCCTAGTTGTCTAGTTGTTACATTTCAATGTTACATTTCATTTCAGTAATCTGTTCCTTTATAAATCATTAATCTGACAAACCGCAGATTGCTACAATTCATTACATCTTATAACATAAACAAAAGATTCCAAATGTAACAGATGGGGGCAGAAATGTAAGAGATCAAATTTAACAAGAAAAAAATTAATAAAATCTCGACATATCTCAAATAGTTTGACTTAGGCAAGTATAATCTATTTTATGATATCTAATGATAACAACATTTTCATACATTGATTGAGAATTTAGCCAATTGAACCATTATTTTCCAAATCGTACTCATAATCATCCACAGTCAAGACAATTTAGCAGTTGAAACTTAATGCTCAATAAATAAATTTACTCTTTGAAGGATTACACAGATAAATTACCTCCGCCTTTTCTCTGAGATGACTGCATTCCTTATCTGCTCTACTCAGCCTATCCTCGTAGAGGATGATGATGAGCTGAAGGTTAGCGAATCCATTGTCCTCATCAACTAGAGCCCTCTCCAGTGTCTTCACCTGAGCTCTCTTCCTACAAATCAAGCAATCCAATCAATCAAATCAACGCTTCTACTGGGATATGATAACTTGACTTAACTTACTGTAATTATACATGTTCAGGAAGTCGCAAAGACTTGTAACACAAGTTTTATTACACGAGATGAAACACTAGAGTGATGTTGTTTGGGTGATGCGAACCTTATCAGCGCTAAGGATTTCGATGAGACATGAGTCGATTGAGAAGATTGAAATTTAGCCATAACATAAACACGAAAGTGGTGCTTTGTTACAATATGCTATAGGTGTTAAGTAATTAATAAGCCAGTGCCGCTGCAAATTACTAAGAATTATCGAAGAATAATTTACGCGAAAATATTAACACTGAAATATTGATTAATAACTAATATTGATAATGATTTATTAACAGCAAACTGTTGGTAAGTAATCTAAGATAAATATATTGTATGAAAAACTAATGATAGAACACTATCAAAAATAGTCACACTAGTAAGCATTACGGCATTTAACATAAAATAATTTAATTGAATAGTCAAAATCACTTGTTATATTTGTGTGAACTTGTGTCGTATCCGGGTTGCCGAAGAATGGACTAACCTTGGACAGCACGTGTCGTAAAAGGCGAAACAGTTCCAAACCAAGGTCAGAAATGACATCGCTTGGTCAGGGCCTATGCTCCAAAAATTGCTACAAACTTTCTAATCCCGACCCTAGTTAAACTGTGATTCGAGTAAAGTTGATGATGCTGATTATGATGATGTTATACATGTATATTAACTGAGCCAGAAGTTACTTGATAGCTGTTTGATAGCAGGGCGTTTGAAAACGACTCATATATTACTGCAGGATTAAATCCATGATAAAGCTTAGCTGATAATGATCCTTGAAGATATAATTTATTTAAACTCGGCTTTGGTACTTCGAAATAACTGTAATAGAAATTACAGTTATTGACATTGCATTATGGTGAGGAACCGGACGTTAAATTCTCATTGATTGATTGATTGATTGATTGATTGATTGATTGATTGATTGATTGATTGATTGATTGATTGATTGATTGATTGATTGATTGATTGATTGATTGATTGATTGATTGATTGATTGATTGATTGATTGATTGATTGATTGATTGACTGACTGATTGATTGAATGATTGATTTATTGATTGATTGATTGATTGATTGATTATAGAATAGACCTACTTGAGAACCAAAGTCTTTCCGTATTTAGAATTCTGCTCGGCTATGGCCTTGGAAATATTCAAATCGAAGATCTCATCCTTTACTCGATCCTAAATATGACATAACCATTGAGTCATTGATATAATCTCACTGTCGTTGTTACAAGCATAGTGTCAATGGCATAACCTTAATTTCTTTGTAATAACTAAGTAAAGGAGTCGAACCAAAGATATGTGCCAGAAGTATTTCATAATTTATTTTCAGAATTAGCACAATTTAATGAAGTTTAGCTAAATTACAGGATTTAACAGGTTTTAATTTAATTTAATTGCAATAGATAACAATTTGTCGATATATTTTCTGAAAGTCTAAAAAGTGCTAAATCATGCATAAAGTTAGATTTTATTCTATCTCAATAGAATTTCAGCGACGGAGCGAGCTACGAACCCTCAACCCAGCAAGTAGGCTCCTAATCTATAGTGGAGCACCTAGCTCGCGATGCTACCGGATCGCACCTGAACTTCTCAACGGAATTTGTACTCAGAATTCTTTGAAAGTTCTTACTTGTCAGCATAGTCTCGAAGTCCGGTCACCGGCCAAGACTTCTATAGAAGTATACTTCTATAGAATTTTTTACTATTACTATATACTTCTATAGAATTATACTTTTATAGAATTACATACTATTACAATATATTTTATAAAATTCTATACTATTATTATATTTATATTAGGTTGATGTCCCTGTCATCATCCTTATATGAGGAAACGGACGTTAAACCTTTATTACTATTATTATGATTATTATACTCCCATAGAATTACATTTCTATATTATTGGCGGTTTAAAATTATATCATAGCCAGTGGAAGGCTAAATAAAGGCTAGGTTTAACGTCAGTTTCCTACTCTAACAGCCTGTTAGTGACTGAAAACGCACCGCATTCGCACCCTGCACCTACAGATCCGCTGTCGAACAACATCCCAACAAGCCACACATACCTTAGCCTCGTACTGTTTCTGTATCTTGCTGTAGAACTGCTCAAGGGTCTGGTTCAGCTGGTCGCGCTCCGCTGTTTTTTCAGAGAGATCTGCCTCAGTGGCGCCCAGGATCCTCATAGCCTCTCCGTACTCTCTCCTCAGATCAGCTGCCTCTCTCTCCAGTCTCTCCATCAGCGACCGGTCAGCCTTAATAGCGTGCTCGATCCGGTTCAGCGTCGCCGTGTTCTTCTCCAGCTCAGACTGGATAGATCAATAAGGGAATTGATTGATTTGTAGCTTTTTGACGTCCCTGGCATTTCCTTATGGCGAGGAACCGGACGTTAAATTCGTATTGATTGATTGATTGATTGATTGATTGATTGATTGATTTATTGATTAAATCAATAAAGGAATTGAATGATTAATGGCTTTTTAGTCAATTAGTTGTTCTAAAGCAAAATTATTTGTATTTGCGTTTGTGTCTATCTTTTGAAAAGATATCATATTGAGAAATATCAACGTTAATAGATTTTTAAATGTATCTAATTAATACTCTATCAAAAAAATATGTGTCAAGTCGCATTGCTCATTATTTTGTAACTAAAGTAGTAAAATAAATTACTAATCGCACAGCTTAAAAACTATGGAATTATACGGAAGATGACATTATAGCTATATAAGTTTTTTAATCGATCACATTAAGATAAATAGGCCTATTTAACCCGATACCTCAAGAAAAAGGCTCAAATTCGTTTATTGTCATTGACGACTACGATAAATGTTAAATTAGTATTATAGGACTGCTCTAGTTCAACATCAAAGGTCTTGGCTTTTGGTTCTAGGATATTAACAAGGGTGTTGGTTGTGGTGCACTGGTATAGCGGGCGCCTCAGAATCGTTAGGCCTACGTTAAATACGCAGGTCAACCAGCAACATTATAAACACCCCGTGGTGTTGAAAGTTATTCCTAAATCCGCTGCATTCTGGGCTATCAAAATCGTAACATCATTGTCATCATCTTCTTCTCCTTCTTTCCTTGAATTCAGGTTTATTAGGGTCAGGACTAGACAATTATGTTGCAATTTCTGAAGCCTAGACTCCCTTTAAACGAATGCCCTTTCTGACGTTGAATTGTACATGTATGTTAGTTTGTCACTTTGTACGACACATGCAGTCCACGGTAGATCTATTCTTCAGTAATCAAAAGGCAACAATTACTAATAATCGTGCAGAGAGGAGGAAAAACCAAAAAACTACAAACAGCAACAAGTCAGTATAGTCAGCAAGATGCCCCGTATATCACCTGTATAACTGGACGTATTCAAGAGCTCTGCCACTACTCTTCGCTCTAAAACTCACTAACTACATTTACATTTCTTATCCCATGCGACGGCTTGACGTCGAGTGGACGTGCACCGAGTAAGATCGCTACTACTGGACCTGCTCCAAGGCGATGGCTCTCTTGACGGCTCCTAGCTGAGCCCTGAGCGTGAGCGTGAGCTGATGCTGCTCCTCCACGGCCTTGTTGAGCACGTCGTAGTTCTCATCTCTCAGCCGCAGCCAGTTGACGGCTGTCGCCCAGTGGCGCTGAATCCGTCGAGTCTCCACCTGCAACGAGTCGCACTCGTTCATACTCGACACCAGCAACGCTCTAGAGGTAACAACCACAACAGCAGCAACAACAACAACAGCAGAGATCTAGAGAACAACAACAACAGCAACACCTGCAGTGAGTCGCACTCGTTCATGCTCGACACCAGCAGCGCTCTAGAGGTCAACAACAACAACATCAACAACAACAACAACAGCAGCAGCAGAGATCTAGAGAACAACAACAACAACACCTGCAGTGAGTCGCACTCGTTCATGCTCGACACCAGCAGCGCTCTAGTGATTAACAACAACAGCAACAACAAAAACAACAATAACAGCAGCGATCTAGAGGTCTACAACAACAACAGTGATCTAAAGGTCAACAACGACAACAGCAGCTATCTAGAACAGGAAATAGAAAAACTACCTGAGAGACAGATTGGTTTCAGTCTGGACGAGGATCTGAGCGTCCAACATCCCTACATCCTCCCGGAGTCGAGCCATCCTATCCGAGAGTCTGGACACGTGCAGGTCCTGGTGGAGCTTGTGCCGCTCCCGCTCATCCTGGATCTTCTCGCTCCGCTCCGCCGCTCTGTGAGCCGCTCCGCTCCGCTCCTCTATAGCCTGCACCTCAGCAGCCATCAGATAGAGCATCCTGGAGCAGTGGATCAGTCGATCAATCAATCAATCGATTCAGTCTCATAAATCAATCCGTCAATAAATCAGCTGGAATAAACATTATGTTAATTATATTATGTTATACTATGGCATACCATTCCACTGTATACTATTGTATACTATGACACACCATTCCACTGTATACTATTGCATACTATGACACACCATTCCACTGTATACTATTGTATACTATGACACACCACTCCACTGTATACTATTGTATACTATGACACACCAGTCAACTATATACTTGTCTATAGTATGGCACACCGTAAAGCAGCCAACTAAGCTATACTATGACAAACCATAGCGCTGCATACTATGCTATACCGTGGCATACTATACCGCTGCATACTACATGTATGCTATACTATATGACATACCATACCGCTACATACTATGTTTTACTATGGAATACCATACCGCTGTATACTATGCTGTAATATGGCATACCATACCGCTGCATACAATGCCTTACTATGACATACCATTCCGCTGTAATCTAGGTTATACCATTGCGTACCATACCACTTTATGCTATGCTTTGTTATGGCATACTATGCCGCTGTATGCTATGGCGTACCCTGCCGCTGCATTCTATGCTATACCTTGTTATACCATACCGCTGTATACTATGCTATGCTATGGCATGCCGTATTGCTGCATAATACGATATACTATAGCATACCATACCGCTGCATATCTGCAAATCTAAAGCCATTGAGCAAATCCATTGTCTCTTTTATCACATGCTCATCATATGCAATACAATCCCTCCAATAATAACTCTTTTAATCACATAAAAACAAAACAATAAATCAATAAATATACATAAAAAGCGCAGTTACAATATATTAGGGTTTAATTAATGCTCTAGGCCACAAAACAGTGAAGCTCAAAATTATCCCAGCGGACTATGATATGCAGGCATATGCTTCGCGCATCAGTTGAATATCAACTAATAAGCTGACATTTACATGAGGACTCGATCTGTATAATTACGACATAAACTTGAATATACTACTGATGAACTATACATTATTTAGAAATATATCTATAACGTCTTACTTGTTCCCTTCGTCATTCTCAAATGTCGCCTTATCTGTTTCCTTCCTGGCTTCGAGAAGTTTCTCCATATCCTGATTATACTGCTCTCTCGCACGTTGCAGGTTCGATTCCCTTTCCTGCCTCTCCGTCTTCATCCTATCCATATCCTCCTCTTGGACAGCGAGATCCTTCCTAAGCTGGAACAGGTTTGCCTGAGCATCGTGAACAAACTCAGCAGCTATCAAAACTTCCTTCTCTCCAGATCTCAGCTCGTCCGCCTTCGTTTGAGCTTTCTCTTCTAATTCGGCCAGCTGCTCCTCGAGGATTTCCTGATACCTGGCCTGGAACTTCATGACCTGAGGATTGTCTGGAGGCAGGATAGTGATGACATGGTCGTCTCCAGGTGTCTCTACTCTCACATCCAATCCTGGGGGCGTTCCCGGCTCCTCCACTCGACGCCATCTTGCGATTGAATCAGCGGCAACAAATACCGGATCAACGGACATTTTATAAGTATGGCAACACTGTCTGAAAGTTAGATCAACGGTATCTCACTTGTTCTAAGTGTATTATATTTGATAATGAAAATCAATCTGTAAAGGAAAAGGTTTTTACTTAAGGCACTCGATCAATGGGTAAGAAGTTAAAGTCATTTTTTAAATCTGAAACCCAAAAGGAAAATGTTTTCATTCAATATAGGCTTACTATTAATTTCTGATAAATTGATAGTTATCTTCAACTGTGTCGAAGATAACTGTGTTGAAGATAACAGAATAATTTACCAATGCTGATGTCAGGTTGAGGGCATTTTTGTTTAAAAAAATAACCAGTATTTGGCCTTGGCTTCTCTATTATAAAAATAGTTAATAATAGGCTTTTAAATATGGATGATCCTACTTTTGTACTAAAAACTGTTATGTCCAAAGATAAGCATAAGTTTTTTATAATCGGATTCATCTTGCAGGAATTAAAAATCTACAAAATTAAATACATATTACAGTGAAATTATCCTCTGTGGTGCTTAGCTATTAGCCCATTAGATAGTTATCATAGTTTAGTCTATTATCCGTAATACCGGTCCTGTACCTGACTGATATTTTACTCTCCGATCAGCTCTAGCGGGAATTGATCCTAGGACCTCAGGAACAGCCATTAAAAATTAAATGATGTTGCATACAACATTTACACACTGAGCTACTTAGGCATTCAATACTAAAACAGTTTGTTTTAAAATGGTTTGATAAAATGTGAAATTATATATCCTTCGACTGGTTTTTCTGATTTTTGGATATGAATAGCATTTTGGACCTATAATTCTCTTTTTCGTTATGCTCCGATGTATAGTGTTCAATATTGTCATAGATGATAATAGCGCCATAATCAGGCCCGTTTGCTGTTGTAGATACGCATCAATTTAGAAATATTTATATTTTATTGTGGACAGCGAATACTGAAAGATTCAGCGATATAAGGTCGGTCCTCTATGAAACGACTGATAATCTGATCTCTTCTATTTATAATTAGTAAATATTTTTATTCTCTAAATGACGTCATCTATAAAGATGTTTAGCTACTCAATAAATTGAACATCGTTTCCACAAATTTATTTAAATAGATCTCTATACCTTACAATAAATAACAACAACAAATACAGTGCTACTAGTCCTCAAATATAGCATCGAGCTCCATTGAGTCAAATTCAAGCCGACGAGTAAAAAAGTCCAAATTCGATGCAAAACCAAAAAATTCATTCAACTTGGTCAAAAGATAACAAATTAAAGAAAGGCGTTTACGGGCGATCATCGCAACTCATGGACGCAGTTTGGAAGAGTGACACGGAGTAGGTAGTTAATTAATTAACTTACTAAAATAATTAATCTTAATTGAGTGTATAGGCCTATGTACTAGGAAATCTATCCTCAAACCCAGGAACTTAGGAAATAATCGCTCTTACTCCAACCATTCAAGTTCCTTAAAAACTCCTCTAGTATACGAAATTTCATGGAAATTTTTTATCGTTTTAAAATCAGTTTAATTGAATTCTTCTATTAAAATTATATTCTATTGATTTTGATCAATTATAATTCTGCAGTCTGTGGCTCTTGTTTGTGTCTAGAATTTAGGCCTAGATCACAACAGCCTGTGATAGTTTTGAGGTACATGTTCGTGGAAATATACTGTAAATTTTCCATGTGATTTCCAAAAGAAACTATACTTAATAATATTATAACAACAACAACAAAAGAGCAGCAATAAATAACGAATCATTGCTTGAACCCAATAAGCAGCATTCAGGCTAGAGTAATAAACGAAACAAAATTCATAAAGCCTACATAGGCCAATATTAAATTTAAATAGTCATAATCAAGAACTTACTGAGATTCTCGAACTTTATGAACCATTGTGTGTATAGGCCCCGCCAGATGACTAGATACAAAAGAACCTTTTTAGTTTGCTGAGAAAATTTTCAGCAAATTACGAGGAATCCAAAACACCGAATGTGCTTGAGTTAAGAATTTTCTGAAAGCTTTACAAATTTACAACCAGAAGTGTGATCTTAAAATTTTGAAAGTAGGCCTATAATAACATATTTTTAATGAAATTTCTTATTTAGTGTATTAAGGTTTTGGTATATTTGTATCTGTGTAGTGTGTACTAATTCAGTAGTAGACCTACACGTGAGATAAAGAGGAATCTGCGAATGTTTTTTACTAATTAGCGATTGTGTTGCATCCTTCACATAATGGACCTGAGTAAATGTCGAACATACGTATCAATACGTGATAACGAATTGATATCTATCTAACAGACAAGGCTTGTAAATTCGTAAAAGTTGAGTTTAATTTCTTAATAAATTTATTTAATTTCTAGCAGTTTGGAAACTTTCGTGATTTACCGTTTTGTTGATGTAAAGACTGGAATGCTAGAATACCAGAGGAATAATAGACATGTTGCTTATCATGATATCGATGCCTCGATTCTGGTTTCTGTTGTTTACCTTAGGGCGTTGTTATTGCACATCGCTGTTGAAAATAAACCAGTTCAATGAAATTTATTCCATGGTCCATGCGGCTGGTTGTGTTAATAACTATTTAATATATCTAGGTCAGGCTTGCGTCTAGATTTCAGAGTTAGGGCTACGAGAATCTGCATAAAATAATTTGTATTTGTCCGTGACACCGATAAAGAAATGTTTCTTGAGAGTGTACATATTTTATGCCCAGCCTTCTTCAGGACATGTGACGCAACCAGGAAAAATGCTGCGGTGGGGGGGGGGGGGCTCAACAAATTTTCACTACCGCGCTCGGCACATAGAGTGAGTGCATCCCGTATCTAACCCCCTTCCCCCCCACTCAAAACCTCCTAAAGTAAGGGAAAACCTAAAATATATAAATTCAAACGTTTGTTTTGGAAAGAAGTAGGTTAATTTTTTCACCTGAAGAAACTTAGCGGATCTGAAGGACTTGCAAAAGTGACCTTATTGTGGCGGTACGGTGGCTTAAGCTCCTCCAAGACAAGGCTGTTTGAACCACTGTCCCGGGACAGAGTTCACATTTTTTACTTACAACATTTCTTCCTCTTATACAGTGGCTAAAGTGAAAATTGACAGCTAGTGAAATAGTCAACATTTCTCGGGCTTCTTCCATTATACAGGGCTCCTAGTAACTTCGAGCTTGTAGAACTGAGTTCTTACTCGTACCCCCAGAAACGTAGAGATGGTCATTTTTTAAAAGGAACTATTGAAAAACTATGACAAATTTTATACTGGAGGATGATTTCAGTGCCTTTGTAATCTACGAACCTAGAAAATTTGAATGCGAGCGGAGCTCGTGATCCTCAACGAAAAACCGGAGAGGCTCGAACAATCGTTGAATGTGAGCGAAACTCGCTGACAAATGTGCCACACTTAGCGAGCATTCGCTATCATCATGCGTAATGCATTATGCATTATGAGCATAAGCAATCTTTATGTATGCGCTCGCTGTCTGCTGCATGTGAAGTAGCTGCTGTCAATCACAACATCCAGCACTTGCAGAGCACTCTTAGAAACTGCAGCATGCCGGATCAAAGCTAACCAATCAAAGCTTCTCTAACAAATTCCGTACCGTCTGATAGGTTGTGATAGCAGGTAGTTGACGTATAATTGTGTTTATATTGTTATGCGGGTTGGTATATAGGCTGACATGCAGTCTAGCCTGTAAGCCTATCCAAGCAGCAGGTGCTGTCAGTGCCATAGGCCTACAACCTTTAGGCCCTATAACCCCTAAGCTCGGATATTTAATATCAGCTGACGGGCCTTAGTGCAGTAGACAGTGGCAGTCGCTGAATGATTCGGCATGTAGGCTACTACTAAATCTAAATTTCTTGCAGATACGGAAAATATTATAATTAGGCTACATAATTATCGCCGGTTAAATTTAGTGTTGAAAGGTCCTGTAGGCTGGCAGTTGGTGGTTTTTAAACAGCACATAGCCGTCCGTGAGCATTGACAACATTCGAGGTAAGCGCTGCTTTAATAACGTCATTTTATCTGCAAATTAAAATAGACTGCAATTGTACTGAAATGACCTTTCACTGCATGAAATTGACGTACCATTCACTATACTGTCGTTGCAAAACTTGGCACAAATTTGTGCATCTGTAATGACTTAATATAAATTAGTTCTCAGTGGCTTTAGTTCGCATTAATTGCTCTATAAATAAGTTGTTCGGCTTCCAAGCGTGAAAGAGAAAGAATAGGTTAATAATTAATATAAAATGGTTGTCCTTCAGAATGGTCATATTCTTGCTACTTAAGAGTTGCGATCGAGCTAAGTAATTACGAGCGACGGGAAGAGCCGGTAGCATATCGATTACAGATGTCACTCTGCAGATTGGTGTCACTACGATCTGGTTTCAAATCCAGACTTCGCATCTCTTAAAATAATATAGTGGTAACGTCATGAAGTTTGAAATGACGATCCTGAGGTGAATTATTATTATTATTATTATTATTATTATTTATTTATCATACGCATGTCTCAACATAGACTTTACAATTATACTCAAACAGCATCAGCGCATGAACGGAGATAAAGGCCACAAATGGCACTTACATATTCTGACTTTAAAAGCAGAAGGAAGTAATTATATTAAAATATACACAAAGGTACATTTAACAAGTTCAAATATTAAAATGACTAGGATATTGCACAATTGAAAATCATAAACGTGAAAATATAGACACATAATTTAAGTTAAACAGATTACTTTACACACAGGTGTCATAAATGGCAATATTAAAATTGGTAAAAACAATAGATTACTTAGAATAAAAAAAAGTAATTATATGAAGGAAATCTTTACAGATAACGAGTTAATGCTTTTAATATAGTTCCTTAACTTTTCAAATATTTACTAAGGTCGATACCGTCTAAACTCTTTTTAAAAGAGTTTAAGTTAGATGCGTTTACAATACTTGGGGGTAGTGAATTCCAACAATCAATGCATCGGTTTTTGAAATAGTACCTTTCAGCATTAAAATGGAATTTATTCAGATATAAACTTAAACCATTGTTTCTGGTGACGCCTCTTTTGAAAACAAAAAACTCTTCTAAAGGTAGGTCGACCAATAATATATATGTATATATTATTGGTCGACCTACCTTTAGAAGAGTTTTTTGTTTTCAAAAAAGGCGTCACCAGAAATAATGGTTTAAGTTTATATATATATATATATATATATATATATATATATATATTATATATATATATATATATATATATTATCTATATATATATCATATATATATATATATATATATATATCTAGTATTATATATATATAATAATGTGTGTGTGTGTGTGTGTGTGTGTGTGTGTGTGTGTGTGTAGGCCTATATACATATACATGCAGACTGCGTCAAAGAAAAGTGACCACCTACAGAAAAATTTCTATAACTTTTGTATCTGATGTCTCATTATCATGTAAATTTAAGCAATTATTCATGGTCCAATTTTACACATATGCTGGAAAAGTGACGAAAACATATGCAACAAAACTCCAGTTACAGATCTTTTTGCGCCGTGCCCCTACCTTTTATAGATTTCCTAAATAAAATTTTCCATGAATTTTTCAGCATATGTGTAGAATTGGATCATGTATTATCGCTCAATTGTGCATGATATAGAGACATATATGAATGTCTCCATGGCGCAATGGTTAGAGGTGTAGATAACGTCATGAAGCTTTAAATGACAGACCCTGAGGTGAATTGAACCCTCTTGGGTTCGAATCCCAGCCGCGCTGATCTGAGAGTTAAATCTCGGACATTCACTGGACTGCTTATATGGAAAATGGTCTATATTGCTAACGGTTTAAACATGTGGTACTAAAAGTGATAGATGTCAAAATAGTTGATCATTTCACTATATTGCGTGTTTTTCACATTGCACTTGCTTATGAGTGATGGTGTCTTCTCGCTGACTCCCTGTTATCCATTTAGCCCTACTGAAGCTTTGTGCATAGACCAGCAATTGAAAACTGCATTTATTGATTGATCCATCGATTGAACAAATGATTGATTGATCGACATAATCACTCAACGCTGCCGCACCGACTGTTGGTTTTTCTTTATTTAGTTTTGCAGTTCTACATAAATATTACTGCATTTCTCTTGAAAAGATTTGCAGTAAAAATTCTAGGCATTTATAGTTAGACTCTTATTTCATGACTTTGATGTACGTACATCTGTGGGGCATCTTTTGATTTCCTGGTTAATGCACACAACAGACTTTACATACTGTTTCGCAATCCTGGTTAGATAATTATAATTAATTATTGATTCTGTATATCGTTGATCTCAAACTTTTATGCGAAGATCACGCAGCTATATTTAATCTTATTTTCATTTTCAAACGTGACATACGCTTGATGAAATAATCATATTATCTGAGTGTGCTACATGTCCATAGAATGGCTTCAGGTATGGCTACATGATTCAATTCTGCAGTTAAGGCTCTTTAGTGCAGATATTATTACATCAATACATGGGATATGCGCCTGTATGGTAATGTACCTGTATGTTCTCAGTGACCGCAATTTTACAGAAGAAAGTGTCAGGTATTTACTCTTCAGCCCTCTACCGGTAAAGCTGCACTAAGGAACACTGCCATGTTCTCCCTATACAAAGCCATTTGGTTAGAGAAGTACCAGGCATTAGTTTACGTCACTGCTTGAAAATGCAAAGCATTTATCATCATTGGTGGTTCAACAGTTGTAAATTAAGCATAGGTGTTTAACTTCGGTACTCGAATAAACCTTTGCACTTATAACCATCAGATTTCTTAAAATGCCAATTCTTTATTATATTTTGAAGCTACAGTGTTCCTTTAAATACTTTTTCTCTCTTTCACTCTACTGCATCTATTTTGTTATATTGTGAAGCTTTTGCTCAGCAAAGACTAAGCATATAATCCTTTCTAAATGTTTAATTATAGTCTTTCATCAATGATTGGGCCTAATCATAATCTTGCTCAAAGATTAATCATAATCTTGCTCATTGATTAATCATAATTCTTGCTCAATTATAAATCACAATCTTTGTTAATGATTAATCATAATCTTTCTCAATGATTAACAGGCATAATCCTTGTTCAGTTATTAATCACAATCCTTGTTAAGTCCATGATGATCATTTCAGTAGATAGACCGTACGCTGCTGCTATAGCGGATTTAAGATTAATTCTTCAGTGCCCTCCCTGGTGGTGATTCATGAATGACCTAGAATTTGAACGGACGTATTACATTATAGAGGCGTACACTATATGCGTATAAGCGACTGCTTTAAATATTAATCCGTCTCCCAACCACGATCTCTCTCTCATTCTCTCTTTCTCTCTTACTCTCTCTCTCTCTCTCTCTCTCTCTCTCTATCTCTCTCTCTCTCTCTCTCTCTCTCTCTCTCTCTCTCTCTCTCTCTCTCTCTCTCTCTCTCTCTCTATCTCTCTCTCACTCTCTCTCTCTCTGTCTCTCTCTGTCTCTCTCTATCTCTCTCTCTCTCTCCCTCTGTAGACTTTCATTTTCTATTACACTAGGATATCAGAATATCAGTCCAAGCTCATTTGTACACATCATCGTAGCCGCCTTTCGGATACACGTCTCTTGCACTGGTTCACTTTAACACAGACTATCTTTCACTCCTATAATATCTCTCTCTCTCTTTCTCTCTCTCTCTCTCACTCATTCTCTCTTTCTATATCTATCTCTCTATCTCTCTCTCTCTTTCTGTCTCTCTCACTCTCTCTCTTTCTCTCTCTTTTTTGCTCACATGATGTCATAGGTGCCACTCGCCTGCAATCGAAGCTTATCAAATGCTTATCAAAGGTTTATTAAAGGTTTATCAAAGGTTTATCATAGGTTTGTCAAAGGTTTATCAAAGGTTTATCAAAGGTTTATCAGAGGTTTATCAAAGGTTTATCAAAGATTTATCAGAGGTTTATCAAAGGTTTATCAAAGGTTTATCAGAGGTTTATCAGAGGTTTATCAAAGGTTTATCAAAGGTTTATCAGAGGTCTATCAAAGGTTTATCAAAGGTTTATCAAAGATTTATCAGAGGTTTATCAGAGGTTTATCAAAGGTTTATCAAAGGTTTATCAAAGGTTTATCAAAGGTTTATCAAAGGTTTATCAAAGGTTATCAGAGGTTTATCAGAGGTTTATCAAAGGTTTATCAGAGGTTTATCAGAGGTTTATCAGACTTTTATCAGAGGTTGAACATGACCGCAGTCAACAGTTTATAGTATACTAACGATGCATCTTTATATTCAGACTAGAGTCCAAATTTCACGAAGCCAACTTCGCGATGTCATCGAGCACTGTTGGTAACGGTCCGATGACGGACAAAGAGAGGAAGAAGCAGATCAGTGTTCGAGGGATAGCCGTGGTCGAGAATGTTGCCAACATGAAGAAGGCGTTCAGCCGCCACGTCCACTACACCATGTGCACGGACAGGAACAACGCTACTCAACGGGATTACTACATGTCCCTCGCTCACACGGTCCGGGACAATCTCATCAGCCGCTGGATTCGGACTCAGCAACACTTCTATGAGACGGATCCTAAAGTAGGCTCTTATTCCATCGCTTGTATGTTTAGGACCTTACTTCTCCTCAGCATATATCTTTTGCAGATTGATCTGATTGAATTGATCTGTAGTGATGTGTGCTGTTGGGGACGTCCCTGACAACACCCCTGGATTCGGACTCAGCAACACTTCTATGAGACTGGTCCTAAAGTAGGCTCTTATTACATCGCTTGTATTTAACGTGTAATTTTTCGGAGAATTTTGTGAGAGAATTTGTAAGAGCTCTACTATTTGTTTTGGTTGCTTCTGTTACGTTTATTCTCTTTTAGGCAACCTTTTATTTATAGTTGATGCATTACTTAATTAACGAGTGCTCTTTAATAATCTATACATTGAAATTACGGATAATAAATTACATGTAGATCGACTTGAGAAAACCGAAACTACT
Organism: Enchytraeus crypticus; assembly: GCA_905160935.1. NCBI lineage: Eukaryota > Metazoa > Annelida > Clitellata > Enchytraeida > Enchytraeidae > Enchytraeus > Enchytraeus crypticus. Next base: position 676,369 of record CAJHZI010000414.1, on the reverse strand, counting down.
ATTGCAAGTATGACTTCTATCATCATATGCGTCTTTAATTTTAGGCAATTAGGTCGGAATTTGTGCATAATATTGCATTCTTGGTGCTAATTTCTGTTGTATTTAAATGAAATGTTATGCCATCATAGATTTATATCATCATGTCTGACTGTTTTTTTATCACCAGACCGGCACCGTTTGGGATATCTATTCTTTCTCTTTAGCGCATGTTATTTTTCCAAATCATCTGGGTGAATCGATTTGTAGTGATCTATGCTGGGAGACGTCCCTAACATCATCCTTGTATGAGTAAACGGAAGTTAAACTTTTGTTATTATTATTGTTATTATTATTTTTAAATTTGGTATTAGTAAATTTTCCCGACCATAGTTTAGCTGGGATTCAATGGAAGATGATGATGTTTATGACGTCCCTGACACAGCCTTACGGAGAGGAACAGCACGTTAAATTCTTATTGATTGATTGATTTATTTATTATTAAATTTTGTTTTGAAATCTGTATTACTGATGCAGTTCTCTTTATACTTTGATTGACTTGTTCTACTGTAGAGATGTTACTATCTCTCTCTGGAATTCTACATGGGTCGAACCCTTACTAACACAATGGTTAACCTCGGCATCCAGAGCTCTGTCGATGAAGCCTTGTATCAGGTAGGGCAGCCAGCTTATCTTAGCTTTTGGCTCGAGGCAGTGGCGAAGTCGGTAAGATATTCGAACACGGATCAGTATGTGCGTGGTTCAAATCTTGGGCTCGCCCGTCACTGATATCGCTTTCGAGTGTGGAAACTGACGTTAACATTAGTGTTTTAGCTTTTTTACTTATCCATAAACTAATTGATTCAAATATAATCATCTGATTCTTTATTACTGGCGGAGTAGGTTATGGTTATATATTCTTGTTTCTCTCTCTATCTCTCCCTCTCGTCTAGTCGCCTCTTTAGTCGTGCTGCCTATAGGATCGTATACTCAAGTTCAGTTGCTATAAATTAATCTGCATCTTCAAAAAACTGTGAATATAACTTAATTGTATGTAATTTATAATTAATTTGATTACTTTTTGTAACATTTCTGAAGTACTGTACGGCAAATTGAAACAGTACTCGTAGCTACACGGGAGTTGTGCTTACTAATTGAAACAAGTGTTTGTTAGATTTAATAGACTCGAGCAAGCCAGCGCCCGGAGTGTCAAGCCTTTAAAAAGAATTTTGCAAATGTTATGAGTATAGCATAAAAATACCGGTGCTCCTCTCAATCATGATAATTCTTGATTGTTAAGTCTAAAAGTTGTTGCGTAATAAGATGTTGGGTGTTCTAATCGTCAACATACTATTAGCTAGCATTCCTTTCAGTCAGGCTAGTAACATCGATCCGTTAGCATTCCTACCAACATTAGAATCAATACATTAGCATTCCTATCAGTATCAGCATCTAGTTACTAGCATTCTGTCTGTGTTAGCATCTAGCTACTTGCATTCTGTCTGTGTTAGCATCTAGCTACTAGCATTCTGTCTGTGTTAGCATCTAGCTACTTGCATTCTGTCTGTGTTAGCATCTAGCTACTAGCATTCTGTCTGTGTTAGCATCTAGCTACTAGCATTCTGTCTGTGTTAGCATCTAGCTACTAGCATTCTGTCTGTGTTAGCATCTAGCTACTAGCATTCTGTCTGTGTTAGCATCTAGCTACTAGCATTCTGTCTGTGTTAGCATCTAGCTACTAGCATTCTGTCTGTGTTAGCATCTAGCTACTAGCATTCTGTCTGTGTTAGCATCTAGCTACTAGCATTCTGTCTGTGTTAGCATCTAGCTACTAGCATTCTGTCTGTGTTAGCATCTAGCTACTAGCATTCTGTCTGTGTTAGCATCTAGCTACTAGCATTCTGTCTGTGTTAGCATCTAGCTACTAGCATTCTGTCTGTGTTAGCATCTAGCTACTAGCATTCTGTCTGTGTTAGCATCTAGCTACTAGCATTCTGTCTGTGTTAGCATCTAGCTACTAGCATTCTGTCTGTGTTAGCATCTAGCTACTAGCATTCTGTCTGTGTTAGCATCTAGCTACTAGCATTCTGTCTGTGTTAGCATCTAGCTACTAGCATTCTGTCTGTGTTAGCATCTAGCTACTAGCATTCTGTCTGTGTTAGCATCTAGCTACTAGCATTCTGTCTGTGTTAGCATCTAGCTACTAGCATTCTGTCTGTGTTAGCATCTAGCTACTAGCATTCTGTCTGTGTTAGCATCTAGCTACTAGCATTCTGTCTGTGTTAGCATCTAGCTACTAGCATTCTGTCTGTGTTAGCATCTAGCTACTAGCATTCTGTCTGTGTTAGCATTCTAGCTACTAGCATTCTGTCTGTGTTAGCATCTAGCTACTAGCATTCTGTCTGTGTTAGCATCTAGCTACTAGCATTCTGTCTGTGTTAGCATCTAGCTACTAGCATTCTGTCTGTGTTAGCATCTAGCTACTAGCATTCTGTCTGTGTTAGCATCTAGCTACTAGCATTCTGTCTGTGTTAGCATCTAGCTACTAGCATTCTGTCTGTGTTAGCATCTAGCTACTAGCATTCTGTCTGTGTTAGCATCTAGCTACTAGCATTCTGTCTGTGTTAGCATCTAGCTACTAGCATTCTGTCTGTGTTAGCATCTAGCTACTAGCATTCTGTCTGTGTTAGCATCTAGCTACTAGCATTCTGTCTGTGTTAGCATCTAGCTACTAGCATTCTGTCTGTGTTAGCATCTAGCTACTAGCATTCTGTCTGTGTTAGCATCTAGCTACTAGCATTCTGTCTGTGTTAGCATCTAGCTACTAGCATTCTGTCTGTGTTAGCATCTAGCTACTAGCATTCTGTCTGTGTTAGCATCTAGCTACTAGCATTCTGTCTGTGTTAGCATCTAGCTACTAGCATTCTGTCTGTGTTAGCATCTAGCTACTAGCATTCTGTCTGTGTTAGCATCTAGCTACTAGCATTCTGTCTGTGTTAGCATCTAGCTACTAGCATTCTGTCTGTGTTAGCATCTAGCTACTAGCATTCTGTCTGTGTTAGCATCTAGCTACTAGCATTCTGTCTGTGTTAGCATCTAGCTACTAGCATTCTGTCTGTGTTAGCATCTAGCTACTAGCATTCTGTCTGTGTTAGCATCTAGCTGGAAAGTCGTAAGATTATTATAATAATAAGTTTTACTTAGCGCTGAAATTAATATAACTCGTTAATCTGTAATGCGCGCATTGCATAACATAAATTTTTATATTTCATCATTACCTAACTCGGAATCCCAGTTTAACAAGGGGCTGGATACGAATAGACTTTCTCCACTCCTCTCTGTGGTGTGTGAAACTTGTCCATTCGTTTTAGAAAATCTTATAGCTATTTGTGGAGTCTATCGCGACCAAACCGAATGCCCCTTCTGACATCTAAGTGCTTTTGTGGCCTTTTCCATAACATGCAGTCTACGGTTGATCTATTCTTCAGCAATGCGGACACAACACAGAATGTTATGTTTATTTATTGTAATTAATATTTTGCTTATTTATTTGTATTAATTTTTAATTTTTATTTTTTTTGTAAGTATTTTTAATCAATAATAAATACTTTTAAATTACAACCTGTAGTTAGGGTTGGATATTGAAGAGCTCGAGGACATGGAGGACGACGCTGGACTGGGTAATGGAGGGCTCGGTAGATTGGCTGCGTGCTTCATGGACTCCATGGCAACACTTGGGATAGCGGCGTATGGATACGGGATACGCTATGACTATGGGATCTTTACCCAATCCATTAAAGATGGTTGGCAGGTAATAATAATTTTTGATACTAGATTGGTAATATATTAGCATTAATATTAGTAGCTTATTATAATTTCTAATCGCCTATATTTTCTAGCAACCTACTAGCTTAGATTCTACGGATGATATCAGAAAGCCGCTTCCGAAGTATTACATTTCTCTGTAGAAAAATATCACAGAATTTTAGCAAAAGATTCTTACTAATTTTTACTTTTAGTACAACGTTGAAGTAGTACTTTTTACTTTTCTTAGTTCAATAGACATTCTGTGGACTTAAATTTGAATTTCTTTTATTTCTTTGAAATTAATTATTTCTTCAAACTACTTCGAAGTCAAAGTAGTTGCTTTAAGGTTATTGTGCTCACATGATATGATATGCATTGTGTGATATAGAAATTATATTAATAGATTAGCTATTTAGCGTTACAAATTTCCTTTTAATAAAACAAACAATATTTAATATCTATTGTAAACTGTATTATAACTTGAATGAACTTAGCTAATTGATTTAGAGGCCTAATCATTTTAATCCACTGTGTTGCCTAAAAGTCTGCTAGTGGTCGATCGATGATTTACTGTTGCTCGATTGCCTGATTGATTGGTTTTTTGGTTGGTTGGTTAATTGCTTGGTTTGGTTGGTTGGTTTATTGGTTGGTTGGTTGATTGATTGAAATGTGTAGATGGAAGAGCCTGATAATTGGTTGAAGTTTGGTAACCCTTGGGAGAAAGCTAAACCAGAATATACTCTACCGGTCCACTTCTATGGACGTGTTGAGCATACGGAGAGTGGACCCAAGTGGGTCGATACGAAGGTAAACATCTAGCAATTGTAAAGTGTATAATTTTAGAGACTGTAACTTTAGAGCCTGTGCAACTTTATAGAGGCTGTTTACTTCATTAGCTTAAACCTTCAATCATCTTCACCATCTTCAATTCACTGATCAGTTGTGCTCAGTTGTTCTCGTTGTTGTCTCGCTGATCAGATGTGCTCAATTGTACTCGTTGTTGTTTCACGCAGATTGTACTGGCCATGCCGTACGACAACCCTGTGCCCGGCTACGGTAACAACGTCGTCAATACTCTACGTCTCTGGTCTGCTCGTGCGCCAGAGAGCTTCAATCTCCAGTTCTGTAAGTCTCCTCTACGTCTAGTCGTATTATGACCATACTGTGGTCATCCAGCAGCAGCTGCCTGTGTGAGAACAGCAGCTGCTTGTGTAAGAGCTGCAGCTGCCTGCATTAAAACAGCAGCTGCTGCTATTACGTAAACATACATTTTAGTGAAATGATCAACTATGTCGGTATCTATCACTTTTAATACCACATGTTTAAACCGTTAGGCCATTTAGACCATTTTCCGTGCAACCAGTCCTCTGAATGTACAAGATTTTACTCTTAGACCAGCGCGATAGAAACAAATTAATTTAAAATATGTAATTGTAATTATAATTTAGCTGGAGCCAATGGCGATGTCGGTAAGGTACTCGATCGCGAATCAGTATGTGGGGGGTTCAAATACTGGGCTTGCCCGTCACTAATATCGCTTTCGAGTAAGGAAACTGACGTTAACATTAGCTTTTGCTTTTAATTAATTTATAAAAATTATTATTGTTATTATTATTATTTATTTATTTATAAATAATTTTAATACCTATTAATATATTTTTTAGTTTCAGATAGAAGCTAGTGGTTGATTCCCCTATTATTTGTTTGCTGTTAATCCTACGTTAATTTGATATTTGTATTATAACTAATATGCCTGTATGTATTTGATGTCTGCATTGTAACTAACTTGTCTGTATGTCTTGATATTTAAATGTTTGCTTGAACAATTTGTAGTCAATATGGGCGAGTATTTGGACGCAGTGTGCGATCGAAACTTGGCTGAGAACATCTCGAGAGTTCTCTATCCTAACGATAATGTGAGTATAGACTAACTAAGAACAATTGAAGAGTTCTCTATCCTAACGATAATAAGAGTATAAGCTAACTAAGAACATTGGTAGAGTTCTATAGCCTAACGATAATATGAGTATAGACTAACTAAGAACATTTATAGAGTTCTCTATCCTAACAATAATGTGAGTATGGACTAACTAAAAACATTTGTAGAGTTTTCTTTCCTAACAATAATGTGAGTATAAACTAACTAAGAACATTTGTAGAGTTCTCTATCCTAACGACAATATGAGTATAAACTAACTAAGAACATTTGTAGAGTTCTCTAGCCTAACGATATTGTGAGTATAAACTAACTAAGAACATTGGTAGAGTTCTCTACTGTACAATAAACACAACATGATTAATCAATGTGGCGGTTTGTTTAAAACTTTTAAATGCATTCGAAACATGAAACGTTCAAAGTATGAATATTTCTTTACTCTTTGCTATTCTAAGATTATTTTCCTTGCTTGTCATCCTGTAAATGTTACCATACATTTGTTAAGACTGATAATGATACTCTAAGTGTTAAAATTAGACTCGGAATTACAAATATGGTCAGCCAACTTGAGAAAACTTCTTCATATATATATGTAGATTAAATGTTTGTGAACAAAGTCGAGTTTAGCGTCAGTTTCCTAAATAGAAAATATGTCAGCTAACTAACGTGCACTGGGTATGAAGTCTGAACTTACTTATCCTCGTACGGTCAAATTACCGATATCCAATCGACTCTGCCTTAGTGCAGTATCTATAATGTTGTTTAGATAATTGTTTATATATGAATGTTGTTTAGATATTTGTTTATATATGAATGTTATTATATATTTGTTTATATATGAATGTTATTTAGATATCGGTTTATAAAACAATGTTGTTTAGCTATTTGTTTATATATATAAGCGTTGTTTAGATATTTGTTTATGTATAAACGCTGTTTAGACAATTGTTTATATATAAAAGTTGTTTAGATATTTGTTTATATATAAACGTTGTTTAGATATTTGTTTACATATCAACGTTGTTTAGAGATTTGTTTATATTAAACGTTGTTTAGATATTTGTTTATATTAAACGTTGTTTAGATATTTGTTTATATTAAACGTTGTTTAGATATTTGTTTATAATAAACGTTGTTTAGATATTTGTTTATATTAAACGTTGTTTAGATATTTGTTTATATTAAACGTTGTTTAGATATTTGTTTATATTAAACGTTGTTTAGATATTTGTTTATATTAAACGTTGTTTAGATATTTGTTTATATTAAACGTTGTTTAGATATTTGTTTATATTAAACGTTGTTTAGATATTTGTTTATATTAAACGTTGTTTAGATATTTGTTTATATTAAACGTTGTTTAGATATTTGTTTATATTAAACGTTGGTTAGATATTTGAAGGCAAGGAGCTTAGACTGAAACAGGAGTATTTCCTAGTAGCTGCCAGTCTTCAGGATATCGTCACGCGCTTCAAGACTTCTAAAGTGAACTCTAAGACCACTTGTCCGGTGTCATTCGATAACTTCCATAAAAAGGTATATCGATTTGCTTCTGCTTTAACCGTTAAATAATATAATCAATTTTAGAGCATTTATTATATTTTTAGTAAGTAGCTTCTGTAATCAAAAAGCCAGATTCAATCAAATTCTTAATATTGCAAAATGCCATTTTTTGACGATTACATTATAGTTCTTTTCTGATTTAGAAAACTTAATTTGGATATTTATCATTATTTTTTTCGTACGAGCATTGTGTCATTAATAATTACTACTAATTGGCTGTGTATGCTGATTCGACATGAACTACATTAAAACGTAGATACCAATTAAATTTGGAATATCTTTTTAATATGAATCAATTATTCAAGAAAGGTATTATATATAGGCTTGTGTCCTGGATTTAGATATTAAATGATAATTACCAATTACTATTATTTTGTAAATAGCTTATTTATATTTTATACCAGGTTGCTATACAGTTGAACGATACTCACCCGGCTATGTCAGTACCTGAGTTGATGAGAATATTTGTGGATATTGAGAAGATGTCTTGGGAAGAGGTTAACATTATTTATTTACCCATTGGTGCTATTTTAATAATTTAAATTTTTGTCCGTATATATTGAAGAACCATTTTCATTTTAAACTTTTTGATGAAGCATAATTATACTTGAAGTCATTTTCTAATTGCTATTGTTCATGTGCATTTCAGGATGTAATGGTAGCTAGCGTTCACTAATTTATAGTAGAATACTTGTTGGGATTCGGTAATTGTCTAATCTGATATTTTTATAAATTTGTTTGAAATAGAATTTATTTCAGTTATTGAAATTAAGTGTTGGAATAATTAAATCAGGAATATTTTTAAATGATTGATTACGTGATGAATTCGTTAGCAGAATGAATTCATTAGTTAATAATTCATTGATTTGAGTGATTGATTGTCAAACACATTGAGAAATCACTCTTTGCTCATTCTAACAGGATCGCATACAACGATGTGGTCATCATTGCCTACAAGGATGGGTTTCTAAACAGGATGTCATTCTTGTAGAAGTTAAACATTTGTAATTGAAATTGCTGTGCTCAGGGATAAATTAATTATTTTATTGGATTAATTTGCTTACCCATGTTGTGTACGGGTTGCTGACCTATATATGAATCATGGACTGCTCGTGTCGTAAAAAGCGACGAAGCACTAAGATCCAAACCAACTTCAGAAAGGTCATTCGGTTAGTGTGCGCTTATGCCCCAAAAATTTTTACAAAATTTTCTAAATCAAGACCCTAGTTAAACCGGGATTCAAGAGAACATGATTATATGATGATGTTGATGGTGACAATGACGGTGATCGGCAAGAGACGTCCATGACATTGCCTTATGGCTAGGAACCGGACGTTAAATTCTTATTGATTGATTGAAGATGATTGAATATAATCTGCCAGGCTTGGAAGATAGTGGTGGAGACGTGTGCATACACTAACCACACAGTTCTGCCCGAAGCACTGGAGCGCTGGCCTGTGAACCTCATGGAGAACCTCCTGCCTCGTCATCTGCAGATCATCTACGAGATCAACGCCAGGTTCCTCGCCGTAAGTAGACTTGTTCTCTAGTCATAGTCATCTGACGATTTAACTTGTGAATGAAATAATGCAACGGTCCTCTTCGATGAAGTTTACTTTGCTATTTATATTTCGTAGTGTTTTTGAGATAAACTGTAGCTTTGAGTAATTATGCATAAATAAAATGTATGTGACATAGAGAATCTTCAAAGTAAAGTAGGAAATCAGCAGTCACTGTACATGCACTAAATCGCTGAAGTATTACACATCACTTGTTATACAAAGAGTAAACTAATGCCGCTCATGAAGTTAATTTTGGTTGATTAAATGATTGCCTAACTGATTGATTCAGTACTTGTCTGATTCACTGATCGATCGATTGATTGGTTTCCTGTTGCATGAATTGATTGATTGTAGGAAGTGGAGAAGAAATACCCGGGTGATGTAGATCGCATTAGACGCATGTCGCTCATTGAGGAGCACGGTGGTAAGCAGGTGAACATGGCCCACCTGTGCATCGTGGGCAGTCACGCAGTCAATGGTGTGGCGGCCATTCATTCTCAGATCATCAAGGACACGACGTATGTTTCCAAACAGTAGCTAAATACCATGTATCTTAACAGTAGTTAAATACCATGTATCTAAACAGAAATACCATGTATCCAAACAATAGTTAAATACCATGTATCCTAACAGTAGTTAAATATCATTTATCTTAACAGTTGTTTGCTTCTGTCTTCATATACTAGGACGCTATTAGAGAATAATTATAGCCAAGGAAAAATTGGGGCTAATTGAATGAAATTGTTGGACCTGTTTTCCAGATTGGTTACTTAGAGATAATTAATATTCAACTTAGTAGGCCCAACTTATTTCGTATTGATATTTTACATTGTTTTATTTTTTTAACAATATTTAACATTATATGAAAAACAGTTTTTAACATTTCGGTTGCATACTTATATTGAATCATCATTTAATAATTTTTCAATTCACTGCAACAATTGCTGGTAGGTTATACATGTATGTGCGGACACTAATGAGTGTGCGGACACTAATGTATGTGGGGACACTAATGTATGCGCGGACACTAATGAGTGTGCGGACACTGATGTATGTACGGACACTAATGTATGTGCGGACACTAATGTGTGTGCGGACACTAATTAACGTGCGGATACTTCGCTTTCGAGTGAGGAAACTTGACATTAACCTTAGCTTTACCAGCTTTTACTAATGTATGCAGGTTTCATGATTTCTATGCGATGTGGCCCAAGAAGTTTCAGAACAAGACTAATGGAGTGACACCACGGCGCTGGCTCCTCCTATGTAACCCAGGCTTGTCTGACATCATTGCTGAGGTCTCTTCTCTTAGCTCACTTCTAGTGCTTATGTTTCTGAAAAATCATGAATGATCAGAGATATGAGAAATACTAATTGTATATAATTATACTATACTTACAGATCATCATCATCATCATCATCCTCCCTTTAATCCCATTTTAATCAGGGTCGGGGATACGAATAGACTTTCTTTAAGTTTATTCATTCTTTTAAGCTTAGACATTGTATGTAATTATACTACACTTACACATACATAATTGTACATAATTATGCGATAATAAATATATTTTAACATATAATAAACATATTTTGCAAAATTTGGAGCATACTGCACTTTAGTTCCTTCAAAATTTTACAACTTCAAACATAAATAACAACCAATACCAAAATTTAAAACTATTAAGAAAAATGTAACAGCTGACGATTTTCGTGCAATAACAATTAGTCCAGTTATCTCAAAAATATTTGAGCACTGTTTGCATAAATTTTTCTCAAAATTGACAACATCCAACAGACGGTTTGGTTTTAAGAAAAATGTAGGATGTTACAATTCTATTCAAACTGTACACAAGATAATAAATTTCTTCAATGAGCGGAATTCAACAATAAAGATCTGGCTCAATAGACTAAAAAAGGCTTTTGATAAAACTAACATTTTTGGAATTCTATGTATACTGCAAGAAAAGGATTTTAATATAAATATAATAAATATTTTAGAAAATTGGTTTTTGAAGAATTCAACGAGTATTAAATGGAACAATTTCCTCTAATATCGGATGTAAGACAGGGAGGGATCCTCTCACCTCTCCTATTCTCACTTTATGTTGATACAATTTTAGAGAAATTTGAAAAATCACGTTTGGATGCTTTGTTGGTCGAAAATGTTATAATAGTTTTATGTATGCTGATGACTTGATTTTACTAAGCATTACCGTAACTGACATACAAAAACTATTTGATTTATGTAATATGTTATTTACTTCTTTGGATTTGCCAATAAATTACTCTAAGTGTCAATGTCTTAGAATCGGTCCGAGATGTAAGAATATCTGTAAGAACATAACAATAAATGGCATAATTGTACCGTGGGTAAATGAGATTAGGTTTTTAAGAATTACAATTTTAAATAATAAGGTTTTTAAATGTTCATGGGAATCAAGTATAAAAAGTTTTTATTGGAAGTCCAACTCAATACGTAGTCACCTTGGTACCGGTTGGGGTTCCGTACCGGTTGGGGTTCTGCTAAAACTGATGGAGTCACAAGCTATCCCTCATATACTGTACGGTATTGCATCTATTGCATTATCAAAAAAGGACATTCATAGGCTAAGTTTTGTGTATAACAGCGTTTTCTCTAAGATATTCCATACTCACTGCGATGAAGTTATCTTGAATTGTCAGTACTTTACCAACTCTTTGCCATTCAAGTATACCTATGATTATCATAGGTATAATTTTCTAAATAAACTATGTAATTTAAATTTAATTAGTCAAAATATGAATGAGGATAAAAATGACATTACAGATTGTACAACATTGCAACTGGAATATGGTCTAAATCCAAATGATTCAAAAAGTCAAATAAAACATAAGATATGGAATAAATTTGAGAATATTTTACATGCTAGTAATTAAAAATGTTTTTGAATTGTGATAGTTAATGTCGCATGATGTTAACATGACTAGTGGTGAATGTGTATATGTGTATACATGTATGGATGTATGTATGTACATATGTGTATGTTTATATTTATATTTGTATATGTGTATGTATGTGTATATAGATCTATGTGTATGGATGTATGTTGTGTGTATGTATATATGTATGTATGTGTATTCGTTTGTATGTATGTGTACATTCGATATTGGTCGCACATTTTGCTATTCACTTTTTGTTACTTAACTATATTGACATTTTGCATGTTACTTGCTCACTTGATAGCTTTGTAATTTTGTCTTTTATACTTGTCTACCATTGAATTGGTGAAAATAAATAAATAAAAATAAATGGCTAGAAGAACGGGGTGGGTTTAAAAATTAAAATTATAGAATTTGAAGCAATTAAATTGTAATAAGCTTCATATATTGTGTGTAATTATATTTATTTTTGTGAAATTACTAACAATTTTTGTATAATTATGTGTAGGTATTGTATTATTATATATAATTAGTATTTCCCATATCTCTGATTACTCTTGATCTTGTAAGTCACTACACTTCTAGTTTCTAAATATTTTGTTAACTATTAATAGCTTTTTTAGTTCAGTTTATTTTTGCAAATTAAGATTTTAAACTTCATTATAGAAATTTTCTGAAATAACGTTTTAATCTGCTTAATTCGTTTCTATTGTAGAAGTAGTAAAATATATCCATTGGGCGCTTCTTTGTTCATTTATAATCAAAATATTTTGTAAATAAGTTTGTTAAAAGTTGAAGTTTTAAGGTCGAGTATGGCATCAGTGTATCTGCGATGTTTTAACACCAGACAACAATGTGAGGCTAAATTTTACTGCACGGCCATGTAGGGTGAACATTAAAATAATGTTTACATGTACAATAAGAATTTGCATTCCATAAAGATACTTAAAACGAGAGACTACACCGGAAGGTATAATTAAGAGCAAGATAAGGTTTGCTACTGGCCTCTCTGATGGAATGTACATGGTGATAGATGAGATGGATAACCAAACTCTTAGTGATCATGAGAACTGCCGTGACCTTGACCTACCGTTTGATAAAACATTAGAGAAAGTGTGTTTGTGTGTGTGTGTGAGAGAGAGAGAGAGAGAGAGAGAGAGAGAGAGAGAGAGAGAAGGCAGAGAGATGCTAAACTTGCAAATGTAAAGATCTCTTTTCAAATTTGTATAAATAAAGATCTGTTTTGATGTTTTTGTGCTGCGCTATTTCTTAATTCATACACTTTTTTGTTTGTAATTTTGCAGAAAATTGGCGAGAGGTGGATCACAGAGTTTGATGATCTGAGAAAACTGGAGCCATTCGCCCATGATAAGAATCTGTTGCTTGCTTTGAGAAAAGTTAAACAGGTAATTCATTCAGCTAAAAACTAAAAATTCATTCAAAGTTACCGCGACTGTATTGTTTAATGCATTGTTAGAGCATTAGCCTCAGAATCCAGAGACCAGTGTTCATATTGTGCTCTATTTTATTAAAGATGATAGATATCAACGTAGTTGATCATTTCACTATAATGTGTGTTATTATTATTATTATTATTTATTGAACCGATATGGTTCATTATCATCATTGGATGATTGTAAATAATAATGATTATTATGAATGATTAATAAATAGAAAAATTTGAACAGCGACATGTTAGAAAGTCAGATGTTACGGGCATAATGTGCTTTGTGTCATATGAGATATCGTATAATATTAGATGTAACAATAGCTCAGTGTGTTGAGCGACAAGTAATGTCATGAAATATTGAGCGGATGAACTTAATTTAACGCCCGTCTGTTCGATTCCCCAAGTGAGCTGATCAGAACTTAAAATCTTGGAACTTAACAGGACCGGCAAATGGATAAAGAACCGAACTGCCTAAGGATTTAAACGCTTGTCTATACTATCTAAAGTGGTATAGACGTCATCTGGGATGATTGATAATTTCTCTGGACTTTGCGAGTAAACTGCCTGAAGTTAAGCCATGTATGAACGAGATCTGTTGTATTTATTATTAGTATTGTATGTATTATTAGTGTTGTATGTATTATTAGTATTGTATGTAGTATTAGTATTGTACGTGTCATTGTATGTATTATTAGTAGTGTATGTATTATTAGTATTGTATGTATTATTGTATTTATTATTAGCATTGTATGTATTATTAGTATTGTATGTATTATTGGTATTTGATGTATTATTGTATATATTATTGGTATTGTATGTGTTATTAGATATTATATGTACTATTAGTATTGTATGTATTATTAGTATTGTATGTAATACTGTATGTATTACTAGTATTGCATGTATTACTAGTATTGTATGTATTGCTGTATGTAGTAGTATTCGGTATTGTATGAACTGTTCACTGTGCAGGAGAACAAGCTGAAGCTCGCCCAGTACTTGGAGACACATCTCGGTGTAAAAGTAGACCCGTCGTCCATGTTCGACGTGCATGTGAAGAGAATCCACGAGTACAAGAGGCAACTACTCAACATACTGCACATCATCACCATGTACAACCGTCTCAAGAAGAATCCAAACATGCCATTCGTGCCGCGCACCATCATGATCGGTGGAAAGGTTCGTCTGTTCCATTTCTTGTCATTTATTCCTAAATTCTGCCGTCGTTAACTCTCTTAAATCTACTTTTGCTTTTCTGTTAAATGTTTTAAGTTAGGTTATCAGTGCATTATTTTTCTTCGGAGGAGAGTAAGAGAGTTGGAATTTTCTGATATTATCTGATAATTAATGGAATCGTGGGACTTAAATCCTAATTGTTGAATGACTACTGAACTGTGCAGGCAGCACCTGGATACCATACAGCCAAACTGATCATCAAGCTCTTCAATAACGTGGCTCGGGTCGTCAACAACGATCCCATCATAGGCACACGAATGCGCTGTGTCTTCCTCGAGAACTACCGAGTCTCTTTCGCCGAGAAGATCATCCCAGCTGCTGATCTCAGTGAACAGATCTCGACGGCTGGCACTGAGGCGTCCGGTACTGGAAACATGAAGTTCCAGGTGAGGACTTCCTGTCTCTCTCTCTCTCTCTCTTTCTGTCTTTCTCTCTCTCTCTCTCTCTCTGTTTCTCTGTTTCTCTCTCTCTCTCTCTCTCACTCTCTCTCTCTCTCTCTCTATCACTCTCTCACTCACTCTCTCTCTCTTACTCACTCTCACTCACTCACTCTCTCTATCTCTCTCTCTCTCTCTCACTCTCTCTCTCTCTCTCTCTCTCTCTCTCTCTCACTCACTCTATCTCTTTCTCTCTCTCAATCTCTCCTCTTGTTGTTTCCTTGCCTCCTTGATCTTAATATTAATGCTAAGTATTTTAAGTATTTTAGGACACTAAGGATGTTGGTTGAATGTTTAGTGTAAGATACTGTTTCATCGTATTTGGCCAGGGCATTTTCCGTGGTAATTGTTATTAAACATTGTGAGACTGTGTAAACTGTAAAAAACTAGAAAACTATTTGAGCAGCAAAATCTATAATTTTGTTTTGAAAAATTAATTGTTTGATTAAATAACAAATTAGCCCTATGCAATTCCTAAATCTAAACGATGTTGGGGTTAACTAATATTATTTATGCGATACTGATTGATTTGTTAGATTAACGGAGCGCTGACCATTGGAACGCTGGATGGAGCGAATGTTGAAATGAGAGAGGAGATGGGGGAAGAGAATATTTTTATCTTTGGTATGACAGTTGAACAAGTAGAGGCTCTGAAGAAGAAAGGGTAAGCTTTAAAATTAACTTAAATTGATTTATAATATTAAAAAAGTCAGAACTATTCTATCTAATTACATATAGTTTCGGCTAGCTAGATAGAAGATCCCACTATTTTCCTTTAATTGACGTAAATTGTTGCCTGTTCAAGTTTAAATCAATGAATTTAAACAAGCTGTCATATGCATATAGATCTAGTAGGAATTTAGCTTCATTCTTCAAATTAATTTATTGATGTATTACAACAAAGCTTCGACACCTTTGCGGGTGCGTATTGCTCTGTTAAGTTTGAGATTAGCAAAGTTTATTGTCTAAATCTAAGAATTAATTTATTAATTAATTTAAAGGCAACGATTGCAAATAACCGTTAAGAGAAAGGAGGAAATGGGTCTTAATAAGCGACCTGTGCTTCCTCACCTAGTGTGCCCACGAGATATAACCCAAGAGATTTGTGCAGTCTCAATGAATCAATCAGTGAATCAGTAAATCGATCAATTTATTGATCATATGATTGGTTTTAGATATAACCCACGTGACTTCTACAATCAGAACGCGGAGCTGCGTCAGTGCATTGACGCCATAGCTAGCGGATACTTCTCACCGGAAGACCCTGGACTGTTTCGTCAGCTCACTACGCATCTTCTGGAGCATGACACGTGAGCGCTTCATTCGTGGCGCCTAAACGTTTAATTCTGTTAATTAGATAAAATTACTAATGACCGTTAACATAACATGACAGCAATTAGAGTGGTACTGTGGTCCATGACAACATCGAGCACTATTGAGACAAATCCAAGCCGGTGAGCAAAAAGACGATCCAGAATGATGTAAACTCCAAAATCCAGAAAGCAAGCCCAAAAATATCTTACAGATATTTTTCGTTTTTTAGAGAGATTATTCGTTTGACTTACCAGTAGACTATGCCTGTAAAAACTAGTGTGTTTTGGTATTTTCTAATAGTGGAGGAATAGATACGGTACACAATGCAATGATAAGTCTCGGTAATTTTTTTAATAAACCTTCTGAACTACCTGCATAAGAGGAGTCTAGCGCAATAACAACAACCGTCGTCGCTGTAATATTTTGTACAGGCTACTACACTGCACTAATTTCTAATGTGAAGTCATCACAACCATGAATCATTATTTCCGCAACTGTTTATAATATCCTTCTACCGTAGCCTACTTAGTGAATGGAGGTGCAATAAAACTATATACATTTCACTCTATTTTTAAGATTTGAGATAGCTTTCAGTTTTAAATCCCATCCTATGTTTTGATATAGTTTACTACGCACAACTCTTCTGTAGTTAGCCTATAAAGCTATCAGTTAGAGAGAGTACGCGAACTAAAATCACGAGAATTTCATTAATAATTTTAAATTTTTATCATTTTTTATAAGAAATTGTGATTAGATTTTAGAGTCTAATGATATTTTAATAAATCAACGTGATTTTGTTTGCTTTTATAAACAATAGGTACATGCTGTGCGCTGATTATGAGGCGTACATTAAGTGTCAGGAAAGAGTCTCCGATGTGTACAAGGTAAGATATATTACAAAAACAACAAGAGTTAGAATGCCATTGTCTCAATGAAAACAGCAACCACAATTAGAATGCTATTGTCATCAATGATAACAACAACAACAATTAGAGTGCTATTGCCATCAATGATAACAACAGCAACAATTGGAGCGCTATTGTCATCAATGATAACAACAGCAACAATTATCGCGCTGGTTCCATCAATGATAAAAACAACAACAATTAGAGTGCTATTTCCATCAGTGATAACAACATCAACAATTGGAGTTTAATTTCCATCAATGATAACAGAGTCATCAATGACAACCTTGAGCACTATTGAACCTAATCCAAGCCGACGAGAAAAAAATTTCAAAGGCTCAAAATGGTGCAAAATCCGAAATCGAGGAAAACAGTACAAAGATAGAGGATTAAAGGAGGTGTCAATCGCAACTCATGGACGCTATATGGAAAAGAAACATTGAAAAGGTAGGTCTTAAGGTCTTGACTTAGTACCTAAGAATCTGTTGGATAAAAATTTCATTGAAAGCCTTCAATTACACTATCTTACTTTTTAAATATATAGCGAAATGCTGTTGACCTTTTTACTTACCATCAAAGCTTGTAAAATTAATACTATACCAGTTCTTATACGCAGAATACCAGGCTATCAGAATAGGCCCATTAGAATATTAAAATGAAATCCATAAAAATTAGTCGAAGCTGAGGAAAGCATAGGGGACCCACGTCGTCATAGGCAGAATCCCCAAGAATAATGGTATATAACAACAAGAATGAGCATTGCTAGATGATTTAATTATTTAAAGTTTCACTCATATGTAGACAAGAAGAGAAAAACGGAAGCCAGTGAAAAGTGGAGGCGTTATATACCATGTACCTGCCAGTAGGCAGTGCATTGAGATAGAAATTCATCAAATGATGCATTTGATGCATGCATTCAGGTCTTACTTAGAATGTCTTAGAATGATAATTCTCCTAGAATGTCTAAATGGCTTAGGGGTAACGTCATGACGTTTTAAATGACAGATTCTAAGGTGAATTGAACTCTCGCGGGTTCGAATCCCTGCAGCGCTGATCTGAGAGTAAAATCTCAGACATTCACTGGACTGGTTATACGGAAAATGGACTAATTAAATTGCCTAACGGTTTAAACATGTGGTATTAAAAGTGATAGATATCGACATAGTTGATCATTTCACTATAATGCGTGTTTACTTTTTTCAGAATCAAGAGCAATGGTCGAAGCTGTGTCTGCTCAATATTGCAGCTGGTGGTAAGTTCTCGTCAGACAGAACCATTACAGAATACGCCAGAGAGATCTGGGGTATCGAGCCAACCCGCGACAAGCTGCCAGCTCCGTACGAAAACCCGCAGAAAGAGCAAGATGCGGTAGAGCAGGGACTCTAAGTGTTACCATAGCTCATATAAATATAAATCGATCACTATTCGATCAGATATACATATTCAGAATTGTAGTAATTAAATGTTATGTTTAAATTGTTGCACGAGTACAGAACCTGTCTAGTGATGAGGAACTTGTTTGAATGGATTTATTTATTAAAATGGTTTCTTTTGAAAGGGATTTCATTAATTAAATAGGTTTTTTTAAATGGATTTATATATATAGATTGGTTTGTGTCTCTTCAGCAACAAAGTATACTGTAGCTGAATAGATTTATCTCTGATGTACTGTTAGCAGTGACTGTATATGAAATGCAATAACGTATGTGTTATTACAAATGAATAAAGCACATTGTACGTTATGCCAGATGCATCTGAAGTCAAAAGATGCCTAGGTAATAACTGTAAGTCACATTTGTATAGTCAGCAAATTCCATAGTTAATTAGCTAATAGTTAATTCCATAGTCAATTAGCTATCTTTAAGTAGATGAGCTGAGCTGGAGGCATGTTCGACAATGACCAAGTAGGTGCCGGGTTCAAATCTAGTGAACTCTCTGTTGCTGCCATGCTATCGAGCAAGAAGTGAATTAGATGACAACAGAGCAAGTCCAGAAGATGCTTTTGTACAAATGGAAAAAGCATT
The DNA here is from genome assembly GCA_905160935.1 of Enchytraeus crypticus. Taxonomy (NCBI): domain Eukaryota; kingdom Metazoa; phylum Annelida; class Clitellata; order Enchytraeida; family Enchytraeidae; genus Enchytraeus; species Enchytraeus crypticus. The sequence continues at coordinate 657,240 of CAJHZI010000414.1, read as the reverse complement.
TATCAGATTTTTGGACTACAACTTAATAGTTAACAAGCTGCCAGTACGGAGTCAGCTACTTGCACAATCTGCTACGTTCTGCATTTTTTCATGTTTTGTCTACTACTAGTATTCCTGTCTATTAGTTTCATGCTGTTAGTTAGTGTGGCTGTTAGTAAGTAGTTTATAACAAATGTCATAATATAAAAAATGTAATGTTTAATGTAAATGTAATGTATTCGTTTCCACAAACGTTAGCAAGAGTATTGTTCACTATTTCAACATTGGTGCAAATAATCATGAACTAATTCAATTTCTCGTTCCTATGATCACGCAGGGTACCTGTTGCTGTAGCTACCGTGTAATCTCGAAACAATACTCGTCGTTAGTACTGAGGTTGAAATATTACAGTAATTATACTATAGAACTCCTGCCTAATTTGTTTACTGTCTTAAGCGAAATCTAACAATGTGATTATAATCAATACAATTGATTCTTTACCAATTACCAATTTGTATTTTGTTATTTATTAGCGTGTTCATCAATTACTCCCTGACATAAAATTGTCAATAATGTCTATGATTTCAAGCTTGCCTAAAATCCTGTAATATCTATGACGAATCTTTGCCATCAACAGTTTTTAACATTATCTATAATTGTTACTGCATCACGCACGAAGTTCATCAACTGTAATTGATAAAGCCTCGCTAATAGAAAAGCTTCTAAAATAATAGTCTTTGACTTTCGTAGTAGACAAACTGTTTTGCACCACTCATTTGAATATGTGCAGCGTTTAAACACAATTATCGTACTACTTTTGTGGAGTTAATCCTTGACATATGGATGCATTAAAATAGAAAGCTACCTAAAACTACTATTTGATTAACGTTACACATTAATTTTTTGGCAGTATTGTTTGGAGATGGTACTGAATTTGTACGATATCTGCTTCTTCTCATCTGAGATTAGCTATAGACTACAAAGATAGGATGGCGTAACTCATTTGAGATTAGCTATAGACTACAAAGATAGGATGGCGTAACTCATTTGAGATTAGCTATAGACTACAAAGATAGGATGGCGTAACTCATTTGAGATTAGCTATAGACTACAAAGATAGGATGGCGTAACTCATTTGAGATTAGCTATAGACTACAAAGATAGGATGGCCTAACTCGTAAGCAAATAACGTTTCAAAACAGCCTTACAATTTAAGATATACACGAAGCACACAGAAGCAACACTAAAAGTACTTTAATTGTATGTGACATTTTTATTCGACGCTGTGAACGAATGTTGATTCGTTGACTTCGTGGAGGCCAAGCCATTCTTCACTGCACTCAATTACTACAATTACTTAACTGATAACTAGCAAGGCAGACGGAGCAAAACAATGTCAATCTAACATGAGCCAACAGAAATGTCACGAGATATACAGCAGCAGGCGTATTCCATCAGATTTACACTGCATTCATTATATGTATATACTGTTTATATTGATATCAGATCAGCAGTCTGATCTACAATATTATGTCTGTTGGCAAAACGTTTACTTGAAAATTTTTCCCTGATTGAATTTCTTTCCGCCGAAGTTTCCTTCCCAAGCAAAGTATTCGTCAACGAGAGTCTTGGTCTCGGCGCTGTTGGGGTCGAGCTTCTTCCACGTGTAAGACTCATAGTCTATCTGCAGGTCCTCTGACAGCTGTAACAACAACAAACAAACGTTACCAGAGTAAATACTGCAGGTCCTCTGACAGCTGTAACAACAAACGTCACCAGAGTAAATACAGAAGTGAAGTGGTCTGTTGATATCTGGTTTTCAAAAGATAGTCTAAATATGTCCGAGAAATGCATATAACATGGTCTAGTTTCAGTTTTCTACTTCAGTGCACTGCCAATTGGCAGGTTCAAGGTACATATTCATACTCAAAGTCTGCTTTCTCACTCCATATGAGTACTCCTTAGATCAACAAGTTAATCCCTTTACAAAGTCTATACCTTATGTACCTTATACCTTGGGAAAAATATGGCTTCCGAGGTGGTTTCCCTTGGCCTTCCTCAGTTAGGTGGATTTATTACCATTTAATCGTGGGGGAAAATACTTCATGGTGAGGTGGGTCCCCTCTTGCCATCCTCTGCTCCTGCCTTAGTCGCCTCTTACGTACATGCAGCAGATTGTTTGCGGTTGCCATATTTTCAGTGGTCCAACCATACCCAAGCACAACACTAGTTTCAGTATGGAGTAATAAATTCCTTAATTATGATATCCTAGACATTGCTTGGTCTAAGCAAGCATCAAATGTTTCAGAAATACTTGTAGAAAACACGTACAAGGAAAGCCAGCTCCTGTCCTCTCCAGATCCAAACGCCTGAGATCGTGCTCTTGTTATTCTCTCCAAACAGAATCATGCTACCAAAAGCATGCTTGTGCATACGATCCAGTCGCTGGAACATTCCTGAACAAAACAAAGCAATATTGAAGTTCATAAAAGGACCAGCAAGCAGATTATTAGCGAATAATATTAAACTTATATTACCACAGAATCTTAGAAAACAGCATATTTTCTTTTTCTGAAAATAAACAAATATCGTCCTATTTACAGCTGTACTCTCAAGACCTCTTAGTGCTCATTAATCATAAATACTAAATTACACTGCAAGCAAGAGGAGCCCAAGGCCATACAATATTCTTAGACTAATGTGCAGGAGAGATTAGGAGAAATTAGGTACAGCTAACAGTCATTGTGGCAGCTAGAAAATGGTGACGTATCTCTTACAAAGCAATCTTCAAAATACCTATGAGCGTTCATACCTATGAGCATATTAATACCTGAGCGTGCATATGAAATTGAAAACTAAACCCTCAAATTGTACGAGGCTCTTCCCAGCTTCTACTGAATCTAATTTGTTAAAAATTAACTCAATAAATAGAAGGCTGGAGCAATACAAATCAACAGTAGTTACAAAGTGGCCGCAACAACTAACCAGTGATGAGATTGCAGCTCATGAACGCCAGCTTCAGCTCCTCGGGGTACTTGTACTCGCAGAACCAGATCGAGTAGTTCTCCTTGTCAAACTTGTTCCAGAAGTACGGCAGAGCAACGGTCTTCGTGTCCTTGTTGGAGTACTCTCTCTTGAACTCCTCCATGTTGAACGTTCTGTAATGTCAACGTATCAAATAGCTAATCTTACGAAAGTGCTACTGTGCCACCTGGTGACTGGTCTAGTATTCAGTCTTGAAATAACTGGAGGAGTGTTACCAAAGTAATCGCAAATTTTATCAACAAACCTGACTTGAATGAAGTCAGAATTAATGGTCACCATAATTGATTAATTATATTAATTAAATTAGCATGTAATTAATTTCTAACGTAATTAAATGGTTACCGCAGCTTTGTGAGAGATAATTGTTAATCACCAGAGAGAGTTCTTAGTTGTGAAGATGCGAGAAAATCATGCTTGATAATTTACTTATTATTTAACTTATTTGACAACCACGAGGCAGCCATAGGTTCAAATTCATGCCAAATTTTCCCTTATGACCATCCAACAGAATTATTAGCAAATATAAATCGTAGCAATCCTGCATTCCAAAAGGCTAGTTTTTCAAGCAGGCATATCTCAAAAATTTACAAATGGTTGGTGATATCAATCTATCAAAAAAATTCCCTTTGAGAAAAAGCTTTGAGACCAACCCCTTTGGAAGATGAGCGAACACGTCCTTGCTGTTAACCTCTCCACCATCCTCTTCTTCCTCAGCATCATTGGCAGCCGGTGCTGGCTCAGGCTAAGCACACAGGCACATTTATGTTATACATATAATTCTCTCTCTTAGTGCACTGCCTACCAGCAGGTCCATGGCATATAACGCCTCTACTCATCTCTATCATCCGCTTAAGAATAGGTGGGCCCCCTATGCCTTCCTCAGCTACATACATATAACCACAGTGCTTTTTACTTGCTCGTTACATATAACTATAGTGTACAAATATCTGCAACCACATTGTACACTTTTGTCGAGTGTATGTGTACACTGTGGTTGTGTACTACATGTATACACAACAACCGTGCACATATACATGCAATGATAGTGAACACATATACTCAACAGTATACGTACAATTACATGCAACAATAAGGTTGCGGTTAGGTGCAGGAATAGTGTACAAATACATGCAACAATATATGTATAAATTGATAATACAGATAGTACATTTATATTCTCAAGAGATCGCAATTAGAAAACATCTATTGTATGCCCACATTAGCACGGCAGACAGTTACAATGAATTTATCTGCTTTTATGTAGACATGTGCATGTCACGATCTTTCCCTGGTTCTTACACGGCTGTCACGTAACAGACAAACATGCCTTTGAGAGGGATTAAAGGTCACTAATGAAGATATATATGCACCAGTATATGCAATGAAGTTCTTAGTCTAGCAAACAAATCAAAGATATAGAAATCTCACTTCATGGGTCAAACACTAATGTTAAGGATTATATAGGACAGAGTATTTTATTCAGTAGAATTGGTATATATGTAAGCAAATCAATCGCAATAGAGCTTGATCATACTCAATCCTTAAATGTGTTTATGTCACTAAATATATGCAAATAGGAAATTCCGTTGTTGCAAACACCTATTGCTTCCAATGCATCCATATCCACTGCTGACATTAGTGTATACCTCATCAGTGAAGGACTAACTAAAATATAAGAAAACGAATACCATCCATATAATATAATATTATAAATGAATCTGAAAATCAGAATTACTCACCTACTACATTTTAACAATCATAACAAATCTGCCGTAGTAAAATTCAATAGCAATATTTGTGAAAACTAGTTACATTTTACTAAGACATTTGCTCACAAGTGCAATGGCTCACAAGTGCAATGTGAGCAAACAAGAAAAAAGAGCCAAAATAAATAACAACTTTAAGTTTAATATTTTTTCAACAGATGCAAGACGTTAAAATTGAAATTGTGCGAATGCAATTACACAGCAGCACAATACAAAGTGGATAAGTCTGCCGATCTTTAAAGGCATACAAATCTTGCTCTTACCCTGAATGTTACACGGCTGTCAAACAGACAAACATGCCTTTGCTAGGGTGTTATGTGAAAGTCAAAAGATTTATCTGAACAGATATCTAGTCATATCTTTAAATCTACACATGCTTGGAAAAAAGCAATACTAACATCTTCTATTAAAATTAAATGCACATTCCAGGACAAAACCAGCCACCACACCTATAAACTTTTAGGCGGTGCCTACAATTATTAAAATAAAATTTACGACAATAGCATCAGAAACATTGCAGTGTAACATTATTAAACCGCAAATACAAAGTCACATTCGATCCAAGTTTCCAGAAAATTGTCTAATGCGCATGAAGTACAATAAGAAGTTACCTTTTTCTCTGGTTTCTTTTCTTGTTTCTCTTTCTTAGCGGCACCCTTGTCGGCAGCAGCCTTGTTCTCCGGCTTGCCGCCCTTAGCCGCCTGAAGCTCAGCAAACTTCTTAGCTACAACAGTGTAATCAAAGCAAAAGTTGCTTGCTTTAAAAATTAATCCAAATTATAAACATAATTCAAAGCCATCGTCGTGCAGCAGCATCTCTACAGATAGCTTTAGCGTTAGCTTAGCAGCCCACTGCGAGGACTTCAGCCAATGAGACAAGGCATAATTTAAATCACAACATTCTTGCATGCTATAAGCAACTCAACTTCCAAATGATCTATACCTGCATGCTAGGCAACTATCGATTAGTTGATTTCAAAAAGTGAATTTAAACTTGCTACTAAAATCCTGTTAAGATCTAATTGTGATTAAATTCCAGCAGAAAATCACAAACAACAGCAATTACTATAAACGAGTCATGTTAAAATCAACTAACAGTCAAACTGGGCCATCTTCTCGCAGAGTGTCACATTTCCTAGAACGGCCTTGAACTGCGGTTGATTGACGAGAGTGTTGAACCAGCGGTTGGTGTTGACGTAAGGTTTGCGGAACTCTGGCTCGAGAACCTGCTTGTAGAGTTCTACGAGGTAGCAGGCGACCGATATGTCAGCAAGTGAGATACGCTCTCCTACCAGGTAGGTCCTCGTCAGCAGGTGAGCATTCAGCACCGACAGAGCAGTCTTTATGTCTTCCTTCGCCTTCTCCGTGTTCTATATGAAATATACAGAGCCTTGGTTATTATTCAGTTAGTACTGATGCTTTGTTTACTAATCTGATAGTAAGGAAGTTCTTTGATGAAAAGTACACTGGTCTTGATCAAAGTGCATCTATTAGTCATTAAATCACAATTATAAAACAATTCAGTATTCACAAGTATCGCCATATATGTAGAAAATACAACAATCATGAAATATGGGTAACAAGTACTAATATGACAATTCAGAGTATTGACAATACTACGAAAATTACCGCTTCTTTTAAAACGTTTAAAACACAGCATAATAACATATTTTTCATATAATTTGCAATTTCTAACATATATTTGCACATATCTATCAGCAGCACAAGAAAATGAACAACAACAGCATGCCACAACATACAAATTATTAAAGCTGCAAAGTCACAAAGTTCAAATGCTTAAAGCAGCAGCATTTACCGAATTGCATCTGCCATCATAATTATCAAAACATTCTGTACGGCTGTGTCTTTGTGTTAAGATAGGCACTAGGTAGCCAAGCTAACGTAGTTAAAAAACACATCCTAATCATCTTCCTCCCTCTCTTACACATCAGCCAATACAACTATAACTGACATGCCTTATAAAGGAGGTGTTACACAAGTTGCTCGATGACTATTCTCAATAAACTTTCATCCACCGCTGTTATACATGTTGAAAATGGCAACATACGTCAATTTAAGGTTTAATACAGATAATGCAACATATGATGCTATGCAAAATCTATGGTTAGCTAAGTTTTGAGTGATTGTCTGTATTTGTTTCTAAAGCTGGTAAAGCTAGGGTTAACATCAGTATTCTCACTCCAAAGCAATGTCAGAGACGGTCACGTCCATGATTTGGGCCCCGCACATACTGATCCGCGGTCGAATAACTTACGACATTGCCAATGCCTCCAACCTCTAGTCACATTCTACCACACTAAATTTATAAAATCAGTGAAATCATGACATTATCTTTGCCAATTCTACAATGGATTTTAAATAAAACGATTTATATAGAAGAGTTCAATAGTAGTGTTGAACGTGGTCGCGGATTTTCCTTAACATGTAGCTCACAAGCTTCGAGATATAGCAGAAGGGAGTAGCATTAATTTTTTAATATCATCCGCATTGCGCTAAATACATGCCAGTGTAGTGTCCAGGTTGCTTAAGAATAGACAAACCGTGGACTACATGAGTAGTAAAATGCGGCAAAGTACTAAGATCCAAAACCAAAATCGAAATTTTTTTTGTACAAGAATTTTCTACACAATTTTCTAAAACATGGAAAAGTGAAGGCCTATCTTGACTCCTGTTAAACTATGATTTAAGGGAAGATGACTGTAATTTTAAGCTAAATTAAAGTTGCCCGTATGAATACAAACCTGTTTGTTGTATTGCATAATTCCGAGGCATGGGAAGAGCCAGGTGCAGTATGCGGGCAGGATTTCATTGTCTGCAAACTCAATCCACTGGAGAATATTTGCGGCATCATTCACGCTCTTGCCTCTCAACTCATCGTTTGCCACATAATGAGCGATGGCGTTGCTTTTGAACAGCAGAGTTCCATCGGCACCCTCAAACACCGGCACCTAACATAAATACATCAACTCCCTTAAATAATCAATCTGTCAACGCAACTACATATTTACTGATACACTAACATGCAAATAGTCTGCGCAATTCAAGTACTATACTGGCAAATATTTTAAATAATAAATATTTGTTGGCAATTATATACTAATATTTAATTTATACTGGTAATTAAGGTTATCCATAAATTAATTTGTGAGAACTGACTATCGGGAAAATAGCCAGCCTATCCTCCAATTGTACAGCATTTAAATTTAATATTTGTTATCAAATAGTATTGATATCTCATAGTCCATAATCTCAAAATGTTAGCTTATCCTACCCTTCCCTGAACTATAACAAAAATATTCGAGAAGTATCTAACGATCTATATAGACATAGTCCTGAACATCAAATGCATTACTACTTAATAAAATATTTCGGCAGTTAATCAAACAATGCCTGTATTTCCTGGATACATACTACAAAGAAATTTTATAGCCGAGCTATTATAACATTAATAGCAGGTAAGTTACAAAAATATACTACCTTTCCGAGAGGAAACTTTTTCAGGAAGGCTTCAGATTTGTTGGTTTCTCCAATAATGAAATCCGGAGCATCGCTGAGAACCTTTATCTTGGCTCCGCTGTACTGAGCGGCGATAAGTGCCTTGTTGGCACGAAAGTTATCACGAAAAGTGTACAGAGTCTGTAAAAAATATAACAATATTCATATTGTATTACACAGCAAATATTTAGTATCCTAATGTGCAAATTTTTACAGTTTTTAAAATATATCTTAATGCGATTAAAAAGGATTTAAAAAGTTTAAGTTTATTTTCTATTTCACTTACGCCGGTTGCCATCTTCACCGATATCAAGAAGAAAACTTTACCGTGTTACCACTCTCAGCTTTTCAATTTTAATACTTGAAAAACTATTGCATAACACAGAATTTGCACAACCTCTTTTAAACTTTCATCAGAAAACAAATTCAACCTCGATATTACCATCAGTGGTTATATATATCAAATTTGCTCAACTAATGACGGAATTTCATCAGCCTACCGATAATTATTGAAAATCTTATTGCGTCTCTGTACTTGCTAGTTAGAAAAACTAAATATGACAGACCTATTGTCAAATGGAATTCCAATAGACAAGTTTAATTTAACGTATTCTTAACAAAATAGACTTTAAAATGTTGTATCAATTTTTGTAATATCTTAAAACCTGGAGGCTAAATTTTAAATGTGCATGCTATATAGCTTGTACATGTATGTAAGTATTAGGCCCATAGAATAAAGAAAAACAAATATTTTAAAAATATTAAATTATATTATATTTAAAGATCATTTAAATTATTATTTAAATTATTTAAATTATTTTAAAGATCTTTGATTAGGCCTATCGGTTTCTACTAATTGTTACTAAAAGGATGGGCTACGTACTTCGCGTGTTTTCCTGTGATTAGCCATTCCTCAATATATGCCCAATATATACGGAAATGTTATATCAGCGGCGTAACTCTAAATACAGCTCTCTCATTTGTCGACTGTACCCTCCAGGAGATTAGGCCCCTATGTAGACTATTAAAATTTTTCGCCACGTCATATTTTTTAGTCCTAAATATTAGCGTTAAATCGAGCGTTTCTGTTATTTCTTAATGCACTATATGACCGAGTCTATTAAATTTACGCTCCGTGTGCGCATATATTGATAACTTTTAGGCCTATAGGCCTATTACAAACAACTTATTTGTACAGGTAGGCCTATATAAGAATAGGACACCATCTCCATCCCTTTCTTCCCTGTAGACTAGTCCAACCGTGAGCTGCACGAATAGTAAGAGATCAAAGATCTTTGGAGGAGAATGAGCAAGAACTGAGGAAATTATCGGGAAACCACCTGAGAAGCCATATTATTCTCAAGCTTGGTGTAGAGAGCCTTCCGTGAAGAGATTATAACTTGTTGCTAGATAGAGTGATTTTTAAGGAAGAAGAGATTAAGCAGCAAATTAGTAGAAACATGTACTTTAAACCTGCCACTTGGCAGAAAACTAGAGAGAGAGAAAGTGAAAGAGAGAGAGAGAGAGAGATAATGAATTAGTCGGCTATTGCCTGCTTATAATAATATATATAATTGAATTTTTATTTGTGCCTATATACTGTACAGTATATGTGTAATATGCACGCGTCCTATACATGTATAATATGCGTGTCATTTTAAATAATCATAGAAAGTACTGATATCGAAAATAGGATTATACCTAATTAGCCTAGGGTCACATGTAATGTAGCCTATTATGTAGGTCATCAATAAACCATAAACTATTGTAATTAATCATACGAATAAATAATTATAATAACATAATATAAAAAACTATTCAGTTAATTATCAAATCAAATCAAACACAAAATCCGATCAAACTAGTCATGCCATCAATTATCTATTTAGTCACAACTCATATGAAATTGAATGTACAAGTATATTATTTGATTATCCTATGCAATCTCATTAATTACCAAACACTCAGACTAAGAAATTCCAATTGTTGATAAAGCTAAAGCTAATGTTAACGTCAGTTCCCTCACTCGAAGGCGATGTCAGTGACGGGCGAGCCCATGATTTGAACCCCGCACATACTGATCCGCGGTCGAATATCGTACCGACAACGCCATTGGCTCCAGCCATAGGAAAATCTAAGAACATAGCTATAGGAGCTATGTTCTTAGTTTTTATTGAATCGTTGTGTAAAGCCTGTTGATAAACTCCTAAGTCCTACAACTATCTGCCAGCTGCGCAGAGACAAAGCGTCGTCTTTTGCAGACATTTCGTCAGCGCCACAGGGCGTCATGGAGCCACTTGTGATTTCTAAAGTTGCATTCTCGTTCAATGTCTTCAGCATTACTTTATCTTTCAGATTTATTTTCTTCAACATCATTTCTTCAGTCAAATTTGAGTTGGCCTCGGAAGTGTTGCCTTTTGCCAATATTACTGAAGTAGAATCACTGATTTCATAAATTGAAGTAGAATCACTGACTTCATTCGTCTCTACTGACTGTGATTTCATTTGTGGTTGAGAATGAGAGGTGCGATGCAAAGCTTCGGGAAACTTATCAAGGAACGACTTTGCAACTCTACTAGTAATGCGTTGAACTTTATTGAATAATGATAGATCTGACATTATCCTTCCAGTAGGACTCTCGTCAGGATGCTCCACCTCACTGGAATTTGAAATATCTAAATCCTGGTGGAGGATAATTCCAGAATTCTTTTGAATGGCCTGATTTGATTTTGAACTGTAGCCGACATTACTGAATGAACTTGAATTGATAATTCGTTGTCGTATAGCGTTCATACAGTGGTCTCTGTCCACGACATCAGTGTTCTGCCATTTACTGTATTTGGGAGAAATTCTGTAGACACCCCATTGGTCCTGATAAAACTTGACGTTTAGTGATCTGTTGTTGTTGTTGTCATCAGGTTGAAGAAAATCAGAGACTGTACTTGCGCTGTTGTAGTCTGCAGTCAATGCAACTGAAATATCGATTTTATGTTTAATCTCTGTAGCATCATTATTTATGTCATCATTGCTCTTGTCGTCATTGTCATCAATTTCAGAACTGCCATGTAATGGATTAATCCTACCAGTAGTAGAATTCTCTGCCGTTATTTCTCCTTCTTTTCCAGGAAGTTTTGCCATGGATGAAATAATCTTTTGAACGTTTGCATCCACACTGTCCTTCTGAGATATCGGGCATAAATCTAAATTCGTATCTTGAAATAAATCGTAGCTTTTCAATAGATCTTGAAGTTGCTGCTTTAAAGCATAACATCCATTTCCACCCAATTTACAAATACGTTCTGTGACATACCGCAAGATTTGGAAGTTTCTGGAGAAACTGAAAGAAGATAAAGTATTGGATTTGCATGGATCAAAGCAATCGTGATATTTTATGAGAGTTTTGGCGCATTCTATGAGCAGACCTTCATTAATCAGCTGGGGCAGAGTGTTCCACATGTAGGCGGTCATCAGTTGACTAACTGAACCGTCTGAACGAAGAATATATATTTCTTCATCGCATAGTTTAACTTGTAGAATATCTGAAATACAATAAGTAACATAATAATTTGATGGTAGAAATAGTACATGATACTTTTAAAGCACAAATCTATATAGTCATATTTTAGAAACCCATACTAATATGTAGCATAGGCCTAACACTATTTTTCAATCTCCACTACCTTTAGTAGAGATTATTCTTAGCACCTTTTGAAATATGAATTTTACTTTCGATGGTCCATTGGGTAGGATTAAATTCCTCTGCTGAATTTTCAGAATCAAAAACTGCGTTAGACTTCCAGATATGGAACATAAGATATTAAACTAAACAAATCCTATTTTTCATGTATATTTTCATCACTAAAAAATCTTAAACTTACTGCTTGCTGCACAAATGCATTTAAATTTGACTGCTGACAGTTGCCACTCTTCTTGAATGGTCTAAATTGTTTTGGAACTTTGATACAAACATACTTCAGTAGTCCAAAGTAAAGTGAAATGTACATGTTTGTTTATATATTTATTTTAACCAAACCACTGCAATATACAAAATAACATAACAATAAACAATAAACTAAAACAATAGACTGAGACATTAGCGAACAATGGTTTGTATACGAATGATTTGTATATAAATGTATACGACAAATTTTTGTCGAAGTTATTATTCATATAAATTAATATTAATGGTTCTGTTACAAGTTGACGTAGTCATTAATTATGCATTGTTGTAGCGGACAATAGCTGGTGTCAAAATGCTATCGTTTAATAGGTAACTTCTTGGAGCCAGTAGAAGGAAGTTACGTATCAACGCTTCAACATTCCTCTTCCAGTTCTTTAGAAAAAAGCTGGTAACGCTAAGGTTAACGTCCGTTTCCTCACTCGAAAGCAATGTCAGTGATGGAAACACTGGAAATGCTAATCACAGTAGTATACAGAATTACAACCTTTGTAACGGTCTGTTACTGCATTGATGCACATGTCAGCCGGATCAATCAAGTAGATCATTGATTGATTGCAGGTTAGTAGGTATCGATTTCTGAAACATAAAATAATGTTTGACATAGGCGTACCCCATATAGATCGCCCATAAGTAGCTTTTAGCAGGTATTTTACACTGTATCACTACATGTATAAAGTTACTATAAACAGCAAATTGTAAAAACAGCATTTAATTGATACTTGGAAATGATTATCAATGTCTATGTTTACAGTTGTACAATGTCTTTCAGTCAGTAGAACATCTGATCGTTCAGGTACTTATCCATATCTTATATAACCTATTGCTTGGAAAGAAAAACATGACTTATGCGACGGTTTTCCGATGCCTTCTTCAGTTCTTGCTTAGTCACCTCCTACGACTAGTGCAATTAAAGTTTGCTCTACTCTTCAGTGTCCCGACCACAATATATATATATATATATATATATATATATATATATATATATATATGTATATATGTATATATATATATATATATATAATATAACACACATTATAGTGAAATGATCAACTATGTTGATATCTATCACTTTTATATACCAATGTTATATCCGCTAGGCAATTTAGTCCATTTTCCGAGTAGCCAGTCCAGTGAATGTCCGAGATTTTACTCTCAGATCAGCGCGGCTGGGATAGATATATACATATATATATATATATAATATATATATATATATATATATATATATATATATATATATATATATACATGTATATATATATATATATATATATATATATATATATACATATATATATATATATGACTGATGTTCACAAGAAATTACATGAGCCTTAAGTTACGCTCTCTTGTATTTTATAGAGTTTGATTTCACGTTTACTAACCGATACACAAGGGGTTTGGCAAATTCATCGTCTAATATATCATCAGATGACCTCCGGCGACTGTCGCATCTCATAGCTGCTGAGGTCCTGAAAGAATTAGAACATCTCTATCAGCAGCAGCTTATTACAGTATGAAAGCATGTAGATTTGTAGTTAAATGCTTTCATTCTCATTTTGAAAAGAACGCGAATGAACAAACTAATTGTGTCTTTAACAATTAATAGGCTAAAATAGACTTGAAATGAAAATGGTTAGGCATAAGTCTAATATCAAAAGAAAATAAGCAGATAATTACGTAGCCTAAATACTTTAATTTCACTCATAAGTATAGTAACTTGTAATACCTTATCACTCATAAGTATAGTAATTTGTAATACCTCATCACTCATAAGTATAGTAACTTGTAATATCTTATCACTCATAAGTATAGTAACTTGTAATACCTTATCATCTGTTTCGAAAGATCTATCAATTGATGACTTTGCAGAATGGAACCGGAAATATCCACTTCTAACAAAGAATATTCCGGACCGGCACAATATATCAACACTTCTGAACATTCGCCATAGCTTTTCAGGTTGTCACTTTCGAATACACTGCCAGAATTACCTCCATCATCTTCACACGGTAACCGAACTGATTCTGCATCGTCATCAGTGATTTCTTGATCTAAATCTGTCGCAGTCAATGTAGCTTTAAATATATCCTTAGGCCTGACTCGAGCATCTTCCATCTTGACATTTTGCACTGCTGATTTGGACTTATTAAATGTGGTATACGATTCTCCATTATCTTCCATCTTGACATTTTGCACTGCTGAATTGGACTTATTTAATGCGGTATACGATTCTCCAGCAACTTCCATCTTGACATTTTGCACTGCTGCATTGGACTTACTTAGCGTGGTATACGATTCGTGAGGCAACTTGGGGTAAGGCTCAGGCAGCGAAGCGTCCGGACTGCTGTTTAACATCTCAGTCTCACTGGAGACAGAACTCTCGCTCAGAGAGCTCCTCCTGTCGTCATGATTAGACTGAATCGTGTTACCGTCGTATGATGAGACTGTTTCATGATTAGTATTGCTAGAGAAGTTCTTGTTTTCGTTCACTCGCAAGGAGAAGAAACACGCTCCTTGTTGTCCCATTCTAAAAGATTAACCAAAAGACATCGAGATAGTCTCATTTGCTACTAAAGTGTTGATATTGAAATCTACAGTAGTGAACGGTGTTTTGAACGACATAAAGGCCTTCTATGCGAAAAGCAAGCGGGCATTATGAAGAACCACAAACGGGCAATATGAAACAAAATTAATTTTTAGTCTTTGATTGGAATCGTAAGTAGTTAGAACAAGGCCGGTACCTCCCCACATTTGACCTTGAGTCCCTAAGTGTATTATTAATCAAGCGCTGACCTAGTTAATCTGCCTACATATATGCTTGCCCGTACTAATTAGCCCGAAGTATTAGTGGATGTATGTGTCACGTGTGAACACTTATGTGGGTATTACTAATTAGCCCCGAAGAGCTATCGTAGGTCAAACCAATTTTTGACAAACTAAATGATTCGTTTTTATTAAGAGGAGCAGGGGGTTCTCACCAGATGATTCACTCTAAATATAATAAATAATTTATTTCATCCAGACTAATTATTAGAAAGTGGAGCATCTCGTTAATTACGTCATGTGAGTCATGACAATTATGGCGCCTCTTAAATTTAAAATTTTCTAATGTATTTGCTCCATCTTATATTTTCATCATTAAATGTAAAACAAGCTATGAAATTCGCAAAACAGCGTATCGCAAAGATGTCAATTTCGTCGATTGTAGGCTTCCTCATCGCGTCGGCAGCGCGTCGTCGGCAAACGTCGAGCGGCGGTTTCGGGCAGCTACGTCGGGGCAGCGAGGGAATTCGGAGGCGTTCGCATACGAGATAAAATAAAATTTTAATTACGCAAAGGATGAATTTAATTAATAGCACGGTCTACTTCATTGCAAAGTAAATAACCGCTTGTGAAATACTCTTTTGACTTGTGAAATTTGCACACTCTGATACCTTATAGTTGTTTTAGAAGCTCATCTCTAACATACATGTACATGCAATCTTTTTATACAGAAAGTACAATTTTGTAATACTAATCTGCGGTAGATTTATACAGTTTTAACCTTGCTTTATCTCTGTAGCACTGTATACTATGTAACTGCTAAAAGTTTAATAATTTACGTTGAATAATGACATACGGTCGAGCTGTAGGTTTGTCAACTCGAGTCGTGACAATTTGAGGTCGAGCGCGATTGACCTCACTAATTACTTCATTTGACTAGAAAAGTTCAGATTTCTCACTACTAATTGAGATCTGTATTATCCTCACTAACTACATCATATGATTAGATCACTTAACCTAATTTTTAAACTTTTCTGACATAAACTTGTTGTTATCAAATATGCTATAAAAACAACAAAGTGATCACATCATCATCATTTTCCCAGCTATCTTGAAGAAATAGAGTAACGAAAGTAATCTGCAGTATTGACAATGTCTTCTCATCATGATTCTGATAGTAACTACCAGGAAGATTTGGACAGTGGCATATCAGATGAAGATTTGCTCGCTGGAGTTCAACAGATTGAAAGGGTTAGTGTAAATGTATCATAAAATATGATTTAAACTAAATATTATATGTTTAAATGAAAAGTGTATATATATATATATATATATATATATATATATATATATATATATATATATATATGTAGCATTGTCTTTTTTTATTGCGAAATCCTACATTATACAGTAAAATATCATCCCTACAAATCTATCTTCATATAGTGTTAAATACATGGAGTCGATATCAAAAAGAAAAAAAAACAATAAGGAAAATTTTTGACGTTGGAATAGTGATCAACATCTAATATCTAGTTATATGTTTTTCTTTTATTCCACTCATCGTTAATATTGATATATCTTATTACTTTAAAAAAAAATATAAATGTAGCTATTTCTTAAAACATCATAGTTCAAAGATATAATTCAACATATGTTATTGTGTAGACGATACAAAAGAGAAGGATGTCTAAGGATGAAGAAATTCCTGCAAAGAGATTGAGAACAGACTTGGTGGGCTGATAGCTACTAATCAGACTTTGTAAAATTATTTTAATTTTTATTTTTATTATTAGTATTATTTTTTTAAATTTTTTAATTTTTAAATTAAATTGGAAGAAGAACATCATGTATATCAATTGTTTCGACTAGGAAATACTTGTCAAATAATTAGTTTAAAAGTTTCCATCATGTGTACTATTGATGTAGGCTCCGTGCTTTTGTTGAGCTTAGAGAAATTTGTTAATCAATAAGGGCTGACTTTCTTAACCTACTGAAAACTTTTATGTTTATCGATTGTTGATTGAGACTTAGAAAATATATTCATTTGTAATATTGAACTACTAATACTGCTGCAAATGTATGTTTTCAGAAGTACGATCTTGGTAATGATAAATTTGTGTCTGTTACCTGCTTCAACAATATCAAGTATGTGCATATAAGGATGCATGACAAGAATTCAGGCTTCCCTACTCGTAAAGGGGTAGCGCTAACCCCTTCTAGATTTTGTATTCTGGGCATGGCCAGCGCTGAGATATCCAGAAAGTTGCTGGATGTGGAGTCAAAGATGGATTTTGTGCACGAAGTTCATTTAGGTGGCGGAATATATTGTTCGGTCAGATCAGGGTGGAACTTAGTTAATCTACGTAAATACTTCTTTCCTCAGAATCATACTAAACCTATTCCGACCAGAAAGGGGATTGCGCTTCAATCCGCTGAGTGGAAGGCTCTACTCGATATATTTGAGAATATCAAAGAAACACATCCGGAATTTAAAAATGCACTACCGTGCTCATTTGACAGCACACACAGCAATCAAATAAGTGCACTCGCATGCAAGGAATGTTATCCCTTCGGGTCAAATGGGGTATATCTGTAGATTTATCCAAATGTTATAATTATTCAACTGACTCAAAATTTACAGATTTTACCGCAACAGCTAAGTCTTAAATTACTATTAAAATGATTTTATGTATTACAATTTTTTCTCTGTGTGTTGTTTTATAAAACTTCAATGTAGATAATACTATAACTGTCTGCTAGTTCAAATTTTTAAATTAGCGCTAAAATTTTTAACGCATACTCGATAAGGAGTCATTGCTATGTATTGCAAATTTACCTTTAATGTCTAAATAATCAGTGTACTCTGTAGAGTTCAAATTCTGCTTAGCAGTTAACTTACCATTAATTATTAAATTAAGCAGGAATGTATTACTATTACTAATTATTATTATTATAATTATTAGGAACCTATGATATTTATACAGTAAATGAAATGGCAAAAAAAAGATAAAAAAATAAAAAAGAATATTATTTTTATCAAATGACAGAAATATTCTATTTTCGTTAAACATCATTAAAGTACTTAACTAACGCAATTTTATAGTTCACCAGCCTCTCTCTCCGTCGAGCGGCAGGTCCAAGGCACACAAATTCTTACTCACATGCTGCTTTCACACTGCTCAGAGAACTCCTATAAGTTAATCTCTTCAGTAACGGCTATGAGGTTAGCCACGTTTTAATTTAATCACCAGCTTAACAATATTTCATTGCTTTCTACAGTCACCTTTGCCTTTCACAGTCGCTTTTTACGACACGTGCAGTTTACGGGTGGTTTATTCTACATTTACCCAAACAGGACACAGGGGAGTTCAGTAATAAAAATGATTTACTTATATGCAAATAATCAAACCTTTTATATGAAACGTCTAAATGTCACATTTGTAAAATGTTCATATATAAGCATTTTTCTCATAGATCAATATTATGTAAATTTGTTATATTTACCATACAAATGTGAAAAAAATATATATATACATAGGCAGCCTCGCTTGATAGTCCATCTCAACATATTAATGATACTCTGATGAATACGGTTATCAGTAGTGTCTAATATACTTATGGATTTATTAAATTTATAATTATAACCTCTATAGTTGTATAGTCATTTGTTAACTAAACCAACTCCCTATGAATTTTTATATACTTTTACGCCCCCTCCCTCTTTGAGAGATATTATGTTTGAACTGTAGTTTCTATTAATTTACAGTTGTCGTCTTTTGCAAAGGAAATCTATCTATCTTTACAGTGCGTGAAAGCACACATCAAGTATGATTATATACCTTGAGTCAGACACTTACTAGAGTGACTCTGAGACTGTGTACAAAAATATTAAGCCGTGGCCTGAAGTACAATAGTTTGAAGTAAAACGCATTTAACCTTCAGATAGGTGAGTCCTAGTCCATGGACTTCTCGTGTAATTTATTTTAACCAATTCGCTTTAGAGCGAGCAATTGTAGATAAATTGTATTTCGAATTCTATTGTACACATTTTTTATGTGTTCAGTCAACTGACAAAATTGTTAAGAAATAAATTTGAAGTTGTTAAACAATCACTATTCTAACCCTTATCAATATCCTATCATCTCTCTCTCCCTCTCTCTCTCTCTCTCTCTCTCTCTCTCTCTCTCTCTCTATCGTTCGAAAAATATAAAGCGCTCTGAATCTTATTAATATGTTAGGGCTAGCCATGTTTGAACTAATGTCTATTTTTTTCTCTCTTTGCCTCTATTAATCGTAAACTACATGCATACTAAGAGGCGCATGAACAAGTTCAATGGAAAGCAAACGGGATGTGAAATCAGACGCCTCCTTTCACTAATATCGTTTACGAGAGATGAAACTGATGTTAATTTCGGCTTTATAGCATTTTTAGACATAGGGTCTACTAGTTTCATGTAAAAACTCATTTAAAAACTAGTAACCAAAACCTTAGTGTGGTCTAATCTTTGATGAGAAATTCATATTTAGAGACGACGAGAAAGGTTAAGGATAGAATTGGTTGGAAGAGTTATACGTCGTGGACCAGCCGTTAGGTAGCGCAATACAGTAAGGCGTGTAATAATGCTGTGTTGATTGATTGATATAAGTCACGCGATGTTTACCAACACAGTAATTGTAAATTTACAATTGACATGGGTACAGATGCAAGTAACTAAAACAAGTTACACCTAGCAAAAATGCGCAAGTCAAATGAGAAATAAGGTTTTTTCGATATATCTATTTTCCAAAGTCCAAATTTCTGGTTCTTGATATACTACATTGAGCCTCGAAACTTTGAATAAGTGTCTACAATGAGTTCCTATATTTATTGCTTGATTATTTTACTAAATTTAAAAGCTCCCTTAGTAGGACTATACAATACTTTATCTCTTCTATCACATGACTTAAGCCTTCGGATATATTTTCAATTAATGTTTACTCTACTTGTAATCTGAAAAGAAGTAGGCGTGTAATAATTATATTATTATAAGTTATTAGGCGTGTAACCCAATATAATAGCTAAGAGTCTAAGGGAAATTGTAGACCTTAATAACCTGGCTTACAGCATCTACACCTGCTTTGCGCGGAGCGAGCTAACTAATTATTACAATGCTGTATGGATATAACGGGACTTGTGTTAAATAGACCTTACTCTCACTAATAATGCAAAGATTTGAAGATTGTGATTTTATACTTCGGCATTTTTAAAGTTTTTAGTTTTTTAATCGCTGCTCCCATTATGGAATAATGAATTACGTATTCTCTATCTTTGCAGCTATTTGTATACTTTAAAAGATGATAAGCATTTGGCATCATTCATTCTAAATACTTCTCTCTCTCTTAGTGCACTGCCTACTGACAGATTCATGGTATATAATGCTTCCACTCTTTTTCTGTCTTCCGCTTTCCTTTCCATGTACTCATATTAGAGGATCTTTAAATCATCTAATATTCATAACCTCTGCCAATATTTCCTTCCATTCTCCCTCTATAGGCGATATTACAGTGTGATACAACCTTTGCCACAACCATTTAATCATGTTGGAGGAATATATGATGATTATAGTTAGCATCACATGAGGAAATATTTATCCTAAAGGTTTATAAATAATTATAAGCTAATTACCAGAGAGACGCTATATCCTAGCGCTTACACAAATGATTATCCAGCGATCAGTGTGGCCTATATCTTGGGAATAATATGGTTTCTGAAGTGGTTTCTCGTTAATACATATAAAGTTGATAATACATATAAAGTTGAAATTAATTAAAATCTACATGTATAAGCAGAGCTAAATGACTAATAAAATATATATATACAAATTAAAACACTGTGAAGCTTACATAACTTCATTGAAACAAATGTACAAATTTACAAAACTTCCATCATACAAATTAGCAAAAGCATTCATCAAAGGTAGACTTTATACCGCTTGGAAAACTCAGTATAGATTTTGCATTGCGTATGTCAGGGGATATTAGGTTCCAGTTAGCGACATAGTGAAAAGCATAAGGTGTGAAAAAATTCAATTAAGATAATAGACTAGACCTATGTCATGTGATTCTATTGTCAACAAATATAGGCCTACATGGAAGAATCAATTAAGAGTAAGACCTTGGAGAGCAAACGTGTAATGCAAAGCTTGCATTATTGCATTGCTCGGTAGTGTTTTAAAGCGAGGAGTTTAGAGACGCGAAATTATGTCAATTCTACTAGACTTAGTAG
The DNA here is from genome assembly GCA_905160935.1 of Enchytraeus crypticus. NCBI lineage: Eukaryota > Metazoa > Annelida > Clitellata > Enchytraeida > Enchytraeidae > Enchytraeus > Enchytraeus crypticus. The sequence continues at coordinate 635,940 of CAJHZI010000414.1, read as the reverse complement.
ATTATAGACATCAACGATATGCTCTAAATAGATAGGAGCAGTTTTATATCATTAACAAGATACTATCTAACAGATATATTTTAAACAAATTTATAGATTTCAATTAATGTTAGCTGTTTTACATAATTTATGTATTTAGCTTATATAAGTTTTTACTCATTAAAATATGGAGGCGTAGCTAAATTTTAAAATTAACCAAGTTTATATAATTGACACTATCGTTTGCTTAGAGGCGGATTACAATTTTTAAAATATCCGGATAGACTGTAACGTATGATCTTCTTCTAGACATAAGTTAAAGCCTGTAACAGTAGAACGAGATGGCAAAGATTCGAACCAGCGACTACATTCTGTGAATCTTTTACAGCCTACTTGAAAAGCAAATTAATTATATATGAAGCAGTGCTAAAGTAAAACACGCATTATAGTGAAATGATCAACCATGTTGATATCTATCACTTTATACTACCACATGTTTAAACCGTCAGGCAAGTTATTCCATTTTCCGTGCAACCAGTCCAGTGAATGTCCGAGACTTTACTCTCAGATCAGCGCGGATGGGATTCGAACCCACGAGGGTTCAATTCACCTAAGGATCTGCCATTTAAAACTTCATGACGTTACCCCTACGCTATTAAGACATAGCTGACTTTAACTAGAAAACTAGTTTGCAGGGATCATGAAAAATAAGAAAATCTACGTCAATATATTCAGCTATAGTGAACTTGCTGAGTATTATAATGATACTACAATTGAAATTGTTTTTATTGCTTTTAGATCCTCAAAAAAAATTTATATGCTCATTTCTAGTATAAGATATAATCAATAAAACAATCTGGATACAAAATGTGAGTAGCGACCTACTTATATTTCTATATATTTTCTTTCATACAATAGTCTTATCTGCTAGCAGAGATACATATGTACATGTATACAGTGATACATAGATACATATATACACGTATATGACTAAGTATCTCTACGATGAGTTATTATAACAACAGAATAAAAAATTGCGCATAAATATGCACGCTTTCACTAGGAATCGATTGAATAGTGTTGGGCTTGTTTTACTTTCATTGTATCATTCATTATATTTATTTCACTTTTATACACCAATTGTATGATTTCCTTTCAAAGGTAATATTCATTTTGTAGATACTTGTAGCTAATGATAGTCACAAATTAATTTTATTAATTACAATAAAATGATGATCAGCTGTAATCTATCACTTGAGCAATCTTTCTTGATTCTTTCCATGCCCAATAAGATATTAATTTTTTAAAGCCTGCTCTATCTATGAAATATTTTATGTCACGTTAAAAGTTTTCGTTGAGAGAGAGTAAATACGATTGAACTTCTATGATAGTTTGCCATTGTCTTCCTCAAATCATATACAGTGCATTCGAATATATAATGAAAATTTATTCAGTGTATACACATGACCCAATATCATATATAAATTGATCCAATTTTTACTTCAAATGAGATCAATTAAATAGCATTTTGCAACTTTATTAGGCTACATTAAAATCGCTGTTTGAGTTCCGGATAAATGATCTCAGTATTAATGCGTTTTAATAGATTTTTATTATTATTTACGGCTGATGCTTTACTGATGTGTTTAGTAAATTGCAGGAACCTACTGAATTTTAACTAATATGTGACCCTGATAACAGTCTCTGTGTGTATGTACCATACAGACATGCGGTTACAATATCCTCTTTAGCATCAGGCTCTGCGCGACCACGCCGCTCAAAATCGTTACCGGCGCAGCATCGAACGGAGATTCCTGACTTTTCGCTGCATCGATCTCAGTCGATATATGCTATTAAAACGGAGAAAAACGCAAAAGAAATAGCACAGAGGATCCATTGTCCTACTAGTGGGACTGGTGGATGCCCGATGAATATGACCAACGTTCAAACATTCTCTACAAGAATTCTCAACCTCTGAATTCTCAACCTCTGAAGCAGATCATGTACCTGTGAAGGAAGATATGATTGAGATTGAAAATTTTGAGTCAGTCAGTGACTCAGATCTATGGGTACTGAGAGATGGTGATGTGCTCTACTTAGTAAAATGTTGAGATCGATGGGAGTACAGTTTAAAAGTTTAAAAATCCCAATGAAGCTAAATCTAAATCGCATACATGCTATGGTCAGATTTCTATTTAAGCAAACTTAATCATCTATTTTCTTATTATTCTTATTTGTTAAGATAATAATTTCAGAGCTAATTTAAAAAGATAGAGATAACTGCTTTAGTTACAATTCTTCATCACTGATTACAAAGTAGGTCTGCTTTATTATGTTATTAATGATAATTTGTAACAGCCACTGAAGCTTTTAGTTATGGTACTTTTATAAAATGAAGCGGTAAATCTACTCACATAATGATTGAAGCCTAGTGGTGGGAGAGTGGGGAGGAGTTTGTGCTTATATTATCAGCTGGCATTGAACAACATATTCATATATATTTATTATGTAGTTCTTCCTTTAATAACAGAATGGTATGTTTAAAATGACAGAAAAGTATATTTGCTTACCAAATGATGATTATGCACAAATGTCTTAATTTACATTTATTATATATCTCGATTGAATATCTGGAGAGGATATATTGCACACTAGAATGTACTAAATTGCAGTTACCTTCAGCAAAACAATCACCTCTTATAAAAAAAAGTCTATAAGTATACTAATATATGGATAGTTCACTGTTGATAATTGATATTTCATCAGTACCATGAGGAATTCTATTTAATTGCAGACTTTATATTTGCTTTAAGGATCGTCAATTTTATTTCTGAAAGAGAGTTTATTTGATAGATGTATTACGATGTTTAAACATAGCATTACTTCCGCATAGATTAAGTTGACTTTAAAAAAGAATTATATGTTTTTCCAAAGTTATATGAGAACAAGAAATGATGTTCGGAAAGTGTCCAATATCTCTATCGATGCAGTGCTCCTTATAGATTGAGCCAGCAGACTATGTAGTAGTATCTACTTTGAAGCATGATAAAACAACACTCAGAGGGAAAATTGTAATAAAAAGCATTTTAATAGTAAATTAAAGCTTAGTCAAAGTTACTGGGTGCTGCTACGATAATTGCGTCTGGATGCGACATCTTGTTGTAAGGATTCGAGTTGTCAGAACGTCGGCTCAGCCCTGCGTCATATTACATAGCTAACAGAACTTCTTGAAGATGCTTGTAAATTATTAAACTTTTAGCAGTTATAAAGGTGTCGTGTTAAAGAGATAGCACTGAATAAATCTGCCATTATTTTTATTTAATCTTTAAGGATTAAATTTTTAACGTACAAATTACACATTGAGACTACTGATCATTAATTACTGTGTGTGTGTGTGTGTGTGCGTGTGTGTTTGTGTGTGTGTGCGTGAGTGTATATTTTGCGATGAGAGCTGAAGAATAGCACGGTCGTTAACTGCACGTGAGACAACTAATGCCAGAATATAAAAATAGTAAATCAGATGTATGACGAGAGGAAAAACTAATTTAAAGTACTGAACGCTATAATTATTTTACCGTTTCCTAGAGTGCGAAAACAGACTGCAAATTTGTTACTTAGAGCTTATTCTTAAAGTGGAATATTGCGAGAGAATTTATTTGTTTAAATCATGACTTTGTAAAGACGCTAAGATCTATATCATCAAAACTGATCAATTAAATGATGACAACAATGAATTAAGAATTAAGATTTCACGATGTACAATAGGAGACAGAGTTAATGATAAGAACTTTAATTTGTCAATGTGCTTGAAAATATATATGTAGAATTTACTCTGAGAAACTTTAGCACGAACGAATGTTTTGTGGAATGTTAACTCAAATTTACTCTGAGAAACTTTAGCACGAGCGAATGTTTTGTGGAATGTTAACTCATACTGTATACTTTAAAAACATTTTTGCAAATAAGTTACAGAATTTTAATTTTTCGCTGAAGCTATATGGTTATACGCATATTGCTGTTTGAATGTTTTACGCGTCAGATTTGCGATGTTACAAGATAAAGAAGGAATTGCTAGCACTTTGAGAGTGTGAATTAAGAACCACAACAGCACCACAATTATGATACCACCTCGAATCATTTTCGAGGAGCCGATCAGCTGCAGATGGTGTCTAGAGTGCTGCAAGAACTTGTTTGTGTGGCCTTAGTATTCACGTGATGTACTTTGAACAAATTGACGACAAAGCACGCCTAGAAACAATTAGGCTATATGATGTACCTTACCGCTGGTAGTTCTCGACCTTGGCAGCCCATTAAACCTCCATTAGTTAGTACTCTAATCATATAAGTATAATTGAGGACGTACATAGTGAGGATAATTTCTCTACTGTTATTCGAGCTAATTAGTAATATCTGGTTTTTTAATTATTCAACATTTTAGCAGTTATAAAGCTGCCATGTTAAAGAGATAAAACTGCACAAATCTGCGGCAGATAAATATTACAAAATTGTACTTTCTGTATAAAAAGATTGCATGTACATGTATGTTAGAGATGAGCTTCTAAAACAACTATAAGGTATCAGAGTGTGCAAATTTCACAAGTCAAAAGAGTATTTCACAAGCGGTTATTTACTTTGCAATGAAGTAGACCGTGCTATTATTAAATTCATCCTTTTGCGTAATTAAAATTTTATTTTATCTCGTATGCGAACGCCTCCGAATTCCCTCGCTGCCCCGACGTAGCTGCCCGAAACCGCCGCTCGACGTTGCCGACGACGCGCTGCCGACGCGATGAGGAAGCCTACAATCGACGAAATTGACATCTTTGCGATACGCTGTTTTGCGAATTTCATAGCTTGTTTTACATTTAATGATGAAAATATAAGATGGAGCAAATACATTAGAAAATTTTTAAATTTAAGAGGCGCCACACTTGTCATGACTCACATGACGTAATTAACGAGATGCTCCACTTTCTAATTATTAGTCTGGATGAAATAAATTATTTATTATATTTAGAGTGAATCATCTGGTGAGAACCCCCTGCTTCTCTTAATAAAAACGAATCATTTAGTTTGTCAAAAATTGGTTTGACCTACGATAGCTCTTCGGGGCTAATTAGTAATACCCACATAAGTGTTCACACGTGACACATACATCCACTAATACTTCGGGCTAATTAGTACGGGCAAGCATATATGTAGGCGGATTAACTAGGTCAGCGCTTGATTAATGATACACTTAGGGACTCAAGGTCAAATGTGGGGAGGTACCGGCCTTGTTCTAACTACTATCGTAGTTTATAAAAAAGAACTCCTAGTTCAAACTACATGCATGACTGAGAATTCCCTGTAGCCTAATAAATTCCAGAGTGTGTCACGTCTTCACGTCTTCACATTGGACCAATGGATATCTCAAATTCCAGGTTGCATTAGATCACACCACATCTATTGTGACGAGAACTGGCTCTATATCTGCACCAAGCACAAAGCTATAGAGCTGCCCGTCTGAAGCTCTAATGTATCAAATAAATGCTTTACTTGCTATTATTTACAAATTTTATTGTGGTAAAGCTTAAACCTTCGTTTGAATTCGTTGTTAGAAGTCTTGCTGACTTCTTGAATCAGTAGTGTAAGGTTAAGCTAGATCAATGGTATTAGAAAGATTGAGCGCAGACGTTAGCTGGAGTGGTACTATATTGTCTTACAAGCTTCAACTATCATCTTGTAGCAAAGCTCTGCATACTCGTCCTATTTAGCCATGGCACAGCTCAATATTCTGTGATAGTCTCATTATTATTAAGATATTATTTAATAATTATAATTAATTAATTAATTAATTTATTTATTATTATTGTGCTATTACTCTTCACACTGGGATGGACAAGCTTATATAACGTATCATTATCATAGATATCGGCAGTATAGATCACCTTGGAAGACCGAGTGTTGATAAAAGCTTAGGAAGTAAGAAATCCCATGATGATGGAAGGTTATTAAATCCGCGTCGGCTGCAATTGATGTGCCACAAAAAGGCAACGATAACTAATAACCATGGGCAGGAAGGAGGAAATGGGTCTTAAACAAACATCTGTGCTTCCTGACCCAGTGTGCCGTTATGTTATGTATAGACGATATTATTTTAGTAGAATTGATTAGACAAAAGTTAAAAATTAAACTAGAACGTTGATTAGAATGAGAACTCAGTGGAGAGTAGTAGAAAAATAGAGAGAAAGGAAATATGACAGTAGGTGTGGTTACCTAAGTGGTTGCACGACGGTAGAATAGCGATATCTACAAACATATAAATTATGTCATCATCATCATCGTCATCATCATCCCTTAAATCCCAGTTTAACATATAAATATAAACATATAAATTACATAGTTTATTAATTTAATGTCGTCTAACTGTAACTGTACAGCTAATAAAAATTACATAGAGCAGATGAGCTCTATTTACTTCTGAAGCCAAAACATAACATTAAACAATCAGGGAGCTACTGTTATCCATAACAACGTCGAGCATTATTGAGAAACAAATGCAAGCCGGTGAGCAAATGGAACTTATAAAGCGGTTCAAAATCTAAATTCAGAAAACCAGTCTAAAGAAAAGGGATTTAAAGATAAGGAGGTTTAGGCGCTGGTCGTAACTCTTGGACACTTGTTTAAAGAGAGAGATGGAAAAGGTGGGTCTTCAACTGTCTATGGAACTGCTTAACTACTACGGGTTACTGAGCGAATATTTTACAAAAGATATCAGCTTAAGCTAGACTTCTCTCAAGTAATTCATCGTTCGTTAACAAAAAAATGAGAAGATCATTGAATGCCTCAAGGTTGTCATACTTAGCGGTTGCTTTGATACATTTTAAATAAATTACAACCAATGTCTACATATATCGTCACAAAATATTTACTATTACTTTGATACTTTAGCATTTGTTACTTCTGCATTTTACTTCTGCATTTGTTACTTCTTGATTTGCAACTTATGCGTGTGCTACTTCTGATTCTGTAGCCTTAATCATTTCATTTAGTCCAGGTCGTCAACAGTAGAAAAATTGAGTGAAAAGAGTTCAATTTATCTATTGAAGTGAAAAGAGTTCAATATATCTATTGAAGTGTAACGACAAAGAATAAGAGTTTTAGATACTTCTATTGATGAAGCGAAAAAATTGCTTAAGGAGGAAAATGAAACACCAATAGAATAACGTCAAAATGGTTCACTACTTTAAATACACAATGCGCATTGCATTATTAACTCTCTGACAGTGTAAATCTAAGGCGTACTACCTGAATGCAAATAAGTGCGTTATTATATAATTTCAAAATATTATCCTTGTATAAAAAACATGGCTATATGACACTAATTTCGCGTTGCTGATAGGTAAATCTAACCAGTAATTTAATTTAACTAAGGAAACTAAGACTCTTAATAAATTAGATTTTATATACATGTAGACATAATTCAAGTTTTCGTTTTAGTAAGCTCTTGATATCTGTAATATATAGTTATGTTAGTGATGTTGTACGCCTCATGGTGTTATACAGGTAAAATACGTATCTCATGACGTCACACAGGTAAATACGTACCATATCATGTCACACCGGTTGATACGTACTTCATGACGTCACACAGGTTGATACGTACCTTATGATGTCACACAGATAGATATATACCTCATGACATCACAGACCTCATGACGTCACACAGGTAAGTATGTACCTCATGACGTCACACAGGTAGATACGTAACTCATGACGTCACACAAGCAAATACGTCACACAGGTAGATACTTACCACATGGTTGCGTACAGATAGATACGTACCTCATGGTGTCGCAATGGTAGATACGTCACACAGGTATATAGCTACCACATGGTTTCACACAGATAGATACTTACCTCATGACGTCACGTAGATAGATACGTACCTCATGACGTCACACAGATAAATACTTACCTCATGGTGTCACACAGGTAGATAGCGCTTCTGGTGGAGATAAGAAGCATTTTATTGTGATAGTCTAACTGAACCACATCAGCTCCATCACGTGACTCTGGTAGAATTAGTTGGGTTGGCATCCGTAAGCACAGTGGCTGAATAACGAATATACATTTATTTAAAATCATCTAAGAAGCAGTAATACCAGGGTCACAGGCAGTTCTTGATCGGAGGCAGATGAGCGTGACACCTTGTCTAATTTAATGAAGTCCCTGACATCGTCATTGTATGAAAACGGACGTCACGCCTTTATTATTACTTTTATTATTATTATTATTATTGTTATTAATATTATTATTATTATTAATAACAATGACGTCACGTTTAATGGCGGTTGTTTATATTTGTAAAATAAAAACACCGTTATTAATTTAGTAATATGCTTGATTAATATTAGCCTAGTGACTGCTTCCTTTATCTCTTGACTCGTTAATTTATAATTAAGGATATAGAGTATTATATTCTGAAGGATTAACCTATCTCATAATTCTAGTCCAATTCTACCTAACATAGTCACTCTCGTCTTGATTAATGAAGTTTATCTGAAAATGTCTCGTCAAAATTGGCCTTTATCTCAAACCATTGGTAAGCTGAATGGCGTCTGCCGGGTATGTCTAGCTGTGCGGCAAGTCCACTTGAGGGATGGTTTTATTCATAAACACGGTCCTCGTAAGTCCCCTTGTCCGGGTTCAGGTCAGCCGCCTCTGGCTCAAAACATTTCACTCAACTCCCGTAGTGCTATACCTTCACCTGACCACTCAATATCCAGCCAACCAGACAACCTTACAGATAGCAGCAACGCTAAATTTGATCATACAGTCAACTGCTGTGCAGGCTCTAATCTCGCAGCTAATTGTAAACGTAAAAGCTGCAGAACAGGCAGGAACTCTACTGCCAGCAGAAATTTTATCGTCAGCAACGCAGTTGGCAGCAGTAGTTTCAACGCCAATCCTGCTAGCAGTAAATCTTCTGACCTCATATGTCCCCATGATACTGACTCATCAACTGATTCCTCTGCCATTCGCCATCCCACGCTGTCACAACCCATTATCAAATACATTCCGAGGTCTGCCAGAGCTCCCTGTGCTAGAGCTCTGATTGCTATTCTTACGAACATTTCGAGAAATTCTGAGAATTTAGTCAATTGGGACAATCTCTTTAATTTTGCTTCCTCAACCTTATCAGTTCCTGCTAAGGTGGGGAACAAAGTTAGTTTGGCAAATCTCATTCGGAATCGTCTATCTAAAGATCAGATTTCTCACAACATTGATGTACCTCAAGAGGAGGCCCTTGGAAAGAAAAGGCTTTTCTGTAAATCGTCTCTTTCCGCTTCAGTGCAATCCAAGTTAGAGGAAGGTAATATACGAGCTGCGGTCAGAATTCTCTGCTCGGACGATTCTTTAGCGGAAAATAATGAAAATACTTTCAAACAGCTGTTGGATAAACATCCTACTAAAGCTGTGTCTCCTAACAATCTTTCATCGACTCCAACACCTGCGATCCTCCTAGTCGAAGAAGACATTGTGTTGAAGGCCGTGCTAAGCTTTACCGCCGGAACCGCTGGCGGCCCTGATGGCTTTCGTCCTCAACATCTCAAAGATTTAATTTCTTGCAAGGAGGTAGGTGCTCAGCTACTTACTGCAATCACTGCTTTTATTAACTGCCTAATTCGGGGGGGCTGCCCTATTCAAGTACGACCAGTACTTTTCGGAGCCAACCTAATTGCTATTCAGAAGAAGAATGGTGATATTCGTCCAATAGCCATAGGTTATACATGGAGAAGACTAGCGGCTAAATGCGTGAACAAGTATGCTCTACCAAAGATCTCTGACTATCTTCGTCCCATTCAGCTGGATGTTGGTGTATCAGGTGGATGTGAAGCTGCAATTCATGCTACCCGTCAGTTTATAACGAATTTGACCCCGGGTTTCTCTGTAGTTAAGTTGGATTTTGCTAACGCATTCAACTGCCTAAGTAGGTCAAAGATGTTAGAAACTATTCACAGACTTCTGCCGGAGATATTCAGCTTTTGTTCATCTGCCTATAGCCAACCGACCCTTCTCAAATTTGGGAATCAATTCATCCACTCTAGTGAAGGAGTTCAACAGGGGGACCCTTTGGGCCCGTTACTTTTCTGTTTAACTATTCAACCTGTACTTACCCAACTTCAAAGTACTTTCAGGCTAAGCTACCTGGATGATCTAACGCTCGGAGGTTTAGATAGTACGGTAGCTAATGATGTTAGGATTATTTTGTCTAAGGGGGCAGAGCTCGGTCTGAGGCTCAATTTAAACAAGTGCGAGATCATCTCTAAGACAATTACTCATGGTGATCCTCTCCTAGAATCTCTCATGAAAACTTCAATCACTGATGCGGAACTTTTAGGTGCTCCTCTAACTGTAGGCCATGCCATGGATACTAAACTTGAGAAACATGTTGCGGATCTACAGAGAGCTGCTGCAAGATTGAAGGATATACAGCGTCACAATGCTCTGATCTTGCTGCGCTACTCTGTTAGCGCTCCTAAGGTTATGCACACTCTGCGTTCTTCACCCTGTTTTCAACACCCATTACTTCAGAATATTGACAAGATTTTAAGAGACTGTTTGTGCAGCCTGATAAATGCAGATTTATCAGACTCTCAATGGCAGCAAGCAAGTCTTCCAGTTCGGAACGGTGGTCTCGGAATTCGCAGTATTTCTCAACTGTCTCCGTCAGCCTACCTGTCGTCTTATAATTCAACTCGGAGCCTTCAAGAAGAAATACTGAGAAGCAGTGTCTCTTACATCGATCCTGTGTACATCAAAGCTGCTGAGTCAATGTGGTGCAGTGAAGTCGAGGCCAGCGCTCCAGTCGGTCCTGCTGCTGGAATTCAAAGAAATTGGGACGATTGTATTGTGAAGAAGAGCTTCAATCAGATTCTAAACTCACTTTCTGACTTGAAAGAGAAAGCTCGACTGATTGCAGTTTCGTCTCCACACAGTAGTGACTGGCTGCACGCGCTTCCGATTGCCTCCTGCGGATTACGCCTTGACGACGAATCTATCAGAATAGCAGTTGGCCTTGTGAAATTCACCAATGTGTGTGCAGTAGTCTGGTAGATCCTAAAGGTCATCATGGACTTTCCTGCCGCAGGAGCGCTGGCAGATCGAGCAGGCACCACAACATAAATCACATAATTTGGCATGCCCTGATTAAGGCCAATATACCCTCCAAATTAGAACCGACTGGAATTTCTAGATCAGATGGCAAAAGACCAGATGGTCTTACTCTGATCCCGTGGAAAGGTGGCAAATCTCTGCTTTGGGATGTTACAGTAACAGATACCGTAGCTAAGTCTTATTTAAACGTGTCTTCGGTGTCAGCTGGTGGAGCTGCTGAACTAGCCGCCGACAGAAAAATAAGCAAATATCATGAATTGTCTCGTAGCTATTGTTTCATACCACTTGCTCTCGAGACTTTAGGTCCTATGAATAAGGAAGGAAGCGAATTTATTTCTTCACTGGGTCATCATTTATCTGCCGCTACAGGAGATAAGCGCGAAACCAGCTTCTTGAGACAGAGACTCTCAATCTGCCTACAGAGATATAATGCCATCTGTGTAAGGGGGACCTTTAGTGCAAATCGGACAGATAGCTATGTTACAACTGAAAACACTCTTGCATCTGATTATCTAATTCGTTCTACTTCTCTCTCCAACAGCTTGGCTCACACTCAGAATTTAATTTCACCCCGCCATTCTTCAACAATCTACCCACATGCACAGCTCCGTTTGGAATATCATCATCATGGTCAGACTGATAATGAAGTTCTTCATGCACATCAACTAGTTTCTGAAGATCTTCATGAACTTCAACCCGAACTTACGGCACCTGCCAGAGGTCTTGCCAAGGCTGATGCAACGGAAGAAAGTGATGTGATTAAGAGAGTTTTGTCTACTAGTCCATCTACAGACGCTTATCCTCCTCAATCTGCGCTATTCAAATATGACGCTCACAACCCTTACAAGACCTCTGACTTAACTTCCACCCCAACTGTGACTGCTATCTACAAAGAGCGCTCCTTAGGTTTGTTGGAGAGTGACTCAGAGGCTATTCAGTCAGTGTGCCGAGGTTATAAGCCCATCTCACTGCGCCGTCTCGAACAGGGAGTCCTGGGCTACAGCCTCAGGGAGCGTTTCTCCGCCGCCTCTCAGCCCTGTCCTCCACGGCGTACCAACGCCGTATCCCCTAGATGCTCGAAGGCCGAGACCCTCATGGGTGCCTCCAGGGATGGTAGGAATAAATTCCATTCGAGTAGGAAGAGGCAGGTATCGAGGCTGTCATTGGTCGATCCTCGGAGAAATTTAAGCAGTCAGCCTGTCGAAGGGCTTGAAGAGTCAGAGAGTGTGGTAAAGAGAATGAATGAAATTTTCACGAACCGAACGTGGGTCGCTACATATCACAACGACCAGAGGCGCGTTAAAACAGTGAAGGCTAAGAACTACGGGACTCACGAGAGGACAATGGAACAGAGGCCTGACGAATGCGGTGGCTCCTCTGGTACTCAGGCTGGCTACCCCTCCTCACCCAGCCATATGTCCAGATCTCCCTGCAATCAGCGGCATGCCCCGTCCAATCCCAGTCACGCTTCCCCTCGACATTCCCTGCAGAGTTTATCACGGAATACGACAGGGGAGGCAGGGAGAAGGGCGCTGGGACTTATGTCTGAACATGCAGAATCCGCTAATGGAATCGTGGAAAGGATTTATAGCGTTGCGGAAAGCGAGCCCGGTGAGTTGCAGGACACTGAATTGGAAGAGTTGAATGAACAAATTACTGGTGAACAGTTGAACCTCGACAATGAGATCACTGACGTGTTAGGTGACGGTCGCGATGTGGTTCAGAAACACTATGTGGACGCTGTTAGTGTCCTGACGTAACCAGAAACATGGAAAACACTTCCATTGTTAAAATAATGCTTTAATTTAATATTAATATTATTATTATTATTATTATTATTATTATTATTATTATTAACCCATACAAATCCTGCCCAACATTCACTTATTTCCATCTAATTTGTACATACCTACTGCTTTAAGCATAGTCATCTGTAAACTCAAACATATATTTACCGCTTGAATTATAAAAGTGCTCAATACATTACTAAAAATGAGATCACTACTAATATAGTGTAAGAATGTTGGAGCCTTTACGAATTTGTTACTATGTCACCTAGCATCCCGCGTTAGATGATGACTCCAACTATCTCGTATTGTTTGCCGCGAACCCTTTGCCTTGAATTCGTTCTTCGATTACATCTTTCATAATTTACTTTTTCACCATTCTTATGATGTGTCTCATCATAAAGATGGTGATATTATGCTATCTAGTTTTTCTATTTCCTTTCGCGCTTATTTTCAGAACCACTACAATATAAAATTGACATCGTTGAGTTATTTTTGGAATAGCTTTCCGATTTAGAGATAAATTTTTAGTTTCAAGTTTAAGAAATCTTCAATCGTTAATCATACACTTTATATCATAGTGCAAAATGTATGATTATAGACACTTTATAGCATCATATGATGCTATAAAGTGTCTATAAAAAATATTTACGTTTATATTACTATTCATCCTTAAATATACACCTGTATAAATTACCGTTGAAATGGAAGGAATCTTAAGTTGGAACACTCTGCCCGTGTTGTCCCCGCAGTAAACTGATTTGGAAGAATCACTCCAACACAGGGCGGTGATGAGAACTCCCTGACCACGCCCACTTCTCCCCCAGCAGAAGTTTCGTGTTCCGCTGATGCTTTTGCCCGCGGTGCCCCATATATATCGTCTAGATCCCGGCCTGGCTAAGTTTAACTGAGCTATGACCACTTTTCCATCTCTAGAGCAACATTATCAGGCACATGGTGGTTATAGGATAGTTGGCCTAAGATAGTTTTATTAGTAACTTGATGAAAAGCTGATAAAAACAATTTGAAACCACGTCAGAAGCCACGTTTGATCAAGCTAATGTCTAAATGCTTAGCTTTTGTGATGTAATCAATTCAGGATCAATCATGATCAACGATGGAGTTCTCTTACTGACCGAGAAAGCGGAGTAAGAAAGGAATATGTGCATTAAACTTGTCATATGGCAGAACACGTAGCGAGAGAGAGAGAGAGAGAGAGAGAGAGAGAGAGAGAGAGAGAGAGAGAGAGAGAGATCATTATGTTTTGTGGTAATAAAATGTTTGTTAATAGATCCTCTATTAGGCTTTATAAGGAAATAATTTGTCATTATGGTAATAAAATGTTTGTTAATAGATCCTCTATTAGGCTTTATAAGGAAATAATTTAACTTCTGGTTTCTTCTTTTCAAAATTTGCTAAGACATTCAAGGATTAGACGACATTAGTCAAATTTAATTTTTAAATAAATAGTAATGTCCGTCGCATATATTTGCTAAGTGTCCTGAATTATGTTGTTATTTTTTGTACTTATGTTATTTTCTTCTCCTTGTTTATTAGAAATGCCAGGCAGCATTTAAATTTAGTAGAAATTGATTTCATTTTCAATCTGTAAGGATCGAATGTCAACTCTGAGAATCAGAGGACTCTGGATTAAAATCCGAATCCTGCTATTCCGGTACTAATATTGGATGATGAATATGCCTTAAATTAGAATTAATTAACTGAATTCATAAGTTTTTTAATATGCTAGTCTAGTCCCTAGAGTATAAGCTATAAGTTACCCTGCAGCAAAGGCAATGTATTCTTCATTGGGGCTCCATGATATCTGATCAACAGGTTCGCCCTGTTGAGACAAAATATAACAGTATTTTATAATTTGAAAAGAAAACTAATTAATAATTATATATTTATTAAAACAATAAAAATAATCATGTATTATAATTATAATATATAATAAAATATATAGGCCTGATAGTATAATATTAGTAATATTAATATAATATTAATTTTGACATTTTCATCTGTTACTGTACTAATGTGCAGATCGATATAGTATATTATAGTACTTGTAATATAATAATATCTTAATTCGGTATGCTATTGAAAATAAGTGTAGTATACCTCGTAAAAACATTAATACCTGTTATCGTACCTTTATCATATCTGTTATCATGCCTGTTATCATACCTGCTAGATATCCAGCTGCGGATCTGCGGATGCAAGTTCAAAGCTCACCCGTAGCTGATGTGTGCTTTCGGGACAAGAAACTGAAGTTGAACTTAAATGTAATTCTAGCTCTGCTATGCATTATGCATTAGATACTTGATTTCAGTTTGCTGGAAATTATTGCATGGAGACACTAGAAGGCCAAGTTATATTACATGTACAGTATTAACATTATGTTACTGCAGATTAGTTGTAATGACGAGAGTTAAGCTTACAGAATTACTGGACAGAACTCGAAGAAACCGAAGATCTGATTTGCTGAAGATATAAAGAGTTCCTGAGCTGGTGCCAAGGCATAAATAATTCCTCGACACATCCAAAGCAGTGTACTGAAAATATGAACATGAATTTCTGGCTCATTTTGCAAAACAAAGTTCAAATTTTTGTCAAAATATCCCAAAATTTAAATCTAGCTGTTATATTCTAGTTAGAAGAAACTGCTAGCTCGATTGATTAAATTAAGCAAATACTACATTTCCAAAATATCAGTTGACCAAATTCCTTAGCTAAATCTATTGAATATATATGCTTATATAGGCAGCAAACTTTTAAATATTTCACTTTTTAAAAATGAACCCAGAAGATGGCAAAATCTTTTACTATAAATGTCTCCATTAAAGTTGATGTGTGCCTGAATGAAACGGAGCTGAATTAGTAATTGACAACTAGTCTAAGTACAATTAATCTAAGTACAACTAGTTTAAGTACAATTAATCTAAGTTCGACTAGTCTAAGTACAATTAATCTAAGTACAACTAGGCTAAGTAAACAATTAATCTGAGTAATCCTAGTCAAGTACAATTAATCTAAGTACAACTAGTCAAGTACATTTAGTTTAGTTACTTCAAACTACAAATGTAGTAGAAAGGCAAATGAATATTCAATATACGAAAATATATCCTACATTTAAGTATTGAAAATTTTATCGATTGAAATATACGATAATGAAAGTTTTTAATGTATACAAACTCTGATACGACTGGATAGTCTGATTGGATCTGAAAGAGGTTTGACATCCCTTGCTTCTAGAAACAACTGAGGTCCGTTCATGTCTCCTGTTGACTCTTTCAAGTCAATAAATAACAAATTAATGGTCATAATATTACGCAATGGAAATGTTACTATTATAACAGTAACAATTAAATTGCTACTGTCGTATTCGATACAAAGAGCCGTGTAATTTTGTAGATGCGCTCGATGTTGTCATTTACAGAGTAAAAAACCAAATGATTTTTACAAATATATTCTATTATTAGTTGTATAGTATTACGTGAGACTTGTATAAAAATCTAACGCATTTGAGCCTAGAAGTATAATTTCAATAGAAAATTACATTGGAATTTAATTAAATGGAATTAAACTAAATTGGAATAAAATTGGAATTTAAATACATCTACAGTATTGTATATATCTCCTGCTCAAAATTTACTCTGAAAATCATAATTAGCATTAACTTCGATTGATGAAGCAGACGTTATATCACTGTCATGGCCTTTAGAATTACAACATTTGATGTCGTTGACAATTTTTCATAGTTTGTGAAATACTATTTTAGGGTAGAATCGGCGCCTTTTGCGGTCAAATATCTGTTAATTAAATTTCATTGCAAAATGCCAAGCAGATTGCCATAATAGCACTCTGGACGTATTTTACAGAACACAATTAATAGTATGCTAGTGACTTAAGCATATCGATTAGAATAAATCAGAAAAATAGATAATGAACTATGATAGGAACTATTATCTTACGTAGTCCTACCAGTATTGTAAGATATTACGTCAACAAATACGCCCCCTGTGGCGAACGACCAGTGCAAGGTTAAGTCGCTCTCTCAGCCGCGAAAGTAGCATTACATAAGAAGCAATTCCTTTATGGGTTTAACGTCAAGGTTAGAAGCCTTATCGGCTTCTCTTCAAGACAGTTGTACCCCTGAAATCCAATCATTTTATTTTATTTTAATGATTCTCTCATTTCACACAATACGTCTAGAAAATTTTCAAGCAATACAGCAATTCAAATGAAATGAAAAAGGACAAAGGTCCTAAGACTCTATCATGTCACCAAATCGTCGCCCTTGTTGACCAACTGACCGACCAACCAAAGCAGCAGTCACAGTAATGATTCAGTTCTTGTACTAAGAGAACAATGTCCAAAACAGTCCCTGATACCAGAGCAAACGTCCGCAGTATCCACACATCGGATGATCGTCATTGGTTAGGATACTACTATTATAGTTCATTATTCTACCGGTATTCCTAGCCCGAACAATGTTCCAAACGACCGCCTCGGGGGCTCTTGAGACCAAAGCATTGAGTGAATATGTGGAAGCAATTCTAATCATTATGAGTGAACATGTGGAGCAATTCTGATCATTATGAGTGAATATATGGAGCAATTATTATTGTGAGTGAACATGTGGAGCAATTCTGATCATTATGAGTGAATATATGGAGCAATTCTGATCAGTGTGAGTGAATATGTGGAAGCAATTCTGCTCATTATGAGTGAATTTGTGGAGCAATTCTGATCATTATGAGTGAATATATGGAGCAATTCTGATCAGTGTGAGTGAATATGTGGAAGCAATTCTGCTCATTATGAGTGAATTTGTGGAACAATTCTGATCATTATGCTAACTTGAAATGTTGGTCTGACACTGACACGCTATGAGCAAATATCCTGCATAGGTATTTATTCCTGCACACGTATTCCTACACATGTATTCCTACACATGTATTCCTACACACGAATTCCTGCACAAGTATTCCTACACATGTATTTCTATACATGTATTCCTACACACGTATTCTTGCATACGTATTTCTACACACGTAGGCCCTATTCCTGCACAGGTATTCCTACACATGTATTTCTGGACACCTGTTAAATGTCTGAGTTGGTAGCGCGTTCACTTCTCTGATCAGCAGAGAGCCTCGAATTCAAATCACAGCCGAACAGAGTCTTCTCTGACGTGCACTCATGCAGGCTTTCTCGACCTAGTCTGAAACGAAATTCTAGTGAACAGAGTTTTACGGGCCACCAGTATTCACTCGAATGAGCGGATTTGTCTGATTTCAAGTCACACTAAATCAAATGTCAAACTAATCCAGTCAAAGGAATTGAATAACCGGGTGCACACTACCGGTGGAAGGCCGAAAGAGTAACAAACTTGTCTGACAAGCAGCATATAGGTCATCTTTTTCAAATACCAACACGTCCGTCTCTGCTAGTATCTCTTGTGGCATTGAAACAGACGTTAAACTCAGTTCCATAGCTCCATCGATTGCCCTCTTGGAGGATATAAAATTCGCTTTCCCTTAGTAAACTTCCTAATCCTTTTGATTCACTAACTATGTGTACCTGCTTCTTTTCCAAATTTTGTTCAACATATTTTTAAATTGAAAACAATATTTTGGCGAAAAATTTAGAAAGACTTATTAGCTTATTAAGAGACCTAATAATCTAATAAGGCAAAGCATAAGTAGAGACGGTCTGACGGTATGCAGAGACGGTCGTGTTGGTATTTGAAAAAGATGACCTATATGCTGCTTGTCAGACAAGTTTGTTACTCTTTCGGCCTTCCACCGGTAGTGTGCACCCGGTTTACTTATGCTTTTACTTATGCTTTGGCTTATGCTTTAACTTATGCTTTGCCTTATTAGATTATTAGGTCTCTTAATAAGCTAATAAGTCTTTCTAAATTTTTCGCCAAAATATTGTTTTCAATTTAAAAATATGTTGAACAAAACTTGGAAAAGAAGCAGGTACACATAGTTAGTGAATCAAAAGGATTAGGAAGTTTACTAAGGGAAAGCGAATTTTATATCCTCCAAGAGGGCAATCGATGGAGCTATGGAACTAAGTTTAACGTCTGTTTCAATGCCACAAGAGATACTAGCAGAGACGGTCGTGTTGGTATTTGAAAAAGATGACCTATATGCTGCTTGTCAGACAAGTTTGTTACTCTTTCGGCCTTCCACCGGTAGTGTGCACCCGGTTATTCAATTCTTTTGACTGGATTAGTTTGACATTTGATTTAGTGTGACTTGAAATCAGACAAATCCGCTCATTCGAGTGAATACTGGTGGCCCTGCTACTGTTATCCTGGGCGGACAGCAACAACATCGAAGTATTAGCTAAAGTGAGTAGCCTTTAGTAGCACAGCAATGGCTTCAGTGGTGGACTGACAGCTAAACTGCTCTCGTATAGACTCAAATCGAAAATTTACTGATCGATTTATTGCCAAGTGAAGGAGTGAATCACGCATTATGTTTAAACACCTGACGCAGCGCTCTCTGATTTCAAATAGTTATTGACGCAGTTGTGTTTTTGTTTCAGTTGATATGAACAGATTAAATAATGACAATTTTTGTACCTGAAACGTTTCTAAATAGTCTTTTGACTTTTATAAAGCAGCCAATTGTTATCAAATTGCTTAAGTGAATTGTTACATCGAACATGCATTTTGATATGCAGACTCATCCACTGCTTAATAATAACATGTTGATAAGTTCAACAGATGAGTCGCTTATTTAAAATGATGAGCAACAATCCACTGACCAATTAACTTATTGATTTCAGAGTCAGCAATCCTGTGCTCATCTGCTGCTCTCTCTTTCCCTCTCTCTCTCTCTCTCTGCTCGTCTGCTGCTCTCTCTCTCTCTCTCTGCTCGTCTTCTACTCTCTCTCTCTCTCTACTCTTTTCTGCTCAATCTAAGCCAAGTTTCACAGTCTGTCCAACCGTTATTTTGGAATAAAATTCTAGATAGTTGGCGCTAATTAACAAGCTAACTTAGATATCTATACTCTTGTTACGTAGGTCTTAAAACCTTTAATTTTTATGCAATTCCAAAAATACAAGTCGGTTATCAATTGGATTTGTAGACTGTGTGACGTGTCGTAGTGCAAAAAAACCAAGCAGTGTTTCACATAGGCCTATGTATATAACAATATGCATTTTGCTATTAGCAGTTTCAATGCTAATTTAGAGCACGATATTGCAATAATAATACTGATTATATAGAAGCTATTAAATTTAAGTTCTAATTAACTGATATAACTAATTATTATCGTCATTAAATATTATTAGTATCGTTTAGGCCCTACATTAACAATTAAATGCAAAGTATATTGGAGAGTATATAGTCCGGAACTATTTAGAAATAATTAGCTGATCAAGCCAGTTTCTTCGTCATTTTTGTTTAGTCATAGGTTCAACTTAAATAACGGCGAGAATCGAGTCATTTGTGTTGAGCGAACAAGGATAAGATATTTAATATATTATATCTGTTGTGGATATCACACTGAGTGTTGATCTTTGATAAGTGTAGGCTACTACGGAATTTAATTCCAATTTATGTTGTTACTATTGAATTTCTAATTGCAGAATTAGAAAGCACCTAATCTCATTCCGTTTAAATTTAATTCTGAAGTTTCATGCGCGCTCCCTAAGAACTTGTAAACCTTCAGTATAGCTATAACGCTTACAAAGATGGAAGTAAATCAATCCCGATAAATCTTAGTCGTTGGATAAACAGCTGATATAAATTAATATTAGCTGACTCTTTTGCTGTTAAACTAAACTAGCAAAAAGAGAAAAAAAGATCTTCATAATAAAAGTGAAAATAATCCTAATATCAGAGCAGCTTGGCAGTGATTAGAAATATCAAAGCAAATATCGAATCACAAAATCTAAGCAGAATCAGATTAAAACCTCAGCACATTTTATAAGCATTAGATATTTTCTGACATGGGGAACGCAAATGCTGCTGCAGCAGGAGCTCCGTCAGCCGGAGGAACTGGAAATGGGACAGGGACCTCTGCAGGAGAAGAGAAGACCTTCATGTCCTCATTTGCAGAAGTTAGTCGCCTCTTAGCAATGAGACTGGTAAGTGTCAAAATACTAGAGCATTTAGCAATTTTGTCATTTTTATATTTTCAGGGCTAAACAAAATTCAGTTAAGATTTATGCTCTGATTTCTCAATATTTGTACATAATAAATTTGAAAGAGAGAAAGAGCAACTAATTAACTCTGACTTTCAAGTTGAGATAATTAACTTGAACAATCTCTTATTTACATTAATTAATCATTTGCTTAGCAACATTTACTGGTAAATTAGCAGCCTAGACTAATCTTCCTCTGTTAAAAAGGTGTTTTGAGAGACTTAGTTTAGTGCAACGAAATTTGATCACTAATGTGAACAAAACGATGCAACGAAAATTAGTATGGTTGCAAGAAAGGATCATTACTTAATAATAAATAATAAAGGTTTAACGTCCGTTTCCTCATACAAGTATGATGTCAGGGACGTCCCCCATCACATGTCACTACAAATCGATTTATTAAAATAAATTATAGTTTAATAATAATATTATTAAATAAAATTATGATATTCATTATTATTTTTATATCCAGTAGGTTCCATTGACGTTACACTGCTATTCATTCGTAATCGTAACAAAGGGATGCGCGTTCTTCCTTAAAATACCTTTGTAATTACTTAAGGAAGTTAGACAGTAAATTATTTTAAGGTGTTCTTGTACATTTGTTAAATTTCTTAGTTTTCTAATTGACGAATAAAAGATCTTCATTATTTAAACAATGTTACTATTTCATTTGATCGAAGTTATTTAAATAATTAATATACCTATACTGATTGATACGCTTGCATGCTATGTCAATATTTATTTTTCTTTGGTTGGCTCTATTAAAAATCTCATATTTATCAAATTTGTATTAACAGAATAGCAATATGGCCACTGCACCACCAGTGGAACCCACAGCATCAGCAGAGGCAGGTACATCCAGTGAGCAGGCCTCTACTGCAGCAGAACCAGCATCTGACGAGAAGACTGGGCAGCAAATCACAGAAACAGCATCTACAGAAGTTACAGAAGGTCCCAGTGCTCTCCTACAGGTTCTAGGCAGCACAGCCTCAAAGGCAGGCCTGAGCGATGCTAGCACAAAGGCAGCATCAGAGGCAGCTTCCAAAGCTGCAGAAACTGCTGTGGTTACCGCCAAGTCTTGTGCAGAGAAATTGAGTAAGACTGCGGAAGAATGCGCGGTGGAGGTAGCTGGAGTGGCAGAGGCGGCTGTGGGTGAACTGACTACAACAGCTCAGGCGTGTATCCAGGAGGCTTCAGCTGCCGCCAAGATCTCCATCGGTCAGGTGTCATCGACCTTTCGGACTTCCTTGACGACTTCAAATCCATCAGGCGCACAAAATACTCAAGCTGAACATTCTGAGGTCTCATCCGAGAATGTTTTTAAGTCTGACTCCGAAAACACATTGATAAAAACGGATTCTCAGCAAGAGAGAGTCCCTGGAGTTGATGTACCTGGAGTTGAAGGTGATAATGCTCAAACCGCTGATGACGTGAATAACAATGCTGCTATAGAAGAGCGTCTGGAGCGTCTAACTACAACCTTTGATTCCTCAATCAACGACATAGCTGAAGCTGCAAGAATTGCTCTAGCGACAAACTATGTGAACGTTTCTGACATAGTAGACGATGAATATGTTAAATCAACAGATGAGGCGCAGCTACCGTGTGACAGTGAAAAGAGCGAGGATAAAACCTCCTCCGAAAAGTTGATTGAAGCTGTCTCCAATACTCCCGCTGCTACGAGCGATGTAGCTAAGGAATCCCGGAGATCAAGTGTTAAGGACTTCGCTACAAGAACTCTGTCAAACTTGGGAAATTTTGTCAAACAGTTATCAAGAGACGATTCTTCGAGCAGAAGATCTTCTGAGACAGCAGCAGATCAAGTGGTGTCTGGAGCTAATGAATGTGGATTAAAAGAAGAGAAAACATCAAATTCGTCAGGTGAAGTTAAAAATAATAAATCAGAGGCGAAAGAGTCAATGGAGACGTCCGAAATAAATGCTTCAAATGGAGAGAGTTCAGGAATTTCTGCAGCTGGAGAATTGGGATCAAGGCAAATGTCGGCCAGAGGCATGGCAGCTTTTTGTGCAATGGTTCGCGAAGAATCAGTGGCGGACACTGAAGTTGAATCTGAAGCTCCCGAGGTAGCAGAGATATCAGGTGCTGGCTTAGACCATGTAACAGAAGTGGAAAGAAATATAACAGAATTTGCTGAGATAATGCGTCATGCCGAAGATGATCATCAATGGGTCGAGAATGATTCTCAAATTATACAAGAATCAGATATTTATTCGGATTCTTCAAATTTTCATGCATCGCGAGCGTCCGAGACAGAAGGTTATCCGGAGAACACAGAAAACGCTACTGAAGATTACGAAACACCTCACGAATATGAGCCAGAGAATCCAGGTGAACTGGGTGACCTAGAATCAGAAGACTCCGCCTTCCACGACTGCAGTCCCGACGGTGATCTGCCAAATACGGAAGCAATGAGAAGAGAGAGTGCTTCTCTTCCAGATCCGATTCAACCTGAAATACTTTCCGATAGCACTCCTAGATCTTCCATCAGTCTGGAAAACACTAATCGGCCAAAAATTTGCGGAACCGGAGCATTGACCGCAGCGGGTGTGTCAGTGGTGACGTGGCAAGCTTCCTGTGATCTAAATGATCCTTGCATGGATTCATTGGCAACGGGCCAAGCCGAAACATCAGAGGAACCTTACGATGTGACAGGCTATTCCGGTTCGTCAGAGAGCCATTCAGAAGAGATTAATGAAAATTCAAATGAAACACTTAAAGATAAGATATCCCAGTCGAGAGTTCTTCATCTTGATCAGCTGGCTCCACCTGCAGTAGGCGGAGGAGAAAGTGACGGATCACCGATGTCAGAGGGGGGCCGAACACCGCAATCTGACGACGAGTTTCTCTCTGGTCAAGGTTTTACATGGGAATTGGAAGCGGAAACGAAACGATACCATTCTTATAATCTTAAGAACTAACAATCTACAGGTAGTTCTTGCAGCAACTAATTTTAGCAGTGATTGTTTTGAAGCTACGATATGCCATACAGAACAATGTAAGGTATGCGTGTGTGAGGTACTAAAGTATTTTTGATTATTATTTTGAAATACTGTTCCAAAGATTGACAAGCTCGGGTATGATTTTTAAGTGAAATTGAAGCTTTCTCCTATTCAAGCTTATCTTCAAATCGTGCTAAGCAGGTAAATACCAATAATTAAATATGCATCGCCTAATTATTATATCGCCATTGCTTTGAACAGACCATTCAAATAGTAATTAGAAGCCCATTGCGATAACTTTAATGCCTGTTTTCGTACAACATGTATATGTATATCCGCAACTACCAGCTGGCTGAATTTTGAATCCATGACCTTCTCATCAGGCAATTTTATCAGCAAAGCTATCTTATAAGTTCTACAGTATGTTAAACTTTATATTTAGTGGCTCTCGTGTTTATTAAAATAAATTGGTTAATTTATGACATTCAATGTCATTCTGTTTTCTCTTCCGGTGTGTTACTAAGTAGTTCAGTAAATAGTACTGATTGAAAAAGAAATTATTGCTATTTTAATTAATTTCGAAGATAACTAGCATAAAATTGTAAAATTATTACATTTAAGGTATAAACATTTAAAGGTAGCTTATCATGAATATTTACTAAGTTATTGAGGAATAAGATTTACCTAAAAACCTATCTCTAGAGTATTTCCATTTGGTAGGTCTAATCTCTGCTGCCATGCTCATTAAGGTGCATCGATTAACAAGTTAATCCATTCGCAAAAGTTTATGCCATATTCACATTTTAATGTAGCCCATAGCCTTGGATCAACGGCTCCTTGGGTGATTTTCCGTTGCCTTCTCCGGTTTTTGCTTAGTCGACTCTTACGAGGCTTGCAATTTACGGTTGCTCTCTTCTTCAACGGCCCGGACACGGTAAAACAAAAAAGATGCATAAAGGACTTCAAATCTAAATACTCAATAATTAGTGAGGGAAATTTTGTAATAAATTACAAAGTTTACGCAATTTTCGTTAACCTATCAATGAAGAACTAACTCACTTGGGTCTTTTTCCGAATCGTTTTAGATCTAGATCAATGAAAGCTTCCTGCAGCTGATCAATTCAGAAGTCCAATAGGCCTATAGGTCTAGGCCAGTAGGCCTCTAAGCCTATACTAGGTCCAGTAGGCCTATACTCTACTCTGAAATTTCGTATTTCTAAATTGATGGTATTAACTAAACTACATTTATCAAAAACCTAGGCTTATTTATCGAAGGTTGGATTAATGCCAAAAAGCACGCTTAATCTCTCCCTATTTCCTTCTTGTTCTCTCTCCATCTCTCTATCTCTCTCTCTTTCTCTCTCTCTCTCTCTCTCTCTTTCTTTCTCTCTCTCTCTCTCTCTCTCTCTCTCTCTCTCTCTCTCTCTCTCTCTCTCTCTCTCTCTCTCTATCTATCTATCTATCTCTATCTTTCTCCCTATTGACTGGAGCCAATGGCCAAGTCGGTAAGATACTCAACCGCGGATCAGTAGGTGTGGGTTCAAATCCTGGGCTCGCCCGTCACTGACATCGCTTTCGAGTGAGGAAACTGACGTTAACCTTAGCTTTACCAGCTTTTTATTGCGCACTGTCGAAATGACAGTTTCAAAATGACTTTATATAATTTTACAGTTTGGAATCGCCATTGCTATACTTAGCATTTCGTCGATCAATATGATGTCAATGCAAAGACAAGTGTCTCACAGGAGTTGCCTGACAGTCTATAAGAATGATGACATAAACTTACAATTTCTGACATAAATTTTACAAATTTTACATCAGCAGACTTTCTAAAAATCTTCAAAAGACTGCTACTTGCTTTCCTAAAAACACTTGAAGTTTGCAATTTATAATCTTTAATCTGATAATTAATTTAAGAATTTTTAATCTGATCTGTCATAAAAAACGCTGTAGCAATTCGGTGTTTCAAAACTGATGTCAAAATTATTCTCTCTAAACCCCATTGTATTAACAGCTAATGTGTCGACATTTAAAGCAAAATTTCTATTCCTGATACAACACGTGAACCGTTGCCACACCGAAAAGACAAGAATTCTGAAAGGAAGCCTGAGCAAAATTATCTGTATCAGCGCTCCAGATACAACGACTAGCCATGAAGAACGATTGGTTAGAATTCTGACCAATCAGAACGAAGCACACAATTTTATAGCGCGGGACGTTCAATTCCTTGACTCGCTGTTTGATGACGTCACTGATGCTGGTTATCATGGCCGTGCTCTTTGTCGGCTTATAGTCCTCACCATCCAAATATGAGTGCAGGACCTGCTGCAGTATCTGATAGAAAGCAAAATCAAACCAATTAGCAGATATCAAATATCTTTATACTGTTTCTAACAATTATCATCATAATAATGATGATAGTAAAACATTCTGCATTAGAATTGGTCCTAGACATAATATTAAGCCCATTAATATGATAATTGATAACAGAAGCATAGAGTGGGTTAATGAAATACGTTATTTGGGATTAGTTTTGGTGTCATCAAAATGTTTCAAAATTAATATGCAAAACCGTAAGCATAAATTTTTTAGGGCACTTAACGCTATCTTCAGCAAAATTGGGGGCAACGCTGCACCTTCTGTAGTTATCTCACTTGTTGAATCATCTTGTGTACCCATTTTGCTGTATGGTTCTGAATGTGTAGAATTGGCAAAGTCTCTGATTCAGAGCCTAGAAAATGCTTATTCTCAATTGTTTAGCAAGTTATTTCGTACTTTAGATAAGAAAACAATTAATCAGTGTCAGTTTTTTTCGGGTCAATTGCCGATTGAACTAAAGATTGCAAATAGAAGATTTAATTTTATATATATAATAATGACATTATCATTATGCAATTATGTCAAAGTTTCCCAGAAGTCGCCACAGCGTGAGAATTCTAAAGTTAAATTGCATTGATAGTAACTGAGTAATGTCTCTTACTTTTGGTTTCAAATATTAAGCGTTAGCTTAATATTTGAAACCAAAAGTAAGAGACATTACTCAGTTACTTTCAAATTTAAGTTACTTGCAAAGTTACTTGCAAATATTAAGCTAACGCTTAATATTTGAAGCCAAAAGTAAGAGACATTACTCAGACTCAAGATTTAATATTTAATTCGTTATTTTACAGAACAGCATTATAGAGCACTTCTTTGAAAATTAATACATAGCAGAGTAAGAGCCAAGATGAATTTTCTGAAGGAATTCACTGTGGGTAGGGGAATGGGGGAGAAGAGACTACTAGTTTGCAGTGGAATACTCGGCGGAATTCGATATAATTCAAGATAGGATCGAAACACCTTATTAGAGTGTAGTGACATTTGTGTCCCGTTTTTTGTCCCGAGGCATTAAATTACGGATAGTTACATCAGTAACTAATCACTTGTGACTAGTCACTGTCACTGTGTGCTTTTCCTTGTCCATACGACAAGGAAAAGCACTACATTGACAGGTAGATGGATACAGTCAAGTCACAGACAAAATCTTTTAAGTAACCTCCTGTAGTTGATGGGCATGAAACAGTCTCTCAGGTCCGAGGCGGTAGCTGTTCGAGTACTGAATCTTTCTCGCAGTTCCGCGGTCATTCGCTCTCGAGTTGCTGCTCATTCTGCTCATTCGACTGGCCAGGCGCCATATTGATGGTCGCTGGGAGACCTGGACGATCTTTGGGTCTAATGGGGCGCACTTGGCTCTTGCCAGAGCCCACAAAGCAACGCCTCTAGATCTCTGCGGTGTCTCAGATGGGAGACTTTTGTTCGAAGATGAAGACCGATCTAGTAGAATTCCCGCACGATTCTGGTTCCTCGGAGATGTTGAATTCGTTTCATCGCTTTCCAGCTGAGAGCTGTGCGCAGCCGTAAGAGCTTTGAGAAACTTCAGTCTACCTGATTTCTGATCCAGCGAGTCAGGAGTTGGATTTGCTGCTAGCTTTTCCTTGCTTCTTGATTCCTGTTCTTTCTGAGGCTCCTCATCCACCTCTTCTATTGAACTGGACACGCGCTGAGGCTTAGGTTCGTTCGATTTAGATGCCATTAGAGAAATAAAGCAATGAAGCAGCGCGACATGAGAAATTTACCCTCAATCGATCAGCAAGCTCGTAATGTTATCATTAAAGTTAGGCCTATCAGTGTATTAAGTTAGGCCTTCAATTGAAATATAAACAAATACATTTTATCACAATAGAATGCACAATTAACGCGTACGGAGTAGCTGACATAGGTGTCAATTTTTAGTAGAATTTATTTGAAACAGGTTGTGGCGAGTGCTGAAATCGACTTTTAGTTATTGTTTAGCTATAGTTATTAGCTGTAGTTAGTAGGTAAAGTTATTAGCTATAATTATTACATATAGTTATTAATTATAGCTATTAGTTAGCTATTGTTATTATCTGTTGTCTCTAATTGTAACCAGCTCATAATTAGTTAATAAATGTAGCTAATAATAACTGTAGCTAAATGACTACAGTTATTAGTAGCTACATTTATTAACTAATTAGTAATTATCAGCTGGTTACTAGCTACATAAATTAGCTACAATTATTAGCTGATTATTACCTGGCATTCATTAGACCTACTCGTAATTTTTAATTAGCGAATGAACATAATTTGTAATTTTTTCATATAGCTTAACACATGAGATAATAATGAACACTATTCTTAATTCTTATAGCTTCACACGTGAACTAATGATTTGTTATAGAGTTCTCTGCTTGATTTGATGCCGTTATACTTTTGTCATTTGATTATAACTTTATTTATATTTATAGTCATTAAAAGTGTGTCTTTCGACAAAGCATATTGTTAAAAGTGCCAACTGAAAATAACTTTCTATCACTCCGAAATTTATTTGCTGCTGATTAGTCTGTGATTTGAACCCAGGCTCGAGATTCCGAGGCGCACGCTCACACAATGCTCCAAACTCCTACCTTAAATATGGCATTAAGTATTGCCCTTTAGTCGCGTAAATTTAAACAGATATACAATATACTGTATAAAGTTGTGGAAGCCGAATTTCACTAGTTATATGCAGCATGAGCGAATTTTCATTATTGTTATTTGTTTCCTTATTAAACATCTAATTGTATTAACTGAAGTGGTTTCTCATTGTTTTTCTCATTTCTTCCGGAGTCGCCTCTTAGGACACGTGCAGTTTACGGATGGTCTATTCTTCAATGGATTAAGTGTAAGAAACAGAAAGGAGACGGAAAGAAGTAAGAGAGTCAGTGTTCGTTTCAATCGACCGTTTACTAAACCGATTATTATTGTCGACTTTGCAGCTTTGCCAACGGCTTTAATAATAACGACAACAGTAATTACTGAATTAATTTGTACTTTGCATCTGTTATTAATTAGGGCAAGCCACTGGTTGTATGATTTCTTCCTAAAGTATGTGTGTGTGCGTGTGTGTGTGTGTTACTATGTGTATTAATATTTATATGTGCACGTTTGCGTAAAGACCAGACTCTGCCCAGTTACAACAATTTGTCGGAATTCAATTCACAGTAAAGTCCGACTTGTGTAGTACATATTATGTCCAATACGTGTAGTACATGATATGCAATTAACGGGTTAATTAAATCCATTATACTCTATCTGTCACCAGAGATAAATGGTCAGTAAATTAATAGGCCTATGCACTGTATAACCTTGATAGATTTCCTACGTGCCAATTTAGAGTTTATTATTGTACTCTAATTTGACAACAATGAGCTACGCAGGCGACCCATGCCTTAAGATTTACAAGTATAGGACCGGCACCGTTTATGATCTCTTTCATTCTCTTCAGCACATGTTTGTCTTCAAAATTCAAATCGTTTGATGAATCCATTTCCAGTGACATTTGATGAAGGAGGTCCCTGACATCATCCTTGTTTGAGAAAACGGTCGTTAAGCATTTCTTATTTTTATTTGTCATCACCGCTGCCGAATAATAATAACATAACTTTCTGAATTCATCTAGGAATGAAAGAATTCATATAAAAACGAATGAATTCATTTCTGAATGAATGAATTCATTCAAAATCCATGAATATATCTACGAATGAATGAATCCATTTAGGATTAAATATTTGTATATACAATTCACCGTACTGAACAAAATGGACATGTACGTAAATTAAGTACACATAATTTAATATTGTCAATTTACGTAGGCTATAGGCCTATCTATTTTTATATCTATCCAAGCGGCACGGTTTCTGATATAACCCCATACTGCAAGCAAGCTTACTAATACTATACACTTGCAGTTTTTTTAAATTCACTCTTCATATATTTTTATCTAGTTAATAAACTTTATGCATATGCATACATGCAAGTAGTAGTCTTGCAGCTTGCCAGCCAAGCAAGAGGTCACTGGTTCGTAGCCTCGTACCGTGTCTTACAAAACTCATGAATAATGAAACAGACATTAGCGTACAGCTACGGGTAAAATTTTGCATAATAAATACGCGTGCTAATAACTATGCAGTCCTACAATTACAGCTACAAATAACAACTACAAAACGCGCAATGCAAAGTAAGATTCTATTTGATCTATATATCACTATCGGCTAACACAGAGATCTGCATACTACCTAGTCTTAGTACCTGATCAGTGATCAGTTCAATTAACACTAACCTACCCTGCAGGGGAAAAAGGGTTAGCTGATACCCTGATCAAACTTAATAAAATCTAATTTTTATATTAGTGCATACAAGATCTATTTTAATAGATAAACATCTAACAGATGTTCTAACTACAAAATGCTAAATATTAAATCCTAAATCAGAAAGTACATTTGCAAAGCATCGCAGCAGCACCTCCGCATCGTATAGTCTGGTTCTCCCATATAGCAACCGATTTAATGTTAAGGCGTAACTTATTGCACCTAGTAACGAACTGTTTTATATTCATGAAAATCTTATTGACAAATGTGGAAACAATGGATCGATAGCTAGGAGCAGACGGAGATGTGACCAATCACAAATAAACATACGTTGAATGTGCATAGGCATAATTACCGGTGCATAGTTATACAAGTACGTGCACATGTATATTGGGAAAACCTGTTGTGATAAAGGATAGACTGCGTACATGTAGCTGCTACGTTTTGTGTTTAGTTAACCTCAATTAAACTAACATCAACAGATGGCATTATGAATTGCAGTGA
Organism: Enchytraeus crypticus; assembly: GCA_905160935.1. Classification (NCBI taxonomy): domain Eukaryota; kingdom Metazoa; phylum Annelida; class Clitellata; order Enchytraeida; family Enchytraeidae; genus Enchytraeus; species Enchytraeus crypticus. The sequence continues at coordinate 604,688 of CAJHZI010000414.1, read as the reverse complement.
AACAAATTTTAGGCTAACATACACGTAAACATGGAAGTAAAAGAATTTTATAATACGAGAATCATTCAAGAAGATTTCTGTATTTTTAAAATCACATAGGTTAATCGTTTAATCCGTGCATTAATGATTTATCAGTCTTTGAATGTTGGACATATTACTGGACTCTTATCGGTTCATTGGAGAATCGAACCCACAGGACGAACCGCATCATAGATCTTGTAAACTTGCACTAACTTGCGAAGATATACCGATAGAATAAAAGTAAAAAAGTAACACGCATTACAGTGAAATGATCGACTATGTTTATATCTGTCACTTTTAATACCACATCTTTTAGACAGTTTAGTCCATTTTCCGTATAACCAGTCCAGTGTATGTCCGAGATTTTACTCTCAGATCAGCGCCTTCTGGGATTCGAACCCACGAGGGTTCAATAACTAATTATTATTATTAATTATTAATAATTAGTAATATTTATTATTATTATTAATAATAAATTATTGATAATGTTAATTATTAATAATTAGAATGGACACGCCTGACACTTTACAAAGCACATTATGGCTGGTTTAGCAGCACACGTACAAGTACTGAACACAACACACAAGCTGAGCACGTGACTTGTGACATGTCACACTTCACATCGTGACATGTGATGGAGGGGCGTCCCTGACATCATCCTTGCATGAGTAAACGGACGTTGAACCTTAATGTCTTAATAATAATAATTTATTATGAAGGTTCGCACGACCCCACAAACGGCATTTAGTAGCACGGAAAGCTAGCGCATACGCAAAGTTCCTCATGTTTTTCTAATCAACAATTTACTCTAATATGATTAGTTTAAAAGGATATGATATTTATTTAACACGTACTATTAAGCCTACCTGTCATGTGCAGTTCATACATAGGCTACACATAATTTGCTATACTGCAGTATGTGCATATACTTGCAATAGACCGACATAATGTACAACGATGTATGTAGACACCTCCCAGGTGGCGTAAAATAACTGAAATGAAATAGTTGGTTAAGATCGATAATATCATCCTTAAGAGCATCAGCGGATAACGAAATGGAAAGAAACGTCATTATATCGATTGATTACTATTCAGCTGATATATATTCTGATATAACTCTAGAGACACCTTGACTTCGATCTTTCAGCAGTTTGGTTTCTTTCCTAGCTCATCTCAAATCTAGAATCCTGCAAAAAGGATTTGTATGGTATTTATTCAAGAGTGGCACAGAGTTCAAGTAAGCCGGTAACATATAACGTATAATATAAGCTATAGCATATTTATACAAGGCTATAAAGGATGTAAGGACGTTGGATATCTCATTTAAATGTAAAAAGTTGTAATATGCCTAGGCCTACAATATGGTCGCGCCTACCAATACATTCTGCCTACGTTGTAGGCAGAATATATTGGTAGGCGCGACCAGCAAGTAAACCTCATTTTCTTTAATTCGCTTTATTTTTGGACTGCTTTTCCGATTTTGAACTTTGCACCGTTTTGGAGAGTTGTTTTGCAAAAGGAATGGATTTGTCTCAATAGTAGTCGAGGTTTTTATGGATGACAGAAGCACTCTAATTGTTGCTATACAATGTTTATTAAGAACGATTAAAAGAACTATTGAATGCCTTAATTGTAGAAAGAAAAATCTTGCGATTGATAAAGCCAAAACTTGAATACCGCTCTCGTGAGGTATCAAATGAATTTCATCCATAATGAAATGGCTTGACCGTGAACTGTGGGTAATCACATGTAGTCAAGCGCGAGGGAGTAGTCTAGTCTTCTAGTCTTCTAGTCTAGGGAGTCCTAGCTCTCAGGACTGTTTGGAGCAATGTACAAGCCTAAGCAACAAGGCTGGATGGCTTCGTAATTGTCAAAATCTTATAGTTATAAAAATAGGCTACCTTAAATTATGGATATATTTGGGCTTTCTGTATTAGGGCATTTTAATGCCTCAATAGAGTAGGGTAAAGTCATGTAGTTTTAAATGATAGACCCTGGTGTGAATTGAACTCTCGAGCGCGGGTTCGAATCCCAGCAGCGCTGATTTGAGAGTAAAGTCTCGGGCATTTGCAGGACTGGTTATAGGGAAAATGGACTAAATTGCCCAACGGTTTAAACATGCGATATTAAAAACGGATAGATATATCAACAGAATTGATTATTTCACTATACTGCGTGTTTACGTAATGTCTATATATATATATATATATATATATATATATATATATATATATATATATATATATATATATTATATATATATATATATATATATATATACGTCAATTATTTATAGAGTTATAAGTGTTAGATTTAATAGAAATTAATAAGATGGCTTCAGCAAAGTCAATCATAATACTTAGTTAAATTTATTTAGATGGAAATTGCAAATAAGGCTTTAATCTAAAGACAAAATCAGATAGGCTAGCTACTGTATTAATTATCGCATTTTATAGACTGCCTCAAAAACCAAAAATAGATTTAGTAAAAAGGACATTGTCCAAGACAATCCTCGATGCATTGTTTAAGGGTCTGTCGACATTTATTCTGTATTTTACGGTTACACTTGATAAGGTTTTAGTTAAGGTAATGTAGGTCACTGATGTTGGTAATAAGCTCAATTTGTGTCACATGACCGGAGGGCGGAGCCATTGCGTCATTTTGACAGAAGCAGCCATGTTTGTTTTTGTTTATTTCCTTGTTAAATTTATCAGAGGTCAGGCTTTATAACTTACAACTTAGAAACCTAATTTTGTTGTTCGCCTAATTCTGTCTATATATGAAAATAGACTATCTCTCATACGAAACCTTCGCTGTCACGCTTTCATTACTGTGTTTTATGAACTGTCACGCTGCTGATATCATGCTTTTGTCTGAAATTATTAGGCCCAGTAAAAAAACTTAGACATATACCAGTTAAATGGTTGTAGTTCCTAGAAGGAAAAGCTAATTTGATAAACAAGTTTAATTTAATATAATAATTTAGTTGACAGTCTTCGTACTATTTCTTTAATTAACTATTTGACGTCTATTAAATAAGCTACGAGATAATTGAAGCTCCGTGAAAAGGTTCTAAAACGAAAATGATAGCAAAACGGTGTTGTTTTACATTAATTAGTGGAAGGCATACCCGTCTCAAAGGACTTATGTACCACTTAGCAATGCACTTCACTCTTGATGCTCTCAAATTGGCTGTTCAATATTTAAGCCTTTAATACTCTACACATGTGATTATATAGGGGCCTAGGTTTATGTGTGGAATTAAATTTGCTGAACACTTCATATAATGTGAAGTAAGACTGGTCAGTAGTCAACAGTACGTGCCGCCTAGTTTGAATTATGTAGAATTATCTGACATATTTGACATTTTAAAATAATTTATTTAGTTTCTCTATTTTGTGTGTCAAAGCTTAGTCTATGCAAAGTAGTCATGTTAAAAGGTATCCTTGCTAATTATAATGAAGCGGTTACATAATTTTGGCTTCAATTTAAATTTATTTAGTTTTAATCTAATCTTTATGTCTTTAATTTAACTTGACTAAACATTTACTTGATTAAACATTTAGAATAAGGTAATTAAAAGAAATAAATGAAGTAAATAAGAAATACATATATTGTTAATTTAAATTTTTTTAATAACTTTAGGTTATAAAAAATGTTTTTGTTGTTATTTGTTTAATAACTTTAACAGCCATACTGAAATGAATTTCTGTAATTAATGTTTAAATTAATTTGTTAGCATTTGCAGATCTGATAGCTGTACTGATTTTTAAATTTAAAAAGTATAATTTTAGAAGCGAGGCCCTCTGGTGGAGTGCCGAGGTGCCAACTTTCTCAGCGCTTCTTTGACTGAAGTCAGAAGAGATATACAGAGTATTAAGCATTGTCATGGTTGGTATGCTTTCATACACTTCTTTATAATTTAAGGTTTTTGAACTTATAACTTTCTTGAAATTTTCTGCGGGTTGCATTACTATATATGTTACTTTTTTTCTCTCAAAAGTTTGCTGACTTTTCGTGTAAACGGAATACTGAAGTCAAGTCTTTTTACCATCAGTTAAATGTCTTTTTTCAAAGTTATTAAGTAGAAATATAAATGTGTTAAAATGCAATGAAAATATTCTTTAATACTTCTGTTTATTTTTATATTTCAAATAATAGTTTCATAACATTAACAGTTGGGCGTTCTTAAGTATTTAATTTTTTTATTTTATTTTTTATCATTTATTTTTATGTTTGAAAAATAAATATATTTTGAGTAATAGGCCTATTTTTCAGTAGATTAATTCTAAGCTTATACATGTAATTAACTATACTTCTATTTGAGAAGTCAAATGCTGATGATTTAAGCCCATTTTGATGTAATTGAAGCTATGTGATATTTAAATTTTAAGCTCCTGGTGTTGTACTTAATCCTCATGTTGTAATGAAATTTTTTAAACCCATTCCCCATTCATGCAACCTTGTGGGACTGCAAAAATTGAAAGCTATGTTATTATAATTAAGCACCCTGGTGGAAATCAAATTTACAGCACGTGGTGTTATAATTGAAGCAATGTGGTGGAATGCAAATTTATAAGCCTGTGTTAATATAATTTAATCAGCGTGTGGGATGCTAAATCTTATGCCTATGTTGTTACAAATTATAAAACATTCTAGTCCTAGTATAGAGCATTATGCTTATAAAATTAAGCTCAAGGGTTTGTTGTAATTAAGGCAGCCTGATGGAATGCTTATTTAAGCCTATATTGTTAACTTGAAGCCAACTGGAGGAATAGTAATGATTGATGGAATCATGGAATGTTTTTATGTGGATTCTTGTTGTAACTGAAGCAGCCTGGAGGAATAGTAATGATTGATGGAATCATGGAATGTTTATATGAGGATTGTTGTTGTAATTGAAGCAGCCTAGAGGAATGCATTTGGAAGGGACACAGGAAACTCAGCAGCCTGGTGGAAGTGATCAGAACAACAGTGCTGCCACTGTACAACAGCAACAACAACAGGATGATAACAATCCTGTCTTTATCGTTCAAGAGCCTGGTAGCAGTGGTACCATTGAGCATTACGATGAAGTGGTGCTTGTTAGCGGCAACAGTGCGTCCAGTGGTGGCGCTCTTGCCCAGAGCAGCGAAACAGTGGAGGATAGAAACAGCATAGTGCTCGTGAAACGTGGCGAAAACTATCCTCTTAAGGTAAGCTAGATTTACATAGTACTTTGGTTTTTATAGCCTTAATTTGCAGGACTTAGAATTGAAGTAATTGATATATAATATTTTAACTGATTACATAATTTAAGTTTCAAAATGTCTAGACTTTCATTCTGTTATTTAGAAATGTTTTGATATTTCAAAATTATAAATTGCTTTGGGCCTTCCTGAAAGTTAATATTATTAGTATTCGGCATTCTAAATGTTTTTAAATATTCAAAATGTTTATATGATTGTTGTGCAAGCATCTAAGCGATTATAATATTAATCACTTATTTATCATCATCATCATCATCTTCCCTTAAATCCTGGTTTAACCAGGGTCGGGATACAAATAGACTTTCTTTTATGCATTCGTTTAAGTTTTTAAATGAATAAAAACGAGTTGTTATTAATCACTTATTTATCGATCTTTGCTAATTGTGCAATATTTTTGCATAGCTTACAGTTAAAGATGAGATCGACCTCGAGGTACCATACACTGTACTCGACGGGGAGAGCGTTGAATATCTCGGTAAAACGGCAAATGGCGTCATTGCCCTGTCAAACTATCGACTCTTCATTATGCCTGATGGAAGAGAGTCATTTATAAACATTCCTATTGGTCTCATTGAGGCCGTTGAATATCGCGAGATTTTCCATCTCACCATTTCCTGCAAGGATGCTCGTACATTGAAGTAAGATCCTTTCAGTGCTGCCTATACAATATATAAAATAAAATACTCTTAATTTAGATTGTAAAGGTTTCAGGATGTTTATTGGCCTATGAATTTACAATATTTAGAATATCTATTTATTGTTATGTAATCACACAAATCTCAAAACAATTTTGGCTATTGTAAAAATTTAAAAAAAATTTTTGTTGGAGTATATAAAATGTACAAAAATTATATAAAACCTACAAAATTCTGTATTTTATGTGCCAATAATACATACTTCCTTCCTTAATGTCACTTGACAAAAATATCAGTAGCTGTTTAGATACAAATGACCTTTTTATAATATTGTCCTTGAATATTTTCTTATCAAGTGTAGACACTCTTGTCAGAGAGTGAGTTGTTGTATCTTGTAAGACTTGATCTACACATTGAATACTATTTTATGTGATTGTAGATGCACGTTTCCTGTGAACGAGGTGTGTCTTGAGTGGTATAGGCGAATGCTGAACGCCATTAAGTCGGTAAAAGCTCTAGCACAAACGTTTGCCTACTCTTTCTACGCGTACACGTGGGACGCTATGTCGAGTGATTCGGCTGATGGGGTAGCGGGCACTGCACTTCTTGAAAATCCTAATAACAGAGGTGGGCATGAAGCTTTTAGAGATTTATAATGTAGCCCTGGCCGAAGCGTTTAAACTCTTTTGCTCAGTTAGATTAGGTAGGATCTCACAAAGCTCTTAAACTTGTGTAAAAAGTGGTTTTGCAGTGTGAAGCTTTAAAACATTTGTGTAAACAGCAATGTGTGTAAACAAAGACGTGTGTAAACAGTAGTTAGTGTAAAAAGCGATAAGACAGCACAGAGATATTAAGAACTTGATTAAGAATAGACTAATTCCAAACCCCTGCTTGTTTACTTGGCCGATAAGCATTATGTGGTCAGTAGTGAAATTCCTGTAAGCAATTTGTCAGATGTATGGTAGCACAGGCCACTTATGTCGGTAGTTGCAAGGTCCATATTGAATGACGGTTGTTGGATTGAGGGATTCAGCAGAACGAACTGTTGTTTATTGTTAAGAGCTTTAGTGTACAAGTGCTTTCATCTGACTGATTAGAGAGTGTAATGAGAATCCACCTTCATGTTAGTGATGTTCTGCAAATGAATGCTTAAAAGCAAAAGGCTTACGCTTTGTGTCAATGTTTGCACTTAATGAAACCCTGAGGAATAATGTAAGAAGATATAAAGTCTAACCACATAAATATAAGCAGTTGTGTCATGTAATATATTTAGGTGGCAGAAATTAATACCTTAATCCCTTGTATGTTGAATGTTGAAAACAATGTTTTTATAATTATCGTCATCTACTGATAAATCAGTGCATAGCATTATTTGAATGAAATATTTACTTTAATTTTGAATTTATTGCTGCAGAGAAGTGCAGAAGATTTTTTGATCAAGAGGTTCAAAGGCTTCAATTTGATCTAAAAGGGTCTTGGAAGATTACACACGTCAACGAAGGCTTCAAGTCAGTATTCTATCATACTGTCTTTTTAGGTACTTTTATTGCAATGCATTTTTAACCTTTGTAGCATCTTTATTGTTTAATAATAATGTTTCAATTTATTAGATACATATTTCATTATGCTGTACTCTACTGTATTTTAATTTTTTATTCAGTATTATGTAACCGTTATTCAGACAATAACCAACTTGTTATATCTTATTAGTTACAGTTAATACTATGCGTGTGTCTCAGTGTCTACAAATTTTATATTATTGAACGCAATCCTTTATCTGAGTAAGGCTTTATTGGAATGCTTTTGCAGTTTAGCAATGTGTAGCTCTTTTCAGAGTATCACATGTTTTAACATGTTTTTGTGTCCACTGTTTGTGAAATGCATACTAGAAGTAGCACATATTTTAACATTTTATATGTTATAGTTCGTGTGGGCCGCACCTGTCATGCAACTTGTTTTACCATGTTTATATGTCTACAGCACGTGTAACTCATACCTGGAGTATCACATGTTTTAACACTTGTATGTGTCTGCAGCATGTGTAGCTCGTACCTGGAGTATCACATGTTTTAACATTTGTAAGTGTCTACAGCATGTGTAGCTCATACCTGGAGTATCACATGTTTTAACACTTGTATGTGTCTGCAGCATGTGTAGCTCGTACCTGGAGTATCACATGTTTTAACATTTGTATGTGTCTACAGCATGTGTAGCTCATACCCGGAGTATCATATCCTGCCAGCGAGCCTGTCAGAGGAGCAGATTTCTAAGATAGCTCACTTCAGGTCATCTCGTCGATTTCCTTCCGTTGTCTGGAGGTTACTCACTTTCTATATTCACTTGTAATATTTATTCATAATAAATTTTTTCTAAGTTAATGGCAGTTCCTAAGCTTAAGCTTAAAGCTTAGTTTAACGTCTTTTTCTGAATCACAAGGGAACTGTCAGAGATGGTTGGGCTAGGATTCAAACTGATGGTCTACTGCATATCGGACAAGCATGTTATCCATTCGGACATCCAACCTAAGATCTTTACAGCTGGGAGTAAACTGAGACTGGCGACAATGCTGATAGAACGTTGAGTTTCTAGAGTGTCTTTATCTTGACTTGATAATATATTGGTCGACTCCTTCTATATGTACCGTCAGTTGTATTTAGCATTATTTAGTTGTATTTGCGTTCTTGTTGTATTCAAGAGGCTGGGACTGAGCCAGTATCATGCAGGAAATTATGTGTTTATACTGTCACCGATTTACGTTCGAGACAAGAAACTGAAATTAGGCTGGTCTTTAGTCTTTATGGCAAATCTTAGAAAAGCGTAATTTGCAAAATTCAGTTTACAGTCTTGCTCATAAATGAGCTTGGTATTGACTAATCCCACGAGCCGATCCTATCAGTCTATCTATGTGCCCAAAAACAGTAACAAAATGTGGAAAATGTATAAGTGTGGGAAATTGTGGGAAATCTTTTTATGCTCATATTCAAATGAAACAATTTCATCTACAATGGTATCACTCTGTTTTCACTGTTCCTGTAGGGACGTGAACAGCGGAGCAGTCCTGGCTAGATCCAGTCAGCCAGAGGTCGGGTGGTTTGGTGCTCGTAACTCTGATGACGAGAACTTGCCACGAGCAATCCTAGCAGCCTGCGCGTTGAACCCCGGGCTTTTCGAGCAACGCAAGCGTCAGCGCGAGTCACCCATGGGGGGAGGGAGCGAAGACACGGGGGTGGGAGAGGGGGCGCAGGGTGACGGGGATGCCAAGTCTGCTGGTAGGATATTTCTCTAGTCATTTTTGACTATAATAGATAATTTTTTTGTTATTTCTTCGTTTTTTAAGGAAGGCAACTTTCGTTTTTTGAGGAAGGCAACGGGAAACACCTCAGATGCCTCACTTTTCCCAAGCTATAGGCTACATATTAGAATGTCTCAATAGCGCAATGGTTAGAGGTGTAGATAATGTCTTGAAGTTATAAATGACAGATACTGAGGTGAATTGAACCCTCGTGGGTTCGAATCCCAGCCGCGCTGATCTGAGAGTAAAATCTCGGCCATTCACTGGACTGGCTACACGGAGTGGACTAAATTGCGTAACGGTTTAAACATGTGGTATTAAAAGTGATAGATATCAACGTAGTTGATCATTTCACTATAATATGTGTTATTATTATTATTATTATTATTGCTATTATTATTGCATAAGGTTTGGATAAGGCATAGACTTTGTGAAGGGATTAACTTGTTGATCTAAAGAGTGCTCTTATGGAGCGAGAAAGCAGACTTTTAGTATGAATATGTACCTTGAACCTTTCACTTGGTTGTGCACTGAAGAAGAATATTCGTTTTTTACCCACTCTAGCTACATACAAATGTATGAAATAAATTATGGAACACGGATGATTTAAATGAATTAGTGATAATTTGTAGTGCTTGTTTCGGGAGGGCGTGTTTAATTGACATAAAGCTCACGGCATAGAGTTAATTTAGTCCTGAAGGAATTTGATGGATTTGTGGATTAGTGTTGATCACCTTTAAGATACGTATGGAAAACATTTAATGTTTTTTTATGTTGATGACTCGTGCAATATTGAAATATTACAAACATTTCTTTTGTCACTATTTTCAATGGTGTTTCGTTATGTATTAAGTAGGTCAAGCTGTCCCAGATGCCACGAGTGGAAGTGCAGCGTCTCGTAATATGCTGATCATAGATGCCAGATCATACACTGCCGCTGTAGCCAATCGAGCAAAGGGCGGTGGCTTAGAGTGTCAAGGTATGTAGCATTACATTGACGTTTTCGTTGCTAATTTTTACCTCAGTTGTAAGCATGTTTCAGGCTAGACGTAGACGTTTCTGTTCGGCGTTTAAAGTACCTCTCTTGTCGTAATAATCATCCTAGTGTATCCTGTGATGCTATGGAATGTCTGGTTGCTATAGAATGTCTGGTTGCTATGGACTGTCTGGTTGCTATGGACTGTCTGGTTGCTATGGAATGTCTGATTGCTATGGAATGTCTGGTTGCTATGGACTGTCTGGTTGCTATGGAATGTCTGGTAGCACAGTACTATGTGCCTCTCTCTGGCTCTCTCTTGTTGTTCTCCTGTGACTACAGCCGTGCTGCTGACTTTCATGATCGCTGTCAACTACTTTGGGTAGATTACTTGTCTTTCTGAGTTTCGCTAACGTTTCATGTCGTGCGTAGTGCGAGTGTTGTTTGGATTTGTTTACATAGAAGTGTTTTGTAGAAATGCATCTTAATGTCGTTCTGTACGTTCTATTTAATATTTATGCTGGTCATGCTGTCTCTAATATTTCTGTGATATTTGTTAAAGACTTTATAAATGTACATAAAGATTATTGAACACATTTATCTCGTCTACTGGTTAAAATATCTTGAAATAAGGCACTTGGTAATATCAGATGTGCAGTTTAATTTGATGTTGTTTGTAGTAAAAACTCTCTCCCTCTCGCTCTCTCTCTCTCTCTCTAGTGCTCTGCCAAATGGCAGGTCTGAGATGCATATTCATTCTCAGAGTCTGCTTTAAAGCTTCATCAAGAGGACTCAATAGATCAACAAGTTAATCACTTCACAATAGCAATGCCTTATGCACACCTTATATAGCCTATAGTTTGGAAAAATATGGCTTCTGAAGTGCTTTTTCGTTGCCATACTCGTTATATTAAAAACTACTAGTACAATGCTGATATATATTTGCTTTCATTTTCGTGGTAGAGATAAAATATATATTAAAATATACATGTAATATAGTTGTTAATCTTCATAGACAATAATAAAAAATGTGCGACTTGCAGTATTAAAGAGATTGGTTATAGATCACATTATGGAAGTTTATATGGTCGTGTATACTGACTTGTGCCATTAATACTAGACATTTTATAGCGCTCAATCATTTATTTAAAAATAATTTAGTGCTCGTAGATTTCAAATAGAACTACCTAGGAAGTACCATTAAGAATATATAATTTATATTTATAAATTATTTGGACTTCACATTTAGAGTGACTTTTCTCGTCAATATAAGGATATGGAGTCTTGCCATCAGTGTATTATTATCATGTATTAATTAAATCTGAATTTAATATACCTTGCGCCATCAGTGTATTATAGTCGTATATTAAACCTGCATTTAATATACGGGCTGTATAGTTACATCGTTATCTGGGAACATAGTACCTCAGTGGTGTACTTCATTACCTGGTGTTATATCAGCCTGTCATAGTTTACAAGCACGTACGAGTCTGTGGTTATACAGCTCAGCGTGGTTACATACAGCGCTGTGTCAAGCCGATTGTATAATGTTGATGTGGGAGTTGCCAAGTGCATAATTGGCTAACTCGTCTCAAGTACTTGATGCTCTAGTGCACAGTCATACTATGGGCTAAGTAATTATATTGCTTACATGCTATGGTATGCTCATGGTCCTATATTTCCTTCTCTTTCTCTCCCAGTCTGTATTCTGTCAAATGACAAGATTTTGTATGGATTCCAATTCACTGGTCTTGCGCCTTTTTTAAGAGCCTTTTTACGAAGAATTTTTCCACAAGAATTTGATCCAGTCGCAAAGAATAAGTCTTTATTGAAATTTTTAAGTGATTGCCACATTGCCATGTCCAGTCATTACTATGTCACTTATTACAATACAGGCGGTAAACGATTTGTCTATTATGTAATAACCCTGTCACAAAAATTGTGTATACAAGTGAAAAAATTATTTGTACATGCCGTACTTAACATAAACAATTTGTGTATATAATTTTACTCTGCAAGTTCTTGCTCTTGATATGTGCCTGATCAACAATAGATCACTTTTCATCTGAAATATCTCTCTTTCCCTCTCTCTCTCTCTTTTCCTCTATCTCTCTTCCTCTATCTCTCTCTCTTTCTCTCTCTCTCTCTCTTTTTCTCTCTCTCTCTCTGTCTTCTCTTTCTCGCTCTCTGTCTCTCTCTCTCTTTCTCTCTCTCTCTCTCTTTCTCTCTCTCTCTCTCTCTCTCTCTCTCTCTCTCTCTGTGTTTTGTGAATCTGTCAAGTATAAGATAGCTAAGAGACTTTTACTTTCAAGATTCTACTCAAACAGCGTCTTATACTGAACAAAACTTTCCCCTTCTTGTCAAATTTTAATGCAGTTTTTTTAAAGACTTCGTCATTTGTGTCAGTTTTATCTTTCTAAACCATGGACTGTTTAACAGGTTCATCGCCTCTTGATAGAAATCATCAGACATTTTAGTAATTAATTCAACAGTCTATTGTAATATTAATTACTGTAACTTAAAGTTTTTATATTTTTCTTATATGGTTGTCGTCTTCTTTTGTCCTTCGTCAGCAGTGTGAAGAGAAAGTTCTCTTGTACGCTATAGGCTTTTATTATTTTTTCCTATTGTAGGATCGGCACCTTTAACGGTCTCATCTCTCTCTCTCTCTCTCTCTCTCTCTCTCTCTCTCTTCCTCTTCTTTAGCTTTGACAGTAATGTCTGTGAAACCTTTTGATTTAGAAATAGACTAGAAAACTTCAATAAATTATTATATTAATTATAATCATTATATATATATATATATATATATATATATATATATATATATATATATATATATATATATATATATATATTCTCATTAGATTCGCTGATTAGTTCGTCATTCTGTCTTTTATTTCGGTTGATAAGGCTGGTGTATAAGTATTTTCAATAGTTTAACAATACCATTTATTAAACATTGCGTTGAAGGATATTTTGCATACTGCTGTATATGTACAACGTAGTACTCACAACTCCACATTCATGTAATATACGTCGATCATTTATACTTGTATGTGCATAATGGACAGGCTTTGTGAGAGGTTCTGGGTTTAATACCCTTACATGTTTTTTGTGGCTTTGATGTAGAACAGGCTCTGCACAAAGTTCACCCTAGCAGTAACAGTAGTAATAGCTGTGTTGTGTAAACATTTGATAAAAATAACATGCTTGCATTTGTGTACAATGTAGTCTAGAATTAAGAATGGTAGTGTAAAGCTGAGAGCTTGAATAACATATAAGACTTAAGGTTGAGATAAAAATATGCACTAGCTGTGTGCACACTCGATCTTATCGGCTATTTATATCTACACCATATAAAATCTTTACTGAACTGAATACTGGACGAAGTTTACTCGTGTGAGGCGCGTCACTGAGCATTCTAAAACATATTGCCTGATTCTAGTTCTATTCTAGCTCAACCTTTCTCAGCCTGACTCTAGCTTAGGCTGAAGTGCCGAATTTAGCGTCTGTTTCATCATTTTTTCAAAGATATCATTTGCTGGCGAGGCCTTGATTCGATCCGTGTACGGGATATTGTTTGTATGGACTCGTTACCATTGCGCCAACGAGATCGTTGTCTCTTCTGTACCGTAGAGCTATGCAGTGTTTAGCGAAGCTGTTTGACGTCCCTGACAACTTCTTTATGTGCCGAAGACTATAAAACAATTGAACCGTCTTTCAAATGCTCAATCCAAATCCACAGTCTTGCTCAATTAACTCCTTCTCTGCGAGCCTATTCAGACAATTAAGGCAAATATGTGTAATCTCGGTTTTATTTAACTGTTGAATGGACTAGATAGTAGAACAATTGCCTGCTAAGCAGGAGACCTCGAGTTCAAAACTGGAGGGGGGGGGGGAAATGGACGCGACATTTTTATCATTGTTAGTATTATTAGTACTATGGATATTATTGCCATTATCTGTTGCCTATATCATGCCGCTCTTCCATGCAACATTTTTTATGATCATCTTCAACAAAACACATGGAAGATTTATTTATGATGCTCTTAAAATAGATAGTCTTAATGGCAGTAATTTATTTGTACCAGATTTTAAGGCCCAGGTTGATAAAAACGATTAAAACAAAATAATACTGAATCTCATGCCTGCTACCCGAGATCAGTAATTTACGAAAGAAATTTTACAAAAGCAGACTCGTTATTATTAATCATTGTTATTTTCGTTGTTATTATTGATGCTGTTGTTGTTGTTGCTACTGTTATAATGTCTACTATTACTGTGTATGTTATTTTTCTGTTGTAGAGTACTACGCTAACTGCGACATAATGTTCATGAACCTGCCCAACATTCATGCTATTCGCAGAAGTTTTATAGCACTCAGGCAACAGTGTGCTGTCCCTCCTGAGTCTGCTGGGTTAATCTGCCTTTCTCTCTTGTATTATAACCTTTTCCATTAATTTCCATCAATGCCATGGTTTTAGTGTTTTTGATGGTTTTGTTGTTGCTGATGATTTTAGTCTTGTTGATGATTTTGTTGTTGATGCTTTTTTTGATGGTTTTAGTGTTGTTGATGGTTTTGTTGTTTATGGTTTAGTGTTGTCGATGGTTTCAGTGTTGTTGATGGTTTTAGTGTTGTTGATGGTTTTGTTGTTTATGGTTTTAGTGTTGTCGATGGTTTTATTGTTGTTGATGGTATTGTTGTTGTTGATGATATAGTGTTGTTGATGGTTTTAGTTTTGTTGATGGTTTTCTTGTTGTTGGTGGTTTTCTTGTTGTTGATGGTCTTGTTGTTGTTAATGGTTTTGTTGTTGTTGATGGTGTAGTGTTGTCGATGGTTATAGTGTTGTTGATGGTTTTAGTGTTGTTGATGGTTTTCTTGTTGTTTATAGTTTTCTTGTTGTTGATGGTTTTCTTGTTGTTGATGGTTTTAGTGTTGTTGATGTGAGAGAGAGATATGTTTATTAGATCGAAACACAGCATATGCCATACAAAATGAAAAGAAGCACACGAAAACAGTCAGAATGAATAGAAAGCCAAATATAAAAAATAATAGCATCAATCAAACCATTTAAACAGAGACAGAAGCTATTGCTTCTGTCTAGTAATAGGCCATCAAAGGCCTATTAATACAAAGGTCTACTAATAGACCATCAAGGAGAACGAGAGGCGTTCTATCTAGTTGAACACCTATTTATCCAGAGATGGTTTTGTTGAGGTTGATGGTTTTGTTGATGGTTTTGTTGTTGTTGATGGTTTTGTTGTTGTTGATGGTTTTGTTGATGGTTTTGTTGTTGTTGATGGTTTTGTTGATGGTTTTGTTTTTGTTGTTGGTTTTGTTGTCGTTGATGGTTTTGTTGCTGTTGATGGTTTTGTTGTTGTTGATGGTTTTGTTGCTGTTGATAGTTTTGTTGTTGTTGATGGTTTTTTGATGGTTTTGTTGTTGCTGATGGTTTTAGTTGGCTGGCTAACATTGAGAGCACGCGATGGCTTAACAACATCTCTGCACTGCTCTGCTCAACGATGGTCGTCGTGAACGCTATAGACAGAGAGCACAGGCCTGTGCTCGTCCACTGCTCGGACGGGTGGGACCGGACCCCTCAGATTGTCTCTTTGGCTGAAATCATGCTCGATCCCTTCTACAGAACCACGCAGGTCTGTCCCCAGTCGTCAGCTTTAATTGACGTTATTCTGCTGACTTTAATAATAATAATAATAATAACCTCCGACAATTTCTATAGCGATGTCATGGCCTGTATCCGGTCTTTGAGATCGCTTTACATGTTCCTGGCAGGTTATTATCAATCCTTTCCATGGTTAATCATATCTTTGGTATTGATAGCGCCAATCGGCAGCTATCAATAATATAATTTAGTCCCAGTTTGGCTTCATTCCTTACCCTAGTTAAAATGGGATTCAAGGGAAGATGATGATAATGATGATGATGATTTGGCTTTGTTTGATCATAATATTTTGTTTACATTTGTAAAACGTTAACTATTTGTGTTGCATTTCAGTTTTCTAGGAAGAGCAACTTGCTTTCTATTAATTTTGGGAAAATTTATCAGTATTGTTATGGCCTCGCCGTGTCGTATCCTTTATAATTAGGTGTTTTTGATTTTGTTATTTTGTAATTTTTATCATTCAGTTCTTGCACTTTTATCCTTCTATTTTTTCTTCATTCTGGGCCAGTGGCTTGATTGATGGATAAGTTTCGGAACTGTGAATCTGTAGATTCAGAGTTCAAATTCACACTGTTCTCACAAATTCATAATGTTTGAAGTATAAATATTGAAAGTTTCTAAAATGTAAAATGTTTTTTGTTAATTGCCTAAAAATCGAACAGAATTTTTATCTTAGTGTTGTTAATGTTAAGCTATAATCATCATCATCATCATCATCTTCCCTTAAATCCCAGTTAAGCTATAATAACTTTGATTAATCACTGTTAATCTCTAATAACGTTGATTAATCACTGCTAATCTCTAATAACGTTGATTAATCACTGTTAATCTTTAATAACGTTGATTAATTGCTGTTAATCTCTAATAACATTAATCACGATTAATCTCTAATAAAATTGATTAATTGCTGTTGATCTATAATAACATTAATCACTTTTAATCTCTAATAACATTGATTAATCACTGTTAATCTCTAATAACATTGATTAATCACTGTTAATCGCTTATGACGTTGATTAATCACTGTTAATCTCTAGTAACGCTGATTAGTCACTGTTAATCTGTGCATTTAATGTTTGTCTTTCAGGGATTTCGTGTTCTCATTGAGCGAGAATGGCTGGCGTTTGGTCATCGTTTTGGTAAGTGATAAATCAATCAGTTGATCAATCAATCAGTCAGTCAATCTAGTAATACAGTGTATGCTGTAGAATATTGATTTGTTTATTGTGTCACCCAGTCGCTGATATTTGAGTTAATATGCATATATAACGAAAATTAATGAACTGGAAATTGGCAGATATGTAATGAAAGGCAATAAAAGGGGTATGAGTTATAAGAGACCTGAACCACAAATATTAGATGATTTGATGGCGTATTCATGTAAGTCTCGTATGTTAAGATGACGTGGAAAGAGAGTATTGATCAAATTGAAGAAATATATGACTTAGATTCGAAAGTTCTTGAAGACAGAAAGAGAGCTTATAGAAAGAAATATATAATTATAAAAATAAAGATTTAATTTTTAAGTATCTCATGCAGTGACAGCTGCTGTATGATAATTATTGCCAAGGTTAATCAGTAGGTGATCGTGATGTTAATTAATTAAATTCTTCATCAATATTACAAAATGATTATAAAGTTAACAAGTTACCGGTCTGTCTGACTGGCAAGCGATATTTTTCATTTCATTCGACTGATATCGGGACAGTGTTTTAAGATTCTTTTCTTTTTCTAGTGCATTGCCTAACGGCAGGTCTTTAGCATATAACCTTTCCAACCAATTCTATCATCTGCCTTCTTTTTCATCTCTATATATTAATTTGTTGTCAGATCATCCAACGTCCCATGTCTTGGTCTTCCTCTAACTATTTCCCTTGTTTTCTTCCTTCTATTATATCCTTTAGCAAACCATCCCCCTTATAATATGCCCTATCCAGCTTTTCTGTCTATTTCTTATCACACTTATTAACTGTCTGCCTGTACCGACTCATTCAAGGACTTCTTCATAATGTAATTTTGACAGTCCAACTAATCTTTCCCATCCTTCTCCATACCAACATTTCCAGTGTCAAAGATTTTCTTACTTATAGTTTAATCCACTATTTTAGTTTTTATTTTAATAATAGTAATATGATAATAATAGTAATAATAAGAGTAGTAATAGTAATAAGAGTAGTGGAGAAGGTCCATTCGTATTCCGACCCTAGTTAAACTGGAACTAAAGGGAAGAAGAAGAAGATGATGATAACAATGAAGATTTAACGTTCTTTTTCTCTTTCGAAGTTGATATCGCAAGCGATTGTAATAATTGACGATTCTCTGCGTGCGACAGCTGACCGGTGTAACCAGGGCATTGCTGTGGAAGATCCTAACGAGAGATGTCCGGTGTTCCTGCAGTGGCTGGACTGTGTCCATCAGCTCATCAAGCAGTTCCCGCTGGCCTTTCAGTTCAACGAAACCTATCTCGTACGGACTCAACTCTGTTTCTGGTTTAATTTAATTTCCATTGGCCGGTCATTGTTCCAAGAAGCATCTTTTATATGTAGAATTGTTTCTATCGTAAATTTTATTAGTTTATTTGATTTTAGTTCACTTTTTAAAATTTAATTTTTAAAATTTTTTTGTGAAATGTTTGGTGTTTGTGTGGTGTGTTTGTCCGGTGTTTCTCCGTGTGGCGTCCGCGTTGTTTGAAGTTGTTTTGTATATGTTTTCTTAATTATTTCTTTAATGAGAAAACGTATACAAAATGTATACTGTGTAGCAGTTTGGTTAACAAAAAACAGTATCAAGCTACCAAAGTTAATGCACAAATGAAAGATCTTTAGATATAAATTACTTTAATTTGATGATTAATTACCCATGTGGTGTCCGTTTTGCTGAAGAATAGATCAACCGTGGACTGCACGTGTCATAAAAAACGACAAAGTACTATGATCCAAACCAACGGCAGAATGGGCTTTCGGTTGGTGAGCACCTGGGCTCCAGAAAATACTTCACAATTTTGTTTTCTAAAACGAATAAAAAGGAATCTAGAGTCCTAGAATCCTAGATTAACTAGGGTCTATCCAGACACTAGTTAAACTAGGATTCTAGGGAAGATAAAGTAAAATAAGCTACAAAAAGCTAATGTTAACGTCAGTTTTCTCACTCGAAAACGAAGACGGTGGCGAGCTAGTCCAGGATTTGAACCCTGCATATACGGATACGCGATTGAGTACCTTACCGATATCGCCACTGGCTCCAGCCAAGATGATTATGATCGTTTTCCCTAGTGTCAATAGAGCACTGAAGCAGCTTAGATATCGTACAATATCTGACTGCGCTTCTTTTGTCATATAATCGGTAAGGAGAGTTGAGTGTAGCTTTTATTTCTGTCATGAAATTCATTCAATACACAGGTGAAGCTTGCCCATCACACTTACTCGTGTCTCTTTGGAGAGTTCCTGTGTAACACAGCCAAACAGCGGGAAGAGGAGAAGCTGTCCAATCATACCCTCTCTGTCTGGTCGCTGCTCAACAACCAAAGTCCCAAGTTCACCAATCAGCTGTATCGAGAGGGCTGCTATGAACAGGTTGTTCACTAGATCACTCGTTTTTATTTGGTTTTCACCTAATTGAAGTTTAGCAAGATTATTTAATTTTCACCTAATTGAAGTTTAGCAAGATTATTTAATTTTCACCTAATTGAATTGTAACAAGATTATTTAATTTTCACCTAATTGAATTTTAGCAATCTGCAAATCGCTGTATAATTACTAAGTTAATTAAAAGAGCTCTAGGTCTTTGTTCCATTTGAAGTCAGTTTACACTTCTATTTATCTGAATTCGATAGAATTTTACTAAGTTTTTAAATACTAGCAAAATATAGAATTTGTAGTATTATATCGGTTATCATTTATTCAAAGTTACCTTTTGTGAACTATGTAGACTACATTTAAGTAACAATTCTTCCTCAGGTTGTTGGAGGTTATTCTTAAATCTGCGCCTGCTGCAATCGAAGCACCATAAAATGGCAAAGATTACTAGTAACCATGGAAAGGATGGACGAAATGGGTCTTAAACAAGCATCTGTACTTACTGACCCAGAGTGCCGTTATAGTAAAAGGTTTCAAGGAAGGAGCCTGTGAATTTAAAGAATAAATGAATTGAAAATGAAGCAGCTTGTCGATTGCCGCCGGTATGTTACGAATAATTGCTACTTCAACTCTTCTAGATGTATCATCGTTGTGGCTAAATTTAAAGTCTGTGCTTCCTGACCCAGTGCGCCGTTATGTTATGTTATGTTGTGTTATGTTAAGTAGAGTCGTTGCTTTGATTTGAATGCTGTAGTGCTCTGTGCTATTGTAAGGTTCTGCGCCCTCAGTGCCACCTTCAGAACATGGAGATATGGAGAGCGGTGTATCTGACGGATCATTCGTTACTCGGAGACTTTGCGGACAACGTCATGCCTGCACCGTGCTCCTCCTCCTCATCTTCCTCCGATGGTTCCTCCCCGCATGATGACTCCATTCCTCCGGTCAAGACCCGCTCGTTTGATGATCTCTCTAAACTCATCGACAACCTCACTCTACTCAACAGCAGAACTGCGCTGGGTGAATCCTGTGGGACGACATCTCTGCCGCGTGGACTCAGCGACCCGAATCTTGCCGGAGCTTGCTGCGGTAGCGCCAAAACCGTGATAGTACCGGGCACCGGTGCACCAAGCGGTGAAAGAATCGTTAGGTATGATACGGAGGATCATTGTCGCTCCAGTCGAGAAACTCTGATAGCCGTGTCGTTGGAAGACGGAGCGGCATTTTCGGTAGCCCCAGGTGAAGAGGAAAGGCGTGCAGTGATAGATGCCGGGAACGTGTCTGACACGAAGGACCTGTCAGGGGCAGAGGGTGATAAGTTGAATGATTCTGATGAGACTGTTACTAATGTGTCGGGTGGATCAGATCACCTGTCTGACTCTCCTAAGGGTTCTCCGAAGCAAGAGAAGTCCGGTGGTGAACAGTCGAAAGAAAACGAAGACTCTGGTATGGTACTGGACGCAGAAGGTGACGCTGATAAAAATCAGGCGAAATCTTCATCGGGTGGTGAAGACAATAGTGAACGAACAGGCCAGGACGTGGCTGTTCAGCAGCTGGTACAGGCTGGGGTTCAACCAGATCAAACCGGATTGCAGAGTAACTGTGGCCTGTGTAATTCTCCTATAAACAATTCAACATCTACTATTATACAACAGTCGCAGATTGTTCGTACATCTATTGCCAGAACTTGTAGTCACGGCGTTGCCAGACAATCTAAAGTTCAGGGCGGCAAAGCAGCTGGCTTAGCTGTTGATACTAATTCAGCATTGGTCAGCCAGCTTGCTGGTATTGACACCGACCGTGTGGCAGGAGCGTATGCTTCAAGTGCGGCGTCCACGTGTACTTCTACTCCTGTAGAAGAAGCGAGGGTAGGATGCCAAATTGCTTTCTAGTTGAGTCTTTAATGAGTATTATTGATAATAATGTAGGGTAAGACGCCAAAATACTTCCTAGTTGAAGCCTTTTTTAGTATTATTGATAATAATGTAGAGTAAGACTCCAAAATGCCTTCTAGTTGGAGTCTTTTTTGAGTGTTATTGATAATAATATATCTCATTCACATATGGACGGCTTCGTTTTCGTTGTACTTTTTGAAATCTTTTTCCAGGCCATGAATACCTATTTACACGCTGACATATACAATACATAAATGCTTGAATAACATGCATATTTAGCGGATTTTATATACACAGGTAAAATATGCACGCAATCTAGCTATAAGCTGTTTGTGGAATTGATGTCTTTATAGACGATGTCACTGTGGTATTGACGCAATCAGGCGAGCAGTAAGCTGTTTATATGTGGGAATTGATATCTTTGTAGACTATGTCACTGTGGTATGGGCGCAATCAAGCGAGCACTAAGCTGGGACATCGTCTGGACTGGGATGGACTGACTGCTTACGTGGATCCGGTGCAGCAGAGAATTTATCAACTGCAGCTGGAGAGCTGTCAGAAGGTTGAGAACGTCAAGCAACAGGTCTGGCTTCTGGAAAAGCAGCTAGAAGCTTGTAAAACGTTTCTGTCTAGATACAGCGCAGCAGCAGCAGCTGGGTGCGGGCCCGGGTGTGGTGGCTGTAGCGGGCTCATCATGCTGGATAACAACAAAGACGAAGCTGTGAGTATAAATATATCGATCAATCAATCAATAGAAATTTAACGCCCGGTTACTCGCCACAAGGCAATGTCAGGGACGTCTCTCGCAGACTCTACACAAACAGGCGCCAAAGCACCACACGATGACAACTGAGTACATAGAGACCACAAGAGAAAGCGAGATCAAAACAGTGCAAGTCCAAGATATATGTTTATATATGATATATATATATATATATATATATATATATATATATGATATATATATATATATATATATATATATATATATATATATATATATATATATATGTTTTGTGAGAGCAAACTCCCCGGGTTGCATTCGGGTTGTTTGAAGAATAGACCAATCGGTTACTGCACATGTCGTAGAAGGCGACTAGAGCTCTAAGATCCCAACCCACGTCAGAAAGAGCGTTACATTGGTGAGTGCCTAAGCTCCAAAAATTTCTACAAAATTCTCTAAAGCGAATGGAAGAGCTTTTGATATGATATGAGACAGAGAGGAGTCCGTTCTAGTGGAGTGGAGATTGTTCATTTATATCCCGACCCTAGTTAAACTGGGATTAAAGGGAAGATGATGTTGATGATGGCGAGGGCGATTAGCTAGTTTAATTCTATTCTCATGCTACGATCGAGCTATTGTCGCGCTATTCTTATGCAATTCAAGCAATATTTTCATGCTATTCTCGCAATATTCTCATGCTATTCTTATGCTATTCTCGCAATATTCTCATGCTATTCTCGTTATATTCTCATGCTATTCTTGTGTTTTTCTCGTTATATTCTCGTGCTATTCTCATGCTATTCTCATGCTATACTCATGCTATACTCACGTTTTTCTCGTGCTATTCTCACGCTATACTCACGTTTTTCTCATGCTATTCTCGTGCTATTCTCATGCTATTCTCATGCTATACTAACGCTGTTCTCACGCTATTCTCATACAATATTCGTGCTATTCTTGTGCTATTCCCATGCTATAGTCATGCTATTATCACGCTATTCTCCTGCTATACTAACGCTATTCTCGCGCTATTCTCATGCTATTCTCGCGCTATTCTCGTACTATTATGACGCTATTCTCGCGCTATTCTCATGCTATTCTCGCGCTATTCTCACGCTATACTCATGCTATTGTTACGCTATTCTCGCGCTATACTTATGCTATTGTGACGCTATTCTCCGCTATACTCATGCTATACTCGTGTTATGCTGGTGCCATTCTCACGCTATTCTCACGCTATTCTCGTACTATTCTCATACTCTACTCATGTTATTCTCATGCTATTCTCACGCTAATCTCACGCTATTATCATGCTATACTCTCACTATACTCGTGCTATTATCACGCTATTTACATGGTATACTCATGCTATTATCTTGCTATACTCTCGCTATTCTCATGCTATATGCTATTCTCATGCTATATGCTATTCTCACGCTATTCTCGTACTATTTTCATGCTATATTCATGTTATTCTCATGCTATTCTCACACTAAGCTTATGCTATTATCATGCTATACTCATGTTAATGCTGTTCTCACATTAAGCTCATGTTATTATCATGCTATACACATGTTATTCTCATGCTATTCTCACACTAAGCTCATGCTATTATCACGCTATTCTTGCAGGCCTCTACGGACAGTGGTAGCGGTGGAGAGAGAGGCTCCTCTCTGGGTGGAGCCAGTAACTACGCCGGGTCAGACGTGAGTTGGGAACCGGTGGAAGACCGTGAGGCCCCGCTTACTCTGTGGACGCCTGACCACGCTGTTACACACTGTGCGGGCTGTGAGAGAGAATTCTGGGTAGCTCGGCGTAGACATCATTGCAGGTCTGTGCTGTTGTGCTGAAATAGAAAACCTGCGGACATTGTAGGAGCTGATAGAGAAATTGTCTTCTGTGGAATATGTTTTGTGATAGAATGTAGTTGTTTTGTGTGGATATAGAAATTCATTGATTGAGATAATGATTTGTAATGATTGAGTAAATTATTAGTAATGATTCAGATAGTGATTGGTAATGAAACTAATGATTGAGATAGTGATTAGTAATGATTAGGATATTGATTAGTAGTGATTGAGAAAATGATTATTATTGATTGAGATAACGATTATTAATGATTGAGAAAATGACTAGTAATGATTGGAAAATGATTAGTAATGATTGAGAAAATGATTAGTTGTGATTGAGATAACGATTAGTAATGATTCAAAAAATGATTAGTAATGATTGTGATAATGATTAGTAATGTTTAAGATAATAGTAATAATAAATAATAAAGATTTAACGTCCGTTTCCTCATACGAGGATGATGTCAGGGACGTCCTCCAATCACATAACGATTGGCAATGATTGAGATATCGATTAGTAATGATTAAGATAATGATTAGTAATGATTAATATAATGATTAGTAATGATTCAGTAATGATGTTTATACTGTTGGTAATCCTGATCCTGGTTAAACTGGGATTCAAGGGAAAATGATGTTTATTCTGTGAATAATCTCGACCCTGGTTAGACTGGGATTCGAGGGAAGACGATGATGATGATTATGATGTTTATGTTTTTCATTAACTTTACCAGATTTTTTATGCTGTGAGCAGGAACTGCGGCAAGGTGTTCTGTCACGACTGCTCTGACTTCACGATGCCCATTCCTCAGCAGCAGTTGATTCATCCAGTGCGTGTTTGTCAGAAGTGCTACAACAGTATAGAATCAGCCTCCTCAGCTTCTACAGTGAGGCGTGGTAACTCGGTTTCAGGTGAACAATAAGAGGGCTTGATTCAGAGTGGATGGAGCTGAGCTGAATGGGACTGAGTAGTTTGAGTATTGTCAAGCGAGAGAGAGACACGCCCATAGTTTTATGTCGTATTTAAGAATGGTGCTCGAAGTACGAATTAGAGGTGATAGCTGGGTGTCTAGCCAATAAAAATAATGTGAAATGGTGTTTTACTATATTCCTTCGATTAATCCTTCGTATGCAGAATACTAATCAATATTTTTCAAATCTATAGTCTAATTGACAACAAGCGTATTAGATTTTCCAATTTTCCACTTCCGCGTACTTTGAGCACCATAAGCGTAACTTTTATATAGGTATAGCTTGTAATAGAGACATAGAACAAAACTGCTTGATCTGTTTTATAAGCAGAAAATGATTTTGATGTCAGACTTATCTTAGTGTATATGGTATGTGTAATGTACTCTGAAAACTTTAATAATACAATGCAGTTTATCTTATTGTTTGGCAAGTTAGCGTAACTACTTTACAGTCATTTATATCAATAGTTGTAATAGCCGCAGTCTTTAGGCAGCTGAAGCTGTAGTGGTTTAATATCTGAGGGAAATCTTTTCAAACTGTGACTGCAGCAGCTAAGTGAGGCCTAATTCTATCTGTTAAACAGTGATGCTGAGAAGAAAGTCTTGCTGAAGTTTTTAGGTCGATATTTTCGATGACTATTTTAGTGTGTATTTTAATGCAAGATTTTTATCAACTTTTATGCCAGTGTAAGTGCGGTAGAAAACTATGCTCAGCTTTATAGTAAACTAAACAGTGGTGAACTTTATTTTGAAAGTAAAGCTGTAGAGAATTACACTAATGCTTATAGGATAAGTAGTGAAATAGTTAAACAGTTGTAAACTTACGAATAGAAGTTAAAAATTAGAAGATTATGCCAATGCTTAAAGTGAACGTGTGATAGCGGAAAGCTTTCCAGACGCTAAAGATAATCTGTCATAGTCACATTGCTATGACTATACTCTATATCCAGTACTGTGACTAATCTATTAATATTTTAATCTGGCAGGAACTGCAACGATTTGAAATATCTGTCAGATATTTATCGTTGATATCGTAATCAGTATGTAGATATATTTCTCTATTCACTACCATTACGGAATATAATGTTCTGTTCAAATAATTATACATGTAAACTTTTAAAGGTTATTAAATTTAAATGTTCGAAAATGTAGGCATAAAATAAAAAGTTTTGTTGAAAGTATTAGTGAATACGCAGATAAAATTTTGATCAATTAAAGATTTATCGTTCTTTTCCTCTACTAAACAGACATTTCGTGTGGTGCTAGCGGTGTCCTGCTGCTTATATATATACTGTGTGATCTCTCTGCTTATAAATATCTTACTACTATTGACTTTTTTCTCTTTCCTATGTCATCGTAAAATGATGAAATGAGCGTAAAACTCGTATTGAGTGTCAGCTATTGTGTTAAATCGACTTAAAGTCGCTCTCTTATTCTATAATATATTCCCGTTAACCATTGATGTTGCTGTAAAAAAATTGTGATTTTCCTGATCGAATCATTTATGTCATTTCTAATATTATTTAAACTTGTGATATCTATTTCTATTTCCATGGCCTGCATTTAGTTTTTGAAGATTTGACTTAGAGAGCCTTTTTATGCCAATAATAATTTAACCCCTTGATTGAGACGGTATCTCCCTTGACTTCTTAGCACAAGACGATGGATTCGAATTGTTGGACGATCTTGAACAGCTACCTTTAAATGTGAAAACTGACGTTAAACTTAAAAATTTCTGTAACTAAATTTTCGTTATATTTTCTGCTCTGTTTATGGAAATTCTACTATATTGTATCTTCGTGCAAGTTGATAAATACCTATACAAGAAAGTAGAGTGTGTTTTTAAATTTTTGTCTACGTTTATTTTATGTTGATTGTTAACTGTCGCAATTCGTATCCCGACCCTAGTTAAACTGGGATTCGAGGAAAGATGATGATGATGATGATGCTATCTGTCGCGAAACATTTGATTTATTCGGCTCATTTCGTTTTTCAATTCTTGTATTAATTGGTCCAGTTTAAAGGTAGTAGTTTTCTGTATTAGTTTCGGAATAATTTAAACAATCACTTATAACGTGTATAGTGTAATGTTTGCCATTCTGCGTATATCACTCTGCTCACTGCCCTGAACTGACCATGCGTATACTTTTTTGTGATTTTAACTTTGGCATAGACTGGGGGGTATGTTCACCCTCTTTGGCTTAGTGAGGGGTGCAGTAAGGGGCATGTTCACCCTAAGTGGCCTAGTCAGGGATGCAGTAAGAGACATGTTCACCCTAAGTGGCTTAGTCAGGGGTGCAGTAAGAGGCATGTTCACCCTAAGTGACTTAGTCAGGTGTGCAGTAAGAGGCATGTTCACCCTAAGTGGCTTAGTCAGAGGTGCAGTAAGAGGCATGTTCACCCTAAGTGACTTGGGTATGCGTCGAGTGGTAAAGTTATTTTGTGCACCGGCTTTTAGAATATAGAGGAGAAAATTATGAACTTCTAAAGTAGTTGTTTAATATTTGAAAATAATGTCTTGACGATTTAATTAAAAAGAAAAGAGAAAAAATGAGAGTGCATTTGTTGAATAGACTCTATTGGCGTTTATTGGCGTTAATGAAATTACAGTAGGATAGCAATTTTACACATTTCGGCTCAATACATTTTTTCGCTATTGTTTTTTTCTGAAATTATATCTTTGATGAAACACGGTTATGAAAGAACTAACTTTAATCATCAGAAATGACTACATTATCAAAAATATTTTATACTAAAAATTAAGGTTAAATTTTGAAGTCTGTAAAGCTGCTTGAGCTAGCATATGATACTGAACTTGTAATATTTTGAATGGTTTGTATGTAGCTATGCCAGTACGTAGTATGTTTTGAAAATCAAGTTTTATTCGTATTGATTGTCTACGCCTCTTAACATCTGTTATTAAGGGGTTTCTGACGTCTATATGTTTTTAATGGCACGCTTGTGTTAGTTTTTGTCCTAATTAATATCACCCGTCGGTTTTTCCTTGTCTGTTTTAACATGTTGTCTAAGTCATTTTGCTGTTTATTAATTACGCTACTTTATATTAACTTACCACATAACTTCACGATGTTATCATAAGTCAGAAAGTAGCCTATACAATTGCGTCCATAAAAATTGAAAATTAAGTTGCTCTATTAAGTATGTACGCATATATATATTATTTTTCTGCTTGGTCATTAATAGACGCCATCTATCAGTTTATATCATCCAGATCGGACTGTGCTGTTATATAGTATTTTAATTGTCTCAAATATTTTTAATTTAATTAATGTATTAGCCTATATTTCAAATGTCAAAGAAAATCAGTGTCACATAGGATCCCGTTTGCTGTTATTATTTTTACAAGTCGCTTTTATTTATTTTTCTCTGTCCGCTATTGTCTATAAGACCCTGTATGACTGTAGCAGCTGAAGTATTGTGTATCTCTATGTGCGCGTGTGCTCACATCAGGAGCTCCGCTTACTTTATCTTTGCATCTATCTGAGCGAACTTCTGTAACATTTTTTTCATCGACTGTATATAGGCCTTGTCAATAACGTATATCTTAATGCGAAAATATCTGTTAGCAGCTATCAAGCCTGTCTAGTGTCTAGTAGCATTTTAGCTCTACATGTATGTTAGCATAGAATGGAAACTGATGATTAAGTGTGGTGGGAGATTTAAACTGAATGGTCAGAGTAAGTTGTAAAATATCGGACTGGTATTCTGGACTAAATCTCGATTCATAATCGATCAATGCAAATTTAGTGTCCAGTTTCTCTTCCAGTGGTAGACGTCAGGGACGGTCTAGTTACGTGCCCGCATCATTTGTCATGTTTTTATAAGAAAATTTAAGTGATAAATATAAGCTCATGTTTGTGGCTCCTGCAGATTTTTTTATGTGCGACGAATTACTGTTCATTATAACAAGTCTAATGAAAGTAGAATTGTAATAAAGTATGTAATTCATTGTCCTGTGCAATTGTAAGTCTATATAAAGTTACTGTCTTCTCAGTGCACTGGTCTAAATTGAACGTTTGTTATTAGAGACCTGTTGAATAAGACTATAAGCCAATAGCATTGAAGATATATTGTTTTAACGTAAAGATAATGCTTTACGTGATCTTATAATCTCTTGATCATCCTATGTTGAACTGTTCTCTAATGTGCGATTGCTTCTAATTTAGAGGGTTAAATAGGTTTATTTCGATGAGAAGGTAATGAATGGGTGAATAAGTATCTAACTTGTTGGGTATGCTACTTTGAAACTAGAATCTACAAATTTCTTTCGACTTGATTGCATCTAGTTTTCGTTATGATAGGTTTCGGCAGGTGTGTCTTGCCTGTTTTCGAATTATTAATTTTCCTAGATGTCATTCGTATTATTTCATATGTTACTTTTAAATTAAATGCCGGGACACAATAATTAAGTTTTCGGACTTGCGTTTTATGAATGTGTTGGATTTGATGATAAAGTTTCTGGAAAGGGAGTTATTATATCTAATTAATCGATCTGTACAAGTGATGTAAATAGAATTTTAGAGTCGTTCATGTAGAACTTCACTACGAAATTTTATGGTATATTAAAATAAAATTATTCTCTGTATTTATATTAATCAGTGAAATTTTTTTCACAAGAAGATAGCTATTGGTAAAATACTACTACTGCAGATGCTAATAACAATAATAGGCTAATAATAATACTACTACTAATAATAATAATAACCACCCGGTGAGCAAGGATGGTCTTGGAATTCGTCTTGTTTCCCACATCGCGCCTTCAGCCTTCTTGGCATCAGCGATGGGAACGAGGCAGTTGCAAGACGCCATCCTTCATAAGTGCTCCCTTTCTGCCGATAGATCCATTGACGTTGCGTTGTCAGTTTGGTCCAAAAGCCTCACCTCCAGTGCTCCACCTTCTACCTCAGTCAGTAACCAGAAATCATGGGACCGTCCTATAGTGAATTGGATTTATAACAGTCTGTTAGAATCCCAGTCCAATGCAGTAGACAGAGCACGACTCCTAGCTGTATCAACCAAAAGAATCAGCGACTGGCTTCACGCTCTCCCTGTTGCTTCTTGTGGGCTTTTTTAGACAATGAGGCGATTCGAGTAACTTTTAGTTTCCGTTTAGGGGCGAAAACTTGCGAGCCTCACATGTGCCCCTGCGATCTTGAAGTCGACGCATTAGGTCTATCACAATTCTATCACAATTCTATCACAATTTAAATGACTTAATATGGCGAGCCCTTTCAAGAGCAGGCATCCCTTCCTATAAGGAGCCAAGTGGGTTGTCCAGATCAGACGGCAAGCGTCCGGACGGCATGATTATAGTGCCCTGGTGCAACGGTAAATGTGCCGTATGGGACGTCACGGTCATTGACACTATGGCAAACTCCTACCTGAATACGACTTCAGTCACAGCCGGTGGAGCTGCTGTTCATGCCGCCTCTAGGAAGTTGAATAAATACCGTGATCTGTCCTTAGGATATGAAGTTGTTCCAGTGGCCATTGACACCATGGGCCCGATGAATCCCGAAGGAGTTGACTTTATTAATGGCATAGGCAGACTTATTGCAGAGCAAACCGGCGATAAGCGAGAGACATCTTTTCTTTGGCAAAGGCTTTCCATGACTTTGCATAGATTTAATGCAGTCTGCTTCAACAATTCTTTTAAGCCGATTGATGACCTCGAGTAGCCGGGCGGCGATTCAGCACGTATTGCTTGAATCGTTTTTATCAAACCCCAGGTTCTTTACACCGGGGTAAAAAAAATAATGACTACAATAATAATAGTAATAGTATTAGTAATAACAATAAAGCAATTTGACGATCAAACAATGAAGCAACTTGGCGATCACCGCAGCACCTCTTTTCTTTGAGAGTTGTTTTCTGTAGTAGTTGTTGAACTGAACCAGTTGCATGATGGGTTAGAATACTACTGTCGATCTGCAGGTGTACAGTTCTAACTTAGTTCTTAGTCATCATGCCATGCTGTCGAAACGGGGTACTAACGTTAAATTCTACTTTACTTTTGTACTCCTTTTACTTTTATACTTCTTTACTCCTACTTTTGCTACTTTTTTACTTTTATACTTTATATTCCTTTTACTTTTTTATACTTCTTTTTGCTTTTGTACTTCTTTTTTACTTTTATCTTGATTTTCTGCGTATGAGAAGTACTGTAGTAGTTAGTGACTGACTGGGATCGATCTAACAGCTATGCAAGTTGTTAGCGTTGATTCTGATCACGTGTTTCTACTTCCGGTCTGTACTGGGCGGAGTCACGTGAGCTCAGTGGGGCGTGGCTTCATGCCTCGATGATCTGCTTGGATGTGGACTTTGATTTAAATACAGAATGGTTCGTAATAACTCTCGTCATCATCGATGGTGATGGGACATGTATATTGCGCAGAATCTGCAGCGACTGAAGAGTCTAATGGGTCCAAAGTTCTTTAATTTCATCAATATTTTTGTTGTCATTCGCTTAAAATAGCCTTAAATTGGGTAAGAGTACTACGCATTCTGCCGTTCCTTATTTTAGAATCCCCATTTAAAGGAAATATTGCTGTTAGACAAATATATATCAGCAACGGAATCGATTGAATAATTCTATGAAGTAATTCTTCGTATAGGACGGTAATTCTATGCTACAGTATAATGTTTGTTCAGTCAATCCATTGATATGAGACTTTTTGCTTATTCTTTCAGCCATGTACAAAATTTGTTTCGTGTATATCAATCTTTCAAAAAACTTAATCTTGTCGCGCTTCTTTACCAATGCTAAAAAAATCAATGGCATGGTTGTGGTCTAGTGAACCAGTGGTTGTGGTCTAGTGAACCATTGGTTGTGGTCTAGTGAACCAGTGGTTGTGGTATAGTGAACCAGTGGTTGTGGTCTAGTGAACCATTGGTTGTGGTCTAGTGAACCAGTGATTGTTGTCTAGTGAACCAGTGTCTGTGGTCAAATGAACCAATGGTTGTGGTCTAATGAACCATTGGTTGTGGTCTAGTGAACCAGTGATTGTGGTCTAGTGAACCAGTGGCTGTGGTCTAATGAACCAATGGTTGTGGTCTAGTGAACCAGTGATTGTGGTCTAGTGAACCATTGGTTGTGGTCAAGTGAACCAGTGGTTGTGGTCTAATGAACCAGTGATTGTGGTCTAATGAACCAGTGATTGTGGTCTAGTGAACTAGTGATTGTGGTCTAGTGAACCAGTGATTGTGGTCTAGTGAACCAGTGGTTGTGGTCTAATAACCAATGTTTGTGGTCTAGTGAACCAGTAAGTGGAGAACATCGGTTATGATAAAAGTGTCCTGATTTTAAATCAATCTAGAGTCACCATGTAAGACTGTTCCCTCATATTAATGCGCAACTGTGCATGAATGTCAGGAGGTGTGATGATATATACTGCTTCCTTGTACGTGATCAAAGAGGTTGAAACCTAGAGAATCTAATAAAAATGAATCCAAACTTGGAAACTTAGTTAAATAAGGACGTATGCCAATTGAACTTAGGTGGAATTTGTGGAATGACATCCCTGACATCATCCTTGTATGAGGAAACGGACGTTAAACCTTTATCATTATTGTTGAAAGTATAAACCCTCTGCTATATTCCCGTGTAGCCATTGATGGTAGGCCCTATTGATTGATTGGGCTCATCATACCTGATGACCCATCATCTTTCCGTGAAAGCAGGCCTACAGGATAACCGGATGTGAGTGTCCGTAACTGTATCCTAGAGTTGCGTCCTGCGCTGTTTCCGGTTCATGAGGAAAGTGCGCGTACACACATCTCGTACTCACGCATTCTTATAACCACGTAAGTGTAGATGCCTGTACACTTCTAGAGCTTGTACACATATTTTTATACTCCTAGATGCTTGTACAGCGTATTCCATGCTGTATATACATATATATACAGTATATATAATATATAAGTACATATACACGAAAGCGATGTCAGTGATAGGCGAGCCCAGGATATGAACCCCGCACATACTGATCGATCCTCGGTCGAATAGCTTACCGACATAGCCACTGGCTCAAGCCAGTGGCTTTGTTGGAGTCTGTGTTAATATAATATTGTACTTTATACACGTATGTGTGTCCACACATAGGCCTATATTGATGCCTGTGCACATAACTTTATATTCCAGCACTTGCTCAATGGCACAATGATCTTTTCGTATAGAGATGATTGGGCACAAATACTTGCGATCAGATGAAAGATCCACGCTGGAAAGGATATCAGGACGTATTTAACCATGTGAGCTTCACGTGATAGCGCTCATGTGCACTCTACCGGATGTCAGGTTCAATGATAAACAGCTAGAAGCTAAAGTTAACGTCAGTTTCTTCACTCGAAAGCAATGTCAGTGACGGGAGTGCCCAGGATTTGAACGCAGCGCATACAGATCCGTGGCCGAATATCTTACCGACATCGCCACTGGCTCGATCCAGCAAAGAATGAGAGCGGGAGAAAGATGCTAGAAGATTGTTTTTAATGTTTCACTTATTATTTTATTAAAGTTTTAGGAATTTTATTTAGAGGATCGACTCGGTCTGTGATCAGCCATATTATTACGCCGTACTTAAATAATGGAAAACTTAAATAATTAATCCATACGTAATTATTCGCTATGGTTTTTCTGCCATAAAAATATATTGAAGGATAGTGAATTTAATTGCAGTAAAAATTAAATCAAATAATGAAAAATGATAATAATAGATATTTAAATTTACTTATTTTTTATTAAATTATATATTTTGAACAAATTAAATTTAATCTACCTCTGATTTACTGAATATCATCGATGGTGACCTCTCAGTCAATGAAAATTTTTATCAGACAATCAGACTGTGAGTAACAAAATGTGCCTTGGACCTATTATTCGATCGTACACTAGAGAATGTGATAGCAAATTGTGACGATGAAGAAAATAAACTAAGATACATGGCGATGATGATTTAATTGGCAGTCGATCCATTATTTCCGCTCATACTTATCCTTGTGTACATTGTCTTTGTCCAGTCCCATCTTCATCATCTGGCTTTGTTTGAAATGAGACACAACCTATTGTTTAACTTACACTTTCGTTTAGCAAGCTCTACTCCATTTCATTAAATACATTATCATAGACTATATTGCAATGCAGATTTCACTGGCTTTGTACTATTCATCTTTACGTCACAGTATTATTCAGCTTTGTACTGTGTTGACCAGTACTGTGTCGATCAGTACTGAGTTGATCAGTACTGTGTTGACCAGTACTGAGTTGATCAATACTGTGTTGATCAATACTGTGTTGATTAGTACTGTGTTGACCAGTACAGTGTTGACCAGTATTGTGTTGACCAGTACTGTATTGATCAGTACTGTGTTGATCAGTACTATGTTGATTAGTACTGTGTTGATCAGTATTGAGTTGATCAGTACTGTGTTGATCAGTACTGTGTTGACCAGTACTGTGCTGACCAGTTCTGTGTTCATCAGTATTGAGTTGATCAGTATTGAGTAGATCAGTACTGTGTTGACCAGTACTGTGTTGATCAGTACTGTGTTGATCAGTATTGAGTTGATCAGTACTGTATTGATCAGTACTGTATTGATCAGTACTGTGTTGATCAGTACTGTGTTGATCAGTACTGAGTTGATCAGTATTGTGTTGATCAGTATTGAGTTGATCAGTACTGTATTGATCAGTACTGTGTTGACCAGTACTGTGTTGACCAGTACAGTGTTGACCATTACTGTGTTTACCGGTATTCTTCTAACCAGTAATTTTTGATTTGTACAGTGCTGCCCTGTGCTGTGCTGCCTAGTACTATGTTGTTCAATACTTCTATGTTCAGTACAGTGTTGCCCAGCAGTCCAATGCTACTCAGTATTTTGCTGCCCAATAAAGTACTGCCTAGTACAGCGCTGCTCAGTAAGGCCCTGACCAGTAAAGTTCTGCTCAATACTGTACTGCCCAGTACTGTGCTGTTCAATACTGTGCTGTTCAGTACTTCAGTGCCAGTACAATTTAATATAATGTTTGCATTTAGCAACCATTGACTACGAACAGAGACTGCTGATATGTGAAATGCAACAGTGCGTTTATCATGATGTTGTGTTTTTGATAGGAAGATATCTCTCACTTGCTCCCTCTCAATTATCATATTCAATTTTGTAATTATTAAATTTCTACTAGTCAAGTATCACGCTCAACATTTATCACTCCACAGGCTGAAAAGTTGAATTGATTTAACGCCAACTATGAATTTAATCAATATTACTATTGCCTGGGTAATATTGCTTTTGGTCTGGGTGAATTGATCTGTAGTGATGTGTGCTGTTGGGGACGTCCCTGACATCATCCCTGGATGAGGAAACGGACGTTAAACCTTTATTTATTATTATTATTGTCATAAATTAGAAAAATTATAGCTTCTCATTTGCGCTATATTGACTTTTTCCATCTCTTTATTAGTCAACTTTTACAACACACTTGTGGTTTATAATTTGTTAGTCTATTCTTTAAACTACTTTTCTTGCAAACGTTTATGCTTTTTTGATGATTGTCGCCTGTTAAATTAAAAATCAGAATTGATTTCAAACCACAACAAAGAGTCAAGCGCATGTACATATTCATATAAGTAAAGCCAGTGGCTTGTTGTCAAGCTGTTCGACAGCGGATCAATAGGTTCAAGGTTCACATTCAACACCGATGAATAAATACGCACTGAATGACTTTGCGTTATGCTCGTATTAGTGAGCGGACGTAATTATCAGGTAATATTGCTGTACCACAGCCTCCCACTGTGTCCACCACAGGTTATTCTCCCTATTATAATTCGTAACGGCAAGCAGAAGAATGGTGGTCAGTGGAGAGTGCGCCCTTAAATCTTGCCACGGATTTCCGGTTATGTAGCATTTCCACTTCCTCTCACGAGCGGGTCAGCGCTATCCAGGCAGAAGTCACTCCAGAGCTTGGAAGACCTGGAGTAAATGATGTTACTGAATAAAATCGAAGCCAGATTGGCGTTCATTTTATTTTATGATGATGATGCAGGAAAAATTACTAAAAAGCGAAAGGTCGGGGTCTAATATTTTTAAATTCATAAGGTATGAGAAATAAAATATATCGATCCGTGATAAATAAGGCTATCAGCAAGATTTTTGAATGTAAATTAATCAATTTATCGTAATATATTACAACACACTGTAATAAAACAACTGCACAGGATTTTCTGATGGACATGCTCAAAGTTCAAGAAGACTCCTGTAGAGGCAGAGAATATAAGAGCAATGTTTGACGTTTGTTTCAGAAGTACGAGGCCAGCAGATAGCTATATAATGAGACAATTATTGACGTTAGATTTTCGACAGGTAAGTTTATTACCATCAAAGATATACATTTGAGATTGAACAGTAAAGAAGAACTCTACATATTTTACTGATAGAGATTTTGTCATGATTTACATGTAGCTAGAATCACTTTGTATAAAGTGATTCTAAAATCGCAATTAAACCTTTATTTAATTGCCGTTATTTCCACATTATAAAATTATATCAAATGCTTCAATAAGTTATAATCATTACTATATCTCTATCGTAATATTAGTGACGTGGAGAGGCAAATGGCAAGTCTAAGTAGAGATCAACCTCACAGTAACTCATATCTATCTCTTGATAGAACACATCTCTGATAGAACGAGTTAATATAAGTTGCAGAGACTAAAGTTTCTGATATGATTTCAAAATGCATTCTTTAAGTCTGCCTGTGCCCAACGAAAATAAATTATCATAGAGCGTAAAAATGAGAAGTCTGGGGAATTTATTAAATGGAGAATATATGACCTCCATCTGCAACGCTTCAATGAACGTTTCCTATTGGAATATCATCAGCTGCAGATCTGCAATCGTGAGCGAGTTCTAAAAATTTAAATAGAGGGAAATGAAAGGATATCATACAAGATCCGTAAAAAATTTTGACTTCATTAGTCTTTATGAAAGTTTAACTTCCATGAAAACTTTTAACGTGAAATTTTTAAATTGCTGAAGCATCACTGCATTTTAAGCTGCTGAGAGCTTTGGTAAGTTTCAACTTTTTGGTTGACCACTATTTTTAGTTTTCGCATCTTCATTGTAGATAAATGCATCAATTGGAGTCATGTCAAGTAACCAGTAGTGGATAATTTCATAAAAATAATTCCGTGAATTTGAGTTGGATTTTTGGAAAATAACGACTGATGAACAAAAGTAAAAATTTAAAGTTCAAATAATGTTTAATTAAGTTTTTGGGTTATCCATACATAGACAACTATAATCAATGCCTTTTATCATCATGCCCTGAAGTCTGATGTTTGGGCGTGATGATAAAGAATTCTACATACACAGCGAAAAACTAAGAAAAAAGCTAAAAAGCTAAGCTGCACAATATCGAGTATTGCAATGGAGGTTGGTAAGTTTTTACTGACAATTTTATAGAGCGTAATAAAGAATCAACCTAAGTCAACCACCGATATGCTAATGTAAAGCATTAGCATCATTACTGCATAATGAGTGGGGCTATCCATTCTCTTCCTGTGTCTGCCATTGATGCTTTTGCATTATCAATCTGGAACATTACACCGAATCTGCTTCAGCTCCAAACATCTGCATGCACTTGTCTATCGACCACTTCAGCTGCTTCCAACTGCTTCTGTTCTAGGAAATCTATTTAGTGCTATGCTAATGTCATTGAAGAGATACATTAGCGAAACATCAGGGGTCAACAAGCCGCGAATTTTTAAAAAGATGTCTTCCTACAGACGGCTGTAAATATCTTGTACAGGAGAGGACCACAGTTTTTGTTTTTTTTATATTCCGTATAGTTACACACATGATATACCGCATGTGTTTACAATGTTTCCTTTCTTAAGTTTCTGTTTTTGTAGTTTTCGTTATTTCCTCCATTCCTTTCCATGGTTATTAGGAATCGTTGCCTGCGCTCCAATAACGCCTGCGCGTTGTTGGCGCTCCAATAGCAGCCGGCGCGGATTTAAGAATAACCTCCAACACCCTGGGGATTGTTTACTTTCAAGGCTGTCTACACGCGGTCTTCCAAAGTGGTCGCCCACAATTTACTAACCGCGTGCAGCGTGGCTTTACTTCGTTCAACTGACGCGCAGCTTAACTGAGTGCGCTAAATCCCCCCTAAAGTTGAACTTTGGAACCCATGAAACTATACACCACACCGTATTAGAGTTCATAGTACACTGCAGATGTTACCTATTGTCGAGTAATTGAAACCTGTAAGTAAAAAACACGAGCAAAATACGAGTGCGAGATTAATTGAACCGTACCAAAAAGAACAAATTGGAAGTTTAGCTGCATTTTAGAGTAAAGCTAAACGAAAAGGACGATAGATATAAAGTTAGGGATCTTTTATTACCGAGTTCACACATATTTCTCTCTAGCCGCTCGCAAATTGTAATAAGCTGCTTTTACGCATTAATTATTTTATTTACGTCAGCTTCTAGTACTGATTAAAGTAATAATTTAATATTAATTGTGCCTGAAAAACCAATATGTGCCACTACACTAGTAGTTGCATGGGTAGGCTTCCAACCGCGATTGATCAGAATGCGCGAAGTTCAAATCTCAAATTAACCCACAACAGATATCCTTTCGATTCGTCATCATCTTCCCTTGGATCCCAGGTAAAATAGGGTCGGGATACGAATAGACCTTCTCCAATTCTCCCTGTCTCTCACCACATCATCAGTCAATCCCCTATTTATTTACATTCGTTTAAATTTT
Source organism: Enchytraeus crypticus (assembly GCA_905160935.1). NCBI lineage: Eukaryota > Metazoa > Annelida > Clitellata > Enchytraeida > Enchytraeidae > Enchytraeus > Enchytraeus crypticus. Next base: position 566,025 of record CAJHZI010000414.1, on the reverse strand, counting down.
TGTGGCAATTTCTAGAGCTAGGCGCTCACCAACCGAATGCCCTTTCTGACGTTGGTTAGAGATCCTTTCGATTACCGAACTGAAATTGATATGAAACCTTTTAACTATTTTTCCATTTTCTTATTTTGTAACTCTAAAGTTTAAAGCTTGATTGCTCACAGCACAGCCTTCACTGAGTCAACCTACAATGCGACACAACATTGTCAGAACGTGCTATTAGGTTCACGTAATGATGGCAATCAATAGGCCAGTCCTAACACGGATTGTATTGCTAGAGTTGAGTGCTGATATCGTGTTATCAATTCTACAAATATTTCAAAATCGATAACGCAAATCGCCGTTTCCGGTGAATGAAAAGATGATTGCCACAAAACTCAAACCATAGGGTTAGTGGCAGACACGGTGTCAGTTGCAGTATCAACTGTGAATTAGGATCTTCCATCATCTCTCACTATCAAGAGCTTGATGGCACTCATCACAGAGAAATGATTCCAGCTTTTACTGTTGTTGTTGTTGTTCGCATGTGATACTGACATCCTCGGCTTTCTCTCAAGGTCGCCACAAGGGGTTCAAAACCTGTCTTAATAAATGTATTAGCTATTATTCTAGCAGAATAATAGCAATAACACTGAGTATAACGTCAATTTCTGTACCGCAGTGGATAGAGAGAGAGAGAGAGAGAGAGAGAGAGCTTCTTTTAATTAGGGTAAAACGTAGCATATACCATATGAAATGAAAATAAGCACATGCAAATACTCAAATTGAATCGAAGGCAAAATAAAATGGATACTGTCAGAGATCCGATAATTTTATTCGGATGAGTAATGCAGGACATGGATTTAGCAACCCATTATAAAGTTTTAAGCTTAGGCAGCGCAAAACATAGCGGAGATTTTCTCTACGGTTGACGTTCCTCAATAAGAACAACCACTACTAAACTACTCCGGTAAATTATAATTTCAGAACTTATATAGAAATTGAAAATATTAGTCAGCCTAATCGAAATAGAGCAGTTAGCATGACATAGAATGGCATAACATAGCATAACATAAGGTAACATAGTATAGCATAGCTTAGCATAGCATAGCATCATAGCACTGGCTGGAGCCAGTGGCGAAGTCGGTAAGATACTCGACCGCAGATAAATATGTGCGGGGTTCAAATCCTGGGCTCTCCCGTCACTGACATCGCTTTCGAGTGAGGAAACTGACGTTAACCTTAGTTTTACCAGCATAGCATGATAGCAATGTAAGACAAACACGACCTTTGATTTTAAAATTCGTAGAAATTTGCGCATTTTAAGAAATGTTATTGTGAACAACGGAATATATAATTTTAAGCTATTCATTTAAATAATACCAATATTTTAGCAGAATTTGAAAGTTAAGATTACAAAGAATTAGCTGTTGTAAAATTTGTGCAAATTTATTATTTTATTTTATTCATACAAAAATGAAATAGTCGAAATGCTTTGCTACTGTCCATGTAAATTTTTATGAACTAAGTGCTATGAACTGATTTCTATGAACTGACAACTGATTTTTATGAACTGCATAGTTTCTGTGAAAGATTTTGAAATACTTCATCAGAATTACAAAATAGTAACTTACTAATGATTCACACAGAGAAGAAAGCATCGCTGAAATTAGCGTGAGAATATTAGTTCACATTTACAGCAGTTCGTGTCAAGAAGCGGTCGTCAGGAGCCGTTCAGTGTGGTTTCACAACCCTGAGCTTCACAAACATCCTGTGAGTATATTAGAGGCTCTGCCATTAGATTCTTCACTAACACTCCGAAAAAATACACACACACACACAAACACAGGCTCACATACACTTATTCACCTATATTCATGTACACATATATGCACACCACCGACATACGCCCTCAAACAAACGCACACATACACGCACCAATACAAACACACGCTCGCATAGAGTATGCTTATTCAAATCAACAACATCATCGTTGTAATTATGAAGTGTACGCAATCGGAGAGGGAGAAAGTGTCTATCAAGCTAACCACCTATCTATTGAAGGCGCAAATCAGGGGAATTTATGGAGATTCTGTGACCCTTTAACTCAATGGTATACGTACTCTACAAATGGGCAATAGCAATATCGATGATAAACTCAGAATAATTATAAAATCTTAAATTTCTCTCCATTATTGTTAAGCTTATTATAGATTAGGATTATAATCATGAATTAATCATTTAGCGAACTAAGATAAATGTGTGTTCAAACGCATAAGCAACCCGACGAAAATGATTGATGGCTTAAGTTGCATACTGGACTAGGCCTATACTATTATTTCATGAAATAATTGGTAAATCGTTCTGCTAGATTAAATCTTCATTACATCACTACTCGGCTAATAATGATTATCTTCCGGTATCCCCAAGCGGTTCCTTGCTTTAATTAATGAATTCTCGCTGGTACAATTCTAAATATAATTGAATGCTATTCTCGTCAATGCAGTGGAATGCGTGCATTTGCAAGTGAATATAGCAATGTACGCAGTGTGCAGGTAAATACTTTCGTTTCCTGTCTGCATGACATTTGAATAATGCTAGCATGCGTCATCTCAGCTTCTCAGTTTTTATTAGTCAAACTACGCGCCGTTCTTATTTCAGTTGCGTCCGGGACCTGTGAGATTCTAGCTTCGCTATAATTATATCTAACGCTATTCTTATCACATTCCTGGCATTTTTGGGTTGAGTATCTTCTGAAATTGTTTCAAGCGTTTGATTTCGATTTTGAATATGATTGCTTCATGCACGTAAGCCTACAATATCGTAACTGCTTTCAAAATTGTATCTGTGTATTTATTACCCAATGCAATGCTGGATCTGTCGCAGAATTACATTGGACGTTTATTCGAACTAAACGAGGTCGTACATGAAAGTTTGATAAATAGTCTCGAACTTTGATTCCGAACATACCACAACTATGAAATTTATTTATTTTAAAACAAACTTGACTAGTAGTTCGCAGCGGTTCATCACGTGTTGAGCCTTTGGCAAAAGAAAAGTTGGACTAGTTTTCTGCAGTTTGAGTCTGTATGGATTTTAACTTTTCGTATTTTTGAGTTTTTACTATTCGGTTTGCTTTGTTTCCATTGTACTCGATATTGTCATTGACGACTCAAACTACTGTAAAAAAAACTGTGAGTAAAAAAATGCAATGCTAGCTAATTCTGTAATACGCTGTATCATTTAATACTCTGTATCATTAATACTCTGTATTATGTAATATTCTGTATCATTTAATAATATGTATCATGTAATAGGCCTACTCTGTATCATGTAATACTCTGTTTCATGTAATACTCTGTATCATGTAATACTCTGTTTCATGTAATACTCTGTATCATGTAATACTCTGTATCATGTAATACTCTGTATCACGTAATAGGCCTACTCTGTATCATATAATATTCTGCATCATTTAGTACTCGGTATCATGTAATACTCTGTATCATGTAATACTCTCTAGCATGGAGATGTACTTGATTGATCTAAGCTTAGCAAATTGGTCAAGAAAAAAATAGTAAAGACTAATTAACGAATCGACTAAAGACTTGAAGTATAAATTACAGTATAATACAGTTAATACTGTTAGTACTGTATTTATAAACATTAATTGTGTTAAGCGATCGCTTTGGACTAATGTTTGGCCACATCAAGGCGACGTTCCTGGGATAAAGATTTTTGGCGACCACAGTAAGCCAATCGACCAGAACAGTTCTGAAAAATTCTCGTCTTGTATTTAAGCTATTAAGAATATTAACACTGCCTTTAAAAAGGCCGATGCTAACCTCAATTTTATCTCGAAAGTGAAATCAGAAAGGGGAAAAGCCCGGGCTTTTAATCCGCATATACTGATCCGCAGTATACAAGTAAATTCTGCAATTGTTCACATGGGTATTAGTAGGCATATAAAGAAGGGGAAAAGCGTTATCCCATTGTCCCATAAGAAATGGCCTATTATATGTTTAGTAACATTTCATAAATATCATTTCAATTTGTTTACGTTTCTTTAAATTGACAATTTTCTAATATTCTATTTTTAAAATATCATTTTGCACGTTATAATTTTCCAAGTATGTATCATATAATACTACTGAGTTAATTACTACTTGTATTTTGGCAACCATTAAAAGTTTACTTAAAACCTAATTTAATTGAAATCATTGTAAGAACCAGGGGCGGATCCAGGAATTTTTTAAGGGGGGGGCCGAAACTTTTTCCAGAGTACATTTTTTGCTTTCTTTGGGACATGTGAAGCAACTAGGCAAATTTCTGTGGGGGGAGCTCAAAATTTGTTCAATACTGCGTTCGGCGCATAGAGTGAGTGTATTTCCGTACCTTACTTCCGTACCGTATTTCTCTCACCCTCATTTGTTGGGTCCTGGGAATCCGAGATGTCGGGTTTGGCGGCCCGGCCCGAATCGGGAGTGGGGACTCACTCCACGTCGTCACTTTGTTGTAGGGTGTTATGGTGGATGACCGGCACCGATTCGAGATAGCAGCTACTACGTTAAATGGTCTATTACAGGTACTGCTTGTCAGGAGGAACCGAGGGGTGCTGCATCTTGAATTGCCTAGCTTCGCTCGACTTCTATCTGTTAATTCAAGGGCCGACTCCCTTGCTTCTTTAGTAGATTCTCTTCCGTAGTGTGATTCTCGGGGCGAAGTGATATGGTGACCCGAACCGGGTGTAGAAGCGAACTCCGCGTCTGCTATATTTTAGGCAATTAAGGTTGAGTTTCTGCCATGCTTTTAGACTTATCCTTCCCTATCTTTTTTTTCCTATATTGGTCTTTCCGTAGTTTCTACTCTCGCCTTTGCTGAAGGTAGTATAATTGGCCTTCCGTGTAGTCGCTGAGAAATTCGTTGATAGTCAACTGGTAATTGGTAATCCTACTCCCGCCTACGGAGGCGAACTCGACCCAGGCGCTTAGCAAATACCTGCAGAGACGAACTCGACCCGTGAAATGCCGTGGACTACCAGCCTCCCGCCTGCAGAGACACACTCGACACAGGCGCTTAGCAAATACCCGCAGAGACGAACTCGACCGGGCAATGCCGTGGACTACCAGCCTCCCGCCTGCAGAGACACACTCGACCCAGGCGCTTAGCAAATACCCGCAGAGACGGACTCGACCCGGGTATCGCCGTGGACTACCAGACTCCCGCCTGCAGAGACACACTCGATCCAGGCGCTTAGCTAATACCCGCAGAGACGGACTCGACCCGGGTATCGCCGTGGACTACCAGCCTCCTCGCCTGCAGAGACACACTCGACCCAGGCGCTTAGCGAATACCCGCAGAGACGGACTCGACCCGGGTATCGCCGTGGACTACCAGCCTCTTACCTGGGCCTACCCAGGGGGACGCCAACACCGCAATACAACAAGTCGATACAACAACAAGACAATTACCGGGGGCTACGAGACTAGGCTAACAAGCGAGCTTGAAAGCTTTCGGCTAGACGAAGACCAGATTTCTGTATACTAATCGTACTTTTACCTTGGGATTGGGATATTACGTACAATCCTCACTCGGTTCCCAGTAATTTCGCGTAGAAGGTTCTGGCCTCCCTGAGTTACTGCGCAGACGAACCACGCAGAACCCAATCTGATTTTGTATGCATCGACGGCCGCTTAATATACTACTCGAGCGATCGACTTCAGCCAATCACAGCACTTCTCGCTTTGTCGATTTACGCGCCAGCTGCGTCGCTTTGGAAATACCCTGCGTAATAACCTAGCTATGCTCACTTACAACCTCGGCTTATATCATCTATTAAAAATCTTTGGAAAAACCCTACGTCACTTATTATTTATATATAACTGCAGTATAATATTTGCTTTTGATCTATAAGATATATTTCTTAATATATAAATTGTGAACAAGGCGTGTTCATTACATATAGCCTAGAAAAAAATCGAGCTATTGGAACTGAGTTCCCTGTAGTACCCCCCCCCCCCCCCGGCCCCCTAACCACTGCCATTACTAACATACTTACACATCGCAATTGCCATAGAAACAATGAAAATATACCCTGTCTTACCCCCGTCCCCCCGAGCCCCCCCCCCCTAACCACTTCCATTACTAACATATTTTCACATCGAAATTGCTATAGAAACAATGAAAATATACCCTGTCTTACCCCCCCCCCCGGGCCCCCCTAACCACCTCCATTACTAACATAGGGTCTATTTTCACATCGAAATTTTTGCCGTGGAAACAATGAAAATATAGTTTACAATTTTTTTTGTCGGCAGAGATTTCCCAGGGGGGAGCCTGGGCCCCCTGGGTCCCCCCTGGATCCGCCACTGGTAAGAACTTATCAATGAAGGGTTCCAATGCATTTAATCCATGCCACTCTTAAATCAGTCTTCTTTATTTAAATCATCTTACACATTCCGAGATAATCTCGAACAATATCTTGTAGAATATCATCTCGAAGCATTTCATGTATAATATTATTAATAAAAATAATTCTCCTATCTCTGATTGTAGCTTGGTTTAACGAGTACTTTTGCAGTCTAGGCAGGCTATTAGGCCTATGCAGGCTAGTAGACCCATGCAGGCTAGTGAAAGGCCTACCGATCGTATAGGCTGTTCACAGGCCACACGGGCCAGGCTCAGTGAACTACCGGTACACACACACTCGCTTACCTGCGCATTGTGCAGTGTAGCCGTTATATCGTGCTATTAGATCTCGAATTAATAAATTGCAGATTACGCGCCGATCTAATCTTTAATTAATTTACTATTTCTGCGACAAATTAGAATTGCTAATTGTAGCTAGTGACAGGTATAATTGATTCTACGAATAGATATCATTGCAGTTAATGAAATGAAATAACTAGGTTGTGTAGTTAGAATAAGCTAACCGCGCAAAGATTTGTTTTAAGTTGAAACTGTACTTTGTGCTCATCAGTGAGCGCGATAGCGGGCTTTCATTAAGCATTGTGGACTTATACAAGAGCTTTGAGTTCAAATCTGCTGCCTTCTACAAATTAATTACTTGATCAAATGGATTCTATAATCTATAGGCCTACATCTATAAACCAAACTTGTAAATACAATATCAATTATGAAGTTATACATATACAATTATGCATGTATATGTAAATCAGGTAGTAATGCATTTTGGAAGGATGAGTGAATGCTTCTGCGCCGATTTATAAATTCAGTAGCAGTTTGAGTAATTAGCTATATTCATTTCTGTACCGGTTGTGATTTTTGCTCCTATATGTTAATGTATGATAAAGTAGTAGCCTTAAGTTCTGCCGTAAACGATATCGTATTAAACAATCTGCAATCGCTGATGTTTCGGAATCGGTACTAAGTTCTAGGGCAATTGGTCTCTTTAGCCTATAATTGCAGGTGACTAAAATCAGTGCCTTAACTTGCATCACCTGTACACTTGAACGCCAGCATTTAGTAGGCCTGTCCGCCTGAATGTATTAAGTGTGCATATTACACTGGATTCATCGAGTACACAGTAACAAAGAATGAAACGATATTAAATGTTGATTGTTAAATAAATAAATATTTTCCATTTATTGTCCTATTTTATTATTCCATAGGCTAATGCTTTAAAGTTATGGTTAAAGACAGACAGAGCATTAGGGTTAATTTGATTAGTAGTGAGAGCGTTTTGAAATTAGCACTGAGATTTAGTTAATATTATATTAGTGAAGTGAATGGCTATGCATCTCTCTCTCTCTCTCTCTCTCTCTCTCACTCTCTAATCTCTCTACTATCTCTCTCCCTCCCTGGATCATTTTCCACTGTTTTCTCTCTCTCTCTCTCTCTCTCGCTATCATACACACCGACCCTGATTGCATCGCATGATATCTTGGCGTGATAAGTTAGGCTGAACATAAAGCAGTGCTATTAATTTTTGGCTACGAACTAGAAAGTTCCTGGTTTACCCTGTGTGTCTCTGTAGCCTTCTAGGATGCCCTCAGTTGCAAATGACTCTGTAAAGTACACTGTAGTTCCAACATCCTACGATCTTTTACAAATTTGTTTAGTATCCCATCCTTAAAATATTTTGGTTATAATGAGTACGTTTATATACGCACAGATTGATGCAACATGCCACAGTAGCGCTGATGGTACCTTTACTTAAACATACGATTCTGACACTGATTCTTTAATAGTTTTCATTCCCTGACTAATAATCTGCAGGAATCGATTGAATAAAAATGAAAGCCTATTGATCGAGAGATTTAATTCTCGTCAAATGTAAACAAGAGTGTAAAACAACTATGACGTTGCTTATGAAAATTACAAGATATAGTAAAGCACTGTGAGCATTGTAAGCAATGTAATTATTGTAAGCACTGTAATTATTGTAAGCAATGTAATTATTGTAAGCACTGTAATTATTGTAAGCAATGTAATTATTGTAAGCAATGTAAGCAATGTAAGCAATGTGGACATTGTAAATTCTGTGAGCATTGTAAGCACTGTAAACATTGTAAGCAATGTAAGCATTGCGAGCATTGTAAGCACTGTATTTGATGAATTACTTAATCCGTTAGTGATACATTTTATTCAGGCCTACATAACAAAAACTCGTAACTAAGGTAATGAATTTTTATATTGAAACTACTACTATTTTGGCATAATGTCTCGACTGAACTAAGTTATGTAACTGGATTTAATCATATCAGACATTGTGATTTTATCATATTTTGCATGGATCGCTCGATCTGCAAATTTTGGTAAGTTTTACAATTTTCGTGGCTGATAATATGATTTAGAAATTGGGCTTGCTGTTTTTAGATGTTACTAAATTATATTTAAATTTATTCTACTGCTTAAAAAGGAATGGGGTCCGAAAAATGTAGAAATGAGAATGTCAATGAAGATCCATTAGATCAATGAAGATGTCTTAGATTAATAAAGATCTCTTAGATCTGTGGAGATTTATTGAATCAATGAAGATCTCAGTTCAATAGAGATCTCTTAGATCAATGAAAATCTCATAGATTAATGAAGAATTCTTTGATTAATAGAGATATTTTTAATAGTAAAGATCTTTTAGATCCAATAATATCTAATAAAATCAAGTATAATGCTTAGTCCTGATCCAATTCTTAAGGGTATTAAAGTTTAACAGTAAATAGGTAAACAATTGGTTATAATTTACTAAATCATAATCATCATCATCATCTTCCTTTATTCCCAGTTAAACTAGGGTTGGGATACGAATAGACCGTATCCACTCCTCTCTGTCCCATACCATATCATCAGTCCATCCCTTAGGATCTCTTCCATTCTTTTTGGAAAATATTTGTAACAATTTTTGGAGCCTAGGCGCTCACCAACCGAATGCTCTTTCTGACGTTGGTATGGATCTTAGTGCTCTATTCGCCTTCTACGACACGTGCAGTCACCAGTTGCTCTATTCTTTAAAAAACCCGAACACAACACGGGAAACACGAACACAATACGTGGATATAAATTACTAAATTACTTTCTGTTTTGCTATTTGTATATGTGTAAGTTTTCTGCGGTATGTCAGATTTCATGTAATAAACGAATATATTTATATAAATAAAAGTTAATAATTAATGAATAGTAATAAGTGAATAAGTAGTATGTAATAGTGAATAATTTGGAAATGAGTATTTCTGTTATACTACCTAAGCATTATCTATTTCGTTAGTGGAATAACTTAATTATAAATCGGAGTTATTGTAATATAACACTCTTCACGAGATGCCGTGTTGAGTAAGATTTTGATGGATGTCCGCGACACCTGACGCCTCAATCAAGTCTCAGCTCATGTCGGTCGTTGCGCTCTGTTGGAAATGTTGTCAGAGCTTACACGATCTCAGACTTGTTTTTATCATTAATCGAAGCGTTCATTTGTTTCTATACACTTATTTACATGCATATTGTATAGAATTACATACAGTGAAGATAAATAAATCAGATATAGATTTATTTAATAGAAGTATTATAATATTCACTGTAAATATTCTGTCACTAACCAGCAAGTTTTAAACTGATTTTATTGCTTGACTGTGAGTTAATTAATTAAATTATTAAAATTAATTTAATTTGTGATTTAATCTGAATGTTCTTTCAATTGAGCGACACTCGACAGACTGATTAATTGATTGATCTCCTTATTGATAAAACTGATTGACTAATTGATGTCTTTATAATTGATAGAACTGATTGATTGATATATTGATTAATTGATTGATCTCCTTATATTGATAGAACTATGGGTAACCAGCAGCCGATCACGAGGATTAGTCGAAGTAGGTCAGAGGTCAGAGAGGGGCGTGGTTTCGCCGGGTCCTTGACCTTACCTCGTCGTAAACCACAGTCCAAAGATGACTCGGTCATCAATCGTCAACAGATCGTTTCCTGTCCGGAATTATCAGGACCACCCGAGTCATTCCGGACTTACCCGAGCACTGCCGAAGATTACGAAACTCCAAGAGAAATTCGGCAAGTTGATCTGCGGGTTTTTCCTTCGTTTGATACCATGGATGACGGTGGGGAATTTCGGAAAAGTATCATTTATTCAAAGGAACCGGTTGTAAACATTAAAATTTATAGGCACAGTGGGGGGAGTTCGTCTCGGAGGCGAGGGCAGAGTAGAGAGCCCCGGAGTGGGGGGGCTAAACGAGGGGCCGATGGAGCGGTCGATGGGCCAGCAGAGCAAAGCCTAGCTCCACGGCCTGCCCCGGGGCCAGCCAGTACGTTAGAACGAAAAACTACTGCAAAGCGGACAACAGGTATTGATTGCTGTTGTATTGTAATTTATTATTTTTAAAATTCAATTGTTCTGCCAGCGTCAGAAAGGGCTTTCGGTTAGTTAACGCCTAGGCTCCAGAATTTGCTACAAAAATTTAAACGAATGGAAAAGTCTCATATAGGTGATTGGCTGGTGGTGTGGTGTAGGACAGAGAGGATTTGAGACAGTCTATTTGTATCCCGACCCTAGTTAAACTGAGATTCAAGGGTAGATGATGATAATGATGATGACATGTATATATATATACATGTCACTTGTTCCCTGATTTAACTGGGATTCAAGGGAAGATGATGATGATGAATTGTTCTGACAAATTGCAGGTGCAAAGGGATAATGGTATATACATGTACAATCTACATTTCTAATAATAATATACATGTACAAGGTACTGGTCAAATAGTTGAATCTTGAGTAAAGGTCTATTTGTAATGGCCTGTAGCACGAGAAAGGTTTGCCTTGTAGTTTTTAGTCTGTGTGGTCACACACATGTCACACAGCACGTGTTACAGAGCTCCCTTGCTTAGTTTTTTTCTGGACTTTCGTTATTGTAATCCTTCTGCTATGGTTATTAATAATCGTTGGCTTTTTGCTAGCGCATCGATTGGCGCGGATTTAAGAATAACCTTCCAACTCAACGGGTTTTATTCAATCAATGTTAAGATCAACTTTATTGTATATTTACTGTGTTGATCTTAATTAATTAGCTTGACATCAGACTTAGAATTTTTATCGATAAATAGATAGAGAGAGAGAGAGAGAGAGAGAGAGAGAGAGAGAGAGAGAGAAAGACGGAAAAAGAGAGAAAGAGAGAGCGGTTGATTTATTTTTTTTTGTCACATGAGTAAATTATTGTATTTTGAAGCGTTATGTTAAAGTAACAACTTAAAATGTTATCTTAGGCTCGCTTAAATCGGATCAACGATCTTGTACGGCGGCATTTCCTATTTGTTAGCAGTAATCTTCTAATTGTAGCGACTAGAGGCCTGTTCTTAGTGCACGGGACTTAAAACTGCTGACAGCCGATAAACCAGATAGAATTTCTGTTTATATCTCTACCATCTACGCCCTTTCGGCTTTCACTTCAACATTTCTGCACGCTTTGAACTTTTACAATTTTGTTTTCAATTACTATGTGCTCTATGGCTGCCATTGTTTTAGTTATAAATAAATTATAAATATAAATATGAATTAATATTAAGCACTAAATAAATACTTGGTATTATGGACATTTATTATTTTATTTCAATAAATAATCACGTCCCTTGATATCTAGGTTACAAAAAAACTCAATCTGCAATTGATCAATTTAAAGAAACTCTTAATTCTCACCTTTAATCAAATTACATTGAAGGGTGTGGTTAGAGATTCATAATAGCGCTACGATAATCCGATAAAACGTTAAACGTTAATCGGAGACATATTTGCAGAAATGATGGTGCAGCAGACCCAAATACGGTTTATAAAAAAAGTTTCTGGGTATGAGTGGATTTGGTAAGTATTTTCCTAAAATCAAAATTAATAAGTACAGGAAAAGCACTTGGTTACGCGTAGAGATTGTAGTGAGATCCTGCTGTCTAATTGGAACTCTTTAAAAAGAAAAATTTTGAAAGTTTTAAATAGTTTATTAAATTAAAGTAAACTTTCACATAAAAAACATTCGGGTAATAAACTTTCACTGTAATAAACATTCCCAAAAAAATTCCTTGTTTTTTGTGAATGCAAAACATTAGGGCTAAATGACGATAAATTTAGCTCTGACAAGTTAAATGATTACTTCGATAGCATTGGTAAATCTTTAGCTAAATCCAACCATCTAATTACACATGTAGAGTCTTATTATAGACCAATAAGGATTCTCGTATTTTTCAAAAAATTCTGTATCTAGAAATAACGTAAATGAAAACATTTATGTAAACGTTTAGGTCTTTGTCGCCTTACGAATTCGATATCAGATCGTATATAACAACGTCATTCCAAAATTCTTTGTCTCGGTCTTCCTCTGAATTCTTTTCCTTTAAGTTTTGTCTTCAATTTCTCGTTTCTAATTAAGACTGTTTATTGTTTAATATCTTTTAATATTGCTGAAAGGCTGTTTCAGCTCACTTGATTATATAATTATTAAACTCGCTAATCCTCTTTATCGATGTTTTATTTATACTTCTCAAGCAGCGCCGCCTGTGATTCCACTAAAGGATTTTCCGGACACGGAATTAATCAGGCAGCGCTTGTCTCTCTTCGAGTCCCACTTCGTAGACGCTCTGCTCCGGAGACACGCTTCCCTACCCTCCCGGACTGCCCGGACGTCCACCCTTTCTGTCGCCCTTCATCTCCGCTCCCACCCCCACCGCCACATCTCTCTCTACAGATACCTAGTCAAGCGTGACGTCCCGGCTCAACTGCTCGAGCCGGACGAAGAAAACTGTGGAGAGTATATCCTTACAATACCGGACGCGCTGTTTCACGGAATAATGCACGCTCGGTGTAAACTGGAAAGATCGGCTGCAGAGGCAGGGAGTTCCAGCGGTAAGGCTCCTGGCAAAAGATTATCAAGTGAGGTACACTCAGACACTGAGGTAGTTGTTGAAGGTGATCTTGACCTAGCGTTAGGACAAGATCTTCTGATGTGCGTGGGCGTGGAAGCTGGTGCGGAACTTTCTAGAATGTTCGAGTATCAGCTGTCGGTCATGTCGGACGATAACGCGGTGAGGATGTTCGCGGAGCACGCCGTAGAATGCGCCGTCAATTACACCGTGCAGCGCCGTGGAACAATGTGGGAGAGGAACAGTCTAGTACGTGGCGCTATATTCGGTCAGTTCGACGACGACGACGAAGAAGAATATCGATTCGATGAAGACGATACTGGCGAAGTATCGCGCAGAAAGTTTATATCAGTCATAATCGGTCAGACGGAACTGAAATGGGATCTATATGAGGTGCTCAAGAAGCCCGGTCTTCGTCGTGAAAAGATGCTGTTTGCTGACGATCGCTCTAATTTCAAACTTTGGGACTTCCGTTCGAGCGCTGCCTGCGATCCGGCACGATACGGATACCGCGGGATAATGCTGGATTGGGACTATTTCGTTCAAGCTTACGTCGTGAATCAAGAGGACTCGGCTCGTTTCGATCGAGACGTCCCCATAGTGGACACCAACGATTTCCATCGAAACTACTCTCCGTATCGTGTACTCATCGGTACAGAAGTCATGCACGGATACTGTAACATTCCAGCCAAGGGAAAGCTACCTCTGTGCAGCTATATTCGTGGAAGGTTGCTGGAGTTAGGATGGGAGAGGGATAGTGTACAGCCGGTGTATCGACCGCTGAATGCTCTATCACTTAACTCTAGCGCTTTTAGGAGGGCTAATTTTGATGACTGTGATTTGACGAGAATTCATCTGCGAGGAATCGACTTAAAACGAACTAGTCTCCGTCGAGCTAACCTTAGACAGGTTTGTTATTATCTAGTTCAATACTGAGACAGAGCTGTTTCTATCTTTTTCAATACTGAGACAGATCTGTTTCTATCTTTTTCAATACTGAGACTGATCTGTTGTTATCTAGTTCAATATTGAGACAGATTTGTTGTTATCTGTTTCAATACTGAGACAGATCTGTTGTTGTTTATTTCAATACGTAAACAGGTCTGTAGGTCTATGATTTGATTACTTATTCCTGTATGAAGATCGAACGGCTGTTTTTCATGCAAGAGAATAGTTGGAGAATTATTAGAACTAATTTTATTACTATTTCTTTGTATTGTCCATGAGCAGTTAGTTACCTGGAATTAAGAGTTTCGACTAATTAATAGTACATTATTACAGTGCAGATCTAAAGACACTCGTACTTTCACATGTTGTCTTTAGCGTTTCAATCTCTAACTTTACTTGCAAGTCTCTCTGCATTAATTAAAGCCACTTGAACTGCGATATAAATAATTTTCCACTCCTACAGGCAAGCAAATTTGACCAGCATTCGTGGCTGGAGCCAGTGGCGACGTCGGTAAGATACTCGACCGGGGATCAGTTTGTGCCGGGTTCAAATCCTGGGCTCGCCCGTCACTGACATCGCTTTCGAGTGAGGAAACTTACTTTAATCTTAGCTTTAACAAGTTTACCAGCCAATGTTTGGAGGCGTAAAGCAACGTTAATCGTTGATTTTATTTCACACATTTTGTTAATGTTAACTTCTTTTTTCGTCATAGTTTTGTCAATTTCGCTTCATTGAGGGTACAAGTGAATAACTCGAAAACGACTGTGTTAAACTTATTAGTAGATTATTTTTGAAATTGTAAAAGTTGCAAAATAGTTTTTGTAGTTAAGGGCTAAAGCCAGATTTCATTTCATCTCTCTCGATTGTCAGTCACGGGAGGCGTATTGTATTTGAACCCGGCACCTACTGATCCGTAGCCGAACAGTTTACAAATATGCAACAGGTTCGGTTGAGTGTCTCTTCCTAGAGATCATTGGATGCAAGATATAATAGAAGAACCTAGACTGTGATTGATTGATTGATTGATGTGACTGATTGATACAGGCTCGACTGACGGCCACTCGCCTGGGCGAGGCAGGCGGCTACGAGGGGGCGGACCTCTCGTTCAGCTGCGCCCAGGACACCCCGCTACCCGAGGGGCTTCTTGTAGCTGCTGCCTCCACGAGGTATGCCATGATCACCTCGTCCCCCAGGGACGAGCCCTCAGGGGTTCTCCAGGCTCACACCCAGGCCTTGTACGAGGTCTCAGAGGCTACAGAGCGGCTCCCGACCTTGACCTTTGTCTGTGACAGGAGCGGCAGAGTGGTTGATCCTGCTGAAGGTTTTGTAGAATTTAATTTGTAATTATAAGTAGCGTAAGAATGAGCGACAGATGGAGTAGTACTGTCCTAGTCCTGGTCTTAGTATTGAAGTAACTTTAGTCGGTCATAGTTAAATAGTAAAATATGGTATAATTTTATTTAATATATATTTTTCAAACGGTAGTATCTTAGCCGAATTTTTTATTAGATAGACTAGAATGCTAGTATGATTTTCCTGACCGCTTGTACGAAAGGCACATCATTAGAACATGACTATAAACTTGAGTGTGACTGAAAATAATGTGTATTACTTGAACAGGATTATAGTGATCATAATCAAGTGAACATAATCATAGTGAGCATAATTACAGTGATCATAATTACTGTGATCATAATTACAGTGATCATAATTACTGTGATCATAATTACAGTGATCATAATTACTGTGATCATAATTACAGTGATGATAATTAAATTGATCATAATTACAGTGATGATAATTAAATTGATCATAATTACAGTGATGATAATTAAATTGATCATAATTACAGTGATGATAATTAAATTGATCATAATTACAGTGATGATAATTAAATTGATCATAATTACAGTGATTAAATTGATCATAATTACAGTGATGATAATTAAATTGATCATAATTACAGTGATTAAATTGATCATAATTACAGTGATGATAATTAAATTGATCATAATTACAGTGATGATAATTAAATTGATCATAATTACAGTGATGATAATTAAATTGATCATAATTACAGTGATAATTATTACAGTGATCATAATTTCAGTGATCATAGTTACAATGATTTTCAAAGCCTCTACTTTTCAAATGGTTGATAAGTAGGCCTGATTGTCTTAATGTCTGATAACTGTTGAGTAATTTTCCCTACCGTGATGAACTTGGAATAATTATTAAAACCCAATTACTATATTATGTAATACTACAATAGAGTATTATCGCAATAAATTGCAATAGAACTGTAATATTGTAAGGTAGAAAGACTCCCATTTGCACAAGCCTGCTAGTTTTAGTTGTTTTTATCAATGATAATCTTGACTAGGCTGTTTGTTCCTTATGGACAGATTTTTATCTTGTGTTATGCTGTTAGGGTATATTGTTATTTCTTCTCTTTTAACGAAGATTTTGTTCTCTAGTTCTTTGCTATTTCTCTTGGCTCTCAACGAATCTTCATAAGTAGAAATGCTTCTGTAAATCACTTAGGTTCGTACATAAATTGTGTAGCGAAGACGTAAGTAGCATATGTGGTGGTAAACAGACAGTTTATCAGACAGCGATAAGTTATCGACAGATAAATTATACTATTAACATGGCACTGAGATAGACAGTTGTTCGAAATATTTAGATCTTAGGCCGATTGTAATTAGGCCTAATGAGAGAGAAAGTTAAATTTAGAAGTTCAATCGCTGACGGCTAAGTCTTTTATTTAAATTGTTCCTCTTTAAAGCAGACGAATTAGGAGCATTATAACGGCGCAACTGAAATAAATGGTCGAAGTAATGAATGATTGTTAACGTAATTTTAAAATATGAGCAATTATAGCCTAACTTTCTGCTTTAAATATTAACAATTAAAGTTAAATTTAACGTCCATGTCCTGTCTGGAGAGGTCATCAACCCCGGATACGAGAATTGGGTTTGAATCCTGGATCTGGTTCTGATCGCAGTCGGACAACTT
This sequence comes from Enchytraeus crypticus, assembly GCA_905160935.1. Lineage (NCBI taxonomy): Eukaryota > Metazoa > Annelida > Clitellata > Enchytraeida > Enchytraeidae > Enchytraeus > Enchytraeus crypticus. Next base: position 548,711 of record CAJHZI010000414.1, on the reverse strand, counting down.
AACCAATGTGTCAAAGCTCAGTCCACAGTAGATGCTTTTAAATTGTAGATGTATTTATATCTAAGCTGATTTAAGTATGACTTGAGAAACTGCATTGTGTGTTACGTGGCCTAGGTATTTGTGAATCCTGTAATAAAATTTGCTAGTCTGATAGGAAGGTAGTATCACTCTATTCGGAATAGTATATCCACCCTAGACTATTGCAATGAATTTAGTTTAATTATAATAATAATTACTATTATTATTATTATAATTAAATAGCAATGAATTAACTTGCTGATAAAAAAATAACAAAAATAACAAAACTACAACTTTACTGCTTGTGTATTTCACAGCCATCGAAAATCTACAGAAAGACTATGCATTACGACAAAAGGAAAGACAAGAAGAGGAGGAAAGAATTTTGAGAACTTCCGGTGCACAAAGCCCGGATCTCGTGACTACGGATGCTGCTCACAGAAAGCGCACAAAGCGAAGAACCACGCCCACTGGACAGCCACAGGTTCAAGCTGTGGCTAAGCGCATTGACTTCGAAAAAGACGAACAATCCTCCACAAAACAATCGTTGCAGTCTTTACGTACTGAATCTATCGCTGGGGGATCACATGATGGAAAATCAAAATCGTTAACGGACAGAAAAAGTTCAAAATCGAAGCAAAAAGACAAAACGAACAAATCAAAACCAGAAAGTGAAAGGAGTGTGGTTGACGTTGTTTCTGAGAAGGTAACAAGACTGAGTAATAAGTGTAAGACGTCATCGATACCAAACGGTTCGCAGTTGATATCCAGTCAGTCGGCATACGATACGACAGCATTAGCGGGAGGAAATATTTCCACTTCAAAATCATTCACAGTATTTGAGCCCGGAGAAAATGTGGAGAAATCTGATATAGAAACATCGGAAAAGGCTTCCAGGAATTATCGAGGGATGGAAAATGAAATCGATCGACTAGGTGCATTATCTTCTACACTGCTTAGTGAAACGTCTTTTAATTCAGTGGGAAATCGAGAAGGTTCTGAATATTCGAGGGGCTCGGCTGCGAATAGAATAGCCGCAGCAAGTGAGCTATCGAAGAGTCGACGACTGAACATGTCCGAGCAGAGAGCCAAGTTTCTCTCCACGACCTCTCCGGGCCAGTCCACTCGTTCCAGCAGTCCGGGATTTCCAGAATTCGGTAAATCCACTTTACAACCGAGAGATTCTCATGAAAGAAGTTTGAATAAATCTGGAGCAAGCCTCTCTTCAAATACCTCTCGTGAAAAATCTGCAAATTTGGAAAGTGAAATTGGAAAGGATAAGCTTGAAGCTGGTAATATTGAATTTCCTCTTCCTAAGGACATCAAAGCGGATGCCAAAGGAGAAACTTTCAGCTTAAATTCAATAACGACTCTTTCTGCTCTGAAGACCGAGGTAGCGCAATCACGTGACGAAATTTCGAAAACTCCAGAAAACGTTGAAGAGCAAGAATTACCAACAGTTCCACAGTTAGTTGTAGATATTTCCAGGGAAGTATCAGAAACTAGAGCACCGCAAGACTCTGCTGGGCATATCAAAGTGTCGCATGCTAGCAGCCGCAATGAAATCATTCTGAAAGAAAAGGAACCGTGTGCTGATGCTAATTGTACTGAAAGTGGAAAAAAGAAAACCAGAAAGACACCAAGTCCGAAAAAGAGAGTTAAGAAACAGCTAAGCACAATGGAAACGATGAATTCTTCATTAAGTAACAAAGTAAGGGAGGACGAGCAAATACAAAAAGAAGGTGCATCTCTGGTGGATTCTGAACCTTTGGTGAATCAAAAGTCCTCTAATGAAAATGGACCTGCAAAGATCCTGAATTCTGCGACAGAATCATCAGAATTTGTTGAAAAGATACCAGATAATTTAAGTAAAGCTTCAGAAATTGTTGAAAAGATACCAGCTAAACTAAGTAAAGCTTCAGAAATTGTTGAAAAGATACCAGATAATCTAAGTAAAGCTTCAGAACTTGTTGACAAGCATTCCAATTCTGTACGTAAACTGCCGCGTGTTGTAGATAAAGTAGTAAAAGTTGATGACAGCACATCGACCAACGTGAAAAACTCACCTACAGTTGAAAGTACATCAGCCGAAGTTTCAGAAAATAGCACCGGAATTGTAGAAAAGGTCCTTGAGGCGTCTGAGAGAAATCGCGAATTGACTCCTGAAACTTTAGATGGAATGAATAAAGTATCCTTAAACGTTTCCGGTGAGAGTAAGTCGAGTAGTACACCTGTTGGCAGTCCAGCGAACAACAGAGTCTCCAAAGGTTGTCAGGTAAAACTAGACGATCGAGAACTGATCATGAAGGTCTTCACCTCACAGGACAGTACATCCAGTGACGGAGCAGATATCCTCATAGCAGCGGCTGATCGAAAACCGGAAGGACTTTGGGACAGCCACCATCCTTCGGAAGGATTGGAGAGATCTTTCCGTCGGACGGTGAATCCTCCTGGGTCTTTAAACACCGGGAAACCTCTTCCGCCGACGCTGACAGTGGAATTACTCGATCCCGTGACCACATCCAGTTCTCAGTCCAACCGATCCACTCCTCTGACGAATAGGAACACTCCAGAGTCGGCAGTTTCTCCCATACGATCCACGCTACTTGGTGCAGGCGCTCCTGGAAAGGTTTACGGAACAAACTCAGGGTACCTGGCAGATATCAGAGCCTCCATGCCCAGTCTGAACGTGATCGAGGTGGAGAGGGTGGAAGGGTCTGAGGTTCAGAGGATTGGCTCCACGGATACTGGTAGAATGATTGTTCCACCGTTTGAACGCCGGATGTCTAAGTCTCGCAGTCTGCAGGCATTGACGCAGCTGGAGAGTGTTGGCGCTGGAAAGTTTGATGGCGATTTGGACGATGGAGTGTTTGGAGGGGATCAAGGGAGGGTGGTGAAGGATGGTGGTTGGTTGCCTAGAGTTCTCTCACAGGCGGATCTTAACGTTATCAACAGGAGTCAACTGTTCCGCATCATCACTACCGGTCTGTAGTATACTGTATGCTTAATAATAACAATTAGAGTGCTACAGTCATCAATGACAACATCGAGCACTATTGAGACAAAATCAAGCCGCCGAGCAAAAAGAAGGTCCAAAAATGGTGCAAATTCCAAAATCTTACGGCGAGGAATCGAACGTTAAATTCTTACTGATTGATTGAACTGAAGGGTAAGATCGTGTTCCGCAAGTTCCACATGTCGCAGATCGAGAACGTGACGATTGTTATTATTATTTTAAGTTTATTATTATTATTATTATTATTGTTATTCATTTTATTATTATTATTACTATTGTTGTTTTTCATATTATTATTGTTATTATTATTGCTATACGTATTATTATTATTGCTATTATTATTATTATTATTATTTTTTTAAAATGCCCTGGGCTGTAAAGGGCCCTGGGCTAAAAAATAAGATAAAAGAGACTTTATTTAATTAAAAGTTTTTAAAAAAGCGATTAAAATAATTCCTCTGCACTCTGGGAAGCCGCTTTAGCCAAAGTGCCACTGAAGCAGACTGCATTGAATCGCTGGAGAGCAATAGACAGTCGCTGCCACAGAAAAGATTTATCGCGCTTATCACCAGTAATGGCGCTGGTCCTCCTGCCTATTTCGTCAATAAAGTCTGATGCGATTATTATTATTATTATTATTATTATTATTATTATTATGATTATTATTATTATTATTATTATTATTATGATTATTATTATTATTATTATTATTATTCTGGTTCAAATCCTGGGCTCACCCGTCACTGACATCGCTTTCGAATGAGGATAATGACGTTAACATAAGCTTTTCCAGCTTTATATTATTATTGCTATTTAGAAACTTATATTGCAAAATAATGCTTGAAATCGATCTTCAAGACTGCGTTACATAAAGAGTTCAGTAATTATAAACTAAACTAACTATGTTTAATATTAAGATTTGCTATTTGAAATTGTAAATATGTTTCATAGAACATTTTTAGCATTAGATACAGAATATCCAAAGGTTGTATTACTGGTTTAATGATATACTTTATACAGATTGCATATACAGTTATAAAATATTACTAGCACATAGCAGTTATATTAATAATAAACATGCATAGACAAAATAAATACAATTAAAACATACTTAATAATCTCTCTCTTTATTAGTGCAATGCCGACTGGCAGGTCCATGGCATACAACGCCTCCACCCATCTCTATCTTCCGCTTTCCTATTCATGTCCGCAAACGAATGTATCTTTAAATCATCTACAACATTCCTTTTGATATACCTTTTTCGTGGGGGATTCTGCTTATGACGACATATAATTTTTAATTGTATATATCTTTTTTGATAATTTAACTATTCGATATTATTTTAATTTACGGTATTTATTGAATAAATGCCAAATATTTTGTATTAATATTATATCTTGTCTCGATGAACTGTAAACCTATTTTATCGCAACAACCTTGCATTTTCTGAACAGAATTAAAGACGGAGCAGCTCTCGAATTCTCTACCGCCACTTGACCGATATTTAATGGGTCGAGACAGAGAGGTTGATGACCTCGCTGACCTCTTGGGTCAGTCAGGTCGTATTGTCATAGTAACGGGTTGCCATGGTGTTGGTAAGTCCGCTATCGCACTGGCAGCCTGCCACGCGCTGACAAGGAGATCAGCTAGATCCGTGGCAGTGAGGGTCAACATGAGGGGGGTCGTATCTATCGATGGTGTAATCGGGAGGACCGTGCGCGCCTTCGATCTTCGTCTGCGCCCAGAGCATCGAGTGTGCTTCTATCGGTGGCTCGAGGCTCATCGTAAGCAGCGCCTACTACTCCTGCTCGACAACCTTGACCTTCCCACTCCAGATGAACGTCGAAATGTGGCGAGGTTTCTGGACGAACTGACCTCAAGCGTCAAGAACATATCAGTGCTGTGCACTTGCAGGACAGCGCCGCCCGTTCTGAAGGATGACGAGAGACGGTGGGAAGGGACGGGGGTTACTGGTGTCATGGCAGGCCGTTCCAGTGTCGTGGCTAGTCGAGAGGTGTACAGGGTAGGTGAGCTGCGACCTGATGCAGCTGAATCTCTCTTGAAGAAACTCTTGCCAGAACTTCACAACCGAGGACCTGCACAGCTCTGTGCGGCCTGTGAGAGGGTTCCGCATGCCATTCGGATTGTTGCTGCGGCGTTTCGGCTCGATCCGGAAGAGCGAGTGGATACTGGAAGCTTGTTCGAAGAGTTGGTGAAGATCTCGAGGACTCATGAACTCATGTCGAGGTTGAAGGAGGCTGGGCTGGATAATCTGGGAGAGGATGATCTGGAGAGAAAGAGACATGCGAAGGTTTGAGCTTTAATTGTAATATAATTTTGTTGAAGGATCTCTTCATATTAATTACATTAATATTCTTCAATATTATCTCTTGTCGTCTTTCTCTCTCTTAGTGCACTGCCTACTGGCAGGTCCATGGTACATAACGCCTCCACTCTTCTGTCTTCCGCCTTCCTCTTCATTTTCACATATGAGTGGGTCTTTAAATCATCTAACATACCTAATCTCGGCCTGCTCCTGCCTCCTTTCCTTCCATTCTACCTTCTATGACCTCTTTTGATAGACCTTCCTCCCTTAGAATGTGTCCTATCCATCTCTTCTTCCTATTTATTAATACATTTATCACCTGTCTATCTGTGCCAACTCTCTCCAGGACTTCCTCATTTGTAACTTTTTGAGTCCAGCTAATCCTCTCCATTCTTCTCCAAATCCACATTTCCAATGCCTCCAGTTTCCTAATATCTTCCTTCCTTAAGGTCCATGTTTCACATCCATACAATAGCGTGGTCCAAACTAAAGTTTTCACTATCTTTATCTTTGTGTCTTTCTTTATACTTTTTGTTAATAGTTCTTTTCTACTACCAAAGGCCGCTTTTGCTCTTTGTCATACTCAACATTAAACAAATATTATTAGGCCTCGTAATATTTGTATTACGAGGCTCGAAATTTTGTATACTTAAAAGAAAATAAGAAAGAGTTATGTTGAGGTAAAAAGAGCTAAATGCTAATGTTAACGTCAGGTTCCTCACTCGAAATTGATATCAATGACGGCCGAGCCCGGGATATGAACCCTGCACATACTGATCCGCTGTCGAGTATTATTCTTACTTCGCCACTGGCTCTCTAGTCGTAACCCGAAGCTAGTTGAACTGGGGTTCAATGGAAGGTGATGATTATTACTATTATTAAGCGAATGTTTTCTCTTCGTATTATTAATTTTCTTAGGCACCAAAAGATACAAATTGAAGCTAATATAGCTCAGTAGTTCAACAGCAGTTAATTTTACAAATGTATTACTTTTAAATATTACTCTTCGGGTTTCCGGATTTTTTAAAGAATAGACCTCGTGATCATTACGCGTTGTCCCTAAACGCCGACGAATACTTTTACTGGGAAAGACCTCTAACAACAGTTTAAGAAAACACATTTATCTAACAGTAAGTATAGCGTTGTGCTCTGAGAAAAGCATGGCCTCAGTGAATGAAGCAAATTTATCGGTCAACGTAATTCATTAAAGGACAGATGTGCCACTTTATGATAATGTGTTTTATTTATTCTCAGGTTGCCACTTGCGTTTTGAGGATTCTGGACGCACTGGATCACGAGACAGTAAGAGTCCTCAGCAAATCTTCCGTATTCGCTGCTGGCTTCGATTCCAAATCCTTGCTGGCTGTCATCGGAGGAACAGAGAAGAAGGTGACCGTGAAGAAGTCCCTGTCCATTCTCGAGAAGACCTGCCTGGTGGAGAAGTTTTCCAATAAACCGGATCGCTATGTTCTACCTCCCCTGATTCGCTTCATAGCGCGAGCCATTCTGGCAGACAACGGTGCTGCGGACTTAGCTTGCATTAGCATGACGCTGAACAAGCTTAAAGAATCAGCCGAGTGCTTCCACGGGAGGAACTCTCTAGCTATCATCCAATCCTCTCTCGCTGTTCACGATGATATCTTTGATGTAATATGGAGGACAATTGAAGGCGAGAGGCTGATCGAACAAGGTTTCTCATCATTGGCTTCTCTAGAAGGAGCCACTTTTCTCTCTGAGATTTTATCTGAAAACACCTACGCCGCTCTCTACGAGCAGCTAGAATGTGAGGCGATGAACCAAGGAGACGACCAACTGAGATGTCGAGCTCTCTGTTGTCTCTCATACGGAGCCGCCGCTGTATTTAGTGACCCTCTGTCTGCCTTAGCAACAGCCGAGCGCGCCGCTGGGGTCTCAGAAACTAAACTCTCGGACGAGGATCGCTCCTTCGTGCTCTACTGTCTCTCATTCGCCACGTCAGCTAGTGGAGGCGATCCGCAGCGAGCCCTAAATCTCGCTCGAAGGGCTTTCGACGCATCCAAGCGCGCTGCGGCACGTCTAAGTAACGTCCGCACACTGTACGCCGGAGAGCTGTACGCGCGCGCTCTAGCGAGGGTTGATAATCACCAGATGGCGCGGCACTGGTACAACGTGTTCGACGCGGCTGTACGCGACAACCTGGACCGTCATCCCACGCGCGTCGACGCGTTCGAAGCGCGTCGAGTGATTTGGGATCGACTGGAACTGTTCGAGAGATCAGCTGCCGCCGCGCGGAAAGCGGCGGAAACAGCGCGCAGCTACTACGGATTAGATCATCCGAGAACCGCGGAGGCGTTAGCTAGGCTGACGGATGCGGCGGCTAAGCGGGGATTCATGGCTGAGGCGGTTGCTGCAGGGGCAGGCGCCGTGGCGATTCGAACTCGGGTCCTTGGTGATCACGTGGCGACTGTTGAGTCACACAGAACTCTCGCCTCTCTCATGGTTAGGAGTCGACAGTACGACAGGGGTTCGGAGTACGCGCAGGCGGGCGTAGAAATGATTGCGAGGTTAAATAAGAAGATGGATGAGGCGACAAATCAGTCAGAAGAAGCCTTGACTCAAGAGCGAGATGAAGTGATTGTGAGATTAAAGGAGGAGTTGTTACAGATTGTTGGAGAGGCTAGCTCAAGGTCCGCCAGCAGGGCCTCGCACCATGAACCTCCTTCTTAATGCGTTTGTTTTTCATCTCTTAGATATTTGTATCTAATATCTAATTGATTTTTATTTGATTGATTTAATTGATTTAAGGGAAGATGATGATGATGATGAGATATTACTATTAAGCTATTGGAATAGATATTACGTACTGGTATTAAGTATTTATATATGGCTAGCAGCTTTGAAGCAATATTAAGCGCCTGATATTAAATTAATGTGTAGTAAATATTAATTTTTTCATGTTATTATTTATGTAAAATTCAAATTAAATTGTGAAATTAATATAAAAATATAAAATTATTTTAACATTATAAAATTAATATTTATTTATAAAATTTATATTAAATTATAAATTCTATTAACTCATTACTAATATTTAATATTTCTTTTTCAAGTAGACTACAGGCCTAGTGCTGTTATTTTTTTTATTTTACAAAATTATATTCTACGTTTGTAGCGCTGTCAGTTTATAAACTACTTGTAAACTGAAATATTATTAGTTAATAATTGTTTTTACTTTGCTGTTAGTTAGACTAATTGGAAACAAACTGAGACCTAAGTTTGTCCATTAGGACTGCAAAATAAGGCGGCCAAAATACAATTTTATATAAATTAACTTTTATTGAATGCATTGTTGATAAATATAATTATTGTTTTCTATTCACCGTATTTATTCCGCAATAATTGTCAGTGATATCACATAGCTGTCTCGTTCTTCGTATATCCTTATACTCGCTTTTGTAAATACGTGTTTGTAATTTATTTTAATAAAGCATAAATGTACAGAGCTGTGTAATCGCTTGTTAGGAAACAGAAATCTTCGTTAGTAGGATTGTAGAATTCTTGCTGAATTTAGATATCTGTACATCTTTTTGTATTTATGTACACTCGAACGAGCTTTATGTCTATTTTAAAATGTTAATGTGGCATCTAACGCATTATATCTATACAGCACCTGCTTTTGCTGAAACAGAAGTGTTGAAATAATTTTTGAATTTTGGTCGAATTAAAATTCAAATATGTTAATTTCATCACACTTGAAAACCTTGTCGAAACTGACTGATCGACAATTGCTTTTAATGGTTCGGCTAAATTCCTAAAAGCTTAACGTGAAGCTCTGCAGGTAACACAATTGATCCTGCGTGAGGTGAATTAAACGCCCGTGGGTTCGAGCCCGGTAAGTTATCAGAGAGTTAAATCTCGGATATTCACGATACCGGTACTTGGGATATGGATTAAAATTCATAAACGCTTTAAACGTATGACTTTAGAAGTACTATCAATATGGATGATCATCTTACTATTGTATCCCTTGTGATACTGAAACAAACGTTAAACATAATTCTCCGGGTTGCTATTGTGTGTCTAATCGTTAAGTGCGTCATCAGTTGACAAGAATTTTAAAGTGTATGAGACATAGGAAAACTTGTGAACACTTGATGTTCGTTACCCTGCGAAATAGGTGTAAATCTGCTTGCTAAAAACTGTAAGTAATAAAATATACTATCGACAACAATATACTATCGACATCATATCGCATCTGACAATGGATTGCTGAAATGTCAGATAAATCGCTCCCGTTGTATCAGAGCAGTTATCGTTTAAACTCATTTCAATAATATACAAAACCGATTTAACGGCCGTTTACTCGTCCGAGGATGATAACAGCTCTAAATTGCCTCATTGCTACTTTTTGTGGGACTTAAACGTTGGAAGTGCAAATCTTTTGAATATTTATTCCTTGTCTACAGCTGACTTCATGTATCTTAATATTTGTTTTGTTCAGTACCGCTAAAGAGTCGCCGTCACGTACGCGCGAGATTACACGAGTTACGAAGTCTACGTCTCCTGGTCGATTGTAGCCTACGTTTCCAGGTGAAAAAAGCTAATGTTAACGTCGGTTTCCTCACTCGAAAGCGATGTCAGTGATTGGCGAGTCCAGCATTTGAACCTCACACATACTGATCCGCGGTCGAATAACTTACCGACATCGCCACTGGCTCCAGCCGTTTGTGATACGGCGGACAGATATTGGTGGACTGTAGCTTAAGATTTCTGATTCACTGTAGCCTACGTCTTCTGGAGGACTGTAGCGATATGATGGTGCTTCTAGATTAGATATTGCTGTAATTATTCTTAAATTAATTTATATTATTGATTTCTTAAATTAAAGCTTTTTATGTCTAGAACTTGTGCATGGTCGTTGCTTTGTTAAATATTTAATTATTTTAGACAGGTAGCACAAATAAGCTAGCTATTGAAGTAGCCTAAGTCAATGACTGAGCCGTTGGCTTATCGGTTAAGCATCTGACTTGGATCAGTATGATCGAGATTGGAAAACAGGGTTAACTGGTCACTGATATATCACTAAAATGATATGATTCCGTATGATGTATGATTGTGGCATTAAACATCGCATTAAGCATTAAACAAGTAAAGCTTATTTAATCATTTAATTCATAATTAAAACCGTGTATATTTCGATAGCACATTTGGCAACACGGTAAACGCTGCAGTGTGACGTTAACGGTTCAAATTCTCATTGACTCGACCGCTTAATCACATATCAAGCGTATGATATGTTTGCGGATGATCAGAAGAAGGAAATAAATCTATGAAATTAAAGTTAACTTGTTTACGAACCACAAGTGATATTGACAAAAAACCGATATTGATATTGAAATTGCTGAAGTAGCTGGTAACAGCTTCTTTCATGCTATAGTAAGCCATCCTCTGCATATTATGCATCCCATAACCTCACCAATTAAAGCTCAGTTCAATAAATATAGGCTGAAAGATAGCGCCCATCTATTTATGCTTCCTTCTAAGAAATGTCAGATAGCCTGAATGAGATTAGTACCCTAAACCTACGATATATCATCAAGCGTGCTACCATTTCGGGGTGCCTACTGGACCATACTGGTACAATAGTGCCCACCAATAGTAGTACATTGATGTACTCTGTAGTCGACAATTTGTAAAACTTTGCAACGTAATTGCCATTTAAATAGCAATCTACGTGTTTACACAAGATCCGAATTCCATTTTTATGAAATAAAGATTAAAAATATAACTGATTAATATTGCTGTTTCATTTTGAACGTGAAACTCTATTTAATGTTCAATTGAGCAGCTATTGAGTCTGACAAACTAAGGTTTGGTATTAGAAATTAGAAATTTGGCAAGAGTTTTACTATCAAGGATTTAATATAAGCCTTTGTCAAATTTCCTATTAAAATTCTGATAAATAGAGACCTTCGAATTCTAGATTATCTATCTGCATGAATTTATTAAATTCTTTAGCAAGTATCATTTAAATTGGCACACACTATAACGCTTATTGCTTTAATTATTGTATAATTATGGCTAAATTCATGTTGATACTGCAATAATAGAATCAGTTGTCCGATCATAGCCAAATGGCTAATCATTCCCTAACCACAAGAGATTATTTTTGCCATTTTTCAATATAATTCAAGCTAAAAGCACAGTGTAACATAATAGCGCAGAGCAATATGAGTGAATTACATCTGAAGGCACTTTCGAGTAATTTAAACTATCCGTGCATTACTCAACAGAAATCTTGCACTTTGTAACGTGTGCACTTAAAACAGCACGCATGCACTTAAAATCACAATTATAAATAGCACTTATAAAATGCAAATTATAACACCGTAATTCACTATCATATGAAACTTGATGAAATCCACAATGGCATAGAACAAAGGAAAAACTGAAGAGAAGAATTTGCGGAAGACCGAGATTAATGATATCTCGGATGATTTGGTGAAAATAAGAGTTTATGTCATGGGCCTGTAGCTGTTATAGGCGCACATTGACATATCTATTGCTAATAAATCAATACTACTATGAGAAACCTGAGAAAAGAGAAGTTACCAATCAAAAGAGATAAATAATACACAAACAACAATTAGCTTTGGCCCAACATTGCATTAAACCACTTCCTTGATAAATTCCTTACCATCTGAATTTTCATTAATTTATCTTGATATATTGGTTGTGACCTGATTTAAAACATAGGCTAAATTTATCCCTATCACAAGATATATTCTAAACTAAAATTTAATATTAAACAGATTATTTTTGAAATTTTAGTTCAAGATGGTGCTGAACATACATGCTGAATATAAATTTAAATATTTACGAAATAGTAGTTTTCTAGATTTGTTATTAAATGTTAAGTAATGGACAAAGTTTAGATGCCTTAGCTAACCTCGGGCTCAATGTATAGAAGTGAATAGCTGTGAGAGATTAAGAAGATGTCCATGCTTGATGGAAACTTTTCCATGTAAAACAGTTCACACTGATTTACTGTGTTGTTACTCGGCGTGAAGTATTCTGTGTGAATCGGGTCATATAAACACTGCATATATTAGCAAAGCTATCACGCATATTTAAATGCTAAAGTGATAAATCAGTATTATAGAATATTAATTTAATCCAAATATATTGTAGCCAATAGATTGCACATTACAGCTTTACGTAACCATTCGCTGATTAAATACGCAATTTCGGCATCATATATAAAGTACATGTGCATGCACAAGTACAAAACTGTGGTTTAAGCGCCTTAAGGCTGCAATGCAACTATAATGTAGTACTGGTATTTCAAGTATCAAGAAAACGCGATTCGGCGAAAAGTGCAACTGTTGGGCTAAAGCTTAATTGATCTCTGTAAGAAATACCTTTAGAAGATCACATATTAATATCAAACAATCATTGTTCAATAAATATTTAAATAATGCTTCTTTTGTTCAGTTAATAAGGTGATAGGTATTTATTTTCGAAGCAGAGCCTAAACAAACATAAAATTATTTGGACTTACACAGGTCGAAGAGGCTATCCACTCCTTCGTTGTTTCTGGGTTCGACTAAAGTTTATTTAAGTCTCAATAGATAGGTTATAGGTATAGCTTAAAATTGTACATTTTTAATTTAAAAGTTTAAACATTAGCTCAGTCCTCAATCGTTACTAGAGTGAAGGCACATATGTTACTTAGATATTGATATAAAAATATATTAAATAATAAACCAGCAGCATTTTGTAAAATGGTGCGTAAACTAAATAACTCAATAAGGACAATCAACTACTTAACAGCACAGCAGAGTTCATGAAAGTAACTCGCTAATATAATAACAACAGATCTTCTGCAACATCTACATCTAAAATGCCATTCAGTAGCAAGCTCTAACCAACAATTTGCAAGCAAGTAGACGAACAACGTAGCTTATATTCAGTTTGCAATATCTAAAAACTTCAAGGGAAAATAACTGGCTTTACAGCGAAGCAGGAATTGAAGACAGACAATGCTAATACTAATTAACAAATTGTTTCCTCTTACAATTTTTCTCATGTTTAAATTGCCAGGTAAATAGCAATACTTAACTCAGATTCGAAAATTTAAAGCTTTTCTTCTAAACGTTTTTTGGTGTTAAAGTGGCATTTTTATTGTAGTTTTAGCTACAACTTAATTGCAACTAAATTACATCTACAATATTCTTAATCACAAATACGAACACTTTGATTGAATAGTTCAAGTACATGTATTAGTACATTTTTAAAGAGCTATACCGAGCTATATGAGTATATTTATAAATTTTCAATTTATACCATAACTAATTAATTATTGTCGCTTTTATGTATAATATAAAGTTTACTAGTATCAAACTTGAGCTACTTTTTGCTTATTTTGCCATCAAATCATCATACAAATTGTTAGCGTGTGACATTGAAAGTCAACAGAACGTCTAAGATCTAATAACGATGGATATATAGGGTCATAGGAGTCTCTTGTAGAAATACAGACAAATAGGCTTGGTTGTCCGACCATGCCAGGTTCGAATCCGCAAAGAATCCTTTGTTTATTTAGGCCAGCCGGACGCATCCAGTTCACGTCCCATCTGACAGAGGACACACAGTGGACAGAAGGTTGCGGCGACGCAATCCTTGAAAACGGAACCCTGGAAAACAAATTCAACACATCGTTATTAATATTCATCGTTTCAAGCTTAAGACTTACCTTTTCCTACCATATACATAATCAATCTACCGTGACCATTTTTGATCATCGGACAGGCTTTCGTTTAGGATCTTACGAAACTAATCTGCAAAAGAAATGTGCTCAGCACATTTCTTTTGCAGATTGGTATTGATGAATTGATCTGTAGTGATGTGTGCTGTGAGGACGTCCCTGACATCATCCCCTGGATAAGGAAATGGACGTTTTACCTTTATTATTTATTATTATTATTAATAAATTATATATTTCTTAGTTATACATAATTGATAAAAATCAATAACGCATTTGGTACATGTAAAAATTCTCGCAATAAGAAAATAAATAAATTGTATTTAAAAAATAAAATTAAGTGGTTAATTTGCTTATTTAAATTTTGATTATGTGAATAATTTATTACATTTATCGCTTAGTACATATTAGACTCGCTGATAGTGACAAATAATCAAAGAGTCCATAAATATTTTATAGTGTACTATATTTCAGGATTTCACTATTTCTAATGAAATTAATAAATTAATTTGTATATATCCAAATGGAATAATTCTAAGATTGCGCTAGCGCATCAACAAGTGAAACACAGTGAGTCTAGTCATTAGCAAGATCGGTTAGGCGTCCGAATAGCACTCAGTACAGATGCTCTCTAATGGATGAAAAGGCGATCTGTTCAAATCTAGTATTTTAGATGTCACTGACATTATCCAGACAGGAAACTGACGTTAAACTCGGCTTTTGTTAAACCATTATCTCGATAATTTCTTAGGTAGTTCCCCCGTATCTGAATTAGTACACTACAGAGAATTCGATTGGTCTATTCTAGCTATGACAATAGTGGGCGGGGCTTAACCTGAATTCCGAGCATAATCCTGAGCTTGGTACGCATTGGAACTACGGATGTGCAAAATATCGTGCAGCAACATTCACCCAACCGGTTGCTCAGCAGCGCTCCATAGCAACAGGGACAGAATCCAGCAAAACAACCTGAACACAACAACATTGTATGGTATTCACTTGTCATACGAATCGCAAGCTGATATGTGAAAAATTTTATCAAATAATTTATATGAACATAAATGCGGGCATATTTCTCAAATAGAAAAAATAAAAATTTAAGAGCAGAACACGCTTTTGCCCATTACTTCATCAGCCAACCTTTCCGGCACATTTAAGCATTCTTAAGCAACCAAACGACAGTAATTGAGGGAGTTAAACTCAAGAGTTAACTTTTGAGTTGCTATTTTGAGTTAAATTTGACTCACATTTGAATTAAACCATTAGTTTAACTCAAAGAAATGAGTTGAGGTAAAATTAAGTTTATCTCACTAATGTCTAACTAAAAATGACTTAATGCCCATCACTGCTAAAGCAAAAATGCTCCAGTGTACATTTATTTGGAACGCATGACAGATCCGATTAGAATGTCGACAGATTTATTTTCGACTGCATTTTATCAGTTCTCCAGTCTAACAGGACATCTGATAAATGTTCAGCTCCATTCTATTTTAATCTAAAAATGTGAACCCAAGTAGGTCACGCCTATTTAATTAAATTCCTCCCACGTAAAGAAACTTTTGTTATATCATGTTATTTTAGAAAACATTTATAAAATGTTCATCAATCATTCGTAATTAGTTAATTCGGATTAATGCAGTTGTAATAAGCCGTCAAAATAAGTTAAGTTAGGCTGGAGCGTATAGTGCCATGATAATTTAATTGTAAAATAGGCCTAAGGGTATTCACTAATTCTATAATTTAACATACCATAACGGCACACTGCGTCTGGAAGCACAGATGCTTGTTTAATTTCAGACATAAGTTTTAATATTGCAAACACGACTACGTCAGACACTGTACTATCTAAAGTTTTTGCACTTAAATTATTGGATCTATATCTTGATTGATTGACTCTGAGCTGTGCAACAGATAAATTCAGAAAGAAAGAAATTAAACAGATTTAACGAGGTTAGAAGCTAGATTATTGTAATCGCTCGCACAAATTGATTAATTTTACACAAGAACAGTTTTTGACAAAATGGAAAATTATATTTGCAATTAAACCGTTCGCTTTTTGAAAATGCATGTAAAATTTTGCAATCAAATTCTGCTTAACAAAAACTAACTAGAACATTATTATCACAAATAAGATTTAAAGTTGCAACAAAAACTGCAACATTACTGTAACAAATAAGATTTAAGTTGTCTGAGATGTCAATGTCTGAGATTTTTCTAATGTAGAAGTAAAATCAAATCCATATAGGTTAGCAAGTTTTGAGAAGAAGTGCACGTGTTACAGAAATATGTAAACTATTTGATCATACTTATTATTCTGAAAGTTCAAGATCTATGCTACAGAGCTCAAGGAGATCAAAGGTAACTCTTCATTTAAACAAACACATGTGAATGAATAGAGCTGAAACGCTGCTCGCTGTTTTTATCAAGTTTATAAACAGAAATCCCTGCTCTTTATGACACCAACTCAATGTTATTAACCGTTAATACTTGTACTTGTTTATGGGTTTGTGCGTTACGAAATCAACTAACGGGATTGAGACATTATCGGTTTGGAATTGAACCAAATCCATCGAAGTAAAGTACCGTTGATGATTAAGTTATATATTAATAATTTTAATAGAAATCCATCAAGTTTTAAGTTCAACTATTCATTGTGGCCAAAATCAAGTGCTTCTTCATTTCCTAATCGCTCATTTATCTATTCCGACTTAATCAGTGATTTAAACTCCTGGTGTTGTTGAAACCATATTCACAAATACGACCATTATCATCTAAGCTATCAATCATACCATTTTACTTTGTAAGAGCAGCTAAGTCAACGGATTCAACTGCAAGATCAATCAACCTGACCCCGGTACACATTTTGCTTTAAACCTTTAACACCAATTAGGTCTAACATCTTTTGGCTGGCTTGTTGACCAATCTCATGAACCAAAAACTCATTTTCAAATTAGTTACAACGCAATTAAGCGCCAGTTCCCGTATTTTAAAGATATTGTTTAGACTAGAATTGTAACCCGCCACACTCTAATTTGGCAAGTGTGCTACAATCCGATCATCAAACCCGTAGAAATAATTTGGAAGGCACTGGGTCTACAGCTATAACTACCTATAATACTAGCTATAACTAGTTGTATAATAGCATTTTAATCATTGAAAGATTTATAATCTGGATGCTTCATCTGTTTCATTAAACTGTTGAGATTTTGGATAGCACCGTACCAATACTGCAAATAACATCCTTACAAAAATATCAACTGAAAAATATTGATATCGGGTGTCGAAATCATTGTAGCTAATCACTTTTATTTGATGCCACGTCTCTCTCCTTGCCATGTTTCTTGCTCAGTATTATTGCAGACAATCTTTACAACAGTCTGCACACGCAAGTAAGGTTTTAACTTAAAATACTCGGCGATGATTTATCTCCAGACTTTTGGTGCTGTAGCTCTGACGCGTGAACGCCCAATACAGTGAATAAGACTTAGCCTCCCGCCATCTCACCACACAAACCTTGGAAGTAATAATAGTCGGATGGATCTTACACTTAAATCGCTACTGAATCACTTGAGTTTAATTAAGCTACAGCAAGTTCTTCTAGTTCGAAATTATGCAGAATTTAAAATTTTAGAGCATATTCTATTTCTAAATTTTAAATTTAATAGCATTCCATTTGCTGTAATAAATAGATTTAATCTGCTTTTACCTAAAACTTAGCAGCATATCAAAATAGCTTAATTATTATGAGTTGCCAATCAGTTATTTTAATCAGTCATTGTCACCTAATGACACCTATACATGCAGACGATATAATTATAGCTCCACTCTGATGCTACATACACGATTGTATATAATAGAGTAAGTATAAATTGTATATATTCAAGCGACTGCTTTCAGACTTTAACTATGGCTGACACTTAACGCCACCGTCATGACCTTTATTAAGACAGAACTAAAATATCAGGTACTCGATTTAAGTAAAACTTTTGCTAAGTAATTTTTACTTCATAAGCACAATCATGAAGAACAGCATCATAACAAGCCTGCCTGTTACAAACTTCACACCCGGTGGAAATGAACCTATGACGCCCAGTTCATTGGCCAACACCTAGTAGTTAATATCTACACACACTAGTAAATGTCTACGCCTAGTCTTTAATGTATACGCCTAGTCAATGTCTACACAGTAGTTAATGTCTACACCTATTTGTTAATGTCTACACCTAGTAGTTAATGTCTACACCTAGTTGTTAATGTCTACACCTAGTCGTTAATATCTACGCCTTGTCGTTAATGTCTACACCTAGTCGTTAATGTCTACGCCTAGTCGTTAATGTCTACACCTAGTCGTTAATGTCTACACCTAGTCGTTAATGTCTACACCTAGTTGATGTATGGGAAGCTAGCTAAACTTAGCAGAATGTTGATGTAATTTGGCTAAACTTTGCTGAATGTTGATGCAATTGGGCCAACCTTAGCAGAATGTTGATGTAATTGGGCTAACCTTAGCAGAATTTTGCTGTACTTGGGCTAAACTTAGCAGAATGTTGATGTAATTGGGCTAACCTTAGCAGAATTTTGCTGTAATTGGGCTAATCTTAGCAGAATGTTGATGTACTTGGGCTAAACTTAGCAGAATGTTGATGTACTTGGGCTAAATTTAGCAGAATGTTGATGTAATAGGATAGGGATTCAATTATCTAGAGTAGAGGTGCAAGAGATACGATTGAGTTGCATAGGATATATAAGGAACAAGTAGTGCTAAAATTAATTTTATACGTTTTTGATGTGCAATTACAGTTAAACACGAATTGCATGTACAAGTGTTGGAATAGTATTTTTGTAATAATATATACATTGATTTAGATTTGCGAAAAACTTTAGGTTGCATTTATTGTCGTGGGCTAAAGATAGGCACGTGATGTTTCCTGACTCAGAAGCAGATAGCTGGTGGAAGGTGAAGTTAGAGTGCTAAGAGTGGAACGATCAAAACCAGGATAGTTGTAAAACGAGAAGGATGGAGATGTAAGATGTAATATAGAAAGAAAAGATCAGCTGCGTTCAATGAACCTTTAAATATGGAAGAATTAATGGGGACTATTTGTAGACCCGACAGTGCATTATTTACGAAACTAAAATATGACCTGTATAGGATTTATTCTGAAGGAAATGCTTCACAAAAAGAAGAAATGGAAGGAACATTAATGTATGAAAAGAAAATTATACGAAGACTAAGACTTGAGATGAAAGATGATTTAATAATACATTTGTATATTGTATATAGTGTGGAAAAAATAAACAGGGATGATAAGAGAAAGGAGAAGGAGTTGTATGGACCTGCAGCAGACTGATAGGGGGAGAGATAGAGAGAGAGAGAAATATAGATATTGTGATATATATATATATATATATATATATATATATATATATATATATATATGGGCCTAAAGAGAGAGATAAAGAGATATAGAGAGTGAGAGAGAGAGGGAGTGAGAGATATAGAGATCGAGAAAGATAGAGATAGAGAAAGAGATAGAGAAGGATACATATATATATATATATATATATATATATATATATATATATAGAGAGAGAGAGAGAGAGAGAGAGAGAGAGAGAGAGAGAGAGAGAGAGAGTCAGTATTGAACTCACATGTCTTGCAGTCTTCAGTGCAGGCGCAGATACCAGATGACCACTCCCTGTTTCCTGTGGTCACTACAGTCTTACCCCCATGACTGGTCACCTGCTTGGTCACTGTGGTGGTCGTCTGATGAGTCATCTCGATAAGATAAATCACTTATCCCACTAAATTATAAGTTGCCACACAGAAAATATCTCTAAATCTGTACCAGTAGCCAAGTTTACGCCGAGCTGGTGTATTCTGAATAACAAAAATACGGTGTGATACAGAACATGGATTCTTCAAACAACTTATAATTACATCATCAACAGGCACATAAATGGCCATATTTTACGGAATCATTATGCTGTTGTAGCTATGTTGAAATTAATATCACATCCCGTGATAAATAATTAATAAAATTTTGGAATAGACTAAAAGTAAACTATATGTTCTTCGTACTCGTAGACAAATATAGTTACTGAAAATTGTATTGGAAATTACAATTTCCATTAATTTTAATTTAATTTCCAGAAATTGCATATTTTACATGTAGATCTAGTGCTTACCTAAGTGTCATATCGTAATATTACATTTCTGTGATAATATTGACCCGTTAACATTATAAGCAGGTTGCTCATGCTTTACATAGCAGAATACTTGCTCAAATACATAACAGAACAAAAAGTATGAATCTGAGAAAATCGCAGTATTACTGTCTGCCCTCAATTTGAAGCGGAAACAGAATTTGAGTGGAAACACATTTGTTTAGTCAATGTGTTTGATCATCCATATAAAAACCAATTATGAGTTCGGAACCACTGAAGTCTGTTCAACTAACGAGATTAGATGAAAATTACTGTCAAGAGGCAGAACTATCGAAATTAGCCATAGCACTAAGTAAATAGGATAAGATGTATAATAGACGTATAATTTACCAGGCCTTCCAAGCCTTCTGATGAGGAAAGGGAAGAGATTTTGACTTTAATTAAGTTATTAATTACATAGTTAACTGATTAAACATTAGTGCTTCTGTATAATTGTTACATTATTAATTCATTAGTTCAATAATTGAGTTATTTCTCTCTCTCTCTCTTTGACTTTCTGCACTGTCGCATGTCCAAGGTACATATTCATACTCACATGTTGCTTTTACAGCCAATAAAGATCACTCATCGATTAACGGTTTAATCCCTTCACAAAATACTATGCCCTATCTTTAACATAATGGAGCCTATAGCCTGAAAATAATATTCAGAGGTGATTTCACTTGGCATTCTTCAGCTCTTGCATAGCAGCCCGTTACAGCACGTGCAGTTTACGGTTGGTTTTTTCATCAGTGTTCTAGAAGCAATACGAGGGAGAGGTTCTTCTTCTCCAGTGCACTGCCAAGTGGCAGGTTCAAGGTACATATTCATACTCAATATCTACTGTAATTCATTATTACATGGGTTGCCTACTTCTTCTCTCAATCGTTTGCAGCACGTCCAAAATTCTCTTGCACGTGTTGTTTGTAAGTCCTCTCGACTTCAATTTCGCTCTCTTTCTCTACTTCGCTGTCTTCATTGGCTCCCTCTTAATCAACGCATAAAATATAAAATAGCCCTATTAACTTTCAAAACTCTGCGATTTGGCAAGCCTTCTTACTTATCTGAAATTCTTCTTCCCTATCGTCCCTCACGTGCACTTCGCTCCACCGATGTCAATCTTTTCTCTGTTCCAAATATTCTCAAGTCATTGGGCAGACGTTCATTTTCTTACGCAGCACCCACAATCTGGAACTCTTTACCTGCTAATCTTCGCTCTTGTTTTTCTCTTTCAACATTCTCTAGCAAGTTTAAAAGTTACTTTTTCCCACCATAGACATAAACAATCTACCTTGACCATTTTTTGATCACCGGACTGGCTTTCGTTTAGGACCTTACTTCTCCTCAGCACATTTCTTTCGCAGATTGGTCTGGGTGAATTGATCTGTAGTGATGTGTGCTGTTGGGGACGTCCCTGACATCATCCCTGGATGAGGAAACGGACGTTAAACCTTTATCTATTTATTTATTTATACGCAAAGACTGTTTTCTCGCTCCAAAAGAGCACTTCCTAGAGCAACAAGTTAATCCCTTCACAAAGTCTATGCCTTATCCATACCTCATGTAGCCTATAGCTTTGGAGAATATGGCTTCTGAGGTGGTTTCCCGTTGCCTAACTCAGTTAGATGGATTAATTACCATTTAATCCTGGGGGAAAGTATTTCATGGTGAGGTGGGTCTCCTCTTGCCATCCTCAGCTCCTGTCTTTAGTCGCCTCTTACGTACACACGGCAGATTGTTTGCGGTTGCCCTATTCTGCAGTGGTCCAACCACACCCGAGTACAACACGGGGTCCGAGCACAACACGGAGCAGGGAGAGGTTATATGATCAATAATTAAAATCTAATTCAATATTCAATTCTTTCTGTTCACTGCGTTTAATTTGTTATTCGATTAGCCAGTACGGTCCGTCTCTGTTTATTTGTTGAATGCTCATTACTGTACAGTGTACATGTTACCAAAATACGATTAGGATTTTACACCTTGGACCTGTCATGTCACAGCAGGTTAGTTAGAGAAAAAATGTTTTAATTTGACTGAAACGTCAGAATGCCTCACTGAACATTGAAAAAAATATTAGTTTATTCTATAGTTTTATTTATACTGGCGTTTGCAGTTTACGTTGAATATGATTACAATTTATTACTTTTAAAGTCAATTGATTGTTAATTTTAAACAGATCCTACTCTTGTTCTGTATGCGAATCTAGAGATTTACGATAAATCCATGCATTTCAATCAACTTAAATACAGAAAAGCATACAATTTACGGAGATTCGTAAAATACAGAAATCACATTTGGGCTTTTAGCTGTAACCTATATTTCTGCAGTTTAACACAGGCAGGTCAGGTCAATGGTGTCTCATTTCATATCTAAATCTGCCAAGGTTAAACGGGCTTCTATTTACGTAAGAAGCTGGAGCTTCCACAGCAGCCTATCTGGATCTGATTACCAAGGAATTGTTTTCTGGAACTTTAGTCTTTGTTAGTTGCTATAGGAGCAACAGATTCTAAAACTTAATTTCACGGAGAGATTGAAGAGAATTTAAGTTCTGGTAATACAAGTACATAGAATCAAATATATCTTCCGGAAAAAAATAACCTGTTACGCATCTTTTTTCCATTTATGCAAATGTTCGATGATTCATGTAAAGAACAATACAGCAGCAGCATCTTTACTACAACAGCAGAAATTTGTAAAGCAGTCTTGAAGCTCCACAAAATTTGCACTGCAGAATGGAATCAAAGATTTGCAGGAGATTCTGATGAGAATACTGAGTTTTAAAAACAATTCCTTGTATCTTTTCAATTTAGATATGATGATAATTTCTGTACTTCGATGTAAATAATATAATTTCTTTCTAATTTCTTTATACGACGCACATTTACGCTGATAGACTGTTGAAATATTGGCGCCACAACATATGCTTTCAGTATGTGTTCATAAAGACCACCGCAGCGCCGGCAGGTCTTCGGTTTATTATATTATACGTTTATTATATTATATATATATATATATATATATATATATATATATATATACATATACAGTATATATACAGTATATATATATATATATATATATTTATATATATATATATATATAGTCTATATATATATATATATATATATATATATATATATATATATATATATATATGTTATGCTAACTCCATCAGCACAAACCATCAACGTTTTATTATTACTATTATTTTAACTATTATATAAGGTTATGATTATGGTATCATAATTCTTTATTCTTGGTAGTTAATGTCGTGTAGTCATCCCAGGGTTGGTTCTTTCCAATTCTTTGCCTCGATGTTCATTCCTTTTTACATTCTGTTTTCGCATAAATTCTAATTCTAGCAGCCTTAAGGTCTTCTTCGACTCAGTTTTTCCATCTTCTTTTAGGCCTTACCACGGTCCTTTTGTCATCTGCATTTTAGTTGCATATCTTTCCAGGATGTCTGTTTTCTTCTATGCGTAGCAAATGTCAATTTTTGCTCTTCTGTTAATGTCAATTTCATTCTTCTTCTCTTGAAGATTTACCAAATATTTGCGGTTTTGTTCTTATCTTAATGTTCTCGATTAGTAGTTGCGTGTCAGCTGTAACTGATTCTTAGTATTTTCCGGGTTTTTCCGTAGCCATTTGTTTTCAGTGATATTCAATTTCTTTTCCATTGTCTTTGTTAATTCCCACAATTCACATCCCTAAATTAGTACTGATATCACGCAAGACTTAAAATGTTTTGGTTTAATCTCAAGTACGACATCGTGCCTTGTCTTAATTTTCTGCAAGTGACTGTAACCTGCTACTTCAGTTTATAATAATATCTTATAAGACTTGTGTTATCACTAATCTATTAAACGTCTCAATAGCGTAGGGGTAACGTAATGGAGTTTTAAGTGACAGATCCTTAGATGAATTGAACTCTCGTGGGTTAGAATCCCAGCCGCGCTGATCTAAGAGCAAAATCTCGGACATTCACACCACTGGCTATACGGAAAATGGACTAAACTGCCTAACGGGTTAAACATGTGGTAGGCCTATTAAAAGTGATGGATATCAACGTAGTTGATCATTTCACTATAATGCTTGTTTACGTTTTACTTTATATAAAACTTTAAAATATAACAATTATTGGTAACTGTTTATATTGGATTTATGTGCCACTATTTAATGCTACTGGTGTTTAAAATTCCTTGATTCGCATAAAGAATTTCCGGCGTTTAAAAAGGATGGAGTAATCTGTTCGGAAACCACGTTGCAGAGATAAGCTATGTCTGTTTCTGATTATCCGCTGCTTGAAATAGGCGAGTTACCAATGAGAATAAAAATACGAGAGCAATCGAAAACTTTCGTCAGAAGAAAAACAGGTTAACTAGAGAAAGAAAATGTTTAACTCACATAACTCATTAACTTTGTAACTGCTTCTCGCGCTGTTTTAGAAAGATCTCGTCTTGAACGAGAGGTTGTGAGTTCGACACTGCGTTGCAACTTGGATACTTGGATATTCTCTTCCTAAAGGAAAGATACCCCATGTCGCAACACAGGGGCTAAACTTAGGGCTCTCTCCC
Organism: Enchytraeus crypticus; assembly: GCA_905160935.1. NCBI lineage: Eukaryota > Metazoa > Annelida > Clitellata > Enchytraeida > Enchytraeidae > Enchytraeus > Enchytraeus crypticus. The sequence continues at coordinate 523,823 of CAJHZI010000414.1, read as the reverse complement.
CTATTTTGACCCCTTCTTGTCGACTCCATCAAATACGGCAAAAAGGCCATTTAAAAGAAATTATAGTTAGTTGAAGGTGAGATCAGATGGTGTCCTAGTTGATAGCAAACTTGTACCTATGAGCAAGAGACCATGGATTCGAAACCTCACCGGATAGTCACCTACATCCTTCAGTACTCGTGTGGTATGTGAACAGATGTTAAACTCAGATTAACCTTTGCATAGAAGTTATTTTGATTTCACGACGTCTTCAAATTCTTAAGGAATCATCAGAAGCAGCTAATCATGTAAATAACGCAGTCAGTTATTAAAGTTACAGTCAGTCATTAAATCATTCAGTCATTAAAGTCAGTCAGTCATTAAAGTCACATTGAGTCATTGAAGTCATAGTCTTCATTTCAACCCAGTCACTCATTAGTCTCGTCCAGAAGCTCTCACTATACAAAATCATCTAGTCAAAGGTTAGGTAACCTATTTTTGAAAGCTGATAATAGAATTCCACTTGTACAACTCCACGATCACAATTCAAAATATTGATAACGAAGTACTGTCAATACATCTCTATGTTTTCTACATATGATCTACATGTACATCATCTCTATGTTCTCTATGATCACTATGATCTCTATCTCTATGATTTCTTGCTCTATGATCTCTCTCTCTCTCTCTCTCTCACTGGTCTCTTTCTCTATGAATGTTTTAACGCAGATGCAAGTCAATTTATCGTTATCATCGAAAGGTTTGAAATAAGAGAGTGAGAGAAAGAGAATCATGTTTATTAGATGGAAACACAGCACATACAACACAAAATGAAAACAATCATACGAAGATAGTTAAAAATTGAACAGAAAGCAAAAATAAAAATAGCATCAATAAAACAAATTAAGTAGAGGCAAAAGCAATAGGCCATCAAAGAGAACGAGAATCGTTCTATCTAGTTGAACACCTATTTATCCAGAGTTATTAGACAAACAGAAACATACAATAAAATAATAATGTAAATTGGCGTAAACTTTTACCATTTAGATAAATTGGAATTAAATAGATTGGTCGAACAGCACAAGTAGTGTGTAAGGAATATTCCTACCAACTATTTATTAAATGCTTTTTATATTTGGCAATGAATGAATGATGACAGAATACATACATTTCGAATTGGAGGTGGAATTTCATTCCAATTAGTGCAAGCAGTATTAACGTAAGTTTTGAAAAATGAGATATCTGATTTTTTATATAAATAACTAGATCCACTTAATCTAGTAGGGTAATTAGAATAATTGAGGTCGAACATTTTAACTAAAACATTAGATGTTGAGGCTTTATTGTAGAGACATTTGTGAATTAGTTTGGCAGAATAAAGTTTGTGTAACAATCGAATAGGTGAAGTATTGTAAGACGTATACAGGTCTTTAACATGACTAAAACGATTTTGACCTTGCAAAAGTCTTAAAGATCTATTGCAGATAATATGCAGTGGTTTTAAGATGTTCAAATAGGCATGCCCATAAACTTCTATACAGTAGCAGATACGAGAATGTGTGAGAAATAGAGGTTACGACGACATGACATAGGGATTAGATCTCTTCGATAAAACGATAGGCCATTTGTGCTTTTAATTTGTTTAATAATTGACTCAACATGATCTTTGAAAATACGTCTTCATCAAGCTCCATACCTAGGAATTTTACGCAATTGACCCTTGCTAATGTCGTTTGATCAATTTGTAAATTAAGTTTGTGATTGGAGATGAACTCTTCATTCTTCAAATTCGGGAAAAAGATAATGTAGGCTGTTTTGGCCAGATTAATCGTTAGGTGATTATTAGAAGCTCACTTTCCTATCATATCATAAGCACTCTTAGCATTTGAAAATAGGTCATTCAAATTTTTACCATTTATGAAAGCATTTGAGTCGTCAGCAACCAGAGTAAATGAGATATCTGGACAGGCATTTTGTATATCATTGATATAAATAAGGAATAATAGTGGCCCTAAAATGGAGCCCTGCGGGACGCCTATAGAGACAGGTCTTATAGAGGAAGTAGACTGTTCAATTGTAGTATATTGCAGTCTATTCGATAGATAGGATTGGAGCCATTGAAGAGTTAACCCTCTTACACCATAGTATTCTAGTTTTTGACAAAGAATATTATGATTGACAGTGTCAAAAGCTTTGCTAAGATCAAGAAAAAGACCTATAGAAGGTATTTTATTGGCTTTCAAGAGAGTACAAGTTTAGTGGAATTTACTATTGTAAACTGTACAAAAAATAAAAATAGTTCAATTTTGTTTTCGTGTACAACAGGCCCAGTTATAATGAAATTCCAGTGACTGCAATAGCATTAGCATGCTACTCTGATATAACTTATAAGTTTATGAAACTACAACCGGTGTACTAATACACTGAATATAATACATTTATTATATGAAGGATTTTTCGCAATTCAAGCAAAATGCAGGTTATCCGGTTAATTATTTTAAATTAAAATGCAACTGATAGCATCTGGAAGACACGATCCCCATGTTGTGTCAGGGTTGCTTGAAGAATAGAGCAACCGTGTGAATATGCACGTGTGGTAGAAGGCGACATAAAAACTAGATCCAAACCAACGTCAGAATGGGCATTCGGTTGGTTAGCGACCAGGCTTAAGAGATTGGTACAAAAACTTAAACGAATGGATAAACTTGACTGGCGAAAGTCTATTCATATCCCGACCCTTGTTAAATTGGGATTTAAGGGAAGATGATGATGATGATGATAGCATCTGGAAGCTAAAGCAATTACTTCACATTCTATCTAAAAGCAGCCGTAATTTAATCCTTCTGCAGAATTACATAGCGACACGTTTATACTCATTTCACAAATCTCCATTTGATATTTCAATATACCTTGTGCACTATTTGACCATATCACTAATTTATACATTTAAGAAATACACGACAACTATATTGATATGCATGTACTATACTGTAGAATATACGCAGATAACTCTACCGACCTGCCTATAGAGCTGGAGTGCGCAACTGATATGGAATTCTCTTGGAGCTAGAGAGAAGCAGAAAGTTTTTCCACCCCAGGCGTTAGATAGCTGTGTTAGTGCCAGCAGCTGCTTAAGCTGTGGAAACTGAGAGTAATAATAGAAATAACCAGTGGTTAGGTTGTGCAATTTATTCCGAGGAGGCGAAATAAAAATATAACTACAGGAGAAGTTCTTAAGTTTATAGAACTGATACTTGGTTCGTTAGATTCCTTTGCACCAGTCGCATCAATTTACTTGTTTTCGCAGTTAAGTGTAACATATCGGCATTGTATCATTGTAGGTTACAAGTTCAAAGCGCATGTTCTTTATAATTTTCTAAATTCACTGCATCAGATGCATGGCCGAATGGAGAGCACGCTCGCCCGATAAGCAGGAGATTATTGGTTCAAATCCCAGGCTGACCGTCTCTTACACTCTCCCTTGCAATTCGAAAATAGACGCTAAACGTAGCTTTAGAGCCATTTATATAATAAAAAACGCGTAGTTGGTGCTACAGAACTTAGTAAAAGTTCTGTTATTTTATTTTTGATGAAGCTGGCCAAAATTGTATTTATCTGATTTGGATTAATTTCATTAAAAATGTCCTTACCGCTATAGTCCACTGTCTTTCGCTGAAAGTTTCTGAGATATTTGTATAGAGAGCTCCTCTTCAAAAAATGTACTACAATTGACTGAACACCCGACTGATTGATCGATTTATTAATTTATCGTTGAACATTTAACTAGGCCTACAAACGAGTGGAGAGGTAGAACTCTTATAAATCGGCGAATGTTTAAAATTCTAACTGTGACTCTATATACTGCACATGTAGGCCTATTTATAGGCCCTATATGTAGCCTTAGCAATAGCAGTTGCTGCGGTCAGGTGATAAAGGACTATGGACTAAGAACAATAACTCTACCAACACAAGAAGATATGTTTAATAACTCCGTTAGAACAAAACAGTGAAACTTTATTAATAAAATCATTTAATCAAATCACTTGTTATACAGTTTTCACGCATCGCATAAAAGCTGGTAAAGCAAAGGTAAGTTTCCTCACTCGAAAGCGATATCAGTGAAGGGAAAGCCTAGGATTTGAACCCCGCACATACTGATCCACGGTCGAGCATCTTACCGAATTCGCCACTGGCTCGAGCCTGTGGCGAAGACGGTATACATACTTAGTGCATATACATACTTGTCCATATACAAACTTAGTGCAATTTTTACAAACTTTTATTATAAACACCTAATGGGTGTGTAATACACACCCATTAGGTGTTTATAATAAAAGTTAGTAAAAATTGTATGGGTGTGTAATACAATGGGTGTGTAATATAATGGGTGTGTAATACACACCTAATGGGTGTGTATTACACACCCATTAGGCCTATTCAATACAAAAGTTTGTAAAAATTGCACTAAGTATACTTTGTTATTGCAGTTGAATACTAGTTACAAGTATATGCTATAACTGCTGTAACTGAAGCAGCTGCTTGAATGTTCGCAGCAGTGATTGAAGCAGCTGCTGTTGTCGAGTAATTGAAAGTTCAGCAGCTGGATAGCTGCAAGGGTTAAACTAGTCCTCTGATAACCTATGATACTAACAACCGCAATTTCACTATTTTCACACGGTGGCGCTGACAATCCAGAGTGATGCGGTAGAGATGTCGTAGCTTGACTTGCGCAATAGACATTCTTACGAACATGACATGATTAGGCGTCTGTAAAAACCTGTCATGTTTTCACATGATTAGAGACATGATGTGATTACACATGTTGCAGACACGACAATGATGATATCATTAGACATGATTAATATTGACAAGATTTAAGCCTGTGATATGACTACGATCGAAGACAAAAAAGTAAGCACACAATATAGTGAAATGAAAAACTCTTTTGATACCTATCACCTCCAATACCACATGTGTAAGCCGTTAGGCAATTTAGTCCATTTTCCGTATAACCAGTCCAGTGAATGTCCGAGATTTTACTCTCAGACCAGCGCGGCTGTAGTGCTATCAAGCCTTAGTGCATTTATTGACTTGCCATTAACAGATACACATCAATTATATCTTCTTATACAGTACAATACGTTAAATGAAATATTATGTGAATGTGTCCTGACATCATATTTGTATAAGGTAACAGATTTTAAGCCATTACCTTTTATTATTTAAATTAAATTTATTAAATTTGCAATACAATAGACTTGTAAAAGTTTATTTCGTCTTCTAAATAATAAAATAGCATTATTGCATAATATTAGCAATATTATTATTGCAAATATGATAATTGCATAATAATAGCGGTATCATAGTTACATAGCGAAAGCGTGAGAAGTCAGTAGAGGTTGACGTTTGTGTTTTCATCATTCAGACACTCATAAGTCTAGCAGCTGCTTCACAACATGGCGTCTGCTGATGATTGAAAACCTCTGCTGCAACTTGACCTTGTACTGACCTTTACGCATAGGCATAAACAGTGTTGCAGTGGAATATATGAACCATAGGATTTGGTCATTTTTATGGGGTTTATTTCGACCAATAATGAACTTAAAACCACGATTTCTTTAATTATTTCAGCAGATAGTGAGAGAAGTATTCTACACGTCTTTATAGTTTAAAGGCCGTCATTTGCAAGGAATTTTACGGTTTATATTACAGAAGAAATAAAAGTTCTTGTTAAAATGGCCTCCTCTCTTCAACCTGTCTAACCTGTCTTGTATGGTGTGCATTTCATTTTCGTTTTTTGTTCATGATCTATTTTATTTGTATGAGGTTAAGTGAATCAGTCAAGCACAGCGGAAGTGAGAAGGTTGTTGAAAGTTTTTGTTTTTGAACTAATAACCACGCCCATGACCGGTAACCAATTCAGCCGATACCGCTCTAGCTGCTGATATCAGCGGCTGAAAACACAGAGCAGAGGTTCTGTGGACCCATTGAGTATAGGAAGCAGAGGCTCAATGGACCCATTGAGTATAGGAAGCAGAGGTTCAGTGGACCCATTGAGTATAGAAAGCAGAGGATCACTGGACCCATTGAGTATAGAAAGCAGAGGATCACTGGACCCATTGAGTATAGAAAACAGAGGTTCAGTGGACCCATTGAGCATAGGATGCAGAGGTTCAGTGGACCCATTGAGCATAGGAAGCAGAGGTTCAGTGGACCCATTGAGCATTGGATGCAGAGGTTCAGTGGACCCACTGAGCATAGGATGCAGAGGTTCAGTATACCCATTGAGCTGTCGATATATCAATGTGCCGTATTTTGGATTTGTCAAATTCAACGTGAGAATAGTGAGGTGAAGGCTTTTGAGCTGAAGTGGGAGAGGGTGGGGTTGGCAGCCTAAGTGAGGTGGGGGTAGGCACAAGAAAAAGAGCAGAAATCCACCCCAAAGAGGTTTTCATTCGAACTGGGAGGTTAATAGCCCGAAGTGGGGGATAAACCCCATCCCAGGGCGTACTTTTCAGCCGAAACGGGGGTGGTCGGTAAACCTAAGTGGGAGGTCGAACTCCCCACCCCCGGAAAATTGAACCCTGAGGTGCGAACAGTAAACCATTTCGTATACATCATCAACTAACAACGCCTTGGCTCAAACGTAATCAACATGCTACGGCTATCAAACCAGTTCAACAGACAAACAGCTGATGTAGTGTACGTCAACACACAACGTACTGTACAAGCCGCTCTGCAGATAATCTCGTGTATAGACTGCAGAGACTTGCATAAATATATTTTCAAACTCACAGAGATAACGTAACAACTAATAACTACAGTTTCTTAAGCTGCTGGTAATCAAAGGCAGATAAGATGTCACACAATTTGTATCCTAAGCAGCCATTTTGTTATTACTTAAGCACATAAGGTATCGAGAAGTTTACCTCTTTTAGGAAGGGATTAACTTGTTGATCTCAAGTGCGAACCTTATATAGACTGTATATATACGTATATATATATATATATATATATATATATATATATATATATATATATATTAGTGCACTGCCCACTGTCAGGTCCATGATATATAACGCCTCCACTATATATATATATACATATATATATATATATATATATATTATATATATATATACATATATATATATATATATATATATATATATATATATATATATATATATTATAATATATATATATTTTCCTGAAGAAAACACAAAGAGACTATCTTAGAGGCCATATTTTCAAGATAAAGACTAAATAATGAAAAAATTAAGGTTAGGTAAAAGCCAAATCTTAGTGATTCTTGACCAATGGAGAGCTCTTATTACGCCAGAAGACAGGATGTATTTAGAAATGTATACTTTGGACTTGCCACTCGTCAGAATACTAGAGAAATTATATAATAGAGTACACATCTATATTACAAGTATATATATACATGAATAACTGTATTACACTAAATAGGGAAGAATGGCTGGAAATGGCTGGAGCCAGTGGCGATGTCGGTAAGATACTCGACTGCGGATCAGTATGTGCGGGATTCAAATCCAGGGCTCGCCCGTCATTGACATCGCTTTCGAGTGAGGAAGTTGACGTTAACATTAGCTTTAGCTTACGGGTAGAAAACTACAGTAGTTGGCGCCACACTTTGTAAATGGCCTAATGTAATATGATCTATTTTATAGAAACGGGTCAGTAGGAAGTGAGTAGATTCCCATGGACACGTTATTGTTAGTATAGATTATTGACGGTGCCAGCTCTGTAGATGAAATAGATTCTTAAATCACACGAATGCTACTACACACCAGCTGCATGCCATTGGTTCGATAACTAAACTAATTATCAAATTGTTCAGGTTAGTTGACCGGAAGGGCATAAAGTTAACACGGGAGTTTAATAGGCTACGTGATGTTAATGCAAAAAGTTTTTTCATACACACAAAGGTTGATCAGCTCTTAGAAATGTAATGAATACAAATTTTAAATGTTACATTGACGTGTTACATTCCCTGTGTTGTGTTCGGGTTGTTTGAAGAATAGGGGATTGGCTGGTGGTGTGGTGTAGGACAGAGAGGATTTGAGACACTCTATTTGTATCGCGACTATGGTTAAACTGGGATTCAAGGGAGGATGATGATGATGTTATATTGACACACTCCAATGTACATAAACAACAGTTGATTGCTCTAAAACTATACTTACATCAGATATTTACATTTGATGTTTAATCAATTCTTACTTCTTTACACTTTATATATTATAAATTCTTACTTTATCTGCAGACCAAAGACTATACGCTACGCTCGTAAACAATCAAAAAGTCAGATAGGCCTGCGATGAGTTTGTCGCAGACTCCGGGTTTTCACTTACATCTCACATGATGATAGGGTTGAAGTCCATTATATGCAACCATACAAATAAGTAAGCAGATTCAAACAATCTATATTTCAAACTGACATTGTAGCAACTGCAAAACAAAAGTTTATATAAACATACCGATGCTCGCCAAAAACGAATAGATAGATCTTAAACTACCACTCAGAATAGATAAGTGTTCGCGTTGGATCTCTCTCTCTGTCTCTTTCTCTCTCCCTCTATGCTATTTTCAGCTTCAGAATTTATGTAAATTAGGTCATGGAGTAATAAGAGGTCAACATTTTTGTTGTTATCTGCAGTTCTAAATTATATAGAATGTCAAATTCGAGTTCTACATGCATTAAAATAAAGTTAAAAAGCAAATATAATTGAAATATTACATTTTAGTAAAACTATTAAAAATTAAAAAATTAAAAAAAATTATTGTACATAAAATTTAATATTAATGAAATAATGAATAGTAATTATTTTAAATTAAAATTGTCCATTAAAATTATATGATATAATTTTAACACTGATAGTTACTGTAATTAAGTAACAAGACGCATTGGTATGCCTCTGAACATGGTACAATCACTTTCCTCTCATTTTCATTTTCAATGATTGGCAAACCCAATTTATGTCAAAATACGAGCAGGAGGTCCGGATTTCGATTCTTGGCCGAGCCAGTCACAGTCTAAAGTTCCGAAGATCAATCAAGCCCTCAACTTCGTCATGGGCTAGGTGGGGAGATTAATAGGAAGAATTAATAAGCGCTAGATGCAATATACAGAAGATTGCACGGGTAATTAAAGATCAGGATTATGATAGAAGTAGAACAATATTTCGGCTAGCATCAATGTCGTTAGACAATAGACAACAGCCAACTTCGGATTCTATGATTCTATGCAGAAGGCAAAGAGTAGAAACTTATGGACTATTATAATATCAATGCGAAAGGCTACATTAAGGTTTGGTTATAAAATCAGGCTAGGAGCATGAATCTATCCATTGCATTAATATTAATGCCTACAATGTTTGATACTTGGAAAATAACTAATATAAGCCATTATAATCATTCACAAAATTATATAGAACAGTAGTTAATAGTAAAATCTTCATATCGTATCCAGAGCAACCAATTATCAAGCAATTCCTTGAGGGAACCTCTAACTTCTAGTCTGCTATGTGAACTAAAACTTCGAAATTCAATAGAATAAGAATCCATCGAACTACCCTGAATAGCTTCTCCCTCGTTATCGCCATCTTTGCTTCCTCTTACAGACTCACCTGCGCTTGTAGATGCAGGACCATTTATTCCACATTCATGTTTTGTTTTAAGTGTCGACATCTGGGGAGTAAATTCTATTCCATTCATGTCAGCAGACATTTCGCTGTTTTGTATATGACTGTCAGAATGAGAGTTGAGATGAGTATCAGGTGAGTTCTTCGATATATCCTTTAGTAACCTATCGCATATCAATCAACAAATTATTAATCGATAAAAATTCTGCCTAAGGCATAGTTTCAGACACTCAGCTTTGTTATTGTGGTAGAAGAGACCATATGTTTACTGCTAGAAACGTAAGAAGCGATTAAGAAACTTCTCAGGCAGAAAATAGCAAATCATCCATGACGACATATTCCCCATTCGCGACATATTTCCAAGATGAAAGCTATTTTAACAGTAGATAGATAGACAGTAGTAGTAGATAGTAGTAGATAGATACTAGATAGTCGTTGTAACAGGATCAATTCTTTGGTCGCTGATGAGAATCTTAACGTCGATCAATAAATATATAATTTTATAAATAATAAATATAGGTAAATAAATATTATATATTTACCTATATAGAATTTATATAAGTATATTTACCTATCTATTTCAGCCTGAGCATCCTCAAAGTAGCACAATCTCTTTCTTATATTCATTAGGAACTTGCGCTCATCACTGTCATCCTCTCTATACACATTCAGTGTTCGGTTGCTCGATATGTCACTATAGCAATTCAATCAATGACAAATACAAAAGCAATACTAATACTATCATTCACACTTTATTGAATGTTTTAAATATAATAAAATTAAAATAATAAAGTCTATTCATTGTTTTACTACGCAGAAATCATGTATAATTACTGCATTCGGGCAAATCTATGCGAGTGAAAAACCAGAACTAAATTAACATTATTCACATCGGCCTTTGCTTTCCTATGAGCAGTTCCATAGGCAGTTGAAGACCTATCTTTTCCATCTCTCTTTTCCATCCAGTGTCCATGAGTTGCGACCAACGCCTAAACCACCTTTTCTTTAATTTCCTTTTTCTTTGGACTGATTTTCTCGATTTGAAATTTGCACCGTTTTTGTATCTTCTTTTTGCTCGCCGGCTTGATTTTGTCACAATAGTGCTCGATGTTGTCATTGATGACTGTAGCACTCGAATTGTTGTTATTTTTATTCTTATTCTTTCATTTAGAGAGTTCAAGCAAGACCGTTATCTCCTCGACTATAACTCTAAATGTCAAGCATTTTCTTCATTACATTTAAATCAATAAAATTAGTAACAGTTAATATCAAGTATATGGTTAGAAATGATATAGTAGCAATAGTTACCATGCATTTTGAAGGAGTCGCACAATTACGTATAAAAGTTTGCTAATTTTTTCAGGCATTGGTTTCTGTTCAGTCATGCCACTGGATTTCAACTTCTCTAACAGTTTAACCCCTTTCGTACCCTGAGCATCTCTTAAATATTTGTCCAAACAGGTTCTGCAATACAAAAACAGTTATATGTTATTTGACAATTTAAAAATAAATACTTTATCTATTGTACTGGAAGAAAACGATAGTTCTGCGAAAATTTATTACCAAACTAGACGGAAAATGAAATATTGAAATTTCATTAAGACATGAAAACATACAGGTTTCATTCTAATTTCATCGGTAAAAGTTATCACGAAACTGTGGTGTAATTATGTTAAAAGTAGCACTAGAAAAACACTTTGTGTACTTGGATTTATTAATTTTAAAAATAAATTTTCATCAACTAAAAATTCAAAAAATTTCAATCTATTTCTCAAGTAAGCACAATAGTTTATTACTTTTACATCTAAGCAATAAAATCAAAACAAAGTACACTTTTTAGTTAGTAATCATCTTCATCTTCCCTTATATCCCAGTTTAACCAGGGTCGGGATACGAATAGACTATGAAGTTTATCCATTTTTTAGTTAGTAATATAGCCAAAATGATAAAATGAACCTTTTCAAACTGCCACTGATTTATATTCATAGTTTTTTGACAAAAAATCAAATATCCTTCACTGAACCCCAGAGCATAACAGAAGCGTTAGCAGGTTAATCATATATTTGATCTAGATTTCAATTCTCACTCTGTATAGTACATAAAGATAAGATTAACATCACTAATAATGGAGTGGACAAACCAATTAGCAGCAACAAAAGGTCGTAAAATAGAAAGTAATATACATGAAACTGATAAAAAAATGAAATTATAAAATGACTAAATACCTGGTCAAAAAATGCTGCCTATATTGACAAAGACTAGCAAATTCTGGAGCGATAAAATTGATAGTGTTCGGATTGAGGAATAATGTCTCCACACATTTAGTGTCACCAGCCAACAACAACTCTGCAAATCTCTGAACCTCTAGTACGGTATAGTCAAAGCACTCTCCGTCTTTACTCTAAATAAATAAAATAGATTTTACTGTAAAATAGAGTTAAATAGCATATTATTTCATATCAAGAAAGCGCAACGCAGTTAAAAAATAATAATGTATAAAATAGATAGATAAAATAAATAAATAGAAAATAACGATGATAACCATAATCAAATCACAGCATACATACATTTTGCCTATTATTGTAACACTGCAGACATAAATAAAAATCGAAAACACGCACACTTGTCACATAGTATGATACAAACTGCAGAAATACAGTATATAATAAAACACAACATGCACACTTGTCACCTAGTAAGATACAACTGCAGAAATACAGTATATTATAAAACACAACATGAACACTTATCACATAGTATGACGACAATACAGACATAAAGTACAGAGTACTACATACCTTAATGGTTTGAGGAGGAGGACTAAGACTGAGGATACTGGAGGTGGGAGCGGCATAGACGACTAGCATGTCCACATCACTGCCCGCCACACTCAGGTTGTATCTGCGTAATAAGAGATCTGAATAACGTCCAATTTATCTGAACATGATATACAATAAATAAAGGTGCAGTGTTGTTTCTTCTTCTCTTTAAGTACAGTGTGTTGTATTTATCTAAATAGGATCATTGGGTAAAATTGGGTAGAATTTTCTGCTCAAGATGTCAAACGGCAAGTATGTGGACTAAAAAGTATCACACACTAACTAATCTATCTTAAAAAAATTAATTATGAAAGTCATGAGGGAGAGTCAAGTCTATTTTACTATTCATCGTTTGATTTTCCATATAGTAAATGCACTCATGAGAAACTCACTGAAAAATCAGTCACAGCAAGCCATGAATTATATATATGAATCCCACGATATATTATTTTAATATAAACAATAAAACTATCTAAACGTTTATTTTACATGTGTTTGTATATTTTAATTAAATTCATAAAAATGCTTTTAGTATATGCAGACCTCTGGCTTCCGAATGGGCAAGCAAGAAGAATTTTTCCTCCAAGATCTTTAACTTTTACTAGAAGCTGCTGCCAAACGTTTTCAGTATCCAATTTTTGGTCACAATCCACTGCTCCAAAGAATGGTGCCGGTTTAAGTGATTCCGTTTGCTGAGCTTCAACTAATCTTGCCTGCTGTAGAAGTAACCATCTGCTGTCAATCAACGAACAAATATTCTGCCCTGCCTCAGCACTAAGCTCAGCCCAATTTCTTGACTTATTGATGGGACTAATTGAATCGGTACAAACAAAATTCTCTGTTTCTGATAAATTTATACGAGATTCTTGCAGATCATGACTGGATAAAGGCACATGGTGAGGCCACTCAACAGAAAATTTCCACCATTTATTTTCTGCGTCTCCAGTACTTTTTTCTCCGTAAGATCCACCATTTTCTAAAATTAACAACAGAATGTTAATTCAAATTTATGAGATCCAATGAAATCATCAAGTAAACAATTAGATGTTTACAGTAAACTCAATCAAAACACATAAAAGTTGTTCGGATGAATAAAAAAATATTTTTATTGATCCAAACAACTTTTAGATATTTTGATTGAGTTCATTGTGAGTTACACTACACAATATAACTGCTAAGGTTGTTAAGTCTAGGTCTTAACATGCATGTCTGATAGGTAAAAGGCTACAGGCTTGAATCTCAGTTTAGTAGACATCAGCAAGTGCCATTCATTAAATAAATTATGCATAGCTTTGATATATAATTTATGTAATATATATAGTGTCATTGTATTAATCATATTCACTAAATTTCACTATATCCCAGAAAAGAGTATCTTTATTCCTTATTAACAGGAGTATATTTATTCCTTATTAACAGGAGTATATTTATTCCTTATTAACAGGAGTATATTTATTCCTTATTAACAGGAGTATATTTATTCCTTATTTCGTGACCCGACCCTAGTTAAACCGGGATTCAAGGGAAGATGATGATGATGATGAACGGGAGAAAGACAAGTTTATCTTCAAGTGTATATGCACGAATGATTAGAACTTCTATTAACATTGCCAAATTACACTAATTTTGCAGTAGTCATTCAATGCCCACGATTTGGTATCCTAAAACTTATCAACTAAAACTATATTTTATCTGTAAATACCAAGAATCAATATTAATAATTTAATGATTGATTAAGTCTACAAAGTGATTTTATTAATTTTCTGCATATTCTAAATAAAAATGTAATAACATTTGAATTTCATATTACAGAGCCATCACTAAAAAAGCATCAAATTAATGAGACTAACTGGCATGCCATTATACTTTTTTTTAAAGCAATTCAATAGATAAAATGTATTCTACATCTTTATATATTATAACATTTGTAGACCTTGCTTCATAGTTAAGACTTATTTTAGCAATTGAGTATACAAAATTAACTATACCATTTTCAATCAGATCACTAGTCTCCTGGAAATCGTCAACTGCTTTCGGTTCCGATGTGACAGTTGCATAAGCATGCCATCCATGACATCCAGTCACACTGAATATGAGCACAGCGGCTCCTTCTCTCCGAGCAGAAGATAACAGATCTCTCGGCTTCAATGGCTGATCCAGGTAATCTCGGCATCCCCATACTTTTGACTCAACAGCTGTCAGCAAATTTTCCAAGCGTCGACATTTGGCAACAAAATAGCGTTTCATAATTTTTCTATCTAATATTAAAATATTGAATATACTCAATATTAAATAAACCAATGATCTAGGCAACAAACATTCTTTACGTAAAGCACAAGATTGTAAAGCACAAGATTGCACAATCTTCTGACACCAACATTTGCAAATAACTTTTGTAAAGGATTGAAACATGATTTCAATTCTTTTTCGCATAACAAATTCTTATGCAGGAGTTCACTATAATTTCTTTACAATACAAGATAAAACTATACAATTACAAGATAAAAATAAAATAAACTGAAAGTAATTATAGGAAAAAATCAAAACAATCTTTTCTCCTAATCACCGGGTTTTTCCCCATAGATAATAATGTCAAATAACACTTGGTAGATAAAGTGTAGACCTTTATGAAAAGAAATAATAACAGTAAACACGTAAAATGATCAATTATGTTAATATCTATCACTTTTAATACCACATGTTTAAACCGTTAAGTCATTTAGACCATTTTTAGTAAAACCAGTCCAGTGATTGTCCGAGATTTTACTCTCAGATCAGCGCGGCTGGGATTCGAACCCACGATGGTTCAATTAACCTCTGGATCTGTCATTTAAAACTTCATAATGTTACCCCTATGTTATTGAGACGTTCAAAATGCACATTAAATTTTGATTTCTGATTACTAAACAAATAATTTACTCTTTTAATCCAGCGTGTACAACTCCATCTTTTACTAATCAAGCATATCATTCATCAAAGTTCTTGACTAATGATCGAAATATAATATTCTGAGAAAATGCTTTCGTAATAGTTCGATGGTTTTTATATATTGTTTAATTTTAAAATGCCCTTTTTGCTTTAGGAAGTCTTTTAATTGACATTTAATTTCTGAGCTAATTCATTTTCTGGACATTGTCCGACATTTTCATTATTTCTCAGTAAATCGATCGGTTTAGCTGCTTTGATCAGACTTAAAAGTAGTTACATTCTACACTGTGCAACAGTTATATAGCTAGATTTCAACTATTTGCAAGAGTGCATAATATATATGATATGTAAACGTTATAACATTCCACGTACGTTCTTGGGTTTCTAATCGAAATCTAAGAGTAGCTCAATTAGAGCTCAATTGTGCTTAGGATTCGATCGATTATAGATAATATCGTTTTCTATGACACAAGGTTATAGCTGCGGTTTTATGCACACAAGCGTACGTGTCAATCGAGCTACATACGTAACTTTACATGCATGTACGTATAGGGCCCTATACTCTATAGCAATTAATATAATCTATAATATATAATATATAATCTACGACAATAAAATTTATGTTGGGGGGGGTCCAAAATATTTTTTGAGTCATAAGATCATATTATACCACTAATAATAAAATGGTAGGCAACTTTGTAAACATGTAAACTTGCTCTACATCTATTTTTAATGTAGGAAAATAGAATTTGAGCTGCAATTATGCTAAGTTTGACTACAGTTTGTCATGAATTGACTCCTTAAATGTTTCTCAGCCTTTGATTTCGTACACAATTTATATAGGCCTACATTAAGGTCTGTAAGGCTATAAGTCTATAACCATTCCTGACCAAAATTTCCTAAATTCGCCAGGCTAATCCTGACTAGCAGTTTTGAGTAATTTCATACGTGCACAGCTGTGACTGCAGATGCAGCTGACCACAGCTGCGAGCCACTAGCTAAGGCACAGCTGTTAAATTGTTTTCATTTTCAGTGGCTCAGCTAAGCAGTGAGCCCCAGTTTCGCCTAGCGTTACCACTTCTAGATGTTTTATAGTCCTAGCAAATTCGATCACTAGTCTAGGATTTGTCAGTGACTACGATCCGTAAGAAACGCGTAATGTTTGGTTTTAAAATGAGTGTGTGTATAAGATGATCACTTCACCTAGTTCATAGGATGTGAAACTTGTGGGGTTTAGCGCACTTTGTTTTAATGATTAAGCGTCTGCCTCAATAAACGAAGTTAAGCAACCATACCGAACTCGGTTAGTATATGGATAGACCAATGACAACTTCGAAGAAAGAATCTTGCAGTATAGAATGAATGAGAAGCATTGATTTTGATTGGATGTTCTTAAATCCGCACCAGCTCTAATCGGTATGCTATCAAAAGGTAAAGATTACTAATAGTTATGTAAAGGAGAGTGGAAAATATCGAAAGCTACAATAACAGTTACTAAGCAAGGAAACTCTGTAAACACGTGCGCGTGTTATGTCACTCCAGCATAAATGTAATTTTATTACACGCCTCTTACTTAGGAGTTGGCTGTGTTTGTTTTTACTAGCATTTCAAGTTCCTGGAATCACTTTTTAATTTAATTGTTAAAGTTTTAGATATCCTCAAAAATATAAGATGAATGATTTTGAAGACGTTTGAAGTCGCACGAGTCTAAATGCCGGATATTCTATAATGGAGCATAGTCTTGAAGACTGAAGGTAAGCAGAACACTGATTCCGTATGCTCTCGCTTTATTTAGCATAATGTTAATATCTTTTTAGAAATCTAAATTAAAGCAACCAAAACTTTCTTACTAAACTGCCTCTAAACAAAGTGATATTAGTACGGCTGCATGATGGATTTTTTCGGTAAACTGTCGCTTTCTTTTTGTTTTTACGAAGAAATCTCTGATGCAAGCATTTATTCCCACCTATAGACTTTGGAATTTAAGTCTGTAGAATTCATTAACTAAAATAAAAATTTTCAGAGT
Organism: Enchytraeus crypticus; assembly: GCA_905160935.1. NCBI lineage: Eukaryota > Metazoa > Annelida > Clitellata > Enchytraeida > Enchytraeidae > Enchytraeus > Enchytraeus crypticus. Next base: position 506,403 of record CAJHZI010000414.1, on the reverse strand, counting down.
ACATTAGCAGCTTGCTTTGAACACTAAGATGCTTTGGTTTTATCGTAGCAGCAGGACTAAATATCTCTGAGATGGTAGCTATAGCTGCTGTTGTGTGCTGATCGCCTCCTCACAGCAGCGGGATAATAAAGATGCTGCTGCGACAATTTTGCCATTTCCTCTTAATTCTAGAGAGAATTCACCATAAAATAAATTTATTATTTTCTTTATTGTCACACAAGAGTACCTAGCAACACTATTAGAAACATACTTTAATTCCTCTCAGCTATTGAAACTGTTTGGTTGGTAACAAAAGTAGTTTGTCTAGGCTTGAAAGTGCTATAATATCTATCAATTTGAATACGCTCTACCAATAATTAGTGTTAAAGATGCATAGATGGGATGGGCAGCGCGTGACTAAAGAGCAGCTGTGCTCAGTTAAACGATCATCTTGTAGAACATTTGCTGAGATGTCGTCCAATTTAATTTAACTTTTAACTTTTTAAATTATTTTATTTTTAACTTAGCTATTAGCTATAAAATTCAATAAAACAAAGCTAGTTTTGACAACCGTTAGAAATGTTAAACATAACGTAAATTATGCTTCGGGAATAATCGTCTATTTATGATAACTAAAAACTTACAGAATCTGTTTAACATTTTTAGCAGTTATCTATTAGTTTGGCACATGTCATTCATCCCTTTGCCGGTCCTTTGTATATATATATATATATATATATATATATATATATATATATATATATATATATATATATATATATATATAGCAACTTGCCCAGATATATCTATCATATCCTTAAGTGGAACGCCCCTACAAGGCATTCCCTCTCATTAGCATGAGGAAATGGGCTTTACCTTCCCAGTATATCCTATTTTCTGTATTTTTCAGACGAAGCTGTTTTCTATTTAACTTAAATATTTTTTGTAATTACTTAACTGTTAATAAATGATTTGGGACTAGTTCAATGGATTAATGTATTCAAGACTATAGATTGAGGATTTATCATTTTATCACACCAGTTTCAACTGCACTTCAATTGATTCTAACTACTGGGAATACTTTATGGTAAGCTTCTCTAAAATTTAAAACTACACTTGTTCTTTGATGTTAAAAGCTTAATGTGTATAGTTAAATTAATTTTGTCATAGAGTCATAAAATGGGTTATCTTTCAGTTGCTGCCTGTAAAATATTCTTTATTTTAGTTAAATTGTAGAGTAATAAATTGACAATTGTTAAATTGACTGTAATATTACGGAAAATTGGTTTTAAAGTCCAGTATAATATTAAAGGGTAATTCAAATCTAGCCTTAACCCTCTCTCAGAATTTTCTCTATTCGATGAAGACCCTTGTGTACACACGGTACAAATAATAATAACAACAACAACAACAACAGGGATTGATAGACTTTAGGCGATTGACTTTGTTAGAGTGCCACTATTGTCAGTAGAACCAAATAACTGTAGAACCAAATCTAAGCCAACGGGCTACAATAGTCCAAAGATGGTGCAAATTCCTAAATTCTGAAAACCAGTTATAGATTTGGAACTAAATCTCTATGACAGCCCTCCTCAGTGATTTATCTCATGACAACCCACCTCAGTGGTTTATCTCATGACAACCTTCCTCAGTGGTTTATCTCATGACAACCCTCCTCAGTGGTTTATCTCATGACAACCTTCTTCAATGGTTTATCTCATGACAACCCACATTAGTGTCATATCTCATGTCAGACTCACTATTATTCTGGGTTGAAAGAAAATTTTAAAAAGAATATCTCATCTGAATCCAAAAGATTTTTCAATGATAGAGGTTATAAAAGGTTGGGGCATGGCGCTAAAAGATCTGCAACTCGAATTTCGGTGCATATATTTCCATCATTTTTTTAGCATATGCGTACAATGGATCAGTTCGGTAATTGAAAACATATTTTGTTGCATGTTAACACTGGTTTGTTTATGTTGACATCTGATACATATATCTACATGTAAATGTAATGGGTCTACATTATAACTTCGTTATAATGCATGCATATCGTTATAATGGGTGTCAGAGTTAAACTATAAGTGTTAAGTTATTCTTTAATTAATATCCGTGTAGTAGGTTGTAAAGTAAGTAGCATTTCTAAAGAAAGATTGTATTAGGAATTATATGAGGAACTAGTACATTTCAATGGTATTCTATGCAGTGTTTACGTTTTATTGTCCACTGTTTACATTTGGTGTCCCCGATGTTCTGTTTATAGCTATTACCGAAAAGATTTATTGGACCATGAATAATTGCTTGAATTCACATGATGAAGGCGCATCAGATACAAAAGTTATAGAAAATTTTGTGTAGGGGGTCAGTTTTTTTTGACGAGGTCAATATATATATAGACTGCCTATAATATATATACACATATTATAGGCTGGATGTAAATTTTGTATATATATATATTAATATCATGGAATACTGATAAAACTGTTTGCATGATCTTCTCTCCTTCCTGTAAGAGTAAGATTATGACTCATGATTTTCCTCCTTTTAAACTCAATGATGTTGATCTTAAGTATGTTAGAGAATGTAAACATTTGGGTCATATAATTAATAGTAATTTTGATGATAATGATAACATTAAGAAAGAAATTTGCAATCTTTTTATTTGTACTAACATTTTAAAGAGACGTTTTGCAAAATGTTCAGTGAGTGTTAAAAGAGTATTTTTCAAGGCTTACTGCATGTATTTATACGACATAGGAATTTGGAGAAGTATTCAGCATCCATGTTAATTAAGTTGAAATCCTGCTACAATAAATGTTTTAAAAACTTCTTTGGCTATAGCTATAGATATAGTGTAACTTCGATGCTGGATGAAATTGGGTGTCCCAGTTTTCAGGATTTTTTATCTAGCTCTGTTACTAATTTTCAATCAAGATGGATTTCTCATTCCAATATGTTGATTAACTATGCTAATTTGCTTGGGCTGTAATTATATACATAAATATAATTATAATTATTATGATCCATATCAATATATTACTATTATTGCTTAGTGTTTGTATTGCATTTATAATCCATATTTAAGTTATTGTCTTAGCTAGTAGATTTGGAACTCTGATAGTATTAAACAAAATACTATATGTATATATTATTTTTTTGACTGTTCATATAGATTGCTTTTAGAGAGTTCGTTTAGTTCATCCACAATCACTTTAGGTTCCGTTTTCTCTGAAATAAAATAGTTTAATTTGATTTTGATTTGATATTAATTATATATATATATATATATATATATATATATATATATATATATATATATATATAGTTATGTATTGTATGTACAATATATATATATATATATATATATATATTTATATTAATATATGTTATAGGCTGGATATATATATATATATATATATATATATATATATATATACATGTTTAAATATATATATATATATTATATATATATGTGTGTGTATATATATATATATATATATATATATATATATATATATAGTTAAATAAACACGCATTATAGTGAATAATCATCTATGTTGATATCTATTACTTTCTATATAATGTTCATGGTATACAAGTGGGTATATAAGAACTGGACTATTTAATTAATTTCTTGTTATCGTAGAAGTTGTCATGCTGCGCTTACAGTTAAAAGCTAATCAATTCACAGTTGTATGCCTATATATAGTAATGACTTACAAAGTCGAAATTAGAAATAGAATTGGATTGAAATGAGCTTTATGCATTTATTTATTTATTTATTTAATATCTTCTAACAACATACCCAAGGTTGATATTCTCACCCATATTCTGACCCAGTGATAGATGCGAGAAATATGTTTATTTTCACACAGTTTTACAGAAAAATAACATCTATGAACATGTGACAAAAAGTGAAATAAGCATTATCAGAATCTAAATAGTAGTTGCAATGAAATGCTGTAAGTGCAAAACTGTCCATAATACATTGAATGAAAACTAGACCATCAAAGAGGACGCAAAGCGTTCTATCTAGTGAAACACCCAATTTTACTTTGAGAGAGCCTAAATTGTTTAAAATTATTACATAGTCATTTTTATAAACTGATAAATTTAAACTATTTTACAATAAGTTTGATAAATTAGCAAAAACGTACAAGTGACTTATTAGAAATAGAAGATTACCAGATTACAAGCATCATTTGCAAATGATTTGTAAAAAGTATATGACTTTGACTTTGTATAGCGATAGCTAGATCCGTATAGTCCTATAGGGTAGTTGGCATGATTGAGATCAAAGATGGTTGCCATTACTTTAGATGAGGATGATCTGTTGCTTTGGCGCCTGTTTGTGTAGAATCTGCTAGAGACGTCCGTAACATTGCCCTATGGCGAGTAACGGGACGTTAAATTTTTATTGATTGATTGATGATTGATTATATAGGCACTTATGAATAGGTTTCGCTGAACAAAATGGATGTAATAAGTGGACTGGCAGAATATTGAAAGAAGTGTATAGATTTTTGAGATTACTAAAGCCGTGCATTCCTTGCCACATTCCTAGTATTCTGTTACACACAATAAGTCACGAGTAATGTTGCAAGGAATGCACTCTTTAGGCAATTTATTTATTTATTTAACGTCTTTGGAACAACCTACTCTACGGGTGATATTTCTCACTATGACCCAGTGTCATAATTATATAAATCAAGGAGGGACGTTTATCCATAATTTTTATCGGCCTCAAAATAGTTACCCTGGAATTCTCGTATACTAGATTTTAGGCGTGGACTGGCCAAGTTTTCACTTCCCTCCCACTCCGATTTTATTTAACTAAGAAGTTTTCGGACTGATTAATACTATTTAAGTTTTCAAATTTACGTCTAATATTCCCTACCGGATTGGCGTCGATATCAGAGTACTCGGTGTAATAACGGACGATGAAAACACTCAAACTGTTGTTGTTATCCCCATGGTTTCAGTTCTCAACGTTTGCTGAACATTTGGTGTTCTAAATGCGTCTGCAGTGTCTGGCTTGACTTCTAGTCCCTTGATCCACATCAGTTTCTCGGAATAAAAACATTATCTCAGAAATCTATTGTACATGGGTCGTGAATCTTGCTTGTATACGTGTCGCAACGTGTGTATCCTATAACCGGTGTAACCTTTCGCTCATCTTCTTCTGTTACCATTAATTGTAAAGTAGAGATTTCGTATTTTTATATGACCCCTCATTGCCGTTGAAGCAAAAAATTTATTGTCGAGACGGTATGTAGTTAAATTTGCCTGAAATGGAAAAATGAAAAAGAAATGGATAGAGAAATTGAGATAGAGAGCGAGAAAAAAGAAAGATAGATAGCTAGATAGATGAACAGATGGATGGATGGCTGGATGGTGGATGGATGAATGGATCGATAGATAGGTAGATAGATAGATAGGTAGGTAGGTAGGTAAGAAGGTAGGTAGATAGGTAGGTTGAGAGGAAGGTAGGTACTTAGATACGTAGATAGAGAGAGAGAGAGAGAGAGAGACGGATGGAGAGCTGGTACTTGAGGCTGAAGATTGTTGGTGACAAACAGAATTTACTGGTCAGTCACGTGACGGCCTCCTGCAGCTTTAACAAAGCGACAGCAGAAACTCTTGGGGTCCACTTCGAGATCCGCCTTGAGTTGCTCTGGTGGATGAGATTTTGGGAGCTTTTCGGGTGTAGCCGCAATTTCAGAAGAACCCCCCAATCTCACCCACCCCTTAAGTCATTCTGGAGAACAAAATGCGCTTCGATGAGAGCTAGGGGTAAATTAAAACATTAAATAAACTTACATTCTCCGATGAACGTGCGGAGGGCCAAATGCGCTTCGATGAGAGCTAGGGGTAAATGGCGGGGGGGCTCGTTCATCAGAGAATATAAGTTTATTTTGTGTTTCAATTGGTTTTGGCTCTAGGAGGCTTCTCAAATTAGAAGCTATTATTGGCTTATTAATCGTGCCAGTCCAATTAATAGAGGCTGATACAGTTACAGTTTGCGCTAAGTGGCTGTCTAATTGGTCGGTCGGTCAGAAATTTAGTAATACTTGTGCATTTGTAAAGTTGTGTATCCTGTAAGTGTGAAGTGAGAGAATCTATGTGTGCAAGTTTTTATATTTGAGTGTATACGTGCGTTCTTGTTTATACTTGTGTGTATGTGTGCGTTCTTGCTTGTATGTTTACTACTTGCTTGAGTGTGCGTGCAATGTGTATTCACCAAGTGTAATTTTTAAGTTAGACTGCAACTTGATCGATATTTCCAGTTTTATCTTACATTGAATATATTAGTCTGGGCAGTAGCTTAGGATTTGATATACCTATCCTTCTAACATCTGTTAAGCTGCAAACGAGATAACAATAAAAATAAATAAAACCTGCTTTTTCCGTATCACGATGATCCGATTAGCAAAATGTTCCTAATTATGGAAGAAGATAGTGATCGCTTCCACCGATGTCTGATGTCGATCATTTACATGTATGTCGTAAAGTTCTTTAAATTTTAAATAGGTTTCGAACTCGCCTAATTGTAGCTGTACCCCTGTTTGTCCCGCGGCAGAATTGACGCCATGTGACAAGGTCCCAACTGCGCCACTGTATGCCCATTACACCACTGTATGCCCATTACACTACTGTATGCCCATGCCACCACTGTATGCCCATTACACCACTGTATGCCCATTACACTACTGTATGCCCATGCCACCACTGTATGCCCATTCCACCACTGTATTCCCATTACACCACTGTTTGCCCTCTACAGCACTGTATGCCCATTACATCACTGTATGCCCATTCCACCACTGTATGCCCATTACACCACTATATGCCCCTCTACAGCACTGTATGCCCATTCCACCACTGTATGCCCTCTACACCCGTGTCTGCCCATTCCACCACTGTATGCCCCTCTATACCCGTGTATGCCCATTACACCACTGTATGCCCATTACACCGCTGTATGCCCATTACACCCCTGTATGCCCATTACACCCCTGTATGCCCATTACACCACTGTATGCCCATTACACCACAGCCTGCCCCTCTACACCCGTGTCTGACCATTACACCCTTATGACACTACTGCTTTCCGCCCTATCTCCACACGGATCGATATGTTTGACATGGACGTTCAACTTGACATCGTTACTCTGTAGATCGATGTAAACGTTTTTAAGCCTAATCCCGCACGCGATCCTCTACCATCATCCTCCTCTGATCTTCCGGATTTCGCTTTGCATCGCTTGGCTTTACGTTTTATTTTGTTATTTCTCCAGTGAATCAAAATATTTGCTACTATGTGTAAACCATTGTTTATCTTACCAGTTACTTGTACGCATGATGGTGCCCGTTGTATATAGTTCTGGACATTTTTTTATAAAACATGAGATATTCCTGTTATTATGTTTCGATGATTTAAGTTTTATTTTAAGCAATATCGACATTTTTAGCATAATGTTTTAAACGTTTAAGCACAGATACTACAAAAAGAGCTTAACGGACGGTTTAACGCCCATTTTCACGTGCAATGCAGCGTCAGTGTCATGTTCCACACAATATTTGAGCCTCTCTCTCTCTCTCTCTGTATACATATATACATTCATATATATATATATATATATATATATATATATATATATATATATATATATACAGTATATATATATATATATATATATATATATATAATATATATGTGTGAATGTATGTATGACATTGTATGCATACTGAACGCGATATGGGAGAAATTGAGAACAGAAAAATATGGAGTAGCCATTGATAAATCATAATTCGACAGTTTGGCTGCAATCTGCACGATTTGTACACTCGGTTAATTTGATTGATGTCTATTCTGCAGTAGCTATGCAATAGTTTGTAATGTTTAGAAAGTTCTATCGCAGATACTATTGTGGGATGCGTAAATTTGATTTGCTCTGACTCCCCGACAAGTCTGAAATATTGAGATGATAAAGTAAGAGAAATGACTGAAATACGGTAAGAGAGAGAGAGAGAGAGAGAGAGATAGAGAGAGGGAGCACGAAAGAGAGAGAGACAGAGAAAGAGAGAGACATTGAGATATGGGCTTACCTTTTCTGAAAACTCTGCTTAAATTACTACAAAAGGAGCTTGATCAGTTATACCGAGGCGACAACATTCTATATGACATTATCTAGTTATAGGTTACTCTTTTATGACAATTAGTCATCAAAGAGTAACCTAGTTATAGTTAGATATAGTTTACTCGTTACAATTAGTTACAATTAGTTATAGTTTACTCTTTGTTGACTCTTTTATGTCCGGTTTTTCTTAGCTCTATATGTGTGTTTCTACCTCCCACCACGACACGATACGTGGTTGCTAGTAAAGATAACCGAGTGATAACCCTAATGGTTTCCTGACTGTTTCTAGATCCCGTTTCACTATACATGTATATATATATATATATATATATATATATATATATATATATATATATACTATATATATATATATATATATATATATATATATATATGTACTGACGTTAACCTTTGCTTTGCTTTATATATATATATATGGTGTATATACATGTATATTATATATATATATATATATATATATATATATATATATATATATCATGTAGTACTATATACTATATATTAACTCATCAATTCGCTAATGTTACAGTCTTAAAGGAAGTTAAGCTCTTCAATTTCTTCTGAACGTATATTAAGACTGTTTTGTCTGTTCGCACTGCATTTAGGTGTCTGTGCAAGACACCTAAATGATTAACGTATCGTGACGTTGAAATTAACTTCTATAATATGCGTAGATCTCGTAGAGAAGATATATATATATATATATATATATATATATATATATATATATATATATATATATATATATATATGTAAATATAGATTGCCTATAATAATCGAGAAGCACGTAGCATGATGAGCGTGCACGGTAGCGTTTCCTCTGTTTATCTCGAGACGAATGGATAATTAGCGAGTCTGGCTTTATGCAAGCTTGTATGAATTTCTGTGATATGGCATCGTTTAGTCTCTATCACTTTCTATACTTTTCATGTAAACGAATTTGATTCTTTATTTCTTTTTCTATTTGATTCTTCATTGTGAGCAATAATGTCATTTATTTGTACTTTCTATGTCCATGCTGTATTCATTATAATATGCTGACAAATGCGACTGTTTTGTGCCATCGTCAATATGCCATATTTATAGATTTCATGTTTGTATTCTATAGTATTATGAGTTGTAGTATAACGGAAGTAATGACTGGTATGGGAATCATACGTGAGTCGTATGCGAATAAAGCTTACGCGGTGGAATGGAGATGTTTTCAATTGCCTAAGGCTTTAGACAGGATCGACTAGGTGGCAAAATAAAACTCACGAGAAAGGTAGGAGTGGATTGCATAGAGCGGATTTAAAGGAAAACATCGAAGAATAAATAAAAATGCGAGAAAAATTGATAGGATATGTCAGGTTTGCATAAGAACTATAGGTGTTACTACATGAAGCAAGGCTGCACTAAAGAGGATTGTGGGGTGTTCTGAACTCCTTGGCTTTGATTTGTAGTATAAAAATAACATCAAAGCCACGAAACTGACGAGGTATACAACGAAAGATAAGTGAAGATATTTTCAAGGTTATAGAAGTGTTAAAGAGATTCAATTATTTATGCAGGTACATCGTAGCATAGTGTGATTGATAAAAAAATGCAGAATGGCTTTTCATTTAAGGGCTACTGGGTGCAACGGCTGCGTTCAAACCAGACAGCAGTGATACAGTGTACTGTTATCAGGTACTTGATATAGTGTACAGTTATCAGGTACTTGATACAGTGTACTGTTATCAGGTATTTGATACAGTGTACAGTTATCAGGTATTTGATACAGTGTACTGTTAGCCAGTATTTGATACAGCGCACTGTTACAAGGCATTTCATACTGTGTACTGGTATCAGGTATTTGATACAGTGTGTTATTGCAGGTATTCGATGCAGGGTACTAATACCTGATACTTGGCACAGTGTAATGTTATCAGGTATTTGATACTGTGTACTGCTAGCCGATATCTAATGCTAGCCGGTATTTGACACAGTGCATTCTTGTGAGGTATTTGATGCAGTGTATTGATACAGCTATTGAAACAGTGTATTGATACATTGTATTGATACCAGGTATTTTATACATTGTATTGTTAGCCGGTATTAAAGCTTGGCTATATGAACATGCCGGAAGTGATGTATGCAGGTTGGAGGCTGGTTGTATTTATCAAAAGTCTGTCCAGACTTTTAAATGATCTGCAGCGATACAGAAAGAGAGAGACAGACAGAGAGTGAGAGACAGAGTGAGAGAGCCAGAGATAGACAGAGAGAGTCAGTGAAATGGTTAGAGTCAGAGAATGAGAGAGAGACAGAGAGAGAGAGAGAGAGAGAGAGAGAGATAAAGAGAGAGAGAGAGTTTGCGTGTTCCAATTGTTTAATCTATCAACAATAAATTACCTCGTTTCTGACCTCAAGTGTATCAAGGATGTCATGCAATGTTATACAACACTATTGGCTAATACATAAGACTAGTCCGCTAGACTTGTCCTTAGAAACGTCTCTGACGCTGTCGTATGATGATGGAAAATAAATTTGAATTGGTATCGCATATGATCGAACACATGACAGAATAGAAGTTAGCTAAATAGCGGTAACCCATTACACGGTGTTTTGAGCCCGCGGCGTTTACAGTGGAAGCTAATCGGATATGTTGCGGATCGATTTCTTATCGTATTTCTATCGGCTGACTTAACGGCCTGTTTACTATTTACTCGGCTCCAAGGCAAGTCATCTGAGATACGGCTTCCATGGCGCTTTTCTTGTGCCGTTAAGGAAAAAAATTCTTTTTAGGATCAGCCATTAAAATTTCTTAAATATTCTTCTTTACATATGTACGGGTAAATCTTTAAAATTTCTTAAATTTTCTTTTTGCGTATACTAATCATTTCACAGTCTGTTTGATTTTCAATGTGTTCAAAATTAGACGTTGAGTGTTTAATTTAAGTATGCTATTATTCTTAATTAATATAAAATGATCGAAAATTATTTTATGTGTGATAAAATTAATTTAAGAATGATAGCAAGAGTGACAGAATATTTTTACCTAGAGGAATGTAGCTTAATATAGTTTTATATTTAACGTGTAGAAAATATGCGTCAACTGGCTTTATAGTATAAGTTATAACGTTTATGCTTAATTATGACTATATATGCCTACCAATAAGATTACAACTACATTGCCCAGGTTTTCTTGAAAATAGAACGTCTGCTACTAGTGACGTAAGAGACGACTTGGCTGAAGCCGTTGAAGGCACAGAGAAACATTCTCAGATGAACAAATGTTTCGGACGAAAGCCGTAGCCTTTGGTCAATTTATTACTTGATAGGTGATTCATTAGTGAGTGTGTCAGCTGATAGTATGTATCATATATTAAAAATGCGTGTATTTAGAACATGTCATTGACTGAAATTCGATAGTCAAAGATATTTCCGTCAATATTAAAAAGCTGGTAAAGCTAATGTTAACGTCAGTTTCCTCACTCGAAAACGATGTCAGTGACGGGCAAGCCAGGATTTGAACCCTGCACATACGGATCCGCGGTGGAATATCTTACCAACATCGTCACCGGCTCCAGCCAGTATAATGTATAATAGTATCTATTTATCTTATCTCTAGTTATACATGCGTCGTACGTCTCTGTTTGATATTATTGTTTTGTCTAAGGAGATGAAATCCTATTGCAGAGTGCCGCTGGAATTGGAACAGATCTGAACTTTTATCTCTTTTATAGTTGTACAAAGACTGTCTTTCAAAAACAAGATTCGCTGCAGCCGTATCTAATAAATGAAAATAAAGTATAATTGTATACCGCGAGCAATTTCATTCTCCCTGGCTGCTACTTTTCGTAAATATTTATTTCTTGTGATCATTTCATATCAGTAGTTGTTTGGAATTATTTATGTACCAGCTATCCTGGAACTTTAGAACTAGAGTATGTTGTTTCAGAGATCTTATTAATTAATGACGCATCTTTTTTCTTTGATTATGACGCTCAGTTGCTTTTTCTCTGAAATCCTCTCCGAATACTGATAAAATGTTCATTTCATTGGTTTGAAACTCGGACTATGTAAGTAATAACAATAATTATTATTATTTCTCCGAAACTACGTCCTAGCATGAGAAAATGGAGTTTTAAATCTGTTACTACTATTCAGACATATTGGTTGATGGGATACATGTGAATAATATTTATGAAAAGAAGTAACATAGCATAACAGTTCTGAGTCAGAAAGCAAATTACAAGTTGGTTTAAGACTCATTCAAAACACTAACAAAAATATTATATAAAATATATTTTCCCCCAGGATTAATTACCATTTAATCCTGGGGGAAAATATTTCATGGTGAGGTGGGTCCATTCTTGCCATCCTCAGCTCCTGCCTTAGTCGCCTCTTACGTACACGCAGCAGATTGTTTGCGGTTGCCCTATTCTACAGTGGTCCAACCACACCCGAGCACAATACGGGGACCGAGCACAACACGACATTATACAGTTAGGCTATATTTACCAAAAAGAGTGCATAATTAGGCCTAATATTTATTTTTATATTCATGTGTTATCTAATTTGTAGGAACTTTTTTAAAGGAGACAGTTTAATAGAATGGCTAATAGTAGAGCAAGAATTGGAGGAAAATTAAGATTTGGTTTGTAGATTGTAAAGTTTAATACGTATTTTAAGCGCATAGCAAAAGAGACAAATAAATGATTGAGAAAAGTTGAAGTTATAAGTTAAAGCCTATAATAATATACTATGGATCTGCTATGCACTTTGGATTACATTAGTGTGGGTGTATGTATGTGTAGAGAGAGAGAGAGAGAGAGAGAGAGAGAGAGAGAGAGAGAGTGAGAGAGGAGAGAGAGAGAGATAAAGAATATCGAGAGAGAGAGAGAGAGAGATGATTTCTGTCTACAAGTATATTGTGTTGGAACTGGTTTTCATGTAGAACGGTGCTTGGGTAAAATTAAACTGTATTTTAACTTTACTTTGTGTTAAAATGTAATACAAGTTGTTAAGCGTTAAGCTTGCATACGCTTCATTTGTTTGAGGTGCTCAGAGGAGCAAGGTGGCTGATTTTCTCCGTTCTTATATATATATATATATATATATATATATATATGTGTATATATATATATATATATATACATATATATAGGGCCTATATATCTATACGTTATATACATTACATATATATATATATATATATATATATATATATTTTATATTATATATTATATACTATTATATATATATATGTTAATTTAAGATGTTATATATATGTATTCATATATATAATATATATATATATATAGATATAATATTATATATATATATATATATATATATATATATATATACATACATGTAAATATATGTATGTGTTTCTGTAAGACTAAATACCCCCCACTACAAATATAGTAGCCTACGAGTATTTTACTTACTACGGGTATTTTACTTGACATTTTCTGTATACACGTATACAGAGACGTACATGTTCTGGCCGACCTTTAATGTATTTCTAGTATATAATTATTGGTGTAGGTAGACGTATATTTTTACTCTCTCACTGCTCGACGCATTATATCAATTATAGACCATGCAATTTAGAATCTCTTAAATCACGAGCATAGGTAAATATAAATCGTTATTGATCATAACCCCAGTTCATTCCCTGTAGCAGTACCATAGTATTCAGCTTCGTCTGGCCTCTATCACCGGCTGGATATACTATTAATAAACAGAGACAGAGAATAAATGACTGCGTTTTAGTGACCTTCAAATGAGATATATTGTTACTGAATGCACGGCACGTTTGCTACAAGAAAATGAAAAATGAATGAAATATAATAATACTTCATTAGAATTTTTCTGCTAACTTTTTCACTGACAGTAATTTATAATATCATTATTTTAACTTTTGTAGAATGAAAGGAGCAAAAGTGAAATAAATTCAACGTCCAGGTGTGAACGATGAAGACTTCTCACAATCTCAGATGTGAAGTAGTTTTGACAACTCTTCAGCTGTGTCAGATAATGGTAGAAATACCGGTAAGCATTGCTCAGAAACACCAATATATTTAATGTCGAGCCATTTAATTAGGAATTTCTCTGTGACAGTGTATGGATCATTTTAAATCAGTATCAGATAAGTAGGCCCTATTTGAAACTTTACTCATCGTGCTTCGGTAAATTTGTTAATCAATATCTGATCATTCTCTCTATCTCTCTCTCTCTCTCTCTCTCTCTCTCACACACACACACACACACACACTCTCTATCTCACTAGTGTTCTTCCTAGTAGCAGGTCAAAGGTACCTATTCTTACTGCTTTTTAGTATCGTTCAATATCTTTAAATTAATATTTTATATTTTAAAAGTATAATATTTTAATATCTTTTAATATTAATAGATATTAAAAGCAGTAAGGCACACATTAATACTCAGAGACTGCTTTCACGCTCAATAGAGCACTCATTAGATCAACAAATGAATACCTTCACAAAAGGCTAAGAGTCAATCATTAAGAATTTAAAAAGGTCGAACGTCTTCAGAAAAGCTTAATTTTGCGCAGCAGCTATTTGAGAACTTCTGTAGTAGGCATTTATTGACCGGTTGTGCTATCAGACATACATGTATGTTGTTTGCTATCCTTTCATTTCTTGTGATTCAGTACTTGGTCGTGACTCAGTACTTTACTGTTACGCAGTACTTGTTGGTGATTCAGTACTTGGTCGTGACTCAGTACTTTACTGTTACGCAGTACCTGTTGGTGATTCAGTACTTGGTCGTGACTCAGTACTTTACTGTTACGCAGTACTTGTTGGTGATTCAGTACTTGGTCGTGACTCAGTACTTTACTGTTACGCAGTACTTGTTGGTGATTCAGTACTTGGTCGTGACTCAGTACTTTACTGTTACGCAGTACCTATTGGTGATTCAGTACTTGGTCGTGACTCAGTACTTTACTGTTACGCAGTACCTGTTGGTGATTCAGTACTTGGTCGTGACTCAGTACTTTACTGTTACGCAGTACTTGTTGGTGATTCAGTACTTGGTCGTGACTCAGTACTTTACTGTTACGCAGTACTTGTTGGTGATTCAGTACTTGGTCGTGACTCAGTACTTTACTGTTACGCAGTACCTATTGGTGATTCAGTACTTATTCGTGACTCAGTACTTTACTGTTACGCAGTACTTGTTGGTGATTCAGTACTTGGTCGTGACTCAGTACTTTACTGTTACGCAGTACCTGTTGGTGATTCAGTACTTATTCGTGACTCAGTACTTGCTCATGCATGACCTTGCACTTAGATCATTATCCTGTACTTGATCACTACTCATTACCTTTATCTTGACCCATTGCTTAGATCATAGCCATACTCAAACGCTTGTGATTTGTTATATCAATGCACAATACGTAATCATGATCAAGTACTTGATCGAATCTCAGTAATTAATGTAATCCAGTTCTGCGTGACCCACTGCCTTAGAAACTGATGTTGTTGATTTTTTTCAAGTTTAGACCATATTAGCTATATGATCATGATCGCTAGCTCATCTGACTTTGGTATATAACTGAATTTTTTTATTTTGTTTTATAGAATATGAAGCATTAGCTGAGCTCTAATGACGTCATCGTTGAACTCATTCCCGTGACGTCATCATCTTCTACATCATAATCTTTACTTCTAATCTCCTCTGTTGTCATCGTCTGTTTCGTCACTGATTAAAATGGCGTCGGTGTCATCTCAACATAGACAACAACAACACCAGAGCGAGTCAAGGCAACAGAACAACGAGCCTCGACAACATCAAGACAAGCAACAGCAACAACAACAGCTGCAACAACTGCAGCAGCCGCAGAGGCAACCGATTGATAACAACTCGCATCAGGCAAAGGTTGGGGGAGATGTAGGGAGTACGAATGGGGCAGGTAAGGTTATAACATCTAGTGGTCATCAACCGGAGGGTTCCAGCGTACCTGCGGTCTCTGCTGTGAAACATCGTTCTGATCAAAATCATCATCATCAGCAGCATGAGAGTCATCAGCATCATCACACAGGTGTCGATAGAGCTGCTGTTTATTATAAACAGAGAGTAGATAAAAAATGATATATAAAAATATATCAATAACATATAGGAGTAATTATCATTAACTTTAAGTCATTTGTGACGATAGACAAAATGAAGCCTCTAGTCACGTGAGCTATTAATTCATTGCGGGTCTAGTATAATTCCACTTCGCTGAATTATACTAGAACAATATACAGAACCCATATATACTGAACCAATGTAGTAATTATTACATTATACGCTTAAAAAACGCTATCTTTTAATATCAGTCAGTCAATTAGTGGGTATTTAACGACTGGTTCCTCGCCAAAAGACAGTGCATGATCTGTATTCACCAAAATTCATGACAGTAAGAACAGAACAAAAAATTAGAAGATATGAATGTCAGGAATATCAGGGTCGTCTCAAGCAGACTCTGCAACAACAGACTCAAATGCACCACACGGTGAAGACATATTCTAGGCTCAGCTGTATTATTTGAATATTTCATAGCGGCAGCAGGGGTGCCAGCTGTCGCAGTAGCTGCTGCAGCAGATGTGACTGCTTCACCAGCTGCTGCCATTGTATCACACGGGATCAGTGGCGACGCAGCTGGAACCTCATCCCATCAGGACCTGGAGGACTCGGCTTTCCTTAACTACAGCTCAACAGAAATACTCTCGTCTGCTAAACATTCTGCTGCAAGCGGCACTGCGGATAAGAAGGTAGGTTCAGCAACAACAACATCAACAACAACAACAAACGCAATAACAACAGTAACTGCAACTACAAATCAACTCTCTCTCTCTCTCTCTCTCTCTCGCTATCTCTCTCTCTCTCTCTCTCTCTCTCTCTCTCTCTCTATATATATATATATATATATATATATATATATATATATATATATATATATATAGATATATATATTATATGAAGTTCTAACGAAGATATTGTTTTGAAACTGTAACTAAGCTTCAATGTGGGAAGAATGAAAGATGTAATTAAGGACGAGTTTGTGGTACGATCGGTTAGTAGTTCTGCGGATCAGTAAGTGTGGGTTGCATATTCCTGGTTCTCCGCATCGCCGATGTGCTTTCGAAACAAGAAACTGATGTTAATCTAGGTTTTAATACTTGTTAGTTTTAGCCTTTGAGGCAAAGTTTTGAAGTTGTAATACAGCGGGTTGTTATAAGCTGTTATAAGTCTAAGATTTGAAGCTGTATTTGAACGAAGATAAGTCTAATAACTTACATTTTCTGTATAAATATGTTCATTATTAGTGTATTCTAGTTTTTAAGAAATATTATATTTATAGGTCTCTTTGATAATAAACTAGCAATTAACCCATATTTAATACCATTAAAACAGTTAAATAGATAACTAGAAGACAACACTAGGGAAAAATAGTTAAAATGTATCTAATATATTTAAACTCTCTCTTAGTATATTGCCTAACGGCAGGTCCATGGCATATAACTTCCTAATCAATTAGCCTTCCAATTTATCTCTATATGTGAATTTGTTATCAAATCATTTAACATCCGATATCATATTTAAACTAATGCTCGTAAAATTCAATCGTTAAAATTAATGCTTATTAGTTGAACTAATTTGGAGAGATAAACTTGCTAAACAAAGAATTGAATCAACACGCTAATTTAATTAAATATATTGGGCATCCAACTTTTCAGTAGTAAGCTCTATAAATCTAACTAATTGACAGCTTTGAAGCACAGCTTTTTCTCTTTCCCTGCACTTTCTAAACTTAATGGTAGACGTAAAATATAGATAATTGGACATTTAACAAATGGTAGGTGTAAATTTTAGATGATGGGACATTTTAACGAATGATAGATGTAAATTTTAGATGATGGAACATTTTAACGAATGGTAGATGTAAATTTTAGATGAAGGGATATCAGGTTGAACAACGCTCACATTGTGAGCGGGTGAACGTAGATCTTAATTACTGAAGCTCCGGATTGATATATGCGATATTACACCCGTGTTGATGCTGTGTGGGAATATAAATGCGTGTAATGCTTAATACTTAATTTTGTTGAATTATAAATACTCTAGCACTTCATATAAGGGTTGATCAGCTTTAGAGAGGTGTCATTGATCATTTCTATAGAGAGGTGTCTGCGGAGTCGACCCTAACATCACCTTTGAGTGCAGAATCCAGCGTTAAATTTTCTCCGTATTGATATATTGGAATATTAAACAAAATTAATTTAAACGAATGAACAAGTCTCAAATAGGTGATTGACTGATGATATGATGTAGGACAGCCTGGGAGAGTGAGACTGTCTGTTTGTATCCTACCCTAGTTAAACTGGCATTCAAGGGAAGATGATAATGATGATGATGATGATAATGATGATGATTGATATATTGGCATGTTGTGTACGAAGGCTTTATTTTTTCTTTATGTATCTTGATTTTTTCTTTTGTCGCGCCGATGTACCGTTTCATTGATTTTAACTGAATTTCCCAATTACGGTTGCTAAAATATTGATACGATGTATCAGCAGACTGTCCTTGTTGCAGCTGTATGTTAAATTATATATGTAATTATTATGAGTCATTTTAGAAGTAGTGAAATAGATCTATAACAATATTCTCTGCGAATTGACAGATGTAAGGCTTACATTTGGTACTAAAAGGTGTACACCATAATAAGTCCTCAATTTAAGATCTTGTCCAATAAGTTTTTTATCAGGATATTCTTTCTTTGAGGACAACACTATCGCACCGAGGTGATTTGCCTTCATCTTCACGCATGTTAACAAGATACTTTTACGAAGCCATTTTTTTGCGAAACTTAGTTTTTTTTATTAAACTAAGTTAAACAACACTACAGAGAGAGAGAGAGAGAGAGAGAGAGAGAGAGAGAGAGAGAGAGAGAGAGAGAGAGAGAGAGAGAGAGAGAGAGAGAGAACCAGGATCATTTGTTTGTAACTGAATCAAAATATACTCTAAGCGCTTAGAACAAGACAGATACAAATAAAACGGCCGTCAGAAGAGCACAATTGAGCTCTATCTAGCTCACTACCGGAAATATGGAAGCATAGTAACATATCAGCATAGGATCGTAGAAAAATTGGATACAATAAACATAAATAATGAAAATAGCTTTAAACTGTAAAATAAACATAAATAATGAAAATAGATTTAAACTGTAAAGAGCTAAACATTGCGGACTAAAAGCAGAAACTAAGGATTTGTATGCAAGCTACAGCAAGCTTGCTCATGTTACACCTATCCAGAATTTAGTACAAATCCAATAGCCTACAAAAGTTTCAGGTACAAATCCTCGGCAACCTTTAATAACTGAGTCCATATATGCCATATGATTTCCTGGATGTATCCGCCAGGGTAGCCGTCAGGATACAGTGGCTGATTGCTTGCTATTATGTCATTGCTGCACTGATTTATTCGAGGCTTGCTACTGCATGATAGTCGAGATTATCCGATATTCTACGCAAAACTCGAGCCGGAAACAGACGTCAATTATATTTGCTCAGCTGTTTTATGAGCGCTGCTCATGCTGAGATGTCGTTCACAGCGCTGCTAATGCGTGAGCAAGTAGGGCTAAAAAGTCGATGTTGCGTGTTGCCTCGATGTATTTGAATACAATAAAAACACCTGGTTTAGTCTGTTGCTATAGTGTAATAATTTGCTTTATTTGAAAAGCACAAGTTGTTGTTGCCCTGTTGTTGTTGCTATGATGTCGTTGTTGCTGTTGAAACTAAAAGTTAAAGCCAAGTTTAACAGCAGTTTTCTGTCTCGATGGCGTGCAACTGTGCAGTGATAGGGCGAGCACTGGATTTGAACCTTGCCTCTACTAGTCCACTGTCAGATAACTTACCGATAGAATACCGTCTCGGTTACGTTGTTGTTGTTCCGTTTTTGTCTTTCGCTTTAATAGGCTTAACAAAATTTAGTTGGGATTTCTACTCTTCTGTTGGGCTATTTTTATGTTTTCATGCAAACGGTACGATATACGGTCTATATGTCTCTAAGTACCCGCTATATGACTGTCAGTACCGGCTATATGACTGTAAGTACCTGCTATATGACTGTAAGTACCTGCTGTATGACTGTAAGTACCTGCTATATGACTGTAAGTACCTGCTGTATGACTGTAAGTACCGGCTATATGACTGTAAGTACCGGCTATATGACTGTAAGTACCTGCTATATGACTGTAAGTACCGGCTATATGACTGTAAGTACCTGCTATATGACTGTAAGTAACGGCTGTATGACTGTAACTACCGGCTGTATGACTGTAAGTACCGGCTATATGACTGTAAGTACCTGCTATATGACTGTAAGTACCTGCTATATGACTGTAAGTACCTGCTATATGACTGTAAGTACCTGCTATATGACTGTAACTACCGGCTCTAATATTATGATTGTACTGGCTATATGATTGTAAGTACCGGCTGTATGACTGAATTCGTAGTCAGTTGCTTGATAAGCTGAAGGGCACTGATTTGAAGTTCAAGACTACCGTCTCTCACAGTACCACATAGAAATGGACATTAAACTTAGAATTATGCTATTTAATACATACGTACTATAATAGGCTGCGTCTCTCATAAAGAGACTCTGAGGAAACTGTTGTTGTTTATGATTGAATCATGATACTCGAATTTATTCATCACTTTGGCTTTCTTGGCTTGTCCGGATCACTAATGAATAGAATAACCGTAAACTTCAAGTGTCGTAAGAGACTGCTAAGCAAGAGCTGAGGAAGTAACTGTGAATCATCATAAAAGTCATATTTTGCCCAATACAAGCTATAGGCTATATAAAGGGCTCTCAGTGGGAATATGTATGCTAGACCTTCGGCTTGATAGAACACTAGAGAGAGAGAGAGAGAGAGAGAGAGAGAGAGATGACTAACGCAGTCTGCTCTATTTGAGAAGCCTTGTTATGTGTATTTATGCATGGACACCTTTACATATAGCACGATACATTATATGATACATTACATGATGATACATTATATATTAATTATCTAGAAGTCCATGATTTATGCTGCAGTATGACTGTTGCAAGCGGTGCAGTTAAGTCTTGAGTGCCAGCGATTTACATCTGAGTCAAATTCCTGTTGAATTGATCCGAAAATGAAATTACGAGTTCTGAAAGGTTGACTGATAAACAGGCAATAGTTTAGGATGAGCGGTTAGAGTTGAGGTTAAGTGTAAAGGGCAGGTGTTTCATTTTTGTCAGGGAATCGAGTGCACTGCGGAAGAGCAATTTTTGAACTTTACTTTGATTTGTCTTTTAAATAGTCCCATGTACTCATTGCACTCAGCCTAAATGGTCTCTTGAGTTTAGAACCTAAAAAGATTTTTATTTTCAGAAGTAAGCCCAGTTTTCCGACTGATCCGTTACGAGTTACGAATGTTTAAGATTAAAAGCTTTTCCTAAGATTTTTCTGGAAGTCTTCAATGAACCCAGTACAAATTTGTCAGTTTTAAAAGCATTTAAATAACACAGTAAACTAGTAAGAGTGGTTTGCTCCTTGGTTTATTTAATTTTCTTCTCGTAACAAACTAAATGTTCGCAACGTTCTAGATTATATCATATTAACAAGTACATGTACCGTAATTTATTATGTACACCATTTTTCTGACATTTTCATATTAATTTATTTAAAACCTTTATTTTTCTATGACTACAAAATTTCATTTGCATTCAAATTCGTTAATTAACTCCTTTTTATTTGATCTATGCCTACATGGGCATGGAGTTTGATAAAGAGTTTAAAATCTAGCAGTTTTTGATGTGTTAAACCTTTATAGTGTGTACTATATGCAATTTGTCTACATTTTCATCGAAAAATCTTACTTTAATATCTACTTGAACAACTTCTTCCACTGAAGTTCTACAAATTTTCAGGCTCTCGATTATTAGAACTACTGCCGTTTTTGCAATTTCCTATCGTTTGTCAGATGTAGATTACAGGAAGCATTTGAAATAGCCCAGAAAGATCGAGTAGATTTTACTCTTTCGAAAGTTGTATTTGATTGATGTAGTTGCATGCATTTAGTACACATTTGTTAGAAAAGTAAGCGGTAAAGATAGAAGACATTAGAACTAAAGAGAGAGAGAGAGAGAGAGAGAGAGAGAGAGAGAGAGATAAAGATAGAGGGTGAAGGGGGAGGGATAGTCGGTGGTTTTTTTGTAGCTTATTCTGCTGTGGATCAGTTGATGCGTGATTCAAATCCAGAGCTTGTCATGTTTCTTACATTTTTTCATTACAGGAAACTGACGTTAAACTGAAGGCATTAGCTTTTAAAGTATATTGTGATGGCATGTGCTGACATGTGATGGGGGAATGTCCCTGTCATCATCCTTGTATGAGGAAACGGACGTTAGACCTATATTATTATTATTATTAAAGAAGAGATAAAGTAACCGGTAATATAACTCAATCAATTTGGTCATAATTAAAGTTATTAATTACAAAATATTTGTTGTTAACTGATTAGTAATGCTGTGACTAAATGTAGGCTAACTGATAGCTTAACTTTATTCTGATAAAGAATACAAAATTAGTGGTTCCTAAAGTTGGACCACTTTATCTAGCAGTTTAGACAAACAGAAATGTTGCAAGTTTTTATTATGGTCTTTAGAATTTCAATTGATTTGATATTGTGTCATTAATAATTGAAGTAATTACCAATAAATGGCTTTTTGAAACTCAGCCTTGGTTCTGGCTGTCAGTCATAATTTAGAGGCTTAATGAATTAATCAATAGGTTATTACCTGAAACGATATGCCCATAATTAGTCCAGTAATAATCATGGAAAAAATATTACATCGCCGTTTTGATGAATCACTTTTCTCGTATTCATAAAACTGTCTGCACTGGAGTTATGAAGGCTAATGCAATTATTGTTATCAGTGTAAGCGATACTACGGCTCATTCTCTTCTCATTAGAATGTCATTAGTATTTCAAGGATGTTGTAGAGTTTCTATTTTCCTTATTCTAGTATTTCTACTTGTTTCTCCTTTGAAATATAGTGTTTTGCTAGACTGGGATGTGATTTGAAACACTATCCTTTCCTGTGCGGAGATGTATTGTGCTGTCCTTTGCTGTACAGAGATGTATTGTACTGCCTGTGCTGTACAGAGATGTATTGTACTGTCCTGTGCTGTACAGAGATGTATTGTACTGTCCTGTGCTGGTCAGAGATGTATTGTACTGTCCTGTGCTGTACAGAGATGTATTGTACTGTCCAGTGCTGTACAGAGATGTATTGTACTGTCCTGTGCTGTACACTGATGTATTGTACTGTCCTGTGCTGTACAGAGATGTATTGTACTGTCCTGTGCTGTACAGAGATGTATTGTTCTGTCCAGTGCTGTATAGAGATGTATTGTACTGCCCTGTGCTGTACAGAGATGTATTGTACTGTCCTGTGCTGTATAGAGATGTACTGTACTGTCCTTTGCTGTACAGAGATGTATTTTACTGTCCTGTGCTGCAGAGAGATGTATTTTACTGTCCTATGCTGTACAGAGATGTATTGTACAGTCCTGTGCTGTACAGAGATGTATTGTGCTGTATATTACTTGGCTTTACATAGGCGTATTGTAACATTTCTCTTTACAGTAGGGAATGTATAATTGATGTATTTGTTGAGATGGTATAGTGTCTTTTCCATTTAAAATGTATATTGCTATATAGTACTTACTTTGCTGTATCAGAAAGTAATTAAGTTTCAAGCTTTAAGGTTATATTATTATCACATCTGTGAGTGTAATTGTATAAGTAATGTTGCTTTGCTTAATCCTCGCGCTACGATTTCAATTTCCTGCAGTAATGAAATCTGCGGCTTCATGCCGCTAAAATCTAGTTAAAGTATCAGTAACGATTGTAGTTGTTCTGCTAAACAATTTTCGTAAGATAAAACGCTGGTAAAGCTAATGTTAACGTCAGTTTTCTCACTCGAAGGCGATGTCATTGACGATGTCAGTGACGGATGAGCTCAGGATTTGAACCTCGCACATACTGATCCGCGGTCGAAAATCTTACCAACTTCACCACTGGCTCAAGCCGTACATGGAATATTTTGATGCTTCATTTGAATATATCGCAGCATTTAGGCGGGGCTATAATCTCTCGCTCTCTCTCTCTCTCACTCTCTCTCTCTCTCTCATTATGCTGCCTATTTGAAGATCCATAATACTTAATTCCTTCAAATATTTCAATATTTTTCTTCTCATATCCACATACACGTACAAGTATGTCATCAAATCATCGAACATCCTTAGTTTCGGTCTTCCCCTAATTATTTTATCATCCTATCTTCCTTCTTTTTATGTATTTAGTAAAGCTTCCCCTCTCACGTAAGGATCTATCAGATATGTTTTCATTTTATTTGTATTGATAGGTTTAACACCAGAATAATTTACTTTATGGTACAATTAACGTGCAGGATTAATTCTTTGTGGTGGATTGTATGTTTTGTGTGCTCTTCAATCAGCGTCAAAGTGAATAGTTATATTCACTTTGGACCTGCCATGTGGTATGGCGCTGAAAATAGAGAAAGGTATTTGTCATAATTAACAGAATCGCTTTAGTAGCATTGAGAGACATTTGGATGTCAGTCATTACATATAATATATGAAATTCTAATATATATATTACGATACCGTCATATCGTCAAAGCTCTTTTGTTTTAAAATTTAATTTTTACCAAAAATTGGAAGCGTACGGGTACGTTTGCGGCGTAGCCTATCGTAGTATCGTTGCCTATCGTAGTAATATCATTTTCTTGTTTACTGCAACGTTCGTTTGTAATTAAAACATTGGCGTGTCGCACGCACCTTCTCATGGTCTTCGGAAGCAAAAAAGTTTAACGAAGCAGCTCATTCTATTCTGCTAGAAAATGTATTGCAGAAATATAGATCTGTTCCTTCTTAACAAGCAGTTTACACCTAATGCATATGGCACATTATTTATAGGTCGTGATATTCAGGTATTTATAGTCATTAATTTTGCGTATTGTGTTCGTATTCTTTCTATAATATATCGCAATGTAGTTAGTAGGTCAATATTTGCAATTTTATTCCTAACTATGATCATGTTATTTCTACCTTCATAGAAAGCTACTGTGTATTGGTGCAGTTTAATATAAATTTGAATATCAGATATTAATTTAAATTTGAATTTAGCTCTTCAATTTAGATCTTTTAATGTATGAAAATTAGTGTTGTGTCCGGGTTGTTTGAAGAATTGGCCAACCGATAACTGCACGTGTCGTAGAAGGCGACTAAAGCACTTAGATCCACACCAACGTCAGAAAGGGCATTCGGTTGGTGAGCGTCTAGGCTCTAGAAATTTCTACAAAAATTTCAACGAATGGAGAAGTCTCAAATAGGGGATTGACTGATGGATGATATGATGTAGGACAGAGAGGATTTGAGACAGTTTATTCGTATCCCGACCCTATTTAAACTGGGATTCAAGGGAAGATGATTATGATGAATGTATGAAAAGTAGAAAATGTATGTGATCGATGTACGGCGAAGGACTTCTTACTCTACTACACAGCTCTTCTAAAAGCTTCAAATGATAAACGGGTCGTTGTTGTGTTATGCACTATTTAGTTTTGTTGTGTGTTTATTAGATTGATATTCAATCAAAGCCCATCACCGGAGGTTCCTTGTCGTCATCGTATGGTGCTCAGGACCTCACGAAGCTTTCCAAGCGAGAGTCTCTCAAGGTTTTCGCTTTTCTTGTCTTGCAATCGAATCCGCTCTGAGCACGTTCTTTTTCTGTGTTCTTAGTTCTTGTTCTTTGTTAGCTGTTCTTGTTCTGTGTTCTTTGCTGTTGCTGTGTGTTCTTATTCTCTGATCTTGTTCTTTGTTCTTGTTTCTGATCTCATTCTCTGATCTTGTTCTCTATTCTTGTTGTCTGATCTTGTTCTCTGTTCTTGTTGTCTGTTCTTGTTCTCTATTCTTGTTGTCTGTTCTTGTTGTCTGTTCTTGTTCTTTATTCTTGTTCTGTGTTCTCTATTCTTGTTGTCTGATCTTGTTCTCTGTTCTTGTTGTCTGTTCTTGTTCTCTATTCTTGTTCTCTGTTCTTGTTGTCTGTTCTTGTTGTCTGTTCTTGTTGTCTGTTCTTGTTCTCTATTCTTGTTCTGTGTTCTCTGTTCTTGTCAAGTCACCGACAAGTTATCTCTCTGGTATTTCGCTAAATTACAAGGCCCACATTCCTACTGTCTGTCTGCTTTTACTTTTTAATAGAAACTCTCTGTGGACGAGCAGTTTGAAGTCACAACTGAGGTCATATCGCTTTACCGATCCTTACATCAGCCCGATGTGACTTCGTAAAGTTGTTTCCCTGTGCTTTCCTCTGTCACTGCTTCTTAGCCTATTACGATGCGTTCATTTAATGGATGGATTATGCTGCTGTGACTCAGGAAGAATATCAAACAAAATTGATCTGTATTTTTAAAAATGCTTTGATCTCTTATTTGCTGGTTTTATCTCAAATTTACCGATATTTGGTGGCATAAACTGATACTTCTTAATTTTGTCTAAAATTTACATTATTAAATGGTTTTACTTGGTATTTACTGGATTTCATCTGATATTTGTTCAGGTACAAAAACGAAACTACAGGTACGAAAAGAAGCGAGCGGCCAATGAACTGTTGTCCGCCCTGAAAGACCCCTCAGTTATCATCATCGCTGATTGGTTGAAGATTCGAGGCACTCTGAAGAGCTGGACCAAGCTCTGGGTCGTTCTCAAGCCTGGTCTGCTCATTCTCTACAAAAACCACAAGACCAAGGTAAGTTGGGGCGGGATTTAGCGCACTCGATTAAGCTGCGCATCAGTTGAACGAAGTTAAGCTCCATCGCGCCGGTTAGTACTTTGTGGGCGACCGCCTTGGAAGACCGACTGTTGACAGCTTTGAAAGAAAAAAATCCCGAGGGTGTTGGAAGGATATTCTTAAATCCGCGCCGGCTGCAATTGATGCGCCAACAAAAGGCAGCGATTGCTAATACCATGGAGAGGAATGAAAGAAATAACGAAAACTACAAAAATAGAAACCATGAAAGGAACCTATGTATCATATGCAGTATGTCATGTATGTAACTATACGAACAAAAAAAAGTTGCAGGAGACTTGTCCTTTTTCCTAAAGTTACAATTAATAAGTTAAAATTTTGATTTTTGTTAAACCTAAAATTGAAGGAAAGTCGTAATTAAAGTTGTAAGTATAATTATATAGGTTCACTGTCTGAAACACTGTCTGAAAGTTGTTTAATTTGTTGAATTTTTGGTCATTTTAAGTTGAGTTATCTGGATTTTGAAATTGTCGGATTATTGAATATTTAGTAACTGACTTTCTCATTACTCTGTTGATCGTAATAACTCGTTAAAAAAACTTTTTTAACGACTTCATTACCAATGAATGTTAGAATTGAGCCTAAATGTGATTTTTAAAATTATTTTCAGTCAAGTCACTGGGTGGCAACAGTTCTGTTGAACAACTGTGAGGTTATAGAGAGACCCTCAAAGAAAGATGGCTTTTGTTTTAAAGTGTTTCATCCACTAGAGCAGTCCATCTGGGCTACCAAGGTCTGCAAGAAGCATTATAATACTTATAGTACTTTTTAGTTTATATTGCAATAAATTATGGTCATTAATTAAATAGTAATTAATAAGTAATTAATTTATTAATTAATGAATTAGTAATAAATAATTAAATTATATTATAATTAAGTAATTATTAATAAATAATTAATAAATAATTAATTACTCATTAACAAATTGTAAATAATTAATATGTAATTATGGTAATCAATTGTTTTATTCATCGTTTTACGCACTGACATTTGTAATACATTTTTTTGCAAATAGACAGTAATACGGTGCTAATTCTTAGTGAGAAATAATTATTTCGGAGCTGAAATTATAATTTTTGAAAATTAAATGTAGTATTTGAAATTTTCATGGCACTGAAGCGATTTAATCCTCAAAGTTATTTATAGTTTTGTTTCGATAATGTTTTGTTATTTCATTAATAAAAATCACAATGCTCGCGGGACGCCCATATAATTTGTAGTTTATAATTTATATTTATTGAAAATGAATGGTTAAAGAGTGTAAGACTAATTATTTGTGCTTCTTAAATACAGATTTAATTCTAAGAATTGTGGTCATTCAAATTATGTTAGCCTACATATTTTCTAACATTTTCTTGTGGGTTCGGAATATTCAGGAATACTATAAAAAGAAAACCATGTGTACATATTTGTATAATAATGCAAATATTTTAGAATTATAGCTGTAGTATGCGATAGTTGTACCTTATTAAATTTAGAATACATCCTTTTATCTTAATGTGAAAATATTTGCAAAGAGGCTTTATTTTTAGGCTGATCATAAGCTAGGTAGCTGATTATATAAATTCTACTTCAAATTTGTCATCGGTTTAAGTATCGAATTGATAGGTAGAACCCTTTTAAAATAGTAAATATGTTCTTTCCATATTTGCCAGTGATCTATAGAGATATAGAGACCAGATAAGACAGTATAAGTCTGTGTTTTTGGTTTTGTTTAGGGTCCAAAAGGAGAGAATATCGGAGCTTTGACTCAACCTTTTCCATATTCCTATCTTATCTTCAGAGCTCCATCTGAAGCAGCAGGTGAGAGTGTGTGCAGTTCATTATGTACTTTTTCCCAATTACCTGCAGTCAGTCTTCTTCTCTCCAAGAGAAAAAAATAAAGGCTGTATTCTGTGAACGATAGCACAAACTAGGAGTATTACAAATACTTCATCATTGGTCCAGCTAGGCGTATTCCCTATATTCCATCATTGCTCCAGCTACGCACATTTCTTATATTCCATCATTGCTCCATCTTATTCGAACGTGCGAGTATGCGAATAAATTATCTAGTTACTTTTTGTAGCGCTAGATGTTATTGGTTGTATTTGATGTCTAACTAAATAAGGTATTCAGTGATATGCGTCTTTGGCTTTTGCTTTCTCACGCTAGAAGTTTCGTGAGCCGTCTACTTGCTGCTAAGTTGCTAGTTTTGTTATGTTCTTAATATATCTCTTTTAATTTTTAAACGTTAGGATAGAGAATAAAATATCAAGCTAAATCTTTACTTTACTTACGTATTGTATTTTACAATTATTAAATTAATTGTCCGACTTTGAATAAATATATTATTATTGTGCAATGCATTATACATAATTGCCAGGCAATTGTTAGTTAATTATAATTATATATTTTATTTAAATAACGCACAATAACACATGGGCAATTGATGGACAAATTATGCAGATATTCAAATCAGCAAACAATATGTACGTTATGAACAATGAAACTTAAGTTACCCTTTGAACATGTGATGTCAGGAAAATGTTGGATGGATGCCCTGGAACTAGCCCTACATTGTTCAGGTCTACTAATGAGAACCATGACTAAAGACAGAACTGAATCCTTGACGTCTGACCCAGCGCAAGGCCCTGCAGCAGCTACAGCAGAGGCAGCTGCTAGTCCCGCTGCTGCTGTCAGCTACGCAGCTGCTAGCTCAGCTTCCCCAGCTGCTGGTCACGAAAAGCAGCAGGTGATGTCAGCTGCTAAGTACATGGATGAGAGTGATCGAGAACGACATTTCAAAGTCTGCGGTAAAGCTCCATATAATTTCTTATTATTGTTCAAACTCTAAAACACCAAATGCACTGACACCAAATCAAAAATAGAGAAACATAAGAAAGAAAAGATAAAAATAAAACAAAGCATCTAATAGTTCGTACAAACATGAACAACATCCGTCAGGGAAGATGATATACAACTTATCCACCTGACCACTGTCAAAAGACTGAATAATTTGATTTCTGCTCGGGTGAACGTTTGCTTAAATAAATAAAACTTTCGCTATCTACAAAAAAAATGCTTTACGTGTATAATTTAATGAAATTACCATTCAGTACTTAATTTAAAATAGATTCAGGCACGTAAAGGTCTCTTCTTTTTCTTCTTATGCCTCTTAAGTGCGATAAGCACTTAAAATTTCTTAGTTCGTTGCCTTGGCATTGACGACAGTAGTACTTTAATTGCTGTAGTTGAAAAATATCTGTATGTATTCTAAACAGTTAAAATTAAAAGTTAAATGCGCATTATAGTGAAATAGTGATGACCTATAATGCATGTTTAACCACTTGGCAGTTTAGTCTATTATCCACTTTACCAGTCCTGTCATTTTCAGGGTTATAATCTCTTATCAGCTTACCGGGAGTTGATCCGAGGAATCAGTAACAATCATTTAAATTTCATAATGTTACCTAGCGCACTTACACGGTGAGCTATTTAGACGGTCTATAATTTACTATTATTGCTTTATTAACTATTTTCATAAAATATTATAATATTTTTTATAATATATTAACTATTTTTATAAAATATGAATATTACGTTACCTAGCGTACCTACACAGTGAGCTGTGTAAGTCTATTATGACAGTCTATAAGTTAGTATTACTGCTTTATTAATTATTATAATAAAATGTTTTCTCTGCAGGCTTCGACGACGATGCTAAAACGGACAAAGAAGATCGGAGTGAGACGGAGTCTGAGTCAGACGAGGATGAGGTGGGTGCGATGAGGGAGGGAGAGAAGAAGTCGGAGGAGGAGGGGCCTCCTGTGGAGACAGCCTATGTGGAGGAGGTGGGGGAGGAGCTAGGTCAACAGGGTGACGCCTGCCAGACAGAGGAGGTTGCCGATGAAAACAAGAGTCTTATATGGACCCTGGTGAAACAGGTCTGTCTAGATCAAGTAGATTGTAAAGTAGTCTCAAGTCCAATGAGAACAAGAGTCTTGTATGGACTCTCGTTAAACAGGTCTGTCTAGAATAGTAACGAGTATATTGCAAAGTAGTCTCAAGTCCAATGAGAACAAGAGTCTTATATGGACTCTCGTTAACCAGATATGTTAAGAGTAGTGATAAGAAGTTAGTAGAATAGGCTAAAACTCCCATAAAAACCAGAGTCTTGTAGCCTATCAGTATTACGTTATCTTACTATACTAGAGTATCTTTTGTGCAATTATTTCGTGTGCCGTATTTGGTTTATTGGTTTATTATGTAATTTGTTGTGTAGTATAATAGAGATGTCTCGTGGTAATATAATATAATATATTAAACATTAAACAGTGATCTATCTTACAGGTTAGGCCAGGAATGGATTTATCCAAAGTGGTGCTTCCAACGTTCATACTGGAACCCCGGTCGTTCCTGGACAAGCTCTCTGATTATTACTACCATGCCGACATTCTATCGGAGTATGTCTGCAGTTTATGTTACATTATATGAAAAGATGCAGACTACAATTTTTGTTTTTATCAGTACTTTTTGATTAATTAGGTTCTCCATAATGTTCCAAAAAACATTTAAATTTTTAAAAATATTTTCTCTTCTTTGTAAATATTGTAAACTTGTTCTAGCAAAATTTTCATGCTTTTCCAGAAAGTAGTCTAACTCAAATGCTGAGGATGGTAAGGTAGACTTGTCGCAGTAATGAAAACTTTTCTTGTTATAGAGCTGTTCTTGAAGAAGATCCTTTCACAAGGATGAAGATGGTTGTCAGATGGTATCTCTCCGGGTTTTACAAGAAGCCAAAGGTTATATACGACTTCAACTATACTTATGTAGATTACCACTATTGATTATTATTAGTAAGGCCGTACTTTACAATTATAGAATCCAACTACTCTTTTGAAATATTTCCATTTGATCTCAGAGTTTATTTATATCTAATTTTTCGAATTAAGTGTACAGATTTACCGATTTTGTGAAACATTTAGTTTGATTTGATTGTTCTTTGATAATGCAGGTAAATCGAATTATATAAAATGTTGCGTAACAATGTATCAAAATATTTGTTGATATAGTTTATTGTTTAAAAATATTGTAAATGATATTTATTTGTAGTTCTCAAATATAGCAACAATAATATTTAGGTCAGTTTTATCTGTTTTAGGGCCTCAAGAAACCCTACAATCCGATTCTTGGGGAAACATTTCGCTGCTTCTGGAAACATCCAAAAACCGGCAGTCGAACTTTTTTCATTGCAGAACAGGTTGAATTTTTTAAATCTCTATTCTCTTGAAATGATTTTATCTAGAAAAGAATCTCTCAATGTTTATGTAATGGGATTGAATCCGATAGATTTTAGCACTGACAGTATTGTCATCGTACACGTATATGCTTCAAACTGTATACATTCCATGTGGCAAAAGGTATACATATCTTCCAAAATGTACACATGTAAGTTTAGAAAAGTACACATTTAGTGTGACAAAAAGTCTACATATCTTCTAAAACATGCACATATATGTTTCTAAAAGTACACGTTCAATGTGGTAAATATGTTCCTTAACGAACACAATTTTTTCGAAAGAACGTATTCGTATCCCGACCGTAGTTCAACTGGGATTTAAGGGAAGATGACGATGATAATGAGTGTGTTCATCGCCTGAAAAGAAACGATTTACACAATCTAGCTGTATTTAATTTGTAATTATGTGTTGTAATGTGTACATCGCCTGAAAAAGAAAGGTTGACACAATCTAACAATATTTAGATAAATTCTACCAATTTTTAATGATACTTGATAGCTCATTTCGCAATAAATGTTGACACTTCATACAGCTCTCCCATCATCCGCCCGTTTCCGCTTTCTACGTCAGCAATCGCAAGGACGGATTCGCCGTGAACGGAAGCATCCTTGCTAAATCAAAATTCTATGGAAACTCTCTGTCGGCCATCTTAGATGGAGCGGCGCGGCTCGTCTTTCTGAAACGTGGAGAAGATTATCTGATCACTATGCCCTATGCTCATTGCAAAGGTTATCTAATCACTATCCCCTATGCTCATTGCAAAGGTTATGTAATCACTATGCCCTATGCTCATTGCAAAGGTTATCTAATCACTATGCCCTATGCTCATTCCAAAGGTTATCTAATCACTATGCTCATTGCTAAGGCTATCTAAACACTAGGTTATCTAATTACTATGCCCTATGCTCATTGCAAAGATTATCTGATCACTATCCCCTATGCTCATTGCAAAGGTTATCTAATCACTATGCCGTATGCTCATTGCAAAGGTCCAATAGTAACTATACATTTAATCAAAATTTATTGTGTCGATATATGGAAATAGTCACTATATCAATGACTTTAGAAAATATTAGCTTACTGTCAATGTTAACCAATAGTAGCTCTGTAAAGATGTATTATATAGATTTAATATATTATATAAGATTAAATACACATGTATTATTAAATCGATGGAATATATTAATTTATAAATATTTAGTTTTTTAAATAATATTTATTATAGTTTGATTAATAATATTTATTAAGTGTAGCTCACAATTAGTGAACGTTTCTGACATTTAATAATAACAGTACTAAATTTTTAGCGTTCGTTCTCTCGCCAATCGTTTATGCTCAACTACCTTTCTGCATCTTTGTTACTAAACACCTATTTTCAAAGCAAATTGAAAAAGCATGAGTTGAACGGAACGGTTATCTTCTGACCGTTGCCGAACTTATGATCATTTTTGTGAAATAACTTTTGTGACAATTACATTATTTCTATCTTTGCTATCATTACGTTTAGGCATTCTGATAGGCACACTTACGATGGAAATGGGTGGAAATATCAGCATACAGTGTGATAAGACCGGCTACAAAGCTGAGTTAGAATTCAAGCTCAAGGTTGTGTATTTTTCACTACGTAAAAAAGCCTATTGCTATGTTTTGATATGAATACTTTGTGAAATTGTTTAATCTTTTACGATTAATATGCTTAATATCTGAAGTCATAGTTATGCTTATATCGGAAGATATTTGATCTAGTACAAGAGAAACTCACGTGATTACTGGTATAATAATAATACTAATAATAA
This sequence comes from Enchytraeus crypticus, assembly GCA_905160935.1. NCBI lineage: Eukaryota > Metazoa > Annelida > Clitellata > Enchytraeida > Enchytraeidae > Enchytraeus > Enchytraeus crypticus. The sequence goes on along the minus strand of CAJHZI010000414.1, from coordinate 472,270 downwards.
TAATATTATTATTATTATTATTATTATTATTAAGAATAATAAGAATTAGTATTATTATTAACTAATCAGCTTTCAACAACAATAATCAACAATCAATCAAATTAAAGCCTCATCAACACCTGTTCAGGAGAGTCACCGTCGTGGTGGATCGATAACAGACGAAGTGGGGACGGGCGCTGCTGGAGCCAAAAGCTGTGGATTCAGGGCAATGTCACCCCCTGCGGCAATCAGCATCGTTTAACTTTGAAAAATATATCCTGTGAACATAATAATCATAATAATAATAAGTGGCTATCGAAACCATGGACACTATGAATCCCGACAGAGTTGACTTCAATAATGATAACAATAATAATAATAATAATATTTTAATAATAATATTAGTAAGTATATCTATAGAGCGCCGCTCTATTCTAAGTGCCACAGTAGCGCTAAATGAACGAGTCATTCTAGATTACTTAGTTCTGTAATAGGGTATGATACTTATGCAGTCAACGGCAATATTGCTCATGTCTCAGACTGACGATCAGTTATATAATAACTGATTATATAATTGGGCTCAAATCCTATATGTAAAAGTATATGTAGTTGCAAAAATGTCATATTTGCGCTTTTTGTAGCATCTGTATGTTTGCAAATCCGGGCTGAGTTTGTGGCTTGTTGGCAAGTTTTTCGACAGCGAATCAGAAGATGAAGGGAAATTCAGTGCTCTTCCCGTCACTGACATATTATTCGAGCAGGAGAATTGACGTTACACTTGGCTTTAGCTTTAAAAATGAGTGTTTTCATAATATAATTATGTATATGTTCATGTGTTTGTGTGTGTAGCCATTCCTATCTCTGTGTTTGTGTGTGTAGTCATTCCTATCTATGTGTTTGTGTGTGTGTGTGTATCCTTCCAATCTATATGATTGTGTGAGTAACCATTCCTATCTAAGTGTTTGTGTGTGCAGCCATTCCTATCTATGTGTTTGTTTGTGTGTAGCCATTCCTAGGTAGCGGTGAGGCCAGCAACAGGATCGGTGGTAAGATAAAGCTAGGGGACGAGACCCTGGCTACACTGGATGGACGCTGGGATCAGGAGATCTTTATTAAAGACAAACGATCCGGGGTTGGAACTTCACTTTATCCATAACTTTCATATCCAGTTGTCATTGTGAATCGAGTTTGAATTATGTTGTTTAGATTGATTGGTTGTTTGATAAGCATAGTTATTGATTGGTTGATTGGTAAGTAGGTAAATTAATTGATTGGTTGCTTGGTCTATTTGTTGGTTCGTCAGCTGAATATTAAGTTGGTTGCTTGAATGCTTAATAAATTGATAAATTTTCTATTATCAATTAATCGATTTATTGTTTATATGATCTTTTATTCATTGACTTCTTCATTGATTGACTAGCTGAGTTATTGACTGATGGGTTGATTGTTTGATTGATTGACTTCATTGAGTCATTAATTGTTGCTTTCGCTTGAGAAATTGTCGATATATACAGAAAGCTTATTTCGTGTTCTCAGGTCTCGTGGTTACTGTGTGCTAGTTTTCAGAAGTTAATATCGTTTGATATTAACAATTAATTATTATATTTCGTTAATGTAGTTTGTTGATATCTATAGTAGTTTTTTCTTTATTTTTATCTTAAGGCATCGGAGTTATTCTGGAATCCAACACCTGAGGTCAAGGCCAAACGCCTGCGTAGATATGCCGTACAGTTAGAAGCTCAAACAGAATATGAGTCAGAAAGGTACTGAGCGATAGGATATCCCTTCTGTTTAAATTCCTACCGAATTGATTTAAAGTACTTGCTTATATCTCATTAACACATAACTCCGCTAACTTTATTTTATTACAGAATATACGGCCTAGTGTGTGTGCATATTGAGTGTATTTTGTAAGCAAAACATAGTCCTCTCTCTGTCTCTACTTGAATAATTAAAATGACAGATTACTGAGTTGTCGAATAATTTAATTTTTAGTGATTTGAACATACTGTTGTTCGTTAGAATATTTATGATTTATTATATATTAATAGCTATCTGCACTTCTTCTAGATTCCATATTAACTGTCTACGAATTAAATACTATTTATTAGTAGTAGTAAAACTGCAATTAATTTTACAAATAGTCTATACATCACTCCCTGTGTCGCTATAGAAGAAAGCCGACTCGAATCTCATTATAATTGTAGAGCTCTGCGATGAAGATGATTCATTTAGGATGATTATGCTTCTAAATGCGCATGATGTGTTTCAATGCGCATGATGTGTTGCAATGCGCATGATGTGTTTCAATGGTCAGGTTGTGGCACCACACAAGTGATGCCATCATTCGAGGCGACCAGCAGGCAGCCACTCACGAGAAGTGGTTGCTGGAGGAGGAACAAAGGAAGGATGCTCGAGAGCGGAAGGCTAAGATGGAGGACTGGTTACCGAGGTTCTTCGATAGAAGCAGCATCAACGGAGACTGGATCTATAAATATGCAGAGTGGGTTTATTGTTATTACATTAAGATTTTTCCGTATTATGTTCGGGATAATGAAGAATAGACCAACCGTTAATTGCACGTATCGTAAGAAACAGCTAAGCTATAACTGAAGAAGGCAGTAGAAAACAACCTCAGAAGCCATATACTTCCCAAGCCGTAGGCTACAAAACCATGGATAAGGCATAACCTTTTGTGGAGGGATTAAATTATGAATCTCAATGCATGACGTGCTCCTTTTAGAGAGTGAAAGTAGCCTCTGACTATAATATGTTTATTTGACCTGTAACTTTACAGAACACTGAAAATAAAATCCCCTGCATCTGTTCTTAGCAACGTACTACCAAAACTCCAGTGGGCTACCTCTGAAGTATATTTTGCTGCATGATAAAACAGTAAATGCAGTAGCAGATTTTAATAATATTGTTAGAATTTGATTCTAGGCAATTGCAAATTGGAATCATATTGTCAAGAAATGTTGCAAAGAATTTTAAGCATATACATAAATTGGGAAAGTACAACTTTAAATGGCAGCTGTTTGCTCTAATTGAATTCACTTTTTGAAGTACCGAATAGCGTTACTTGTCGTTGAATCGTCGAAATTCAATTGTTAACCTTTCTAATTCAAACCTTCTGCAAAATCAGGCAACCTATGGAATCTTAATGTATATAAGTTTCACAATTTATTAATCGATAAATCATTGGAGGACGTTTTGGATTACTAGTTGTTTAATTAATTGATTGATTGTTTGATTGATTTGACTAATTGATCAACCAGCTGATTGATTGATGCTGTAACAGCCTGCGACCCTGGGACCCGATGAACGATGTCGTACAGTACGAGAGAGAATTCATCATCAGAACTAAGACCCGTCATCAGACTCCCATCGTTCATACCACCAGCATCTCCAACGTCGACGATAAATCAAAATCGTTGGGGGCCCCCGGGGGGTCAGGCCAGGTGGGCCCTGGAGGCCCCTCCCACTCCCGGCATTCCAGCCAGGATTGTGCCAGACTGGCGAGGATGCGGCGAGTGTCAGTAAAACGAGCTAGAGCTCTGAAGCATGCGGCTAATAAAGGAAGTGGGAGCTCTGAGCTGGATCTAAGGCATGCCGACAGCGAGTCGTCATTGTCTACTGGTTTGTACAGTATATTATGTCTTTCGTTTCTGTCTAATGTTATATAAAAAAGCTAATGTTAACGTCAGTTTCCTCACTCGAAAGCGCTGCCAGTGACGGGCGAGCCCAGGATTTGAACCTCGCACACACCGGCTCCAGCCATATAATGCTGAAATCCTGTAAGATTGGAACATACTGTTGAAATCCAGCAAGATTTGAATATAGCCTACTGCTGAAATCTAGAAATATTGACATATGCTGCTGAATTCTAGTAAGTTTGGGGTATACTGCTGAATTTACTACCTTTCCCAAAACTTTGGAAACTTCTTTTAAACTAGTCTGAAATGACGTGCCAACCATTGTATAATAATAGGTTTCATTTAAATATTTTATCTCTACCATAAATCTTCTTAGAAGATACAAGAATGTAGAATTGGCCTTATAATCTATGTCACGCATCACTCAAACTAATGCTTAATTTCATCTCAGACTTAGGACTTGTTTACCGGATATTGGGTTTACATCGTCTTCAACCTTTTGTTTTTGCTTGTCGGCTTGGCTATGATTTCGCATCGGTCGACGTTATCATACTTGCCATATTAAAAAGCTAAAGCTAAGGTTAACGTCAGTTTCCTCACTCGAAAGCGATGCCAGTGACGGGCGAGCCCAGGATTTGAACCTGCACATACTTATCCGCGGTCGAATATATTACCGACTTCGCCACTGGCTCCAGCTATAGTTGCATTCTATCTATTTTTGTTGTTTTTATTGTTGAATATTTTGTGAAAGAGACAATGGACTGTGATGTTAATTGTATCTCACTTGTGCTGCAGTGGAGGGTTGTGGTAAAGATGTGACACAGGAAGACTTGGAGTCGTCTCACCGAGGACTAACCGGCTCATATCTGAAGAGAGTGATTGACTCTCTAGTTGAGGAGCAGCGTGAGAACAACAAGAAGCTCTCGAACATTCAGGAGCGGCTCGTGAGCATCGAGCAGCAGCTTGGAGCAACTATTGCTCCACGGCGAGGAGCAGCTCTTCATCTGAGTCGTGATCTGCTGATCGTGGGTATCATGCTGCTGGTTCAGCTGATACTGCTCTGCTGGATTAAGTGAGGATTACGTGATGATTTAGTGAGGATTAAGTGAGGATTACGTGATGATTTAGTGAGGATTAAGTGAGGATTACGTGATGATTTAGTGAGGATTAAGTGAGGATTACGCGGTGATTTAGTAGCGATTAAGTGATGATGGTTATGCGATCATGATTAAGTGATGATTAAGTCGTGATTAAGTCGTCATTAAGTGATGATTATGTGATGATTAAGTGATGACAAAGTAATTCTTAAGTGATGATGCTTAAGTGATGATGTTTAAGTGATGCTTAAGTGATGAGGATTAAGTGATGATTAAGTGGTAATTAAGTGAGGCTTAAGTAACAATTAAGTAATGACTAGGTGATGCTTAATTGATGATGATGATTAAGTGATGATTGCGTGATGATGATTAAGTGAGGATTAAGTAATAATTAGGTGATGATTATTATGTAATAACTAAGTGATAATTAAGTGATGTGGAGAAGAGGTAGCAGATGAATTCTACGTCTTTATCATCACATGGCAACGATGACGTGTTACCTCAGACTCTCACCACGGGGCTATCATGTCAGTCCAGCCTATGTACTACGGGACGTTATATACAGGCTTGTACTAGACGTGCACACTTTAATTAAAATCTTACTTGACTTCATTAATGTTTGATACACTATCTGACACACTACATGAAGCTACTATATAACATGACATCTAGAAGTGTAGTTACCGTTATATACTTGACGCAAAGCCGCGGATTATTTATTCATTCAGTATATTTTATTGACCTTGAACTTGATCTGATTAACTTTGAACTTGGTCTTATTGACCCTCTTCAGACGTAAAACAAGATTGTAAGGCTTGATGCTCAAGACTTAAGCTAGCGATTCACTAAGATGGAGATAAATCTGTAAAGACTTGTTGAACTGTGTAGCGCCTATCAAAGACTTGCACATGACGTTATCAGTAGTCTGATATAATTATGAACATTGTACTTGGTCTTTTTGTAGGAATTTAAATTAGTTATAATTACTTTCGCTGTTAGTCCTTGACATATTCTGAAACACAGTAGTAGCGTATTGCAGGAACAATCATGACATATCCTTGGATGTGCAGATAGGCCTTACACAATTTAAATCTTTCTCTGTTATAATTTTCTTACAGAAAGCCCGTATAAAGTACGGAATTGCCCTGATTGCCGCATTTTCTTGGAACATAAAAGTGCGACAGTCTGTTTTCCTTCTTCATTGATTTGTTGTTTGAAAATAATAACTAAAAAAATGTAATTAGAAAACTGTAACTTAGAGGACTATGATTTTCACCCAGTTTCTATCCGGACTCTTGTTCTACTAAGCGACATCGTCGAATAATCCCTATGGTTGTTGATACTGCAACAAGACCCAGTCGTAATCCTGACACCTACATCCTCTTGGTTATATGGCTACAGGATGATCATTCGTCCCAAGTTGTTAGACGGAAACCATGATGTGTTCATGAGAATTGTGATATGAAGTGTAATTTCTCGCTGTATCCATTTTGACGACGTTGTTCATGATACTGTAGGAGTCGATCTGATTTCACTATGCTTTGTAAATATCGCTTTGGTTTATTCTCGTCCGTTAAATCCGTAAAGTACCGTGCGAATATTTGACTTCGTGTTTATTTTAAGGAACGAGTGCTAGAGGACATGTAGTCTTGCTGTAAGGAAAGTGCACTGGGTCCTCTAGTCTGCGTGTTAACGTGTTTTTCGGTTTAGAATCCGTTTTAACTTAAATTTGTCTAGTCATTCTATTGCGACACTTTTACGGTTGTATTTGATCGTGTCAAATTCTTATGCAGCCAAGTTTTGCCTGATTTTGTTCTTGATCATTTAAAGTGTCATGGTAGTGCCAGAAGTTACTCAGCTATGCATTGTACCTTGCCTGTAATTATGATGTTTTGTTTGAAATATCAATAATCAACATCAATATCAATATTCAACGACCATTCACTTACTTGTCGATTTGTGCCACAAAAATTATATGCGATTTGTAATGCTCTCAAAGTACTAGTCACTCTGTAACTTTATAGTCACACGGCAGATGACATGGGATGTTTAATTTGTTATTGCTTTGTAATAGCAATTTTTAAATATATTTAATTACTGAAGTAAATTGAGTGCTATGTTCATACAATTGACACAGTGTTTACGTTATTGTTTTTAATTCAAAATGAATTTATATTATAATAAACTAAATGTAGAATAATAAATAATAATAATAACAAAGGTTTAACGTCCGTTTCCTCATACAAGGATGATGTCAGGGATATCATTCTTGTATCAAGCTTTCGATATGCGGATTGGAAACAAGATAGAGAAGGAAAAGATTCGAGATGGCTGCATAAGCGAGTGTAGATTATTTTTTCCAAGATTTTGGAAATGAAATTTAAGTTGGAAATGGGACGATAGCTAGAAAGATCATCTTTAGGAAGTGATTGCTTTTTAAGCAGAGGAGAAACAACAGCATTTTTAAAAGTAGGTGGAAAAAATTCCTTCAGAAAGTGAAAGATTAACCAGATGGGTTATTGGAGGTAGGAGGGCAGCAATGCAAGATTTAAGTAGTTTGGTTGGAATGGCATCTAGCGAGCAAGATGAGTCGGTAGAGCAGAGTATTAGATGACAGATTTCTTCAAGAGAAGCAGGTTTAAAATTTAATGGCAGAGGAAATTAGAGACAAATGAAATCAAGTGCATTCAATATGGCTATCTTCAAACTTTCTGTGGTCTAAGAAAAGAATTACTTAGGTATTTTCTCATTTTACTCTCATATACTGTACTGAAATATGCTAGTTTGACATTGCTTTCGAGTGAGGAAACTGCCGTTAACATTAGCTATAGCTATAGCAATAGAGTTTGGAAGGTTAAATCGAAAACTATGATTATTTTACAAGAGCGTCAAACAACTCAACGTTTGAAGAAGGAAATATTTTGTCTTGAATAAAAGAACCAATTAAAGAGAATTACCTTCATTGATTGATCGACGGTGCTTTGATCTAGATCGAAATTCCTACTGGTATTTAGGGACGTTGAATCAAGGCAGACATTTATAAATATGTTCTTCGTTCCTAAGGAATTCTAGTTGTATTGTATTTGAAGAGTTAGGTGAATAACTGAAATTTTCTATATTTTAAGCTTATTCGAGAATTTACTAATCTGGTCAAAGATCTTTTCATTCACAATGTAAGATTTATGATGTTTAATTCCGTTTATGTACGTTTTTGCATTTAGTCAGTTAAAATATTTATAATATAGTATGTTTTCACTTTATATATTAATACGTTAATGTAGCACAGATCTTATTTAATTAGTTATTATCACAGATCTTAAAACGTCAGATTGTTTAGTAAAATTTAATATGGACCTCTTGTGACAGTATATTGTTAAATGTGAATATACAACGAATTGTCTCAACAAACGTGATTTTCACGATTCTCTATTATTTCGCTCTATAAATCTGTTCATCTCCTACTATATATTTTAGTTTTTCCCCTCTTTCTCTCCTATATCAATCTAGTTTTCTGTCTTTTTATATAATCTATGTACATTTCTACTATCTGTAGGGATAAGATTTTTGTTCATGCGCGTTGTTTGACAGTATTATCGACACGAACTTTCATGTTATATATTTTCATTGAACGTTGTATCCTGATATCTAGTAAGTTTATAAATTTAGTAACGTATGACACGTATGAAAACTAGTGAATTCCATTGCATGATAGTGTCTCACATTCCGTAATTTAAAATCAGGTTCCTGTTCACTGTTTTTAATTGTCATGTTAGAGGTTATTTTAATGCGTATAAGTTATCTAGTGTTATATGTGCCATCTCGTGTTATAAATAAATCATATATCTCATGTTTTAACGAGTGTTATTTCATGTGATACATGTTATGATACAGGTTATTCATGTTATATATCGTGCATGTGATACACTTATTGCATGTTGGCTCATGTAATAAGTGAATATCTTGTGATATGTCATATGATATGTATATCGCATGTGATTTATTGTATCTCATGCGATGTTGTCTCGTGTGATCATGTGATAAGTGTTTCATGTCATGAGTGTTTTCACACGCGATGCATGGTATCTCTTATGATAAATCAATGGACATATATATAATCTATTTATAACTTCAGAAATGGACTCTCGGCGGTAGAAGTAAACGACAAAATTCAAAAACAATGATAACTTTGCAGTTATATAATATTATATACAGTATAATTCAACTTCAAAGCTATAGGCCTTAGTGGACTAAGGCCTATAGCTATATACTTATAGCTATAGACTTATTCTCTCTTTGCTGACTGACAGAGTTAGGAATCGAACTGGCCAGTCTTATATTCCGTTAATTAGAGGTTAAACTTATTGTAAGAAATCTTTTTGCATTATTTATGATTTCTAAAACTACAATTGTATATGACTACTTGTGCAGTGTAGTATTTTACCAGTTGTAAGCCTAGTCTTTCATTGATGTAAATGGCATGAGTTTGTATATGTGTAGAATGTATTTCAAATGGTAGTCTTACCGGTTCTTTGTCCGAATGAATAGCATTCTTGCTTGAGAAGCAGGAGGTCATCGGTTTAAATCTCAGATGAACCGTCTGTGGCATCCCTTGTGATATGGAAACGTATATTATAATTAACTTTATAGCTTTGTTACAGTATATTCGGCGATTGATAAGCAGTTGCGATCACTGCATTTTATCCACTATATTATATTATTATTAAGTCCGATAGATTTACTAGTCTTTGTATTGAGTATGATCTAATGATGGGCTTGAGTCTAATCCACAATAAAATTCCATGGATTTTGTTAAACGAAGTCTATTAGAATGAGAGACTTTTCCTTTTTCTTGGTTTACATGACCACATCAGTTTATTAAGAACATAATTCTTTGCTTTGATAGCGAGATGTTATGCATGGTATGCTTATTTCTTCATTATAACATTTGAATACGATATCGGTTTGTTCTCGAGTTGTTCTCATCAAATCATTAAAGACAGTGTAGTCAAGTCTTTGACGTAATGTTATTTTCAAATAGCCTAGCTGCATTTTCTAAATATTTTGCGCGATTGTTAAATATACCAGAATCGATTTTGTATAGACATTTCTATAATATTTCACCGTTTCTTTCTGTCACATTTGTTCCTCCAACAGTTTATCTTGTATAATTATACATTATAAATAGGTATGTTAATGGAATGCCTCGTGACCCAGTGGTAAAACGATCGCCTCTCGAACGAGAGGTCGCAAGTTCGAGACTACTTTAAGCTTTGGGTTTTCTGCTCCTGATGAACAAGTTATGTACGTTCGTGGCATCTGGCCGAAGGATAACCAGCCGACCTTACGGACCAATTTCCTATCTAGACTAATTCATGTTGACCTCATAAGAAGGGTCATAGCGGAACGTTAAGAGTGAGTTTTATACATGCGTATGGTATTCCCGTCATCTTGTTGAATTTTTATATTCCACTTGACCTCATTATCCATGGAGTCCTAGATCTATTTGCTGACTACACGCGCTTGACCTGTGAACTGTTACAGCGAATCGTATTAAAATCCTCCATAATTTAGGTTTATACGTTTTAACCTTTTGTGGGAGGAGTTGTGGCGCATTGATGAGGCGTGCGCTGTCGAATTACGAGGCGTGGGTTCAAATCAGATCTTATGTCCGTCGACAATGAATCAACCACATGACAGCAACAGCAACAGAGAGTGCTACTGTCGTCCATGACAACTTTGAGCACTAACTAATTACGATGAAAGGTCATTCTTAAATTGGCGCACGTTACAATGTACAGTAAATTAAGACACTGGTATGAATATTCAAGACTTTAGAAGTATATACAAAAGTACGAATACGACAACGTAAAGACACTGTGCCAGCATTATTCAATATGATATATTGAACGCTATGAAGAAAAACAAAATGACTATTTATTCACTGATTGGTCATTTTATATGTACTTGTTTTCAAAATTCATATACTGCAGAGTACCACAGTGATCTGCAATCGGATTCGCTATTTGTTTCTATTCATTGTAATATTCATCCATTGCTATACCTTTTGACTTCAAATTCGCTCATTGCCATGTAAAGAATATCTTTTCATTTTTATTAGAATATACTTTATGTGTATGCAAATGAAGATGTTTAAACATACAGTACGGAAACTTCGAAGGTCTTGTAAACCTTAATATTTAATGCAAATTTAATTTTTGAAGACTTGCTTTATCGTATTTATTGTGAACAAATAAAATGCTCTGTAAAGTGTATGTACTAGTTCTTAGCATTTTTATTTTTTATGATATATTGTTTATTAATATAAATGAAGAAGTTCTGGAGAGAGTTGGTACAAATAGACAGTTGATAAATGTATTAAGAAATAGGAAGAAGAGTTGAATAGGACACATTCTAAGGGGGAAGTCTATTAAAAGAGGGCGTAGAAGGTAGAATGAAACGAAATAGAGGCAGAGGCAGGGCGAGATTAGGTATGTTAGATGATTTAAAGACCCACTTATGTGAACATGAAGAGGAAAGCGGAAGTCAGAGAAGAGTGGAGGCACTATATGCCATGGACCTGCCAGTAGGCAGTGAACTATGAGAGAGATATATTATTTTTTATTATTATATTTTTATATTATTTTTAAAGGTGTTATATGCTACCATTTTAACTTCAAAGTAAGTCTGTAGGCGCAACTACCAAAGCAAGACTAATATTTCGAGGATCGATTCTTAGAACTAATAAGTGACCGTCTCGGAATGTTACGAACTTTGAATAATCTTTTAGACTAACGATTTTATTTTCAATAGTGTGATTAAGAGAGTGAAGTAAGAGAGTGAAGTAAGAGAGCAAGTCGCAAAATTTTCATTGAACTGGTCTTTGACAAAATACTATAGAGAGGTAGAGAGAGAGAGAGAGAGAGAGAGAGAGAGAGAGAGAGAGAGAGAGAGAGAGAGAGATAAATAGTAAGATATATTCATGTGGTATGAAAAAAGTATATGGATTAAAACTTTAAATAATTTTTTTTAAATTAAAGATTTGGCACGACTACTTATCCTTCGCAACAAGCTGGTTGGAGCTAGTGACGATGTCTGTTAGATATTCACCGCGGATCAGTAAGTGCGGAGTTCATATCCGAGCTCGCCGGTCACTGACAAAGCTTTCGAGTGAGGAAACTGACGTTAATATTAGCTTTTTTACAAGCTGACTTGCCAGTGCTTACAATCTAGTAGCAATTCTTTATCAACAGTTTAGTTTCACCTTTGTAAGATGCTTACAAAATTTTCAACTACTCAATGCACATCTGCGAATATACATGTATATAATATATCATATACTACATATTATATATTACATTTCATATATCTGTTGATAGTCTCTCGTCTCCCCTCTCTCGTTCTTTTTTATATTTCAAAATAGCAGGTCCACTATTCATACTCCTACGTAAATTGTGCTACCACGTTCTTGCACCTACGAGTAATCTGTTTATTTTCAAGTTGAAATCATCACAAAGGTCACAGCTTTAACAAACTAAAAAATGCAATTAGCTTGAGAAACTTTCCGAGTTAGTTATTCTCATATTCCTCTCATAAGCGAAACTTTCACGTTGCATATAGAGCTTTCAGTTGGTCTATACTGAATTATATCAAAACGCCACGCTGAGAATTTCTCTAGAAACTCTAAAACTTAAACTATCGTATGATGCTTTCATGCTGTAGGACTCTCCTTCATTTCCAACTAAAGATACGAAAACCAATTCTGTGCCACTGGTCTACTGTTATCAGTGGACCACAACATCTTTACTTGTCAAATTTAGGTTTTCTAATTAAAATTAGATATGTATATATATATATATATATATATATATATATATATATATATATATATATATATATATAATTAGAAATGCATGTACAGTATATACAGAGATATATACATGTATATCGGTGTTGATATAAAATGAGACCTGAACTACTTTAAGGTGGATTAGGGTTAAGGTGTAAGCATTATGATTAATGTCAGAAGATGAATAGGGTTAATGAAGGTCTAAAGTGACGTCGTTATTTAACGGGTTATATCAATATACAGAAAGTTGGGGAAGGCCGCGATGACGTAAATCTAAGAGAAAAATTGCCAGCAACGCAAAATGTACTTGTCGGTTACAGATGACAAAGTGAGACGAGGAGAAGAGCACTGCACTGTAAGGCTGCACTTTAAGACCGGTATTCTCAAAACTGAATAAAACAACCCGAAGGGTAGCACTGATGCTCTTCTAATATTGAACTTAATGTTTTACTCCGATTTGGAATAGAGTTGACAAAATTTATAACTCAATTTATTGAATATTCACCTGTTTGTAGAAACATTTGGTCACAAAGTATGAGTCAATATTCGCCGAATGCGTGACTGCAGTAATGAAATCTACCATGAGATTTTCTGCATCAATAATTATATTATTTTAGACGTGCAATGAGTAGTAGAAATTTTTAAACAGTTAAATAATTTCGTAGCAAATAACGGCACACACGTGAATTGTAGAAGGCCTACATAATTTGTTTACGGATGTAAATGGTGTGCATAATGAACAGAAGAATAAGAAATAAAGCAACAGTCTAGAAAAAGCTAGATTCTAGAATCAACCATTGTTTGCAGAAACAACTTTAAATTTCTCGAAACTAAAAGCGCAGCATTGATTATTTTAATTAATATTTCAAATTAGATTTAGTTCGTGTTTTGACCGTAACTAATTGAAACGTGAAGATTAAAGCTCGGCTGAAGACTGTGGTGTGAAGGTGCATTGATATTATATTCACTGGAAAAACAACAAATTTACTTAGAGCAAAACCTTTATACTCTATTTGTACTTTCAGTTTACTTCTGAGACTGCAACCTGATGCAATTAACTGTATCACTGTATTGAAAATGTTGAAAATCACTGTTCTGCATGTAAAAATGTTTGGTTAAAAATACTTAAAATTTGAGCATAACAACAATTAGAGTGCTTTTGTCGTCCAGGACAACATCGAGCACTATTGAGACAAATTCAAGCCAATGAGCAACCCAAAATCCAGAAAACCAGTCAAGAGAGAGAGAGAGAGAGAAAGAGAGAGAGAGAGAAAGAGAGAAAGAGAGAGAGAGATGCTTTATGGAATTTTTTATGAAAGGCAGAATTGAAGGTCTTATGAAGGCCCATCGATCTAAACTTAGGCTTGTCAATTCATTTAATTAATTTGATCAATCATCTCCTTAATTATAGTATACAACTAGATCACTAATTAGTCGCCTAATATATTAATTAGAACGATCTAATGACTTTTAAGTTAGATTAGGTTTATAACTTACATTAGTCAGATGTCAAATACAGCGTTAGATCAGTTCTCCACTAAGCATTCTTGATCCTTTAAGTACAAAGTACAGCACCTGATTGCTGCACAGCGTAACTCCAGTCTGTTGTTACTCCGTGATATAGCATAATGACATTATGCTTCAACCTTTCATGATACAAGTGAATTCTTGAGATGGCAATAAATAATTCACTGTAACTTTGAAATCAAGAATTAAATTCAACTGTAGTAACCTAATCTCTCTTTTATTTCAATGTTTGAACTTAAATAAGTGTGAAGACTAATGCCATTTTGATTACGTTTATTGCTTCTTTAGTTGAAAAAGAATTATAAAAGCTACTTAGTGTACTGTATAATATACATGGGCACCTCAGAAGTTAAGATGTTAAATTGTTTTTAATTCATTGTTTTAACAAATGAAGCAATCAATCACAGCAATCTTTGATAAAGTGCTTTTAATAATTGAATTACTTTTAAAATTTGCAAATAAGCTTACAAGTAAAAACATGATGTACAAATCTTATTAAAGTTTCACTATAATAAACGTTTGATGACAATAGAATATAGTATAGTATAGTATAGTATAAATATGGTATAGTATGGTATAGTATAGCATAGTATAGTATAGTATAGTAACGTATAGTATAGTATGGTATGATATGGTATGGTATGGTATGGTATGGTATGGTATGGGATGGCATGGCATGGCATGGCATGGCATACATAAGTCCATCACCATTCCTAGACAAACTTGTATGTCTCACTTGATTAAAGTGATGCAGCCTGCTATTACCCGGTCTTCCAAGTTAATTACTCTTGTGAGACCTGGCTTACCTTCACGCTCTAAGCTATCTAATCGTTCTTTCCAGCATGCCGCACCTCAGATCTGGAATTCTCTTCCATCCAATCTTCGGAAATCTTCATTTGAATCACATCAGCCTTTGCTTTCCTATGAGCAGTTCCATAAGCAGTTGAAGACCTATCTTTTCCATCTCTCTTTTCCATCCAGTATCCATGAGCAGCGACCTGCGCCCAAACCACCTTTTCTTTAACTCCCTTTACTTGGGACTGAATTTTTGGATTTTGGAATTTGCACCGCTTTTGGACCTTCTTTTTTGCTCGTCGGCTTGATTTTGTCTCAATAGTGCACGATATTGTCATTGATGACTGTAGCACTCTAATTGTTTTTATTATTATTATAATTGCATGGTATGGTATGGTATGGTATGGTATGGTACAGCATAGCATAGCATAGCATAGAATAGCACAGCATAGCATAGCACATCATAGCATAGCATAGTATATATTGAATAGGATAGCATAGCATAGCATAGCACAGCATAGCATAGTATAGTATAGTATAGTATAGTATAGAATACTGTATATCTTAGTATAGCTATGTACAATATGCAATGAATATATTTTGGAAAATTAAAATTAGAGAGTTTATATTGCCCAGCATTTGAGGTTTGCATGCCAAGCATTAACCCTTCTTTATCATGGTTCATTAAAGTATTTTTTTCAAAACCAAGTTTTCGTGAAGAACTAGTAACTATATTATCGGACTAACAGCGCTCTATATATAGCTAAGTTAGAATTAATTGCCGCTCTTAGTGGTGTATTTCGTGTTTGGAGACTTGGCCATCGTTAATTGCTAACCATCTAATGCGAAATTCAATTAATGTTTGACGAAAAACCACCTCTTACTTAGAAACCCATTCCTCTCTCCCTCTCTCCTCATATGATCAAGGGTCTATCTCCCTCGCTTCCCGAAGTTCCAAGTTTTAGATACCCTCAAAATAAAGAAGGAATCACCGCATATTCCGTAAGGATATGGAATTTGCGGTGGTGAGAATTTGTGATTTTAAGATTTTGTTTATCTTCAATATCATCTTGAAAATAAGCAAATTAATAATCTCATATTATGTAATATTAAAGTAATAAAACGCTTCTTGGTTAATCAGTTTTCTGACGTTCATTTGCTTTTAATTTTCGCTCTGACTACTTATATGTTATATTTAGATCATTGAGTCTTTACTCTAAGGTAAGATCATACAAAATAGTATGAACTTTGCCATGAAACAAAGTCTACATTTAAATTTAAGCAACAAATTTAGTCCGGCTTTAAGACAAGTTCGAGTAGTGAAAATTTGAATGATTGCTTTCTAATTGCTAATGACTATATCTTGAAGACTTCTAGCTTATCTTTTCTCTCTCGTAACGGGTGAATTTGTAATGAAAGCGGTTATGTAGCTGTCACAGTAGACCAATTTGAAGGACTCGATTATAAATTTAAATTATGGTCATAAGCTAATTACGTAAGGAATACTTTTCTGTCTTCTAGTCAGACTGTCAGATTGGTTTCCTGCACTGAGTTTTACCAAATATATATCATTTTAAAAATTTAGTTAGTATTCAGGAAAATTGTTATTTATAAGCAATAAGAGTTTTCGCATAAATAAACAGAAAACATGTACGCAACATAACATATACTAGGCATGAATTTTCAAAATTTAATTAACTTATTAACATTTATGTGTAAAAGTGTTTCATTTGAACTTTAGCAAATGCGTCGGTTGAATTATGCAGAATGAATATTCTGCAATTATCACTGGATACATTCAGTTAACATTTCGCTAAGCAAGCTCTATAATGAAGAGCCTATTCAATTAGTAGTACACGTGCCTGATATGCAGAAAGCCACGATTCCGCATTCTAGTCGGATTGTCTCTACCTGTAACCTAGTACTATTGAAATTGAGGCAGACATTAAAGTATTTAATCTTCATACAAATCTAAGCAAAAGTTTAATTTGAATTTATAATTTTGAAGAACCAACAGTGGTGGGGCTGATTTCGAACTTACATTAAAGCTATAATATTGAACGGGCATTTCGAGTTTCAGATGCTGTCTGTTAGAGATATTAATATCTTCAGTCGCTCCTTTCTAAACCTACATACTACATAGAGGCTCATCACGCATACCAAATTAACGTGCTTAATCATATTTTACTACTGAGACAAGCATACACTATCCAATGTGAGCCATTTGATTTTCTGATTGGCCGGGCTAAAACCTAGCTATCTTCATTTGTCAAGATACAATATATGCTGACTAAAACTGGTGTGAATATGTCTAATTATCTGGTTATTTAAGTGACATTACTCAATTGTAATGTTTCTTGTTAGCTTAATTTAGATAACGAAATAATGCACAAGGTTTACTTAGATGCACAAGATGTACTTTAGTGGCAAAGAGTGTAAGTGGCAAAGAGTGTAAGTTTGGTGAGTGTAAGAGAGTGCACGAGGCTAAAGAGTGTTTAAAATTCCAAGTCCATCATTTCACACAGATTTAAGTGACATTACTCAATTGTAATGTTTCTTGTTAGCTTAATTTAGATAACGAAATAATGCACAAGGTTTACTTAGATGCACAAGATGTACTTTGTAAGTGCACATAATGTGCATATGTAAACTGCAATGCTGTGACTAAAGTACATTACTTAGTTCTATAAAGGAGCCTATATTTGAATTTGTATAGAATGTTCATATCAATGATTTATTGTCATTGTTTCCTTCTATTTTATCTAATAATTTATGCATGAACATACAATAGTTAGATTTAAATCAAATTATGTATTAAACTATATATTATATCTTAAAATAATTAGCCTGTATCATACCGTGGAATAAAGCACACAAATAAACTTTTAAAATCATTTCTCTGTTTATACATTGTGCCTACCGAATACAGTTCATATGAACTGTAAAAGCAAATGGAAAGAAATGGAAAGAAATGGAATTGCAAATGGAAGAAGAAACTGTGAACTAAAATTTAATTTTAGTTTTGTTACTCAACTATTGACTATAAGCTCTCTCTGACCAATTGGTATTCTCAAATTTATGTCCGTCTTTTCAACAACATCCATCCAATCTTTGGCAATCTCTAATTAACTACTTAACAGTTTCTACAAAATTCATTCAATATGAACATTACACCAATAGCTCAGTACACTTTACACATTGTGGGGCATAATTCCAATTTTATTGCGTGATGTCTGCGGTTAATAAACAAATTCAATTGCGCTTGTTAAGTAAGAATCAGAAGCCCTCGCGGAACGATATTTAAAAATTTCCCAGTGTGAACGATAGCACTGCAGTTGTACCCCGACAGAGTTGTACAATAGAGTGATGCTACGACGCTTCTTTCAAACCTTGTTAAGAAAGCTATTGAGATGAACAAACGTTGACGATGATTCTTGAAGAACTCTTTCAAATCTTATCTCACTAAACCTTAACAATCGTATGACGACACTGCTGAGTACGACTAGGTCCGTCGCTAATTGGTTCTAATTCACTTTATGCCTCCTCTGGACATTAAGAAAGAAAAATTCAGCAGAGGGGGCAAGGGGCGATTGATTTACGTTAAAGGAAGGACGGCGGCCAGTCCATAAAACAGCAACAACTAGTATGATAATGCCACCGTCATTAAATAAAAAATTAAGTAACAACATGATCAAAATTTTCCTCCTGCTGTCTAGGACTGATTTCATCTTTGAGCGTGATGCGTCCTATATTTTTGTAAGGAATTCATTGATGAGCATTAAGCACTAATTTAATTAAGCATTAATTTTAATTTTTAATACTCGATTTTTAATTAGTGTTAATTAATTAAATTTGAAAAGTAGTTTTTAATGGCAAGTGTCAAAAAGTTAAAGGTAACTATATCGCTCAAATTATAGCAATAATACTCCCTTCTATCAATGATACAATATCATACGGCGAGAGATTGTGTCAGACGCTGGATTAATGCCGTATGAGGACATGATAGAAGAAGAATGATACAATAGACGAAGAAACGGAATTTAAACATATGTTGCTACAATTGGCATACTATCAAAATTGTAAGTTTTCTATTTTAATATTAGTTATCATTTGTAAGAGTAGATCGGTAAGGTAGCACTGAAATTTATTAGGTATCATAAATCATTATTGAATCCATTTATACAATTTAAAAAATTAAGGGATTTTTAAAGAGGCAATCCTGATCGTCTCTCCCTTGTTTCTAGTGCCATCCATTGTATCCGGAGTCCAGAATGAACGCTAGAAGGAAGAAGGGTCATCAGAGGCTCGGACTCCTCGTTAACAAGCGACTGTTTGAAGCGGAAGTAGTTTACGAGCAGAAGTTATTGTACAGTGGAACAAGACGTCATTTTCTCCAGTGCAACTTATCGCATTCCTCTGGGACTCGATGTAGGACGGCTAATCATAGCTGAACCACCACCTTCTCGCTAGAGGGTGGTGGTGGTGATGATGGTGGTGGAGGTAGTGGTGGTGGTGATGGTGATTGTGGTGGTAGTGGTGGTGCTGATGCTGGTGGTGGTGGTGGTGGTGGTGGTGGTGGAGGTAGTTGTGGAAATAGTGGTGGTGGTGGAGAACAAGGTCTGAGTTAGTAAGGAGGTAGTGAGTGCAAGTGGATACAGTTAGAATTAGGGTTGATTAAGCCTTAAATTTGTCTGGTGCAGACATAATGAGCGAAGGGTTAAGTCTTGACTCAGAAGCACTGGTTATTCAGCTGGTTAGTTCAGCTATGTTAACTGGGTCGCTAATTCTCATTGCCATATTTGATTAGCAACTTAAAAAAATCAATTCATTAGTTTAAAATAATTCAAAGTGGAAATAAAAGTATATAAGTCATGAAAACATAAAAATTACTAAAAGTCGTTATAAAATTCAGGAAATGAAATTAAGCACCCGTGCCAAAACGAAGAGCTGTGCATATTTCCCGTAAAAAGCAATACCTATATGTCTGCGCGAAATTAATATAACAAATATTACAACCATATTTCACTTATATGGTAATAAATATTTAGCACAGACTTTATTTTCTACCATAATTTATTTGAATACTTTGCATAAGTCGATAATTACAATTGTAATATTTTCAAAGGGGTTTTCAGATTTTAAAAAATATAATCCTTAAATCGTCTGAGAAGATTCATCCAGGGATGACGTCTGTGACATCGTCCCTGGATGAGGAAACGGACGTTAAACCTTTATTATTATTATTATCTATATGCAGCAGGTGCAAGTCATGCTGCGGCAGCTGCTTCTTAAAGTCGAACGTAGGTTCCAGGGCAGAGAAGAACTTCTAAAGGTGGAAAGGAAGGATGGCATCCTGGGACTAGGAGAACTAAAATTAAATTAAGCCACACGCACTGAATGACGCAATGTCTGTCTTTATTGTTTCACGAGGTAATGGAAGAAATTAGTCCCGTGTAGGGAAAACATAACATTAAAATGTAACTGAACGCATTGAAACAGTAGGACGAAATTTTAAAAAACGTTAAAATATAGAGGAGGAGAACTGCTTGGGACATTTAAAAGTGTTCGGACATTGTTTAGAGATTTTAAATACTTCAAAGTTATAACAAATTAACTGTAAGTCCTATCATGTGATGAGTACGCTCATGACCAAATGATTATAACTTCGAAATACTGATACCAAATCTATTTTATTATTTTTATTTATTGATGATTTTAACCGTACTATCAATTATGTTACCTCAAATGTATATAACATTTAGAATCATTATTAAATTTAGAGTCACAACGCTTCAAATATTGATCAAGTAATGTCTAATAATGACTGCATCTAAAAACAGCAACAACATTGTCATGCAGTCAGTGCGAACTGACGAGCCAATTTCTGTTTATAATCAGTAGATCTAGTTCAAAATAATATTAGAAAATAAGAGTTCTATTGTTAGATTAATTATAGATTATTCAGTCATATTCACTGATTCAACATTTGTACATATATTTGCAAATATTTGAGAGTTTTATCGGCGCTTTCAATTGAACGTGCAATCAACTGTATCGCCTTTAAATTGTATACGGAAATATAAGATGAAATTTCAGTTTTAAATCTTTCCTAAACCGACATTAACATACACGTATATGAAAATCATTTAGGACTTGACTTCTATTTTCTAACTCAAAGTTACGTGAAAAATACAAATGATAAATTATTAATTACTAGTATTAAATCACTGCAAAATCTCAGCAAAACTTCGTAAAACGTAAAGACTCACTCCGAAATCGGTCATCGACACTAGCCATCTATGAAGCAAAGCATAATTATCTATGTAGCTGCTAATATTATTTCCCCTAGGAACAAGAACTTCAAAGACTCATTCTACTGTGTAAAGTTCTACGAAAGTCTTTAAATGCCGACACCTTAGCTTATAAACCTTTGTTCCTCTATAAACTTGATCTATGGAGATTCAGCATTTCCTCAAAAGCTTCGTCACGCAAGCCGTAAATCAGCGTAATCTCATCTCCGTCAGTGAGATTAGAAAAAAGCCGCCGAACATTATCTGTAATAAGATATTAATTAAATTATTCGGATGATCGCACACCTTGTCTCTAGCACGATGAGCTTACTAGAGTTTTATAGGAAATAAATGGACAGATACTCAACCCGATTGCTTCACCCATACACTAATCTACGATGAAATAACAGCTCAGAATGGGATGAGAAAAGAGGTTTTGCTGGATCGTTGTGTTCGTTTAGATGTAAAACAGAAGAGAAGAATAAATTAAAACTTGACTAATTTTTAAAAATAAATATTTATAAACCTTTGATCATGGACTTGCACTGTTTTGATCTCACTTTCTCTTCTGGTCTCTGTGTACTCAGTCGTCATTATGTGGTGCTTTGGCGCTTGTTTGTGTGTAGTCTGCAATAGACGTCTCTGACATAGCCTTATGGCGAGGAACCGGACGTAAGTTCTTATTGATTGATTGATTTGCTGATTTGAAATCGGCCATATTACATGTTCTTTTTATGTTTACAGTTGATTAAGCGACTGTACTGTTCATATAATGCTAAGCTACGGTTTGATTAAGATGTAGAGTCATTCCTGACATTCGCTATGATCTTGTAGTTCCAGTTCATTGTACTGGTTGGATGGCTGAATGTATTGCACGCTTGCCTGAGAAGCAGTAGGCCCTCGGTTTGAACCCCAGCCGGACCGTCTATGACAGCAACCTGGAAAAACTTTGCAAATAACATTACATACATGTAATGTGTATGTCACAAAATTATCCGGTACACTTATATCTACGCTACGCATAGATTTTATATGTAACTTGCTCAATTGCTTGACGTGAAATTCTAAAGCTTAAAGCTAAATCTGCTTCCATATTACTATTGTAATATTCGAGAATACTCGACGGGATTTTCGAAACCTTGGTCTCTGCTAAAACTACAAGCACCATATATATATATATATATATATATATATATAAAATTATATATATACATATATATGCATGTATATGTATATATATATATTTACATGAATATATAAAATTATACATGTATATATAGTATATGCTGTACATGAACACGTGTATGTACTTTATACATGCATATATAACATTTAATTCCAGATTGATCTAGCACCAGCCAGAATGACTTCATTGAATTCGTCACTTAAATACGATGAAGACTTGTAGCAATGGATGGACGCCTGGAATAGACAAGTACATTGGCTATGAATCCAGTTCCGGGTCAGAGGATTCCTGCGTTAAGTGAATGGGATTTCATTTATGCGAGAAACGACGGCATTTGCCGCATGGAGGAATAATAATTTAATAGTTTTCATGTAAGGTCATTGAGTAAATAAATATCTACCAGCCTAGACGAGCCGTTTGACGTAGATCACCCTACCAGGGGTTGCCTGGGGACAACTCCCTCAGAGTATTTCCTAATCAATGATGCTTAATAGCGTCAATTACATAGCCATTGAATGAAGAGACAGAGGTTAAGACTTTGTTTATCATTATAAAAAGGTAAAGCTAACGTTGACGTCAGTTTCCTCACTCGAAAGCGATGTTAGTGATGGGCGAGCCCAGGATTTGAACCCGCACTTACCGATCCGCGTTCGAGAAGCTTACCGACATCGTCACTGGCTCCAGCCATTATAGTTAATGTTACTATTATATGCATCATTGTTTCTTTATTATGATCAGTATGATTATGACAAAGACTTACTAAGGTGGCTATGGTTATGTTCATGATGAAAATTATAATGATTATTTTTTCTTTTTTTCTTTTTTTTACCCCGGGTGTAAAGAACCCGAGGTTTGATAAAAAATATTCGCGCAATACATGTTGAATCGCCACCCGGGTACTCGAGGTCATCTAGCTGCTCAAAAGAATTGCTAAACATAATAATAATCATAATATAAATAGTACTACCAATAATAATAATAGCAATAATAATAATTATTATTATTAACGTAAAATACTAATAATTATAATAGCAATAATAATACTAATAATAATAATTATTATTAGGCTATTAATATAAAATAATAATAAAAATAATCATTATTATTATTGATGTTTTTGCTGTGAACGATGTTGTTGTTGTTGTTTACGTTATTAATACTAATATTGAACTGGCCTCTAGGTCACCTAAGTGTAATTTTTTTAAAGATTTGGCTCCAAGTGCCCCTCCAGATTTTTAGAAGGAATTGTGAACCTTCTTTATTTACCCGAGTGGTCTTCGGACTTCCGTCTCTATTTTATTATTCAATTTCGATGCGTCATTTGGTTTCGACCTGCAGTCGCTTCGAGCGTTTACGGGATCGTTAACGATTGATATCTTGTCGTGATCTAATTCTATATATTTAAATATCTGCCTGGGATGACGTACGAGTTGCCATCAATCAGGTTTACGACTTGATTAAAACTTCTATAAGATGCACTCAAATGATGGTTCTTCAATCTGACGCTTCGATTGCGATGTATTAACGTTAACGACAGGTCTAAACTTTAGCCGCACGACTTTAACTGTATGATGTATATTCCTAACAGAGCAATATTCAACTCTGTTTGATCATACTTTCTGCAGAAGAATTAATTTTTTTGGGAATGGAGTTGATATTCATTATTCTGGCTGGAGCCAGTGGCGATGTGATAAGATACTCAACCGCGGATCATTATGTGCGGGGTTCAAATCCTGGGCTCACCGGTCACTGACATCACTTTCGGGTGATGATGCTGACGTTAACATTAGTTCTATTAGCTTTATTCAATCATTTTTTGTAAATCATGAGCTAATTCATCGATATACACCCGGGGTAAAGTATGGATCCTTTCATTATTAGAATGACTTTGAATAGGAAACTTATGCCATTGTTAAAATTAGTAACAAATTGTAAAACATTCTGATAGAAGAACTGATCAGTGAGGATCCCTTTTGAGTTGTGTCAGTAGCGCGATGGAATAGGTATCCGACTGAGGATCAGTAGATACCTGGTTCAATTTCAGTGATCGTCCCGTCTCTAGGTGATTTAGACCGAAGACATATGCGAATCTTTTCTAACTTTTAATAAAAAGCCCAATGTACATGTACGTTAGGTTTAAGTGCAGTACAGTAAACAGTATTCGGCAAAGTAAAAAGTACATGTAATGATTGAAATTAAAGTTTTCATAAGAAGAAGATACCGATGACAGCTTAAGCTCGTAAGTATGGATCGCTTAGTCTTTTATTAGTCCATACGTCGTCCTTGTATCGATTCGTCTGAAGGGTAGATCGCAGGATTTGTAATGATAGCTGTGGAAGATTAATCTAGTATGATTTAGTTCGATCAGCATTTCATCCACTACTCCGCCTTCCACAT
This sequence comes from Enchytraeus crypticus, assembly GCA_905160935.1. NCBI lineage: Eukaryota > Metazoa > Annelida > Clitellata > Enchytraeida > Enchytraeidae > Enchytraeus > Enchytraeus crypticus. The sequence continues at coordinate 447,497 of CAJHZI010000414.1, read as the reverse complement.
TACTCACACTCAGCTCTCGGCGGACCCAAACCGCACGAGGATGTTAAATGAACTATTCATAGCAATTGTCCAAGACATACATTCGCATATACATCGGTTTCAGTCGATAATTGTAACCCTAAAGTATAATTAAAAATGCGTAATTGATAATTTTTTTAGCGTATATTTTGTGGTTTTTATTATTATTATTATTTCTGTATTTAATATTCTTATTTTGTATTGCCCTGGGCTGTGTAGGTCACTGGGCTTAAAAATAAGATAAAAGAAGGACTTTATTTATTTAAAAGAAAGATTAAAAAGACAAGTTTGATTTAAAATAATTTTTTAAGCTCTGGGAGGTCGCATTCGCCAATGTGTCACGAACGCAGACAGCTTTAAGGCGCTGGAGTGCATTAGACAGGCGCTGTCACAGAAAGGCTTTTTCGTTTTATTATTATTATTATTATTAGTAGTAGTAGTAGTAGTATTAGTATTTATCTTAATATTGAGTCTATTAGCTTTCAAGTTCCTAATTTATTGCTGCTACGATGTTAGTAGCACTACTAGAGGGTAAAATAGGTAGCCTAGATAGAAAATATAGTAAGTAGGTACTATATATACATACGTAAATATCTAGAATTCAAGATTGAATTTTCTCACGGAATCACACACTCCGAATTCAATTTTGAGGCTGTAGTAGTTTATCTCAATTATTGTGATGGACTTGTGTCGCAAGCACATTCCGCCAATCCTCCAGCTCTAATTTTAAATGCAAGAAATTGAAGTAAAGAGGGAACTAGAAAATAGTTTGTCATAGTACTGGGGCTAGGAATATACTGTTCTAAGCAATGGACAGTGAAAAACATATGATATAAGAGGATCGAGAAATACTATCTCTTAGCAGAGTGCGATAGAAGTGGTCGTTAGAATCTGCAGTTCTCTAGCAGGGAGTTGACTATTTCACAATAGCAAGAAAGATATTAGGCAGCAAACGTAATAGTATGATAGCGACAATGATTACAATACATAATTTCAAGAAATTACAATGATTACAAAGGATTTTGGATAAACTGAACACCATTCACATTAAACGCAGTATGAAATTCCAGCATAACAAATTTAAGAGACACGAGAATGAGAGAGAAGTTTATAAAATTTAATAATTTTAAAGGACAGATACAGTTCTTCTAATATACTACGTGTATTAAAAAGACGGAGTGTTTCCAACAAAGTTTTCTTCCAACACAAGATTCTTTAATTAAAGCTTCTTTCAATATACAAATTGAGAGAAATGAGACAGAAGTTTGTTAACTATACTACATGTGTAGAACAGACATTGTTTCTAGTATATCACTAAACTAAAATACAAATATTTTAATATTAATAATTTTGAACATAGTCTAACGAGATGGTTTTTTTAAATTAAAAAAACTATTAGAAAGATGATGAGAAACGGATAGGATTATGATAAAGCGTCAAATTAAAGATGCAATGCTTATTGAAAAGCATGCTACGGAGATATGGAAAAGCAGAAGCTACAAAATATTTGCGATACAATATGTCATTGACCTTATGGGCTATACTAGTACAGTAGATATTAACCATTGTGCAGTATCATTCAATTCAAGACTAGTGCCAGTGACTCTCACCTCTGTCGTGTCTGACAAATTTAACTGTAATCTTTTTTTCTTGTTTGGCCTACATTTAAATATAGTTTATAGTTCACTGCAACGGCGCTAGCTTCCTATTTTTAAGACATACTGTAGATGTATTTATTTAAATTTCGCTCTGATAAAATCTGCTTTAATTTTAGCACGCAGTTGCCTGGAACAGTATTTAAACTTGTGAGAGCCCAAGTTGTTGCGTGTATGCAGCAGCAACTGCACCGGTGTTCAGGAGATGCTTTGACAAGAGACTCTTGGTCACAAATTGACCGGCAGTACTGCATCAATCATAGTTGAAGATTAATGGTTTGAAGATGGAATATTAAAAAATCAATTATGACAAACTGTATTATTAAATATTTATAAACAAAGAACATTTTAAAAACGTTAAGTATTACATGTAGATAAGAATAGAAGAAATATTTGGATGCACAAAATTTTATACGAATGAGTTCAAGGAGTTGTGTATTTGATATATTTGATGCATATACATAAAAACTGGAAATGAAGATAAAAAATGCTTCTGAGATGATCAGCTGGATTGAAGAGATAAAATGGAAGAATAGAAAGATAAAGAATTAATGATAGACCTAGACTAGTGATATTTTACTATTCAATGTTATATTCTTAAAAATCTCAAAACGAAGTAGTGTTGTCAAACAAAGCTGTAAGAAGTTTATATACAAATAGTTCAAATAGAACATTCAAATTCATTGGAATTGGAATGTTCTATCCAAACAATATAGCATTCATGGTAGAAATAGGGTGTAAGTTGATCTAGTAATGGTTTAGTGTCAGTGTTGATCAAGTCCACCTGTTCGTGTGGACTCCAGGATTAAGTTTTCGTGTCACTGCAAACATTCTTAGCCTCAAGATCGCTCTCTAAGTCTTTCCAACAGACTATTCCTGCTTCTGAAGTCTACACTATTTTGTGGCATGTTTTCACATTTACAGGCTTCTATCATATTGCCGCCGTTCAAACTATTATGTTGTTTTCCAAAACCTCCACTACACACATCAATATAATGAAGATTCAGAGATGCCATACAAGATTAGTAGTGGTTAATTTAGTTATTTTTTTATTTCAAGCAACTATACGAATGCGCAATAGTCGTAAACATATTCTTATTATATATCATAATTGAGATATCAAGTAGCCAAGTAATCATTACATTAAAAGCAGCAGTAAATAACATTTAGAAAGGTATTAAATCTATAGCAATAACAATAAACTATATATCTCTAATGCCTTGTGAGCGTTGCAAAACTCATTTCAAATTCATAACTTTTAGTTAAACTTTCTGTTTCCTGTTTCGAAGGCATATCAGTGACGAGAAGAACGCACTGAACTTGAATCCTGACCTATAGATCCGTGGGGAACCCAATAAAGTCAGTTTCTGGATCAGCACAAACATTTTTCTATCTGGCTGGAGCCATTGGCGACGTCGGTTTGATATTCGACCGCGGATCGGTATGTGCGGGTTCCAATCCTTGGCTCTCCCGTCGAGTGAGGAAACTGAAGATTACCTTTTTCAAATTAATATGTTCCCACTATATTTACAAATCATTGTGATGTCTCACGGAGCCGACTGAATAGATCTCTCACTCTATAGTTCCGCAAAGTGTCAGGTCCAATGAACATATTCATACTTGGGTCTGCTTCTAGCTCAGTAAGAGCACACTGTTGACGAATTATCTGATTTCATCATAAGAAATAGCTTTAGAAAAAATGAATCTGATGTGATTTGCTCATGCTTTCTTCAGTTTCTGTTTAGTTGCTTCTTATGATACTTTCAGTTCATTGTGGTCTATTCTGTAGTGGCACAAACAGTAATATTAGGGTCATTTAAACCCATGTCATTTGTAATTTGCAAACTACATAGTAAAAAATAGTAAAAATTATGCTATACTACCATAAAGTTTGTAGCTTTTAAAACTCAGTATTTCTGGTTTAAACCTCCTGTCAGTGAAGATTAATTAGCATTAACTTCTACAAATTCGAAGAACAAATAAAGCTATGTCAGTCAGCACCAAAGTCTTAAATTACCGTTAAGTTTTCGAATTATCGAACTGAAAATCCTAGATTACCGTGGTTAGGTTTTGCAGCTGAATGAAAAGTATGTTTAAAATCCTGAATAGTATTTCCTAAGAAAACGCAACGTAAAGGAATGCGCTAATGAGTAGACCTACAGAACTAGGTCTACTCATATAGTAGATCGTGTACTGATTTGAGAAGTTCCACATACTTCACAATCCAGTAAGTAAAAGTTTTTCCTTTTTTGAACAGTTTTGTTAAAGTTAGATCTGAGAATTAGAGTATATATATATATAACTTAGAACAGCACACTTCCACACATTTTATAACTGCAGATAAAAAAGTAAACACGCATTATAGTGAAATGATCAACTACGTTGATATCTATCACTTTTAATACCACATGTTGACACCGTTAGGCAATTTAGACCATTTTCCATATAACCAGTCCAGTGAATGTCCGAGATTTTACTCTCAGATCTGCGCGACTGGGATTCGAACCCACGAGGGTTCAATTCACCTCAGGATCTGTTATTTAAAACTTCATGACCTTACCCCTACGCTACTGAGACATTGTAGTTTTCGAATTATCGAATTGAAAATCCTAATATCATGGTGTCAGATGTTATAGAACGCTAATAAACTAATTTCGAGAAAGTCCATTAATACTTTTAATTTTATTTTTTGTTTCGAATATTTTGACTTCCAAAGAGGCTAAATTCTAGGTTTATTTAAAATAAAAGTTTTGCTTATTAGTCTCTCTTCTTGATCGATGTCCACCAGTGAGTGAGATAGGATACTAAAAATAAGAAAATGTTGAATATTTATAACTTTTGTTTGTGTGAATAAAATTGGGAAGAAGACTAAAGCCCGTATCATGTGTAAATATTCTTCTGCATCTTTTATAAAGTAAAAAAGCTAAGGTTAACGTCAGTTTCCTTACTCGAAAGTGATGTCAGTGACGGCTAGCCCAGGATATGAACCCAGCACCTACTGATCCGCGATCGAGTATCTTACCGACGGAGTGCTTAAACTCTTGTCTAAACATGTTCTATACGCGTATGCAGTGATGGGACGAGACAAGACATGTCTTGCGTCAAGGCAGTCTCGAGGCAGTATTTTACTGTCTTTGTCTTGGTCTTGCGGGTCACTGTCTTGGTCTTGCAAAAACTGTCTTGGTCCCATTACTGCATGTATGTGCGACTATATACGTGTGTGTTCTTGTGCTCGAGTGTAGGTGGGCGTTTGGATGCTCTCTGCTTATATGTTTGGGTTTCAATACTGCGTTTGAGTGTCTGTGTGTGTGCAATGTGTGTGTGCTTGTGTGTGTTTGTGTATGTGTACATATTACGTGTGTACGTATATGTGCAATGTGTGTATGTCTGTGTATGTGTACATATTACGTGTGTGTACGTGTGTGTGTGTTTGTTTGTGTGTGTGGTGTGTGTTTGTGTATGTCACGCTTGCAGGCGAAAGTGTGTACGCGATTTTCTCGCACTACGGACTCACCCGGACTACGAGTAACTTTAGCATTCACTTCTATACCTCTCCGCCTCCTGAGTAGCTCAATGTATTCACGGAATAACTGATGTCGCCCTAGGAAATATTCGTCTCAAGCATTGCGTAAGTTGTGCACATACTTTTAGTTTAGCATGTCAATTAAAATACTGCAACTGTGTTACTTGAATTAGCTACTTTTTTACTATGAGAAAGTTCCTCTATTGCGTTTTCAGAAAGTTAAAATTTTCCCAGTAATATTTTTAAAAAAATTCCTTCAGAGAGTTGGAACAGATAGACAATTACTAAATGTGATAAGAAATAGAATGTAAAGCTAGATAGTACATACTATTTGGGATGGGTTTCTGAAAGTTGTGATAGAAGAAAGTATGCAAATGAGAGTGGTAGAGGTAAACCGAGAGAAGTTAGATAAGTTAATAACAAATTCTTATATAAGAATGAAAAGGAAAGGTGAGGATAGAATTGGCTGAAAAAGTCTTTATGCCTTCGATATGCGGTTAATTAGTACATTAAGAGAGAGAGAGAGAGAGAGAGATAGAGATACGTATTTCCATAAATATTTCAGAGGCATTCAAAATGTACTTTTCTGCAAGAAGCTAGGTTTTTATATTGAAAAAAACCTAGCATTACTTACTATACTGAGGATAATCCAACAGGCGTTGGCAAAGTATCCATGAAGACACATTCCGGAAAAACGACAAAATCGTCTATATAAAATGTTATATATGTATATACCTACGGGTATATGCAGTATATTTTCTATTATACGGTATATATATATATATATATATATATATATATATATATATATATTTATATATATACTGTATATACTGTATATATATGCTGTATATATATATATATATATATATATATATATATACATGTATCATATAAAGTCAATATAGTTTTTTTATTTTTTGGTGTGAGGTTACACACATGAAAACTGCATATGCTGCAGTTTCCTTTATTTTTTCTTGTTTTCTTTATATACTTCTTTTAACTCCATACTCAGTAGTTATTAGTTGCCTTTTAAGTGTCTTAGTTTCCTTCTTACATGCCTAATCAGTATATATAATAATTTTATACGCTGTTAAGTAAACATGCACATATACATATTAATTAGTATATATAAAAGTATGTATATATACTGGGAAATAATCACAGAATATGCACTTTTCATTAATGAGACGAAGACCCTTTATTAATAGATTGGTTCTATTTAGATTTAATTTGAAAATGGTAAAAGGTTTAAGATTTGATCCTTAAGACGCAAATCATTAGTTACTTTTTATTTAGACTTCATTTTCTTTCTCCGCTCCTACTGTTTGAAACTCTCTGCTCCTGATCTCCGCTCATGTTCTACTACTTCCACTTTCCGTTGTAGGTTGTAATCACATCTCTTCCCACCGTTGATTTCATATTGCTTGACTGTTTTTTGGTCACCGGACCAGTACCGTTTAGGATCTCTTTCTTTCTCTTCAGCACATGTTTCTTGTCAGATCGTTTGGGTGAATGGATTTGTAGTGACATGTAATGGGGGACGTCCCTGACATCGTCCTTGTATGAGGAAACGGACAATAAACCTTTATTGTTATTATTATTAACTTAAATCAAAAGCCACAGTGTTCAAAATCAGGCCTCAGAGTCTTCAGAAATATAATGAATTATTCGAGTCCTTGAAGATCTAAAGGGAAACAGACTGCTTAAGACCTATGCAACATGATGATTAAGATGATGATTATTGTAATAATAATAATAATTCGTATTATAATTGTTATTGTTACTATTTTTTAAGTAATAATGCCCTCGGCTGTATAGGCCCTGAGCTAAAAATAAGATAGAAAGAGACTTTATAATTAAAAGTTAAAAAATGAGAGACTATATAATTAAAAGTTAAAAAATGCAGAGGTTAAATAAAATAGTCTACAATATTAATATTATTATTATTACAGAGACCAATTTTACTCCCCGTGTTGTGTCCTGGTTGATTGAAGAATAGACCAACCTTGTAAATATGCACGTGTCGTAGATGGCGACATAAAAACTAGATCCAAACCAACGTCAGAAAGGGCATTCGGTTGGTGAGCGCCTAGGCTCCAGAAATTGCTACAAAAATTTAAATGGATGGATATTTTACAGAAAGTCTATTCAGATCCCGCCCTGGTTAAACTGTGATTTAAGGGAGGATCATGAATATGATGATGACAGAGACCTCTTTTCTTTGGCAGAGGCTTTCTATTACTTTGCAAGGGTTTAATGCAGTCTACTTCAGTCATTCCTTTAACCCTCAAGATGACCTCGAGTAGCCGGACATCGTTTCAGTACATATTGATCGAACAGTTTTGATCAAATCCAGGGTTTTTTACACCCGGAGTAAAAATTATAACATCCATCCGGAAGTCCACAGCATTGGATGAGACTGACGGACACACGCTCAACGATGTTCCGGTTAGATTGATCGAGTCTTTGAGTTGAGAGTTGAGTAGTCCTTATGCCCTTCCCACCACACCTTCCTCTACTAGTACAGATTCCAAGGCCCTTCCTCCCTCGTCGGTTAAGAGGAGATCACGGACGCCGTTGTCCTCGCAAGGCTCGATGGTTTCTCCCGTGGATCACCTCCTTGACGTCCCACTGAGACCCCATCCCTACTCCATCACTTCCTCCTCAACCTGGCTTCCGTTTCTTCCCGCCTCGGTCATCAGAAGAAACTCGGTCGATTAGCTCCCACATACACCTCCAGACTCCGTCCAGGTCTTCTGAGCCACCTCCATGAAATCCCCTGACCTTTCCCTGACCTTTCCACTTTCATTTGCTCTAGCTTCGCACTAAGGCGACAGCAGACCAAGCCCCGATGCTCTTCCTATAAGAATCTGGAGGGCATCGGTGACGCTTTTGGCATCATCTTTCAGAGAGGAGACTAAAATAAAACTATTTTGTCGTTGCTATTGTAATCTTCTTTTCTTCTATTTGGCAGGTTCAAGAAAGGTTCTTGTTATTACGAGTTCCAATTTGTAAGCTGTAGAGAAACTGGGAATTTAATCGTTTAGTTTTACTGCCGTGCAAATATCTAAATTATGAAATTAAAGTTGCTGAGGTAACACAATGCATTTCTAGTTATGGTTATGTAATATCTAAATAGTTATTTAAAATCTAAACCGGCAACTTTCAAATTTTTCTAAATAGTAGTGTGTTGGTTATATTATTTGCAGTATCCATTGTGATTATCTATCTGTAAAGTTTATGTAATTTCTCTCTCTCTCTCTCTCTCTCTTTCTCTCTCTATGGTGTTCTAAAGTTGTAGGTACATATAATTACTCATATACTGCTTTCAGGATTAGTAAAATGTATTCCATTATTAGCAAGTTGAAAATTTCCCAAAAGGCTTTGCTCTATCCAGTTTATTATGTAGCCGAAAGCTTGAAATAAATTTGGTTTCGGAGTGGTTTCCATTTTCTTCCCTAGTTCTTGCTCAGTTGCCTCTAACGACACGTGCGGTTTACAGTTGGTCTATTATTCAGTTTCCCGGACACAACACGGGGATTATATAATTTATCGTACTGTAAAAGCAATGTTTCATTCTCAATCTTTCAGAAACTTGATGATTATAATATACGAAATAAATTTGATATTACTTGATTGTATAAACATGTTCAATTAATTGTCTATGCCATAAAATATAATAAAGCACCATATTAATTCTTTAATAAAACTTATTTTTAATCAAGCGCGAATTTATTAGGGCACTTATTACAAATAAAATAAGAAAATCTTCATAAAGTTTATCTGTTTTAAAAGCCTACATATACAGATCATGATAGTATTTCTATAATTTTGTATGTCTCCTATTTCGATGCCGATAATCAGCGATATATTTATATGCTCGAGCAGCTTTATTAGTACTGTATATTGCGGATCAGTATGTGTGGGCTCAAATCCGGGGCTCCCCCGTTACTGATATGCCATACTGATATGGTTACTTCGAGAGATGAAACTTGCGTTAATTTCAGCTTTACAGCTTTTAATTTAAGACAGCAAGGAACAACCGATGTGCTATGATGATTAATCAGGACATAATAAATCACTAAATAGTGCTTGTTGAATTTATCAGAGATGACATATTTTTATTGTTAAAGTTCAGACGGCATTCTTAACATTTAATTTTGAGTATTACGTGCACGGAGCTCCTGATAGAGTTGCTGCTCAGATTCGTGAGGACTAGGTTCAAATTTCAGATCCGTCAGAAGCAAATAAGCCATTGTTGATGTACGTGTATTTACTGATATGGTTACTTCGAGAGATGAAACTTGCGTTAATTTCAGCTTTACAGCTTTTAATTTAAGACAGCAAGGAACAATCGATGTGCTATGATGATTAATCAGGACAAAATAAATCACTAAAAATATCGGCTGTAGGGGCACTGCCCAGTCTTAAAGGCTGTGATAATTATGAGCGAAGACTAATAATCATTAACAGTAACAGGAGCCATAGCATTAACAATAGCAGTAACATTAACAGTAAAATAACCATTAACAGTAGTAACAATACATTAACAGCAAATAAGCAGAGAAACTCTGTAAACGAAAGTGATTTTAACGTTATTCTCTCGAATACCATTCCGGTGTCATGATATGATTTATACTGTAGACGCTTTAGTTGAGCCTACAGTTCGGCTTATAGGCTTAATAGTGACTATATTGTACTGATTTATTCCAGACCTTTTTGCTGCCAGTGTTTGCAGATTTCAATTTAAATTTCATCATTCAATCATTTGGATCCATATGTTTAAATTGATTTCCCATGTTGTTTATATCTTTATTTTGAACTATGGTAAGCGGTTCTCTAAATGTTGAAGATTTCAATGAGTTGATTGATTTATGAATCTAACGCAGTGCCGACGCTTTTCTAGGCACCTGTACCCTAGGGGCTGCTGCTGTATATAGACTGACCTGGATTTGAAACCAAAGCTTTCAATTGCTATATCGAGGCTCTCCACTTAAACCACTCGACTAAAGCCGTAAGGCTTTAAATCACACATCTAGAAGCATTGCGCCCAGACTTAGAATGAATTGCAGAAAAATTAGTGACGTGTTATCTTACGACCTTACGAAGTTGCCTTCTAGAAGCAAGCAAGGAGCATCAAGGTTATAGAAACTAATTATGTGGACAACACATAATATTAGCCTGAGGAATATTAGCCTGAGGAATATAGTTCCTTGAAACCAGGCTAAGCTGCTTAATTAAATTGTGCAATATTTCAATATCGCTAATTCATGTTGAGCTCGCTGCTGTAGCATTGTTGATGCAGACGACCGTGAATACGTTAGTTGAAGAAGTTGCTAGCACTTTTAGACATTATTAGCGGTAATTCTATTAACATTACCCGTCTAGTAGGTACAGTTGATATAACCTACATCATCTGAAAACATTTTTTGTTTATCCCTCTACTTACCACATTTAAATAATCAAACCGAGACTCTGGACGCTAGATGATTTGATAACTAATTCATATGTTGATATGAAGAGAGAGGCAGAGGTAGAAATATACGGAGTTATATGCCTTGAAGCTGTTAGCTCAAAAAAGAATAATTTTTGAATTTACAGAAAATAAAAGAATGATTAATTCTTTTATTAATCATTCTTTTTATTTTAAGAAATTAAACGAATGATTAATTAGACAGCGTATTAATTTTGCTATAGATTACTGTTAAGATTCTGGGATATACTGCAGGGATGATTGAATTGGGAAAAAACTGCATCCATAGTACGTGAAACAAGTGCTCAGCACATAGCATTCAATTGATTGACACGCCCTTAACATTACAGTGCATGGCACATACATGTATAATCACTAAGTGCATCCATGCAAATGAGCTTTATACACAAGCCATTTTTCGTATTTATTGAAGCTTGACTAATTTGTACGTAGCGTTTCTATATATTATAAATTCAATCGCATTAATATGTGATGTAGGAAAACGGTAAATATAAAGCTCCTCTAGCATTACTTAATAATATTGCTTCATATATTGCAGAATTAAGATGTGCTGGAAGTAGCAATTTTCTAAAAGAATATAGACTTTATAAAATTTTATTTATTTAATTAACAGCTATAAAATAATCAATAAATAAAAATAAAGAAAGTACACTTTTCTTATTTTTCTCTATTGAGGGCTGTATTTTTAGTCTCAAATGATTTGAATTCGTATCATTGCAGATTTGATACGGAATGAGATTTAGTGACAACTGGCGCTGAAAATAGAAAGTACGGAGATGATTGAATGAACGAGACTGACATAATTGTATGGCAGCGCATGACTAGCATGAAGAAATGAAACTTTCAAATAGCTTATGACTAGCTTAAAAATACCCATTTGTACCGATTTTTCTTTGAATTTGTAATGGTTTTCTGGATACCGTAATTGCATCATTCATTTGACTTATTCACACTTTTCTAGTTAATTGACTGTTCTTTTGTTTAAAAGTGTTCGATATTGTCATTCGCGATAATAGTACTCTAAATGTTGCCGCAATTGTTTAATCTGTTAGGTTCACTAACATGACAGAAAAACTGCGGTACTAGAGACCAATAAGTAGTCTGAATAAAGCCTGAATGGCCTGAATCTTAAAAAGGTCATAATCGACTCAGACAGTTGCCAAAAGGATTTAATTGCTCTGAATTTCTCAATTTTTCTCCTTCCTCCCCTCCAAATTTCTCCAGGACTTTCTAGCTGATTACTTTATATTTTCATTTCGTCATAATTTTTTCAAATCCTAAATTATGCTTCTTCCTCGTCTTCTTTGTTATTTACTTATTCAATGTTGGAGATTTGACTGTGTAATGCAGTGTCTGTGTAGCGAAAAACTGACGTCATTGTCCTCTGCATTCTGCAGCACTTGTTTGGACTATACTATCTTCATGACTCATATATATTCGAGATTCGCCGTTTTGTAACTTCTGTCAAGTTCAAACCATGAGGAATGAAGGAGTGCCCTCTAATCGTTGAAGAGGCCCTTTAACCTGCCTGCCGGCTGGTCCGTCCACGTTAGGCTGGCTGCCTTGCAAATGAAGCTTATCTGAATTAATTCACTAGCCAATTAAATAATCATATAACCCATATCACTATTAGAGAAAAATTAAATGGCACTAAACTTTCGTGCTGCTTAAGGTACTTTATGTCGTGTTTTGCAGACATATGCATAATTTCACTTCTTCAAGAAAAGTATTTATATATGCTTTTCTAGTTATATATGCCAGTTCTCCTGCAATCTTTTCGTTTGAAATGCTATGCTTGGAAAGCTTGTTCTTTGATGGTTTTAAGGAAAAGGAAATTGACAGAATCTCATGACTGTGTTTGACCTATCGTACCGCTACGCAATCGAGTGGAGAGTTCTGGGCGAACAAAATTTCTAAGTCAAATTTGCAGTCAAGTAACTTAGGAGTTGCCATCAATGTGGTTTTTATGCATTAAAAGTTTTCTTCTGCACAGATAAGAACCGGAGAACGCGAAGGGAGTATAGCATCAAAAAATAGGTATTTGAAAGTCTTCGAATTTTAAGTACAGGAAGACTGATAATGTGCATAAATATCGCATTATGATATAAAAACATAGTATGACTGGTGCAAGATTGCACATACTACAACAGTACGCATTATGACTGCTGTTATAGCCTTCTTTGAATGACACAACAATGAACATTTAATACATGTATACATGTAAATGTGCATATTTCACTATGTAAACCTACGCATATACAGACACTGAGTACTAAATGTTATGATTCCCGTAAGACTAAAAATTAAGGCTCATACTACATTATTACACATTATAACTAGTTTGACTTGTTAGGCAGTATGTTTATGAAAGAATATTTTTAGGAATTAAGTTACCTTTGATGGCTTATATTATGAACATTTACATTGTAAACAAGTAGTACCAATGTTTATTGCATGAAATAATTAAATTTCTCTGCTAAATATACATGTAATACACAATAAATAGCAACATCGTTCAGTGTATGTTACCAACCACCTATGATATTTCCTAATGTGTGTTAGCTATTGGACCTAAATAAAAAGACTACAACCTTTACGTTTTCAATAGGAAATTTCTTTTTTATCTATAGGAGCGGTAAAACCTGCGACACTGATAATGATAATAACACTAATGTGCGCCTCAATAATTTATTCCGTTTATTCTTTTCTATCAAATACATTGTTCTTTAAAATTTCGAAAGAGCACACGGTCAACATGCTTGCTCATGTCAGGTTCTCTTGTTTTTCTACAGAATTAATAAAGTAGCACTGCAATCAAATGCAATAGGAAAACCATTGGAAAGGAGAAAACTAACGAAGGCTGTTTTTTGTGAATTATATTTTAATAGAATCAAATATTAATTCAATAATACGATTATTAAAGCATCAACAATTTTTCAATAACAATTCTTAAAATAATAACTTTTATGCTTTTAATGCAGTCAGCGATTAGATTTTGACTTTATTAAATGGTTTTTTATAATATTCCATGGACTAATTAATCCTAGTCCGCTCGCGGAGGCTTCAACTTGAGACCTAAAACACACAAATTAATTTAGTGGCCGCTCGTATCGTAAATAGTTTTTGTCTTTAGACTTGCAGCTAAATGCCAGGAAGTGAGTTACCACTTTAAAAGTCGCACAGTTTCTCTCATTGAAAATAATGCCAAATGGGCTGAGCCGGTGGCTTTTTGGCATGTTGTTCGACTGGGAAAAAGTAGGTACAGGTTTCAAATCCAGTGACATCTTCGTCACTGACATGCTATATAGCAGGAAACTGACGTTTAACTTGGCATTAACGTTTAGCATCTAGTATGATACTAGTAATTTATTTATACTAGATAATTATTTTTCTTTATTTGGATGTGGCTGTTGAATAAGCTCGTGAAAAAAACAAATACGCAGCCAGATATGGTCGCCTGATGACGATGAAATCAGGGTCTCTATTCAGTTAACATTCATTTAGAATTAATAAATGAATGAACATTATTAATAAATCTGAACATTATTTCGACATAACAAGATCATCCTGTCACAGAGGATAAATCCTTACCATCATAGAAAGTGCATGTCTGCTGAGTCAGGTGATCTCTCATTGCCTTCCTATATCAATGCCTAGGCGCCGGTATTGACTAGCAAAATAAGCTAGTGACCTTTTTTGTAGGATTGAATAATGTGTAACAATATGTTCATATGAAGACATCTCTTTTTCTCCCTCTCTCTCTCTCTCTCTCTCTCTCTCTTAGTACACGGCCTACTGGCAGGTTCATGGTAAATAACGCCTCCACTAATCTCTATCTTTCCTTTTCATCTTCACGTCCACATATGAGTGGATCTTTAAATCATCTATAACAATACTTTTGATATGCCATTATTCTTGGGGGATTCTGCTTATGACATAAACAGAAGAAATATTAGTCTAAATTTCAGGGACAACCTTAATTCGACGTAGTGGTTGATTCTCAGTGGCAATCAAATTGCAGCTAATCAGAATCGCGTGACACTCAGCTGTCAGGTTTTCGGTGATGTTGCGAAGAGATCGAAGTGAAAAACGCGATACCATAATCAAGCAATCAATCAGTCAATCAGCGTGAGATTTCTGTCTGATCTCTCAAGAAAAGTTTATACTAACAATTCATGCATGTGCTTCCTCTCTCGCAATATTTCAACTAGAATTTGAAGTTGATATCATCTTTTCGAACCTGCTTCATTATCTTTATTCTTCTGCGAATTCAGAGATTAGTTTACTTTGACTAAAACGGCATCGGCTTCATTCAGCTTAAATGAAATTTGTGAATTTTTGATGAGATCATTTGAAAATAATAAGTTTAGGTTCATGATAATGATAAATGCTTAGTGAAAGAAGCCTAGAATATGGAAATGACGCTTTTGTATGTATTGTGGACTTTGAGAAAGCCTTTGAAAAGATTGATTGGATAACTATGAATATCGTGAAAAAAAATTAATTTAATTTAATTAAGAATTAACGAATTATTTAAATTAATTAGGATAAGTAACGAAATACGCATTCGCATGCATTAACATATGTAAGGGTATTGATTAAAAAGTGAAAGTAAATATAAAATAAAGTTCATTTATCGAACAATAACAATAAATGTCATTAATGATTGAGAATATTGAAGTTACTGAGATTTTCGAAAGTTTTCCACTCCGTTTCAAAAATTCTTGCGACAGTGAACCGCACTCTGCTGATATTACGATGTCCGGTTCGCTTGGTTAGAAGACTTCCGGTTGACGCTCCGGTGCTTTCTGCTCCAGCAGAGATAAGAACTTAAAGACGTGTCTGATAACTGTGAGGCGAGCTAACCAGTTCATCGATATTGTTTGTCAACAGATCAATTAAGCGAAACGTTCTGCTCTGGATCGATTGATCTCAGAGAGTGTTTTAGAAATCGAGATCTTAGTGGGTTTATAATACATTCATCATCATCGTCATCAGCTTCCCTTGAATCCAAGTGTAACTAGGATAGGAATTAGAAAAAATTGCAGCAATTTTTGAGGCCTAGGCGCTCAATATGCCATGTCTAACGTTGTTTGGATCTTAGTGCATTGTCGTCGTTTACTACGCGTGCAGTCCATGATTGGTCTATTCTTCAGTAGCCCAGACAAAACAAGGGGATTTATAATACATTATGTTTAGAAAATACGAAACTTCTATAAATCATTTGAATAATTCGAGAAATGAATCAAATATTCAAGATCAAAGTGGATGTACAAGTATAGGCCCCTATTATAGTTTAATTTATACCAGCATTCATTCGTTTTATCTAATGCTTCTTTTGCAATATAAGTTGAAGCTTTTCATATCAGTTAATTGTCTAATTTGTCAACATGCAACCATCTAGGCTACATGAAAAAGTAGCAACCGAATAACGTGTGACTAGCTACTGCGAGTAAATGTACATAAAACCAAAAATATCAAATACATAGCAATGATGGCATTTCAGCAAAATTGTATTTATTTTTTTGACTGCAGCCTCAAGATAAGTCTATACTAATTAGTGATTATCCATCAAGTGCGCTTCCACTGCGTTTTATAATTGTCAACTGTTATGCATGTTGCGTAGCATCGCGCCATTAATGAGCACAATTCTACTTTATCTCAACGGTTGTCAAGCTCCACTGCTCGTTATTCAGTCCGTAAAGGCTTAGTCGCCAATTGGGATTTTTGCCGTTGCTTTCAGTGATGAAGAACGATTTCTGTTTTATCGGTAAATAAGTGTATGCATTGAATAACCCAAAGCATGATCGATATGTGACAGATGCTTTTGTGCTATAAAATTAAAAGTCTAGTCAATTGAAACATCATCATCATCGTCACAATCTTAATCCCAGTTTAGCATGGGTTGGGATTAGAAAATTATGTGACATTTTTGGACTATGCAATTACCAACCGATTGCCCTTTTTGACGTTGGTTGATCTTAGTGCTATGTCGCCTTTTAATACACGTGCAGTCTACGGTTGTTTTATTCTTAAGCAACTCAGACACAACACGGGTTTAATTGAAACAGTTAAAAAGGAAATATTATTCATTTTTCAAATTGTTTTGAAATTTCATTAAATTTTGATTAATTAAATCAGTATTACTGGTATCCACGTTTGGTCCTGACCACCGTAGAATAAATCAAACGCAAATTGCATGTGTAGTAAGATGAAACAAAAATGTAAACGAGGAATGCCATGACCTCATTGCAGCAGAAACAGTTTTCTTCTTACGCTCAGATATGCTTTAAATCATTTAAACACAGACATACAGTGCTCTGCTGAAAATTAAATTTATGCTTCGTGATTTTATCAATTTATCGATCGATGAATTGAACAATTAAAGAAAAGCTAAAGTAAAGCTAAAGTTAGCGTCAGTTTCCTCATTCGAAAGCGATGTCAATGACGGGCAAGCCCAGGATTTAGAATTGTCTGTGTTTAGAATTTTTAATACGCGTGCTGTTTTTGTATTTACTTTTTGTTTAACATTAGACTGATCACTGGAGGATGACAGATTATTCTTTTATTTGAACATGATTGATCTTGATGTTGAACGACTTTACCATAACAACATTTAAAACTATAATTTTCACTTATTATTTTTCTTTCATAATGGAGTGTAAGCGAAGCATTGCATATAAATGATTTGTTTAATATTTTTGACTAACTATTCTAACTATTATTTGATCGACTGAAACTAGCTTCAGAGAAGCAGTCTATAATGAAGGATTTTAATAAGTTATTAATAATAAAATGAGATTATTTCGTCGTGTTAATTTCAATTTAAATCAAAAGGCAAGTCCACTTGACATTTTTCTAATATTGATCAACGTAAAATTTGAATTTAATTGTTTGCCCAAAATTGTTAGATTAGCATCTAGGCCCTATCGGTATGAAATGTAAATAGAGAGTCATGCTTTGCTACTGTAACATAAGAAACTTAGAGGGCACCGTCTAAAGGGTAAATTATTCTTACAATTTGCAAGATTTAAAACAATGGCTTCAAATTAAATTAAATAGAATTCCTGATTAATGATTATGTTACGTATTAATTAATACGAATGTCTCATTAGCGCAATGGTTAGAGGTGTAGACAACGTCATGAAGTTTAAATGACAGACCCTTAGGTGAATTGAACCCTCGTGGGTTCGAATCCCAGCCGCGCTGATCTGAGAGTAAAATCTTGGACATTCACTGGACTAGCTACACGGAAAATGGACAAAATTGCATAAGGGATTTAACATGTGATATTAAAAGTGATAGATATCAACGTAGTTGATCATGTCATTATAATGTGTGCTATTATTATTAATTGTGTAATGCAGCAAGTCTATTGCATCACCATATTCTACCAGTGACCAACTCCACAGGAAATGGAAAGCAAAAGTTGATTTTGCTTTTATGACCATTGGACTTACAAGTAGTGCTAATCAAAATGACTGAACGGCAAAAGTATCACATTGGGTATCTTTGGTTTCTCTAAAGGAAAATTAAATTATATTGCTTCAGTCTTTCTTTACAACTGCCTCACTTGTGAGCACTAAAGCTTCGGAGAGTCAGATATTTAAGTCAGCGTCTTTACGACGGTTGTGTGTTCAAAGATCAGTCAGATCTCTAAATGTTCACTGAGGTTTCTTAATGTGGTTGTAGAAAGTCATGAATTGCAATAAAGAGTAGACTAAGAAAAAACAAATGTTGAGCAAATGCGGAATATGAGTGAAGAAATATTGGAAAAAAGTTGTTTACTTAATTAATTCTATGAGGAAATGTTGATTTTCAGATTTTTCAATTTCACTACTTTTATTTTGTATAACATTATTGTACTGATATATTAACCAAATTAACAAGGAAAATAATAATAATAGTAACTAAATAATAAAATAATAATAATAATTATTATTATTATTTTCACAATCACAACCATGATGGTAAATATAATCACAGTACACAAATGAAATGTAAGATTGAATAAAATATAAACAAATACATGTAAATAGTATTAATAGTAGTAAATTTAA
Source organism: Enchytraeus crypticus (assembly GCA_905160935.1). Taxonomy (NCBI): domain Eukaryota; kingdom Metazoa; phylum Annelida; class Clitellata; order Enchytraeida; family Enchytraeidae; genus Enchytraeus; species Enchytraeus crypticus. The sequence continues at coordinate 428,744 of CAJHZI010000414.1, read as the reverse complement.
TAATCCAATAGCAATAACAGTAATAAAATTTTGCGTCTGATCAATGAAGAATATATCGTCATAGCTAACTAGTGTCGTAAGAGGCTACTAAGCAATAACTGGGAACAGGAAATCAGTTTCTAAACGATAACTTCCAAGGTATGAATAAGTTATTTCCTTCGGTGAAGGAAATAACTTTGTAATCTAAGGTGTGCTCATAGCTGAGCGTGAATGCAGACTCTTCGTATGATACTTTATCATGGACATGGAAATTACAGAACTCTAGAGAGAGAACTCTAAGCCTCGCGATATGAAAATATTTCATTTTAACTCTATAGCAATGCTATGATGATACTTGAAAAAATAATATCATCTAATGTCACTAGAAATATAAAATTTAAATATCACTAGTAATATAAAATTTAAATATCACTAGAAATATAAAATTCAAATATCAGTTCACACCACTCGAAAAACAAATGACCAGGTAGATCAATACACTGTTACTCATTTTTTCTTAAACTATAGGCTTTCGATGTAAGTTTTGCTGTATTTTTCAAAGCCCAGTTTTAATCGAGCAATATCTAATGCAATTGAAGGAAGAATTACTCTTGAGACTGAGAAAATCGGACAAACTTGACACTCTTTCAGATAGAATTACCTTCAAGTATTTCTTCTTTTCATTGAATGATCTTTCGACATATTTAGAGGTTCTCTGTAAAGCACTATGCTTTACAGGATCATGTGTACAAATAAACTTGTTTACGTATTTTACCGTCATTTAATGTCGATTTAGTTTTAGTCTTTCGATCGAGCGTTGCCCATTTTTATTTGCTTATAGCAACAACTGAGGAATTTGCTTTTTGATCCCAAAGGCTCACAGTATGAATAACATTGTAGCGCAGATGTGCGATTCTCACGCCAACCCTTTTTCAACACGCCGCCTACTTGATTCATTGTCTCCGAACAAATTTAAATTGTATTCAAGCTGACGATAGAATACAAGTATAACTGAATCACTATATCCTTTGGCTGGAAAATATATTATTCAGTGACAGAGTAGCGTATTTGTTTTCTATAAGTTTTTGAAGCAATATTCAAGCTGTTCTTCTTCTTAGCGTATGTCGCATTCTTTCAACCATCGTTTAGACATCACTTTACTGTTGAATGTATTGGGAGTTGCTATTGAAACGAATATAGACGAGATTCTTTAAATTAATTATGAAATTCAGTCGACTGTTAGGTTCTTTTTTACCCACAATATGCATGTTTGTGAAGTGATATATTTCGGCTGAGAACGACCTAAGTTATTTGTGTATGCTGAATCTATGCTTACAAAGAGTGGGTTGAGCGTAGACTGACCTGGGCTTTAAACCCAGACCACTTGCATCCGAGACGAACACTCTTACCGTTAGGCTATAACTCTTCCCTTTCAGGCAGTGCTTTAATAGTAATGAGTCAATACTATGGATCAGCTATGAACTACATGTATATCCCAATTTTGAAACAATTATGTACGATAATTGCATTAAATTTGCTAGAAACGTGAGTTTGTGATAGAATAGTTTACACTTTATAATTTTTGGTCTCTGATAATAAACTGGAGGCAGACCGGTTTCTAAAACTAACCCTTGAAATGTTTTTCAAAGCTCCTGATCCTCCGTTATTATGTATTGACGAGAGCCAATTAGATTTTTCGATTAAGCTAATGAAGTTTCTATTTCTCTTTTATTGCCTTCCCAGATATAACGACTTGAAGGTCGGCATCAAATGACGGGCTTGACCTGCAGTTCTCTTTCAATCCTATGAACCATTTCATAGTAAGCCAATGCCTGCCTCTTTGATCTCTCTCACTCTTTCTCTCTTTCTCTCTCTCTCTCTCTATGTATCTCTCTCTATCCTATTATTTTTCTTTTTCTTTCTCTTCAGCACATGGTTTTTCAGTTCTTTTGGGTGAATCAATTTGTGGTGACATATGATGGGGACGTCTCTTACATCGTCCTTGTTTGAAGAAACGAACGTTAAACCTTTATTACTATTATTATTATTATTATTATTATCCAGCTCTCTATCGCTTTCTCTTACTCTCTCTCTCTCTCTCTCTCTCTCTCTCTCTCTCTCTCTCTCTCTCTCTCTCTCTCTCTCTATTCTAAAGCATTTGTCAAAACTTATGTTTCCTCTTTGTCCCATGGAATTTTAAAACTGATTTTCTGGAATTTAGAATATTATAAAAGATCAAATATGTCTTTCAACTTGTAGTTGGCTCATGATTCTTACCCATCTCGACATTGTCATGGACAGCGCTATTATTCTATTCAGTTTGCATGATTTTAATTAAAACATTAGATATAACATTTGAATCGCTGTTGTCTTATCTTTGATAATTACATTAAAAACGTTTAAAGCTAAACAAAAGTAGTATTGAAATGAACATCCATGACGACATCTATCACTTTCAATACCGCATGCTTAACGGTCAGACAATCTCAGTCTAGCATCCATTTACCGGTTCCGTAACTCTCCACTTTATTACTCTTAGCATTAACTCGCTCGAGAATCGAAGCGCCGAGAATTCGATGGCCACCGGATCGGTCATCTAAATTTCTTGACACTAACCTGTCGCTCTACAGACTGAGCTATTGGACACGTAGTGTATTTCATCTAGCGATACAATCTTGCCACGTCCACCACAGGATCTCGCTAATCTAACCTCCTGGGAAAAATTAAGAAAGCCCCAAGCCTGTCTGATAACTAAACTCTACAGAAAACTGGCGACAATTCCATGCTAAAATTTAAATCCTCTCATAATACGCAAAATAGTTGTACGCTTTATCTGCACGCAATGATGAGATCACCTGTAGAAGTAACCGTGGCCTGATGAATCCATGATACATTCGAGACCTTTCTTCTCTGATTTTTTAGAGAATATAATCAGGGCCTTCAGTCGCTGCTGTGAATGTGTGCGGATCTAAGCAGTAGAATGAAACTGTTTAATAAGTATTATTTCTAATATTTCGACAATGGATATATTTATTAGTTATATGATATATATATATACATATATATACAGTATATATATAAATGTATATATATCAAAATATATGTTATTGTGTTATACAACTATGGTTATACATGCATTGGCGTGATGTAATTGCAGAAGATAAAATTCAATTATGTTAAATGAGTTAACTCGTGAATTGAATGTTAATATGTGAAAATTGTTATTTTACCTCAGTTACATCAGACTTGTAAAAATATCACGCAACTTAGTACTATATGTGTCAGATTTTGGTGATCCGCAAATGCTGCTATCCCGTTTACAATCCATACATCATAATTTACGCCATACGTCAACATGAATTTTTTTTATAAGATTACACGGGAAGAATTCGTGCGTCTTCTGGCCCTTGAAAGCATTTTAAGCAAGTTTCATATATCTCATTGAGAATCGAGTAAAGACGTTGGAATTATTTACAGTAGGATATGGGACTACAAATCCTCACTCTGTCATATTATAGGCTCATGTGAAAGTTGTCTCAGCAACTTTCACATGAGCCCGATGAATAAATTCATAACTGAAAGCTGGTAAAGCTAAGGTTAACGTCAGTTTCCTCACTCGAAAGCGATGTCAGTGACGGGCCACAAAGTGTTTTATAAGAGCTGATTAAAATAGATACTCTGAAATATTCGATAAGAATAATCTCCACGTGAAGAAAACCTTCCGGGACATGTATAGAAAAAAGCATCTCTTCACTTGAAATCATATCTCTAACGAAAGTTTTGAATTGAGCGTGATAACAAATTCCAGAAGTAGGATTTTTCTTGAACCTGAGCAATATAAAAGAAGAGTGAATAAGGGAGAGCTGGATCAGTGCCATTTTTTAGTTCATTGAGACTTTTTGAAGCATTGTTCACTTTGTCTGAGAACTGGGTCATCATCAGTCTAGTCTGACTGCTACTTTGGTTGGTCGGTCGGTTGGTCAACCACATCGATGGTCGGGGTTACAGTTGTGCTCCAGACGTCCTGAAGAGAAGCTTCTGACTTTGACGTTAAACTCACATCAATAAAAAAGGTAGAGCGATAGAATTAGAGATTATTATTGTATTCGTTTATTACTTGAAATCTGACATACCGCAGAAAACGTACAAACATACATGGAACAAAAAGCAAATAGAAAGTTCAATAATACCTAGATACCAAAAGCCCAAGATAATGTTAAGATACATAGGTCGATTGAGAGAGAGAGAAAGTGAGAGTGAGAGAGTGAGCGTGATTAATTTTTATATCTACATGTAAATGTACAATATATAGTAGATAGAATTGAAGAATTTTTGATTTTAACGATTTCTTTTCTCTTCCAGACAGAATATATTTGCCTACTAGGTCTTTCACTTATTGATTCCCTAGGCCTATTATTGATTGCGTAGAAATGAAAGCTGGAGAGAGCTTCGCCAATTAATTGAGCAGATGGATTGTATAATTGAATTTATCATTTTCGCTGAATAATGAATACATGTCAGTAATGAATTCTACAGCAGTTATTGTCGTCAATGGAATAATCATTTCTCTCGTTTTATGTTTTCTTTTTGAAGTGCAATCAATATACACACCTTTTGTCATAGACAGTTAGCGACGCAGAGTCTCAGACTAGTGCTTAAATATACGTTGCTGAAAAGCGAAGTTCAATTGTTTATATATTACTTTTTATATTTCAAACCACAACATGCTTAATACTAAAACAGTTTAACAGATATTATTACATATATAGTAAATTTAGCAGGTATCTAACAATATTGCTAATATTCGGAATGGCTCAATAGCGCAATGGTTAGAGGTGTAGATAACGTCATGAAGTTTTAAAAATGACAGATCCTGATTTGAATTGAACTCTCGTGGATTCGAATCCCAGCTGCGCTGATCTGAGAATAAAATCTCGGACATTCACTGGACTGGTTACACTGAAAATGGACAAAATTACCTAACGAAATTAACATGTGTTATTAGAAGTGATAAATATCAACAAAGTTGATCGTTTCACAACAGGCCTAATGCTTGTAATCATTATTATTATCATTATTATTATTATTATTACTATTATTATTATTATTATTATTACTAATATTATTATTATTATTATTATATTTTTATTTTATACCCCGGTGTAAAGAACCTGAGGTTTGATAAAAACGATTCAAGCAATACGTGATGAATCGCCGCCCGGCTACTCGATGTCATCAATCGGCTTAAAAGAATTGTTGAAGCAATTATTATTATTATTATTATTATTTACAAATTAATAAAAATTAATTAAGTTACAGCGTCGAAGTGTATTGCTGAGAATATGGCAAAAATTAATACTGCGTAATACTGAATGACAAGAGCAATGAAGTGCAGTGTAATGAAATGATCGTAGTTGATATGTCTCATATGATCGTAAAGATCCTTTCGAAATTTACAATTAATTTCAGAGGCTCTTTCTAGAATAACATTTTAACAATTTCATTAATTATTTTCTTACTGTCTGAGATTATTTTGGAAGATATCAAATGTAGAATTTGCAGATTATTTAAGAAAATAGGCCTACTTTAGACAAGTCTATTCGAGTAAATACGCTTATATATATATATATATAATGTATATACTGTATACAGCATATAATTTATATACTGCAAGTACCTATTAATACATGTGCGTGTGCTAATATATGTATACTAAAACAAATATTACTAGTACTTGTGCGGGGTTCAAATCCTGGGCTCGCCTGTCATTGGCATCACTTTCGAGTGATGAAGCTGAAGAATTAGCTTTACTTTAGTTGTTTATAAATTAATATGCATGTATGTTTCAAGAAGACAACTTCAATATAGCGTTAAGGTGAGAGAGATACGGCTTAGGATCTCTCTCTCTCTCTCTTAGTGCACTGCCTATTGGAAGGTCCATGGTGTATAACGCATCCACTGTTCTCTGTCTTCCGTTTTCCTCTTCATGCCCACATATGAGTGAGCATGAATCAACTAACATTCCTAATCTCGGCCTGCTTCTGCCTCTTTTTCCTTTCATTCTACCTTCTATGACCTCTTTTAGTAGACTTTCCTCCCTTAGAATATGTGCTATCCAACTCTTCTTCCTTTTTTCCTACAGCTTAGAATACAGCATCATAAACACAGGATTAGAGGACTGGAAGATTTCGATGAATTCATAATGGCTGGTGTCACTTTCACAAGATCATCGATTACCACGAGAAAAATGTCAAAGAATTAATTATCATTCAGGTGAATAACTGGGACAGATTAATGTCACCAGACTCCCACGTCTCAGTAATGCTCCTCCACTGCTCCTCCACCACAGCAACCATTAATCCAGACATCTGAGAGACTCGCTAAGACAATGCTGAAGAAAATTTATCCTGACCTATTTGTGCTTAAACAATTAAATTTCGAGCAGACACTCGTGCCAGAATTTAAGCTGATAATAGTTCTACAAGCTAAGGGATGAAGGTTTATTAATAGAGGTAATAGAATGTTGAATGGAAGGAAAAAGAGGCGGGGGCAGGCCGAGATTAGGTATGTTAGATGATTTAAAGACCCACTCATATGTGGAAATGAAAAGGAAAGCGGAAGACAGAGAAGAGTGAAGACGTTATATAGCATGGCCATGCAAGTAGGCGGTACACTAAGAGAGAGAGAGAGAGAGAGAGAGTGAGTTCTACGTGTAGTCAATACATGAACTACATACAGTATGTAGTTTGAAGCAGTTTACATTCAGCTGGAAGAAATCTGAATTTTTACTGCCAATTATATAATTGTCAAGTTAGTTATATTTTATTTAACATAATTTTACTGGTTTCTTATTAGATATTGATAGAAAAAGTTCTTTTAATTAAATTTTTGCGTTCCTACGTCCTTCATATCCTAACCACTCTGAAAACAAATCACGGACATCAAATTTTAGTAACTCTTTTCAGCTTCCACTGCTTAAAAATCTGAGTTGGTTTGCGCTATAACTCGAAAATATTTCAAAAGCAGGACCAATAAGAGATCTCTACAATAGGTTCCTTCTTAAAGGTCATAGAAAAATTCAACAAAATGCTGTAAGATTCCGCAAACTCGAATAGTTAAACAGATCGCTTGCGAACAATGAGTCCATCGATCATAAATCTTGTAATCATCATTTCTTCTCGGACAGTTAATCACCAGTACAACTCCCTCACGTTGCTAAGTTTCTACCGATGAATAAAAATGTTTCTTTGATTTTTCTAAATCTAATCTAGTCGTGTGCCGCTGGACTGCTTAAAGTGCCGAGTTGGTAACACTGATGCTCGATTAGAAAGAGGTACGGGATTTAAATTTCAGCCTGTTGCTAGTATTCGTGTGTTAATAAATCGGAAATTAAATTTGAGTTAGCTTGTGATTTAGCTTTTGTGGATTCTTTAGCATCAAGAAAGTAACAATATTCTAGTTGAACCGATGAGCTATAAGAAGTATCCACCCAATAGCTAGTTATTGCTTAGAGCATAAATCAATCAGGCTGTCAATCAGTAAGAATTTAACGTCCGCTCCTTTGCCATAGGTAATGTCATGCAGGGATATCAAAATATTAATAGAAAACGAAAAAAGCAATCCACAATGTCTTAATTACAGGCGGGGGTACCCCACCTATGGGGCACCCCACCTATGTAGGCACCCCACCTATGTATGCACCCCACCTATGGGGGCACCCAACTATGGGGCACCCTCCTATCGGGGCACCCACCTATGGGGCACCCCACCTATGGGGGCACCCCACCTATGGGCACCCCACCTATGGAGCACCCCATCTATGGGGCACCCCACCTATGGGGCACCCCACCTATGGGGCACCCCACCTATGGTGCACCCCACTTATGGGAGCACCCCACAAGAACTGCTCCTTTTATACTGTCTTAGAGGCTCAAGCTTCACGTGATTGTATAACCGGTTAAGCCCGATTACGCAATTTAACCGTTCATTTGATTAACCTCCTCACCTGTTAGAATTTGTTAACCAATGTGTGTGTGAGTGATTTTGGCATTCGTGGAAATTTACTAATAAACGGGGAAATATTTGCGCTATGCAGTAGGATCTGAAATTCTGTATTCAGCCAAAATGCCAAAAATTGTAATTATGTAACTTTGAGTCTTACAACCTCTCGCTGTATTTAGTTTTCTACTGGCTATATACTAGCAGTTTAACTAACTCTATTAACTATTCACTTTAATTCTAATCAGTGACAATTTATAATCATCTTACATCATTAATCTATAGCCTTAAGATAATAGTAATAAATAAGAGTTTAAATATAAAAACAGGAATGATATTCATAAATTCAACGAGAATGCCTTAGTATCGTGATTGAATGTTTGTAATGTAACTCAAACAGTAATTCAAAAAGTACTATGTAAATGTTTATATATATATATATAGAATATATATATATATATATATATATATATATATACATGTATATATATATATACATATTATGTATATGTTAGTATATATATATATATATATATATTTATTTATTTATATCTTGCATGCATTGCCTATTGGTAGGTCTACGGCATAGAGTTCCTCCACATTTTTATATCCTCTGCTTTTCTCTACATTAACTTATAATTAAAATTAAATAAGCAACCTTCATTATGAATGCTTTAATGAACACACACGCATCTAACTTAAGACATAAATTATACATGATTCGCTAAAGTCAGTTCCTCGGTAATGAAAGGAAAGAAAAAGCTCATGCTAATGGGCTTAGCGATTAGCATGATCGACTGTGGATCAGTACGTGTAGAGTTCGCATCCAGTGCTCAACGGCACTACACTGTGTTTTTTATAACTGATACCCCATATTATTTTTACAATAAAGTCATCAGGAGGTGACGGAAGTTTTTGAAATTTACAGAATTTGACCAGCAGCCAATTCTACCAAACATATTGAGATTTCGTTTAAATATCTTTAATAACGTGAAAGTTATAGTTTTTCGAATAGGGAGTGGAGTCAGATAAGGAATTTCCAGTATAGGATTATGGTATACTACATGCAGCGTAAAATTATCTCGATACACATAATAGCGAATAAGTAAAATAAAATTTCTGCTAATGCTATTTTGAAGAGCAATCATTTCTTTTCAAAACGACGTAAAATACGTGCTGATATGTTCTTAATTGATAAAGTTATTTAAGTTTTATTGCTTGCAGTAAGTCCTTAGGCCTACGTGTGCTTGGCGAGAGCTCAGCTGCCGTGAGACGATGAGAGCTCAGTACCACTGCAATGCATGCATTAAAAGTTCAATAACTTTGGCAATTAAGAACATATCAGCACGTATTTAAGTCGCTTTGAAAAGCAATGATTGCTTTTCAAAATAGCATTTGCATAAATTTTACTTACGTGTTCGCTATTATTTTATTGGAGATAATGTTACGCTGCATGTAACATGCCCGTAATCCTGTATTGGAAATTTCTTATCTCACCCCAATCCTATTCGTTAAACTATAACGTTCACATTATTTAAGCTAGTTGAACGAAATTTCTCTATGTTTGATAGAATTGGCTGCTGGTCAAATACTGCAAATTTAAAGACCATCGGTCAACTCCTTACGACTTTATTGTAAAAATAATTAGGGGTATCAGTTATAAAAAAACACAGTGTAGTAAGCTTTTGAAGCAGAAAACCGACGCTAAACTCGTCCTTATGCATTGGCTTAAACCGGGTCGGTCGTAAGCAAAATTATAAATTAGCAGTACTATAGACTTCAAAAAGTCTCCAAGCTGTCTCTGATGTCATTAACTGTCAAATAAAATGAAACTTCATGGACGTTTACGGTTTCGATTGTTCAAAGTTTACTTCAATCAAGAATCAATTGGGAGTCGACTTTATATCGTCTCTCGGTTGCTATATAAATGTATTGAGAGAGCCAGCGACACAATTGCGTTGACTGTTCTTTGAATGTATTAATAGCGTAGGGGTATCGTCATGAAGTTTTAAAAGACAGCTCCTGAGGTGAATTGAACCCTCGTAGGTTCTAATTCCAGCCGCGCTGATCTGAGAGTAAAATCTCAGACATTCAGAGAAAATGGTCTAAATTGCCTAACGGTTTCTATTGCAAACGGAGAAATTAATAGTACTAAATATGCATAGGGCCAAATGAAATTGTCCCACGATCGTTGAAATATTTAATGAATTTCCTGATTGAAGCCGGAATAGGTTTCAGTAATAAAATTAAAATTCGAGTAAGCAAAAATACTCTCTAAAAAGTCTAAAGTGAAGCAATGTCTTATTACTTCGTGACAAATGAAGTTTATTCGTAACTAAATTACCTCAAGTTTTCGTTATTAAATATTTACATACCTAAACAAGTTTGCTGCATAAAAAAATGTATCACTAGTCAGCACCAATTTCAATAGAAAGTTCTCTATATCCTTCGTTTATTCAGTAGGTGGATGTAGAAAGTGGTACCGGCACAAATGCGCAATCAATCTCTCGTACTTATCTTATTTCGATAATTCGATAATAACGCCCCGTTATTTCCCAATCGATCAACTGACTAAACTCGTCAAATGACAGAATGATAGTCGTTAGTCGCCTTTCTTATTCAGATTCTTCTTAAATCGGTTAAAATTACTAAACGTTTGTATGAATAACGTGCGCAGAGGAATCCAAAGAGTGCATTAGCTTATTATATATCTTATTTGGTAGAAAAGAGATCCCCCAAGAACCGTTATTGTTATTAAAGGGCGATTAAATCAATTGGCAGAATGTTGGCCTGAGAAATATATATCAAGGTCATATTTTCATCTAGCAAGAATAACCATCTCCAAGACATAATTATATTATGCTATTGATATAACACTATCTTCGTGTATAGCATTCCCCCGTTTCGAAATCTTTGCTTAAGAATATCCATTATTAGATCATGAATTATCAATTTTCTCTGGTTTGACATAAAAGTGTTGCTCTTAAGGAATTTTGAAGCTTACAGTAGTGATTGAATCACCTCATGCAGATTTTGCAATATTTTCTTAAACAAAAGCGATATCAGAAACGTTAACCCTCAACAGATAGGGTTACCTTTTAGGTTAAATAGATACATTTGGCTACTTAAATCGTTTAATTTATTATATGCGTACACTGTATAATAACAACTCAATAGTCTATAACTGCTTTTTCGCGTAGCTATGTTTTATCAGTTTAAAAAATAAAATTTAATATTACAAATTTAACATAGTTTTCTTTGTCTCAAGATTATGACACACCGTATATCAAAAAAGTAACAACGAACATGTCAAAGCCTATAAAAAGACGTTCTTTACAAAGTTACTATCTTTTTTAATTCACCTTTATCTTTTAAAACCATTACTTTTGTATAGATCGTTACCTTCATATAACAGTGTTACCTTTGTAATTAAGTTTTAGCAACAATTAACTATAACTGCATGTAACATCGTTTTCATTGATATGTTATGATTAAACCATTTTCTAACTTCATTTTCATTCTAATTGCATTTTCAAATTTCAGTTACAGTTAAAGACTACGATTGTTCATCACTGATCAATCAAATCGTAACCGAGGGATACGAAGACCTGATCGACTTCACTAAGGCTTTTGACAACAACGACTCCGGAGGGAGCGATGAGACAAGCTGCAGGCGGCCCGGCCCACCTCAGGGCCCTACTCATCATCGTCGTTATCCTACTCTCTCTACTCAACGTCACCCTGACATCTGTCGTCACCAGGGAAAGAAGAGGCGTCAGGACAACGCAATCTCGACATGAACTACGGCCAGCTGGAAAGATCGATGAACAAGTTATTTCAGATAAAAAATATTCCTCGTCTAGAGTTGTAGGTGGTAGGTCGCGGAGAAGCACCGCAGACGTTATATCCATCAACAACGCCCTTCCGGATTTACTGCATGATGAAGTCCAGGAAAGTTTAGAAATCCACCCAGATGAGAATCAGGAGATTAAGCGGAGATGGTCTCCTGGAAGAAATATGGCTGTATGGGGTAAACGGGATGTGAATGATAACGACGTGGAAGAAGTAAGGAATGAGGAAAAGCGCAAGTGGGGAGGAGATAGAAAGATGGCAGTATGGGGGAAGAGAGATGACAACACGATTGAAGACGTGAAAAGAAAGTGGCAAAACGATCGAAAGATGGCCGTTTGGGGAAAACGCTCAGTCATCGACGATTACGCCAATGACAGAAAACGAAAATGGAGAAGTGGAACTAGGATGGATCTTTGGGGCAAACGAAAGTGGTCTCCCCGCAATATGGCGGTCTGGGGCAAACGAGCCTGGAATGGCGCTGAGCAGGAAGACCTAACTGTGGGCGGGGCTGACGAGAAGAGATCATGGAGGGGCAGAGATATGGCAGTTTGGGGCTAAGCCATTTGGGGCAAAGCCGCTTGGGGCTAAGCCGATAGGCGCTAGGCCGTTTTGAGCTAGCCGATTGTAGCTAAACCGATAACGGCTAGGCCGTTTTGGGCTAGGAATACTGCTCAGAAATGTAAAACTTGTACCCTGGATATCTAGTAAACTTGGAACATTTTCTGTTCCTGCAACCGTATAAGAAGTTCTGTCATATGGAACATTAAGGATTAATAGGCTTTCTGGTTATTGATTTTGGACTTTACGCTTTAAAAGTTGCATATCGCTGTGCGAATGCTCTTCTATCTGTAGATTTACACTGTTAAATAACATGTCATATTAATATCTCACAAATGATATTAATCTATTTGTGGTGTAATAAAATATACCAATTTAAATCCAAATTTCGAATAAATTATGAAAACTTTTCATAGAAATTTCACAGCCATATTGTAGTATATAATGAACACTTACACTTATAGAGGACCTGGCGCATAGTTTTATGGTGGAACGTCATGCAGAAATATTTGCCTGGAACCAGCCGTAGGATGATCGCATTACATGTTATGAATCAATAATAAACATATGGTTAAATTGTATTATTTAATTGTGGTTTGATTTTCGGCACATTGGTTTGATAATTGGACTCACTGGTTATCTTAATTGAGACATTTCTCAGGAGTCAAGAAATAACTGAGCACATCATCATCATCATCCTCCTCCCTTGAATCCCAGTGTAACAAGAGTCTGGATACAAATAGACTGTCTCAAATCCTCTCTGTCCTACACCACACCACCAGCCAATCCCCTATTTGAGACTTTTCCATTCGTTAAAATTGTTGTAGTAATTTCTGGAGCCTAGGCGCTCACCAACCGAATGCCCTTTCTGACGTTGGTATAGATCTTAGTGCTTTATTCGCCTTCTACGACATGTGCAGTCACCAGTTGATCAATTCTTCAAACAACCCGGACATAACACGGGGAAATAACTGAGAGTCATTTCTGGAAATAACTGAGCAAATTTATGTTATTTGATAATCATGCAAATCTGGACTAGATCTTGCTTATTAGGCCCTCATCAATCGCCATAAAGTGGCCTTAAATGATTTGTAGAAATTAATGTCGCCTGACCAGTAGGCGGCTTGCTTGTGCATGATAACAGCTTGCTTGTACAACGTACATGCTAACTCCATTAATTTCAGAACGGTACATGACGGTACAGTTATGTAGTTATAAAATTTAAAAAGTTAAGAAGTTTAGTTAAAAAATTGTGTCACATTTTCTGGAGCCTAGGCGCTCATAAACAGAATATAATTACTGAACAAGAGAAAAAACTAAATAATTACTAAATAACTAAATAATTACTAAATAATTTCTAAATTACTTAATAATAATTAACAAAATACATAATAACGGTTGCATCCCTACCTGTATAGGCCACCTCAAACCGTTCGACAGAGAAAGATGTGATTGACTTAAGTATTTTATACCACTGGACCAATCTGTTACTTATCACGTACTGGAGTAGGGCCTACCTTGTAAGTGGCCTACTTTATGTCGTTCAGAAAGCTATTCTTTACTAAATATTGTAGTTTGATGGCAAAATCTTATAGTTTGATGGCAAAACTGATCGTGTGTGGCCACTGTTAGAATTATGCTCACAATATGCTGCAGAACATATTATACACTTCTATTCTTTGATACGATTGATCGCGATATAAAATCGGCAAAGAATCAACAAAGTCTGAACTTGGAAAGTAGCATCAGATTAAAATATGACGGTGGGAATATTCATGAGGAAATTAACTCTGAAAATAATAAAAGGTTTACGGAAAGTGCGTCGCTAATTATCCATTTTATGAAATACTTCTTACATTCAGTATTACACTTATTCATTTGAGTCGACATTTAAAAGAGAAAATATTGAAATATTAAGATATGATCATATGTACTTTCAAGTAAATCAGTTAATCGATAGTACCACTTTAGAATATTGATTTACAGCGTTGTATATTAGCAGTTGTATCTGGATTATTATAATATTTCTGCATCATCTGACATCAATACACACTGCACAGTGTGTTAGAGGGATTGAGTAAGAGCAAGAGAGAGAGAGAGAGAGAGAGAGAGAGAGAGAGAGAGAGAGAGAGAGAGAGAGAGAACTAGATGTGTTATTACAAATTAATTAATGAAGCAAAGGCAACACCTTTGACTCTTATTAAAAATTACTTGAGTGAAACGTTTGAGCTGTTTCAAAGCAAATGCATGCATGTCATTTCAATTGCTATATGCTGTAAGTAAAGCCAGTATAGGGCCCTATAGCAAAACATAAATCTCGTAAAAGATTAAATAGTTATATGTACATGTAAGCATCACCTATCAGACAACCCGGGCCCGAGGAGTTGAAGGTATATTTCGTTCATATCGAGATGGAGACTTCATATGAATTTGACTTTCCTCTTTTCAAGTGTCGTTTCTAATTAACAAAAAAACAAACCAATCAACAGTAGACTTACAACTATGACTAGCCCCCGACCACGTCAAGTCAGGAGGCAAATTACGACAAGGAACAAATAAGTGATAGAGAGAGATAAGTAGAAACATTAAATCTAGAAGTAGATTAGACAGATGTAAAACTATTTTTAGTCAGCTACAGGGTGCTATTAATGTTTGGAATGGGCTTTCAGATGAGACAATGGAAGTATTAAGTTAATAACGTACGTAGGCCTAACTTCTTCAATAACACTATAAACGTTTAATCTTTAATATTCTTCTTAAAGAAAGCCTCTTCCATATCTATGGATTAGGCCCTTAAAGCTATTTTTCGCAAAACAACTTTGCAAAAGTTAAATGTTTATAATGATAACAACAATTTGAGTGCTAGAGTCATCAATAACAACATCGAGCACTATTGACACAAAATAAGGCCGGCGATAAAAAGGAAGGACCAAAAAATGTTGCAAATTCCAAAATTCAAAATCCAGAAAACCAGTTCAAAGAAAGAAATAGATTATATAGAAATAGATTGTATAAGTTATTCAAAAAATACTGATATATTGTAGTGTTAGTTGGAGTTAAAATATAAGGGTGATAATGCAGCTATGTGACTATCAACGTGATAGTCACATAGCTGCATTAAATTGATGGAATTTGCATTAATTCTGTAATGGGTTAATGAACAGTTAACAAATAATTTGCCACAGGTTGTCCGACTAAATTTAGCTGCTTGCAGGCGATGATGTGATTGTTTACAGTCATTTTCATAATAATTGATTCCTAATAACTATTTAGTTGGAATTGTTGAATTTTATTTAACGATTCAGTATAGTCTATGCGTAATATTTTATTTATTAGTCATTTATTATAGGGTAATGATTTTAGTTTTGGTAATAATAATGCAATTTAAATTTTGAAGTGTCTTACTAATATGTTCCATGTAATGAATATTTCTATTTTTTAATATTCAGATACTTTGGAATGTCAAACATTGAAAGTGAGTATTTTATTAGTAACGTGTTTATAGCAGAGGAGGGGATATTGCAAAACTGGTTAAGTGTTCACCTCGAATGCAAATGGCCTGGGTTCAAAGCCTGGATCAGTCGGCAAACGGTGGATATCACCATGGGCCCTTGGAAGGTTAATCATGTAGCGTAGATTTTGTCAGTTGCCTCTATCAGTAGCAAAAGTATGATAAACTATGAAAACGATTGCTAATAACCTACTGTAAAAATTTTAATAAATTTTACGTTACATTATTGAAGTCCAAAAATAGTTAAATGATCATCATCCATCCCTATTTTTGGGTTAACTAATATATACATGTATATACAAGTATATATATATTATCTGTATGTGCAAAGTATCTGGTGCAACGGCAAAGTACTTATTCATACTCATATTTGGCTTGATGCTTTTCGCTTTGAGCATCCCCTCGATCAACTAGTTACTTATTTTACAAAAGATATGCCATATCTTACCCTAATGTAGCCTATAGCTTGAGAAATATCTTCCTTAAGGAACGAAGCTATCAGGAAACTAGAAGCATTGAAAATGTGGTTATGGAGAAGAATGGAAATGATTAGCTGGATCAGAATAGTTATAAATGGCAAAGTCCTGGAGAGAGTTGGTACAGATAAACAGTTAATAAATGTATTAAGATACATATGAAGAAATTTGATAGGACATATTCTAAACGGGTATAGTTGGCTAAAAGAGGTCATAGAAGGTAGAATGAAAGGGAATAGAGGCAGAGGCAGACCAAGATTGGGAATGTTAGATGACATATTGGCCCTCTTGTATATGAATATTACTATGAAAACGAAAGATATAGAAGAGGCGTTATACTGTGTACCATGGACCCACCAGTAGACAGCGCACTGAGAGAGCTTAAGAAAGTATGGCTTCTGAGATAGTTTCCCCTGCCTTCATCAGTTCTTGTTGAGTTACCTCTTATGGTTTATGCAGTGTTACCATTGGCCACTGTGCAGTGGCCTTAAACTACACTGGAATTCTTGTACTGTAAGATAACCCTGTTTGCTTAACTTGAAGATAAGTAGTTTACATAATTTCAGATTAAACTTTGACAAATTAAATTGGCAGTATTTCTGACCTGGTTATTTTGTAATTTCTCTGAAAAACGAAGTTGAAAAATTACTAACACAGATTTTACCTAATTTCACATTTGATCATTAAACATGTTTTAAATTTCTGGAAAATGTCAATTAAATTTCAATAAAATGAAGTTATCGAATTTGACCTCAGGAGTCTGATAATTTCTAATGTAATCTTGCAGATGCTCAGCATAAAATGTCTATGTATTTCTTGTTATTCATCTCTTTAAGTAATTTAGCAGAATTTGGAAAGATTTAATCATAAATAACATTTTTCAGATCATCATTTTATAAAGCTCTGATTAATTTGCTAAAAGTTTCCCATGAAAGAATTAAAATTCTTTTGCATTGAACATATTTTAAATAATTTACTTTCCTTTTTCTGTTTTAATGACAAGATACAAATAATATGAGCTTAGCCGGATAACACGAAAGAGAAAAGTGCGGACATAATACTTAGGTTTAAGTATTAAATTAATTTTCCTCGTGTCTTGTATTTTAAAAAAATAAATTTATGAGTTTGAAGTTTCTGGAGAAAGGTAACTTACATGTAAACTACCTCAAATAAATGTGTAGATATTTCATTTTACATATTGCTTAAATTTTATGTGTGATGTCTTCATGTTTTAGAATATTTCTGGATGCAAGCTATCAAGTTAAATATTTTGATAGTATTATTTGGCTCAATCAGTATATTTAATAGTATGCACATATTTTGATCATTGGGATTCAAGTACTGCTGATGTTTGTGCATTGATAACTTTCTGTCAAGACTATCTTGAGATATTTATGATATCTATTCTGACTATCATAATATTGCTAAATGGAGTCTACAATATGTTCAGGATATCTAATTAAATCTCCTAGATATCTAAAAGCCAAGAGATGGTCTATATTCCGTCCGGTATGTAGACATAATTGTATATGTACTTATTTGCGCTTTCGTCAACAGTCCTTTTATAAGTATTTTAGGGCTGGTAAAGATAGAAATTTGTTAATAGTTACCTTTTTAGAAATTTACCGATAATTAATTGTTAATCTTAGGTAATTTTCCACAATTTCATAATTATAATGCTATGTGTTTGATCTGTGACATGTTTGAATCAGCGCATGATTTGTGGCAGTTCGCACAGAAACAGTTTTCAGCTGCTTATACTCTACTGTTATCACAATTTAAATCTAAACGATCAGATATAGGACTAGAAAGATTATTATATTTAACTTTAGCTAGTGTTTTTTAACTTGCAGTTATTTTAAGCGCTTAAAATTTCCTTTGGTTATGTTAAATAGGTCATCATTGTCATCTTCCCTTAATTCCAGTTTATCCAAGGTCGGGATACAAATAGACTTTCTACAGTCCACATTGTCCTACGCCATATCATCAGTCAATCCCCTATTTTTCTGGTCCTTCTTAATTACCGCATCCCACGTCAATTGTGGTCTACCTCTGTCTAGCTTAACATCCAGCTCTTTCCTCTAAACTCTCTTTACTACATTCTCATCTGCTTTTCTCACAATATGCCCATCCATCTCAATCTCGACTGAGCCAACCTATCCCCGATACCCTAAACATTCAAAGTTATCCTCACATATTCATTTTCCATTCTGTCGTTCCTAGTTTTTCCACACATTAGACGTAACATTCTCATTTCTGCCACATGCAAACTCTGTAATTGTTCCCTTTCTAGTGTCCAGCATTCCGAACCATACATCATTACTGGCCTTACTACAGAACATTGGCCTTACCACAGAACGGTTATGTTAAGTAAATAAAGAATTCAATTGGTTATTTAAAATGTCATAGTAAATTTTTTATCATTAACGATTATATTTATCATTAACTTCTGCAGCGCTACTATATATATATGTGGTAATTATGATGGTGGTGGTGGAGGTGGTGGCAGTGTTGATAGTGGTAATAGTAGTGGTGTTGGTGGTTGATTTGGTAGTGATGGTAATGGAGTCGTTGGTGATGGTGTTAGTAGAGGTGGTGGCAGTGTTGATAGTAGGTAATGGAGTCGTTGGTGATGGTGTTAGTAGAGGGGTGGTGGTGGTGTTGTTAGTAGGTGATGGTGTTAGTAGAGGTGGTGGTGGTGTTGGTCTTGTTGTGCTGTATTATTCTAATCATTCATTTTAATCAGTCATATAGTCAATATTTACTTCTATTTCAAAAGTTCTGCTTTATGCAAAAAGTTACAAAATATTTAATGTTTAATGTTTAATAGATTATATCAAGTAAAAGCATCTCTATACTTTACAGCAATTGCATACAATAAAACATATAGTATACAATAAAATGTACATATTAACAAGCTCCACAATGTCAAAAACTGTCAAACTTACTATATCTAAAATATCAAAATCTAAGAGATATTAAAATTATTAGTGAGCAGAATTTACAGGAAGGATCTTGCAAAAATATGTGTTTTAAGATTTTGTTTAAAGTTATCAGTTTTATCAGAATTTCTCATAAAATGTGTAGTCCATTCCAATATAGCACCTGTTGGATATATAGAGCTGTAAAAAACTTAGCCTAGGTACAGAGAATTACAGGCAGTGTAGCTGCTTGGGCTGAACTGGTGGCTTGTTTGAAAATGTTCGACAGCAGATCAGTAGATGCCGGATTCAAATCCAGTGCCCTTCCCGTCACTGACATGTTCTTCGAGCATTAAACTGACGTTAAACTTGACTTTAGCCTGCTTAGTATAGGACGTCTACAGTGCTGGAATATGAGGGACTATTTTATCTGTTGCTCAAAAATCACTACTTTGCTATTTGGCTTTCCACTGCGCTAAGTTTTTCAATTCTCAGAGTTCCGAATCTGCTCCTTAAAAGTGAGTTGAACGTTTGTAGCAGTTGATCTACATGTATTTCTAGTTGTTCAACTTTGTTTATATCTCAATAAGCTTTCAAACATCCGGTAACAAGCACGATGCATGAACAATAGTTAAGTAGCCAGATTTAAACTGAGGGAGAGCGTGATGGGTTATATTGATTTCTCTCAAGTTCTGTCTCTCTCTCTCACTCTCTCTCTCTTTCTCTTTCTCCCTCTCTCTTCTCTCTCACATTTTCTCCCTCTCTACCTCTCTACCTCTCTTTCTATTTCTCCTTTGTTTTCTGCAAATTGCAGACCTAATACACATATTCCTACTGCTTAGATTTAATAATTGCATATTTAATCATGATGATATTGTGTCAGGATTGAGAGGTCTATGACTTCTGTCATGCTTTTTTCCTACACATTAAATGCACTCTATCCATGACTAATTTGATTCCGACCGGAAAGCTTTTACTAACAGTAGTCGAAAATATGTTCAACTATGCTGTATGCAACTAAACTTGTACTAGTAAGAAATGATTAGCAAGTTGTTTTTACTCAAGTCTACGTGAGATATATTTGGTATCGAGTCCGACTGCTGGTCTTTAGGCGCATGATTCAAATCCATTTCTTGTCCCGTCGTTATTGTACTTTCGAGAAAATAAAGTCAACACTAACTCTCTACTTGGCTGTAGCTGTTCGCTTTACTTGATGTTGATGAGTGGTATCTTCTTCTTCAGTGCACTGCCAGGTGGCAGGTTCAAGGTACATATTCATACTCAAAGTCTGCTTTCCGGTCCATAAGAACACTCCTTAGATCCACAAGTTAATCCCTTTACAAAGTCGATATATACCTTATCCATACCTTATGTAGCCTACAGCTTGGGAAAAGTATGGCTTCTGAGGTGGTTTCCCGTTTCCTTCCTCAGTTAGATGGATTAATTACCGTTTATTCTGGGGAAAAATATTTCATGGTGAGGTGGGTCCCCTTTAGCCATCCACAGTTCCTGCCTTAGTCGCTTCTTACTTACACGCAGCAGATTGTTTGCAGTGGCCCTATTCTGCAGTGGTTCAACCACACTCGAGCACAACACGAGATAAATAGAGTGGTATTTAGGAACTAATTTCTACGTGAAGTTGTTAGATTAGTGTAACTGTTAGTAACGGACTACGCCGTATCCTGTGTTTATAGTGTGTTTACTATGTTTTTTTGTAAGTTGAGAATTCGGGAAGTCCCTTAAGTGAAGGAAGCGTTGGTTGTAGACAGCTGGTAGTAAGAAATCATTAGTAACTGTTAATGCTTGGAGTTCTGTAGTCGTCTCTGCTGGGTTCCTGGAAATTGAGAATTGTTTCGCCCTGATGACTGTACTGCTTATTGGAAGACTAAAGCAGATGCTGCAATGTAGATGTGTTGATGCAGCAATGGAGATGTTATTTATTATACTATGTTATATGTACTTATATACATGTATACAGTATGTAATGTAGTATAGTTTTTGAATATATTCTAGTATGAGTTGGATAAGATATGATATTCTTGCCTAGTATTTTTCGTAATTATTGTAAATATTGTATTTAAATAAATTTAATTATATATGAGAAGTACGTATTGCATTACCATACTGTAGGCTACTTGATAGATGCTACACGGTGTTTGCACAACTGCTATATAATGTATTTTGATTATATTATAAATTGTCTCTCCCTCTCTCTCTTCCTATTGGCAGGTCCGTAATATGTAACGCCTCCACTCTTCTGTGTCTTCCATTTTCGTCTTCATCTTCATATATGAGTGGATATTTAAGTCATCTAACACACAGTAGGCTACCTTTAGAATCTAGATGACCAGGAATGTAAATTGCTAAAATTAAATAATGTTTATGTAATGGTTGTATTATGCCTGCACAACAACTATAAAATGAGCCAAACGTTTATTGTCCGAGTCGTTAGAGACAACTGTTTGGAATGTGGCGAAGACAATGGTAAATCACTTCAGAAATACTCAACAGCTTTCTATGCTTAAGACTACATCTAGGCTGCACCATGGTATATATGGGATCAGTATATTAATGGTGAAGTGTTCAGTATTGAGCATAAACTGTATATTAGGAATATTTGCCTTGGTCCTGCCGTTTGGCTTAAAGCCACAGTAACGCTCGAGAGAGGGGGGACTGAGGAAGCTGAGAGTGTTACGTGTGTATATGTATATTGAATGGGCATATATATATATATATATATATATATATATATATATATATATATATATATATTGTATATATATACATACATACATTTATGTAGGCTTGTATATAAATTGGTGAATACGTTTTCAGCGTTGAATGCTTTGAGGTTCTGATATAATCTTTCATATCTGATCTTTACGCGCTACAATGTGCAGAGTTGTTTAGACTTTCCTCATGCAGCCTAGACCCTAATGAAGACCTGCACATGTTTTGACAGGCCATCATGCTGCTGTAGACGGTAAATTACCGTTAATTACACATTTTTTCTCGAACTTGTTATTGGTTTCGCTAAATTATTACGCGGTTGCCCTAAATACTTTGCAGTTGGGCATATTCATGTTTCTTGTTTTGATAGACACCTACACATGTGTGTAATTATAAATATGTATGCGCGTGATTTTGTGGCGTTCTTTTGCGCAGTGTGGCAAGATTATTCATATTATTAGAAATTGTCTAGTTAATGGCCGCGTACGATAAACCATCTTAGTTGCTTTATTTATTTGTTCCTACTTGAAGGTTACAATTTCCCTTTGAATTTAAAGCATAGTTTACTGAGATTTGAAAAGCAATAATCTTTTTAGAAGGTTGCAATTTAGGAAGTTTTCATATGAATATATTTTATTCAGTCTTGGAAGTGATATAGTTTATTAAATGCGGCTTAATTCCTCATTAAATATACCGTATTCACATTAGACCTTGAATGAATTAGATGACTAAATTTTTGTTACAAACGTGTACATTATCTACTGAACCTATTGACTCAACTTTGATTCTATTAAACGGCTTGAATCCTGGTTGCATTTTATTGTTGTCCTCATAATATGTTACGTGGATGAACTCTGTATTCTTGTAGTTAATCATGCGTCCTTTAAGTTAAGGAATCGTGATTGTAAGAAATGGGTGAACCCTAACTGTAGGAAATAGCTGAACCCTGGTTGCGTTAAGTTACAAATAATATTACAAGTTGTTCCTAGTTGTGTTTTTTTATTATATAATCAAACCCAACCACAGCAGATAACATTCCTGTCAGTCTAGATTTATCAATCTGCGCGTCTTGCCGTTAATTTCAACACTTCATTTTGACCTTAGCTGATTTCTAGAGTACTGTCTGGCTCTGGATGTACTCTCTAATATTTCTCAATGAGCTTCTGTACTGCAGACATTGCTGTTACACATGTCATATACAGATTAATTAGAATATATTCGTTTATTTAAAAGATATCTGACAGCAAGCAGAAATCGTACGCAGCTAGAAAAGCACATAAAGCAACTGTTCAATACGTCTCAATTTATTGTGGGGAAGTGTTTAAAACACCAAGTAAATCATGACCCTTTTATACTCACCAAAGATAATTATAATGGAGTTAATTGTAGCCAGTTCGAAGTAATATAATTGATGAACTACAGTGTGTATACATGTATATTAAAGGTAAACAGAGTCAACACAAGTTGTTAGTTATGACTATGAAGACAAATGGTGTGAGGCATATTAATTAATAGACAGTAAATCTTAATTATAAATATCGGCTACAGTAATTGTTATTCTTTGTCTCAATTATTAATATACTGTATTTTTAAGCTTAATTTTAATTATTAATACACAGTTATGATTATTAATCTTAATCTTAATTATTAATATTAATCTTAATTACATATATATTCATCTTAATTATTAATATACACCAAATCTTAAATTTATTATCAACATTTATAAAGCGTCCTCATGAAGAAATTATTGTTCCTCATAGTTTGTAGGATTTTAAGTGGAAATATAAAAGGATGGGCTCTATGTTTACAGCAGATTTGACTAATTACAGTAATACAATTAATAGACAAGTTAGAAACAGCACGTGTTAGTATGAGGTTAACAGCGCAGATTCTGCAGTGAAAAATTAGTTTTATATATTGTGTAACTGAATTCTAGTATAACTCAACCCTATAAGTTAAGCTAGTATTCGAGGGAAGATGACGATGATGATGATGATTGTATAACTGATTTTCATAACGTATCACGCAAATGTGTTAGTCAAAAAGTTTACACAAGCAGAGGTCTTGTATAATTAGGGTTTGAAACCAGCTACATAGCGTCCAACTGTTCTTTACTGCGTCAAACTGTTCTATACAGCAAAATCTACATGAATTCTTCAAATTTTGCATGATTTCTTAAAATTATGCTTGAGTTCTTGAAATTGTACCTAAATTCTTTTAGTTGTACCTGAATTCTTCGCGAAATGATCTAAATATTTGTCATACCTCGTAGCTTGTATTGGGTCTGATCGATAAACCCCGACTCAGTTTTATTAACGCTGGTAATTTTGTGCTCGTGTTATCTTTATCTGCAACAAGACTTCGTAGCTTATAATATAGGCTAGAGGTCAAATATCAACAAATCTAGGCATTATGAAGCAGGTATATCCATTCATAAATTGATAAATTCATTATTAAGGTATTCTCATGATTTTAACAGCAGTGCTACTATGTCTCGTTCGATGTTGTCATAGACTAACTAGCATACTTAATTTTACTGATTTTCTGGAATATTGAATTTTAAACATTCGTTCGATCTGTTCCTCGACTTACAATCCGCAGTATTTTATATTGTCATTGACGACTGTAGCACTCTGTTTTTATTGTTTAATTGTTTAGTGATGTTTGCTGTTGGGGACGTCCCTGATATCATCACTGGATGAGGAAACGGACATTAAACCTTTATTATTATTATTATTATTATTATTATTATTATTATTATTACTACTATTATTGTTTAATTGACTGCTTGATGGCAGCATTGGAAGCGTCGCTACTTCGTCCTATCAGGCTCCTCGGCGTCTACGGCTATCCCGGGCACGTGCCCGGCGCTGCTCAGCTACTACGACGACGAGCGCGCGACTCGACGGCGCGGGACGATCGACCTGGAGAACTGCGAGGAGGTCGTTCAGTCGCTCGACTGTCCCGTCAGCGACGAGATGAAGCACGCGTTCGCGCTGAGGACAAGATACCGGGGCGAGGAGAGGGTTTACTACCTGGTGGCGGACAGCGAGGCCGAGATGAGCCAATGGGTCAGCTGCGTCTGTCGTGTGCTCAATCTCGACGAGTCGAGTGGTCTGCTATCCTCTTACCCCATCTTTATATTCATTACTCATTTTATCTTTTTATTTAATCATCATCATCATTGTCATCATCATCATCATCATCATCTTCCCTTGAATTCCAGTTTAGTTATGGTAGGGATACGAATAGACTATCTCAAATCCTCTCTGTCCTCCATCATATCATCCATCAGTCAATCCCCTATTTGAGACTTTTCCATTCTTTAAAGTGTTTGTAGCAATTTGTGGAGCCCAGGCGCTCATTTTATCTATTTATCACTCCTCTTTATCTCATACCGTATTATCAGTCAAGCTCCTATATCTTCCATTCCTTTTATAAAATTTGGTAGCAATTTTTGGAACCTAAGCGCTGACCAACTAAGTGCCGTTTCTGACGTTGGTTTGGAGCTTAGTGCTTTTGTCGCCTTCTACGACACCGTCGCCTTCAGGATGTGCGGGGTTCAAATCCTGGGTTTGCCCGTCACTGACATCGCTATCGAGTGAGTAAATTGACGTTACCATTAGCTTTTTTTACACATGCATTCACCAGTGGGTCTAATCTTCAAACAACCCGGACACAACACGGGGAACACGTGGCTTACTTAGCTTTAACGCGATATATATATATATATATATATATATATATATATATATATATGTATATAAATTCATTCTCTTATATACTGCTCGTATTATTTATTATGTCAAATATATATGTAGTCGGCATTTAATGAGGAATTGAACAAGATATATCGCTTGCAGGATTGTGAAATATTCAAAAGTAACTTCTAAATTACAATTTTCTGAAGTAACCCAGTCTTTTCAAAGCTCAACATTATTCGTCTTGTATATTTAGTACCTGTGTTGTGACCGGGATGTTGACGATTAGACCAACCGTGGAGTGCACGTGTTGCAAAGGTGAGAAACCACTTAGAGCCAAACCAACGTCAGAACGTGCAATCGGTTGTTGAACGCCTAGGCTCCAGAAATTGCTACAAAATTTCCTAAAACTAATGAAGAAGAAGGTCTGTTGGTATCCCGACGCTAGTTAAACAGGGACTCTAGGAAAGTTTATGATGATGAAAAAGAGATAATGAAATCATTATGATTCTTAAGGCTTTCTTTCACTGAACTGAAGAAAAATGATTTGATGTTATTAGTCTCTATTGCATGCAGTGCTGTCTAAATTATTAAAATAGTAAATGTCAGATACAGTTAAGCGTTACAAACTGAAGATAGTAACTAAAGTATTTGTTTTGATTTGTTCTGCAGTATTTTTAGAATGTCTCAATATCGCAGTGGTTAGAGGTGTAGATAACGTCATGAAGTTTTAAATGACAGACCCTGAGATGAATTGAACCCTCATGGGTTCGAATCCCAGCCGCGCTGATCTGAGAGTAAAATCTCGGACATTCACTGGACTGGCTGTACGGAAAATGGACAAAATTGCCTAACGGATTTAACATGTGATATTAAAAGTGATAGATATCAACGTAGTTGATCATTTCACTATAATGTGTGTTGTTATTATTATTATTATTATTATTATTATTTTATTTTGCACTGTATTGTTTTTCAGCGTACTCAGCACGACCGATCAGCTCGGCTGGCTCGGGCCGCTCATCGAACCCGAGCGGGACGGACGAGCGCTACGTTACCGTCCCCCTCCACGGCGTCATACCCGTCGTAACGTCGCCCGTCGTGCCCTCCATCCAAGCCCGCCTGTCACTCAACAAATCTGCGTCCAATCAGGAGAGGCTAAACCAGGTCACTAGGTCAACTCCGACCCCTCCTCGCGCTCACACCCCTGATGGTGACTACATACATCTAGACGATTGCCGGTCAGGTTCCCCGCGAGCCCCTCCCAGAGCAGACATGATTGTAGCTGATCCCATACCTCTCACCTCTACTCCTAAGTCATTCGGTGCCGTGGTAACCCCTGGCGGAGCGACGAACGGTGTTTCGAGTTCGGCTTCGCACGACGCTCTGTCTCCGAGATGTAATTACGAGAATTTGGATAGTTTGAACGGAAGTCCCGTCGCTCATAGCGCTTCCGCAGCGAGGAAGCTGGGAGCTGGTGCTGGCGTTAAGGTTAGCACATCTCGAGCCAATCCTAGCCACGTTCAGTCGACCAGTATTAACTCCGTACAACACGAGGTCGCCTACCTCAATATAGCCGGTGACGATCCACCTGGAATGAAGCATAGAAATGAAGCTAGGAATATGAAGGGCTTGAATCTAGTGGTCAAACCAGTTTCTTCAAAAGTCAACGGTGTTATCAGTAGTAATGGTACAGCGGGTGAATCAGGTTTGTTTATATTATTGCTTGTTAGCTGTTCGTAGTTTCTTTTTGGTATACTGATACTTTGAGTGGAATACTTAGATATACTGATACTTTGAGTGGAATACTTAGATATACTGATACTTTGAGTGGAATACTTAGATATACTGATATATCCTTGACTTGCTTATCTGAAATGGAACCCTAAGGTTTAAAAACTCTAGTACTACATTTCTTAAACTTTTCAGTCTTTTTGAACATCACGTTTTGCTTAACCTTTAGGGATGTGATTTCATACGTTCTTCCGAAATCTTGGATGTATTGAACTGGGGCAGAAATGCCTCAGCTTGATTGTAAAACACTGATTTAGATAGATTATGAATTTGCTGCCATTTGTATTTGTTTCGTATATTTCAGATGAAGACACGCATGTATTTTCAAATGACGTTTCACATGGTGAAGTATTTCGACAAACAGAAAATACCCGAAGCTACAAGCGCAGTATTACTCGGTAATTAATTCATATGATATTCTTTTTATTTTTTTGACTGAATAACTTTATTTAGTTTGGCTACTGTTCAAAGATGCTCGTTATTTAGCTGTAATGGTACTTTATCTGACCTTATTATTGTCTCATTTAATTGAACGTTTGACGTCTGATACCATATCACAAGTGATACTGTCGAAAACAATCGGGCTGGGGTTTAAACCGATGGGCATCCTGTTTCTTCAGGCAAGCATTCTCTTCATTCGGCCATTCAACCTGTACAAACCATTAAATTATCTACTACTCAAATATACTGTTTCTTTAAAAACCATTAAATTATCTACTATTCAAATATACCGTTTCTTTACAAACCATAAATTATCTACTATTCAAATATACCGTTTCTTTTAGTGTCAAAATTGTTTTATGGTGTAATTTTTTACTTTTTATTATGATGTATGTACTGTAAATAACCAAGTTCGTGTGCGTGTGTAATTCGTAGACTGTATATTTCTATTGTCAGTTGAGTTATGGTTTAGATTCTTAACGACTTCTTTGAAGATATGATAACGATATATTGTGCAACCGTAAAGTCTCCAATTGATTCTATATTATTCACTGGATATGGTGATTTTATTGCACATGTAGAGTTGACGAGCCTCCTCTGCCTATGAAGAAGCCAGGCACAGGGTCTGTATCGTCAGGCGATGAAGATGATGAGGAGGAAATGGTTGGATATGGAGATGGACGCGTCAGTCCATTTAGTCACAGGACAACGCTGTCGTATAAAATACCCGGGGTAAGAGACGGTATCGATTGATTGCGTCTTTGTTGATTGAGTCTGCCTCGGCAAAATCAGTCAACTCTGAGATATTGTTTAATTCACACTTGTGATGATGTTCTCATTCATCCATGGACACATTCTAAGGGGAAAAGGTGTATTAATAGAGGTCATAGAGGGTAGAATGGAAGGAAAAAGAGGCAGGGGCAGGCCGAGATTATTATGTTAGATGATTTAACGATCCGCTCATATTTGGAAATGAAAAGGAAAGCGGAGGAGAGAGATGAGTGGAGGCGTTATATACCATGGACCTGCCGGTGGGCTGTGCACTAAAAGAGAGAGAGATGATGCTCTCTTCGAGAAGACATAAATTGACTCTGAATTCCTTTTCCTGCTTATCCTCAATAGCTGCTTTGGTTAGCCCGTAGAAAACACGTTCCGTCTTTGATTGGATCATTCTCAAATATCTGTAACTTAAATGACGTAATTACATGACTGTTAATTTTAATTTAATACAATGATATAGATTTTTAGATTTTATTAATTATAGTACGATCCCAACCTTGGTTAAACTGGGATTCAAGGGAGTATGATAATGATGATGATTAATTGTAATACTGATACTTGAGGAGATATGTGATTAAGTGCTTACTATATTTGTTTAAGCAAATTAGTTTGCTTAAGGGCAAACATAATTTGCCCTTATGTATTGAATTTTTATTTTGACTGTGTTGGCGATTTGGACTTGTAGTGTCTAAGCTAAGGTCAAAAGCCTTTATTACGTAGATATATTTAATTAATTTTATATTAGATTATTCTTGTTATTTATTGGTTGAGTACTCGTGATATTTCTTGACGATTAATGTTCAAATCGAATAATCGATTACTCTGGATAATTCTCGAAGACTTATTGATGATTTATTGATTGAATGCTCTTAATAATTGTTGATAATGGCTGATTTATTGACTGATGACTCTAGATAATTCTTGAAGACTGTTGATTTATTGACTGATAGCTCTTGATTATTCTTGATGACTGTTGATTTATTGACTGATGACTCTTTGACAATTCTTGATGACTGTTCATTTATTGACTTATGGCTCTTGATAATTCTTGACGAGTATTGATTTATTGACTGATGACTCTTGATAGTTCTTGATAACTACTGATTTATTGACTGATAACTCTTGATAATTCTTGCTGACTGCTGATTTATTGACTGATGACTCTGATGACTCTCACAGAGCATGAGGAGGAGCACTGACGTGGTTCAGTACGCTGACCTTGACCTCGAGGCGAATGACGCTGATACCCAGAGCGTTGCTCCGAGCATTCTCACGTCCAGCGCCAACAACGACATCGAGTACAAAGAGATCGATCAGCTGATGACCAAGGCACTGGCCGAAACAAAGAGAGAAGTGGAGACTTCGAGGAAGAACAGTGAGAAGTCGACAGATACTTAGAAATCGGCAGAAAGAATTCAGTTTACTCAGTATTGTTTGTAATATTGATGCCACTGTAATACTGTCGTCTGTGTTTGTGTCGGTGTCTATAATAGAATAGGTAAGTATGTAAAGGTTTGGGTCATAATTACGTTTATGATCGGTTTATTTCGTTATATTGGCGGAAGAGAATCAGTGGTGAATCTTTTGCTTCTAAGCTGTGTATTTGTAAATGGTGTGTTGTATTGGATCCTTCCACCAACTGTAGCAGTTAGCTTGTAAAAGCTCTGCCTTCAATGTATTATTTTATGAGCTTTGCTCATAACTCTGTTGCAGTTTTATTGTCACTAACTCTTTGTTGGTCTTCTCTTATGCCTCTGTTTTCTCGTGTTATGTCTGGGACTCTGAAGTATAGACAAGCAGTTAGATTCACGTGATGTAAGACGAGACAAAGCATAAGCTGTGAAAGGCCACAGGATACGACTTCAGAAACCATGTTTTCCAAACTATAGACTGCATAAGGTCTGGGTAAGGCCTTTTGTGAAGGGATTAACTTGTTGATCTATGGAGTGCTCTTTATGGAGCGTTAAAGTAGATTCTTAGTATGATTATGTGCCATGGACCTGCCATTTGGCAAAGCATTAGAGAAATAGACATGCCTCAGTTGTCAGATTAGAATGAGTAGCTGCCATGGTAAGGTTCTTTTTTTCATCTGCTCTTTGTCTCTTCCTGGGTTACTATGTAACCTGAGTTACTATACTCCAGGGCGTCTTTTTTCATTACTAAAAGTCTTTGTGTTTAAATGGCAAACCTTCCAAACACTGGCATCAAGTCTGAGATAGTATAAACTTCAAGGTTGTCTATTTAACTGTCAAAGTAATCAACTCTGATCAATCTTCATCAGATCATTAGGACTATAACTCATCTTTCACATACTAGTAGCCTCGCGTTCCTGATTCATCAACTGACAATTTATGGGAAGTTATTCTGTGTAATGCTATCACTCTACAGAATACTCTGCCGCTCAATCTTTATCTTTAACAAGGTTTTCTGAAAAAGTTAAAACTCGGCCATTTCCATATTGACTTCCTATTTTCAGATTTGTAAGGTTAATTTTTAAAAAATTTGTATGGTTAGATTTTCCCTTGGTTAATTGATTGCTCAGTATCAATCAACATTCTCCTGGATCTCTTTATAGACAGCCTTAGATATGCACTAGCAGAATTAGTGCATACCTACTGGTGCTTTTTCCGCTTGAAATTCTACGGACATCTTGCCTGACTGTTTCTTGATCACTGGCCCGGCACCGTTTATAATCTTGTTACGTTTTCTTTGGCATTTGTTTTTTCAATCATTTGGCTGAATCAGATTTTTGTTACATGAGATGGGGACGTCCTTGACATCATATTTGTATCAGGAAAGGACGTTAAACCTTTATTAGTTTAATTATAATGAAAATTCGAACGTTAATTTGTGGAATATGGTGTTTATTTTTCTGCTGATATTTCGTTTAAGGCAACTGAGTGTTATTTGTCGCCGGCTCTACATAATATATATATATATATATATATATATATATATATATATATATATATATATATATATATATGATATATGTGTGCAACGTAGTCGTTTACTTGCTGTTAAACATGTGCTTATAAGCCATTGATAATTAATTGAATATATACGCGACTGCATGCAGTTAAGCTTTTTGCGTACTTGAAGGAATTTTTGTTAGCATTTATGAGAAGCTTCATAAATTGTTTTTCTATTAATTTTGCTATTTGCGTTTAGTTTTCATGTGATTGATGCTGTTGTTAAGTTTCCATTTTTATGAAATTAGTTGAGATTAGTCGAGTAAGTAATAATTGTTTGAGAGTGACTACGGTATGTAACTATGGTACGTAACTATGGTACATATCTAAGGTACGCAACTATGGTACATAAATAAGGTACGTAACGAAGGTACTTGGGTGTAACGAAGGTACTTGGGTGTAACGGAGGTACTTGGGTGTAACTAAGGTACTTGGGTGTAACTATGGTACTTGGGTGTAACTAAGGTACTTGGGTGTTACGAAGGTACTTGGGTGTAACAAAGGTACTCTGTTTAAAATTGTCTTATTGATGATATTTCATGATCCTGAGCTGATAAAAATTGCATAAAAGACTTTTTTTAACATGAACTAAGGCAATTGTAATTGGACTTCCTTAATATTAAAACATATTCCTATATCTAAAAATTTAATTTAAACATCTGTTTTAATAAAAATTTTGAAATCCTTTTACTTTTTAGGAATAGAATTTCTGCTTAAACATTTAGCGCTTCATATATGCATTCAGATAATGCTGTAATTGTTTTAGCTACGTACTAATTTTTCAATACTATGAAAAAAAGTATTGTTAGCTCGTAGTATTTTTTAATGCTATGAACGAATCACATTGACACATTTAGTAGAACTTGTTTTTATGAAATTAACCATATGAGACTTTGTAGGCCCTGCTGTTTTTAGTCCTAATAAATTTAGTTCACCTGAGGTCCTGCTATGAATGCTTCAAGCGCAAAATTTTTCAGAATCTACCAGATTCTAAATTTGGAAAACGTTTTTCAACAGGGCCATTTACAAAATCAGATGTTTCTCTAACATTAGAGATCCCCGCGCTCATCATTTAGTTGACTGATTTTAAAGTCATTTCGAAATTTCAAAGAACATAACATTTGCATTCATATTGTATTATTGTACACATTCGTATTGTTTGAAATGTCAATTCGGTTGGCAATGGCAAACAACCAGTGTTTGATGATTCAGTACCGGAATATTAACCCATTGATTTGTTGTAAAGATTGTTTTCTTCCAGTTAAAAGTATGACGCATATTGTTTCATTTATTGACATTGCTTTTGTGACTTTTTAAAATTGTCGATTGAAAATTCAGGTCAAACCTTTTAGTAAAAATCAGGAACGTTATTTGATTACAAAAAGTATTTTTAGATATTGAAGCGTTTTATTGAATTTTCTCGCAATTTCAGGCTGATCTCGTTGCTATTTTGTCTAATTTGTCGTTAGAATGATGAACAATTAATTTTATAGACCGTAAATTTTTATGTTTATACTTAAGTTCTTTGTCATTTTGCTTCAGATGTCGTTTGTGCAATTTTAAGTACTTGAAGGTTTTGTCTTATTGTAACTTTTTGTTTCAAATATATTTGTTAGAATGTTTATGGAGCTTTGTACAATCTGTGTCGTATTTCTCTATTGGTTGTTTATAGTATGGTTTTGTATGTCTACCTTATTAGATCAAGTCTTTGTTGGGGCTAAATTATTGTTGTAAAAATTAAAATTTCATGGACCTGCCAGCAGGCAGTGCACTATGAGAAAGAGAGGGAGAGCGAGAGAGGTACACATTGCCGTGTAATTCATTCATATTATAATATTGTATAATTTGTTGTAGGAGAATAGGTTAGGGTTAGGGTTTTAGGGTTAGGTCTTTGCAAATTGTACTAATTTGATAATTAATGTAATTTCAGATTGTTTTGTATATTTTTACTCAATTTGTTGACACCTAAAACTTTCAATAAAATAAATTTCATTTTCTGTTGTGTTAATTTCATATTCACTATACTGCCACAGTAACAAAAGCCTACTAATATCAACAACAATTAGAGTGCTACTGCCGTCTGTGACAGCATCGAGCACTATGAAATCTAAGTCAAACTCTAGAGCAATTAACTTAAACGGCTGAAAAGCTTGCTGCATCATTACATGAAGATGTATAACTATGCTCAAGCGTGGTAACGGACTAATACGAGATTGTCTATGAAGTTGTCTTGAAAACAAAAAGCTCTTTTCTTTGGCCAGTGCAAAATCTTAAGAATTTGTGTTAGGGGCGAAGTATTTGCAAGCACCAAAAAGCCGCACGTGTCTGGTACGGAATTCCGAACAAACTGCGGCAGCAGGGGTAGATCCAGAAATTGGTTTCTGAAATTGGGCCAGAAAGTTTTTTCGCGACCCTTTTTAAATCATGCAACCGTTTTTTAGATTCTTTATTATAGAAATGATTGACTATGATCGCCACCCCCTTTGTTTAAGGTAAAAAATTGAACAAATATCTCGGGTGGCATGACCCCCATGGATCCCCTGGATCCGTCACTGTGCGTCAGATCAATCTCACAGTTAGAAAGATTTAAAACCAGGGAATTGCAATAGTCCAATTTGAATGGCACAAGATCTGCAGATAACGTATCAAAGTGTCATGCATCAGACGTATTCGACGAAGATCAATGATGTGGAAGAAATTTACTTATGAGGGTTTTGTAGTGGGCTGATGATGTTTATAGAGAACAACACTGTGGTTCTTTACTGCAGCAGAGATGCCATTAGTCATTTCCTAAGAGAGGGTTCTCGCATTAACTTTTTATTTTTTTGGTATCCTAAACAACAGAAGTGCTAATATACGTGTATGTGAATTGCTTGATAGGCTTACTGAGTTTGTGTGCCAATATTTATCTTATACAAAGAACTGAAATGTTAAAGTCTATATAATACTCTGAGATCAAATTTTGC
Source organism: Enchytraeus crypticus (assembly GCA_905160935.1). NCBI lineage: Eukaryota > Metazoa > Annelida > Clitellata > Enchytraeida > Enchytraeidae > Enchytraeus > Enchytraeus crypticus. The sequence goes on along the minus strand of CAJHZI010000414.1, from coordinate 394,062 downwards.
TCACGTTATAGAACTACTTAACTATTTTTATTGCTTAGTTGCTATGCTACTGCCTATATATTAATTTTCTTTAAAATTGTATTGTATATATATATATATATATATCTATATATTATAGTATATATATATATATATATATATATATATATATATATATATATATATATATATATATATACAGTATATACAGTATATACAGTATATATTGGGTTACTGATATCTATACGGTAGCTAAGGCAGGATTTCAGTTTTATTTCAATGTCTTTGTCAAAAGAATTTTGATTCAACAGCTCAGGATTCGTACCTAAGTCACCCGGCTTGCCACACAAGTGTCCTAAAAACTCGGCAATTTAATCTGTGCGACGGGTATATAGCCTACAATGCTACTTCTGTAGCACTAGTGGTTGTAGCGTACTGCTATAACATTAGTGATTGGAGTTACGTTACTTAATTTTGTTAATTATTAACTCTTCTTGTTAAAAATAAGCTTTATGTGCTATAAAATGAACAGGTGATACTTTTGTTAAGATGTTTTCATGACGTTCTTAATGTAGTAACTGTCATGTGCGTCGATGTATTCTACAATGTGCTTAAGCACATTGTAGAATACATCGCATCTGTGATGTGCTTGAAATGGCATCTATAATGTGCTTAAAATTGTAGATCTAAAACATTTGCTATGTTGTGTTTGAAATATATTGTATTTAAAAATGTGACTAAAATTTGCCATTACCCTTGTGATCCTGCTACTTGTGTAAGTAGACTTGAGGTAAAGCAAACATTATTGGAGCTATAAAAAGTTAAGAGTTCTTGTTGAAAACTTTGTGATCGCATGACAGAAATGAACCATAAAGAAAACTTTGTGATCTCGTGACAGAAATGAACCATAAAGAAAACTTTGAAATCACTTGACGGAAATGAACCATAAATAAAACTTTGAGATAAAGTGACAGAAATGAACCATAAATAAAACTTTGTGATCGCGTAACAGAAATGAACCATAAATAAAACTTTGAGATCACCTGACAGATGGAACCATAAAGAAAACTTTGTGATCGCGTGACAGAAATGAACCATAAAGAAAACTTTGTGATCACTTGACAGAAATGAACCATAAATAAAACTTTGTGATCGAGTGACAGAATGAACCCTAAATAAAACTTTGTGATCACTTGACAGAAATGAACATAAAGAAAACTTTGACATCACCTGACAGACATGAACCATAAGGCTCAGGCTTCCATTTCCTTATCACAAGGAACACTGTTGGAGACGATTCTGCCTGGATTTGAACCGATGGCTTCCTGCTTCTCAGGCGAGAGTAAACATGGTTAGACAACATAGTAAGACCTAAGTATATTAGATATTTCACCAAGCGTTCATATACTGATGTATATGTCCTTAGATCAGTGGTGGAGTGGTTAAGTGGTGGATCAGTGGTGGAGTGGTTGGAGCCACTACTCTTGTGTACACGAAGTGACGCCAAATAGTTAGGACTTCAATTGTTACGACTTTTAAATAGATGTACATGCAAAGCTATCAATGTTTTACGTATGCTGCACGCAGTTATTTCATACAATGATAGAATGCAGATTTAGCGTCCGATTTATCGTTTTTTGATGTTATTGCGGTCGTTGAAAGCTAACTAAAATGTTTATGAAATCATTCTTGTTAAATTGACCATGACTTAAAAAATATACGCAAGTTGTGAATGTTGTGCCTGTTGCTTAAATTTACCATGACCGAAAGATATATGTACATGTATGTCCTAAATTTTGCGATTGTTGGATATTTATAGAAAAGAAATATATAAATAAAAAATTATAATTATCATTTTATCTGTGTTATTTTCTGGTAGTATATGGAAGTCTTAACAATACTGGATCTATAAAAGCATTGATATTGCATCCTTTTCTGCATTTTTGACAGTCGCTGTAAATTCGTGTTTAGACTAAAAACTCCGATGCGCCATTGCTTTTTGGTTCTGTAATCTGAATCTATAGCGTCATAAATCAAATAATTTAACTAATCCAATCGCACTGAAATCCGGTTTCATGGGAAACAGATAACGGAAGACTTGATCGAGATCAGCTAAACTGCTGTTAAATTTTAACCAGAGATTAACTAAATAGCCTTTCAAGAGTCCACTTTTAATCATGACTAATAATCATCCTTCATGAAATAGGCCATGACTGTCTTCTTGCTTTTAAACTCCTACCACGGCTTTATGAGACAAGTAATCTAGACAAATTATTCCTTAAACGTCGTACCTATATGCGGTTACCTTTTTAGAAACGTCGTTTTCTATGGCAGTGTCATGGCCTCTGAACGATCTTCTAGACTGCTTTACAGGTTCCTATCTCATGGTTTTCAATCCTCTTCATAATTAATCAAATTTTTGTAATTTATAGCGCCAATTGACAGAAAACTTCGACACTTAACTTATATTTCCATGGGCCCTCTAGGCTATATCCGTTAGTTGTTGACTAACCTGAGCTTTGAACTCAGACCGCGTGCTTCCGATATGAACACTCAAACCATTTCGTCGTTTCAACTCTAACCCCTTGTGTTCTCCATTGATTTAAATTCAGCTTTAGCATAGTTATAGGACTGCAAGCAAGAGCAGTAAGGTCCACCTTCTGCTGGAAGTTACGCATTTGATGTACTTCTATATTTTAAGCAATCTTGGTCTGACGCTAGTGTCTACAACGTTATCGCTTGAATAGTATATTATTACTGTAACATTTGTCTCTAAGGGTAGCCTTGCAGAAACTACCAAGTGGCTGGACTCGCATCCATGAGAGGAGGTTATAGAATTAGAAGCAGTTTGCGATAGTGGGATTTTTCCCTAAGGGATCATCTTACTCAGAGCTACAAAGTCATGCGTAGAGCAATCATTGCCACCTCTTGTAATACTGTTCATGCAAAGTGGCTTCCAAAGCCGCACTGTCTCGATTCTCAAGCAGAAGCAGACTATAAAATTAGCTTAACAGTTTATAGCGTCTTTATATGCTGTATCTGAGTTAACATTTGAAAAAAAAGTCTAAGTCGGCTTAAGGCCAAATCTAATGTTGCAAATTTCTAATTCGAATGTGTATCGTGCTTCATGAGCCATACAGTCATGTATCATGACTATACCAATAGTCATGATACATGACTGTATTAATAGTCATGTATCATGACTGTTGATATAGTCATGATACATGACTGTATTAATAGTCATGTATCATGACTGTTGATATAGTCATGATACATGACTGTATTAATAGTCATGTATCATGACTGTTGATATAGTCATGATACATGACTGTATTAATAGTCATGTATCATGACTGTTGATATAGTCATGATACATGACTATATTAATAGTCATGTATCATGACTGTTGATATAGTCATGATACATGACTATATTAATAGTCATGTATCATGACTGTTGATATAGTCATGATACATGACTATATTAATAGTCATGTATCATGACTGTTGATATAGTCATGATACATGACTATATTAATAGTCATGTATCATGACTGTTGATATAGTCATGATACATGACTATATTATATAGTCATGTATCATGACTGTTGATATAGTCATGATACATGACTATATTAATAGTCATGTATCATGACTGTTGATATAGTCATGATACATAACTATTGATAGAGTCATTATGCATGACTATATCCATAGTCATGTATCATGACTCTATCAATAGTCATGTATTTTATTATTATTATTAACAAAGAAACTTATATAGCAGTGTCATGGCCGAACTCGGTCTTCGAGACTACTTTACAGGAAGAGTTCAATTGTAATCATGAGCTAAATAACAATTACATTTAAATTAATAACTAAACTAGTAAAAATTTCCACATATGAGCGGAACTTTATGCTATCCAGCAACACTCATTCCAGACTTCATAATGCAAAATACTTATAATAATAATAATAATGTATCATTACTACATGTATATCAATAGTCATGTATCATGACTCTATCAATAGTCATGTATCAAGATCATTTTGCTGTTATAGATATAGACGGTTCCGACGCTCACTTCGGAAAACAGTATGTATATCCTTCTCTGAAGCATCTGAGTTAGACTCCTGTTTCTAAACGCTTGCAGTTTTTAATCTGTTCTCCAGTATTTGGACACAAACCACCGGAAACGAATCAGCGAATTAATGTTAGTTTTGTATAGGTTAGTTAACTAACAGGTTTTAAGGAATTCAGGAAAGCCTATTCGTAGTCATGTAGATGCAGAGCTCCTATCAGATTCTCGTCAATTCGCTAACGTGCTTTTAAGACAAATAAATAAAGTTAAAGCTGGATTTAGCTAGATTAAACCACATATCAAAGTATCAGAAGGTAAAAATTTTAATTTTAGAATAATTACAGTTAACTAGGTAGTTATATTTTGAATCAGAAGCTTTTTATTTAAAGAATTTAAGTCTTAGGACTTAAATATAAGTCCTTAGAATTTAAATCTGAAATACTCAAGATTTACAGCAGCTGCAACTAATTTATCCAATAAAGATAGATATACGAATAAAGTATAGAAATACATGTTGATATAAAATTTAAAAATGTTCAAATATTCTACAAATTAGGAATTTGGAAACTAGATTGTACACACCATACCAGTAATAAAGTTATTAATTGAGTTTTGGGGCTTGTTATTCTAAAATAATTTTAAAACATTAGAATTAAAAGTCACTTCGAAAGAAACTTGTTAGTCACATTATAATTTGGTTTGGAAAAAACTCGATTAATTTTTACACCGCTTTGTGGTTTATATTCACAATTTTTGTCACTCAACACAGACAGTCGGCTGGAGCCAGTAGCTATGTCGATAAGATATTCGACCGCTGATCAGTATGTGCGGGGTTCAAATCCTGAGCTCACCCGTCACTGACATCACTTTCTAGTTATGAAACTAGAAATTATTTGACGTTAACATAAGCTTTTTTCAAATGTTACTTACACGTTGACAGCTCGCATTTCTAAATTTCAGATCGCCCTACAATTGGCAAAATATATTAATCATTCCAAGATGTCTTTAGGAATTCTTCAGATATCATTGATTTCTTATGGGGCATAGACATGATGCATTGCCGGAGGAAATTTATGATGTATATTTATCTGAAGCTGAGCCAGGAAATTCTGGCAACAAACATTCAATTCATTTCCTTCGTACCAGAAACTCGCAGACAATGTCCGTTGAACTGTGACTAGGGCCATAAAACCTCGGCCATTAGGCAGATTTTCATTAGCGACTTAAAATTATATTTTCGATTCGCTGTTCCCTGATGCAGTTAAAGATGGTCGTATTTTTCATTTATAGAAGTTTTATAATTAATTAAAATCTCACTGATCACATAAAAGTAATTTCTTTGTAGCAACGTTGAGTTGTACATTGTAAAAGTTTATATTTTAACAGTTTCCATCAGTAAACTTTAATATATTTCTATAAATATTTTTATTATTAAAATATTAGTGTTAGTATATTCGTATTTGTACTGTTCTATATTTGTACAGTTCTATATTTCTATAGTTTTATATAATTAATCTATGTGCAGTTTCTGTATTTGCTCAGTCTTATATAGTATTTCTACAGTTATTAAACTTTCACATTTGCAGGTTTTCATATTTATGCAGTTCTTGCTTTTTGCTAAAACAAAGCAAATGTAGTGTTTCGATTACTGCAGAAAAACTCAAAATATACTCAATTTTGGAGCAGAACCTTTTAGTCTCCTCAGATTAAGGGATCGAGGTACTTGTGCATTTATGTTGCTTCAATTATTTTGTTTGAGATGCCTGTAAAGTCATCGTAAGATGATAAAACAGGCATAAAATTTGAATTGATGGATTTCATTGATTCGCAAAACTGTTGATATATCGACCCACGTGAGGAAAGTAAAGGAATATTGTTGAACAACTCTTATAGTCGACTGAAGACATGGTTGCTTGGGTAGTGGTGTCAGGTCCGAACAGGATTTTCTTAGATTGGGGGGGGGGCGCAAGTATTAAGTCAACAGAATGCGGTTCTAATTTAGTCCGTTAAAATGTGATCATAACTCGAGTATTGTCCTATTATTCAGCTATAGAAATGCCATTTAATTTTATAAAATTTTATAGACTTTAGAGAAGTATCGACAAGTAGGAAAAGTTCGAGTTATTTCTCTATATCCCTCAGTCAAGTGGTAGCTCCATAGTACACATTCACACATTTACAGCCTCATGTCAAACTTTATAAAGAGCACTTCATCTATCAGATAATCAATCACTTCATCTATCAGCTAATCAATCACTTCTTAGAAGGCTATGGATCTTCTTAATCTATACTATTGCTTGAAATTTGAAGAAATCGCGAGGAAGAAGCAGTCCGTTCTCTCGGATTAGCTAGCGATTGTTTGCTGATATTTGTGGGAGGCAGCGAAGCATTGATTGCAGATTTAGTGCAGCGATCTAGACAGATTTTCCTGGAACAACATCCAAGAACTGAGTGCAATCCTAGCGCTCCTCCAAAACTCTCTTTCCTCCAGACTTCCTCGTTGGCTTTATGTAGTCAATTTACGCCAATAAGAATTATGACGTTTGTTAGAATAACAATTACATGTATTATCGTTGAAATTATGAATTAAATTAAACAATAGATTAATTTGTTATCACAATATAATTTAGTTTAAATTTCCTACAATTATAAGAATATATACGGAGTAATATAACAAATGTATTTATGACTCGACTTTCAAGGTAAAAATTTCACACGAACTCTCCAAACAGATGTTTTTCCAGGATGCCTGGCAGATTTAATTAATGAGCGTCACCTTATAAATTGACTTCGTAAAGTTAATTTTAATCCGATCTAACCAAGTGAAATTAAGAGTAATTCTTTGAGCCGCATATCCGTAAAGATCTCTAATAATTTTGTACACGATATTGACTAAGTTATGTGATTGATGGACAGACTTTTTTAAATTTATTATTCTCGACATACACAATAACATCAATTGACCTGTTCTTAATTACTTCAATTGACAAATATTCACAACGAATTAAATGATACAATTATAAGTCATCCATCAACTTAAATTCGCTAAATTTCTAAATGTATAATTGCTAAGCCAAAGTTTAACGCCATTTTTTACAAAGGATATCAGCAACGCTGGCTGAAGCCAGTGGCGATGTCGGTAAGATACTCGACCGCGGATCAGTATGTGCGGGGTTCAAATCCTGGGCTCGCCCGTCACTGACATCGCTTTCGAGTGAGGAAACTAACGTTAACATTAACTTTAGCTTTTAGCTTTAACGATTTAGCCTTGAATCAGTTTCATGCTGAAAACATGTCGAGCATGTGACCTCGTAAGTACTGATTGAATGACTGATGTCCAGTAAATAATTAATATGACAGAAATATTCCATATTTCTGTCTCATAATCATGCAGTTACTTTGTTTATATTTATTATTTATTTATTAAGTTGATTCGTTCAGTTTAGAACTTCCTGTAATTTTTAGAGCACATCGCATTTGAATACAGAACATCAATAGCGAGTGGTCAAGGAATACATGTAGGCCTATGCTTAACCTGTCAAATCTATTAACTGGTGCCCACTAGGACCTTGAAATCGTCCTATCTCTGCTCAGTAGATGCGTCCATAACACGCTATACTGTGAAGAATTTAGTGCATGGTTCTGCAAAAGATATTTCATGATTGAACAGTAGTCCTTTTGATTTACCATGATCAAATATCAATATAAAATCCACTCGTATGTGGACATGAAGAGAAAGACGGAATATATAGTGAGTAGAGGCGTTATATACCATGGACCTGCCAGTACGCAGTGCACTAAGAGAGATAGAGAGAGAGAGAGAGAGAGAGAGAGAGTGCAGTAGCCACTAAACGATATATTCTACTCCCATGGGCCAATTCTAATTATCACGGTTGCTTCTAAAGGCTGGAAAATCTTTTCAGAACCATAGATGTTTATTTTGCTAAAGGCGACATAAGAAAATTACTATTCGTATATTTTCATATAAAAAATCGCATTTGATTGTAGAGACAGCTGTGTTTATTTTTCATGGCTTAGAACTGACACCAATAATTGTAAAAATTTTCCTTTAAAAAGAGCACTTGTCAAATCATGGAGTTTCATATTGCCTTTTATACTGTTTTCATATTGCGTTTCATACTGTGTGCATTTTATTGTATATTGCTTGTTTTACCGCAACTGTTGTAAAGTATAGAGATGCCTTAGCATGATATACTCTATTAAACATTATACATTTTCATTATCCCTAAAAGTCGCTTTCGACAAATATTTGCTTTATGTTTGATTAGAAACTGAATTTTTCTTATATAATTAATTAAAGAAAGAGACTAAATACGTAATTGTAGGAAGTAATTTTAATAACCGCAATGAATTTGAAATTTATGCGCGGATATTTTACTCTGAGACGTATAAATAAGAAAGAAAAATACTAAATATGAGTATCACTTGTCAAATTCATTTAATTCCACCCATAACAGAGAGTTCAGTAATGAACCAGTCTCTGCAATTTTTCCACAATCGCTAAATCTTTCTTTACGAATTGGAATCAAAACCTACTGGAGTTTTGTTAAAAATGCACTGTTACACCTGATGCCGTTTTAAGATTAGAATGTTTGCAGTTAAGATCAGAAACCTCGCGTTTTCCTGTAATACATCAATTGTGCTTCATCTGATACCAATCAATCACTAATAATTAATAGTAATTCATTTAGTACAGTGCCGTTCTATGCAACCCCGTCATATGTTCGGGTTGTTTGAACAATAGACAATCCGGTGACTGCACGTGTAATATTAGGTGACTAGCACTAAGATCCTAACAAAATGTCAGAAAGGACATTCAGTTGGTGAGCGTCTATATAAATATATATATATATATATATATATATATAATATATATATATATCCCCGTATTGTGCTCGGGTGTGGTTGGACCACTGCAGAATAGAGCAACCGCAAAACAATCTGCCGCGTGTACGTAAGAGGCGACTAAAGGCAGGAGCTGAGGATGGCAAGAGGGGACCCACCTCACCATGAAATATTTTCCCCCAGAATTAAATGGCAATTAATTCACCTAACTGAGGAAGGCAACGGGAAATCACCTCAGAAGCCATATCTTTCCCAAGCTATAGGCTACATAAGGTATGGATAAGGCATAGATTTTGTGAAGGGATTAACTTGTTGATCTAAGGAGTGCTCTTATGGAGTGAGAAAGCAGGCTTTGAGTATGAAAATGTATCTTGAACCTGCCACTTGGCAGTTCATTGAAGAAGATATATATATATATATATATATATATATATATATATATATATATATATATACATTATACAGGGTGCACATTAAAAAAATCCTCGTAGCACAATTGCAATAGCCTAGTCAATTCTTAATATTTCGTCTTGAAATTTTAAGGTTCTCTTGTGGAGGAATTTAGCCACAAGCTGACCAAATTTTGTAAAAATATTTGTAAGGGTACCGGAGTTATCCAAGTTTTGCGAAAAAATTGATTTTTTCATTTAACATTTCATTTAACACGCAACGTAAAACGCCAATTAGAATGCATTCCTTTTTGAAAATGTGCTCACCCTGAAAAAGGCCGTTAGATGATGATGACTCTGATATTGTGCTACAATGTATTACACTAACGCTATTCTGCCGAAACTGATTGAAGACTGCAACAAATTAAAGTCAAATGATTTAATTTTTCAACAGGACGGCACGCCGGCTCACACTTCATGTCTTGCGCAGTACTTTCTTGTACAATACGGCCCAGATTTCATACAAACTGATGATTGGCCTCCTAATTCTCCAGATTTTAATCCACTTGATTCTTTGTCTGGAGACCCATGTTGGAAAAGTATCTTGCTTTCAAGCCTAAATCCAGAAACACAATGGAATTAAAGGCTGTTCTTCAAGAGATCTGGAAAGACCTACCGCAGCAGTCCATTGACAGCGCAATTTTATCTGTAAGAAAAGACTTCTGGCCGGCATTAAAGCCCAGGGCGTTCAATTCGAGCACACATTGTAGCACAATATCAGAGTCGTCATCATCCAACGGCCTTTTTCAGGGTCAGCATATTTTAGAAAAGGAATTGATTCTAATTGACGTTTTACGTTACGTGTTACATGAAAAGAAACATTTTTTTCTAAAAACTTGGATAACTCCGGTTCCCTTAAAAATATTTTTACAAAATTTGGTCAGCTTGTGGCTAAACTCCTCCACAAGAGAACCTTAAAATTTCAAGGCGAAATATCAATAATTGGCTAAGCTATCATAATTGTGCTACGAGGATACTTTTTTAATGCGCACCCTGTATATATATATGTACATGTATATATATATATATATATATATATATATATATATATATATATATAGAGAGAGAGAGAGAGAGAGAGAGAGAGAGAGAGAGAATTATAGCGAATCATAACAATATGTCTGCAATTATTAAATTCTTTATAATTTCAATTAGAACGTATCTACGTATGACGCATAAAATCACTGGACTTCTTGAACGAGGATTGATATCTGTAGCGACAAGTCTGTGATCTTCTATAATCAATATATTGCCTCGTCATCTTCTCTCTTCTCCTGATCCTTCTTATTATTATTCTTCGTCTCTGTCTTCTCCTTGTTCTTCTTCTTCGTCATCTTCTTTTTGTTTTTCTCCTCTTTTACCTTTTTCTTCTTCTTTTTCTTTATATTTGGATGCATTTTCTATGTACATGTAACTCGTTTAATGTAAATATAGTAGAAGGATGGTTTTACCATACATGCGTGAGATTATTACAGACGTTGAAATATGCTATTTATATTATTTGTATGTAAACGCTGCGGAGATTATTATAAATAACTAAGTTGAATTTCTATTAGTTAAATTATTTAGAAAAAAAGATACGAAGATTACTGCAAATACTTTAGTTAAATTGTATTAATTTAACTATTTATACATACCTAAACATCATTATAATCGATTTTCAGGTAGGTGCAACTGATTTCGTCTCATGTAGGCAATATAATAATGAAGAGGGATTGTTTAAACGGGATTTCGTTTTCTCACAGAATTCAAATGTATAATGATTTTTTTCTATTTCAACATAACGGATTATGACGAGGCATCTAGAAGTAAAGTAATCAACAGAGAACACAATGTTTTTCTAACATTATACTCTACTGTGCTTTATTGTTATATAATTAAACTAAATCTTTGCATCCACGAAAACACTTTTAAGCCAATCAATCTTTCCACACAGTAGATTTGATATTGTGGTCTACATCAATATTGTTCATTGTCAAAAATCTATTCAGCAAAGTAAGAATGATGCTAATTCACTTAGTTAAAAGCTCTCTCATTGTTCTTACTAATTCACCTAGCCAATCAATCGTACTTAACATGAACTGAATAAAACGTCAGCAAGAGTCTGTTGCCATCAGATAAATTCTATATCATTATGACGATCAATTACTGTTAAATACCAACTTCATTAAATAATTATGATATAAAAAAATAAAATAATAGCAATAATAGAAATAATTGTTACACTAGTGGTGAAAATTTAAAAACATAATCATTCTAGAAAAAGATTATGAAGATAATGCAAAATAGAAAAACATGAAAATTCTTCTTGCCTATATTGGCATTCAAAGAAATTATACTTTTCATATACATGTATTTTCTCATCACGCATGGTTGAGACGTCATCGTGACTTTGAATACCGTATTTAAAGTAACCAACTAGCTCGGGCTGCTGATAATGAGGATAACAATGACGGATTTCTTCCGCATTAATGTAAATCGTAATTATCTGAACTTTACTGCATATAATTAATCTTGCTTTTCATTGCAGTAATGTAATCACTAAACGGAAGTCATTATATGGATATGAGTGCAAGCGTACTAAAGTGTACAATTACACAAATATGTATGTTAGTTTGATAAGAAAAAACAGTGATATTCAGTTGTAATTACAATCAAGTAGTGACATTATATGATATGATAATTGTTAGAATTGTGAATTTTAGATAGAATAAGTTTATAAATTAAAATGAATTCTTTTTAAAATTAGACCATCTCCCTCTAATTATCTGCCAATTGGCATGCACAAGGCACATATTCTTGCTCACAAACCGCATTTAAAGCTGGTTAAAGAGAACTGCATCCACTAACATGTTAATCCTCCACAAAAAGATCTGCATTATAAGCACCGATATACATGGATACTATAGTGGATCCTCACGTACTGCCTCAGTTCTTGTTTAGTTGCCGCTTACGACGCTGCAGTTTGCGGTTGAACTATTCTTTCGTAGCGGAAACACAGCTCGGGAAATCCTAGATATATACAACGCTAAATTAATCAGCGATTCAATTTTGTCTCCTAATTAATCATCCAATAAACTACTCAATAAATCCAATCAGTAAATTCAGTCAATAAATTACTGCAATCACTCCATCGATGCAGCTGTTTATTATAAACCATTTCGTAATATTATTACTCACTTTCTATTGACTATGTTAATGCTCAATAGAACGAACATTGACTTATAGTGTCGCTCAGAATGTGGTTTGTGATTTATAATTTTTGTACTTAAAGAAGAGCTATTTGATGACATTTACCTGACCTATTAAGTGCTTGTAGTTTTTGTTTGCTTTGTCAAAAATGTCGGAAATTCTTTTCTGTTGTTACATCTGATAAGAACATGATTGCAACTCCTTTTCTGCGTGTAGACTCTAATTCCAAAATCCCGATGTCATACCGGGTTCCATTGCTGACGCCTCTTCTACAATACTGAACTGTGTCTTAAATTGTGTTTATAAAAAGATTAATTATTTATAAATACGCATAGTGAGTGGACTGTGTAAGATATCATATGGGTGTAGTAGTGTAGTTCTTGTTAAATGGGTCTTAAACGAATATCCTGCACTTTCTGACCCGTCCTGTTATGATTTGTTATGTTAAAGCTCCCCATTTGTGAAGAGTCTTTTATTTAACATTTTCTATTTATGAACTTGATGTAATGAGAGTACATAGTATTGAAGCAATGCGATAAGAATGAATGCATAGTATTGAAGGAGCACAATGAGAATACATAGTATTGAAGCAATGCGATAAGAATGAATGCATAGTACTGAAGGAGCACAATGAGAATACATAGTATTGAAGCAATGCGATAAGAATGAATGCATAGTATTGAAGGAGCACAATGAGAATACATAGTATTGAAGGAGCATAATGAGAATACATAGTATTGAAGCAATGCGATAAGAATGAATGCATAGTATTGAAGGAGCACAATGAGAATACATAGTATTGAAGGAGCATAATGAGAATACATAGTATTGAAGCAATGCGATAAGAATGAATGCATAGTATTGAAGGAGCACAATGAGAATACATAGTATTGAAGTAGATCAAGAACTCATTACATTTAGTAATTAGTCAGATAAAAAAATTCTAATGAGAAATATTACTTTATTTCCACAACAGTAACGGGCCAGCTCGGATTTGTATTTACGTATCTACTACAACACATAACCTACTAGTTCGTTTCAGTCACCTTTGACCTGCATGACTATCAAACATAATGGCACGACAAGAAGTAGATATTGAAACGTTTAGCACTATACTGCAGCATTTTGTATTTAATTAGTCGGCTTTATACGTGGATGTACTTAGATTTTCTCACACACAAGAGGTAATAGAAGAAATTTTTATATAAATATAATAATTTTTATATAAGTATAAAAATTCGGATGTAATATAACAGCGATAAGAAATTCTTCTTCTAGACAACCTTACGACACTAAGAACAGCTTCAGCGAAATAAATACTATACTACACTGTGTTTTTTATAACTGATACCCCAAAACGTTTTAACAATAAAGTCGTAAAGAGTTGACCGATACTCTTGAAATTTACAGCACTTGACCAGCAGTCAATTCTACAAAACATAGAAAAATTTCGTTTGAATATCTTTTATAATGTGAAAGTTATAGTTTCGCGAATATGAGTGGGGTCAGATAAGAAATTTCCAATACAGGATTACGGGCGTGTTACATTTAGCGTAGATTATCTCTTTAAAAATTCTAGCTAACACGCAATATAAAATTTCTGCTAATGCTATTTTGAAGAGCAATCATTTCTTTTCAAAACGACGTAAAATACGTACTGATATGTTCTTAATTGACTAAGTTATCGAACTTTTTATGCATGCATTGCATGAAGAGAATAAATGAAGAAGAGGACGCCGCTGCAGTGGCTGCGGTGATAGCAGTTGTACCCATACATGTAATGCATGCATTAAAAGTTCAATAACTTTGCCAATTAAGAACATATCAGCATATATTTTACGTCATTTAAGAAGTGATTGCTCTACAAAATAACATTAGCTGAAATTTTGTGACGTGTTCGCTATTATTTTTATAGCGAAAATTTTACGCTGCATGTAACACGCCCGTAATCCTGTACTGGAAATTTCTTATATGACCCCACTCCTATTCGCGAAACTATAATTTTCATGTTATAAAAAACAGTGTATATTATAAGTACTGTATTATAAGTACTGTATTACTTAGACCTAATTATAGTTACCTATCAGTTGCATTATTATCATTTTATTACAGCACTGCAGTGTATATTTCTATATCAACAATCTATTCTCGATAGAGAGAAGCTACGACAGATGTAGACCCATATATTTTGCTACAACATCCTAACGTTCTATTTGCCCTCCTGTTTCATTCATTGCGAGCTTTTTGTCCTGTGCTGATATTATGAATGTTTACCAAATTATTGAAAGCAAATATTTATCCACAACGCTTCTAGCGGATGCCGAAGCGTTACGGAGGATTAGGGATGGATTGCTGCGGAAGGCGTTCGTGCTAGTCTTGAAATTTTTTGCCGAAGGCGGTTATCGATCGACCCCGTAAACATCGGTTGCATGAATTGTGTGCGGCCACTTCGTACAAATGCTTAGTCTTGATGCGACGTCGCTCTAATAGAGCCATCGCTTTATCCTTACTTGCATTTCAAATACACAAAATTCTCAAAGTAGACACAAATTAATATCTTTCATGATTGTATTTTTGTCACGGGACAGCCAGCTTTTAGAGTTCGTTGTTGTCAATGCTGCAATGTGGTGCTTTTCGAAAATATTTGGTTGATTGATTTTATAGTGACCTTTGACTGCTTCAGGGGCTACCCGACATCAGCTTTCTGTAAGGAAACAAAGGTTAAAACATATTTTATATAGTTACTGTGATGATGCTGGATTATTGATTATGATGATTATTATTATGTGATACGGATTACTATTTTGTTTAATATAGTACATGTACTTCACTGTATTCATTTTAATAGTTTTAGCGATTTGTTTAACTGTGTGTATGCGATTTAACTCATATCATATTGAGTACATATATTTTAATCGTCAAGTTTCTGAAAGTTTAAGCTTGAGATATTGATTTTTACTGTGTGACAAATTTTAGCATTCCCTGTTGTATCCGGGCCACTGAATAACCCACCCCAACCGTCACGTTTCGGAAGAGGTGACTGAGCAAGAACTACATAAGGCAAAGAGAAGGCACCTCAAAAACCATCTTTTCCAAGCTAAGGGCAACAGTCATCATCATTGTGATGATGACTGTTGCCTTTATAGTGACCTACTAAAGACAGATAAAGTACTTATTTACTATTATTCTACTATCCTGCTACTGTTTATGCGATTATCGACATCACCACTGGCTCCAGCCAGTGTCGATGTCGGTAAGATATTCAACTGCGGATCAGCATGCGCGGGGTTCAAATCCCTGGCTCTCCCGTCACTGACATGGCTTTCTAGTGAGGAAACTGACGTTAGCATTAGCTTTACCAGTTGTATCCTATTTATCATTTATTTCCATGTTATAATTTCATCATTAGAACCATAGGTAGCATTTTAAAATGAATTTTTAAAAATGTAACTTCTGATTATATCTATGGTATCATATATTTCATTTTTAGTATAAGCTGATCAAACCTGTAGCTGTTTAGAACAAGTAAGAATCTTAAATAAAGATTTTGTTCTATCTGATTTTTGTTTCTGTCTAGCCGGCACTTTACGAACAAGGAAGAGGAAGTTGAAATACTTAACTTTTAGTTATTGGAGTTTAGCACCCAGTCTCACTCTTCAGGGCTCGTTTGACTGATTTATAGTCCTGTTAGAGTCCGGGCCACTGAACCTGCAATAATCTGGTGGGGTCAAACCTATAATTCCATTTCTTCAGGAGTTGGTTTTAAATTACGTGACAATATTTATTTACGAATGGTTCAAATTTATTAATAAATCAGACAGCTCGGATTTAAAAAATCGCCAGCAGAAAGTGTTTAAAAAGTTTGAAATTTATGAAGTTCTAAATATAGTAACAGTAGCATATTAAATGTTTTAAATGGTATTAAATGTATAATTTAAGAAGTCAGAGGGGTCCATTATTTCCTCTTCTTCAGTTGAATGATATCACTTTGGGGGCTTAAAGTCCCTCAGTTCTTATGGATCTCCTAATTCAATTAAGTTTTAAGTTTCG
Organism: Enchytraeus crypticus; assembly: GCA_905160935.1. NCBI lineage: Eukaryota > Metazoa > Annelida > Clitellata > Enchytraeida > Enchytraeidae > Enchytraeus > Enchytraeus crypticus. The sequence continues at coordinate 377,445 of CAJHZI010000414.1, read as the reverse complement.
TTTACAGAAGAGTAGGAAATTGAATGTGACGTACTTAAATAGAATTCTTTGTATTTACTCTCCTCAATTTGATTAAACAGCTACTTTCTATCGGGCATCAACTCTAAGTGTAGCTCAGTGATCTACACTGTGTTTTTTTTATAACTGATACCCCAAATTGTTTTAACAATAAAGTCGTAAGAAGTTGACCGATGTTCTTGAAACTTACAGCACTTGACCAGCAGCCAATTCTACAAAACATAGAAAGATTTCGTTTCAATGTCTTTAATAACGTGAAAGTTATAGTTTTGAGAATAGGAGTGGGGTCAGATAAGAAATTTCCAGTACAGGATTACGGGCGTGTTACATGCAGCGTAAAATTATCTCTATAAAAATAATAGCGAACACGTCACAAAATTTCAGGTAATGCTATTTTGTAGAGCAATCACTTCTTAAATGACGTAAAATATATGCTGATATGTTCTTAATTGGCAAAGTTATTGAACTTTTAATGCATGCATTACATGTATGGGTACAACTGCTATCACCGCAGCCACTGCAGCGGCGTCCTCTTCTTCATTTATTCTCTTCATGCAATACATGGATAAAAAGTTCGATAACTTAGTCAATTAAGAACATATCAGCACGTATTTTACGTCGTTTTAAAAAGAAATGATTGCTCTTCAAAATAGCATTAGCAGATATTGTATATTGAGTTTTAGCTATTATTTTTATAGAGATAATCTAATCTAAATGTAACACCCCGTAATCCTGTATTGGAAATTTCTTATCTGACCCCACTCATATTCGCGAAACTATAACTTTCACGTTATTAAAGACATTCAAACGAAATTTATCTATGTTTTGTAGAATTGGCTGCTGGTCAAGTTCTATAAATTTCAAGAACATCGGTCAACTTCTTACGACTTCTTGTTAGAACAATTTGGGGTATCAGTTATAAAAAATACAGTGTAGTACGGTGCATCTGACGTAAGAGTCCTGAAGTTCAATTCTGCACCGGAGGAGACAAAATGCAAAAGGCAATAAAGATTTAACGTCCGATTCCTAGCACAAAAACCAAGTCGGGGTTGTCTCAAGCCGAATATAAAACAGCAAATTGTTTTATACAAAAACGCATTTGTTTAATGCTTATACCTAACTGAAAGAATAGCGAGATTATGAAGATATATTGTAAACATCTTTAAAACTTGTTGGAGCTTAACCAACATAGACTATTTTGACTTTATATAAATTTCATAAATATTTAAAAAATTAACTTACTAACATGTAAACATATCGCTTAGAATTTAAAATTCGTTTAGACGATTGAAGTTACTTAGCGTGCTACTCCATTAACATATATTTAAAAAGCTCATAATTATGCGACCTAGCATCCCTTCTCGCAGTAAGCTCTCCAAGCGCTCCTTCCAGCACACCGCTCCTGAGATCTGGAATTCTCTTCCTTCCACTTTACGCACCCCCATCTTCTGCTGATCATCCTTTCCTCTCATATGAACAGTTTCATAGACGGTTGAAGGCTTTCTTTTTGACCACTCATATCCAACCTTTGCACATGCACTGAGACCAACACGTAAACCTCCATTCCACTAGTACCCTTCCTCGGACCGAACTCCCGGATTTAGGATCGCACCGTTTTTGGACCCCTCACTCTGCTCATCGGATTTGATTTGGTACCACAGTGCTCAATGTTGTCATTGACGACAGTAACACTCTAATTTTGTTGTTGTTGTTATGCTTTTGGAATTGTTAGAAAAGCTCAAACGCTTTTGGAATTTTTGGTAAAAGAAGCAGCAGTCTATTACAAATCTTTTTTCGTTTTACAATAAAAACAAAGTCAAGTGTAATGTCAGTTTATATTCACCTTAGACATGACCATACAGAGCCATCGACATTGCACAAGCTATCAGCTTGTACTTGCAGCAGAAATGGACGTGATACTTCAATCCTGTGTTGTGTTCAATGAAAAAATCTGATTATCATTTCAGCTGAAATTAGAAGTCTGATGAGTGCGAGTGTGTATTAAAAGTTGAAAACTCTTGTAGTTCTTGTAATTCTTATGTTAGCTTTTCTGTTATAATCACTCTTATTTTAATATTAATTTGGTAGCTGAGTTGACAGCACATTAACCTGATATCTCGGCCTTGAATTTAATCCGTTCCGTCTACTACTCGGATAGCATATAAGCAAAAGTAAAATACAATTTTATAACTCAATGCAAATAAAAAATATTGCAGTACCAAAATCAAGCACTGCAGCATATGAAATCCCATTTGATACTAAGGACAGGTTAATATCGAATATGCTATCAGTCAAGAAGATGAATTACTGTCCGCTTTTTGGCAGCTATAGAACTTAGAAACTTACATAAACTCAATTATTATTTAATTTCCTTTAAATAACTTGTATAAATTAAATTAATAATAAATTAATGCTGACAATAACGAAGGAGCTGATATTCAAAATTCTAAAAGAAATCGCAAAGCGTTTAATATAATTGTAATGCTACTACACTGAATATTAGTAAATATTTATTGCCTGTCAAACTAATTTTACGAAAATCGGCGCACTCTCCATTTTCATAGTTAGTGGCCAGGGTTTGAACATTGAATAGTTAGGACACATTTCATCCAAAGTTAGTCATTCTAACAAGAAGACCGTACAACAAAGATCATCAAAAATCGCTATTGTAGCATCAGTCTACACTACTGCAAATTCTGTTGCTCTATTTCTGTTGCAGCAACTCTCGCCTCTGACTCACATATATGTTGTCGCTATACAACGCCTCACACAGTAGCTGGCATCACGCGCACACTGAACAACACTAGCAACACTCTGAATCTTTCAAATCCATTGTGAGCCGGGAGACGTCATGAGGCATTGCTGAGGCGACACAGTGCTCTAATACTTTGAATTGATTCTGTTCAGTAACTGAACGTAGCGATTTTGGCCTCACAACACGTCAAAGAGTTTAATAGATTTTTCCTAGTGTTAACTTACAGTGTTACTTTATCATGAGAGAAAAATAGATTTTTCGATAATTATTGAAAGGTATAGGATGATTTTGTTGTTCCCCGTGTTGTGTCCGGGTTGTTTGAAGAATTGACCAACCGGTGACTGCACTAAGATCCATACCAACATCAGAAAGGGCATTCGGTTGGTGAGCGCCTACGCTCCAGAAATTGCTACAAAAATTTAAACGAATGGAAAAGTCTCAAATAGGGGATTGGCTGGTGGTGTGGTGTAGGACAGAGAGGATTTGAGAGAGTCTATTTGTATCCAGACCCTAGTTAAACTGGGATTCAAGGAAGGATGATGATGATGATTGAAACATATGGGATGGTTTTGAATAGTTGTAATTTCTGAACACTGTAATTTGAGGAATGAGATCTCAATTCTAGAAATTTAAGATATTGAAAGCCTCCAAGTTAGGATCGTTAATCCTGCATGCTTATTTACTACAATAAGTGGATATCGTTTAGTAAAAAATGATGCAGCCTCTAAAATTTTAAAGTAAAAAGTGTGATGTAAGCTATGAAAGCAAACGTTACTTGTAAATTTCTTCGTAGTTTAAACAAATTTGGTTATTCTGTACAAAACTCGTTAATCTCATTTTATCAGATGAAATGTAAATTAATTGAAGGTCATTTCAGTTAGTATTTTATGTGATAAGTGGTTAAATAGCCTAATGGACTATATTACTAGAATACGGACTACATTTTAAATAACGAACTAAAAATCACACTAAGAATGAGAAACCGTAGTTCGGCTATTTGGTGATTATTTCTTTCAACTGGATGATTATATCTCTACATTTAGGGTAAGTCAATTTGCTTACCATCAATTTCGTTTTTATGCCTATTTTAATACTTCTATCACCGACGATTCACCGTTCCTTCAATGACCTAAGTTGCCAAATGATTCAATTAAAAATATTGTTTACATCATAATATGCTTGTTATGTCCGGAACACAGAAGAAAAAACTAGCCGTAAACAGCACTTGTCGTAAGAAGTGACTCAGCAAAAGCGGATGAAGGCAACCACTGCAGAATCCTAATTATTCGAATTTAATCCCAAACCATAGGCTACATTAATGTGTGAATAAAGCATAGCCTTTTGTGAAGGGCTATGTTATGCTTTTATATTCGTTAATCAATGGAGAATTCTTCAAAGAGCGAGAAAGCAACATGTGTTTAAGATTATGTACCATAGACCTGCTACTTAGCAGAACACTACAGAGCGAGAATCTTAGTTTACTATCTTGCTCACTAACGAGCTCTCCATGGGCCAAAAATAAAAGTAAGTCCAAAAACTTTAAAAGTACTGATTGACCCGTTAGCAAAGGTAATTTAAGATATTAGCAAGATCGAAGATATTGAAGATTAGTAGTTAATTGGCCTTCGTTAATTGGATTACTAATTTATTTTTTAGCATTAGAGTATTCTTCAAGAAAGACAAGTGACTATTACATTAAATTTGCTAACGTTTATAGTATAGATCTACAGTATATTTAGAGATTAAAGCCTTAGCATTAATTGTTTTTAGAATATCTACTGAATTATTATATTGCCATGGAATTTCTTTCGCATGATATATCGTACTTAAATATTTATTTAATTGTTTTAATTTTCTGCATTCCGCACTGAATGATTTTCTGATAAACGAGCATTTAATATTAATATATTAATTAATAGTTATTAAATACTAAACAGTATATAAAGGTAGATAGATAAGATAGATAATGTAGGTAGATGAAATACTTTACAAGAAATAAATAAAATAAAATATTGAACAATAAAGAAAGTAACACCAATTTCTTTCCACGTAAGAGAAAAATGTCATAGGCCTACAGCTTTAGTAACGTGACATATCAAGTGTGCAAGCAATTTTTTAATGTGTTTTAATACCCGAGGCAGCAGACAGTCTCGACAGACATCAGCCAGTTTCGCAACCATTGACTTCCGCCTATCGCTGATAACGAAAATAATTTCATGCCCGTCACAGATCTCATTTAATTCCGCTGTCGTTTGCTTAACCGATAAACATGTGTCATATTTCTGAGCAATTGTGAAAGATTGATTGCTTAAAAGGCGCATAGACGATAATTTCATTTGCAAACAGGGATATTTAAAAATTGCAATATTCAATGTTGATCCAAGAACTAAGTAGCACCAAGAAGTTTTAAGTCGACATATAGGCTACTCCTGCCTGATAATTCATGTCATAATCCTAAGCTGTTTGACGTCAGTGTGTTTATATATCAAACATTATTCCATTTTAATTAGCATCAAAAACGGTTAGATTATAATGGCCACGAATATATATATATATATATATATATATATATATATATATATATATATATATATATATATATATATACATTATATATATATATAATCTTAATTTTAATAATATATAATCATAATTTCATAATCATCATATATAATCATAATTTTAATAATATTTTCACACTATTACTATAAATATTATTAATAATATTAATAATGCATATAACCTCGAGAATTCTTCGCCATGCGATACGAAACCGAATGTTAAAGTCTTAATAAGTCTTATCGATCGCTTCACGCATTACATAGGCCTCTATACAGAGATGAAAATACTTTGAATATTGACTTCAATTTGTTCTTTATATATGGAGAGCGTAAGTTTATTATCTTACTCTGTACACAAAAATAAATTTGTTTTGTCCTTAAATCTTGGCACGATTGATTGTTATTCAGAAGGTGTATCGCAATATCTGATAATACAATACGTGAAGATGTCATCCGGTATCATTGAACAAAGCATCGATTCTATCTGTCAATAGGCTGACAATTGCTAGATTTAACGTTTTATGAATCTCAATGACGTGCTTTCTCCATCATCAATGGGCTTAATTAAGAATCTGGAAATATCTGATAGAAATTTCTATGCTGGAATTATTGAACGATGACAACTCCCTACTACTAACTAAAGGTTTGCACCGAACTATAGTATAGTGTTGCCTTTATCATTGCGGACTAGATTTTTGGATATACTAAATATTCCAGCGGAGGGGAAGATCCATTATTTGACACAGTTTTAGGAAAATACGTTTTGTAGTAAGGTTAATTTTGATTCATAATTTCCTTGATGGTGCAGTTACGCCCAAGGCACTTAACAGATGATTATAGAGTCTCCTTGTTTATATTATGCGATAATGATAGCTGTCTATAGAGAGGTAATTCTATTGAATATTTCACTGCTAAAAATAATCGTATATTGTAACACTAGCTAACTCTCGCGAAAATCTGAGTTACACTTTTCTCTTTCTCTTTCATGCCCACAAGAGCTCTATATCTTTAAGAGGAGCTATCATCACTAGTACTTTTTTTCGAATTATTATGCAAAATTTGAATAATTATAATTGACGACAAGTGTTAAAGGACGACTGCTACAAATCTTGGACAAATCTCCACCCTTTGTGAAATAGCAGATAAATAGGGTGGGGGTGGAATAGGATACGAGTGGGATATGGAGGATATCCTTGAAGTGCACGCCTGTCGTGTGCTTGGCTTAACTCATCGTTATCTTTTCTTCCTTTCATCATCTCAATTCTTTCTCTCTCTCTCTCTCTCTCTCTCTCTCTATCTGTCTCGCTCTTTCTCTCTTTCTCTTTCTTTCTCAATCATTAACGGACGATGAGAATGAAAAGAGATAGCGCTTTAACGATACCGTTGTTAACGGTCCGATTAGCGTCCTTTCATTTCCTCTTTAGTGTGAGGGGAACTTTCTATTAGGGCCTTCCTTTTTTAGACTTCCTTCAATAATCCAATGACATCATTTATCTTTATCCCTTTTGTAGTCTTACTAATTATATTAATTCTAAAATAATTTTGATTGAAAGAAGCAATGCATATATATATATATATATATATATATATATATATATATATATATACACGTATATATATATAGGGATGATATATATATATATATATATATATATATATATATATATATATATATGTTTATAGAGTATATAAAATGTTAGCAATTTATGCTTCGTCAACTTCTTGAAAGTACTTATAAGGACAGAATAGTACATCATTGAGAAATAAGACTGATAAAAGAAGCGCTAAAAGACAGAGTGATCTCTTCAGATTTGAATCTGGGATCTAATTAAATAAGGTCGGACATTTAAACAATGTACCACTGGTGCTGTCAATTAAGCAGAACACAAAACCTTCTCTCCGTTCACTTAATGTACTGATCCATGTTGGCTATGACTACTTGACAGAATAACATACGGGTTTACTTTATGGCCATTATAGAAACAATGAGACTGCATCAGCGTAACGCAAACAACTGCTGTAGGTGTAGTGTAAGGATGAAGCAATATTCTCATTAAGTTAATACCCGTGATAGTCTGAGAAAACAGTCAATATCGCAGATAAATCTCTCTCTCTCTCTATCTGTACCTCTTTTAGTGCTAATGCACTGCCTATTGGCAGATCCATGGCATGTATAACTTCGTATATATCTGTCATCTGCTTTCTGTACATATCAACATAAGAATTAGTTATAAAATCATCCAGCATCCAGTGTAAGTCTTCTTTGAACCCTTTTTTCTTCAAATTTCCTTCAGTTAGTCCTTTTAGTAAACCATTCCTTGTCAGTGCATGACACATCCAGTTTTTCTTTCTCCTTATATCAATTGTCTATTTATATCAAAACTACGTAGCACTTATTCATTCGTAATTGTGTCAGTCCATTTGATCCTCTCCATTCTCCCGCGCAGTCACATTTCTAATGCTAACAGTTGTCTAAGATCAGTATTCTCAGTTAAATATACGCAAGAAAAACCAAATTGCGGTAGGAAGTAATGGACGGTTATCACAATTTCGGGGAAAAGAAAGAAGAAAAGAAAGAAGGTTATTACCGAGCCACCACTGGATTAGAACAAACCGCCTCCAGAAAAGAAGAATTATCCCGAAGTCAGAAGTAGAGTATCAGTGCTGATAGGGACGCCAAAGGCTTGGAATTCGAACCCTCAAAGTTGCCCGGAGGAGAAGAAAAATAGCTAAAGAATTGCTTCCTAGCCATGCTCATAGGAGGGCGTATAGCCCAGACCATAGATCCTGGGTGTATGAATCAATCGTCTGTGACAGATAAGGGCTAATGCTATATATTGACAGTCTCTTCTATATTATAGGATTCACAGTTAAAAATATAATGCCACTATCAAAGGATGCCAAGATGCGTTTATTACGGTATTCTATAACATGTTTTGTAATATTCTCTTCTAGATTCGAGAATGATAATAGTTGTTGACCAGCACTACTGGTGTGACGATTAACCATTTGAAGATTATGTGAAGATTATGTGAAAATAATGTGAAGATTATGTGAAGTTGATGTGAAGATTTTATGAAGATTATGTGACGATTATGTGAAGTTTGTGCGAATATTATATCAGACTGAATGGCTCTGATACCGGAAAGAGACCAACATAATTTCGATTAAATTATAACCAAAGTACTGAACGGAATAAATGATGTCTTGTTCCGCTACATTCTCATTAAAATTTAAAAAATATTTTGGAAACAACTTTGAAAATTTACTTCACGTAACTTATGTTAGTACAGATTAAGACTTTTACATTAAAATTTAAAAATAATGTTACACATTTCACCTAAAATTATCAGGTATAGCTTGGAATTAGATAACTTCTTAACACTTGAGGACCAACTGTTAATACTAAATTGATTTAGCTGCGTGCCTAAGCCTTGCTTTAAAACTCTAAAACACATTCCCAAAATTTGTCTCAGTCAGTGATGGTTGGATCGAAAATTGAATAGCTCAACTAAATGTTCTTAATTTAGTACAGATTTAGAGTTTTTGAAGTTGAGAACCTTAAGAGAATATTCGTTATTAGTTTCAAGATTGGTCTATGGGAATATGATTGAAAATCTGATTTTCTTAAAAATCCTATATGCAAACCGTCCTACGCACTAATCAAAGCTGCTTTCAAGTTCTACATAATCGTAATGTTTCAAATCCACAGCAATGGACTTTTCTATTTCCTGATTCATTCTGTCCAGTAATTGAATCGCTTTGAGGAAATAAGATGCGTCAGCTGGATGTATGGCATATGTCTAGTTCTTGATATGATTTAAGAATATCCAAGGCTTTTCTATTGTGCAAAAGCTCACTTGATGTCCAGTAACTGGACATTAAATTATGCTTCGATTAATAAAACAATACAGCTGACCTTTTCGGACTTCGAAATGAAATCCCAGCACTGGGTCAGCTATTGTTTCATATTTCGTTTTGTTGAAAGAATTCTTGTAGACATAACTGTGCGCACGCGATCTGTTAGCTATTAAGTACTGCTACTTTGCTTTATTTACGTTCAGACCTTGAGATTCAAAAGTTACAAAGTCATTTAGCATTTTTCAAAAGCTTATGATAGATACATTTATCTAAGCATTATGCTATTTGATTGAGTGAGCGTGTTTTTCTTAGAATGAATAGAATGAATTTCTTAGAATTGAATGAGCCTGTTAGTCTAACCATTACATACAATTTTCAGCTTTAATAGCAATTATCTTCAGCAGTAAAACTGAAACAATTGTGTTATTTTAAATAGTTCGAAAGAATGTGGGCTGCGGTTAAGACTTATACACTTAAGCTGCGCTTAGAATTTATGTCCCTTCTGCGGATATCTCAACTCTCAGAATTCATCGAGAAGTCTTTTGAGAAGAGAAAAACTATTACATCCAGACTTTTATTGACAATCTGGAATAATTAGAGTCTATTAATTCACAGAAAAAGATCCAGCAAGATTATGTTAAATACACATATACTACCAACGAAATATGTTAAATGCGATCTATAGTGCGCGAATGATTTAACGAAGCAGTCAGATAAAATCAAATGTATTCAAAATTGGAATGCCCTCGTAGTATAACCGAGACACCGAACACAACGAAACCTTAGCCAAGCTGATCATGACAAATACCAGGTCCAATAAACCGTGCGAATGTCTGAAATTTAGAAACACATCGACGTAATGCACACACGACCGGCTTAAAAAATCTTTACAGTTGATAGCAATTAGGCCTACTGAGCACCGGATGATTGAGAGATAAAATGATAGATTTCCACCTATCTAAGAAAGTATTAAACAAAATTTGTTGTAATTTGAGTACATTCGAAGATAGCTGGAAACCCGTAATCAAGCAGGAGCAATATTTAATACTGCTCCGGGTTGATTATAGATCAGACATTTTTGCGGTTATACAATGAGACTTTACGAAAAGTAAACTTTTAGTTACGACAACAGTCAGCTGATTAAAAAGCTGTTATTCACAAACATCGTTAAACTTAAACGCCAATCTGATAGTAACTGATTTATTATAATTTAGCGCAAAATGCTAATTTGTATGAATGAAACGTGGAATTCGTTACGAGGGATCTATTTCTGCCTAGACATCTATTCGTACAACAGATCCCACCCGGTTTGTTGAGTGGACACTAACGAAATCAAGTTGATGGGTTCCGTGTTTGAGATGGCAATAAAATACGTTCTCACTGGCTAACTTTCGCGGAATAACAATAACTTTAATAGCGGCGTGATGCCTTGTGTAAAGCTTACTAAGGAGATTTGCTATGACATAATTTGCTTTATAGCTCTAAAACAAATATAGGTGTTTTACATTGACTCTAAGTAAAACTGTGATATGGCTAAACTATCGCAAAGTGTCCATACACGATCAAATTAATTGATTATCTTAAATTAAGTAAGCAACTTAGTAAAGATAGCTAACTTAGTATGAGATAGCTTGCATATATAATATAAAATTCTATAAAGAATTAATTGTTATGCATATTTTGGTTGTAGTTGCCTAGAGACCTTAGTTGATGTTAAATTACAAATTTAAAAAGCCATTTTTCTACATTTAACGAAACTGCCGAAGCTTCCTTTCATGTCTAAATGGTCTTCATTCGTTCATAATTTTCAATTTACATATATATAAGCAATAATTGCTTTTGAGAAATTATCATCGACAAATAACAAAGCTTTTAAACACACATTTCAGAAAACGGCAATCGCTTAACAGAAAAATAAAGTTTGAATATTCTACTTTGAATATTAAGTTTGAATTGATCAACAAGTCTCCAATGCATAGCAGGTCCACATTGCCATTCATGTACACTCTTACTAGTTGTTGTTATCTCACAGAATTGCAGAACTTTTCCTGTGCAATACATTTGCTGGTATATTTGTGTAACTGAGCGATAGTTAGTTGAAGATAAGTGGAAGTGACAGCAGTTGCATATGTTGGCTGGATGGGGCAATGCATCATAATCAGGCGGAGAGCACTACAGAAGCTATGGCCTGGGCTACAGGCTCATCTGTCCCATCGCATTAACTGCTTCCTACTCCAACTGTGACTCGCATGGAGCTCTTGTCACTCCGTGTCCCATTGCACCAGGTCCTAGCACAACATACCAAGTACAAACTGTCCACAGAATTGGATTGGTGAAGTTCCTAGCACACCATACCAAGCACAAAGTGTCCACAAAATATACCAATAATATCAACCAAGGAGGTCTTGTAAAACTGTGCCATTTTATATAGGGAAAATCTTTACATGTAGAGGTTTTGATCTAATGTAGAATTTGCAGGGGCTTCAAGATTCTAATAAAGTACATGTATGACTTCCAATGCAATGCCGACATGCTAGCAGCTTGTTCCTAAGCTTTATTCTTGGGTCGATATTATAAATCCTTAATTTTTAGAATTGCCATGCTGATTAAATTTTCGTACCATTACAGCGTTACATAATTTCGTTATGCAGCATTGTCTATAGTGATAACGAAGTTATAAAGTTTTTTTAACTATCTACAATTAAATTGTGAGTTATAACCAAGTAGCATATAACACAAAAGACACATTGTCAGATGAGTCATCACTTACAGTATAAAATATAATTAAGTCAGAGCCGAGATGAACAAAAGAGGCATATTAGAAAGTTTATCGTGTCAGAGCAAACATAGCATGCAAAAATCAGCGAAAGTAAGATTTAATAACCTTATTTGTTATATGTATGTCCATCTATAACGATTTTCATTTATCCCCAGCTCTCTCTCTCTCTCTCTCTCTATCTATCTCTTTCTCTCTCTCTCTCTGTCTCTGTATAAAAAAATTGTCTATGTCTGTCTGTCTGTCTCTCTCTCTCTCTCCTTCACTCTTTCAATCCGCACACACACAGACAGGCACAATGTAGTATATACGGATCGTGTGCTTATTCTTACACAATTTTCGTGTAATTTATGCGTAGTGCTTTGCAGGCAATTGTTTTCGCACATACATGTAGATTGTAAGCTTTCTCCTGTTTTACAGATTTTATGACCCTTAGTATTTGCTATCCGTACAAAAGGAAAACTGACTTGTGTCGTATCTTGAAGGCTAACATAGTGGAGCTCTGATAATTCTGAAGTTTGTGTTATTTCCAACTTTGTGATAATGATGCAACTGCACAAAACTCACTGTACTTTCTATTGCAGAATTTACTTACACCAGTAAAGATTTGGGCGTAAATCTTACTCATTCCTTTACTAGTGGCATAATGTGCGAAAAACTCAAAGATTTATCTTATTTCTTGTTATGTATATACATGCATATATAGTCGGCTGTAATTTTGAGACTTTAATATACATGCACGTGTAGGACCTTTAGTGTCCAAAATATTACAAATACTAGAAATTACGTCTATTCTGTACCCTAGTTTTGTCTTTTGTTCTATATAAATGTACTGAATTTATCGCTGGAGCAATAAGTTTTTAAATTTAAAATTCTTTAAAATGAATCGTTTAAGGGTTGAAGCTTAAGGCTAAGTCTAACTTTAATTTTTCTCTTTCTCTAAAGCATATTAGTATTAGTACTCAATGACGTGCTCTGCAGGCATGTTTACACTATTTCACTTACGATATTAAAAAAGTTATTAATATTATTTCGTTATTATTATATATTACTTCAAGCTATTTCGTTCAGATATTAACTTCAATTCATTCTAATGATATATGGGCATGAATTCCCTTCATTTCTCCATGACGAGTCACTGTTGACAGCTTATCCGAATCCTTTCCTGACATATGTCACCAGTTTTCATCCGGACTTCGTCTACGAAATCGAATCCTGTCAATTAATCCGCAGCATAAACAGTCAGTATCGAAACGGCTGTCGAATCTGATAGAGATTTTAAGTTAGAATCTGTGGCCATGCAGCTAGAAATATAACGTAGTCTCAGGGACCGAGTTTCATTGGCATTAACCTGACTACTTTGCCTCTACAAGTGATGATAGTCACGTTAGAGAGACAGTATTTAGATTTCTTAAGAGTACGATCAGTGAAGTAAGAAGTAAACCAGGAAAGTGCATTGCCGTAGACATCAAGCTAAGAGGAAAGACGTTGTAGAAGGATTTGGTGATCAAATAAAGTAACATTATTGATCAAGTAAATAGAATCCATTGATGCTCTTTGCTCTTAGATGTACGCACATAATTTATGTCATGCTAACAAAATCATTGTATCTAATGCACACACGTGATTTGTGTCATGCCAAGTCGTTGTTTATAATTCACACACATGATTTTTGTCATGCTAACAAATCATTGTTTCTAATTCGCACACGTGATTGTGTCAGATGAAGGAGATGACGTTCCTCTGACGTCAGTCATGCGCGCAAAGATCGTGAGTCATGACAGGCGGCAGCACCAGTACCACAAGCAACCGCAGAAGAAACCACAAGAACCAGACCCCGATGAACACTCATCAGAGCCACAGCAGTGGGCACAGTTGGCAGAGGGGATGGCTTACCAGAGCGCAGGTCGATCACGAAGGAGCTTGAGATCCAAACATCGCACTGCGCCGTTCCCCCTTGAACCTCTCAAAGAGGGTCATCGGATCGACCCACAGGAAAGAATCTTTCTGGAAGCGGCGGAGCGAGGAGACAAGCATACTGTGATTCGGTGTCTTCAGGGGCCGAAAAAAGTTAACGTCAACTGCACCAACATCCTCGGTAGATCTGCCATACAGGTTTGTGTAGCTGACTTATTTCGTATTAGCATTAACAGAAATAGCTAAATAGTAATAGGAATAATAATAAATACTGCTCCTGCTCCTGTTACAGCTACTGCAACTGCTACTTCTACTACTACTACTACTGAACGAAAGTTTCTTTAAAACTTGGTTGATCTTAAAAAAGTTTTAAAGTCAACTTCAAATATTTGTTGATCTTACTCTTCTGTTTAGGCCTATATACTATTCTCATAAGATTTTAAAAATTTATAATCTCCAAACTGGCAATGATAATTGGTGGTGTAAAACTGGCAAATGAAGATGGCTTCTTGTGATGCCCATGGAGTTCATCAGAAAGAGATTAACTAAGGTCGGATGTTTTCATAAATAAAAGTAATAATCCTGAATAAAGATAATTGTCCAAATAGAAAGATAATTATCCAAGTAAAGATAATTTTCAATAGGCAAGGAATTAACTTAGGGATTAACTTAATAAAGGTAACTTAAAGATTGTAATCCAGATTGTAGATTAAAGAAGTTAGAGGTCCGTTGAAGGTTAACGAAGTTATTGGTCAGTTGAAAGTTAACGCAGTTAGAGGTCAGTAGAAGGTTAATGAAGTTAGAGGTCAGTTGAAGGTTAACGAAGTTATAGGTCAGTTTTATGTTAACGAAGTTAGAGGTCAGTTAAAGGACAAAGAAGCTATAGATCAGTTAAAGGTTAACGAAGTTAGAGATCAATTGAAGGTTAATGAAGTTAGAGATCAGTTGAAGGTTAACGAAGTTAGAGGTCAGTTGTAGGTTAACAAAGTTATTAAGTCAGTTGAAGATCAACGAAGTTAGAGGTCATTTGAAGATTTGAATCCTGAAAGTAAGTTGGTTTGCAATAAGTCCATATTTGAATTGAAGGTTAACTGGAGGTAGGAGAACTGAATATAGGTAATTCTTGAATATAGGAAGCAGTACTTAATTATACCCTATCAATTCAATAATCATTAAATATGGTTATTCAATCAATCAATATAATCGATTGATGTTTGGAAAAAATACATCTTTACTAAAATGTCCTAGCTTGACCGAAGCCTATCATTTTTAGATATTTGCAACCACATTCGTATCTAGATTACGCAATAGTTCTTTCACAGTGTGCGTCATTGGACATCAAACGATTATTGAATTGAAGAGATCTCGCCAAAAGCCACTCGCTGCAGCGAGATTGTCGTCTAAATAACAATTTCTGCTGCTGAAAATAAAGTTAGATTCGGTGATTTTCGAACGATGAAAAAGCGCACAATATTTTGACAATTTTTGACAAAGCTGTAGTTCTGTAGAATGGCAATAAACGAAATTTATGGATACGTTTGAAATGGGACACACATAGTCTATACATGCATACGTACATAATTTTATAGGCTGATTTTTTTCTTACAGTTGAGGGATCAAGTGTGGCAATGCACTGCTTAGTCTACGAACGTCAATGTAATAAAATGTAGTGTATCTGCTTACTGTGCCAATTCTCTAAATTTAGTTTAAATATCTAATATTAAGAGTTGGGTGATTTTTTGATACTTTTATGCAATGAATGATGTGCAGTATTTATGTTTTATAGGAATAATACATCTTCTCTACTATTTTATCACCTAATGCGGTTACCTATGCTATTTAATCTGGTAATATAGCTATTTGTTTACAGTGGCTACTTTTCATTCTAATACATACCATTGCTACAGATAGCTATGATACTATCTCTTTAATTATATCTCCTGCTACAGATAGCTATATTTTGCTGCATTTATTGTTAAAAGTCTTGATACTGATAGCGACGATACTGTTATATATATATATATATATATATATATATATATATATACATGTATATATACACAATATATATATATATATATATATATATATATATATATATATGTATATATATATATATATATATATATATATATATATATATATATACAAGTATATATATATGCAGTATATGTACTGTATGTACATATACATATATCTGTGCTATTGATAGCAATGTAAGCTTTTATTATCTATGAGCTATCAGCTCATCACTACTGAGAGTGATTCCACGACAGAGCACTTTTGGCGATAGTGTTGTCTCGACGCTGTAATTTATCTGAACAGAAATGAGCCTAATGGCATCAGCTGGATAGGGACTGACTCCGCATATACCGTCCCACATATATCTGCTGTGCAGCAGTTGAGCTCGTATTTGTTGTCCGATGTAGAATTTAGAGTAGAAGTTCAATATTCAATTATTCCTACAATCGTCGGATTGATACCTCAAATTTATGATTCCCTAGATATCAAAACTTTTGTGGGATACTTCATACTATATATATATATATATATATATATATATATATATATATATATATGTATATATACACACATGTATATATATAACATGTATATATATATATGCCTTATTTATATATTTATATATAGAGTATATACATGTATATATATATATATATATATATATATATATATATATATATATATATATATATTTAATCGACTAATCTCTTGTTTTCTATTATTGAAATAGATAGTAAGCATATCATATTAATTGCAGAAGTCTCGAATCTGTCAAAGATGCCTTGAATCTGGGGACGAGCTTCGATAATCTGTTATATTCTACTGAAGTGTGTAAATCATTGCCTCAGAAACTGAGAGAACATGCTTCAACGAAACGTACCTAATTTTTCTGTGAAAGCTGAAAGACGTATAGCAAAAGTATAGTTATTTTGACAACAAGATAGAACGTATACAAGAAAACGAGAAGTGATTTACATGAAGGAAATATGGTTTCATAGCCAACTCCTAATGGGAATTAATTGAGAGTAATTAGAGAACTAGCCAAAAATACTGGGATTTTTTATAGACATCTACATAAGTAAGAAAAGCTATTGACAAAAAAGATTTTGTTTAAAGCAAGTAACCTTACTTAATATTGATAGGAATAATATTTATATTACAACTCAATGCAATTACATGCTATCTACGAGTAGTTGAATTCCCATAGCGCCGTTGTCTGTCGTGTAGAAAGTTAAACTTGCAACGACGGAGGGCAAAAATGAAAAGGTAGCGATTTGAAGCTAAACGCAGGACATGTTAAGAGAGAAGGGAAAGGGTAGATAGTGAGAAAAAGAAAGTGAGCAAAAGAGAGAGAGAGAGAGATAAGGATAACGTGGGCATCAGGGAAATGTAATTTGTGTTAGATATTGGAGTACACAATCCTTAGGACTTCTAGGTCAATGTACTATTTATTGCTTCTTCTAGAATATGCTCCCTGTAGATTTTAGAGCAGGCTGTTTTCGACTGTCCGTTCTTAACTGTTCTCTGCTATCCATCATTTATGCAAATCCTCTCAAATCTTTGCCGTGACGGATTTACTTAAGACCGCTTGAAGGTCAATGCCACATCAGATAACGGGTGGTATTTTGATGACACTTAACTCCTTACAATTTAACAATAATTTTATTTGGTAATATTAGCAATAGATAATTTAGAATATGATTTCATTGATAATTATAATTGGAGAGGTGACACTTAAAATTTCTTGTTTAACTATAACTTGCTACTTATAATATACAAGCAGGATTTTAACTCGTTTGTTCAAGTTTTGTATCTCTTAAAATGTGTTAAATTTCAAGAACTATATTAGCCAGTTGCAGAGAAGTCAGACAGCCTTGCGTTAGATCCTTATTGATTGTTGTTGCTGGAGAGCGTAAAGTTTCGCTAATAATGATGTAGAAATTTTTACTAGTTTAGATATTAATTTAAATGTAATTGTTATTTAACTCATGATTACTATTGAACTCTTCCTGTAAAGTAGTCTCGAAGACCGAGTTCGGCCATGACACTGCAATATAAGTTTTCGTTGTTAATTATATAAACGAATGGAAACTAGGGCTATCTGACATTTGCAGTGTTTCCAGTGACGACACTGACGTTAAATTGTTGATTAGTATATTTAGCGAGAAAGGACATTTATTTCATACATTTTCTAGTACATATTTAACCTAATTTAACTTTCTGAAGGCAGTTGTATTGGCGAAATGCCTTTAAGCATCTTATGGGCATTTGTATCTTTTGGACATTTGCATCGTTTGGGCATTTGTATCTTTCAGCCATTTGTATCGTTTGGGCATTTGTATCTTTTGGGCATTTGTATATTTTGGCCATTTGTATCTTTTGGCCATTTGTATCTTTTGGGCATTTATCCAGCCGCTCCACTGGCGTTATTCTTCAAGGTTTAATATATTCCGTCCACATTGGTGGTGACAAATGATGCAATGAACTACCGAATCAAGTTGATGTGTTTCGCTTGGCTCGCTCTTAAGAAACCGCTTCTTATGGTTGCTAAAAGTTAGACATCATAAATCAATCTCCCCTTGGCGCACATATACATACGTATTGACAACTAGACGTATGCACACAAATACACATACACACGTACGTGTATAAAACAACCTAATACGGACAGATGGACACCAATAAAATACAAATACTCTCATACAACTCACGTATATGTACAGTAGGGCCTACACATTAGCGTACTCTTTTCTCATTTCATGTTTCTCTCTGCTTGACAGTAGAGGAGTTTGACAAAGTTCAGCCTGAAGTGAATTTCTTACAAAATTAACTTAGCAATTGCTAAAATTAATTATCTATTAGAATATTGTTGAGAAATAAATGGTACGATAAAGGAATGTTACTCTAAGAATTGATATTTTTACTGATTGCAATTTATTTTTAAATCAGATTATTTTAATCCTAGTAAAATCGACAACTTTGGTTGTCACGGTAAGATAAAACAACGATGAAAACGACGTAAAGAAAATTGCTAAAATAAACTGTTTACTGCATACAGATTTATCAATAAGTAAAACTTCGATTATCATAATTCGTTCAATATTAATGCCATTAATACGTATTTTCTTCATCTTTTCAATCCACATTTAAATTCCCTCTTGACCTACACATTGTGATAATGCTCTAGTCGAACTGAATGTGGCAGAGGAAGATAGCGGGATGAGAAAGAAAGAGTAGCCAGGCGATTAGAGAATCGACTTTGACGCGCAGAGTTATATACGGCGGACAGAAAGCGTGCCATGAATGCTGCAAGGACTTCCAGGTTCCTTGAACCTGAAAGACATCCGTAAAATGCCATCAGGCGCGGACAAAACAAATTTAATGACTTTTACGCTTCCTAACTCGTAGAAACTATTTTCAATTATGTTCTCACGTAAGAGATGTGTATGACGTCGTGAGGACGTTTTGAACCAGAAATCATATCTGAGTGATAGAATCAGTCAATCATTCTAAATTCAAGTTGGCCTTAAATTGCAGAAGTAATTAATGAACCACCATGACACTCTATAAGATCTTTTTCGCCATTCAATAAATTGCTTAAACATACTGTAGTTATAGCTTTAAGAAGATGCCTCAAATTTTTGTATATATTGCCTGCTCTCTCTATATATAATAAATATATAATTTCATAAATGGCACTTACAAATAAAAAGAGAGCTTGTTACTTATTCAATTACTCTTTTGAATTTCAAGACTTCCTTGACCTAGTTAAAGTTGAAGTATTTGAGAGTGCTTCAAAGTTTCTGCGGTAAGATTAATAACATTTATCTGTTTGAAGTTTCGCTTCAAAACATCTTGATTGCCAAGTGATACTGCATCACAAGTCGTCGTATAGGTAATTAATGATATGCTGCTGTGATTCCCATTGTCAACTTCAGCTATTCTAATATAATTAAATTAATTATTAAAAAATATTTTAAGTAAATTGAGTTTTAATGTTGTATTGCAAGAAGAGAGCTGTCGGTGACACGCTTGAAATGTTGGAGCTGAACATTTAAAGAGAAAATGAAGAAATTCTCCGCAATAGACATTGCTTAAGTGTTGATGCCATTAAACGATCTAGGAGAATAAACTTTTATGGCTGTATAGTGATTTAATTGATCTATCTTGCATATACGCACCTTTGTCTAAAGAGGCAACATACTGCATACAGAATTTTACATTTTGCATTAAATGCAATGAATACAAATTGTTTTACGAAATATAACACAAAAAGTACACGCAGAAAATATTTACCATTCAATAATCGCTTGTAACGATTGCATAGCTTATTGATGACAGCAATATTAATTCGCCTTCGCTTTCTTAGCGTTAATCCCAATTTTCTTCAGCGTCCGCTTGTCGACACGCCTTCCTGTATTTGCCGCGTTCCTGTACGTCTTCTAAATTGACCTTTACTATGCGCATATCCTCGATTATTCTATCTAGCAAACGCTTCTTAGGTCTCCCTCTCTGACGACGACCATGTAGATGACAATAATATTATTGAAAATATTAAATTATATTTAAAATACTTATCATTTCTGCAGATAGCGGTAGACAACGAAAACGTCGAGATCGTTGAGCTGCTCCTGCAACAAGAAGGAGTGAAGATCGGAGATGCTCTTCTCTACGCGGTGCGGGAGGGAGTCTACCGCATCGTCGAGATGCTCATCGACCACCCAAGCATCACCCGGGACATGCTCGGCTGCGACTGGGCCGACCACCGCAGGGCCGAAACCGAGGAAAGCTCCGACTATTCCCCGGACGTCTCCCCTGTCATCCTCGCCGCCCACTGCAACCAGTTCGAAATCCTTCAGCTACTCCTCTCGAGAGGAGCTCGAATAGTGAAGCCGCACCCGCTGACCTGCAGCTGTCAGAGGTGCAAGAGAGAGACGTCCGAGGACTCACTCCGTCACTCGCTCCTCCGCATCCACACGTTCAGGGCTCTCAGCAGTCCAGCCTGGATCTCTCTAACGAGTCCTGATCCGGTGCTTACCTCATTCCGACTCAGCTGGGAACTGGATCGCCTGGCGATGCTGGAGAATGAATTTAAGGATCTGTACGCAGAACTGAGCGAACAGTGTAAGAAGTACTCGTGCAATCTTCTGGATCAGTGCAGGAGTTCCGATGAGGTCATTGCCGTCCTCAACCAGTCGTCCAGTTCCTCGGATGTCTTCGACTGTGACGGAGATCAGTGGGAGTGGGATACTGATGCGGAAAATGACGAGTCGCACGATGATGATGATGACGAAGAGGAGGACGGGATGAAGCTGACGTTAAGTAGATTTAAGATGGCGCTAAAGTACGAGCAGAAACAGGTTTGCTTTTGTTTAGTTTATTTAAATATTAACCAAACATATTTTAAATCTGAGGATTAAAATAATCGGAGAAGCTATTTTGGTAATTGTGTATCAAACAAAAATTTGTGTAAGAACTGAATGAAATATATATATATATATATATATATATATATATATACATGTATATACACAGGTAGAAGGTAGACAACACTTTTGTAAAACATTGAAATATATCTAGTAAACTTATTTTGGCGTAGGCCCTTCTTTTTAATTTGATAAGTTTACTGTTTCTCTCGTGTTAGTGATTGTCAAGATTACTACTTTTTTGTTATAAGCAAAAACAAATCATCATCATCGTCATCCCTTAAATCCCAGTTTAGCTAGGATCGTGATATGAACAGAACTTCTCCAGTTCTCTTTGTCCCATAGACGATTTTGTGACAATTTCTGAAGCCCCGGCGCTCCACAACTGAATGCATTTCTTAGGCTGGTTTGTTTGTTAGCGCTTTGTCGCCTTTTGAGTAGCTTACCGTCTTCGACCGCTAATAAATAAATAATATTAATAAAATAGACGATACCGTCAGCACAATGAATGCTCTACATTGCAAGAATACTCAACTCGAATATCTCTCTCTTCGTGCACTGCCTACTGGCAGGTCCATGATATATAACGCCTCCACTCTTCTTTGTCTTCTGCTCTCCTCTACATGTCCACATATGAGTGGAACTTAACATCATCTAGCAATACTCATTCTTGCTGTTATATACCATTTTCTTGAGGGATTTTGCTTATGACGAGGTGGGCCCTCTATGTCTTCCTCATTTATGACTAACATTTAGTGGGCAGGGACTTCATTCGCTGAAAAAACTATCTTGTTTAATCAAAAGTCGAATGTAATAATTGTATATTATCTTCAATGGTCATTCAATGGCCACTCTCCAATAGTCCACTGGAAGCGTAGGATGGAGCTCTGCGGAAGATTCTGTGAGTTGTTTGAGTCATATTGCCGGTCCTCTTGCTATTCAATGCAGAACGTTGTTTAAAATCGGATATTGCTTTGCTAAAGGGACTGGTTCCTACTCTCGTCCAAATGAAAATCTTTATAAAACTGGAGTGACCATTATCAACCATGCATAAAGCTTGATCTAGGTTTTGCGCTTAAAGACGGTAATATCGAATTGACACACTTATCAATATACATGCATTACTGTTGATTGCATTACTGTTTTGTTCTACTCTGCTCTGCTGTTGCCTTCTCTGTCTTCTCTGCTAAGTTCTGATCTACTATGCTCTACTCTGCTCTGATCTACTCTGTTTTGTTCTTCTCTGATCCACTCTGCTCTGCTATTCTCTGCTCTGTTCTAATCTACTCTGCTTTACTCTGCTCAGCTCAGCTCTGATCTGCTCTGCTCTACTCTGCTTAGCTCGACCGTTATTATAACATCCGCGATTGTCACATACTTATGCGACATCAAAGCTTCAATATGCCGTTGTATTTACCATCTCATCGCAACTTTTTCAATATCCTGTCGCAGTTGATTTCCTGGGCAGCCTCGTGGTCATACTTCTACCCTACTATCAGACTCTCAGTAAAGTGGTCGCATTGTTTGCTCAAGACCCACCACAGTCATACAACATTTTAAATTGATCAAAGGAATATCTCCTTGTCCCTTAGCATTGCACACTTTAAGATGATGAAAACTTAGATATTAATAACGACATAAAGACATCATTTCAAGTTAAATTTGAGCAAATTTAATTATTTGCATATATATATATATATATATATATATATACATGTGTATATATATATCTATATCTATCTAATTATTTGCTGACATATATATATATCTAATTATTTGCTGATATACATGTATATACATATATATCTATAAATATTTATTTATATACATATATACCAATTAGCTGACACATAATCATAAGCTGAACCATATTCATAAGCTGATACATATTCATAAGCTGATACATATTCATAAGCTGATACATATTCACATATAACTATGTAGTATAGAGTTAGTTGTAGATTTGAAGGTAAGGCTAGGGTTATGGTTTTATATGTCAAAAGAAATACTGTACCGATATATATATATATATATATATATATATATATATATATATATATATTCATATAATAATATATATATATATAATAACATAATATATAAATAATATATATATATATATTATATATTATATACATGTATAAGTAATTTAGGTTAGTATGGTTTAATGACAGGTCGTAAATGATTGAATGATGTGTTAGCGCAATACGAGAGAGTTTAAGTTGCTGAATTTGTTACTCAAAGACTACGAAGAAATTATCTGAAGGGAATCAATGATTCAGTCCTGGTTCCGATGGAAACGTGTGTCATCAGCTATATCCGACATTTTTGATGGCATGTCAATCAATAATATAATCTCCGCCCACATTATATTGTTTATCAAGCAAAGAATCGCTTATAACAATGCATCTAGATCTGAAGGGTAAAGACATAACATTAGAAAATGCTCTCTTTCTCTGTCATTCTCTCTCTCCCAGTTCAATGCCTACTGGCAGGTCCACGCCTCCACTCTTGTCTGTCTTCCGCTTTCCTCTTCATGTCTCCATATATGTAGAACTTTAAATCATCTAGCAATACTCAAACTCTTTGTTAAATACTATTTTCTTGAAAATGGTAAATATCAACAATGTATTATACGGTATAATAAGTGTAGTTGTTTGTAAATAAAAGGCAGTTGCTACATTTCGTGGTTGTAGAAAACAAACATAGTAAATGACACTACAGAAAAGTAAAAACACATTATTGTGAAATGATCAACTATGTTGATATCTATTACTGTTAATACCACATGTTTAAACTGTTAGGCAATTTAGACCATTTTACATATAACCAGTCCTGTGAATGTCTGAGATATTACTCTCAGATATTACTCTCAGGAAACATCACTAAATGATCACTGCACTACGTGCACAAATATTACATATACGTTATATATTTCCAAAACTAAATTCTTTAATTAGTATTAAATTTCAACAAATCTAAGTTTAATTAGATGTCAATTTGTAAATTAGTGATAACATCCGATACTGTAGCATCTATTGCATCATGGTTGCATATGGAAACGGGCGTTAAAGCGTTGCTACAGGCAACGAACTCTAGTTGCTGGTAAAGGCTGTTACCACAAAAGCCTCGATTGTCTATCTAATATCAATAACAACAACAGCAGCAGCCATAACAACAGCACCAACAACAACATATATAACCAACAGCCTTCAACAAATTATCAGAGATAGACCGACCATTATGAAAACTAGAAACTTCTCGACCCCGTACAATACAATAACTTCTGCACTTACAGTAAATGCTCCGGGACAATAATTAACATTAGTGGATGGCATTCGGCAAGAACGTTGCGAATTTGTAGACACATCAGCTTTCAAATCAATATGCAAGCATAACAGCTTGTGGTCTTCAGTGCAGCCGTAATAAAATTAAAAGGCACGACTCTCATACAATTGTCTGCAGCCATTAACGCTAATAGGAACCGGATGGAGAAATGTTGAAGTTTTCACCAAGTCATGCCCTGCCATCGAAATTATCGATTCTATTCGCATTAGCACGATCCCACTACGGACAGCTGAGATGGTATCGTAAATTACGAAGTAGTCCAATAAAAGAAATGCGATAGCATTGCTCTTGCGTTTGAAGCTTCCTTAGTTCTTGCTAGGTTACGTGGAATATTGCAATAGTTCTACATCTTCACTTCCGTAGAAGTTGTTGCAAAGCCATTGTGGAACTCTGTTTGACTTTTGAAGGCATTATATAATCCGTGTAATGAAGACATCATTAAATTTTATGCGTTGGCCACATGAGCCACATATCAGGGTATCACTATAAAGCTATCAGGGTATCACTGTGAAGATATCAGGGTATCACAATGAAGATATCAGGGTATCACAATGAAGATATCAGGGTATCACAATGAAGATATCAGGGTATCACAATGAAGATATCAGGGTATCACAATGAAGATATCAGGGTATCACAATGAAGATATCAGGGTATCACAATGAAGATATCAGGGTATCACAATGAAGATATCAGGGTATCACAATGAAGCTATCAGGGTATCACAATGAAGCTATCAGGGTATCACTATGAAGCTATCAGTGTATCACTATGAAGCTATCAGGGTATCACTATGAAGCTATCAGTGTATCACTATGAAGCTATCAGGGTATCACTATGAAACTATCAGTGTATCACTATGAAGCTATCAGTGTATCAGTGTATTGTTTAGTGTTTACGATAAATATATTATCTTGTATATATTTTTTAAAACGGGTAATCCCCTTCTCCAATATCATTTACTGAAGTGTTATTTATCTTCTTCCGCAATATTTATTTTTTCAAAACTATTTCTCACTAATCAATAGTAGTTGTATAGTTCATTAAGCACAGAATGGGAAATGTCGAACCGCAGATATACTAGACAGCCGAGCTGAATAGGTGTGTGACAACAATAATGGAAGAAAAATGCAGTGGCCCCTTTATTCTTTTTAATTTCGTAGTATGACGATGTTGCCGGATTAGCAGGAATTTCTTAATTTGAGATTATGTTGATGATGAATTTTTGGACTTTTCTTTAAAATTAGTCCTATTTTGCACTGTACAAGAAAAACACCAAAAATGCCAGTTTTAATTTAGATTTTACAGAGGACAATGATTTTGAAAATCATAACTGATTTAATATTTAAATAAAATACTCCCAATTACCATTTTCTGATCGAAGGTACAAAATAGATGTCGAAGAAAATATGTTTCTCCATTCAAGGTGACACTAGAGAAACGTCTCACCCTGTAATACTTATTTATTGATATAATTATTTTTCACTTATTTATTATTTATTTGTTATTAATTCATTTTCCACAAGCCTTCCATACGAGTTATCAATATTCGACCATAGAAAAGAAAAGCGGGTGAACGGAAGTAAAGGCCTTGTTTGAGGCTCATCCCGAAATAATAAAAATCGTGGAAATCATATTGTGCAAACATCGAATATAGTGAGTACCACACGTAGGCTACCAGATTAGGT
Organism: Enchytraeus crypticus; assembly: GCA_905160935.1. Taxonomy (NCBI): domain Eukaryota; kingdom Metazoa; phylum Annelida; class Clitellata; order Enchytraeida; family Enchytraeidae; genus Enchytraeus; species Enchytraeus crypticus. The sequence continues at coordinate 351,073 of CAJHZI010000414.1, read as the reverse complement.
CAGTAAATTATGCTACACCAATAAGTTCCATGACAGAGTTTAAAGCTTAGTGAAATATTTAAAAATTACAGTAAATGAATATTACCATGAAGGGTCCTTAGATACCGTTATCAAATAATACTCAAATATACTTTAGATAATATAGAATCATTTAAAAACAACCGAATAATTCATTTCAATACAATAGCACGAATACAATAAAAGGTTCAATATAACATCAAAGTTTAGCAGTTTCTCAAGAATTTGCGCAGATCAATTTTATTATGAACTATCTTAAAGGCAGCATCTACGGTATTAAGAGGTAAGAGGTTTCATATGTTTATGCACTTCTAGTTAAAAAGTAACTTAGTAATTTACATTCAGCGTTAAATCTAAATGAAGTAGGCCTAGTTTAGACGTGTAGAGTGGGCCATTTTTCTTGTGATTCCGCTTTAAAATAAAAAATTCCTCAGTAGGCAAGTCAATCAAATGCCAATTTATTTTATAATAGATTATTAGGTATGATTTAAATAGAAGATGTTGCAGTGGTTCGGTATCTAGTATTTTAATCAATGAAGGCGTGGGTGCTCCTTTAGTCTAACAAGTCTTTTGATAAATCGTTTTTGAACCGATTCAATTTGGGCAATATCTCGCTTTTGATATGAGAAGGAAAGATTTGAACAGTGTTCTAACATAGTCTTACATTATGGCCATATTATTTGCTTATTTACACATTTAGATAATTTATCGCGCACTACAGTGCATGATCGACAAGTACCTTACTTTGAATTTTGCATTTGGTTTTCTTATCGGTAACATGGTTACTTTATGGAACATAAATGTCTACTTTCCATTTATATGCTGCAGCCCTTCAGATTCATAATTAATTAGCATCATTTATCTAGTGCAATTTAACTACTAAATGGAATATTTTATTGAATATATTTTTGAAAGCAAATTGTAAATATAATTTTGAATATAATTGTAATAGGTGAATGAAGTTCATACTCTTTGACCTTTTTACACCAACAACAGACAGCTTAACGTCTTCTCTTCTTAGTGTACTGTCTAATGGCAGGTCCATGGCATATATTTGAAGGAGTTCTATCCTGTTACTAGGAAATGTACACAAGAAGAGATATGTTAAACTGTTGCTATGCAAAATATTAAAGCGTAACAATTCATTTAAAATTGACAATTACTTAAAATTCAACCGTAATCACTTAATATGCCTTTTTTAACATAACACTGCCAGCGCGCCCGACGGTTGTTTAAAATGCTGCAGGAACGTTGAACCAATGTAATCTAATTTTACGCCACTCAAACTTCATGTTCAGTTTTCTCCCTACGTTAGGTCCGTCACACAACTCACGCCCCTTCGAAACCCACCCCCCCTCAAACCACGCACACCTAAAATTCTTGTGGTTCGCTGTAGATGACCCACGATATTCGACGCATTTGATAATATTTAGATGTGCGGTCAATCCTGATTAAATGATGGATTGATTTTCAGATAGTTTGACTGATTGATCGACTAGACAAATACCATCGATTTACGAGCAAATTCAATTCCGCTTGGATTTCACTGCATCCGATACTTCGGGTCTCGATCGGTTTGGAAAAGGAATGTTTGCGATGCTTAACAATCGAAATCTCAAAGTATTCTCAGGGGCGGCCAAACAGACGAAAGTCTTTAATTAAAATCAATTTCTTACAGCGTGTGTAAAGTCCCCGGTGATCACGATCACTGAGACTTTGGAATTTTTACTTTTTCTTCTGCTTGGTTGCTTCCTAGTTAGGAGGAGATTTTATTACTGGAGTGAAGTGTGTCGACATATTTGAAATAGCTAGTAGGCGTGATGAATTTAAAGCAAAATGGCAAACACAAGATTAACGTCAATTTCCCTTCTAGATAGCATGTCAGTGACGGTGGAAGCACTGAATAATTGCAAACATATACGACAATAAATCTATAAATTTCTGTTAAAGAAAATCACTTGTCGAATAAAATTATGAAAATAGTAACAAATACTGAAAATAGCTTGTCTGTATTTTGGTATATTACTGACAAATTGATGATTAGTTGAGAATGTTTTATTGAATTAGGTAAGCTATTTCGTTAACAATTTTTCATTTGAGCCTCTGCTTATATTCAGAGATTCATCTTGCAAATATAAAATGCATTGGCCGTATCGTGTTCAGTAATAAGTAAGACCGATATCCCAAGTGCCCTTGTTAATGTAGTTACCGTACTTCAACACACACGAAGGTAGGATATGTAGTCAACAGGATTGAATTATTTTGACAATTTGAATTTCCTTAAAAGTTGGTCAGTAAAGTAAAAGAATGATACTGAATTAGACTCCTTGGTCGGGGGCAAAAATGGGCAAAAATAGTATTAGCATAAAGTATAGACTTATATTGTCAACTTGTTGGTCAGTGGAGGGACTTAGCGTAAAAGCAAACTCTTAGTAAAAATATACCCTGGACTCTTAGCAGAAGAAAAGAGAGATATAGTATACTAATAAAATATAATAATAAACTATATTATCAATAAAAATGAAACTATAAATAAATATAAATAAAATAAATTTACTTTCAACCAAATAATGTTATGCCTGACATAATAAAAGATTAAATTAAAGTTACATTGCATACTTCTGCAAGCCCCCTCAGTGTCAGACCTAATGGCAGATCAATGTCCTGTAAAGCTTATTACCATTTCTATCCTTATATATTTTCCCCTTCCTTTATAAGAATTTTTATTATTTTACTATTAAATAATCTAATATCTCGGTATGCCAAAAAACCTTCACCCCTGCAGTCTTTCAAATATACTTGCAGGTTTGTCGCTTTAATTTACAAAAATTCCATTTCATTATTCTTATATTCTAATGCTTATCAAACTGTTTACCTGTGCTAACTCTTTCAAAAACTTAATTTGTAATTTCACTGTATAATAATTACTGTATATAATGCATTTTAACTTGTTTGTGGCACACCCGTATTGCATAAATTGTATATTTCTATTTTTGCTATTTTGTGACTCACACACAATCTATATTAGTGCATTTTGTGGTTTAACTAGATTGTGGCACACTCATTTTGTTTAGTAATGTATATTTGTGGTTTAACTAGTTTGTGGATACATCCTCACTGTATAATATTGTATATTTGTAGTTTAACTAGTTTGTGACCCTCACTGTATAATAGTATATATTTCTGGTTTAACTAGTTTGTGGCACACCCTCACTGCCAACAGCTACTCGCTTCTATCTGGTATGACGGCATTCCGGGCTGGAGACGTCTGAGCTTTCCTACCAAGGTCATCGTCATCGTCACGCTGATTGGTCTCCTGCCCCTCATGGCCGCTATATATCTCGTCTTTCCACGCAGCAGACTCGGCAGACTAGTGAGAACTCCATTCATGAAGTTCATGTACCACAGCGCTTCGTTTGGAGTGTTCTTGTTCTTGCTGATAATGGCCTCGACAAACATCAGCGCTGAGGAGGGACAGCTGAAGGCCAGACAAGAGAGAAGGGGCCCTCCCCCCTCAGTGCTCGAGTGGCTCATCGTCGCCTATGTAATGGGTGAGGATGATATCGTTTTAGCAAATAATATTTATACATACACTTATACGTATATTTATACATTTTAGCAAACCAATAAGTCAAAGTAATATTACACTGTAAATTACTTCGACCCATTGTTTTACTTGGATTGCTTTGTATTTAGGCGAATACTGTATATGTTTATTTTCTTTCCACTCAGTGAGCTGTACCAGTCTATTAAGTTTCATTCTGGGGTAAATGATGTAATAAATTTGAAAGCTTATCTATGACGGTAAATAGTATGTTGAATTCATCTTAACGAGCAGTTGTCTACGGCTTCATAATCTTTACTCGAAGCAAAATAACTAATACTATTAATTATAATATTATTAATTATAACTACTAAAAATCGTAACTACTACCTTTAATTTTACATTAATTAATTTTATTTATTTATTTAGTTTTATTAAGCTAATTAATTGCATAATACATAAATTATATATAAATAATGATATAGAAATAAATATATATATAAATAATATATTACTGCTATACTAATTTTATTAATTAAATTTAATTATATTATTACCACTACAGTTGCATTAATTTAATTACTTTTAATATGTTGATTTAATACTTGAACTGTATTCTGCATCAATTACCTGTGCAAATGTGTACAGCTTTGTTAGATTTTTCTTTAGGTCTATAGCTTGATTGAATTCGTATTTATGTTGATTGCATGGTGTATGTGATTTACGATGTTCCGTTAAATAGATATCAAAACTTAAGGAATACGATAAATTTCTGGAAACTCATTTTTATCTGAAATGACTTTTTACAGTAGGCATGAAGCTTCCCAGACAACATCAAATGAACACTCCAACCCGATAGGCAACAAATAATTTATTAATTATTTTGATTTACAAATTTCAAGTTGCAATAAGTATAACTTGAATGATTCATTGATACCAGGGGATTTTTTTCTATGCACACTGTAGATAAACGTATTTTGTCGCAGGTTTTGTATGGGCTGAATGCAAACAACTATGGGAGGAGGGACTGAAGGCCTATATCAGACAATGGTGGAATTGGCTTGACTTCATTATGCTCTCACTCTACCTCTGCACTATTTCACTACGACTGGTGGCCTACATCCACTCTCAGTATCCTGAGAAATACGGTGAAACATCCAAGCCAAGGGCAGAATGGCCGGCAGCTGACCCAACTTTAATTTCTGAAGGAGTTTTCGCCATAGGTACGATTATATTTAACCCTCTAACGACCAACGTAAAAATGTTCCTTAAGTGACCATCAGGGGTTCATAGCGGACCCCAGTGATTTAATTGGTTTTCATAACTATAAACAGTTGCAAAACACTGAATAATAACTAATTTAGCTCAGAACTTTATATCCATTGTAAGTATTAATGTAAGAATATAACTACATTAACAACAGCTATATGTAGCTTATAAGACGTTTTATATTGTGTTATATTTTATACTTGTATAATTCTAAATATGATTGATACCAAATTAAAGTTCTTAATTGCCACTTACAGGTAGGCATAGGCCTAATTATCTTAATAAATTTCTTCAGATTTCAGAATAGATTATGAATTTCTAAACAATGAATTGAAACGACATCTATCTAAATTGAAACGACATGCAATTTGTATTTAACAGCAAATGTGTTCAGTTTTGCAAGAATCATTTACCTATTCCAAGCCAACCCACAGCTGGGTCCTCTACAGATCTCTTTGGGTTGCATGCTAATAGACATCGGAAAGTTCTTCTTCATCTTTTTCCTCGTCATAACATCATTTGCATGCGGACTCAATCAGCTCTACTACTTCTACTCAACTGGACCACTGACACCACCGTCATCCATGTCCACAAGCAATCTTACTACATCTGGTCCTAAGTGGAGTGCGCTGGATGTTGAAGACGACACGTCGAAGAAATTTGAAAATGCCTTTGATCCGTAAGTAGGACTAACTGGTCGCCTACATAGGTATATGGTATGCAGAAATTATTATATGGTATCCAAAAATTCAGTCAACTACATGTAATTTGTAATGCTAAAGAAAGTGCTGATTGCAGATAAAATTCACAGATGATTTGACACATGGAGTCATGGACTCAACGATATGAGTGCCAACTTTTGGAAATGATATCATATTGAATATTATAAGAAAATACCATTAACGACTTCGCCACGTACGGGCTGGAGCCAGTGGCGAAGTCGGTAAGACATTCAACCGCGGATCAGTATGAGCGGGGTTCAAATCCTGGGCTCGCCAGTCACAGATAGCGCTTTCGAGTGAGGAAACTGACGTTAACCTTAGCTTTATATAAAATCGATAAATGGATAGTTGACGGTGATAGTCAGCCTTACGATTTGAATATAAAATATTGAATGATATATTTTAAATGGCATTTTTACTGTATTATGCAGTTTATTATTTAATCTAGCTTTGTTTCACACATATTTAGTAAATTATACTGTATATCATTAGTTACTAATAAAAACAAAGACATAGACAATACAGGATATTAGATGATTTAACTCATTCTTTTAACGATTACTATAAAAACTGCTGGCGAAGAAACGTACGAATTACATGCATTGGGCCTGCCATTAATCAGTACATCGAGTGAGTGATATTACAGGAAATGGTTTTAGCTGCTTCTGCTAAATTGAACAATACAGCGAAAGACTAATTATACTTTTAGCTGAGAGAATATTAAGGAGACGAGAGAGTCAAATGAAATGAATCTATTGAAAGAATCTCATCGAGGCAGTATATCAATCAATCCGAGAAAGAACTGACCTCTAATCGTTTCGCTAATGGAAAAGTAATCCATGACTTCTTTCACTGCAGCCTTGCATGTCTCCAGAGCGATTCCTGAACAAAAATGAGGCGAACAAACGAAGCAGTATAGTGATATGAGTTGGAAGCGCTTTTCAAAGGAGTTACTATTATTAAATGCTTCAAGCCTGCTACCATGCACGTGTATGATTATATTAAGAAATAGTATATTCCTAAATAGAAATTAAGTAACATGCCGGTATACTGTTAATGCTATGGACAATTGCTTGTAGCTAGCCTACAGTAGTGTATGCATGTATCTTATATTTTATATTGTACTATATTATCTACTTATATTTTGTTCTTAAACAATTGTATTGTGTATTATTATATTATTAATGGGAGCGATATATACCATGAATCTGCCAGTAGGCAATGCACTAAGAGAGAGAGAGAGAGAGAGAGAGAGAGAGATATCATGTGCTATACGATTATATTCTACACTTATATACATACATGCAAACAGTAAATAGTTCCAGTTAAGCACACCTCATGTGTATAATATCTAGTGTCTTTTCTCTTAATGCACTGCCTACTGGCAGGTCCATGGTACATAACGCCTCCACTCTTCTCTGTCTTCCGCCTTCCTCTTCATTGCCACATATGAGTGGGTCTTTAAATCATCTAACATACCTAATCTCGGCCTGCCCCGGCCTCTTTTTCCTTCCATTCTACCTTATCTAGTGTAATAGTTTAATATCTAGTGTAATATTGCTATATTAGTAATGAAACTCCTTTCAGATTTTTTATAACATACCCCTAATTGCGAATTACTATCCTCGTCACTATGAAGGAAAAATCTATGCAACCTCTGATATTCTGTGACTGTCAATTCTGCCGCATGCACCTCTGCAGCATATTCAACAGCTACGTCACGCTGTTCTGGTCTCTATTTGGACTCACACAGCTGAGCACGGTGAGAGAAGGTAACACTCAGGTATTTACAAAGAGAGTCGGGGAGGTCCTCCTGATGGTATACCACACCATGGCAGTGATAGTTCTCATTAACATGCTCATTGCCATGATGTCAAACTCCTTTCAGGAAATAGAGGTAACGGAACAGCGGCGGCAACGTTAACCACTTGTTTGTAGCTTTATTTGTGTTGTTGTTGTTATCCTCTTTTGTGAATGCTGGTAGTCCAAATCCGTGCAGACCTTGATAGATAATTATCAACGTCAAAATGTCAATATTTAAAAAAAACTGGTCAAAGAAATCTAGAACGAAAAGTTCTAATTTAATCGAATCATTCATTTAAAAGTGTTTTGTAATACACTTCACACCGTTGAATTGAAAATTACGCAAAGGTGCAATTTGGGCAATGAGAAGATTACGTGAAGCAGTCTTTAATTACTAATAGAGATACAAATATGTACAAAAAATCTATGCTAGCGATCGTTGACTTAAGGGTGTTATTACATTGCTACTAGTTTCACGCAAGGGGACAATATGCATGTAAAACAAATAATTACTGAGAAATATTTAAGATTAGGAAGTACAGGAGAAAAAGGTGTTTCAAGCATTAGGAGAAACTAGTAAATAAATCGATAGAACTAAATAGAAGAAATTATCTGGATCTGTAAGCAGCAACCTCTAAGCAAAAATTATTAAAAAATAATTTATCATTTGGCAAGAGCAATTTTTCAGTAAATTGCTGAAATTATGAAAATGGTTATCTTTAATGAGCTAAATTATTAAATTTTCTGAGGCTAGCTTTTACTTTGTCCATATAAATTTCTTCTGTGGCCCAGAGCTGAAGCCCAGTTGCCGTCGCTGTAGCCTCCCTCGTTTCCTTTTAATTGTCAATGTTGCTTTGATCTCAGGACCCAGAATACTAAAACTTTCGCTCAGAATGAAAAGTTTGAAATTATTTTCCAGATTGCTTCAGATTCTTTACAAGAGGGCAATACTGTGTGCTTCTTGTTCCATAAATTTACGTAGAAATCCTGGCAATCGAACTATCTGTTGGCAAATTCTTCTGCATTATTTTCCTGTCGGTGCAGCTTGGGCACATCGTTTGTGACTCTGTTCTGGACACTATTCGGTATCATCTCGCTCTCAGTGCTTGAGATTAGACTACACTACATTCAGGGCTTTGGAAAAGTGCTCTACGGGCTGTATAACGTGGCAGCCAGGATTCTCTTCCTCAACATGCTCATTGCCATGATGTCCAAGTCATTCAATGTCACCGTGGTAAGCCCTGATCTAAGTGTTTGCTGTCTGGCATGAAATAGATGGGCGCCGATGATTAGTTCAAAATGGATTTGGGTTTATGCTTCGAAATGCGCATTTCATATTTGATAGTGATTTGAAATGAAAATTTTTCAGTTTTTATTTGCTTCTTTAGATCTTATGAATAAATTAATCTTAATATTAATATTATAATTATTATTATAATATTAATTTAAAAATGGACCAATATTATATTTCTCATTTTTGAGGGTGGGATTAAATATCATCCAAAATTTAGGTAATATATCTTTTTTAAAACCTTCCATAACAGCATACTTAAGATCTATTGTGTCTATTTCATTTGAGATAAAATTCAATTAAATGATATTATCAAATCTGAAACAGCAATTTGTTTCATAGATTTTCATACGAATATGAAAAAAATATTTTTACGAAATTAGTGATTTAACCTAAGTAGATGACCTCCAATACAACGTACAACTATCAAATGTGATATGCGTGAATCAATGGTGCTTTGGAACGGATGCGCACCATCAGTTAGATGTTGTTGTAGATTCGGTCTGCACGGATTATTTTAATGTTGTCTCTTGTGGTCATGTTCGCTTTTGTTGCTTTAAATATGTTATTCTAGGCTTATCTGTGTTTTATATTTAGAAGTGCATGAGTGACTAGTGCTTAGTTTAATTCAACACTATTACAGTTTCGATCTCTGACACCTTCATAATTTTTGTTTATAATATTCAGTTGTGAAATAGTTTTGTTCCATAGCTTTACATGTACATATCATATCTGTTCGTTTACTTACTGAAAAAGTTCACAGTTGCTACAATTAATCCTAATGGTAGTTTGAATTTTCGAGGAAACTGACGTTAAACTTCGAGCATTGATATTTTATCACATTCTCCATCTGACCATTTCCCCGTCACTTGCTCATTCAACCACATGAAATCCCAAACTGTACCTAACACCACTACTATATCTTACCGGAAAATCAATAGCATCAATATCGACCAATTTTGCTCGGACCTCGAGAATTTGTCTCTAATCAAGTCGCCTTCTCTTGACCTTGATGAATTTGTACACCAGTACAACTCCACCCTTTCTGCCCTGCTTGACAAGCACGCACCTTTAACTCGTAAGACTATAAGGGAGTCTAACCCATGATTCACTCCCGAACTAGCTAAGTTGAAGGCTGCGTGTCGTAGAGCCGACAGGAAGTGGCGCCAAACCCATGCTGTAGTTTGGAAAACTACTTCCAATCTACAGTATAAAGAGTATCGTTCTGCCATTGCATCTGCTAAGCAACGATACTACCCCACTGTCATCAGCAATGCAGTAAACTCCAAGAACCTATGGAAAGCAGTTAACACTTTATTGCAGAGGTCACCCTCTCCGTCTCTTCCTTCACTTCCTGCTGAGTCACTTCCTAAACGCTTTGCTCTTCACTTCTCTGACAAAATCAACCAACTCCGTTCCTCCATCATTCTTCTCATCTCTAGCTCCACACCTCACTATCCTCAACCAACCAAATCAACCGATGAGCAGCTCTATAGTTTCACCCCTGTCTCCAGTGAGGAGATCACGCAACAAGTCTTGACTTCTCCTCCCAAGCACTGTGATCTCGACCCTATCCCTATTTCTCTGTTGAAGTAGTGTATTCATGTTCTGGCACCTTCAATTTCCACAATTGTTAATTTATCCTTGTCCTCTGGCACTTTTCCACAGTCATTTAGAAATGCTATTGTCACTCCACTCCTAAAGAAACCATCGCTGGACAAGGAATCACTCTCCAACTACAGGCCCATATCCAATTTACCATTCATTTCCAAACTCACGGAGAGATTAGTCTTTCAAAGACTCTCCACCTATCTTAAGTCCAACAACCTCTTCAACAATCACCAATCTGCTTACACCCAACATCGCTCTACTGAAACGGTTCTTCTTTCTGTCTGTAACACCATTACTAACGCCATGTGCACTCAACGTGTCACTGGACTTTGTATTCTCGATCTGTCTGCTGCTGTCGACATCATCGATCACCAAATCCTCCTACAACGTCTTTCCTCATGGTTTGGTATCCACGGCAATGCACTTGCTTGGTTTACTTCATATCTCACCGACCGTACTCTTAGCGTCAAAGTTCAAGAGTATTGCTCTCCGCCTTCCATCCTCAAGTACGGTGTGCCTCAGGGCTCTGTACTTGGTCCTATCCTCTTTAATTTATACACTACTCCACTAAGCTCCTTGATCTCTTCACATTCATTAGACCATCAACTTTACGCTGATGACACTCAGCTGTACACATGCTTCACCCCCCACTCATATCCTGATGCTAAGGCTTTTCTACAGCAATCCTTTCAGCAGATATATTCCTGGATGTCTGCCAATTTCTTGCCACTCAATCCATCTAAGACTGAGTTCGTGCTATTTGGAACACCTCAGCAACTTTCAAAACTGAACGAGGTGTCCCTGGCTCTCTCTTCCGATGTTTCAGTCACACCAGTTTCTTCTGTGAAGAATCTTGGTGTTGGCCTTGACCGCCACCTGTCATTCCACGAACATGTCACTAAAATTTCACAGGCATGTTTCTTTCATATTCGCGATCTTCGTCGAATAAGACCATTTCTTTCTCTCGAGACTGCCACTACAATTGGCGCTGCTCTCGTGCAATCGAAACTGGATTACTGTAACTCCCTATTTCTAAATCGTCCCAGTTACGAGATTGATAGGTTGCAGTTCATCCAGAATTCCCTTGCACGTGCAGTCTTTCGTAGCTCCAAATATTCTCAGGTTACTCCAATCCTCAAGTCCTTACACTGGCTCAAAGTTAGAGAACGCATTTTATACAAGACAGTTTCTCAAACTTATAAGTCTATTACCACTCCTGGTAATAGTTACATGTCCCACTTACTACAAGTGGGACAACCTACCTCCAGGCCCACCAGGTCCTCTAAGTTAGTTACTCTTGAGAGACAGAGCCTTCCTTCACGTAGCATGCTGTCTAGGCGCTCCTTCCAGCATGCTGCCCCGCAGATCTGGAATTCTCTTCCTTCCACTCTGCGCACCCCCTCATCTATTCCTGATCAGCCTTTCCTACTCCACGAACAGTTTCATAGGCGATTGAAATCTTTTCTCTTCGACTTTTCATATCCATCAAACGTCCATGAACTGAGACGAACACGTAAACCTCCATTCCGCTAGTACCCTTCCTTGGACTGACCACCCGGATTTTGGCTCGCACCGTTTATGGACCCCTCACTCTGCTCATCGGCTTTGATTTGGCATCACAGTGCTCAATGTTGTAATGGACAACAGTAGCACTCTAATCGTATTGTTGTTGTTGTTAAAATTATTTTACCAGCTATACTAGTCTCAAATAGCAAATGCTAGCATGGGAGTCATAATTTTATGTAATTTTTTCTTTTCTTCTCATGTATCCCAAAAAAACTGGAAGTAAAGATTTTAGCAACAGCTGCTATTCCTTCATCATTGATGTTCTCTTTATTTTGTTGCGTTTACGCAGCTGAACTCAACTCAACCCATAGGCCAAAAAATTAGACCCAACTCTATGAGCCTTTCCTATGTTATTATAAATATTTTCTGGGATTCCGTATCTCCATTCATAGATTCGATATAATTTTATGTATAAATGTAATAGCTATGAAATACATGAAGTAAATCATTCATTATGATTACCTTCTTACCATTTTTGTTTCCAGAGTCTTTGGACGAAACATCGGAGTTTAGTATGATTTATATACCTTCGCATGTCTAAAACTTCTATAACAAGAACTAAACTGTAATGATCGGTTAGTCCCTGTACGTCTCCATATCACGTGATGAATAGAGGTGGGCATTAGCTTCTTGTTTCCCCGCTGCCATTAATCAAGATTCGACGCGTCAATGCAGAAAATATCGGCAAATTAGAAAGCAGCAAGTAAATGAACATGAAAACAACGTGTATAACTGAATGAGGAACAGGATTGATGGAGTATAGAGGTGAAAGTTTTCTTCTGTGAATATTGTTTTTAACTTTTTACATTAATTAATATTCTTATTTACACATTTTAATTTTAATTTTTCGATTTGTATTTGGACTCATAAATATACAGCTCAGTATTGTGTTATTTAACAATCTGTCGTGTTTCCGTCGTATTTTAGTAATTGTTGAAACTATTTTCTGATAGCATTGAGGATATCAGTTTAAATTTCAGCCGCGTGTATCTGACTGCACTCCTTGCGGTAAGAAAGCAGGCGCAAAGTTGCTTTGCTGCTTAGTCGCCTAATAGAAGAGTCATTCGGAGTCGAATTGTTAATCTACAATTTAGGACAGTATATCCGGGATTAGAGGCTGATATATTCATAAAATAATAATGCACAAGTCGTATGATAGATTATTCACAATAATGAATATATGGAATCATGAATTATCTTCTCGTATTGTGCCTGAGACACTGAAGAATACACCTACTGTAAACTCTACGTATTGTAAGAGGTGACTGAGGAAAAAAAACTGAGGAAGGCAACCAGAAACCACCTCAGAAACTATATTATTTCCAAGCAATAGGCTAAAATAAGGTGTGGCTAAGTATAGTCCTTTGTGAAGGAATTAAGTCATTAATGGATGGAGTGCTCTTTATGGAGCGTGATAGCAGCATGTGAATAAGAAAATGTTGCCACTTGGTAGAACACTAAAGAAAGAGAGATGGAATCAGGATCAATCATTTTTACAGTTTTGGCCTATGCAGAGTGATCTATTACAGTCCATCTACTTTTTGAAAGGTCTATTTACACGTCAGCCGTAAGCCAGATTGACCTGGCACTGTTCCAAATAGTGAAGTTTATAAAGTTGCTGAAGATTGTTTCACCGTAGGGACCAACAATTCTTTTGCTTTCTCTCAAAATCCTTCTGCCAGTCATATGCTCAACCTGCGTGGGTGTGAGTAATGCTATGGCGAATTGGGTAAACTTTTTGTGAACAAATGATAATTTCAGCGTTGCGAATCCTTGATATTGCAGAAGAATAAATAGCTTTAATATAAATATTCATTGAAAGTATTCTGCAGCATTAGAACTAATGCGAGTGCTGTGTAATCATCGAAAAATTGAACTTGCATCAGATCATAAACATTTAACTTTGCAACACATTAGTAGTCGGTAAAAATGAAGTATTGCATGTAACTAGGTTATATTGCTTTTTAATGATAAAACATAAACCTATCATTTGTTATATTGCAAAAATTAAGAACATCTAGCTTAGCCAGTAACAATGTGAACTATCTCAGGTTATTAAAGGTTAAGGATGCATTATGAGTACCTAAAGTACGTACAATAACATTGGCGAAATTCCACTTTTTAAATTCAATATTTTTAGGTATTTTTCATTATTGGTGCTAGTATATTTTTGCATAACTGAAAAACTGAATAGGATCACGCAGATAGGGAATGGAAGTTTGCTCGATCCAAACTCTGGATGGGATACTTTGACGACGGATCCACCTTACCTCCACCGTTCAACCTTATAGTGAGTCCTAAAGCAATTTACTACCTTCTCTGCCGCATCAAGAGGTTGCTTCAGAGGATATTCTGTAGCACCAGCAAGAGCAGGGGTCGAAAGAAACTGACCAAACACTCGGTACGTTGAAGTTGTAATAATTTGAGTATTCAAAACGATGATTTCGTTGGTAATGTTTCAAAGTTAATAATAAAATTTTTATTTCTGAAAGTTTACACAATGTATGTGTATAACTAATGTGCTGATGATGTGGATTTAACGTCAAGGTCTGAAGCCCTGTGGGCTTCACATCAAGTAGTCTTGGTTTTGCAGTACCACGTAGCAGTAACGACTTCAAACCTGCTGGTCAGTTTCATCATAGTTTGAGCTCATTCTCGTTCGGCTATTGCTTTGACTTGTGCTGCTGCATTATGCTTCGATATCTAAGAAGGCCTTAGTTAGGAAACGGATGTTAAATATATCATGACTTACTACCACTTTCATATTATATAGTATGGACTATTGTACAATAAAATCCGATATATTATGGGTTAACAGGATAGCTTTCTCAGGGAATGACGCCTCTGCTCAGTAAATGCTAGTCGAAGATGAGGAAGGTAAAGGGTGCTAACGTCGTCATAAGTAGAGTCCCCCAAGAATAATGGTACGTCAAAAGGAATGTCAGATGATTTAAAGATCCACTCGAATGTGGACATGAAGAGGCATTATGGAAAATAGAGATGAGTGGAGTAGTTAGATATCATGGGCCTGCAAGTAGGCAGTGCACTAAGAGAGAAAGAGAGAGAGAGACAGAGAGAGAAATAGGCTATTAATTACTTTATTATTTATTCTATTATATTTATTATTATCGTTTAAGATGACTATATAGGTCCACATATACAGATAGATATTCTAATTTGCACATGCATGAATACACACCGATACATAGACCGACGTTAAATTACCGTATACAAATTTGAGAATTTATAATTGTATCCCGATCCTAGTTATACTGGGTTTCAAAGGGAAATGATGATGTTATATTATAATTGTGAAAGTTTGACATTTTCTGCAACTCCGATAAATTAAGATGAGTTTTATCATTTTAGGGTTCAAATGTTAACGGAGATATAACTGATACCACTCCCCCTAACGAGAGAAGGAAATATCGGGTAAGTTAAAATAAATTACTATGGTATATTAGTTTTACATTTTTGACAAATGCCGTAGGCTGTAAAATGCCCTGGAGTTATTATTATTATTATTATTATTATTATTATTATTATTATTATTATTATTATTATTGTTATTATTATTATTGTTATTATTATTATTATATTTTATTGTATTTGTAGAATTTGTTTTACCCAAGGTGTAAAGAAGCCGAGGTTTCATAAAAACGATTCGAGCAATATGTGATGAATCGCCGCCCGGCTATTCGAGGCCCGCAACAATAAAATTATTTTAAAAAACCTATTCTGCACTCCGGTATGCCATATTGTTAAAAGTATCGCGAAAATAAACTGCTAAATAAAGCTGCAGAGCTAAATAACCGTATCTTCTATAATTAGGTGAAGTGGCTTAAATACAATAAAAGTACAATAAATCCCATCAGAGACATCCGGTTTCCTCAAGCAGAGTTCTTAACAGCATCCGGATGCTGCACCTTTAAACGGCCTGTCTACTCCCTAGAGCTCGATCGCTCTTAGAGTCCCATTCGAAGGACTCTCAACCGAATAAACGAGGCCGCCAGTCCGGGCTGGGTGTCTGAATTAGGCAAATAGTTGTTAACTCCGCTCTCTAATTTATTTTCATTTCAAGCTTCATCTGCTACCTGTCGATTGCTTACTCTATTTAATAACAGCCAGATGTGCTTATTGGCACATAACCAACTCACAATACTTTTGAGAAATGAAAGGTTAATGCTTTTGATGATATGTTGCTCTATGACATTGATTAAATTTTTTTCATTTACCTGTAAAACATTTGATCTAATTGTGAGCTACTTAGCGTTATGATCTTTAATTAAATGACTTCTGTACTCAAGTAGTTATTAACTATTCGTTTATTTTAATTATGAGTGGTTGTTAGATCAATGTTGAATGTTTCCATGCAGTGAAATCTGACAACAATGTTTTGAAGTTTCTCAACTAACACGGTATTTTCAAACATACACAAATTCACCATCAGAGACGGTTGGGCTAAGTTATTTGTGCATTGGATCGTATTGAAGCCAACTACTGACTTTCAATGTGATCTTCTCGGGCTAGGATTCGAATTTTCTTTGATACTCACTAACCTTAACTTATAGGCCAAAATCTTCCGCCTACTTCAACGATAATTTTCTGTCCTAAAGCGTATCAGTGACTAGACGACCATTGCTTTTGAACCCTGCACTATTGATCTCCAGGACATCTAACCCATGTGCACGTAGGCTTAGCCCAATTTATTCAATAAATCACTCATCATATGTTGGTAAACCATATTGTTGTTAAACAGGATGTAATGAGAAGACTAGTGAGTAGATTCATACATCAGTGGAAGAAACAACTACGACAAGATGGCGTAAGTGAGGACGACCTACTGGAAATCAAACAGGACATATCCAGTTTGAGGTATTTCATAATACTTGTATATTTCCAAATAAATTAATTCCTAAGAATTTTGTAATCAGACTAAGACAAATTAGTCTGCACAAATTTCCTGCAGATTATATGCCAGTTGCTAGAATTAAAATTGAACTGAGTAGGTTTATGATACTGCAAAAACAAACAATCAAAATCTATTTTATTATAAAGACAGTGAAATCAGTGGTTGTCAAGATTTGGGTAAGATATTCAACCGCGGATCAGTATGTCCGGGGTTCAAATCCTGGGCTAGCCCGTCACTGACATCGCTTTCGAGTGAAAAACTGACATTAACATTAACTTAACCAGATTTTTTTCTTGTCTCTGTATATCAGGAAGAGTAACTAGGAATGCAGTTGTTCTATCTCATTGACCATTCAGAAATTGAGAACAATCATTGAATTGAGAATAAAAAATAGTAATTAATTACTAGAGAATAATCTGAGGAATTCAGAAATTAAGCTGCTAGCTCTCTCATCTTTTGCTCTCTCTCTCTCTCTCTCTCTCTCTCTCTCTCTCTCTCTCTCTGATACGAGGACAATGAAGAGGATAATATATTTACGAATTCACGGAGTTAAATCAAATCGGAAGAAGTAAGGAAGATAGCGTTCCCTGGAGACATTTGTCGAATAGAAATTGCACGGAGCTGTCTGAGAGATAAAGATACTGTATTAGAATTGATCGACCCTACTTAGACACTGGACCCATAACCGCTCAGCAGATGCGCACAGTAAAGTTATAGTGAGTGGCTACAGATGCAAATGTAGGAGAAAATATGAAAAGCCAAGTAGCTAGAAGTCAGATAAGCAAAAGCTTATACCTTTTATCATAACATATAAATGGTTTGAACTTGGGACGCGCTTAGAGAGAGAGAGAGAGAGAGAGCAAGGTTTTTCTATACACTCAAAACATACAGTGACGTACACAAACAAGGCCGTCAAAGAGGTCACAAGTAACCTATCCTATGATTAGATAGTAAGTCAGGTGATTATTGTAAGGCAGTTACTATTTTAACGACGTAATGTTGATCGTAAAAATCCTATTTTGCCTTATAGTTAAACAGTAGAATTTAAAGTTCAGTTATTGCTTGATTGTTTGTTTGATTTAATGATATTTGTTTCAGAAATAGATATTAGTGGGATTCACGGATTGATAGATTAATTTGATTGATCGAATTAAGGGTTGCTTGATTGATTAACATACTGATTTATTGCCTTACGAATTGATTGATTGATTAGTTAATTATTTAGCTGACTAGCTGGCTGAACTAGAGAAGATAGATAGATAAATAGATCGTTAGCTAAATAGAAAGCTAGACAGCTGGATGAATCGATGGAAAGAGAGAAAATATTTGTTTAATTTCAGTAACAACATCAATGAATCAGTGGCAATCATACATCGTAATCAGGTGATAAAAAAGCAGCATATACAGACAAACAGAATCAAACACTAGGTAACCAAAGAAGAAGCAAAGCACCCTACAACAACTATCTAGGTGAACACCCAGCTGTCATACAATATCAATCTATCAGATTGATATTGTTTACAAGGGTGGGTGGATTTAGCGCACTCAGTTAAGCTGCGCGTCAATTGAACGAAGTAAAGCCCCGTTGCACGCGGTTAGTAAATTGTGGGCGACCACTTTGGAAGACCGCGTGTAGACAGCTTTGAAAGTAAAATAATCCCCAGGGTGTTGGAGGTTAGTCTTAAATCCGCGCCGGCTGCTATTGGAGCGCCAACAAAAGGCAACGATTATTAATAAGCATGGAGAGGAAAAGGAGGAATTGACGAAAACTACAAAAACAGAAACTTAAGAAAGGAAACACTGTAAACACATACAGTTACACACATGAAATGTGTGTAACTGTACGGAATAAATAAAGTAAAATAAAAAATAAGATTCGTGCAAAAACATCGAAAAAATAAAGTAAAAGTTCAACTAATAAGTATATAAGGTGTTAATTGATAAACGGTAAGAGAATTACCAGTTGTTCAGTAAGTGTTTTTTGTATTTATTTGTGAAAGTGGATAGCACGCGAATATTGCGAATTGAAGATGATATTTCATTCCAATTCGTACCAGAAGTGTTTACATTGGTTATAGAAAGACGTATCAAAGAATGAATGGACTCTCTGAATGACTGCATGATTGCTTGAAAGAGTAAATGTTTATTTGTTGGATTAATAGATGGACTCTGTGTTTGGTTACTTAATTGCTTTACTGATTGATCGATTGATCGTTCGTTTGATTTATGGGTTAATTGACTGATTTAATAATAATTAATTAATTGGTTAACTCATTGGCTGTAGATATGAGCTGCGAGAAGACCGCAAGCGCCAGGAGCTGCAATCAGCTGTTGCAGGCGAAACTCTCAAACGAGATCTTATGCGCTTCATAAGTTCCATCAGCATCGGATGCAACACTGGGGGCGGTAACAATTCCGCGGCTATCACAGGATCATCCCGAAACTTGTCGCGGGGTCCTTCCTCACGCCAATCCTCCCTCGACCGTCAGGAAACCTCTCCTGCGGTAAGAGGAACTGGAATTTCATATCCACCCGGACCTAATCGATCCAATACTTCCAGTTTGGTTTGCAATCCTCCAGTGCTACATCCGGATGATTTGAGTGCCATTAGAAGAGATATTGTATCGTCGCTAAGGATGGAGCTTCCAGAATTACTGAAGGATTTATTGAATGGAGGTCCGAATACGGGAATTAGCTCGGGGAGGCATTATCCACGCGGTAGTCCCGTTAACCCTTCACCGGCCTCTAGTTTTATGACTCCAGGAGGTCAATCAACGACCCCTCATCACGATACTGACTTGTATCAGACACATCTTTATACACAACTTTGATACATTTTGATGAATTTGAAAACTTCTGCATACTGAATGATTTTTGGACAATTTGTTAACTGGCAGTTAAGGAAATGTTTTCAATTTGTTAACTGACAGTTAAGTGAAAGCACTGTTTGAGTTAGATGCATGTTTCTTCTTCGGAAGTCAGTTCTTTTAAATATCCTACAACATAAGCTGATTGATGTCATCACCCTTTGGATTGTGCTTTGCCTTACATAGTTTAAACCCTTTTTACGTGCTGCTTTTTTATTAAACTAGGTTCAGGGTGAAAGTTGGCCATTCCTTTTGTAAAACGAGATAGTTATTAGTATATCGGATTTGTTGTCATGAGAATGCGATTTTATAGGTAATTCGACAGATAAATGATACTGTTTGGAATGGTGCCGGATAAAGTGTATTGATTTATAGTTTTAGATTAAATGGCGAGCATTCGACCATTTTTGGGAATTTTGACATTTCCGTAAACAATGTTTTTTATCTTCGATGTCTGGGCTACTTATATTAACTAGTTATAATCTATTTCCCTTTAGTGTTCGTTAGACTTTGCAGGGAATTTGCTAATAGGGAGCTTTTTTTACAGATTTGTTATTGCAGGCTCACCTAACGCGAAATAAGATTTCAATAACGTTAAATGCAATGAGGTTTCATATCTAGTTGGTTATGCACGCTAACAATCACGAAGCACATTAGGAAAAATGCTATAAACTACGGATAGATTAATTAGATACTCTAGCAAGATACAATTTAAGTTTTTTAAACTATACTTAGGAAGTCAAATTATGTAAAAGTAGGTTTTACATTGTGAAATTAGATACTGCTTAGGCGACCAATTTTAATGCATTTACTGACGATTATATATTCAAGAAGAATATAAGCAAAATTCGCATGATTTGGCTCTATTTTTATTATATCATAAACTTTTGCCTATGGATCAGTGTAATCACATAATGCACAATATGTTAGCTTAAACCTTTCGGTCCTGATGGTATATGTAATTGTTAAGTACCAAGAGGCTACCTCGTTTTACCTCCATTCTGTGTTGATTTTTGCTATCGCGAATGAAGTTGATTATTTACGAATAATATAGGCTAATTAAAACATTTTGATTTTAGTACTTAATTATGACATTCAGTTAATTAGTTCAAAGTTCTATTTCCTTCCTACTTAGTAGGCCTACTGTTGATTAGCCTAAGACAAACAATTAGTGTTCTATTTTTATAATCTATAATTACGCCCAGTATTATATGATAATTAATTATACTTCAACTATAGAGATCACACTGACAATGGATTTTCTAAGATCACTTTACTTTCGTGCACTTTTTGTTAATACCGCTATGTGGATTTTCTCATTTGGTTTATCAGAATTTTTAATTTTCTAGTGTCTGTTTAAAGGATATATTATATATACAATAAATACATTCGTTATGGTACATTGTTATATGAAGGCCAGTTAGGAAGCAGGCTTACATTGTCTCATTTGTTCTAATGGAATTAAAATTCGAACACCAATCGTGAGTTAAATTCATATATACATCTATATTATACACTGTGTTTATATTAAACAAATTTCTAAAACGAAACGAAGAATAGAGGATTGAATGATGATACGTTAGGTGACAGATAGGAGTGAAGTAGGTCTATTCGTATCTCGACATTAGTTAAACTGAGATTAAAGGGAAGATGATGATTATGATGCTGATGATATATATATATATATATATATATATATATATATATATATATATATATATATATATATATACTGTATACATCACCGAAGAAAACTCAAAAGCTTAGGCCTATCTACGCTGTGTTTTTATAATTGATACCCCCAGTTTCTTTACAATAAAGTCTTAAAGAGTAGACCGATGTTCTTGAAATTTACATAACTTGACTAGCAGCCAATTTTACCAAACATAGGGAAATTTCGTTTGAATATCTTTAATAATATGGAAGTTATGGTTTTGCGAATAGGTGTGGGGTCAGACAAGAAATTTACAGTATAGGATTTCGGGCGTGTTACATGCAGCTTAAAATTATCTCCTAAAAATAATTGCGAACACGTCACATAAAATTCCTGCTAGACGACGAAAAATATGTGCTTAATTGACAAAGTCATCTAACTTTTAATACGTGCATGTCTGGCTAGAGCTGCTTTAGGCCGACGTGTGCTAGGCGCGAGCTGAGCTGCCGTGAGACGTGATAGCGCAGCAACTGCAGCAGCTTTCTGTAGCGCCACAGTTAAAATCACAGATTCGTTGATTGTCTTCATGCAATGCATGCATTAAAAGTTCAAGAACTTTGTCAATTTAGAACATATCTGCAAGTATTTTGCGTAGTTTTAAAAAGAATTGAATGCTCTTCAAAATAACATTAGCAGAAAGTTTATGTGACGTGTTCGCAATTATGTTTAAAGAGATAATTTTACGCTGCATGTAACACGCCCGTAATACTTTACTGGAAATTTCTTGGCTGACCCCACACCTATTCGCAAACCTATAACTTTCACGTTGTTAAAGATATTCTAACGAAAATTCTCTTTGTTTGGTAGAATTGGCTGCTGGTTAAGTACAGTAAATTTCAAGAACATCGGTCAGCTCCTTACTAATTTATTGTAAAAACCCTGTGGGGTATCAGTTATAAAAAACACAGTGTAGATTAAAATTTCAATAGATGCAACTTCCAGAAACTAATACAGATTTCAATTAGCAATATAAACTGAACAAAGAAAGGATTCCAATGAAATTTATGTTTTTAATTGTGATGTAGAGCTGCTTTGATTAATTACTTGTATATGTTTAAATTCAGTGCTATTTCACAATAGTGCGTCAGCAAATAAGACTTTGAATATTTCCTATGATTAGTTTTAAATTAATTTTAAGTTTTCGGCATCGGTTAGTTGTTTGTGGGTGAACACCTTGGAAGACCGAGTGTTGACAGTTTTGAAGGAAAAACTTCCAGGGTGAAGGAAGATTATTCTTAAATCCGCGCCGGCTGCAATTGATGCGCCATCCAAAGGGCGAAGATTACTAATAACCATGGAGAGGAAGGAGGAAATGGGCCTTAAACAGGCATCTGTGCTTCCTGACCCAGTGTGGCGTTATGTTATGTTTTTAATGACTGCATTTGCTTTATTATTAACTTATTTACTTTATTGGAAGATTTTTTAAACTAATATATAGATACGTAAAATTATTAACGATTTTCTGTCTATTCTGCCGATATTATGAGTGACTGGCTTTGAATCTATTCGAAACTGCATGTCCCCGTGGAGATCTAGGTCATCTTTCGCAAGTGTAACCAGATCTTATAACTGGAAGATTATACTTTAGAAGTTTATTAGTAATTAACATTTTTAATAATTTAGACAAGTACTTTTGGCTACAAGTGCATTATACTAGTGTTTATTTGAGAAGATTGATGTTTTGTGGAAATTGTGGCTGAGAAGCAACACTGTTTATTACTTAAACTAAATCTTTCCTGATTTACAGATGAGCATTTGTGTTGTGACGTACATAATGCGTCCCTGACATCTTATTCCGTTATGAAATTGGAACTTAATTCGTAATTAATAGCATGAATTCATGGTAGATAATTAATTGATTGATTTCCTATAATTATATTGACCATAGAACCGACCAAAGCATGGGAGTGAAGAAAATAGCGGCGAGATTGAGCTGACCTTCTTCTTATTTTTTAGGCACAACAACAAGAACAGTAGAAGTTAGAACAATATTACTGTTTTGGTATCTCTCAGGAAATTCAGCCAAAATTGGTCTTTTGTCTTGAGGATTTTGAAACTTCTCAAGTTAAACTCTTCGTCAAGAAGTGATCTGAGAGAAGCAGAGTCACACAGCTCTTTTAACAAAAACACTTCGAATTGTTAACTCAAAAAATTATATATGAAAGAGATGAATTGATCTGCACAAAGGTCAGGTTAAACTGAGACGAGATTGATGGCATAGCTTGACGGATATTCTGTTAATTTTAGAAAAAAAAGTTTAAATATAGGTTAATGTGACAAAACTATTAATTACGAATGAAATTTAGACGTATATATTGTACATGTATATTAAAATCGGTGATTCTGACAATAAATTTCTAATGCTTTTACGTTTAAAATCATCAATAAGTAAGAGATATATAAAACCCTTAACATAAACGAATACTATTAAAAGAATAAAAATTGCTTCAAAGTGTTGACAATAAATCCAAATATAGAATCTATCAACTACGTCACGTGACTTAGAGTGTTTCAGCCAATCAGCTACACTGAAACTGCGACTCCATGACGTCACTCTGTCAACCCCCTGTGTGGTTGAAGGGGAGAAGGGATTAAAGTCTTCTGCTGAAACTACAACATAACAGTTGCCACTTTTAAAATAGTAAATGCATAAGTAATAACAGTATTTTTCTGGTTTATGCTGCATGCAATATTAATGTCTAATTAGACGGTAGGCCTAATATCTATTAGCAGTATTATCAGTACTAGTAATAAAGACAGCTCAGAGTACTTCGAAATGAAGTTCAATGAAGTCGTAGTATAATCAAAGACACCAACTATACATTATTCATGTATATAATTTAAGCAAGAAGATACAAATTTATTCCTTTTTGGCTTACTTTGTTTGGCCAATTTGATAACTCTTAATTGACTCAATGATTGATACTTTAGGAATTATCGATTTATTGCTTAATTGATTGATTTATTGGCTAATATATCGATCCATAAAATAATTTACTACCACTGTGATTTTCCGACGAAATATTTTGTGCAATTATTTTGCAATTACAAAATAATAATCTTTTCCCGCAAACATTAATTTTGGCACTGTCGCCAATGTTTGCCTATAGTGACATTTAGTCTCCTACCTGAACCTAACAAGGCTTGGGATGACCAACATTGGGCAACTAATCATAGGACATATCCGACCCGCTTCCGCTGCCTGTTGATTTTGGCCTACCTGTTCTGAATCGATAAGGCTAGTTAAAGTTGCTTGGTAGTGATATGCCGCTTGTTGACACAAGGATATTATATTAACTAGGCCTACGTAGGCTTACAGTTCAAACGCTTTAAGCTATATAAAAATTTCTTAATGTTATAAAAAAATTAACCAGTGACAGCATTCTAAACTTTTTACCTAGAATAATCGAAATGCGTTAATTACAAAGAGATGTTTACATAGTAGTATATAAACCATATTTTTTATTATTAATTAGTCATATTGAGTAGCTAGAATTATAAAAATATAATCTACATTTTTCGTTAGTCATTAAGTCCAAATATAAGAGTTCTTCAGATCATCAAGGCAGCCAAGGTTTATTTATTTAATTATTTGCATAAATTCGTTCATTAAATAGCCGAGGAATATGTTTTCTATGGCCTTATGATCTATAACCTACTACCTGACTTTAACATTGATGACATTTTTTACCTATTGACTGCATCGTAAGGCTAGGAGTGTAAAATAGAGTTATTCGTGTGTTCAAGGCAGACACGTTAAACTTGACTATTTCAGTAATTTTAGAGTTAGAATTATACGTTTTTACCAAAGTTGATGCTCAGAGAGAGAAGCCCAATGCTAAGTCTGAGTTTAGAGACAGTTTCAGCTTTAGAAAATCCACTTTGCGCGCGGTTAGTACTTTGTGGGCGACCATTTTGGAAGACTGTGTGTTAACAGCTTTGAATGAAAAAAGAAACCCCGATGGTATCGGAAGATTATTCTTAAATCCGCGCCGTCTGCAATTGGTGCGCCAACAAAAGGCAACGATTACTAAAAACTATGGAGAGGAATGGAGGAAACAACGAAAACTACAAAAACAGAAACCACGAAAGGAAACGCTGTAAATGTATACGGTTGTCATATGTATAACAATATACGGAATAAAAAGAAAGCATACAACTAAATCAGTCGTCATTGCCGACTATGACCGGCAATCCGTAAGAAAACGCTTTTTAAAATTATATTCAACCCATTAGAAAAAAATAAAGAATTGAAAAAGGTAAATAAAATGATTGAAAGAAAATTAAATGAATAATGAAAGTAAATGAAGAAATTAAGTCCTATTTATTCCTCTTATTCTGACTTAACTTCAATACGATTTATTAAAAACATTTTTTGAACTGATAATTCTCTATTTTCTCAAACATTTCTGGCTACCACCGTGACAGGCAACCGCTAATCCAGCATTTATATTTTCCTGGTTTCCAACACGTAGCTGATATCCTAACATTGCACAATAGCCGTTGTAGCTAAATGCTCAAGTAGCCAAGTAATCTTGTCATAGGCCTGTGACAAAATATATTTCGAGCCTATAATTATGCCAGCCTTCAGTAAACATTTTTAATTTATCTAACGGTAAACGGACAGGGTTAGTACCAGGCTTATAGGGTTATACGACTGTTATGGTATCATTAGTAGGATATTGAGCATGCATTTTGGCCGTATCAGAAAATATAGCTGGAAATAGCTGGATGTTAAGCTAGAGAGAGGTAGACCACAACTGACGTGGGATAGGGTGATTAAAGAAGGACATGAAAAATAGGGGATTGACTGATGATATGGTGTCGGTCAGAGATGATTGAAGAAGGTCTATTCGGATCCTGACTTTAGTTTAACTGGGATTCAATGGAAGAAGATGATGATTATTATAACATATAGCTATGATACAGTATTTACTTTTATAATACCATCGGCTGATTGGAGGAAATAAATAAATAATTAAATAATTCACTGAAGATGAATTAGAATTTAATAACTCAAAATTATTTACAATTCTGTGGTATATTATTTTTGGCTTCAATTGATAACATTACGTTCTTGAGGAAATACAATATTATTTATAATTTTATTGAGGCGGTCAATGCCCTTAGATGTAAAAGTACTGAGTTAAAATTTTATATGATATTATTGCTTTAGACCGTATCATTACTTTATAATTAGAGATGGGAATTTTATGAATTTCCAGAGTTTGGGTTCGGTTCGTTGAAAATGAAAGTTCGGTTCGGGTTCGGTTCTAACAAGGGTTCGGGTTCGGTTCGGGTTCGGCTTGCTTTCCAACTGGCAAGAGTTCGATTCGAGTTCGAAATGGTTTGGTTTGGATAATGTTGCAATTGCTTAACTTTACTTATAATAATCATGGTTATGACAAACATGTTTAAAATGGTTTATGGTAAATATGCTTAAAAATTCATTAAGTCGCAATAGGTGCCACATTTTTTCACCTGGGTAAAAATATGACAATGAGAAAAGGAGAGAAGTGGTAACTATTCCTGTACATTTCTTACAATATTGTTAGTTGACCAACAAATGTTCATAATATAGATATTTAACTTTATTATTGTATCTGAAATATTCTCCTTGATTGTATCAAGCAAATAGAATGCTTCATCAAGTTTTTATTTTTTTTTCACTAAAAGCAAAGCTGGTAAAGCTAAGGTTAACGTCAGTTTTCTCACTCGAAAGCGATGTAGCCATATAAATTAGATACATTTATAGTTAAGTGGAAATGTCTTGGCTAAAATTTGATCCAATATTTCAGAGACAAAGTGCAATTTAGTAACATAAAAATGTCAAGTTATGATGATTTGGTAAACACGTGTACTTCCATAGAAAAATGATCATAATATACACCATTTGCTATCAACTGACCAATAATAAGCTTCATAATTTACCTTAGTGTTTCAAATTTGAAACTCTCAGATCAATTATGAAGTTACAAAAATAGTTATGAAATTATTGCATCGCTATGGTGCAAAATTATTTACTCCAGATAGCCCTAACACATATAGAATGTCACATATAATTATTTGCAAATCTGGCTGCAAAAATATTAAGGTAGCACACTAAAATTAAAAAATATTTACAATTTGAATTTAACAAGAACAAATCCACCCAGATTGAGTCAAGCATTTTCAGAATTTTATAGAATACTCTCATCACTTTGCCATAATACAGAAGTTGAATTATAATAGTGGATGAACTGAGGCATTGAAGGATTGTTTAATGTATGAACGCTATTCTTATCTGGCAGGATATTACCAACACAGTACAAAAGACTTTCAAAACTCGTGACTTATACATGTAGTAATTCTGTATAGTGTAATTACTATAGTTAGAAGTATAGGTTGTCATTTCTTCACTGAGCATGCCAGTAGGATTGTATGATTAGTCAGTAGGTTGTGCTTAAGCTACATTAAAAACATAAGACATTTGCGCAAATGTAACACTAAAGCCAACATCTCAAGTGGTGCGAGTGGTTAACTTATACGGCTTATCTAACACTGATCGAAGTTTTATAATATACATGTATTACGCACCTACACTACTAAACAAAGTCTTGTCATATGACAACTCACAAGATTTAGCATATGTCAACAATATACATCTACAGTAGTTCGACTTGCTTATACTTTCTAGTAAGTCAACAATTTAACTAGATATGCTTCTAGCATAGTTTGAACTTTATCTTAGTCCCGCTATTGAGTTCAAACCAAACTTAAGATTGAGCTATTTAAGTGTAATTACATGTCGAGACTGTAAGTATTCTAGGATTTGACATGAACTCTTGATGGTCGATCGGATTAAATGATAACTCTGTCTACATCTATTTCCCTGACAAAATTATTCTACTTCAATAGTGTACGCATGGAAGGCTGGTAAAGCGGTTGGATCGCTTAAAAGAACAACGTGTCATCAATTTACGCCATGACACAACTCATCGTTTTATTGCTGATTATGTTGCATGTTACGTTATCAGGTTCGTATATTTATAACACGTAGAATAATTTTTTACTTAAATATCGATAATAGATATTTATAGTGTAATCAATTAAATACTAATTATTAAAGTGCTTAAGATATCTTTAAATTTGTTTAAGAAACAAACATTTGAGATTTATTCCATTAATGAACATAATCGTAATATTTTCCAATTCTTATAAAATAAAATAGAAAGGAGTGAGCTCTTATAAAAATGTGTATTATAATAAATATAGATTATAGCAAATAGTTATTAATGTTATAAAATTGTGACGAGTAGCCTATAAAATTGTTATATTGCATAAGTGAGCAATGTTCTTGACACATTTTTTAATAAAGATATATTGCATTATGCTAAAACTTTATATAGTTGTGAATTTTTTGGCTACATACGCAATTATGCCAGTTGTTTGGGCGACTGTCTAACAAGTTTTCCTGAAAAGTATAGGGCTGAAGCTTAACAAGACCGTTTCTGATAGGTACAGGGCGTTATGCTATGAAAGGAAGACGTTGAGCATTTGCTGGCGTAAACGCATTCATCATCAGCATCATCATCGTCTTCCCTTGAATCCCAGTTTAACTATGGTCTGGGTTACAAAGTTTTGTAGGAATTTCTGGAGGCTAAGCAATCACCAACCGAATGCGCTTCCTTCTGACGTTGGTTTTATTTAATCTTCGTGGATTGTCGCTTTTTATGACACGTGCAGTCCACGGTTAGTTTATTCTTCAGCAACCCTGACGCGACAAGAATCGCTGGTGTTTACGCATTGTAAGACTTAATTTATAATTACACAAACGATCATTTTCTTGTTAGAAAATTTTTATATGATATAGTTGCTGCTATTTGTAAGTAAAATTACACTCCTTCGGTAAGCCTAACGCATGAATTTGTACTGCAAGATTTAATGTACATGTATGCTAATATACCAACCATTATTAGTGATCCTGTAGGATTTCTATTATAGGCTATTAGTAGCTTTTTACATATGTACTTATATGAAGACGTCCCTGACATCACCTTTGTATGAGGAAACGGCCGTTAAACCTTTATTATTATTATTATTTACTATTATTATTATATCCATAAACAGAATGGCCAGTAAGAGAAATTCTAAATGCTTTAATATGTAAACCATGATAGAAATAAAAATAAATTAAAAGACTTTAACAGAAATAATCTTGCAATGATCCATTGCAGTCTGTTTCAGCAAAACCGCATTAAAGCTATAAGCTACGTATAAGAATAATGTTCTAATCCGCTAATTAAATGTTTTTGGATGTCTAGTGTTGGCTAATTTGTCTTGGATTATAATTATATAATAGGTGATATTTTACTTCCAATTGAAGGCTACTTTCTCTGCTACATTGTTTAATATGTAGTATATGTGTATGTGATATTTGCTATATGGGATACTGCGCCAGATTAATAAAAATGAATAAATTAAACTATTTTTATCAGTTTTAATAATAAAAAATAATAATAGTAACATAATAAAAAGATTTTATTAGAAATCCTGATTCATAATTGTAATATTTTGTAAAATGATCCTTTAGGCCTATCTATTGCCATTTCCATTGCGCCTGAAAGGAATAGTAGGTGATCAAGAATTTATTTCAGTAATAAACTAATTTTTTAACAAAAAGTTCACGTTTGCTACTATTCATCATATATCCGATATAACTGCACAATAACATGTTGCAGAATAACCAAAATATACAACGATTTTCGATTTGTAGTGACATGTGATGGGGAGACGACCCTGACATCATCCTTGTATGAGGAAACGGACGTTAAACCTTTATTATTATTATTATTATTATAATTTTTTTAATTTTTACCCCGGTGTAAAGAACCTGGGGTTTGATAAAAACGATTCAAGCAATACGTGCTGAATCGCCGTCCGGCTACTCGAAGTCATCAATCGGCTTAAAAGAATTGTTGAAGCAGACTGTATTAAATCTTTGCAAAGTCATGGACAGACTTTTCCAAGAAAAGATGTCTCTCGCTTATTATTATTATTATTATTATTATTATTATTATTATTATTATTACTATGCAACATTTTCCAGAGAGCGCGGGGGCGATCAACGGCTACCATTCAGTGCAAGGCTCTACCGCCAATGTGACGGTCACTTGCAGTGCATTCTGTGATAAGAACGGTGTGGAGCAACCCGCACAAGAGTGTCAGGGAACACTGTTCTGCTGCGGTCACGAGTATGATAAATTCTGTTGCGAAAATCTGCAGCAAGCCATTTTTCCAGATTTCAGTCCGCCGCAGAATGGTTGCAACGGAAGTATGTCCTGGTGGTATTATCAGTAAGTAGCTACTACGATTATCCCCTGGTGGTTTTATCAGTAGGTAGCTACTATGTTTATGTCCTGGTGGTTTTATCAGTAGGTAGCTACTATGTTTATGTCCTGGTGGTATTATCAGTAAGTAGTTACTATGTTTATGTCCTGGTGGTATTGTCAGTAAGTAGTTACTATGTTTATGTCCTGGTGGTATTGTCAGTAAGTAGTTACTATGTTTATGTCCTGGTGGTATTGTTAGTAAGTAGTTACTATGTATGATGTAATATGAAGACCTTAACAGGTCTTTATGTATGCCCATTTTGACAACATTTGTGGTACTGGTTGGTTGCAAGTTTGATCAAAATTAAATAAATATTATTTTGTTATACATAATAATAATAAAGGTTTAACGTCCATTTCCTCATCCAGGGATGATGTCAGGGACGTCCCCAACAGCACATATCACTACAGATCAATTCACCCAGATCAATCTGCGAAAGAAATGTGCTGAGGAGAAGCAAGGTCCTAAACGAAAGCCAGTCCGGTGATCAAAAAAATGGTCAGGGTAGATTGATTATGTCTATGGTGAGAAAAGGTAAGTTTTAAGCTTGATAGAGAATGTTGAAAGAGAAAAACAAGAGCGAAGATTAGCAGGTAAAGAGTTCCAGATTGTGGGTGCTGCGTATGAAAATAAACGTCTGCCCAATGACGTGAGAATATTTGGAACTGAGAGAAGATTGGCATCGGTGGAGTGAAGTGTACGTGAGAGGCGATAGGGAAGAAGAATTTCAGATAAGTAAGAAGGCTAGCCAAATCGCAGAGTTTTGAAAGTTAATAGAGCTATGTTATATTTTATGCGTTGATTAACAGGGAGCCAGTGAAGACTGCGTAGAAGAGAACGAGAGCGAAATTGAAGTCGAGAGGACTTACAAACAACACGTGCAAGAGAATTTTGGACGTGCTGCAAACGATTGAGAGAAGAAGTAGGCAACCCATGTAATAATGAATTACAGTAGTCGAGCTTTGAATGAACTATAGAATTAGCAAGGATAGTGGCTGAATTTCTAGTAATTGATGGACGTATTTGCCTAATCTGACGAATCTGAAAGAAAGAAGCGCGACAAACAGAAGAGATATGAGATTTAAAGTCAAGGTTTTCATCAAATATGACTCCAAGGTTTTTGGCAGATCGAGAAGGTGAAAGAGCAAGATTCTGAAAATTAACAGAGTTATTGGTAATTTTACTTCTTTGCAAAGGAGTGCCAATTAAAAGGTATTCAATTTTAGAAGGATTAAAAGTAAGACGGTTAGCACAAAACCAGGAATAAACCTTGTCAAGAATGGATGAGAGATGAGCCAGTTTTTGATCAGAATCATGATTAGAAAAGGAAATATATAGTTGTGTGTCGTCTGCATAAAAACGAAAATTTATGGAGGACTGAGCAAGCAGGTAGCTAAGAGGTGTGATATATAAAGAGAGGAGCAATGGACCTAACACTGAACCTTGTAGACTATCATTGACTGATATGTAGACTATCTTTGAAATATACAACAGCTATATATTGTATACTATTAGTCGTGGGATGTATCGCGAATTTTTATTGTCCAATAATACATAGATACTTCGAATATGAATGACAAAAATATGGCCTCATGGAGATATTCATTCCAACACATTTGCAATCGTGCACAAGTTTGACTACAGACAAACTTCCTCTTAGGATCGTCTATTTATACTCTCACAATACATTTACGCGGTTTTATTGCATTCACCGGTTTTTCCAAATAAATCAGACTTAGGACGAACCTGTTCCGCTTGGCTTCGTCACCTGCTAGCTTGTTAAATGCAAGAAGACTTTTAAATTCCGGCAACACGAAAGTCATTTAGAAAAAAATAAGAACGATGAGTTGTCCTGTATCTTGGTTAAATCTTCGAATTACTAAGTAACGCTAAGTGCTCATATCCGGCTCTTCAAATGTGCTCGTTCGATACTAGATGAAGGAAGTCAGTCTACTGCTATTTGAAGAATTATATTATACAAACACAGATATACATAAAAAATATATATATATATATATATACATGTAAAATTATATATATATATATAAATATACATGTATATAGGCATATACATGCATAATATATGTATGATATAGGTATGTATCTAAGCCTATGTATTATGCATATTATATATTATATGAGGCATATGTAGGTTATATTATAAATTGTTATATATTATAATGGCTGGAGCCATTGGCGATGTCGGTAAGGTACTCGACCGCGGATCAGTATGTGCGGGGTTCAAATCCGGGGCTCGCCCGTTACTGACATCGGTTTCGAGCGAGGAAACTGATGTTAACATTAGGTTTAGCTTTTTTTATTTATATAATTTATATATATATATATATAATATATATACATTAATAAGTTTATATAATTTATATATATATATATATATATAATATATATACATTAATAAGTTTATATTATTTAATATATATATATATATATATATATATATCAGTGGACTGCCTACTGGCAGGTCCATCGTAAATAGGACCATGGTTTCAGGCATATATATATAGGCCTGAATATATATATATAATATATATATATATATATATATATACATGTATATATATATACATGTGTAGGCCTATATATAGGCCTTGAATTGCGATTCTTGAGTAGGACTTCTTATTGGCATAATTCTATAGCAGTAGTTCAATCATCATATCATCATATCATTCAATTCAATTTCATTTTTAATATGAACACCAAAAATGGTCATTCAACCCTGTATAGTTCACATACATATCACAAAAATAAGCAAATGCAACAGGAAAAGCACAAACTAAATGTGAACTATTTACACACGGCAATTGTTTACTATCGCAGTTACAATCGTTTCATCTCAAAATATAGAAACGTTATCGTTAACCTGTAGTGGGTGCAACAAATCTACTATCTGATGGTAGGTAATATTAACATACCTAGCATAACTCTTAAATACTTGCCAATGTCGTATGCAGTTATTCTAGAACTGCAGGAAAAATTTGCCACGGTCCATTATGCAAATGCATATCGAAATTATGCAATTGCATAATTCATGTGCAATCAGGAATTTTTCTGTTCAGATCCCACGACATTGAATTGCCTATAAGTAAGCAAGTTGGTAAGCTAAGGTTAACGTCAGTTTCCTGACTCGAAAGCAATGTCAGTGACGGGCGAGCCCAGAATTTGAACCCGCACATACTGATCCGCGGTCGAATATTTTACCAACGTCGCCACTGGCTCCAGCCAGTTGAATTATAATAAGGTAATCTTTCTTGCGATTTCTTGCTTTTTCGAAGTTCCTCTAAAGAGACATTGTCTTAAAATAAACTTCGAAATCTTAACGATACCTTTGAACATTTCGAATATAATTGCACGTATATTAATGTCAACAATTTGTTGCATTACATAGCATAACATAACAACAATTAGAGTACTACAGTCTTCAATTACAACATCGAGCACTATTATTACTACAGGCATAGCCAACCCAAAATTAATACACTTACTGAATTAGTTCATTAATTTAAATAGTTAATTCGGCATAGTTTAGACGAAAACTGTCAATATATTTCATTGTTCACTAAGAAAAATAACCCATGATATTGTTTTATATAGGCTGTAAAGTTTATTACTACCATTGTGTATGTTGTTACAGGTGGCGATTGATAATTGGGATGCTGTGCATCCTTATGGTTGGTCTGCTAATAATGGTCTTCTACTTCTGCATAAAGCATTATGGGTGCTGCTGCTGTTGTTGTAAAAACTGCAAAGAAAATCCGAATGGTTCGATTTTTATAATATTTCCATTAATAGTTAGCATTGGCTATATTTACGTGTACAGTGCACACACACACATGCAATCATATATAGAATTTTCTTAATATTGCATTTTATTGTTCATGTGTTAATGTTCAATAAATGAATGGAAAATTCTCAAATAGGGTATTGGCTGGTGACGTAGTGTAGGACGGAGAGGATTTGAGACAGTCTATTCATATCCCGACCCTAGTTAAATTGGGATTCAAGGGATGATGATGATGACGATGACGATGATGATGATGATGTTTATGTTCTTTATGCAAAAAAAGTAAAATAAATGGTATTTTATTCTAAATATTACGATATTGTTTCAGAAGATGAACCGCAGCTGGAGTTGTCGTCTCGAGGCCTATCACCAGGGTCAGGAGTTCGGTCACGTGAAGGCGGTATCGTCTCACCAGTGTTCGAACCACCGTCCTATGACGAAGCCACCGTAGAGCCGCCTAAGTATTCCGAACTCTACGACAACATAGAGTTAGTTACAGCAGTTGAATCAGTGTCCTCAACAACTATGCATAATGAGTTTATATATGATCTATCGACTTACTCCAGCGTAAGTGGAGTTTGCAATGTAAGAGAACCCCTGCCCAATGACAGAGATTCCACTTCAAACAGAATTCAAGCGTTAAATACAAATGATTTCCGAGCCAGCGAAGCACTGACTTTAAATACTAATTCTGGAAGAATTTTATCTGGTGAAAATGTATCCAACGGTGATTGTGGCATATCTAATCCGGCATTTACGACTGACGAAATATCGGAAGATATAAATGTTCAAAACCTGATAATTAGCAGCACTAGCCTGCACTCGAACTCTGCGAATGATACAACTTCATATGAAGCTAGTAATAACCAAACGAATGCTATTGGTATCCATCAGATTAAATCTTGCCAAAGTAATCAGTTTTCTTCCGGTCACGTGACGCAAGCTATAGGTGTGACATCCTTCGAAGATGATTTAGAAGAATCGAATAGAACCGTGCGTCTGTCATCAACAGTTGAATCATTTGACTGCTAATTTTACATTTGAGTAAAATGATGCAAATCTCGGATACCGACATTTTCTTATGCAGATATTTTTATATGCAGTCCGATCTAAGCACTCTAGCTACACGATGAGAAACTAGCAGCCCATAATGCTTTTTTCATATTTATGGTATAGCAAGTATATAAAGAAATTTTATTCACTAGATACTACATATTAAGTCATTTAGTTTGATAAATTTATTTCTATGATATCTGTTTAGTATTATGAATAATTTATGCTTTAGAACTGTAACATCTGCTGCCTTAGTATTTCATATTAAGTATTTTGCCTACACCTTTTACTGTATTTAATGTTAATATAGTGTATTATTAAGTCCACTTTTAACAAAACTGCCAATATTTCATTTGTCGGGTATTTAGTTTCTTTTTAATTATTTAGTTTCCTATTTAATTTTGAGAAGCACAAAAGATCTCAAATGTAAGTATACAATATTTCTCTTATTTGTTTCGTTTTGATTTTGTATTTTATATTGAGTAAGAGTACCCTTCTATTCCTCTGCTCCATCAGCTATTGAATTATTTCAATTTGAATTGTTTCAACTTCCAACCGTTATGGAATTAGACTTATGTCAATATATGGTATTGTGTAACTCCTGCGCCAACATGTTGCTATAAAAGTCACTTTATAACATTAATATTGTTCATTCAATTTCTTAAATTATTTAATTAGTACTTTTTATACAATAAGATTTTAATGCAAATTTTAACGGTATGAAAAATAACCAAATTACTGCAACTTTATAGATCACATAGTTAAAAATTACTGATTCTATTAATTCATAATTAATATTCCATATTGGAAGTAGCTGCTAAGAAATCTATGATCGTAGCTAAATAACAGAAACGCAGATTAAAAGAAAAGTGTAATAATATAAATTGAGACGTAATATTAGAGTTTATCGAAGGGCTAAAGCAAAAAGAAAATATTTTCTACTAACTGGCCAGTTTATTGTTTTGTTAGGGTTAACTAATTATCCTCTATTAATACTTTATCATTAATGGTTGTTAATTAGCGTCGTTTCTACAAAAACAAGGTATCGCTCATGTCGCTCAATGACAATTTAGAGCCCTGTTCTTCTTCCGCAGTAGATGTCAGGGACCTTGTAAGCACGAAGAGGAAGCTACAGTAGAACTGCTACAGTGGCACTTCACTGGGACAGGACGACGTTAGCAGAGGCAGAAGAGAAATCATTTGTAGGCCTATACAGTACTTTTATATCTGTACACCTGTAAACTAAACCGGTCGTACAAAGTTCATCGTGTAACTAAATCATTCAGATCAAATTTACTAACAGAGTCAATTCATCGAAGAGTTTCTGGGATAAAACTGAGCCTGAATTTTTATGACTAATTTATACTGTAGATATTTTATTTACCAGTGCAAATGTCAAATACGAATAAAAATTGT
This sequence comes from Enchytraeus crypticus, assembly GCA_905160935.1. Taxonomy (NCBI): domain Eukaryota; kingdom Metazoa; phylum Annelida; class Clitellata; order Enchytraeida; family Enchytraeidae; genus Enchytraeus; species Enchytraeus crypticus. Next base: position 314,113 of record CAJHZI010000414.1, on the reverse strand, counting down.
ATGCACCATTATTAGAAGCATATATGGCTAAAAATGAATTTTGAATTAAGAATAACTGTGGTGGCATTACTAGTACTTTCATATTCTCATCCTGAATGACAGAAACAATGACACTTGTAAATTACCAAAACAAATGATAAATTATAGTTTAGAATTATTCTTCCCTTTCCTCCAATAAATAAATTAACCGAATTATCTCTACCCCACGACGTAACTTCTATATCAACGACATAGTAAACATTGCTGAGTCGTTAACTACTACATGGCCATAAAATACCACTAAGCTCATATTATTATAATTTGTCTATCTATGAAGATAAGCAACTGCTGCTAGACACTCCAGGTGTACAACGATGGAAAATAGTATGTGTACACATATTTATTTATTGCAGTGAGTCTTCAATACCTTAAGTTCAATATCTTAACTTCTACCTAGACTACATTGTCGAATCTTGTTGAGTTCGTAGGTCAAATTATTAGTATATTTGTTATAAGCTGAAAGTTCGCTGTAATTATGGAGTAGGCCTACATGTATAATTAAGCAGAAATAGCCAAGGCTAGAGCGATAGAACTATATGAAACTCTGCATAGATTGGTCAGTAGTTCAACTGACTATAGTTTTGTAAAATAATACTACTGCTAGCGTCTAAAATAAATAAAATATCTTAGTTATGTTGAATTCTATGACATTTAGACAATATGTTAAACATGAATCTTCCATAATGTATATTATAAATGTTAATTTAATCAGAACGTACTACAATTATTTCAAGAATTACTAAACGATTTGCTCGCAGCTTTTGGCATATTTTGCATCTAAGTACCACAATATACAAATATACAGGTAGCGATTTGACCCTGAAAAATGGGAGGTTAAAAATATTAAAAATACATATCATTGGTAACAGAATGTCACCATGATTATAAATTATTTCTTTACAGACCTGCAAATTCTACTTATCATAGAAGAAAAACTTATATTTTTTGTATATTTGAACACTTTGTTTAAGTTGAAAAATATGTCTCTGAATTATTTTTATTTGCTTTGCTCATTGTTGGCCTTAACCCGCTCTTGTTGAAACTCATTAATTTTTGCTTCGTCAAGTTTAAATTTAAAACGAATTAATTTAAAAAATTAAGGTAAAAAATAAAATAAATATCTGCTGGAAGTTAAACATTTTCAAAATTTGAGTCATGAACACAAATTACTGAAATTGACAGTGATGAAGGCAATGTAAACTCACTTTAGAATTTTATCTAATTTAACGGATATTTAACTTTAGAAGCCACAAATATTTATATTCGTGTATAAATGTATTCGTATAGAGCCAATGGCGATGTCGATAAGTTATTTGATCGCGGATGTGCGGGGTTCAAATCCTGGGCTCTCCAGTCACTGACATCGCTTTCGAGTGAAGAAACTGACGTTAACATTAGCTTTTTAGAGAACGGTTACGTAGAGATGCGGTAAATTTAGCCTTTTCTGTTTGGATTAACTTGATAGGAAAGGCAACATTCATAGTACAATTATCTATATCGCATTTGCTGGAACATTATGTGACGTAATTCATGTATTGTATTAGCACTTAGATAAACTTGACACAAACAACTGATGCATAACTCGATGAAACTAGTTTTGGCATTAGCATCAATAAACTGATGAGTAATAGTGTAGATCCTAATTGATTTTATTTTGCTTTTAGAGACACATTTCTATAACATGGCAGACCAATCTGGAGTTGGAATAGACAAAGTTAATCTGTGAGTATTCAGATATCTTCATATAAAATCTTACTGATCTGTAGAAAAACTTTGACATATTTTCTTAAGTTTACATGCCATGGACAGTTTTACCTCACAACCGATTAAAACCACAGCATTCCGCTGTGAAAACCGCATGATCCTTAAAGTAATTAGTTTGGCATTGATAATAAAAACCTTTCCAGCTGCAGTAGTATACACTTTTGCATTCAAATTACGCCAATAAATTACAATTATTATCACATACCCAAATTTCAATTCAAGCCGTTCCACCAGACTCTACAGAAGTGATACGAGATAATTCAGATTCTCAGGATGTTAGAGAAGGAGGTTTATTTCTCAGTTCTAGTAGTACTCATAGACAGATACGCGTAGAAGCCACTGAACATAATAAACATAATAATAGTCTCTGAAGTTGCAATCCTGACTGATAGGATCCATGTAGTTGTGGAAGGAGATGCCAAGTTGCACTATTCTCGTATAACTCTTATCCAGTGAGAAGGCTTCCTGCTATAAGTTGGTTCTTTCATGAACCAACCTGTCTGAAGTCTATGCAAGTCTAAATCTAAAAAAGGTCATTTAAAAGATGTTTATCTAATACTGTGATTTCAAGCGCTATTTGCGTTACTGAATTAATCTTCGTAATTGTGATTGTTTTAGAGAATTTGCAATATTTATCTCCGTTGTCGTCGGCTGCATGTTCATGCTGTGTGTGATTTGCCTGATCTGTATTCGTTTCTACAAGAACTGTGATGTGTGTGTAGACCGATGTTGTCAGGCCATGGCGCTGGGTGGTTGGTTCTCTGATTTATTTACTTAATTATCCGTCTAATTCTTTAATATTTTCTCTATTTTTAATGAACTTATATTCAGAACTAGAATGCATAGCATTTTATCATCATCTTTTTCTTCCCTTGAATCCTAGTTATACTATTTATTATGTATTCATTGTGGCTTTTAGAGTATTTTTAGAGAATGTATTAGGAACTTCTAAATATTATAATTGGCATTTAGTACTTACTTTACTTACAAGTACTTTACTGTGTATACACTGTACATGTATGTATGCTAATCTCTTTTTAGTGCACTGCCTACTGGCATGTTCCTGGTATATAACGCCTTCACTTTTCTCTGTCTTCCGCTTTCCTCTTCATGTCCACATATGAATGGATCTTTAAATCATCTAACATTCCTAATCTCGGCCTGTCTCCCCCTCTATTTCCTTCCATGTTGTCTTCTATGATTTCTTTTAATATATGATAATAAGTAACATAAATGCATGGCACATTGGAAATGCATATTGAATATCTCCGCAATAAATACATGCGACACTTGCTATTGATTTATATATTAATTTACAATTAATTTACATATTAATTTTGCATATTCATCATCATCTACCCTGAAATTACAGTTAAACAAGGGTAATTGACATTTTGATTTACATAATTATGTTATGGTATCTTTAAGCTCTAAGTTTTGCTTTTGTATTAAGGAAAGAATTTTCAGATTCAGTTTATAATACTTTGATGCCAGAATATTCCCAGTATTACTACCTATTGCGAAAACTTCTACCTGCCTTATTGCCGATATAACTATTATTTTTATTGTCTATGCAACTATTGACTTTTTATACAATTTTTGCATCGGTTTAGGAATTGGCAGGTGTGCTTGATGGCTATGATGTAGGAAAATGGATACGCGAATACACAATATATGAATAAATACACAAATACATAAATACATGAATGAACGCATGAGTACACAATTCATAAATGATTGTACAAATAAACAATACTTGAATGCCTATATGAATATACAATACAATAATCCGTTGCCGAACAACTCTACCAGCTTTCCACCGTCTTATTCCATCACCATATATAACCAATAGCTGATTATGAGTTATGTTTACCGTTGTGGTATAAACTAGATTCTTCTTTAACTTTAGTACATGTAATTATTTGATTTCACTGTTCTATATCATATATCACTCTTATATATCATGCATCATTGTCCTATATATATATCACTGCCCTCTCATATATATATTACTGTCTTATATCATGTATCACTGTCCTATATCACATATCACAATCATATATCATATATCGCTCTCCTGTATCATATATCACTTTCCTAAATCATATATCACTTGATATATCATATACCAATGTCCTACATCATATATCATAATTTTACATCCTATATCTCTGTCCTATATTATATATCACTGTCCTGTATCATATATCACTGTTCTGTATAATATATAACTATCCTACATATATTATATTTCACTGTCCTACATCATATATCACTATCCTACATATATCGTATATCACTGTCTTTTATCATATTTCACTGTCTTATATCATATATCCCTATCCTATATCATATATCACTATCCTATATCCTATATCACAGTCCTATATCATATATATCTATCCTATATTATATATCACTCTCTTATATCACATTTCTCTTGCAGCAGGTGCGGAATTTCCGGTGTTTGATGTTCTATCAACCAATCACATCGAGACAACCCGACAGTCCACTGAGGTAGTTCATCGTTGCGGCGCCGACAACAGCTGCGAGCAATCCCTCCAGGCAGCACAGGGACCTCCCCCTTACGAGGCCATTCCTCCTGGTCCCCCCGCATATTCTGAAATATTTGGCGACGACTCCTCTCACAGACCCACTACTACCCAGCTTTCCTACGAAATTGAAATTAATTCTTCTACTAGTCAAAGAAATGTCGCAAATTCTGAAGAAGGTCTCAGTCCTAGATGTAGCATTAGCTCAAACGATGTGTCTATTAGTTCGGACCACTGTGGCATTCTCGAGAGAGCCGGTGAATCAAATTCAATTACTACAATAAAAGTAATTAATGAAATATCAAATCTAGAACAATCTCCAGAAATTATTTTACCCGTTTCTCACAGTGAAATCCCAGGAAATGACTGTGTAGTAAATGACGATATGCTTGACTGCACAAATGCAGTCCTTAGTTTGACTGATAAAACCGCAGGGCCGGAATTAAACAATTTAGCGCCTGTTGGTGGAACAAAATTAGAACTTCCGGCACAACAGGGTAATCTTGCTGAATTGAACACTTCCGGTTTTAAATTCATGTCTCAGTTGTAGTTTTATCGTCAGAAAAATCTGAATATCAACAATTTTCTCTTTGTAGTTGTTTTCTAGGTTGAGATAGTTTTAATATCCTACATGTACTTGTATTTTACGTAATATTATTAATAAATATTATACGTGATTGTTTAATAAGGCTTATTTTAGGATTTTAGATAAAGCATCGTTTGGATGCTGAAACCTGATGCATTTATATAAGTTGACCCTTAGTTTTGAAATTATTACGTTTTAACCCCTGATTTTATACCTGATTAATATAAATGAATACACAAATTATTCTGCTACATTTAAATCCTGATATCAATGATATTTCATAGTAATGCTGACTGATCATGGTTGAATCTTTTGCCTAAAGTCTAATGCACAATCTTGTAATTTTCTACTCTTTAAAATACTTTATTAATAATCGTAGTAAAGAAGAATAAGTTTAATATTAGGAACTAGTATTTATTTCTTTATTGATCCCTAATGAATAGTTGTGTGCATTTTAATTGAGTATATTAATTTAAAATTAGAGTAAAACGGAGCTCCTTTACCTTTGATTTAAATATATTAAGCAAAAGCTATAATACTCTGTGTGAATTTTATTTGACTGTATTAACTTAAAATTAGATTAAAATATGGATACTTTACATCTGAACAAAAGAAATTAAGCTAAAACTATAATACTCTGAGTTGCCTAGTAGAGTGAAGCTTCTGTAGACAGATAATTAGGTAGATTCTATTTGTACGGACGTAATGTGATGCAACGATTGCCTAACCTTTTCATTTTGTAATATGAAATGAATGAAGCTCCATATTAATCTCAATTATAGTCATGAGGCTGTAAAGCTAAGTTTAACGTCTGTTTCCGTATCGCAGGGTCAGTGAAGGTCCAGCTGGGATTTTGAAATTTGAATCGATGGCCTTCGGCTTCTAAATGTTAATGTCAAGTTTAACGTCAGTTTCCTACTCGAATAGCATATCAGTGACGGGTGATCACTGCATTTGAACCCTGCACCTACTGATCCGCTGTCGAACAACCACCGGCTCAGCCGAGCGTGTTATCCAATTGTGAGGTGGTCAATCAATCGGTACAGAGTTTAAGGCTTAAGTAATGATATTAGTGACTGATAAACATGCAAAATCTGCTGAGAAGGGACTAAACTTCTCACTTATAAACTAATTGACGATTTTATCTTGAAATTGGGAAGTTTAAGAAATTTTTAATACGTTTTAAACTAGTACTTTTATTAGACCGAGTAAGAAAACTTTAATGAAGTATTGAGCTCGAGACATATTTAACTTGTGGTTCATTGAACTGATGCTATAACAACTAGACTATCATTAGCCCATGCTGGTAAGCAAGGGTGTATAAGAAAATCTGTCTGGAATTCACTAAAATTCTAGAGTTCCGTAAAATTGAACATGAAAACTAAACGTAGAAGTTGACGAGAGCTGTAAACTGAAAGCTGAGTCAACCATTCACGATCCATTCGACTTTTCATCAATGCCTTCGCTCGGAGCCGAAAACTAGTAATGTAAAACGATGATAAAGTGAAAAATATGATTGTAAAACGCTGCAAAGCCAATGCTGAAGTTAATTTCATCTCTCGAGTCTGGGATTTGAACCCTGCACATACTGATTCGCGATCGGCTATCTTACCGACATGGCCACGGGCTTGAAACACTCCGTTCAAGCAGAAATATTTTCAGCCGAATATACTGTACCGTTATCACACAATTTACATCCAAAATCAGGCGTTCGGCCTGAAATGGTCTTGTATTTAACTTGTCCAGTATTTTTAACTTCCTGCCGACAATTGCTAAATACTTTAAGCGCTCGGAAAATTGCTTCCGGTTATGTCAAGTAAGCAAAATAAGATTTTCGATTAATCGTTAAAAGTCATAATCGCTAAAAATTTAATCGTTAGAACTTAAAGTAATCGTTACATTCTGCAGCCTTAATAAGATATTATATACGATTAATAGAAGTTCATTGCTGCTATCGATGTCTTCATGATTGCGATAAAGGAAATCACTATTTCAAATTTAAATCACTTTAAAACTAAAATTTAATTTATTGTCAGTTTCGTGTATTAACAGGACATAAGTGATTGGCTCGCCTAGTTATCGAACCCTCTTTTATGCTCATATTGATAATGATCTGCGGTTGGAAATGAGAATTTTTATATAGCCTATTCATTTCCAACAGTAAAGCGAAAGGAGATCGAGAATTAGGATGGCGGGCGAAGCTGCCTATTTGATAACTCATCGATTGAAGTGAGAATGTAGAGGTAAACAGAGGATAGATTTAAGTAGTTACATACTTTACTATTAGGTTGATCATTATGAGAGACAAGGCCTTGTGTATTACATTTAATTTTGAATGAATTTCGCGTTATTACTGTTGTTGTTATTTAACGATTTACGATTACCAAGCAGACACGTTTCTCTAGCCGACACTACGTAACCTGTGTGCTGATAGGTGTGACATGTAGGTGCTAAATTACGATACTATGCGAAAAATACAGCGGCAATCAGTTATTGAACCGTTAGCCTACAGGCTATATCATATATCACTTAGCACGAATCTGCACAATCTTTGCCATTCGATATACTTTTCAGATATTTACTATAGCGCTTCCTGATATCGGTCAGAAAAGCATTTCAGCCTTTAGGTTGTCCGGTAATTGAAAATCTGTTTACAAGAAGATCAGTTTACAATTAACTGATTGACTTTTAGATGTCGACACTCTAGCAGTCTGTAACGTACAGGTATAGGCTTGATATGCAAATTAGCAACACACCAAATTCTACAAGTTTGTCTCATTGAGGTGCTTAGGCGTTAAAAAATAAAATGCAAAATGTAATTTAATTTACAGGCTAATTGTGGTAAATTTCATTGAAGCAAACTTTACAACCGATCTTCAAACAAAGTTAGAAAAAGTATGAAGCTATAGTAACACCAGCGGACTGTGTCTTGTAACTTACTTATAACAATCTAAAGGCCAAGGCATTTTAACAAAATTTCTAAGCCATTAAATATAGTGAACTTATATAGTACTTATATAATGTACTAATCAAGGATGATTTGATCAAATATAATTTGTACAGGGGAATTTGATAAAGGATGATTTGATCAAATATAGTTATGATTAAAGATGGTTTGATCAAAGATGAATTGAGGGATGATTTGATCAAGGATAATTTGATTAAGGATGATTTGATCAAGGATGATTTGATCAAGAGTGATTTGATCAAGGATTATTGATCAAGGATGACGCCGAAAAATTATTTACGTGTATTGAGTGGTGATTATATAAAGGTGATTTTAAAAACAAATTGGACTTTCCTCTAATAAGAGCTTTAAGCCAACGTGTTTGCTATTTATTCCACGAAACGACTCACAGTTCTATACCCACCGCAATGATTTATGATATTTGATTAATTTCTAGTGAGTGAGATCTGTACACAACTGTTAAAACGTTAGCATGAATTCAGATGTTTGCACTTAGAAAACAAGAGTTACAATTTCCAGAAGCAAGGAAAATTTTGTTAACGGATGTCAGTAATTTAAAAATTCTTAAGAGCATCAAGGAATGATGGTCAAATCAAATAGCAAAATAAAACAATGCTTTTAAAATTGAGTTTTCTCGAAAAGGTTAACATTGTAATGATTTTAAGAGATTTAGTGCAAACAATCAGGGTCAAGGAATCGGTTTCATTGCCCCGTTGAAATAAAATTATTTTTAAGAGGAATGAAAAAATGCAATTAAAGACAGTTTGAATCAATTGCATGGTAAAGGAGATAGAAGGCATTTCTAATAAAGCAAGACGTCATGGCCTTTAGCATCATTCAGATCGTTTCTTGCTTTGAATTATTATTACTATTTATCCTTTTATAAGACAGCAATTGCTATGTTTAGCCTTTTGCAGAGATTTCTAGTCATCAAAAGGTTGATCATTAGGAATCTCGGTGATTTTTGAAGCGCTGTAACACTGATTAACACTCGCAAACAACGAACGTTTGTTTACACAGGATTACAAGCAATTTCGATGAAAGACTACTTTTAACTTTAGCATTTCATCAAACATTAATCTAATTTCGCTTGTCATTAATTCACCAATTAGTAAACTTTTCACACTTAAATTTTAGTAGCTTAAATAACCTGCTGCCAGCAAGCAAGCAGGCACAGAACCAGCAGCAAATGTTATGATAACGAGAAGGGGTTCAACTTTGACCCTCCTTCTTCTCCATGTATTTTTAAATTGCCCATAAAAAAGAAATGCGCTTTGACTTAAATTAAATTGAAATTGAAGTCAGTAGTGCATTACCCCCCCCCCCGCACATATAATCACTTTTAAAGAAATCCAACACTGGCCAGCTGTATCAGTTAGCAACAGCTACGTCGCTCGTCGCCGCCATTGGTCAATCCTACAGCAGCTGCTTCACAGCTGCAGCAACTTAGGGCTGACGTCAAACAGCTGAGGAGCTGCTGGCTCCTGTTGGATCGATACCTGATACTTAAGAACAGCCTCGAAGGAATCCCTGTCTCCCAAGAGACTCGATGTCGTGATGGACAAGAGAACCTGAGGCCATAATGATCGGTAAAAATAGAAGCAGTTATCCTGACCCAGAGTTCGCCAGTCCTATTTTTGTATAAAATATGATAGAATAATGCTAAATTCACATACATTTATATGCTGTAATATATAAGGGAACCGTTGAAAGTTTAGATAAATGTGGTAATTTAATTGCATTTATTTTAACATATAATTTCTATTTAATATCCTTATGTGGCAAAACCTCTGTAACGAACAATAACAGAATTCTTGGAATACGTTGCTGTTGAAAAAATTACTAAACCAGACGAAGATTTCTTGTTTGAAGAATGTTTTCCTGTATAGAAAACTACCTAGCATTACACAGAGATGAATTAATTCAAGCATTAGCATATATGTTAGCAGTAGTGGATATGTTTATACGCGCAGATCATGAGGAAAACGAATACCTTGTTTCATTAATTTGCTAATTATCTACTAGATTGAACACGGTTGTTCTATAATCCTTTTGTAGACCTTTCTCCCGTCTTATACGACATTGATTATCGTCTGTTAATCTCGAAGATTTTTTATGGAAGTACAACGCTAATTTGTAAGTAGCTGAGCTACTTACATTCAAATTGCATGGGATATTTTCTTTGTCTTTCTATTTCGACATTTATTTTATTTCGACATTTTCATGATTTATCGTGCCTTTAAAGTAATATTCCTGTCTAAATTTTAAAGCGCCACCAACTTATGATTCACGACCCTTTAAGGTCCTTCTCGACCACTTTTTAAACAACTGCAAAAGGTGCAATAGGATATGCTCAAAATATTTGACTTTAAATTCTTAAAATTCTGATCCCTCTGATCCATTTTCAAACAGCAATTCTTTACTATTGACATTTATTCCTTGTTCATGATTTGAAGCTGACCAGGCCGAAAACTGAATATTAGCAGTTTATTATCGGGAATTTTCTGTTGGATTGGCAAACATCTCGCGTCCATTTGACGAACCTTTACTTGCAGACATTGGCTTAGTAAATAGACCGTTTTGTGACAGCTTCAGCAGCTGCTCAGCAGCTGAACGAAACTTGCTTCAGCTGCTGCTCGTAACTGTTTTAGTACAATCCCAGTGCGCTAGTCAGTGCGGTACAGTGCTGCAAATTCTAAATGTGAACGTGTAAATATTATATTTAATGTAGTGTTTATAAAATATTAAAACTAAGCGCTAGTCAATATGCACTTTATAATACAGTGTAGATATGTCTGGGCTTTTAAGTAACATACATGTGTGTATATAGTTGTATGCGCATAGCTATATAGTTGAATAAGCTTTTTTCATTTAATGAATGGATTGTATATAGCAAACCGGAGGCGGGACATATCGTTCATATGAAAAGCATTTGGTTTATCTCGAAATAACAGAGGAGGCTTGACTTGTGTTAATTCCTAAGTAGCCATAGATAGTTAAGTTGCTTCTATTAATTATTGTACTTTTAGTAGTAGTAAATTTATGAACTCTTCTAATCCGCGTTTGTCAACTAGACATAATTATGCACTAATTACAAAATTTAAAAGTAACACACTACAATGCTAGTACACGATTATATCTAGCACTTTTTAACGTATTCAAACGTAATTGACACGTAGTCAAATATCCTTTCACCGATTCAGTCAATATCCGAGATTTCATTCTCTGATCGCTTCTCCTAGAATCGAACACGTGGGAACTACATTTACCTCATAATCGATTTAAGAATCAGTATGCTATCTGACGCTCAACACGATGAGCTATTGGAACGCTAGACAGACACTGGACATTGCGCTCTGATACATGAATAGGTCTGATTACTCAGCTTAGTGCACTAATTCGACATGGTCGTAATTTCTATTCCTGTAGCAGAATGACTTGCTGTTTCTAAAATCTATAGTCTATTTAATATTTAATTTAGTCTATTTAATATTTTTAATATTTCTATAAAAGTCCCTTGACTTAATTACAATAATTTATGTATTTATGATTTAAACAGAATGTAATCTACTGCAGTTCAATCGATGGGGTAATTAGTCAAAAGCAAAAAACTGTTACATTTAGTTGCTCAACGATACTTTTATAATAAAGATATTTATTAAGGACCTCAATGGAAAACCACCACTGAAGCGATATATTTTCTAAGTTGTAGGCTACATAATGTATTTGTGAATTGGTTGCTTAATTATAGAGTACTCCTTAAGGAGCGTGCCAGTAGACTCTTAGTAAGAATAAACATGTATGCCTTTGGATCTACCACTTGACAGAACCCTAGAGAGAAATAGATTTAAGCGTAACATTGCAAAATATAACGTAGATCAATATGGTGAAAAAATAATCCCCTGTACGTGTATTGATTGATTTGAACAATTTTATTTTCATGAGCAATGTTTTTATTTCTGGTAGTAGGATTACTGTCAGCAGTCTTTTACCGTTGTGCTATAGTAGTAAATTTATAGTATGCATATATAGTCAATTAGTGTTCCCTGTGTTGTGTCTGGGATGTTTGAAGAATAATCCAACTGTGTACTGCACGTGTTGTAAAAGGCGACATAAAAACTAGATCCAAACCAACGACAGAAAGGGCATTAAGTTGGTAAGCGCCTGTGTTCCAGAAATTACTACAAAATTTAAATGAATGGCAAAATTGGAGAAGGTCAGTTCGTATCCCGACCCTAGTTAAACTGGGATTCAAGGAAAGATGATGATGATGTATATTCGATTAAAAATGGTAATTAAAGTAATATTTAAAGTAAAAAATGGTAATTAAAGTAATATTTACAATCTCTTGCTTGTATAAATTATGGCTATAGTGTAAAATTGAGACTACCTTTCTAAAATAAATAGAATTATTAAAGTTCTATCAGATGTGCTTCATCTTATTTATAATATGGTTTATTTTCTGGTAAATCGCAATTAATTTACAGCAGAGTACACTGGAAGCGCCAGAGTTCAATTGATTGGATACGTTTAGAATAATCACTGTATTCATTACTGCAATATATAGACTTGGAAGACTGATAGGATCTGATCGCTTCTCCATTGTAAATGTAACTTTACTATTGTTATCAAAATATCTTATCAATCAATACGTCTTATCAGAAATCGATGTGCGATTCGTTTTATTCGTCACCCGACTTCTGGAGATACGTTAGAAAGGGATTAGAAACAGATGAATCCCGGATTTAGAGGGCTTGTAACGGAATTTGTGGCTCAACAGTCAGGCAATTCCATGAACATGGGACACTGCAATTCAGCCCTTCGCTTGATTGACAGGTTGTCTTTACCTCCAATGATATGCTTATGTGAATTAATTTACTTATATCCTCTTTCTTTAAATTTTACATTTATTTAAATTCATATTTTCAATCTCTCTTAGTGCACTGCCTACTGGCAGGTACATGGTCTATAACGCCTCCACTCTTCTCTGTCTTCCGCTTTCCTCTCCATTTGCACATATTAGTTGGTCTTTAAATCGTCTAACACACCTAATCTCGGCCTGCCTCTGCCTCTTTTCCTTCCATTCTACCTTCTATGAGTTCATTTAATAAAAAATGACCTTCCCCCTTAGAATTCCCATTTTCGATATATGACATATAAAATTAGTCAGCTAGATGTTTGTGGAATATAAGCTGATCCACATTGTTTAATCTCATGATCACCTCTGTATTGGTTGTATTTAATTGAATGGAATAACATTATACGTGTATAACCGAACCAGTACTTGCGTCAGAAACATTGAACGCTACACGTAGTTTAAAATCCACTAAAAAGGCCTACAAGAAATTTTGATAGAGACCCTTAAGTTAGCTATTTCAAATGCATAGTTCTGTACAATAAAGAATGACATCCTCCAAATGCATATGCCATACTCAAGTAACCAAGAAGTTTATTATAAGAAATTACAAATGTCACATACGCATTTATACAGTGTACAGCATAAAATATTTAATTATGATATTATATTATAGAACTATTTTTTATTAATATAATCACTTATATTGTTTTAAATAAACTACAGTACTACCTGTACTTCACCACTTAGTTTTAAAGCTTTAGAATCAGACGAGCATTAAATTTTTGTATCATTATTAAAATAATAAGATAATAAAACTTAAAATTTATAATAAAATACAATAAAAATTAACTTAATATTTATTTATAATTAAAATAAAACGTGGGGTAGCGCTTTATAAATACTGATTTTCATTTTTGAACTTGGAGCAAAGCCCTTCCATTCTTTAAGGGGTCACCTTTGTTCACAATTAGAGCTAAACTGCGCTTTAGCTTAAAGATTCTTCTGTAGGTTCATTATTGGAGTTCTTCAAAGCCTATATAGATGTTTTCACAGGTCCAAATAGTTAATTATAAATACATATCATAATAAGCGTTGTATTTCATGTCGGATCTAAATACCGTTATAAACAATATTTGATTAGCTCCAATCGCTCCTAGCTACTATAGGTTTCAGGGTTTTTATTGTGAGTTTATATTAATATATCTGTTTTGATATATCAAGACACATTTTTGTGATACTCTTCTGTTTCTACGTTTTCTTGGTTAAGCATTAACTTCTGTACGTATAATAACCGATCATAAAGAATTATGTTATAGATTAAATGTAATTCTAACAAACTGTCGAATGTATTTTTTTGAGACGCTCAGCTAAGTCAAGCATTAGAATAATGTTAAATCAGTAATTTGAGAAATATCTAAGAGTGATTTTAGTTCTGCAAAATCATATTCCATTTTTCTGTACGACTACTTTTTATCCTTTCGCTTTGAAAGCATTACGCTTAGATCCATCGCAATGAGGATTTCTTTTCCATGTAAGTGCCTGTCGCAGGGGATTCCTCTTCCGTTTATCGATCCGTGAGATGGAAGCGAATAAACTGACTGTGAACGCCAGCTCACTTCAAATAGTCAGCTTTAAATCGCCTTTGCCTGATATCATATTTAAGCTCAGTTGAGCTCTTTAACAAAATGAAAGTTCCATAAAACAATACACAAATATTACGTCACTCACTCTAGTGTTTTGACAAGCGGTAGGTCCAAGGTACAGATTCTTCTTCACAGTCTGTTGTTACGCCCTATAGAGAGCACTCCATTGATCAGCAAGTGAATCCCATCGCAAAGAGATATTTCATAATGCGGTTTGTAGTTTTGAACAATGACTTCTGACGTAGTTTTTTGATTTCTTCTTCTCTTCTCGCTTAATTGACTCTTACGAAACGTGCTGTTTCGGTTGGTCTATTATTCAGTGGCCCAGACACAAGACGAAAAATATTACATATCGATGTAAATACACAATACAATCAATTACTAGAAAGTTAGAAACATTATAATCGTTAATTTTGAAATATTGTGAAGGTGAATATTCCTGCATAACGACGCAGAAGAAGGCTTGATGTGTACGGCATAGTTTTCGTTTTATTTGTTTAGTTTAGTTTCTTTAATTTTATTTTCACTACGTATTTTCCATTTTGTTTCTTTGATTTTGTAGTGCACTGCGCAATTAAAGTGTGTTTTTGCCCAAGTGGCGAAATAAAGATATATATACATGTATATATATATATATATATGTGTGTGTGTGTGTGTGTGTGTGTGTATTTCAACATAGATTTAATTTATATATATATATATATATATATATATATATATATGTATATATGTATATATATGTATATATTTATATATATACATGTATATATATATATATATATATATATATATATATAGTGTTATTAATAATTTCAACATAGATTTAAATCTATATATTTTACGTTGTGTAATATGCTTAGACTTAACGATGAAGAGAATCAAGAATATCCGAGGTCTGTGATCAGAACCGTTGAAGGTATCGTCAAACACTCTAACATAGATCATCATCATCATAGCGCTTTTTGACACTAGACTACATAGGCTAGCAACGGTTCGATGTGGATAACTGAAATTTTATTTTCTCCTGATGAACGATAGAGTTCAGAATGGAAAAATACAAATTCATTATTCAAAAAGGAAAATAATTAATAGATAAAAATAATGTGACACTATATTTTCTAGATTATAATGGTGTACTCTTTCTATTCGAGTAATACGAAAATAGTTCCAACGGTAGCTGCAGTTATTTCGAAAAATCCCACCGGAGATTCATGTATCGCTTATATGATAATATAGGCAGAGCCAGAGTCCTACAGAGATCAATTTACTGCTTATTGGTCTGTGGGTTGAGCATCTAAATGTTCATCATTGGGTCTGTGTGTTGACATAAATATAGATATCAAGACATAAACTGCTTAGTTCTATTAAATCTTCAAAACGCTTGCTCTTACTTGTCTAAGTCTATGGCAGGTTTCTTTAGCAGGTTAGCAAACGCTTCTCTGTTATATTAAAGGTTAAAGATCGGCAAAACAAAATAAAACATCCATAAAGTTTATCAAACTGATGTATCTAAAAGGCTTCTAAATTAAGACACCTCTACTGGGCGTCTCCTTAGTTTACAGTACAAAGGATCTAAATTAATGGCATTTTCTTCTGTATTAATTGGACTACTTAGATGACTAGATATATATGGAATCAAATAATAGTCTCTACGTCTGCTACACCATCGATTTTTTATTTTATGAATTAATAAATTCGTGCTCTAAGCAAAAATTAGTTGATATCATACTATATCGACAACACGAACAAAAAGAATCCAGTGGAAAATAACTTTTACTAGATCTCTAAAGGGGGGAATTAATTTTTATTTGTTAATCAATAATAATAATAATAATAATAATAACACACATTATAGTGAAATGATCAACTACGTTGATATCTATCACTTTTAATTCCACATGTTAAATCCGCTAGGCAATTTGGTCCATTTTCGGTGTAGCCAGTCCAGTGAATGTTCGAGATTTTACACTCAGATCAGCGCGGCTGGGATTCGAATCCACGAGGGTTCAATTCGCCTCAGGATCTGTCATTTTAAATTTTCTGACGTTATCTACACCTTTAACCATTGCGCTATTGAGACATTCAATAGCGCAATCAATTAATCAAGCCATCGATAACATGAAGCCTTTCAGTCAGTCAACCAATCAATCATTAGAACGATTCATTGTTTGATGGATCAAAACTCAATAATTTATCGGTCAATTTCTCACAGAATTTACGGCCTGTATTTAAAATGAAGGTTCTATTAAGAATGTTTCCATCGTTAGAGAAAAGCAAGCAATATAACATTCGTAGTTCCTATGTTCGCATGTGCATGCATGATTGCGTTTATTTCTTGGTTTAACAGTTTTTTGTGTGTTTATTTCTGTTTCAGGGGGCACATGCGTCGATGTTGACGGAAACATTAGTCGCAGCCGATCTCGTCAGTTAATTCACAATCAATCTCAAGATGGAGCCAATGTTACGAATCAGGTATTGCATTGCAGCAGTACACTTAAAAATAGAATAGTAATATTAATACATGGCAGAGCAGACAGCTCAATTTTTGTAAGCTGTTCTATGGCAGAAGTAAATCTTCTGTTGATTTGGTAATTGCGTTACCGTTGGCTATAGATCATTTCATTAGAATAATTCGACGACTAAATTGCTAAAGAACACTCCTGTCATATCATACAAAACCAATAAACGGACTTGTCCATTTTAACGGTGTCCTACCTTTGTTTATTCATTGTTAAATATTTTAAATTATGAGTAAATTTGAAAGCAAATTTTTTGGAATTGAAATAGGAGGATGTTGCCTATTGTCGCGCAGTCATTGAAGCCCATTGTAAGGTTGTCAGGTCGACTCATCCGAATCTTTTATGAAGTGATTAGAATAGTATTTGTTGATACAGTTGGGTTTATAGATACCGTCGTGATGTTAGTAATACGATTTTTCTTATTGTTATTGTTATTAATAGCATTATCATTATTTGTAAACATTTAAATGACACAAAGAGGTAAAAGAAAACTTTTTTTATTAAAGTTGAAGTGTAAAAGAAGCATTTAAAGAAAATCATTCGCTTCTTGTGATGCTATATAAATGAATGCGCCGAGGAAAATGACATTATTATTATTAGTAGTAGTAGTATTAGTATTTTTGTTATTATTATTATTATTATTCTATTTTTTACCCCGGTGTAAAGAACCTGGGGTTTGATAAAAACGATTCAAGCAATACGTGCTGAATCGCCGCCCGGCTACTCGAGGTCATCAATCGGCTTAAAAGAATTGTTGAAGCAGACTGCATGAAATCTTTGCAAAGTCATGGAAAGCCTTTGCCAAAGAAAAGATGTTTCTCGCTTATCGCCGGTTTGCTCTGCAATAAGTCTGCCTATGCCATTAATAAAGTCAACTCCTTCGGGATTCATCGGGCCCATGGTTTCAATGGCAACCGGAACAACTTCATATCCTGAGGACAGATCTCGGTATTTATCCAACTTCCTAGAGGCGGCATGAACAGCAGCTCCACCGTCTGTGACTGAAGTCGTATTCAGGTAGGAGTTTGCCATAGTGTCAATCACCGTGACGTCCCATACGGCACATTTACCGTTGCACCAGGGCACTAAAGTCAAGCCGTCCGGACGCTTGCCGTCTGATCTGGACAACTCACTTGGTTCCTTAGAGGAAGGGATGCCTGCTCTTGAAAGTGCTCGCCATATTAAGTCATTTAAATTGTGATGGCGAGACATTCTACCTGAGCTTCGTTTGCAGGAGAGGCCGTGGAGACCTAAAGCGTCGACTTCATGACCGCAGGGGCACATGTGAGGCTCGCAAGTTTTCGCCCCTAAACGGAAACTAACGGCTACTAGAATCGCCTCATTGTCTAAAAAAAAGCCCACAAGAAGCAACAGGGAGAGCGTGAAGCCAGTCACTGCTTCTTTTGGTTGATACAGCTAGGAGTCGTGCTCTGCTACTGCATTGGATTGGGATTCTAACAGACTGTTGTAAATCCGATCCACTATAGGACGGTCCCATGATTTCTGGTTACTGACTGAGGTAGAAGGTGGAGCACTAGATGTGAGGCTTTTGGACAAACTGACAGCGCAACGTCAATGGATCTATCGGCAGAAAGGGAGCACTTATGTAGGATGGCGTCTTGCAACTGCCTCGTTCCCATCGCTGATGCCAAGAAGGCTGAAGGCGCGATATGGGAAACAAGACGAATTCCAAGACCACCCTTGCTCACCGGTAGACTGGCTTGCTGCCACTGCAAATCAGACAAATCTGCGTTGATTACGGCGCACAAGCATAGCCTAAGAGCCTCGTCGTAGTCTAAAAGCCGCGGATTAGAGAAACTCGGACTAGAGCGCAGAATGTGCATAAGTTTAGGTGCACTTAATGAAAAGCGAAGGATTGTCAAAGCATCATGAGCGGCTAGCGACTTCAAGCGCGATGCTGTACGTTTGACATCCTCCAAGCGGCTAGATAAAGCGGTGGTAGTAGCTTCTTCTCCAGAGAGTGGCGCGCCGAGTAGAGTACTATGGGAGAGGCCCATTGGCACAAAGGATGACAAAACTGAGTTGCCCGGAGATTTGCAAACTGATGATATGACTTCGCACTTGGTACGATTCAACTGAAGCCCAAATTCTTGGCCTCTGTCGATGATAGTCTGTACATCATTTGCAATCGACGACTCGCAACCACCTAGAGTAATGTCATCTAGGTATCCCACCGTGAGATCGCTAGAGAGAGAAGTAAGGAGAGGGTGAATAGTCAAGCAAAACAGCATGGGCCCTAAGGGATCCCCTTGTTGGACTCCTTCCTGTGACTCAATGCACCAGTCTCCGAACTTCAACCACGAAGGGCTTGAGTAAGCTAGATGGCAGAAACTATACAGCTCTGGTATCCTGTGATGTATTTCGCTGAGCATTCGTGATCTACTCAAGCAATTAAAAGCATTACAGAAGTCTAGCTTTACCACGAAGTGATCAGCTGGCATTGACTCAGCGAAACGGCGAGTAGCGTGAACAGCTGCCTCACAGCCACCTGGAATACCAGCTCCAAGTTGAATTGGGCTCAAGTAATCGCTGAGAGCAGACACTGCATAGCGATTTGCGCATTTAGCGGCTAAACGACGCCAAGTGTAGCCCACTGCAATGGGGCGAATGCCGCCAGATTTCTTATTGAGTGCAAAGAGTTTACCGCCAAACAGCACCGGTTGGACCTCAGGGGGGCAAACACCTCTAAGCAGGAGATTCACGAAAGAAGTCAGAGCGGTCAAAAACGTCCCAGCCGACTCTCTACAAGGCACAAGCTCCAGAAGATGCTGAGGGCGCAGGCCATCAGGACCGCCGGCTGAGCCTGCTGGAAAGCTACGATAATAATAATAATAATAATAATAATAATAATAATTATTATTATTATTATTATTATTATTTGTTTATTATTATTATTATTTATTTTTTACTTTTATATTTTAATTGTTTAATTTTTTATTTATTAATATCACGGGTGCAAAGTACCGAGGATAAATCGCCGCCCGGCTACTCGAGCTCGTCAAGCTGCTTAAAATAATTGCTGAAGCAGACTGCACAATAAAAATTTTATAAATATAATTATTATTATTATTATATTTTTTAAGGTTTAGAAAATTATCTATACGGTTAATTTTCGGTCTAAATGTTTCTCCGTTTTCATTTTTTTAAACACTAAAAATATGAGCCTGAGCCAGTGACGATGTCGGTAAGATATCCGATCGCAGATCAGTATATGTGGGTTCAAATTCTGAGCTCGCACGTCACTTATATCGCTTTCGAGAGATGAAAGTGACGTTAAAATCGGCTTTACAGTTTCCAATTGCATCTTTTGAACTCATTCCTATCATTTAGAGTATATAAACAAACAACGGCGCTTGATTGGCGTAGACGACTAAACGATATATCAAAGGTAACGTACTCTCTTTCAAAGTCATGTTATCAATAACTTTCAGCTTGTTATTGATTTTACAAACGTTCGAAATGTGATGAGCTTATTGAATTAATTTTTATTTAACTTATCTATAAACGAATTTTAAATACTTCTTAATGAGAAGAAATGTCAAGGACTTGACATTTGGCAGAGAAAGAACAGATTAATTATGTATAGGATACCTCTAATCCTGGTCCATCAATACTGATTAAAAATCATTGAGTATCCTCAGAGATAGTGGAGTAGAATGCGTAGAGAGAGAGAGAGAATGCATAGGCACCTAGGGACATCATGATGCCAATAGGGGAGCGCTATATCCTCTCTCGGGAAGTTTTGTAAATACATTGTTCTAGAAGAGACTCTAAATCTGTAGATCTTTTGCAATTGAATACCATTTAAGTTCCGTTGAATGAAAGTTTTGCGGACATTGTAATGTATAATTTAATGTTATTAGAGTCATTGGTGGAGAATTGTGTATTCGATTTATGCGATGAATTAAACCAACAAAATTCCCTTTATTTAGTACTTCATGATGTAGTATGCCCACTAGCTTATAGAACTATTTGTTAACGATTGCTCATATACGTATACTGTATACATGTACATGTATATTTCAAATATAGTTAACATTTATTTACATACTGCCTACATGTAGCTTGTATACACTGTATTTATACATGTACATATACACTATAAAAAGCCGGCAACGCTAATGTTAACGTCTACTCTAAATCTATCAAAGCCCTGAATGATTGTAAAATGTTATGCTAATCTCATTTCATGACTCAACGTTCATATCTCACATTATTGCACATCTCGTTTATCAATCATGTTTTATTAGCAATTTCAGTTCAGTTAAGAACCATAATTGATAACCTATCTAGTTACGTTATTTATTATAGCAGTATGTTAGGAGATAGGGTCAAGTGATTTAATTAAGGCCTGTATAATTTAAATAATTCTGTTTCTAAAATTATTAATTTAAAGCTGTACGGTCAATGTCACCGTTAGTTTCATCTCTCGAAAGCGATATCAGTAACAGGAGAGCTCAGGATTTGAGCCTACTCACACTGATCCGTTGTCGGATATCTTACCGACATCGCCACTGGCTCCAACGGTCTAAAATAATTGTTGTCTTAAAACGATAAAAATTATAATAATTAATTATCATAAGATATAATTTATTCACTAAAAATGATACTAACATCGTCAGAGTGTATTAGGCTGACAGTATGATAACATTATGATAATATTATGATAACAGTATGATTACAATGTGCTTACAGTATGATTACAGTATGATTACAGTATGACTACAGTATGATTACAGTAAAATTACAGTATGACCACAGTATAATTACAGTAAGATTATACTATGATTATAGTGAGATTGCAGTAAACCAGGTTTACTGCAGAATGATTTTCTCGGGTTGAATGATATGCTTGCAGGAGAATTGTTCAGCAAGTGCATCATTCAACAGTAGTTATTACTAATGAGTACAGACGGGTGCGGTTGTTAGCTTTAACGATAGATCAATATCTACCAAGCGAATAGTAGGCCTAGTGTAATTTTGTTTTCGGAAAATGCTACTTTCAAAACAATGTTACGTCCCTCAATCGCTCTACGTTAAAATATATTTCAAAAGCTTATTCTGTTATCGCACGTTAGAACAATTCTTGATTAACGAAACTGCCACAGAATATCAGCCTAGTAGACCACCGTTGATAACCATCATTAATTCAACGATAAGGTTAACAGCTCCAGTAACCCTCTCTCTCAATATCTCTCTCTCTCTCTCTCTCTCTCTGTTGAGTGCCTGCCTACTGGTAGGTCCATGGCATATAATGCCTCCACTCTTCTCTGTCTTCCACTTTCCTCTTCATGTCCACATGTGAATGGATCTTTAATTCATCAAACATTCCTAATCTCGGCTTGCTTCTGCCTTTATTAGTCCTATTAGTCCAATAATCCTATCTAATCATAATCTTGGAAACTTAGTGTCTACTTTTTGTTTAGATTTTGCGTATCGATTGTCTGTAGGCAATCGGTCAAACAAGAGCCTGTTCGACTGTATGCTGTAATTGCGAGGCGTCGATTAATGAACAGTAGGCCTGATGAATTATTAATTATTACTTTGATTTACTGAAAATTGAATTCGTTGCGTCTGCTCAATATATCAACATTTTTTGAAAACTCTGCCTTGTAAACTTCTTTATATAGAAATGATGTGTCCATATAACTATTTATAATATACTAAACAATACTTATAATATCAAAAGTTATACAAAATGATGGTGTGAGTTTTCAGTGGTCTTGCTACACAAATAACGGTACTCGGGCTTTCTTTAAAAAGTCACAGCGAGTTTCAGCAGTGCATTGAAAACTCTGAAGCAACTACGATTATACATATGTGTGCGAGATACCTCTCTCTCTCTCTTTCTCTCTCTTTGTGCACTGCCTATTGGCAGGTCTATGGCATATAAATCCTCCACATATTACTATCCTCTACCGCTCTCTTCATATCAACATATGAATTAGTTATAAAATCATCCAACATACTTAGCCTAGGTGTTCCTCTAACATTTTTTCCTTTCGTTGTTCTCTCAGTTACCTCTTTCTACAAACCATTCCCTCGCAGTATATGACGAGGTTCATATCCAGTTCTTCTTTCTATTCCTTCTGATATCTATCAATTGTCTATTGATGTCAAAACTACTTAGCACTTCTGCGCTCGTATTTTTTTCTGTCCATTTGATATTCTCCATTCATCTCCATAGCCACTTTTGAAAGCGTCTAATTTTCCAATATTCTCTTTTTTAACGTCCATATTTCACAACCGTACAGTAGCGTGGTCCACACTAAAGTCCTAACAATCTTAATCGTCGTGTGACTTTCTTGAAACTTTTTTTTAGTGCGAGATATTTTATTCAGTAATGCTCAAACTGACATACACAAGGTCGTCAGAGGTTTAAGTCAGAAAGCAAGTAATTTTAAAAGTAATCTCTTTCGAGAGGTGAAACTGACGCTAACACCGATTTTGTAGCTTCTTTTAAAGTCAGCCAGACTCAAGTAGGACTAAATCCCTCAGCCGTAGTTTTTGAGTAAATGTGGCAGAGTGGAACCTTTTCAACTGATTTTCGGCTGAAGCGAATTATCGCGTAAAATGAAAAAATGGATGAAATATGGTTGAATAAATGAGATTTGGCTAAAATACGGCCTAGCAGAAGTTTACGTTTGAAATTTGCTAGACACACCGCCGGGGTGCCCGAGGCGGGGTGTCTTTTTGCACCTTTGTATGAGGAAACGGACGTTAAACCTTTATTATTATTATTTATTATTATTACATATAACATGCATGTATACTCGCATAAATTATACATACATAGGCATGTATATATATATATATATATATATATATATATACAGTATATATAATATATATATAACATTATATACATACATATATACACTGTATATATATGTACATGTATATACAATTCTACACATATATACACATACACACATAGGATTGTACTTGATGTTTTGGCACAATTCTACATGCGTGATACATTGCACTGTAACACCGTGACTGCGCAGAAAAATCTGCGAGAAAGTAGAAATCAATGAAACAGACTGTACAAGACGAGCACACTTAAAATCGTTTTGTAGTGTCGGCGATACTTAATAGAACATCCCAGACTGCACTATCTTCCCTGTGGCAGAAACCCTTTGATTGCTTTGCGTAAGCAATGAATGCAGAAAACCACACACATTTCTTGACGGCTATTTTTTGTCCGATCACGAACTCACGAACTTTAAGTGTGCGCTACCTTTATTAATAATACCACGTAGTGGTCGATGTTGTCACTGACGTAAGTAGCACTCTAATTGTTGTTGTTGGTGCTTGTGTAAAAACAGATCTTTGTTTATAATAAAGCCAATATCTTTCCTTTAGTTAACCTGTTGATTAACTAGTCGATTAATTGATTAATTAAGTTGTTGACTAATTAATTGTAGCAGCTATTATATTCTTTTATCATATTCACTATCAATTCATTTCACGCATCGTCTAAAACTCTACACTGTATATCAGCCATTATAAGCAACTGGTACAGGTTACTCGTAATTGATTAAAAATACATTTTTGTACGACGATTAAGTTTCGTGTTTGTATTGGAATTCCTCCTTAACCGCAACTGTTCATCGAGTGACCGTACAAATATTAGCGTGTCTTTCTTCCTTATGGGTATAACAGCAGTCTCTGGCCCTTCCGCCAGAATAAGAAGGGCTTCGTTTACTTGAAAAATTATCTTTAGTGTCCTGCCAAGTGAAAAGTCCAAGGCACATATAGCAGAGTCTTCCCACACGCTCCATAAAGAGTACTCCATAGATCAGCAAGTTAATCCTGTCTTACCTTATGCAGCCTAAAGCGCTATAAAAATACGACTTTTGAGTGGTTTTCCTGTTGCCTTCTTTAGCTCTTGCTTAGTCGCCTCTACGACACGTGCAGCTAACGATTGCTCTAGTCTTTAGTTTCCCGGACACAACACGAGAAAGTAATAGTTTATAGAAATGGGTGATCTGGTTGTAATTAGCTGCTCTCTCGGGCTCTGCATCCACCGGGATCGACTGAATTTTACAGATGGATGTGAGAGGGGGGGTTGCTTAGTCAGCTTTTAGCCTATTTAGACTATTGAATTTCATTCGTCATGGATTTTTTCCCTCCCACCTCCTTTTCCCATCATCATCATTATCATCTTCCCTTAATTCCAAGTTTAACCAGGGTTGTGATACGGATAGACATTCTCTAATGACGTAAATTTCAGATAAACATCCACACGCTCCATAAAGAGTACTCCATAGATCAGCAAGTTAATCCTGTCTTACCTTATGCAGCCTAAAGCGCTATAAAAATACGACTTTTGAGTGGTTTTCCTGTTGCCTTCTTTAGCTCTTGCTTAGTCGCCTCTACGACACGTGCAGCTAACGATTGCTCTAGTCTTTAGTTTCCCGGACACAACACGAGAAAGTAATAGTTTATAGAAATGGGTGATCTGGTTGTAATTAGCTGCTCTCTCGGGCTCTGCATCCACCGGGATCGACTGAATTTTACAGATGGATGTGAGAGGGGGGGTTGCTTAGTCAGCTTTTAGCCTATTTAGACTATTGAATTTCATTCGTCATGGATTTTTTCCCTCCCACCTCCTTTTCCCATCATCATCATTATCATCTTCCCTTAATTCCAAGTTTAACCAGGGTTGTGATACGGATAGACATTCTCTAATGACGTAAATTTCAGATAATACTAGAGAATTTCCAAATAATCCCCAATGCTAACAAGTGAAATAATCATTTATTTTACTTATTTTAAACGATCATGCATTCAATACTTCTCATTAATTCATATCATTCGTTCTTTCATTCATTCATTTGTATGCCAATTCGTTCGTTTTGCTTATTTAAAAACCTCTTGTCATTTTTAAAATTTCTCAAAGTACATGCTGAATGAGGCAATGTCATAATTACATTCTTACAAAATCAATGTGCAGTCCCCCCCCCCCACAAATTTGTTTTCAGATTACACATTTCGCCTCTACCTTCGTCACAAACAGACGTAGTGTCTGATAAACACTGACTCTTACATTACCCATTAACGGCTAACCTGCTGATTCTTAGCTTGCTTTCAGTTGCGATTATCTTTTCGGTGAGTTTCGAGAACTGTAAGAATCCAGTTAAAGCAGGATTTATGCTTGCATAGTTCTTTTCTGACTTCTGTCAGAAAAAGGAAAACAGCCATTACATTATGACCGTAAAATTTATTTAAGAGTAATATCGAATAGCTTAATTAAATATATAATTCTGATGTCTAGATGAATTATACTCTGTGTTGTAATGTATGTAGGCCAGATAATTTCTATCACATTTAACGTTTTGTATAAAGGTTTAGTGTATATTTGCTGTTTTAACCTTGTTACTAAGTTGTTAGCCCTATACAACTAATAATAGGTCTGTCGTTTATAACGGAAGTCATAAGAATCGATTTATCAAGAACCGGGAGTCATAAGAATCGATTTATCAAGAACTGAAGCAGGAAGTTTTAATTCCAAGCTTAGCTAAGGCTTATATTTCACGTAGATGAACGTTAAAGCAAATACAGTGTAGTATGCCGATGTAGGAATTAATATTGTAGACCTGTCATTTTACTGAACACTCGACTGAATTACGTCAGATAGAAGTCTAGCAAATGGACAGCTTATGTATGGTAGCAGGATATTTATGCAGACGTAAAAATCAAACGCTTTTTTATGATAGAGCCTTATTTCAGACGTCAAGTCAACTTAATTAGTTATCCAGCGATAGGAATTAATTAAATTCAGGACAACATAAAATAACGAAGGTTCAGGTGCATCTGCTGGAGCATTGATAACATAACATAACATCATATCGATTCGAGAGCCGAGTTTCTAGTGGGCTTTCTTCAAATTGCCCAAGCAGGAGGCTATTAGATTGAATCCAAATCGAACCATCACTGACAGTATCAGATCTGACGTCTCCGACATCATCACTGTATGAGAAAACGGACGTTAAACCTTTATTATTATTATCATCAACTCTAGTGATGCGAAAATCAACGAGAAACTGAGCTTTACAGC
The DNA here is from genome assembly GCA_905160935.1 of Enchytraeus crypticus. NCBI lineage: Eukaryota > Metazoa > Annelida > Clitellata > Enchytraeida > Enchytraeidae > Enchytraeus > Enchytraeus crypticus. Next base: position 287,100 of record CAJHZI010000414.1, on the reverse strand, counting down.
GTTAAATCATTAGATTAAAATAGAAATAGTAGAGAACTAGACTAAGACCAGGTACCAATCTATCAGAAGTCTGCTGCTTAAAGCATGCATGTAGCCAACTGTGAATCTTATACGCCAAAAATCAATTATAGGCGTGGTATCTGAATAATAAGCTCTGAAAATTTTCTTGCAAAAATTCAAACATTTCATTGAAGAAATTGTACGCTATAGGCCCTACACACATATATCTACGTATTGATTCATATCCTATTAAGAATTGTAAAAGATGTAGATAACAAAAAGTGCTTCCTTACGTAAATGTAGATTCCATTTGGAGGTTTAATTTAGAAGGCCGAAAAAGATAGTCAGATAGAAAACAGATAGAAGATAGTACGATGGCGAGACAGAAAGTGGGAGAGACACACACAGAGAAAGAGGGAGTGAGAGAGACATAATTCCAGAGAATTTTTTCTCTTCCACTATTGCTATAAATTAATTACCATAAATTATAATTATAGAAGATAATACCTATATGTATTATGTCTTCTATTATGATAAATGCATTTATTGAATGGAATGCATTTTTCCGTCTGTTTGTCGTTAGGCTTGCTGTTCTCGTCTATGGAATTGAATTGTAGCTCAAGCCATCAGTTAATTACAAATTATTGCATCGATAGGCAATGGTAGCACACAAGCATAACCTACAATATGAAATTCTAGCTTCATTGTGTTTGGAATTTCAGGAAATACCATAGAATAATCTATCTACTCTCGAAGTCTATAATTGGAAAACTACTGTATATTTGAAATTTAGAATAAAAATTGGGTGTTCAACTATATAGGCCGCTTTGCGTCATCTTTGATATCCAAGTTTTTATTCAATTTTTATGCACATTTTTGTACTTTCTAGAATTATTGCACTTATTATTTTGATATTGATAATGTTTAATTCACTTGTAATTTTTGTCCTATGTTCATTTATGTTATTATTCTGCGAAATTTAGTGAAAATAAAACATATTTCACTCTTTCTCTCTCTCTATCTATCTTCGGCACTCTCTTCTCTCTCACTCTCTTTCCATCTTCCCTTATCTTCTTTCTCTCAATCCAGTGTGCACTCATATTGGGGATTCAAGTCACATTATTTTACTGTTACACTTAATCTTCTTTCAAGCTCACTAACTTTCAAAACTTTAATTATTCTTCTTAACCCCAATATAATGGTTTTCATACAGTTAGATGCAATTCAAAAGGCTATCCATTTACCGAACGTTACAATGCCACTTCCCTGGCAATAAATACCTAATATTCTATAGAATTAGTTCAATATTAACAAACGTTTACAATAGGACACGAATCAGCTAGAGAACGTGTGTTACCGTAAGGCTTTTCCAGTCCAAATTATGTGAAGGCTTTACAACGAACCGATAACACTCCTTCTGACATTCCTATAAAATCTTTCGGCCTATTTTATTTCAGATAACATTCTGCAGAAAATGGATTCCTTGCTACTGTTGACTTTGGCCAGTACTGAGTTTAACGTCAGTGTTGATAGGTCTGAAGGACATAGGGTCAGTGACCTATGAATCGTGTTTTCAAACTGCTCATCTATTGATCGTCAATGGAACAATATAAAATGCTTTTGCGCTTGCTCTAAATTTTAGCCTTGAATTAAGTTCTTTTATACAAAAATATACCAATTTTGCTTACGACATACGACTCAAAAACTAATGAAAAAATTAAGATGAAAATTAGGTTGAATGAGTATTAATTAAGTAGCATTTGTATATTTACAGAATTCACCAAGTCCTTTGGACGCGGAATACCTCTGTAGCAGAGTGGAACAGGAACTAATATCTCTCAGGACTCAATTGCAAATCAGCCAGGCAACTATTGCCGCCCTGGTGTGTATTTCATATTTTACAATCTTTATTCTTTGTAAAATACTTTTAATAGGCCTATTGCCTTTGCAATTATTATAAAAACTATTAAGTAGGAAATTTCAGTTGACTTTACTTTCTAAATGGGCCTATAAACTCAATGCATCTAAAATATTTGTTAAAAATATTAATTGCGTTAATAAAAATACTACTAGGCAGTTAGCAAGTTTAAAAAAGGCCCAAAAACATGCACCAATTTTGAGAAGATTTTGCCTTACGCGACTAATCTATGCGTCCTCCCAATTATTTATTTACGCCTACACCACTGACGACGACGTAAACATTGCACGATACGACGACGACCCGTCGACGAAGAAAAGACGCCGACACGACGACGACAATATGAGACGACACTCCGACGACAACTCGATGGAGACGACGATGAAAAAACGACGACGCGACTCAGCATTTTTATTAGCAGATTTAGGACTTAACCCATTCACGAAGACATTTGGCGAATCGGCATGCCTATATTGATCCAATAATTTAATTTAAAATAAAATTATAACATAAAATTATATAACCTATATTAAGCTACTATCAACTACCATAACTAAACCTACCTTACAATACAAAATATACTATAAACTACTTATACTACTATAATCAAGACGGCACGACGGCGATAGGACGACGGCACAACGATGGCCCGTTGACGACAAAGATACCACAGAAAGTCGACACAAACGATACGACGACACGACTACGACGAGGCAAGACTACGGCGACGACAGGACAACGACACCATGACGACACGTTATCGGCCCAACTACTACCAAGACATGACACCACCGCGACACGACAATAACACGACACGATGACGATATGATTAAGACGGCGAGGCAAGACGTTGACATTACGATACGACACGGTAAAGCTAAGCTAAGGTAAAGCTAAGGTTAACGTCAGTTTCCTCACTAAAGCAATGTCAGTGACGGGCGAGCCCAGGATATGAACCCGCGCCTACTGATCCGCGGTCGAGTATCTTACCGACTTCGCCACTGGCTTCAGCCTAGAGATGAGGACACGGCTTAGACAACGGAGGCAAGACGACGCTGCAAGACTACGACAAACGACGACGCCAAACGAAGACGACTGAACGACTTCGACGAAAAAATTCCATGACGACGACACGACGCAGGCGACGTCGACGACGTGGCACTACAACTCCGACGACGGCCCGACGACAACGACAACACTGAACGACACGACGACGAATCGACGACGATCTGACCACGACCAAACAACGACGAAGACACGACGACGTCATATTACAAGACGATAAACGACGACGACACGAAGAAAACGGCGACAGGACTTAAACGATGAGTATACGACGCAGACAAGAAGAATCGGCAAGACAAAATATTACGCAAGACGAGTACACGACGGAGCCGATGACGACAAAACAACGACACGACGTTGTCACATAAAGACATGGAAGGAGACGAGGAAGACATAATGACGCTACATGACGGAGGCGACATAATGACGCGACATGACGGAGACGACATGACGGAGACGACATGATGGAGACGACAGGACGGAGACAACGATCAAACCATTACACGACGACGACGACGATTTGACCACGACCACACGACGATTTGACCACGACCACACGACGACGACGACACGACAGACACGACGATGATAGCAAGACGAAGACACGACGATTACGACACGGACGGAGACGACAAGGACCCAACGACGCGACACGACGGAGACAAGTCAGACGACCCGACAACAACGTCCATACGATTAAGCGACACCACGACGACACGACTCCGACAAAACGATGACTGCTCGATGACTGCGAATACATAGACGACACGTTGACGAGCCCACGGAGACGTCGATGATAAAATAATGACGACAATTCCACGACGTCTGGTCTTTATTAGCAGATTTATCTGTAGACTTACCCCGCCTATAAAGTAAAATGACGCACCGGTAGGAATAAACTGATTAAACGTGTTCCAAAATGTAATTTAAAAAATAAAACCATATAGGCTAAACTAAGCTATTATACAGAAAACAAAACCTAACCTAAAATCTGAATTAAGCTAATCTATCAAAACCAAGCTTTACCCAAAGTAATGTTTATACGTAAAATAAATTAAGTTCATCGAACTAAATTTAGCTAACTAAACTAAGGTAATCTATTTAAATCTAGCTTTTAGTTTGCTAATCTAGCTAAATCTAGTAAAACTAAACTAAGCTGATCTATCAATACCTAGCTAAAACTAAACTAATGTAACTTAACCCAACTTAATCTAAACTAAATTAATCAAACTAAATCTAGTTTAACTAAGCTTATCCACTCAAAGCAAGCTTACCTAAACTAATGTAACAAACCTAGTTTAAACTAAACTTAGCTAGCATAGGAAGGCAACGGGAAACCACCTCAGAAGCCGTAAATTTCCCAAGCTATAGGCTACATAAGGTATGGATAAGGCATAGAATTTGTGAAGGGATTAACTTGTTGATCTAAAGAGTGCTCTTATGGAGCGAGAAAGAACAGACTTTGAGTATGAATATGTACCTTGAACCTGCCATTTGGCAGTGCACTAAAGAAGAAGAAGGGCTAGCATAGAACTAAGCCTAGCGTATACTACACAAGCTTAATCTAACTAACCCTAGTGTAAACTAAACTAAGCTAATCTAACTAAACCTAGCTTAACTAAACATGAGAAGAAGACAGAGGAGGGTGGAGGCTTTATATGCCACGGACCTGCCAGTAGAGAGTAAGAGAGAGAGAGAGAGAGAGAACTAAATACAGCCAAACTATCTATCCTAGCTTGAAATAAACTAAAGTAACTTAAACCAACTTAAACTAAACTACAACCTATACTTAAAACTTCACTAGGCTAATCTAGCAAATGTAAACTAGCTTAAGCTAAACGTAGCTATCTAAAACTATTTTAAACTAAATTATATTAATATAACTAAATCTAGTTTTACTAAACATTACATCAATTTAACTTAACCTAACTGACGCTAAAATAAGCTAATCTGCAAACTTTAACAAAATTAAGCTAACTAAACCTCTAAATGTAAACTTAACAAATATAATCCAATTAAATCAAAATTAAACCAAACTAAGCAAATCATAATAACTGTATTTTAAACTAAACTAAGCTAATCTATCTAAATAAAAGGTAAGTTTTAAGCTTGCTAGAGAATGTTGAAAGAGAAAAACAAGAGCGAAGATTAACAGGTAAAGAGTTCCAGATTGTGGGTTCTGCGTAAGAAAATGAACGTTTGCAAAACTAAAACATAACATAGCCTAATCTAATCCGTTCTTGAAAAATTCGAAATTGACTTTAAACTAAGCTTAAATTGACTTCAAATTAAGCTTAAATTGACTTTAAATTAGGACAAAAATTACATTAAGTTAAACAAGAAAATAATAAAAACAACAAAATTACGTGTAACAAGCTTAATAAGCGTTATGCAATCTAATCCATAAAGTCTAAATTAAAACTTGAACGTCTTTGCAGATAACTTCACAAGCCATTACTAATCAACATTATATAGGAATGAGTTCTACATTTACTACCCAGACCTTTGCTGTATACTGACAGACAGTGTCCATTGATCGTCTCTAGGGTAGATGATCTCTGTTGTATACTGACAGACTGTGTCCACTGATCGTCTCTGGGGTAGATGACCTCTGCTGTATACTGACAGACAGTCCATTGATCGTCTCTAGGGTAGATGATCTCTGCTGTATACTGACAGACTGTGTTCATTGATTGTCTCTAGGGTAGATGATCGTCGAAAATACTCTTTAGGTTAAAACCTACTCCATAAGAGGAAAATAAACAAAATAAAACCAAAATAAAACCAAAGAAATTAAAGATGACAGAAAGTTCAGTACATGTGACGTGGAGATGTCCAGACTTCGACCATGAATACGACGACTTCCGACTCACAAGCGGTGATGATATGAAATAGTCGTAAAAGCACCCGAAGATTCTCTGCAACAGACGTACAAGAACCCAGTGAAGATCTCTAGTACATGCAAACACCCAGTGAAGATATCTAACACATGCAAGCAATCAGTGATGGTATCTAACATATACAGGAATCCAGTGTTGATCTCTAACACACATACATGCACCCAGTGAAGATCTCTAACACATAAAAGCACTCAGTGAAGATCTCTAACACACCTACAAGCACCAGTAAAGATCTCTAACACATAAAAGCACCCAGTGAAGATCTCTAACACACCTACAAGCACCTGTAAAGATCTCTAACACATAAAGGCACCCAGTGAAGATCTCTAACATATAAAAGCATCCAGTAAAGATCTCTAACACATAAAAGCACCCAGTGAAGACCTCTAACACATACAAGCACCCAGTGACGATCTCTTGACACATAAAAGCACCCAGTAAAGATCTCTAACACATACAAGCACCCAGTGAAGATCTTTAACACATAAAAGCATCCAGTGAAGATCTCTAACATAAACAAGCACCCAGTGAAGATTTCTAACACATCACATACAAGCATCCAGTGAAGATTTGTAACACAGAGGAAGTCAGAATATCTTTCTTTTGAAACATACAAGTTGAATATAGATGATAAAATGGCCGCGACCGGTTCCGCAAACAACATCAATTATTATATAATTATATGTTATTATGATATATAATTTTTTTAATTAGATAATATGAAACGTTACAACAGAGGCATACCGTAGTTCACAACGACCTGGACATCACAGGATATCATCTGTTCATCACCACTCGTTGAGATGTCCACCCGGAGCCCAGGGATTTTATACAAGCTGCTGCGCATAGATTGCTGAACCTGCAGATGATAAATAATGATTAAGCAATTTAGTTTGTTTAATTGGATAAACTATAATTAATTGCTGTTTAAATTACTAAATAGAAGACTGCAATACATTACTAAATGGCCTAACTTTGAACAAATAATTAATGAGTAAAAATTAATTAGTTCAATATATATATATATATATATACGTGTGTGTGTGCGTGTGTGTGTGTGTATATATATATATACTGTATATTCAAGGAAATAATATGAAATTCTGAATAGAATCACAATTTACAGCAGAAATAATTTTTATCTAAAAATACTTCACAGATATAAATTTGGCAAGACTTCTGAAGTACAGATAATTCTATCTCATTTAAACGTAATTTCTGATTAGCTCGTAATTCGCTTCCAACTGCCCTAGGCTATATTTAAAACCTGAACAGATCAATGACGGCATCCCTGTTCAACACAGGGGGAAAGTAGGTTTGTTAGGTTTTAGGTTTCAAACAAACCTAAAGAAGGCATAAGCACCGCAAAACTAACATTAAAGCAAACGATAAGATCACAAAAAGATATCGCCAACCTAAATAAACGACACGGGAGCAGTTCAGAAGATCCTCAGAAGCAGCTTGAGGTCGACGACGAAGTGATTCAGAAGTACCTGCCACCAGACGAAGCTGTCATCATCATCACAGCAGAACTCTCTCGTATGAAACAACAAAACACTCACAGCAGTACTAACGTATAACGACAACGCGTGCCTAAGAACATCACAGCTGACTACTATTAAACTAAACAAGAATAGTAACTACCAGAGAAGTTAATCGTAGAAAACAGTAGCTCGTTCCTACAAAAAATAACTAGAAAAAAAAAATAAACTACTAAGCTTATCTATCTACGAACATCAAACAGCTCCTTACTGTACAACTCTCGGTGATCGGACAGTAAGCAAACTACAAAAATTTTAAATGGCCTAATCAATGCGAATTACGTATTCTAGAACGAATAATAACACTCAGATAAATTGTTACATACGTCGCTACACACAAAGACAATACAAAGTACAGAACAAATCTCCTCCACACTAACAACCATCTCGCGTGGCTTAATTAACGAACATCGCGCAATGTTCAAAGGTAATAACAAGAGAAGATAATTCTTTAAAGATGACTGAAGACTGACATAACTCACATGTTGCCCAGATAAAAATGTTCATAAATACCAGAGAAGAACAATAAAGAGGTTCGAGACTAGTGGTACGGAAAGAAGGCTCAATCTTCACTCCTCCGAGAGAACAACGAGCTACCTCACTTGGTACACGCCAAGCCATAAAACACTTAACACTTCACTTGTTACAACACGTAACACTTCACTTATCACAATTCACAAATCACAATATGGAAAGAAGGCTGATCAATTCACTGATCACAATTCACAAATCACAGTATGGAAAGAAGGCTCAAGCTTCACTCCTCCGAGAGAACACCGAGCTACCTCACTTGACACAAGGCCAAGCCATACAAACACTTAACATTTCACTGATCACTTCACTGATCACTTCACTTATCACTTCACTGATCACTTCACTGATCAGAGTTCACAAATCACAGTATGGAAAGAAGGCTCAAGCTTCACTCCTCCGAGAGAACACCGAGCTACCTCACTTGACACAAGGCCAAGCCATACAAACACTTAACACTTCACTGATCACTTCACTGATCACTTCACTTATCACTTCACTGATCACTTCACTGATCAGAGTTCACAAATCACAGTATGGAAAGAAGGCTCAAGCTTCACTCCTCCGAGAGAACACCGAGCTACCTCACTTGATACACGGCCAAGCCATACAAACACTTAACAATTAACTGATCACACCACTTAACAATTCACTGATCACAATTCACAAATCACAGTATGGAAAGAAGGCTAAGGCTTCACTCCTCCGAGAGAACAATGAGCTACCTCACTTAGCACACGGCCAAGCCATACACAAATGCATACACATTATCTCTGAGAGTTATCGCTCTGCAGCTCTAATCAAGTCATACATCTTCAACTGGACGTTAAATTCCCAGAACCATAACAACGATTCATTCATTGCTTACAACAGCAACCACGAGAACGCGTGCAAGAGAAGAGACAGTATTCATTCACGACAGATACATATTAATAATATCAAAAATATAAAACGCATAATTACTGTACAACATCAATACTTACGATTCACAAAGCAGACAAAGTAATCATAACTTAGACTAATTCAGAACATATAACTTAAGAAGGACAGCTACAATTATAGTCTCAATTACTACATGATATACTTATAGTAATTACTCGCTTTAGAGTGCAGAAACTGACATTAACATTACCTTTACCAGCTTTTTTATATCACTAGGTTTCATAGGGAATACAGCGTCATCATGAAGCAGACTTCATGAAATTTTCCAAGGTGAAAATAAAGTAAAACAACAGAAATGAAAAAAAATCAATTTTATGACTCAAAGCAGATCAGTTACTACCTGATTTACTTTAAGAAAACTCAAAAAGTCTCAAAACTAACACACACGATAAGAAAAGAGTCGCTGTTTTCTCTGATTAACTTCTCTACACTAATTAATCTACTAAAGTGAAGCAAAGCTTTACTCAAGAAATTAATTACTGTCGAAACTACTACACGATAAGTCTACATAAATATATTATGTACAATGTCAACTTCCAGAAAAAGCTACATCATCATCATCATCATCATCTTCCCTTAAATACCAGTTTAACCATGGTCGGGATACGAATAGACTTTCTCCAGTCCTCTCTGTCCCACACCATATCATCAGTCAATCCCCTATTTTTCATGTCCTTCTTAATTACCGCATCCCACGTCAATTGTGGTCTACCACTCTCTAGCTTAACATCCAGTTCTTCCCTCCAAACTCTCTTCACTACATCCTCGTCTGCCTTTCTCACAATATACCCATACCATCTCAATCTCGACTGAGCCACCCCATTCATATTCCCCCCGAAACTCAAATTCATCCTCACATATTCTTTTCCATTCTATCCTTCCTAGTTCGTCCACACATGAGACGCAACATTCTCATATCCGCCACATGAAAACTATAAAAAAGCTACAGACATATATAATTAAATCTGTTTAATAAACAAGCAAGCTGACCTGTATCACATCACAGCAGCGCATCCAGAAAAGAAGAACTCCAACGAGGTCATCCATGATGACATCGACTCTAAGGCAGCGAGCATGATCTCCAGGCCATCAAGTGACAAACCCTCGCGCAGTCTCAGCATAATCCCCTCACTGCATGCCTACGAAAACCCACATGTCTATCACGTGTTATGCAAAATAGTGTACTTATAAAAAGCTACATACAAAGCACGTATTTCACTAAAATCAATACAATCTTTGATACACTCTCTAATACACAAAATCTTAAAGGAAAAATCGTTGTAATCTCTGATATACAACACATCTGTATTCTATACTATATTCAATTTAATTCAAATATTAAATTTAATTTGATACGGAAAAATACTAACTTAAATCATCGAATCAACAAAAATAAAATATCACTCGAGCTTTCTCTCATCGTCCCCAAGTACAATTCTAGGCTGAAAATCAAAATACAAAACATCTAATACTCCAATGCCTTGGCGGCGGAGCCTGTGGGCAGTATGGGCAGTATAGAGCCAATAGGCACACATTTTGGACCTTGTGGTAAGCCCTATCACCTGCCCTACTACTTTTTGGGGCAGCAAAAAAAACTAAAAGCAATTTTCTTTATTTTATATTTATAAAATACACAATTTATACACAATTTAATAAAAATATAGTAGACAAATAAATAAATAAATAAATAAAAATAAATTAATTAATTAATTAAAATAGAATACACAAGCAGTATTAATTAAACAGTATTAATCAAACTTCATTAACTAATGTAGGCCTACTAAAATAGTAAATTAAGAATTTTCATTAGGTTTACAATAGCATATGAATAGAGATTTTAAAGAATCTGAGCTGAATGACTGTATTGCCAACTACACCATAATTTTTCAATTTTGTATACAAATATAGTAGGGGTTAACAATGACATAATACTAAATTTGTATTTGTATTTGCATTCCATTAGCTCTCAATTTCTACTTTAGCCACCGTATAAGAGAAACAAAGAGTGTAAGTAAAACTTGTGAACTCTGTCCCGGATTAGTGGTGCAACCAGCATTAGCTGGGGGGGGGGGGCTATAAGCCCCCACCCTACCGTCCAAATTAGGTCACTTTTGCAATTAATCCAAGTCAACTGAATTTTGTCTGGTGAAAAAATTAACCTACTTTTTCCAAAACAAAGTTAAGATTTTAGGTATTTGATTTTATCCCTGAAGTTAGTACGGATATGAAAGGGGGGGGGGGGGTGAAGGGTAAGATAAGGAGATACACTCACTCTAGGAGCCGAGCGCGTAATTACCCTCTTCTTAATTATTTGATGTACCTGAAATTGCCTTATTCCGAGGAGCCGGACGTTAAATTCTTATTGATTGATTAATTTGTTTAGCATCTAGTTAAGTATGCTGCATTTGTTGATTATTGTGACATGAAAAACAAATAAAATGGTTGCATAAAAAAATCATCATCCAATTCAATGACATAATTAATCTTGAATCAGAACATAATTACTCCATAATCATCTACTAAAATCCAAACGCATTTCTCTGTAATTTAATAATCTAATCATTATTACAATCAATGCATTAAATGTCATCACTCATCAATAATCACAGAATCACTCACAGATTCTAATCAAATCAATCCACTACATTAAAACGACAATGCTTCATAAAGATATAGTCAGTTGAGACAGTTGATAAATGCTAGGCCTATAATATATAAGTAAATCTGGATGGGACACATGCTAAGGGGGAACAGTTTATTAAATAGGTCATACAAAGCAGAATGGAAGGAAATAGAAGCAGACACAGGCAGAGATTAGGTATGTAAGATGATTTAAAGATCCACTTAAATGTAAACATGAAGAGGAAAACGGATGACAGAGAAGAGTTGAGGCCTTTTATGTCATGGACCTGAAGGTAGGATGAAGATCGTGCACTGAAAGGGATATTTATGAATGGGACACTGACTAAATTCTGATATACAAAAATCAAAAGGAATCAAAAGGAATCAAAGTTTAGTTTCATCTCTCATATATCTAGCCTCTTAACTGTTTATGCTATATCTTTAATTTGTTATGATTTTTCTGTCGGAATTTCTGTACTGTAACTTTCTGCGGTTGTCAGATTGAAAACTATCACTCACCTTACAATTTCAGTCCTTATTTAATTTATTTGGTATCTCTCTTAGTGCACTGCCTACTGGCAGGTCCATGGTATACAGTCATCTCTAGCTTCAGTTTTCCTGTTCATGTCCATGCATATACGAGTGGATCATTAAATTACCTATAACCTTCCTCAGTGGTTCAGGTGGGAATTTAGAAACATCCACTTTGCCCACTTTAGCCACTGTATATCCACATAACTGGTTTATATAGTAATAATGCTAATTATAATCTTTAATAGAAATAGTTTATACAATTATTTTATTTTGTTGACTTTTTATTTAGGGAATTATTTATAAATAATTTCCTAAAAGTTTTAGCTTACATATCAATATTTAAAAGTAGAGAAAAAAACTAGGACGGTGTAAATTATGTCATGAGAGAAAAATCAATGATAAAATAAGATAATTAAAATTACCTATTCGCATCCCGTTAAACTGGGATTACAGGAAAGATGAAAATGATGCTGATGATAATGATGATGAAGATGAAACTTATCTATTTCAATCATAATCTTTGATTTAAATATAGATAAATTATAAAAAAAGAGATCAAACTCACCACGCGAGTTTTGTAACGCACCTCACGGTCAACTGTACAGCTGGATGTCACACGTGCAAATGAAAGCAATTAATCCACTTCCTATCACATCCTGCCTTGAGTCACATTGCGTCAGCCTAGCTGACCCCCCCCCCCTCCCGTGCTGTCTAGCCTGGGCAGAGTTCACTAGCGCAGCCTCAGTTAGGCTGTAGGCCTAATAACCAGGCGACCAGGCCTAACCTGTTGAGTGCACACTGCAAGTCAACTGTGAGAGACCTGGACATTGAGTGTACAACTGTAAATTGTAATAACGATATTACTGCACATCCTTGACAATAGCAATAGGCCTATCAATGAACATACAACGTGCCATGTAGCAGTCATAATATGCTAGAAACTAACGGAGATTTCTGTTCAAGTACTCATTTATCTTCATTCCAATGATATGTTGCTTGGTGGGCATTTTAAATTTTTAATGCACAACGAAATACATGTTGTCAGTGTTGTATTTGAAGCACTGCAGAACACATCAAAGTTTGCGTGTATTAAATAGTGACTACACCATGAACCTGAACACCATGACCTGAAGACGTGAAGACATGAAGAGGAAAGCGGAAGACAGAGAAGAGTAGAGGCGTTATATACCATGAACCTGCCAGAACGCAGTGCACTAAGAGAGAGAGAGAGAGAGAGAGAGTGAGAGAGAGAGAGGAAAGAAAGAGATAGAGAGAGAGCGGGGAGGTGGTCCTGTCTCCCTGTAGGAATATGTTGAATGAACCAGAAATTATTTTAAAATAATATCGAAGGGAAAGAGAGTTTGTGAGAGAGAGAGAAAGAGAGGAGAGATAGAGTGAGAGAGAGAGAGAGAGAGAGAGAGGAAAGAAAGAGAGAAAAAAACAGAGAGAGAGAGAGAGAGGAAAGAAAGAGAGAGAGAGAGTAATAAGTGAAGAGATATAAAGAGTGAGAAAGAGGGAGAGAGAACAATGTAGAGGGAGAGCGATAGATAGCGAGGAAGGGAGATTTAATAATAATTGTAATCGAATAACTTTCATATTATCTTGCATTATTATTTCACATTATTATTTCACATTATTATTTCACAATACTTGACAACTATTAATTGGTTGAACAACATGAGCAGTTTCTCTCAGTCACCTCCTGTAATGTCTTTCCTATCTATCTTAATATATTTCCCTAAGAAATAAACTTACATATATTTAAGTACTACTACTCCCTGAACGCTTGTACTTACTGACCAAGCCACGAGTGGGTCCAGAGTCCAAATATCTATCTACTGTACAAGACTGCGCAGTGTGCACTCGGCTGTAACAAGACACACTGTCAGCTGTAATTAAACTGCGTGCAATTAATATAATACTGTCACCGAATGCTGTGTATTTGTGCAGTTAATAAATATACGTAAGTGCACCAGTAATATGACAAATATCTAATAATAAGCCGTGAAAACTCTCTCTCTCTCTCTCACTCTCTATCTCTCGCTCTCCCTCTTTCTTCCTAATATTTCTAGTTCAAACTGGCAGGTCCAAGAGCATTATTCCTACAGATATTTTGCTTCACTTTCAATAACTTAGAGCATACAAGTTGATACTATCATCATCTTCTTCTAGGGCACTGCCTAACGGTAGGTCCTTGGCATATAACTCTTCCAACCAATTCTATTTCCAAAGGCCTTCCTTTTCATCTTTGTATATGAGTTTATTATGAGATCATCTAACATCCCATATCTTGGTCTCCCTGTAACTAGTTTCCCTTGCACTCTTCCTTCTATTACATCCTTTAGTTGTGCATGCCATTTAAATCATGGGAAAATTACATGGTAAGGTGGGTCCCCTTTGACTTCCTCACACCTGCCTTAGTCGCCTCTTACGTACACGCGGCGGTTTGCTTGCGGTGGCCTATTCTATAGTGGTCCCAACCACCCCCGAACACAACAAATGAGGAAACAACACGGATACTATCATAAGAAGCATTTATCAAACCTTCATGTAGTATTTAGTCAGGATAAATGTGAAGTTTGACTAAATTGTCTATATTTTCAACTGCAGTTCAACTTAGTCACCTCTTAATTAATTCACGATAGGTCGGACTCTAAGGATTAATTTGATCCGGCTGCAGACTGCAGGGTATCCGCCTTTACCAAGCTTAATTATTCAGACAATGGCTTCTGATGCAAGTTCATATTGACTCTTCGTTAATATAACCAAATATAATTTAATATTTCAAACACGGCTATCGTATTTTTATTTAATTAAACAAAAGGCGTCCCTTTGCATTCTTGATCATTGTTTTTACCAATATTACGATTTTTATTGCAGAAAAGTGCAAGAGAACTCGAGTCAAATAATTTCGGTTTAGACCTTCCAAGAAATTCTTGGACGAAATCCTTCGAAGACATTGTCATCACCTCAAAGTTCGATTACAAAGTGAGAGGTAATGGATTGTAATGTAATGTAAAGAAATGTAAAGTAATAGAATGCAATGTAAAGTAAAGTAAAGTAAAGTAAAGTAAAGTAATGTAATGTAATGTAATGTAATGTAATGTAATGTAATGTAATGTAATGTAATGTAATGTAATGTAATGTAATGTAATGTAATGTAATGTAAAGTAATGTAAAGTAATGTAAAGTAAAGTAATGTAATGTAATGTAATGTAATGTAATGCAATGTAATGCAATGCAATGTAATGAAATGTAATGTAAAGTAATGTAAAGTAATGTAAAGTAATGTAATGTAATGTAATGTAGTGTAATGTAATGTAATGCAATGTAATGCAATGCAATGCAGTGCAATGTAATGTAAAGTAATGTAAAGTAATGTAAAGTAATGTAATGTAATGTAATGTAATGGAATGGAATGGAATGTAATGTAATGCAATGCAATGCAATGCAATGTAATGTAATGTAATGAAATGTAATGTAATGTAAAGTAATGTAATGTAATGTAATGTAAAGTAATGTAATGTAATGGAATGTAATGTAATGTAATGTAAAGTAATGTAATGTAAAGTAATGTAATGTAATGTAATGGAATGTAATGTAATGTATTGTAATGGAATGTAAAGGTAATGTCTCCCTGAAGTTTTTAAGTTGTACTAACATTTCTAGCTAAATATTCTCTCTTACTAATGATGTATTAGTTTCTATGTACATCACTTATCATATGCTATTACATTATATGTATATACATGTATGTATATATTTATATACACTATATATATATATATATATATATATATATATATATATATATATATATATATATATATATATATATATATGTATCTTAAGTTATATAAAAATGTAAATATGTGTAAATATGTATCATATTACGTATACTTACATATTTTTATCAATGTAGAGAATTTTTATCAATGTAGAGAAGAAATATTTCAGTAATTGGATCGCTTTTTGTTAGAATATATATATGAAAATAAGGACTATCAATGTCAATGGTTTAATTTTATAAATGTAAAGGTTTGTTATGCTATTATGTTTATTATGCTATCGTTTCTCACTACAATACAAATCGCCATGCTCTCTGAGGAGCTTGCATATGTGATTTATTTATAATGCACATGATTAGTCCACGAATGACAAAACATTCCTATATATCCTGTTTGGAGTTTTAAAACAAGTTCATGTCACTCAAGACTATATCTACCGAGATACAGGAGACTTTCGAGTTGCAACGAATGCCAAAGTGTTGTTTATAGCGCTAATGTTTGCCGAAGATAAGAGACTTTATTTTCAATTTAAAATAATTTTATATTTTAATATTTTTACAGTCGCTGTAAAGAGTTTTTGATGATATATAAAATTTTAGTTCGATTTTAGTTTTTTGCTACATACAAAATCCTACTGCGAAGTTGTTCAAAAATATCATTAATGTTTTCATGCTGTGTGACGTTTATACTCATTTCCTTGCAGATCGTGATAACAAAAGCGAGAATGATGACAATGGCGAATTAAATAAATCAAGCAACACAAGCAGTCAGCAGCAACATATCAAACTAGCACAACGCTCCGATCAACCACAACAACCAAGCAACCGCCTCGCTCGAGTCAGACATCGTCTTCGTCAGTCACTCAGCGCAGAGAGACCAAAATCAAAGAACGAAGAAAATTCGCGATCACGGAACGAGGAAAGGCCAACATCAAGAAACGAAGGTGGTACCTCAACAGGCGGAGTCAGTAGAAAGGCCAGCCAGCGATTGGCTGTCGCAAATAAGTACACGCCCATTAATACATCGACTGGATCGAGTACTAGTGGCGTTGAGATCAGCTCTACTAGTTCTCACTCTGAGCAGCCTAATCCTTGGCTCGATCCTATTCATCAAATTCCGTATCATCGTAAGGGAAAACAAAAAAACTTTCACATAGTCAACAAAACAACCTCATTCGAATTCTGCGAAGGAAGGACAGTAGCTGGGACCGCAGGAAGTCCTGAGAGAGATTCCCTGTCGTCATTTGAGGATCCGCTCAATATTTACAGAACAGCTAGCTTCAAGAGAGCCATTGAAAGAGGAAACTCTCGGGAGTCAGCTCCGGACACGTTGATCAGAGCTCAGGGAAGTCATTCCTTTGACTACTGGTCTGGATCCAGTAGAGGAGCTTCCCTTGATCTGGTGGATCAGCGGTCTGAACCACATTCAACGTTTTATCCTACCTGCGGGCGGTCCTTAGATATCGATGAAGAATATCAGAAACTGTGGATACAAGCTAGCCATTCAGCTTCAGTGGAAGACAGAACTCGTACTCTGAGAGAATCTTTTTCCTTTGATGGGCTCAGCTTTGAGGGTAGAACAATTAACAAGCAAAACGATATAGGCGTTGAGATAAATTATTCTGTAAATAATAAATGTAAGCAAAACACTAGGAGAGAAGTAACTGATAGTTTTGGAATTTCCGATGATAGAAACTTTCCAGACTACTTTGAATCTGATAGTCATCTAGGGGTATCTTCAGACAGAGAGCGAAGCAGACTATCGTGGGATTCCTCTCCTAGATATCTTGATATCGGCGACGAGGCTTTGCAACAGTTTTATACAGATGCTGATATACGCGGTCTGCCAGATTATAGCGTAACCGCTGTACAGCCAGTCAGACAGAGTCAGTCACAGGCAGGCCCTTCCAGATTGTGGGACAGTTCAGAGCTGTGGGATAATGTGGTAAAGAGGACTGATAGTACCACAAGTGCTGGAAACTCTCCAGGTCAAGGTGATCTCGACTGGATAACTGGACCAATGGAGCCCGGGTAAGCGAGAATTAGTTTATATTATTTATTAAAAGCTGTATCAACCCCTACACCTTAACATCAGTCATAAAACAAAGCAGTAATCAGATTTTCTATGGGCTTCTTATCTAAAGATGATGTCCGAGACTTCGTCAGACAATAACGATTTGCTTAAGTAACACGTCGAATGATTTTGTAGTACATAAAAATTGTTGGCACAGATCGAGGTCGAAAATAACTGGCAACAGCATTTTTAAATAAGTCAGAATGAAAAATAGACTTACAATTACTCATTAGCACTGCATTCTTGCAGGCGCACTCCAAGGATTAAAAACTCTTTCAGAGCATTTTACATCTTTATTAGAATATCTATTATATACTCTAGTTGATTTTTAGATATAATAATCTACTCTCTCTTTCTCTCTCCCTCACGAATTCTCTGTCATTTATCTAATAGTAGATTAAACACTTTGCAGCTATGTACTGCTTGCCATCTATCTTTACGTAAACACCAGTGACACGGGAAATTTAAACTAATCATCATCGTCATCATCATCATCACCACCATCATCATTATCATCATCTCAATCATCTTCCTTTAAATTCAGATTTAACTATGGTCGCGATGCCAATAAAAATGTTTCCTTTTCATTCGTTTTGGAAATGTTTTTTAGCCTAGGCGCTCACCAACCGAATACCCTTTCTGAAATTCCTTTGGATCCTTGTGGTTTTACAGCTTTTTGTCAGGGAAATTAAACTAATATTAGGTATTTATTTATTTATATAATTTATATAGATACTTATATATCTATTTATCTTATACTTGGTTCACAAATTCTAACAAATTTACTACAATCAATTACAGTTAGTTCAGATTTAAACTGATCAATCGAGTTAGAATCAGCAGTGTGTTGGGGCAATATAATCCATGCAATAATAGACCTTATCTTAAAAATATACCTTTCACTAATATTTATAATCTTTCACTAATTTATCACCGCTGTATATTGTTATTATTTTGTAAGCGCCTAAACCTCCTTTTCTTAAATTCCCATTACTTTATAATGATTTTCTGGATTTTGGAATTTGCACCGTTTTTGGACCTTCTTTTTGCGCGCCGGCTTGATTTTAACTCATTAGTGCTCGATGTTGTCATTAATGACTATAGTTGTTATTATTATTATATTATTGTGATTGCTTTATTATTAATATATCTACAAAGTACCTTATATTGGAGTTGCAATATAAATCAGGGTAGAAAATGGTAGAATGTTTACAACAGATGTTTTCTTGCTCTACTCTGCGCAGTTCTCCAACTAGAAGAAGATGTCTCTCCACTCTCACGGAAGAGGATCTCTCGACTGCAGGCGGTCCTGCTGGAGGAATCGAAGCCAGGATCAATGAGTCCGAGTCCCGTGGCACTCCGGTTGGTCACAAACAAAAGCTCTCTCAGGCGGGGATGATTCAATCCGATGTGCAGGAGGATAGAGTAAACGTCTCTGCCAGAACCAGTAACGCTTCTGCTTGTCATGAACAGGACGTCAAGAATTTACAGTCGTATCAACAACGTGCTGATCTACCAGTTTTCGCGTCACGTGATAAGATGGGCAGAATTTTAGATACTGTCAGGTATTTCAGTAATACTGCAACACAAATCATAAACGTTTACTGTAATTGTGCGGTAATTAGTAAATTAATGTAATACCAGACGACGATGACGACGATGATAATGATGATAATGATTATGATCATCATCATGCTGCTTATGATGATGATGGTAACGGTGGTTGCTATGACGATGGCGCTTATTATGATAACCACACGGCAGGCGCGGTTTCTGATATTTGTAATGTTTGTTTATTTATTTATGTATTTACGTATTTATTTATTTATTTATCATACCTACACCACAATTGTCATCTACAATAAGCAATTTGAGCGCATGAATCGGAAATAAGGAACTAACAAAGAACAAATAAAGAAACCTTGAACGTTGTTAAGTTGTTCTCTTAATTATTAGGCCTTTAGTAGTATAGGTTTAGAATTATACGATTTTTATATTTAATATAGAATATAGTGTTGGTAAATATCAGAGAATACTTATGTAATCTGTTTTATAAGCACCTAGAATTTCTATAATATTCGAGAAGTATAATTTCTATATTACACCTGTAGAAATGCCTAATTGCGCATTTCAATGTGCGTTCTAATTACTTATTATAACGGAGAGAAGGATACGATTGAAGAGTTCGTGCTTGACTTCGAATATTTAAAAATAGAGTGGCATGAAATCAAAATTAAAAGTAGAATTTTTAATTTTGACTTAAAAGAGTCAGAAGGTTATAATTACCTTAGAGTTATAGGTACAACCTGAGGTAAAAGTATAGGCCTATAACTGGTTTTATTTCTCATGTTACACATTTTCTTCGAAATTTATTATATATATTTCATTTACAGATCAATCGACTCCGGTACTGCAGTTAAATCCAACATTGCGTCCAATGCTGCGTCACCCCCTCTATCTTCCGCTCAGCCAGGATTAGTTTCTTCTGTAAATGGTCAAATCCTACGATCGGACGTCAATTCAAAATCCTCGAATCCTGTTGGGCAATCGACTTCTTCCTCTTCAGTCCCAA
Source organism: Enchytraeus crypticus (assembly GCA_905160935.1). Classification (NCBI taxonomy): domain Eukaryota; kingdom Metazoa; phylum Annelida; class Clitellata; order Enchytraeida; family Enchytraeidae; genus Enchytraeus; species Enchytraeus crypticus. Next base: position 266,614 of record CAJHZI010000414.1, on the reverse strand, counting down.
GTGGAAAAAAGTATTTAAATGGGAGCAGCGTGAACAAGACGGAAAGTGAGTCAGTAGATCAGAGCTGTAGTAAAGAAGCTAGGGTGGAAAAGAATGATGATAAATTGTCCCTGCTGGGAAAATCCAGAAGGAAGTCGTTACAAGATATGAAGAACGCGCAAAGCAATACTGCAGTGGTGTGTAATGCTAACATTTACTTGTAACTGTTAAACAACTCTTAATTGCATACAATTTTGCTATCGAATAAAAGTGGCATAATGTACGAACGCGATTCATTAACATATCTGAATTACAACTTTGAAGCGATATGCATCAAGTTCATAATTGATATATTTTAGTTTCACTGTTCCATACGTTTGACAATTTATTCTTGAAGTTTATTATTAGTTTTAGCCTACATGTACTTATACTTTAATATATTACTACATATATATACATGTATACATTTATACATGTATATGTATGCATGTATACATTTTTAGTATACATGTACTTACACATGTACTTTAGTGTACTTGTACTCGGCTTATCTATTTTAACTAGAATTCTTTATTAGTTTACTTGCGAAATATTTCCAATTAAAATATACAGTAGCTTCTACTTCACACTTGAAGCATTCACACATTCTACACCATGGACCACTACCTTTCATAATGTTTAAAAGTGATTGTATTTTTATAACTAAACCACTTATAACTCTGCAAAGTCTGTATTTTGAAAAATTGTCATCTTGGCCTGTATAATTTGTTGATGTACTCACAGTTAACTGAATGATTGCTTATTTTAAGTTCTAAAGTAACTGAAAGCTATTACATCTTACAGGATTGTACTGCGAGAGCACCAGAGGGACAGCTGAGAGAAGAGGAAGACCTCGATCAACTGACACTACCCATGGAACCTCTAAGGAGCCCTGACGGTTCAGAGCTCTACCTAACGGCTGATCCCACCATGGAGAGCCTCGCTCTGTCCGGCAGCAGCAGCGACCAGCGGCTGGCCGATGAGCTCATGGGGCAGGTCTTCCCTACCCTCAGCGACGATATGCTGAGGAAGCTGGGACTTAGTGTGGATCAGTTCGGCAACCTCTCTGATAGAAGGTGGGTGCAGTGTTTCTCATTTAACGGTAGCATTCTGAATGAGGCACATCAATTAGTTGTGTATAGAAAACAGAAGTCTGTAGTAATCTAGTTGTTGTTGCTATCACAAAGTACATTCCCTTGTTTCTTATCCAATAGCTTAGTGTACTTACTGCAATCCCTTTTGTGTCTGGTTACTATGGTAACATTTTCTCCGATTTTTTATCGCTTTTGATTTGTTTTTTACAGAACCAAAACTGAATCCAAAAGGGTTCAAAGTCCAAAGTCCAGATAATAAGTCCTAAAAGTTAGTTATTTACTAATCAATACACTGTTAGTCAATGAGGGAGGGGGATTTAGCGCACTCAGTTAAGCTGCTCTTCAATTGAACGAAGTAAAGCCACATTGCGCGCGGTTAGTACTTCATGGGCGACCACTTTTGGAAGAGCGAGTGTCGATAGCTTTGAATGTAAATAATTTCGAAGGTGTTGGAGGTTATTCTTAAATCAGCGCCGGTTGGTATTGAATCGTCAACAAAAGGCAACAATTACTAATAGTCATGGAGAGGAAAAGGAAGAAATAACGAAAACTACAAAATTAGCAACCACAAGAAAGAAATTTATACTGTACATGCTTATGACATGTGTGTAAATATAGGGGATAATAAACAAATTTCCGGAACCCTTCCCACTTTCAGCAGTCGACTTATGCCTCTTGTCATCCACTAAAACTTGGTTAGTGTTGACTTACATTTTGAGGTACTTGCGGTAACAGTCTTTTCTAATTCCTTCACCAGGTGGCGCAAGTAGTAGCCTTTATTGTAATAATGCAGTACTAGTAAAAGCTTAGTCTTCACTTCTAGTGCACGGCCGGTCCATGGAATATGACTCTTTCTACAAATTCTTTCCTCAGCCTTTCTTTTCATCTCTCTGTATGAAGTTGTTGTCAAATTATCCAACATCGCATGCCTTGGTCTGTCTCGACTGTTTTCCCTTGCATTCGTCCTTCCATGACATCCCTCAACAAAACATGCCCATTAGGCCTATAATATGTTCAGCCATTGAGTCTAAAGCTTAAAGAATGCTCGAGGCATCACACGACAGAGTTAGAAAACAAATGTACGAATACAACAATTCCTGCAATTACCATACAGTCCGCGAGATACGTTTAATGTAAAACTCGAAATTCAATAAAACGAACGTAACGTTAGTTTATCTGAAGATTCTACCGGTAAAAACACTTCTCGTTGGCTCTAGCGAGTTGGTCTAACAGCTGGAAGCTCCCTGCTGATAAGATAACTCCGGGTCTTTCTGGAGATGCTTTATTTGACTTAATTTGTTCACCAGTATCCAGAATAATTTTACAAAAACTTAATAATAGATTTAACGTTGATTGTGTCTGAAGCGGCGACGGATGACTCTCAGTCCTGACTTCCTTACGTGAGGATTGATTTAAAAAATAATAGTAATAAGCTATTTCTCTTGATTTCCATCAACAATCTGACGTACCGCAGACTGTAACAATATGAAAGATAACATAGCAATGAAACAGATACAGGCATAAATGCAATAAATGCAGAATTGTAACATAAAAAACAAATATGAGAAGGAAAAATCATAAGATAACAAATGAAAATTGATTGAGCAAGGTAAATTTAATCTATTTTAAGAGCTCTAAAATCTTATATCTCAGCATCATTAAATGCATCATCGGCATATAATGTTTGTACGTAAAATAAATTAAGTTCATCGAACTAAATTTAGCTAACTAAACTAAGGTAATCTATTTAAATCTAGCTTTTAGTTTGCTAATCTAGCTAAATCTAGCAAAACTAAACTAAGCTGATCTATCAATACCTAGCTAAAACTAAACTAATGTAACTTAACCCAACTTAATCTAAACTAAATTAATCAAACTAAATCTAGTTTAACTAAGCTTATCCACTTAAATCAAGCTTATCTAAACTAATGTAACAGACCTAGCTTAAACTAAACTTAGCTAGCATAGGAAGGCAACGGGAAACCACCTCAGAAGCCGTACTTTTCCCAAGCTATAGGCACGGTATATCACGTATTACGTTTAAAATCATCATCGTCATGATTCTATAACCAGCTTGGGAATACTGTGACAGAAGAAATGTGACATTAGAATTATATAGTGAGCTTTAGCAGTTATTAAATCGCTGATATTACAGTCGTTCAAACGAATACATGGTAATTAAAAGCTACATTAATTTAGTCCACATTACTGTAGAATAGATGGTTTTGACCTTTGATCACGTGAACACGTTTGACTCCAGCGTCCATTTAAGGCACCTTCAGTCTTCGCATCAGGCGCTGTTTTTAAGTAAATGTATAGATTGATGAATGCACTTTGTATATTGTGAAACGATATTGATTTTTAACTACGTAAATGTTGTATTTATTATAACTTCTACTCAGTACATTTGTAACTCCTAATTGAAAACCATTTGCCGACACATTTCTAAATAGCAAACTAGAGAAGGAAAACAACAGATCATTAAATGTGTTACCTTGTTGTCCACACGAATTTATTTATTGGATTACAATTTGTAGATTAAAACAGAAATTCCGTTTCATATCCTTTGGAACAATTTAGTTAAATTCGTTTTTGCAGTTGGATGATTTATTAGTATCTTTGCATCAATACCATTTGACCTGTAAAAGTAGGATTTTAGTTTCCTGGAGGCTTTATGCTAAAAACCTATTGCACTTGTGGTAATAGCGGAAATTTCTATATTTGAAATGAGACTCGGGCGATAGTCAGCACCCGCAGATTCGTTTTCTGGACTGACTGCGAGTTATTTATTTTACCATTGAAATAAACTGCTTCCATTCCTTCTCCTTGGCTGTTAATATAGTAATTTGTGAAGCACTTAGCAGCTTGTTTTTGTGAATTATAAGAATCTAAGGTTCAATGTTCTATTTGGAAGAAATTTTGGGATGGAGCTACGGGATGTATGACCCTCTCAGTCAGAAACTTTCTATGAAAATGCTCAGAGTGCTCATCTTTAACCCTCTCGCTCATCTTGCGTTTAACATTAAGTGCAGTGGCTGGTGCCAGTAGCGACGTCTGTAAAATACTCGACCGCGGATCAGTATGTGCGGGGTTCAAATCCGGGGCTCGCACGTCAATGACATCGCTTTCGAGTGAAGAAACTGACGTTAACCTTAGTTTTACCAGCTTTTACCAGTGCATCTCTTCTTTAATTTTCTGGATCAGCCATCGGCGTATAATGTTGAACTTCTCTTAGAATCTTGATGAATGATTTACGAGTTTATTTGAATGATCGTATGGATAATAGTGGGCATTTATGAATTTGCACTGGGTTTAATATTCTTTAAATATCAAAGAATGGCTGAGAGCAACGAGAGAGAAATCAGGCATCATCCCAGATGCTAGGTCACACCCGAACTCAACAATTTTTGTGGAACTCTGCTAAATTCTCAAAACAATTCTTAAGTTATAATTCTCTTATAGTTTGAAGTCGAGTATTTTAACATAATTACCCTGATAGGCTGATAGCAGTGTTTTGAGTTTCCGTAAGCCTAGAAATATATGAAAAGACATAATTCTTGCATACGGTCGTTGCAAAATAGACAACTGCTTATATCGTAAAAATGGCTGAATATTTGTCGAGAGTACGAGAATGGAAAATTATTTCATTGACTATAGTAGTCACAAGCTAAAGATACTATCTCTATGTCCAGCCTTGGAGATCTTTCTACTCTACCTGTTGGACGAATGAATGCTCTTTATGGAGCCTGAAAGCGTATGTCGAATGGGATTAATTATTTGTTTTAGGCTCAAAATTTGGAAAGCACTAAAGACACACACAGGAAGAGAGAGAGAGAGAGAGAGAGAGAGAGAGAGAGTGAGAGAGTGAGAGTGAGAGTGGAAGTGATAGTGAGTGAGTGAAAGAATGAAAGAGAGGAAGAGAGAGAGAGAGAGAGAGAGTGAGTGAGAAAGAGATGTTGAATTTGTACAGTTATTGTTACATTTAAAATTCAAGCATTTCTACATGGTATTTCCCGGATCGGTTTTGATAGAGGTCGCGCTTCTAAACTTCTATGTTACATTTCAGTGGCTACTTCGCAGACATTGACGTCACGACTTATTCCTAGTTCACTTCCGTTGTTCTTTTGTTGCACCATAGGCGCTTGATTTATTGCCGGCTAATAGTTTTAGGTAAACTTCCCACTCGAGTATCCTTGAGTACTAGTGGCAGTTTAAGTGCTACCTAGGACGTTTAGACAATTCGTAGCTTAGCGCTTTTGAAATTGAAAGTTGGAGCGTTTATCGGATGTTTAATGGCTGCTTTAGTTGGCTTGTACGTGTTGTTTAAATTTATTCACAAGGTCTCCATCAGCCGCTTTTGTCTTGTTTTTGCTAATTAGTAGCCAGGCAATAGCAAAAATACTAATAAATAAAAACATACCAGTTCAAAACAATGAAGCACTGGCTGCACTGTAGAAAATACAAAACAAATCGATAATTATGTGCAACTAAAATATGTTTCTTACTTGTAAGTTTTCAAGTTATACAGTAGGAGTATTTTATAAATCTTCACTTCAGACAGATTAAAACTGTTATCCATTCGACATTTTGAATTAAGCATCCATTTTGCCGGCCTCCTCTTACGTGTATTTGTCATTTAATATTTTTAGAATGATAAATATGTTCCCTACAATTGTGAATGACCCTTTATTTAAGTTTACAAATTATAATTTAGATAATTGTAATATTAAATTTATTAAAAATTATACAGTTTTGTATAAAACTATACATTATTGTATACATGTAAGTTGGTTTTTCAGTGAATCGAATCAAAAGTGTTTTAATAATTAAATCACATTACGTCATAATTAAGTCATCTTACGTCATGATAGGTCATCTTACATAACAGTTTAGTCATCCTAAGCCATAATTTAGTCATTTTAATTCGTAATGTATAAATTATCCGCAATGCGCATCGTTAATGCATCGAGCCATAAAATATGAGTTTGAAAGCATTTTCTTTCTCAAGAAGATAAATCGCTAAATTATGTAGAATGGAATATTTTTTATCTAGAACTAAATATTTTCAGCAGAAACAGAAATAGTTACAAAACTAGTAATTGAATGGGCAAGAAGCTTTAACAATGCCAACATTACTGGGTCAAACAGTATGGCGATCAAGCCAATAGTTCTGTGGTTTAGAATTGACTGTATTGAACATGTTAGAACCACTCAAGTGTATTGTTTACTAGTGATATGCTTCATGAGGTTTTGGCAAAAGTGTGAGTAGCTTTATTATTATTCCACGAGTTTTCTCATGGGAGCACGATAAGCGTAATGACGCAACTATTAAATGGTCTATAGCTATGTTCTAAAAATGTGTTAAATGAGTTATGTTCAAACTAGCCCATGATTCTTTAACTATTCGATTCTGAATTTCTACCTATTCGTTGTCAATTCTGATGCTTTACAGTTCAACTGAATTACTACTTCTCTCTCCATTATTCTGCCACATAGCAGGTCGGAAGTATATACAGTGTGCTTTCGCAATCACCGAAGAATACCTTTTTGGCCAATAAATTGATCTCATAGGAATGGCTGAGCCTTTACCAAATCTTAATGTAGCATTACACTGGGAAAGTATGTCTTCTTAGGTATTATAACTAGTATGACACCAATGCAATGACAAGTACTAGTTAAATCTCACACTTTCTCACTGAGACTCTGGTTGGCAGCTCTGAAAATATGGCGCTCTGTTTATTTTTCTCAAATAAATTATAAATAATTTTAATTATTTCATATTTGCGGCCTATTAACTGGATTATGTCGCATAAGACAATGGAAAGTAACAGAATCTGATGCCAGCTTAGGTGAAACCAAAAGGGTCACAGTAGTAGCGTTTTATGTCGTGACCCGGCCAATACTACTACAACTTTATACAGCAGATACTGAGACACTTTGTCGTCTTTTTCTTCTTATTTATATTCTTATTTCTCTTCTTTATATTTTTAATCTTCTTCTTCATATTCCTTATTCGATATTCGTAAGCACTTTAGTAATTAGCATATGATTAGATAATGAGAAAATGCAATCAATCAATCAATTAAGGCATTTGTTAAATGTCGCTCTAGGTATTATGCTTTACATAGTTAAATGGGCAATGATGAAAAATGATAGCGATATAATGATGACAGGCTTGACAGATGAGTTAAGGCGATTGGCGATTTACATGTAGAATAAGGTTTTCCTGTCGTCGCTTTATATTATATATTGGTTTTATTCCGGCATAGCAGCCCATTCTCATTATCTAATCATATGCTTTGGATGTGGAAATGTGGATTTGGAGAAGAATGGAGAGGATTAGTTGGACTCAAAAGGCTACAAATGAGGAAGTTCTAGAGAGAGTTGGCACAGATAGACAGTTGTATTAAGAAATAGGAAGAAGAGTTGGATAGGATACATTCTAAGCGGAGGGAGGTCTATTAAAAGTGGTCATAGAAGGTAGAATGGAAGGAAAATGTGGCTGGGGCAGGCCGAGATTAGGTATGTTAGATGATTTAAAGACCCACTCGTATGTGGAAATGAAGACGGAAGACAGAGAAGAGTGGAGGCGTTATATACCATGGACCTGCCAGTAGGCAGTGCACTAAGAGAAGAGAGCAGCCCATACTACACACACATACACGCACACACACACACATGCACGCACAACCCCATACAAACTCACACACACCCATACATGTATAATTGTACATGTAGGATAGATACACTAACATGAGCGAAGCAGGAATAAATATAACTAAAAATAAGAAAAAATATCTTTATTGAATATCTATATTAAATATTGATTCGTTCAATTCAATTGAACGTTCTCAACGATTGAATAATTTGTTGTTGTTGTTGTGAGCTGAGAAGCTCATTGAATAGCGTGAAATCGATCAAGTGTCAACCTCTTTGTGAGAGGCGCGTGATCTGATATGAGGCGAAGTAATTGATCTTTTCTTATTTCACAAAATGGAGATTTTTACGGCTCAAAGTCAGAGAAATCAATTAGTCAATCATTGAGTTTGTCGCTTAAAAGTTAAAGCGAAGTTTTACGTCAGTTTTGTCTCTCTTAATTATGTTTATGACAGGCGATGTAGGAGTTTTTAAAAATATCTGTTGCGGGCTGTAAATGAATTTGAACGAATAATATCTGTTACGGGTAATACGTGAATTTGGATAGAAACTGTCTTGCCGTTATTTGACGGAATGTCACGATGTTGAATGGAATGCAGGAAAATTAAGTAGTTTAATTTTCATAAACACGAATACTTTTTTGCTTATAATCATAATTCCTGCCTATAGCTTAATGGATTCAAGCAAGCGATTACTTTTAAATGTTTTTGTCCAGATATTAGCCCTAATTCTTGACTCTAACACCTATCACTGTAGTGCAGAAGAAAATTCATATTACCCAGTCATAGATTTGATTAATTCTTAATAGTAGTAAACGTGGAACTATAAGTAACCAAATACTAGCCATAGTTATATCTATGATACCTTCTTATTGTATCTATGGTATTATCTATATATGGATTGTGAGCAGACTTTAAATTCAGACATAGGTTGATATAGAAATTTTATTTCGAATAAAGAAATATATTACGGGTTATGTGAAATATCCACGTCTATAGGGAATGACGAATTTCAATTGTCTTGCTTTCCATTTAACAATGTCTTACAATGTTTGCAACAGTTTTGGGAAACCCTTTCCGGCCTTTATTTCATACAAACTGCTATAGATATTTTTATATCGTTCGCACTGTGATATCCCGTAGAAATTCAATAAACGAAATGTCTACATTACTTTCCGAGCATCGTCTCCCAAAGCCGTTTCACTGGAACCGATAACAAAATTGCTGATTTCTAGATAACAATACCAGACCACCGAGGATATCAAATGTATCGACTTTGCAATTTTTGGACGTGATTGAAGGCCTTAATCTAGCCATATGAAAGCTTAATCGTTTTCCCCTTGTTGTGTCCGGATTGTTTGAAGAATAAACCAACCGGCGACTGCATGTGTCGTAGAAGGCGACTAAAGCACTAAGATCCAAATCAACATCAGAAAGGGCTTTCGGTTGGTAAGCGCCGAGGCTCCATAAATTGCGAAAAATTTAATAAAGGGAATGGAAGAGAGTTTAGGGGATTGACTGATGATATGGTATGAAACAGAGAGGAGTGGAGAAGGTCTATTATTATCCCGACCCTATTTAAACTGAGATTAAAGGAAGAAGAAGAAGAAGAAGATGATGATGATGATGATGATGTTGATGTTGTTGATGATGATGATGACAAATAGAAAGCATCTCTTACAGACTTGCATAGATACTTCCATTCTGTAGGTAAATTATATGCTATATTAGCTCTTCCAATCTATTTCAATATCGGCAAAGAACCATTGATTGCATTGAATTCAGCAAAACATTACTAGTGACTCTGAAAAGTAAACTGGACCATTTACAATCTGTCCATCGCGTTCAAGCCATAAAACTATTTTTGCGGCCTACCGCTAACACGCTGATTCAGAGTGACCTATTTACAATTCATTTGATTGCTTTTTTATATTCAAGCATGAACACTTCTCATCGAGTGTTTCCGTTGTTCGATACGATGGAATTTTCCTGGCTGGTTGTCAGAAATCAACAATCCAAATCCACATGTATTGCTGTACACTAGAGTGAATACAACAGACCCAATCCTCATGTATTGCTGTACACTAGAGTGAATACAACAGACCCAATCCTCATGTATTGCTGTACACTAGAGTGAATACAACAGACCCAATCCTCATGTATTGCTGTGCACTGCAGTGCATACAACTGTCCCGACAGCATTCAATATTTTCTCGTCTTGTCTGTGCAGTAGGAGGAGGTCTTTACAGTAGATTGTAGGAGGGCTGAAAAACATCAACTCCATTTCACTTCATTTACCCTGACATTTACGAAGAGAGCACCGTTAGAATTGCAATTTTGTTAAGTGAAAAGAGTCAATATGTTTACGGCCAGGATTCTTGTTCAGCGATAAAACTTAACGCATCGTGGACACTTTACGATGTAAAACATAAAAAATTAAGAGCTTATAAAAGACTATTATTGCAGAAATTCCACTTTTAAGATAAAGTCAATTTCGCCAAGACTTGTGAATATTTATTATTATTTATTAGTTTTTACTATTTAATATACAATTATTTTGATTGAATTTTAAAGACGTGTCTTAAATTCCTTCCCGGATTTTTTTCTAATATTGATTGCACCGTAATACAAAACCTTCAGGTATTGTTCGTCAATTTGGCTTTGGTCCATTGTGCCCGATGTAGCACTTATCACTGACGACAGTAGCACTCTAATTGCTGTTGTTGCTATTTTTATGGTTGTTGTGGTTTCACGCGTAGGCAATGATCAATAGCTTCTATATTATCTTTTCTATATACATATTACTTTTCGAAAAAAAAACTCACAATATTAAAGTTTCTATTGATTGACTGATTGATTTGATTAATCAGTCATTTATACATGAACTGCATGAATAGGTATGTAGGTATGTATAGGTATGTATGGTCGACCTTTGGACACGGCTGGCTGCCAAAACAATTTATGTTAAACTTACATGTATGGCTACTACAGTAGACAGTAGCACAGGAACAATGTTGACATAACTTCAGCCAGTGCCGATTTTATCGTCCAATAGGATGATGACATGCTGCCAGTAAGAAAACAAGGATGGAACAAATGCAGGCAAGAAATAATATTGTCACTAACCATTTTCACATTAAGTATAGCAAGAGAATTAAGGAAGAAAAGGAAAGAGAAGCAGAAAGTATTTGCTAGTAGTGAGTTGAGCCCGTGGTCATGTGGGCAAACTGTCTGGTTGCTGATCAGTAGGTGCAAGATTCAAATCTGTGCTCGCCTCTCACAGATGTGTTGTCGAATATGAAACTGACGTTAAATTGAGCATTACCCTTTAACTGTAGCATGTGATGGGTAAAATATTCGCAGAAAGTGTGTGTGTGAGAGAGAGAGAGAGAGAGAGAGAGAGAGAGAGAGAGAGAGTCAGACAGATAGACAGAGAGAGAGATGAGAGAGAGAGAGAGAGAGAGAGAGAGACATACAGACAGATAGACAGAGAGAGAGAAAGAGAGAGAGAGAGCGAGATAGAGAGAAAGATGAATACATAAACAAGCGTGTTATGCCATGTTTACACCATTTATGTGTAGGCCCACTATACGTGTGGCAGACTTTAACTTGGTGTTTACAATAACTTTGCAGTTTACAAGCTTGCGGTACTAACGAGAAGTATTGTTTTAGGAAGTCACAAAGCTTTCGCTGTAACTGAGTGCTATGCTGCTATTACAAGTGCTACACTAGCGAACGCATGTAAAGCTAAATCTGAGTTGTAGGGTAATTTGGTGCCTAGGATCCGACATTCAGTAGAGCACTACATTAGAATATACATACATGTATATATATATATATATATATATATATATATATATATATATATACTGTATATATATATATATATATATATATATATATATATATATATATATAATATATAAATCTGCAGTTAGACTGCAATTGAAAGCCAGATACTATTTGAACGATGTTTAAATTACTAATTAATACGACCATTTATCTGCTTTATAGCATGCTTAGAGTGTGACTACTTTAGTATGCTTATAGTATGACTATTTCTGTTGTCATACCTATGTATTGTCATGACTATCTGTTGTCATGACTATCTGTTGTCATGACTATCTTTTGTCATGACTATTATCTGTGGTATTACTATCTGTTGTCATGACTATCTGTTGTATTACTATCTGTTGTCATGACTATCTCTTGTATTACTATCTGTTGTCGTGACTATCTGTTGGTTATATTACTATCTATTGTCATAAGTATCTGTTGTATGTCTATCTGTTGTATCGCTATCTGTTGTCGTGGCTATCTATTCTCATGATTATCTGTTGTCATGACTATCTGTTGTCATGACTATCTGCTGTATGACTATCTGTTGTAGGACTATCTGTGGCATGACGATCTGTTGTCACGACTATCTGTTGTCATGACTATCTGTTGTCATGACTATCTGTTGTATGACTATCTGTTGTATGACTATCAGTGGCATGACTACCTGTTGTCGTGACTATCTGGTATCATGACGATCTGTTGTATGACGATATTCTATCGTGACTATAAGTTGTATGACTGTATCTGTTATCATGCAACCAAACACTAAAATCCTTATTGTAAGTTCTTAACCTCAAGCTCTGCAGCAGTGCAGTCCTCCACACTGTCTACAATAACCAAATAGGTCAATAGTCTATGCATGTTTACTCCGCCAATTTTATTAGTCGATGCATAAACGCTAGAGTAAACAAATAGGATGCAATTACATAGACCTCAAAATTATCTGATTGTAAAGCATTGCAGCTCTACATTAGTGGGAGCTGTGCTAGACACTCAGTGCTCATGGCCTTAGCATTACTAGAGCCGAGCTACACTCATGCCGGCGAGCCTGGGACAGTCAGACAGTCGCTGTAGTGTTGTGGGTAGCGATGTAGCCGATGCTGTTACAATGTTATCCATCGATATCCTACTCTAAAGAGACGATATGCACGTAACTGCGAGGATAGGATGTAGTTTTAGGGAGGGCTTGGAATGTTGGATTGATAGAATGTTCTTCCTGGATATATTACATAACCGTAGTACCTGATATGAGTTTTAACAACTCTGGAATTAGCCTTAATTATAAAAATGAAATAAAATATAAACAATTCGGTTATAGTACAAATTTTTTGAGGGGGAGGGGGCGATGCCTCTCACCCCCCCCCCCCGCTACTCCAAGGCTGGATCGCTTTAGACGGAGAACCGCTAGTCCACTCGTGAGAATCCCTATCGATCCTCGGGAACCGCTTAGGAAGTCCGTGCTGAGATTTATCGGAGTCCCGAAAGACGCGCGATAAGGATTAGGAGCATAGCGGCGAAATGTTGTGAAAATAGCCAGTCAGTGATACAGACTAGGATTGAGACTAGGATTGGTCAATGAAACAGACTAAGACAGTGTGAGAATATAAAAGGTTGCACTGTTGTCGTGCAGTTGTAGAAAGTTCGAAGTTTCGTAACGTTTAGGCAATCGCTATTGAACAACGGCTTGCTTTGTGGTGTGTAAGTTGTATCCGGATTTAGGCCTAGTCTAGTCTTTGTAACGGTGGATCAAGTGAGTTCCAGGATTTTAAAGAAGCTAGATTATCTTAGCTTAACGTTAAGCCTACGTAAACCTTAATTTACAGCTGTCCTTACTATTATTATATCGTACGTTATTTGATTATATAGCGCCACATAAAATAGCCAAAAAATGGTTTTTTAGTTATATTAAGAAATTACGAGTTAAACTAATTTATTGAATAAGAGGAATTTTAATAGTTGCTCAACGATTTACTTAACATTAAATATTCAGGAGTTTAGCAGCGATAGTTATAGCAAATATATCGTAGTTCAAAGGCATATGCTAAACAGGTTATAGACATAAATGTCTTATATTGTACTTCATCTTTTTCATTTCTATTCCTCTATGTAATCATAATATCTTTGCTATCAAAATTCTCTATGCGTTACAGACTCAATAGATAAGAAAATCTTTCTTTGAAATTGAAAAACATAGAAACACTGTGAATAACTTTGTTCTGCAGCACGTTGAAACTTGCAGAGGAAATGAATATAGTGTCATCCTGTGACAGCTTAGCTTTATAAACTATAAACTATCTGTGGCATATTAACTATGTCGATCGATAGAAATTTAACTACCAAGGTCGAGTTAAAAATCAATTTTCTCCCTGGACATGGTAACAGTGTTGCTAGTCCTTGAAACTCCAATCTGTCACTTCATAGATTCACCATGCGCATGCGCGATGTATATGATATCTATAGACCTACTTGTATCAATCAATCAATCAATCAGAATTTAACGTCCGGTTCCTCGCCATAAGGCAATGTCAGAGACGTCAAAGATTGTGTATAAAGATTGTGCACTGTGTTTTGCCAAGATACACTAGATGTAAGATAAAGCGTTTGTTCAAAGGAGTAGGCCTAAATCCTGTTGAACGAGTGCCCAATGAAACTTGATATCCATACGGTAACTTTTGTGATAAGGCACACATTGTGGCCTATAAAAATACTTCCTATAATTTGTTGGATGCATTTTCTGAGATAGGGCGATATACAGTTGAAGGTTACTTCAGTGCTGTTTTACGCACAGCTAGAAAGCTAAACAAACTCATAATTCTTTATTCATGTAGTTTCTGTTTCAAAATGAGCGTGGTCGCAATAACAGTTTGTAAAAGTAAAACACGCATTATAGTGAAATGGTCAACTATGTTGATATCTATCACTGTTTAATACCACATGTTTAAACTGTTAGGCAATTTAGTCCATTTTCCGTATAACCAGTCCAGTGAATGTCCAAGATTTTACTCTCAGATCAGCGCGCCTGGGATTTGAACCCACGAGGGTTCAATTCACCTCAGGACCTTTCATTGAAAACTTCATGACGTTACTCCTACGCTATTAAGACATTCAATTTGTATAGAACTACGTGAACATGTATCTGTAGTACGAAGCTGCACGTATGAATCTGGACCATTTAGAGGAAGAAGACCTAACTATGCTACTATATTTTGTCTTTACGAAAAATGAGAAGAAAAAGATGTAAAGACAAAAATATTAGTATTAATTGACAATAGGGTTTATCGTTATACAATTGTAGAACAATCGCATGTGAATTTATCAGGATAATATTGCATAATGTGTAATTAATATAATCTTGTTGAATAATTGCATAATATTATATGAGGAATTGATGATCACTTAATATCATGTTTATATGATAGTATTTTTCTAATTAGTAGTCCAAATACAGTTTCACTACGATATGTGGAAAATATCTATTTACGAAGTCTAAATAATAGTGTTATAATATATTTGTTATTCAAATTATAATTCGGCATCTGGATGATCATAATTATTCAGTAAGATATCTAAATATTCGTTCTGTACAATTAGTAAAAATTGGATTATATTCAACTGTGTGGATTACGGCATCTACATTCCTCAAAATAAAGGAATGAAAATCAAAATAAAGTGCTAGAAATACAACAATACCAATATCAACAGTTATCATGATAGAGTTTCTTTAATATAAACGTTCTCAAAGTGGAATTTAAGCGAAGCTTTGAGCATGACTTCATTCTCAGACGTGGTGGCTTTGGCAATGCAAACCACACTAGGCATGTATGTAATGTTTGCAACATTTTATGATTATTTAACTACGAATAAATTAATTGAGCTCTCCTATTCTTTCCCTGTCTCTAGTGCTCTGACAATTGGCAGGTCCGAGGTGCATTCCTACTCACATTCTACTTTAATGCTCATTAAAGATCGTGAATCGTAGCGTGACGAGTTAATTAATCTAGTTCCAAAAGGCTCTACCCGTACCTTAATGTAGCCTGCATTTATGCGTTTAACGTCTAAAATTTATAGGCCTGCTCTAGTGCACAATTATTGCACTAATGAATCTTAAATCATACGTTAATATTTAGTAATTATATTTAATCTATTGACAAATTAAATGTGTGTTTTGTAATATGAATTGTATACAATTAATGCTTAATTAATTGCACAGAACCAATTTCAGGTTTATTGCCGCATGATAGTTTTATTTATTTCTCATATATTTTACGGCGTCAATTTCTAAAATCTAATTTGGTCACATATCGTAATGTTCAGACGATTGGCAGGTCCGTAATTCCCAAATTTCAAACCATGGCTTTTTCACTTGGTCACTGAAGTTGATTCCAGGCATAGGATTCGCCATTTTCAAATTATTGTACCGTAATTATAGTTCAAATTTGGTTACTGAGATCGGTTCCCTTGTCCTTCTGCATCTCCTCTTATTAACCTCAAGGCAGACAGTATAGATTTAACTTATTTTGCTGTTGATATAGATTTGACTTATTTTGCTGTTGACTAACAATACCACAATTATTAAAATGTTAATCGTTGATTCTGTTTTCTGTTTTTCAGCAAAGATGATCACTCCGTACAAGAATCAGAGGTCAGCTGCATGCAATATTGTTTTTTTCTCTCTCTCTCTCTAGTGTTTTGCTAAGTGGCTGGTTTAAGGTACTTATTCGTACTCACAGTCTGCTATCGCGCTTCAGAAAGAGCACTCAATAGATCAACAAGTATAATGCTTTTGCAAAAAACTACTTCTTATGCACTCCATAAGTAGCCTATTACTTGGAGAAATATGGCTTTTGATGTGATGTTCCGTTGCTTTCTTCAACTCATCCTTTGTCGTCTCTTACGATAAATGCAGTTAACGAATGTAATATTATTCCGTTGCACGTTATACAGATGTACTGAATAAGTTATGTTAAAATTTCTTAGCATGAGTTTCTTTGATGTGTGTCTCCTGTCTCCTGACTCGTGCTCCTGACTCATATGCTCCTGACTCATGTGCTCCTGACTCATGTGCTCCTGACTCATGTGCTCCTGACTCATGTGCTCCTGACTCATGTGCTCCTGACTCATGTGCTCCTGATTCATGTGCTCCTGATTCTTGTGCTCCTTGACATGCGCTCCTGACTCGTGTGTTCCTGACTCAATGCTCCTGACTCATTGCTCCTGGCTCATATGCTTCTGGCTCATATGCTCCTGACTCATGTGCTCCTGATTCATATGCTCCTGGTTCATATGCTCCTGATTCATGTGCTCTTGGCTTATATGCTAATATGAAAATGAGTTTTACCTTGAAAGGATGGATTTAAATATAAGAATTTCCAGTTTTTAATTGCCAGTTATAATGCGGTGTGATGTCGAATACAGAAAAATCTTTTTATTTCGATTATTGCGCGAGTACTCGTGTAGGCGAATGTAATGTAATTTGAATGTAAGATAAATTTAAAGCGTGTTGGCGTAATAAGACACTTTTTACATCATAAGATAGCCAACGTATAACGAATTTTGTATTTGTTTAAAAGCAGCGAACTTTTTAGGTTCAGATTTAGTCGAGTAAATGCGGCATCTTATTAGACTTGTGTATTTAAAAGTACAATCGAGATATTAATGAACTTGATGCTCACTTTAGGTGTTGAAATGAAGTATTACAAGTTTTATGTGTGTCTCAGTATGCCATTGACCTCAGTTAAGTGGAACTGTTAGAGAGTTACAATAGCGCATACTAAGCGCAGTTACAAAGTTCAAAATCTAGAAGAAAGTACAAAGTATGTAACAAATTAGCTAAGAAGTACTTCAGGAGATCAATGAGCACTCACCAGTTCACCATAGCAAGTAAATCAAATCAGTGATCCATTAAAGCCTAGTAAATCATACATAAATGCCTTCATTTCGTGAACGAAGTTAAGGCTTCTGTGGTTGTTTAACAAATCTTTAGTGCATTATTAGATGGAAGCATTATACTTTAGCGGTTTACAATAGTTGGAAGTAGAGGATATACGCATGTATACACATGTATACACATCTATTCACATGTAGACACATGTATACATATGTATACACATGTATACACATTTATGCACATTTATGCACATGTAAACACATTTATACATATGTAAACACATTTATACACATGTATACACATGTATACGTATTTGCTAGACTACGATTAAAGTTTGTTAGTTGTGATTGTAAGCAGTGTGTAGTAATTTACTGTATAAGTTTACCACCTTAGAAATTGAATCATCAATACTGACCTTTTCCATTCTGTACCGATTTTAGTGGCTGAGTATCTATATAATTTACCTGAAAAGTAGCCGGTCGTGTGAACGAAATCCAATTGGATCGCTTTTAGTGGCATCCTTGTGAAGCTGTCACCGACGTTAAACTGAGCTTTTGTTAAGGCAAATGCAAATCTCGAGTTGCTTCAATTTGGGAATATTGTCAAACTCGGTAGTCTAATTTTCAAGTAGTGTTGAATTAATGAACAGTAACACAGTTTTATGATGCTATAGTTACAGCTGCGCTATATTCTCGGTCAATCACTCCTTCAGATAACATTATCATAAAATAACTAACAATGTACTGGGTCAGAAAGCACTTACATGCTTGTTTAACTAGCAGCAAGCAACGATACATGATTAACCTTCCATGGGCCCACGGGGATATCTATCATGTTCTGATTGACCTAGGCTTTAACCCAGGCCACTTGCATCCGAGGCGAACACTCTAACCATGTCTTTATTATATCTCAGAACTTTTTTACGTCATATCTCCTCCACAATAATACGTATTACTACGACTTCATTAATAATATTGATTAACAGTATAATAAATTCAATCTTTAGCTTATAATTTAAGCCATATTTCAACTAAGCTTAATAAGGTTCGACAGATAGAGGCTGGTAGTAATTACATTGTGAGTACGGGAGTTATACTTGTATATACTTTAGACTGATTTTCTGGAATTTACACCTTTTTTAGACTTTCCTTTTGCTCGCCGGCTTGATTTTGTCTCAATAGTGGTCGATGTTGTCATTGATGACTGTAGCACTATAATTGTTGTTATTGTTATTATGTGTATTTTTATTTATATTGTTATTAGGAGAGATTCTCTTCTCTTTCGCTCGCGTTCAAGACTGATCGGCAGACTTTAGAGAAGAGGATAGAACTAAACCTGAGAGCACGAGATGTGGCAGAGGCGAACGTACAGACTGAGCTAGAAGGACTTAGAACAGGACTCAAGGTAAAAGTGAGACATTATGATAGAAACATCAATATCGTTAGCGGCAGCAACAATAACACCGCGATATTAAATTGGCTTATTGAATATTTCTTGAAGTTCAATAAATTTATTTATTTATTTATTCATTTATCACACGCATTCCACAAAAGCTACATGACAAAAGTTCTACAATAGAAGAAAAAGCCTATGAACGGAACTAAAGGCCTTGGTGAGGCACTTACATATTCCGATAGGATAAATTGTAGTTATACTCTATTAGAGGAACAAAATTATATGCGCATTAAAACATATATCAGATAAAATTAAATAATTTACGCTTATTCCATTGAGTCCCATAAAACAGTTGAGAGACAAATAAAGTTTAAAAATTACTGTGAATTATGTGTGAAGTTATACAATCAAAAGGTCCTTGAATATCACTACCAAAAATCACTTGAATTTAATTACATGATTTAGAGTAATATAAAAACAACAGAATAACGCACTTAGCTAAAAGATTGAACGAGAAAAATTAAATCAGAACGGTTAAAATATAATGTCAAAGCGCATAGCAGTTTCTCATAAATTTGCTAAGATCAGTTTCGTTAAGCCTTTTCTTAAACGAATCTACAGAGGGAGCATTTACTGTGCTAGACGGTAGTTGGTTCCATATGCTTATACATCTATTTTTAAAGTGGTAACGCTCAGCGTTACATCTAAAGGGTTTAGCATAAAGAGTGGCGCCATTGTTTCTTGTGACTCCACTTTTAAAAGTAAAAAAATCCTGAATAGGTAAATCAATCAACTGGTTCATTATTTTATAACAGGAGATTAGGTCTGATTTAATTCGACGAAGTTCAAGTGGTTCGGCATCAGGTAATTTTAATCTCTGTGGGTAAGGATGTTCTTTTAGTCCAAAAAGTCGTTTAGTAAATCTTTTTTGCACTGATTCGATTAGGTCAATATCTTGCTTTCGATAAGGTGACCAAAGATTTGAACAGTACTCTAATATTGGGCGGACAAATACAGTGAAAGCTTTAAAAAACAAGGTTTTATCTTTTGACTTGAAGGAATTTAGTGTAATTGCCGCCTTTCTACGTGCCTTATTACACAGGGACTGGATATGTGATGAAAAGGAAAGATCCTGTGAAAATAAGATTCCTAAGTCAGTAACCTCATCTACTCTTAACAAGGAGACTGACACTAGTTTGTAGTTATACTCTATTAGAGGACCTCTACTATTACTGAAAGATATAACTTGGCATTTGTTGCAAGCAAGCTCCAAGTGCCATTCTTTAGCCCAATGAAGGATATTATTTATATTTTTTGAAGGGAATCACAGTCAGTAGGTGATTGTATACATGAAAAGAGTTTTGCATCATCTGCAAACAGATGAAGGGTGTTAATAACGGGACAACTATCACACATGTCATTTAAATCAGAAACAGTATAGGTTCAAGAACGCTACCTTGAGGTACACCACTGCTTACAGGTGCCCAGTTGGAGTAGTGCTTGTTTAATTTTACTTTTTGAAATCTGTTAACTAAGAAAGATTTAAGCCAACTAAGAAGATTTCCTCCGATACCA
Organism: Enchytraeus crypticus; assembly: GCA_905160935.1. Lineage (NCBI taxonomy): Eukaryota > Metazoa > Annelida > Clitellata > Enchytraeida > Enchytraeidae > Enchytraeus > Enchytraeus crypticus. The sequence continues at coordinate 246,149 of CAJHZI010000414.1, read as the reverse complement.
TATTTTTGCAGTTTAAAAAGCAATTTTGAGTGAACTTATACTGTCGAATGCTTTAGAAAAGTCAAGATAAATTGAGTCCACCTGAGACGTTTTTCCTATAAATTCTGACATATTGTGAAAATATTTAAGTAATTGGCTGTTAGTGGATTTTCTAGGTCGTTTTAAATTTTACAGACATATACTTTATTGATGTTCAATAAATCTTTATTGATGTTCAATAAATCAAACGTATTAAATTTTACAAACAAATATCATACAAAAAAGAAAGTCTTAATAAGGCACAATGAGATTTCGGCGGCTTTAACTCCTTAAAATGTCCGAGAATTCAACATTACGCCAAAGATTCAATGTATTACATTGAACCATTATTTAACGTACGTTCTTCAAGCCAAAACTACACCAGAGGCGTGCTCGACATGCCGGCAAACTTGACGTGATGTTGTTGTGGCTGATGATGATATTTCTTAAATATATCTTTACATATCGAGCTTAATATTTCTGTAATTTAGGCCTAATTCTTAGCTGTATCAGTTGTTAAATTTCTTTGTTAATATATTTTTATATTTTTAAAATTTCACTATACTCTAGAAACTTTTTAACTTGCATATATGCCTCGGACCCTGATAGAAAATGTTTGGTCATGGCTCCATTTTGCTCCATATTGTTTAATAAAATAATGGCACTTTAAATCTATTTTATTTGCTGAATGCCCCACGTTGGTTTTGCAGTACCAGGGCCAACCTCTGCCTAAGATAAGTCTCTTTGAGCTGATCGATGGTAAGAGTTAATAAAAGGAAGAATGGAGATGAATAGGGTTATGTACCGATAAGTGGAATGCAGAGTGAATTGATAACTCATGTGTGGATATGAAAAGAATGGCAGAGGATAAAGATATGTAGAGAAGTTATATGTCATGAACCAGCCTCTAGGCTGTACATAGGAGAGAGAAAGAAAGAGAGAGAGAGAGAGTGAGAGAATGGCAATATTGATACTACTGAGGAGGTATGTAGCGCTCTTGATTTATTTGTCACTGACATGCACGAAGTTAAGTTACGACGCGGCTAATACTTAGTTGGGAGATCATAGTAGATGGGAAATAATCTTGGAAGATCGGGTGTTGACAGTTTTGAATAAAAAAATTCCCGCTATGTTAAAAGATTAGTCCTAAATCCGCGCTAGCTGCAATCATTGTGCTATTAAAGGCAACCATTACTAATTACCATGCATGCAGGAGAGGGGGAGTAACTAAAACTGCAAAAAAGTAAAGTAAAAAGTAAACACACATTATAGTGAAATGATCAACTATGTTGATATCTATCACTTTTTAATACAACATGTTTAAACCGTTAGGCAATTTATTGTCCAATTTCCGTATAACCAGTCCAGTGAATGTCCGAGATTTTACTCTCAGATCAGCGCGGCTGGGATCCGAACCAACGAGTGTTCAATTCACGGCAGAATCTGTCATTTAAAACTTCATGACGTTACCCCTACGCTATCAACACAGATACCCAGCAAGGAAACTCTGTAACACATACGATTGTTGTGAGCGTGCTGTTGTTGCTGTCAAATGAAGAATTTGTTATTTTGTTCAGTCCTTAGGTCACCTGTGCAGTACTCCATCCACTCAAGAAGCGTTCACGAGGATTCAGAGGCACGTGGATGTACTGGAGCAGTCCATTGCTAGAATGTCCAGCAAAGCCGAGGTGCACGGAGCAGTGCAACAGGTTAGTCTGTCAATCATTTGATCAATCAATCTATAAATCAATTATTACTTAAAATATCAGTCAATCTGTAGGCAATAATTATATCTATAGGTCAGTCATTGAATAGATCTATAAATCAGTTTTTTTAAGTATCAGTCAATCTATAAGTAATAATTATATCTATAGGCCAGTCATTCAAATATTCAATTAATCTGTTAGTTAAAACATAATTTCACGTTATTTAGTCAAGTGTTCATTCAGTCTATCAGTTAATTTGTAAATTTATTTTCAATCAATCATCATTCATTTAGTACAGATCAATCAATTAAGTTTTCAATCAGCCAGTCAATTAATTAATTATCAATCAACTATCAGTAATATTTAAATAGCTACAAAATTTTGTAAAACGAATGAAAGAGATTACAGGCGATTGACAGATGTTATGGTATGAGAAAGGGAGGAGTGGAAAAGTTCTATTCGTATCCCAATTCTTTTTAAACTGCGATGAAATAGAAGAAGATGATGTTTTAATTATCAGTGAATATTCAAGATAACCTATGATATAAAAACACTATTTGAATACATCGTGCCTTCGATTATCTTTCTGTAAGCGGCAACTTTATCATCGATGTCGCACATCACAAACTAAATTACGACTCCCACGTATTTAGTTTTAATTACGATTCAATGTATTTAGCTTTAATTACGACTTCCATGTATTTAGTTTTAATTACGACTCCCAGATATTTTGTTTATTTAGCATTTCATGTATTTAATAATTTGATTTCGAAACTCAGTATAGTATAACATTTATTTACGCAGGAGCTGCGCGTCAGTCACGTGATAGACGCCATGTTGAATCATGTAGAGAACTTGAAGAAGACATACGAAAAAGAGCATGACGAATTAGAAGCTGCTAGGTAGGATATTTTCTTATATCTACTTCAGTAACATGCTATAGATGCTACGTAAGCACTAATAAGAAGTCCATTGTAGTTAAGGGAAGGTAGATTATTTTGTTACTATACGAACTTAAAGTGACTGTAATGTAATGATGATGTTAACTTCTACAGGCTGATCATTGATCAGATAGTCACTGCTTGTCAGAATGTGGCAGAAATATCATTCTTTTGTAGCCGATTATGTCACCCACCGAATTAAGTAAAAATGTGTAAAGCCAAGTTTATACGCAGTCTTAAGACAAGTTTATCGTCAGTTTTGTGTTCGACAGCATGTCAGTGATATACGGGGCCCGCACTGAATTAGCACTGAAAGTCTGTTTACACTAGTTGCAATTACACGTGCGAAACTATTTATATGTGTTTTATCTTTAGCCTTACTGAGGTATTTTGTGTTAAGTGACGACTTAAGAGCTAATTTAGTGTAATGTATCGATTACTACATTTGTAATATACAACATTTTAAAAAAATGTCAAATCATCTAACTTAGTTGTATTTTATTGTTGCAGTTTGTGCCAGATCGTTGTTGTATTTCAATCAGCGAATGTTTGATTTATATGAATATTTACAGAAGGTTAGAAGAGATGAGAGTAGACAACGACGTAGATGAGACTTCTACTCGAATACAGTCATCGAGGGTTCGATTCCTGCTTAAATTTAGTTGATAAGAGTAATTTATATATAGAAGTAATGGTATAAATGCAGTACTATTGTAATACATACAGCGCTATTGTAAGAATTATTTTATTGACTACGGTTAATAATGATATAATATTATGATATTTAATTGAAATGATAGCTCATATTGTTGATATAATTATCAGTAGCACAATAATAAAGAGAATGATTTTATTATATAGTGACTAGCCGAATGTAGTCTTAGGCCTAATATAAATCGTAATATGATTTTGTATGGTAACATCTTTGAAGGTATAAGGTAATGTGTGGTACTTGTTAAAATAGGCAATCACGAGTACACTAAAGCTTTAACTTCATATTTCAACTCAGAACGTTATCAGGAATTCTCACTCGCAAATCACTATATTATGGCTGCGAAACAATTCATCGGAATGAAGTTTAAGCTTTCATTTAATGCATTTGTTGGAATGATAAAATGAGACCCTGATTGCTGCTCACGCTATGTTCAAAAGATAATCAAGACCAATGAAATGTATCTTTACATCTAAAACGCTTTTCTTAGAGAACGAGCTATGATCAGAAAAGAGTTTCACAACGAGCTTTCTTCAATCATGGACCCCTTACTAATCTTGATTAAGGAAAATGGAAACATTTTACAAATTGCCATTTTATTTATTATTTATACATTTATCAAACGCATTCCATATGAGATATAACTGTGAAATAATATAAGAAGAGAAGCTTGTGAACGGAAATAAATTCAACTGATGTTTGATTTTTGAATTTTATCCTACATTTAATTATGTTATTAAACGCTTTCTGGATATCGGACGACAATAGGAGGAATCCGCAGCATTAGACGCTAGTAGTCAACCATTGAAAAGAATCCTTAAGCGATTTTGCAGTAAGAGTTTGTAATAGTATTTTATTTAGGCGAAATGGTTCAGCTGGAAAAATAAGCTGAAGTTAAGCAGTTAAACTTACGATTTGCAGTCGAATTCATTGCTTAAACTCCTTGTAAATTATTCGTTTGAAACTCTTTGCTGCGTAGTAATGTAACTAGAAAAATGTTTATTAGCTCTAGTTTAGCTACTCATTTATTATGAGTAATTTGTGAGTATTCGTAATTTAGTCACATAAATTTTCTCATTGACTAGATTTTACTAGTATTTTATAGTTATATGTAGTTTTGCCTGAAACTAATTATGTGTCTATCCTGCTGGCTATATATCTTTTGTTCTATAGCAAATAATTTTTCCTTTTCATTTCTGTAGTCGGTGAATATTTGCATGGCTCATAGTTAGTGAATTAATGACGATGATAAAATGCCAATTAACGACCTTAATGGGAACGTGCATTAAGAGTTTTAGAATACTCAGAGTAGTATATTTCATATCTTCATTTGATTTTGATTTGCTATGTTGTTCATAAAAATGAATTAAATAAGTCTAATAATATAGTCGTACAATTACTTTTTCCGAAAAACATAAGTGTACTACAAGTTTTAGGGTAATTCTAAGTCTATACTCTTTTACTGCTGGTTTTATATATGTATATATATATATACATATATAATACACATTTTTAGTATATACTATTTAAACTTTTTATAATATAATTATATTTTAATATTCCGAATACTTGTGTTGGTGCTGTTCCTTTATAGTTTTTCTTTCAGTGTACTTGTAAATGTGCAATTGTGCAATGAGTAATCTACGAAACTTTAGAGTGATCTCGCTGTTATGAATTTGATCATTACATCGCATGCAACCGAATCTCTATAAACCTATTAGTTATTTAACGTTATTGTTTAGTAGTTCTACTTATACATATTGTCATAGTTCTATGCTTCATTTACCAATGGTTGAAGAATTAAATTAATTGATTTCACAATCTCTTCTGGCATCAGTTTGATGGTTGATGAAGTTAAATAGGCCATTGAATATGGACATTGAAATTAATTCTAAAGTGCACTCACTACTCCTGTCAACCTGAGTGAATACTAGGATTAGATTTGGTTGACATTTACATTCGACTTTGTGTGTCATAGTTTAGTCGCCTAGTGTACGTTAGTAGGTCAGTGATATATACGATTTCAATAGCGTAAATTGAGCTTGTACCTGCATGTTTACTGAATCCTTTGTTCGCTCAGTATCGGCTTTTATAATCGATTTTAGAATTGTTTATAGTTGGATTAATAATACTTAGTATAATCATCGATTTGTTGCTTGAGAGACTAGCCGATAAATAGACCGTTAGAATAATAGAATAATTGATTGATACACTACAGGGAGAACATCGCAGATTAAGTCTGTCAATACCGGCCAGACGGTCCACGGCCATATCTCCAGTCAGAAATAATCTCATGTCCCTTCATCCGATCTCCGTAAGTTACCAACAAGTCGACAACTCTACAAATGTCTGACAGAAGTCGATCGTTCCCTTGAGCTCTTTTATAGTCAATGTGTCTACAATCACGCTTGCATGATTGCGCATATTTTTGGTCATTTTGTCGGTACAGTTAGGGTTTACAGGTTAAGATTTTAGGTCGCCTATGAAATTGTAAGATAACGGATTTTTCTTTTCTTTGATTTGATTTAGATTTCATGTATTATTATTTATTCTAAGTAAGAACGTTTACCTATGGTCAGTGGCGGATCCAGAACCCCCCCCCCCCTCCTTTAGGCCCGGCGATAAAATTTGCATTCACTTTGTTGTTAACTATTTGTGTGAAATATGTATATAAAATTAAAACATAGTGGAACATAGTGTAGATAAAGAAAATTGAGCTCTATCCCGGAAAAGGCGTGTGCGCATATAAACAAATGTGGACACTTCATATTAAAAAAATGTATCCCCCCTCCCTCTTTAACGAAATTATTGGATATGTCCTTGCCTCTGATCTTGCACAATTAAACTGTAAATCTTTCCTTTCATTGCATAGTAATAAAGAGTACATTAAGAATTCCTTGAGAATTGCATTTTGCTATCGAACTATAACAAGACTAACGAACGAAACTGCAATTCTTCAGGCATTCTTAATGTAGCAACTTTAAGATAATCAGTGTGGCTTGCGTTGATAGAAAGAGTGAAACGTAGTCTTAATCATTTGATAATTAGTCCTTAACACCAACTTATTCATCGAACGCTCATTGATAAATCTCAATCTAACTAAATTGATTTAAACCTAGCAAATCAAACTATTGCTGACTAACCAATACCAAATCAATCTCTCAGTCTAACTGGGCCTAATCAACCTGATTCTGTTAGTCAACCTATCACAAACAAATGGTTTCATTCCTTTATAAATCAGTAAATGAAATTACTAACCCATATCGATTGTTTAATTTACTGGCTATAATAACTGATCGATTTTCTGACACAGGAGAAGAATATTAAACATAGAATGGTTAATTTATTGATTGTAATGATTGAGTCCTGGCATGGGAGAAAGATATCAGATATCGAATAGTTAATTGATTTATTTCGACAATTGATTGATTACCTGACACAGAAGACAACTATCAAATATCGAATGGTTAATTTATTGATTTCAATGATTGATTGATTGATTATTGATTTATTTCAATGATTGATTGATTGCTTGGCACAGGAGAAGGATATCAGATGTGTAAATAGAAGCAGACCATCTAGCGGTGTCACTCAACCCATGACTGCGGCCGCTGAGGTGAACTCTACAGCGGCCAGCCATCGGGGTATACTTAGGTATCTAGTGCTCTGTCAAATGACAGGCTCAAATCATTGCTTTATCTTTGCTTAGCGTTGTTAATTTAACAAAACATCAACCAATCCAACAACTATGTTTAATTGATAAGATATTCGTTGTTAGACGATGTCAGCATTGATATGAAATTAACAGAGGTTGAATTGGCAACTGCTGCAGCCTGGATTGAACGCTAAATATAATTAAGTACTATATATATATGTATACATGTACGTCTCGCATTAATGTGGACTTAATTAGCTATTGCGTTCCTGATATCGCTTTCAGAAAGAAACTAGACGCAAAATATATTCACATCTCATTTGTTTCTAAATCATAGCTATTCTATTACACAAACACACACACACACACACACACACACACACACACACACACACATATATATATATATATATATATATATATATATATATATATATAGGAATACAGAAACGTGAAATAACAATTTACATTACGATTAACTGGCTGGATATATATACTATATATATACATATAAATTTGATAGTATATTTATATATATTATATATATAGGCATATATATATATAATATATATCAATATACTATCTATTTTATATATATATATATATATATATATATATATATATATATATAGTATATATATAAAACCAGCCAGTTAATCATAATGTAAATTGTTTTTTCACGTTTCTATGTTTAGATTTAAATCTATGATAGATGACGGGCGTTCATTTCTCTCAAATATTTCAAAAACAAATGGTGGAATTTCAACCTCATCGTCTAAATTACCGCCATATTCAACCCAACAATCTGTGACATCATCATCGTTATCTGCCATATCTAGTCCCGCACCATCAACGACAGAATCTTCTCCGAGGTTGTCTCCCATAGGAGAGACAAATGGAGCGATATCAGAGAGAACGAATAGTGAAAAGAATGAAGAAGAAAATGGAATAAATAGTGATGAGGCCAAAAGCAGCGAAGAAACGGAGGAAGAAAGATGGGAGAAAGAGATGCAGATAAAAGAGTTAATGAAGAAAAGAAGGTCAGTTTTATGAATTTTGACAGATGTGAGACCTTTGTAATGTTAGCTTATATATATTTGTATTCATTTAGCATTAGACTTATTTGTGTGTAGTATGATTCACTCGCTTTATTTTGTTTTCATCTACTGTTTTTCAGACAACAATCTCATCAATTTTTAAGTGATTTTTATTTTGATTCCTGAACTACTTAGATCCCACATTACTTCCAAACTCAATGCGACAAACTCAATGCGACAAACTCAATGCGACAAACTCAATGCGACAAATCAGCATATTTAGAATGTTTATAATTTGCATTAGTCAGTTTTGTTCTGTTATCATGCCCTCATTTTCATGTATTATTTTATTCTTTATTTTCTTTATTCGTTGACCACCAAACAGCCTCCGTCTAGTATCTCCTTCAATTATTGAAAGAGACACTGATCAATATGAAATTGATTAGTCTCAAAATTGATTCTTAATGTATCCTTGATGGATTAAGGGCCAGATAGCCAACTAATCTTATCTGATTAGTTGGCTATCTGGCTAATTAATTACTTGATTGATTGATTAATAGCTAAAGCTAAGATTAACGTCAGTTTCCTCAGTAGAAAGCGATGTCAGTGACGGTTGAGCCTAGGATTTTAACCCCACATCTACTGATCCGCGGTCGAGTATCTTACTGACTTCGCCACTGGCTGGAGCCAGTGGCAAATCATTTCATTAATTGAATGATTTGTTGATTGATCAGTAAATCACGTGACTGGTTGATTGATAAATAGATTGATTAATTGAACGATGGATTGACTGACTAATTGATGATTGACTAACGGATTAACTATTTAATTGATTGACGGATTAATTGATTGATTACAGGGAAGCACTGAAGCGCTCTTTCAGCAGAAGAATCTCTCTTCACGTGACCGCGCCCACTGAGACCCGGATGGACAGGATTAAAGAGAGCTTTGACTCCGCCTTCAGTTGGGCTCACGAGAGACTGGGAGGAGACATGCTGCCTGGGCTCCTCCTCTTCGCTCTAGTCTTCATTGCGATAGTCTGCCTCATGCTGGCTATTCGCTTCTCTCGATTCGGTGCTTTTGTACTTTTTCTCTTTTCTATCGGCCGATGATAAGATGATGATGATATGACAGTGCAATGATGATGATGATGATCGATTATGATATGATGCTATGATACGATGATGATACGATGATGATATGATGCATGATGCGCTGATAATTTGGATCTATGGTAGGATAACGATAAAATTTTCTTAACATAATTTAGTCCCAGTTTTGTAGCCTAAAAATCAGGTTCTCATTTTTATTAAATTGATATTGCTGGTGGTCGGTCGTATAGAAGTTAATTTTACTTGTAACTTCTGCTCCTCTATTTTTTCACGATAATTCGTATTTTAGATAATAACTGCTGGGTAGCAGCCCCGATTAATCTTTGAATCGTATCTCCTAGGATTCTACGAGATGTCCATTTTTTGACGACGCATCATAGTTGGGTTTGGAACTCAGTTAAAATGATTGCTAAACAATCATTTTAACCTTTCGCCCAAATCCCTTTCAGTTTAGTTTTTCAGTTTAGTGAGACGTATTAAAGTCAGTTTGAAAGAATATATGACCTTTAGAAATTAGTAAAATAATAGGGTTGATTTTAAATAAACAACCAGAGACCGGTCACTGCTGCGCATATATCAGATTCTCATTTAATGACAACTGTCGGTATATCTATAAAGCTAAACTGCTTACTTGCTAGTTAATCAATTCTATGCAAAGCGAATTTTTATTTTTCACTTGTTATTTTACACCTGTCTTTCAAAAAACTTTCTCTAAATAAAGTTACTCATCCGATCGAAACGTCTAGAACATTTTAAGAGACATATTTTTCAAATCAGTCTTCCAATGACTCTCTATAGTTTGCTTACCTAGAATAAGCTACATATTTGAGTATCAACAATACAATATCTAATCAAGAATCAACATATCTTAAAAATCTGATAAGATCAGCACATTGTAAGTGAAATGCTCAGCCATGATGATATCTATTACTTCATATTTTCACACGTTTAAATCGCTAGCCAATTCAGTCCATTATCCACTTAACCGGTTCTGTGATTGTTTGATGCTAAACTCTGATATGTCGCCTAGGAATCGAACCTATGAGAGTTGATTACAACCCAATGTTGCTACGTTACCGGCCGCTCTAGCAACATTGAGCTAATGTGACTTACATTGGCTCACTTCGCATAACCTTATAGGCTTGCTATAAATCTACGGTTAGTCATTTGCTAGGTCTATTTCATTATATTTTCTCTGCTATTGCTCTTTATATTCGTTATTGATGTATTATTATGATATTTTCTTTGCATAGTCATATATTATGTTGCGCCAGTGATTACTAGTTACATTTCTGTTGTCGATTTATAGTCTGTTTAGCTTATGACATATTTATCGATCGTTTCGACGGCCGTAGTAGAGCGATTACTTCGTGCAGTCATGTATGAAGTAGAGTTGGCTGTCGGATAATTCGCCAACGTAGGCTATATATTATTACTATTTAATTTACTTTTTTGCCCCCCACGAGTGCCGAGCCGCACGTTAAATATTCATTTTACTTCGATCACCCGACGCCGCTGTTTACAGTCAGGTTTCAGTTAGAGTGTTTCGACGTTGTTGTCAGTATTAATATTCGAATCAAGATTCCAGTGCTGTGATGGTCATCCAGCTGAAAGTATAGCTGCTGCATAGCTACAAATTATCCTTTTGTAGTTTGAGGTGCAATCCGATTATTTTCGAACCACGCTCATTTTCCTATTCGACCACTCGTTGGCTTTTCCTATCAAAACCAGGCAGTGCAATGTAGTCCATCATACCTTCCTGCTTCGGCATGTCCATTAATGTCGAGTTTTGTTCCAACGCCTTTTTCAGCTTCAACTAAGGGTGAACGAAAGAGAAATTGATTTGACAGATTTGATAAAAATCGTTCACGAAGATCGGTAATAATTTGTAAAAATTTAGATAAATCCGTTTTAATTTACAACACGAAATATATTTAGAAATATTTGAGTTTCCAGCCTTTAGTCATTGTCTAGATTAAATTTATTTTATTACGTCGAAATAATCAACTGCATGAGCTACATTTCTAACAAACTGAGTTCTGCACAGGTTTTATTAGCATGAATATTCTAATGTATTATATATATATAGTGTATATTATATAATAATGTATAGCCTGATTACATGTAGGCTATAGATATGCAATAGTATTGTTGTGCACGCCATTAACGCCGCTTTAGGATAACAAATGATTAATAAATTGTGAATGCTGCAACGCATATTATAATGAACTGATCACAGAAGCTAATCCTACAATTTATTTAAGGTATCAGCTTGCAGAGAAACTGTGATTAATTGGTCGTAATTGTTTCATTATCTTGCACTGAATTTAATTAACTTGAATTTTGTTTCATGGTTTATATGTTATATATCATGGCAAGAAAATATGAGAACACTACGGTCTACATGGCGTTACTCATTTCTATTGTTACTTGTTTCTATTGTTGCTGTTTTCTATTCTTTCAATTTATTTACTTAGGAAACAGTGACACCATCACGCGAGATGCTAAAAATTGAAAGTCCAAAATTATAAATAAATTTATCAAAGTCTAAAGTTAGCTGTTCATAGTACATCAGCTGCTCTGTGAAAGATAACATCACCATCTACTGTCAGTATAATCAGAGCTTTAATAGTAAAATTAAGATATTCGAATCCAAACACAAACACTGAAGATATTAAAACTATCTGTTTCAACCAATACATTTCAATTAACATTTTAAAATCAGAGAAGAACTAACTAAATGACAAACTCGAATAAGCGCCTACAGAAAAAGTTCTACTACAGCTATTTGCATGCCGGGATAGATTTGATTTAGCTGAACAACAGCAAATATGCAAGAAAAAGTACAACATGTTGTACACTAATTTATTATTGGAAATTCATTAATTTTCAATCCTTATTTTTAAAGATTTCAAAGTTCATAGTTTCAACGCATTCAATTTACAGTAATTACAATGGAAATAAATGCAACAATTAAAGAAGTTACAACGCTAAAATACACAAATACATGTAGGTATAAGCCACCAAAATCAAATCCGCATAAAATTACTAAAGACGAAAATAATTTTATACATAAAATAAATTTACAGAACACCGAATTCTAACGCGTCTCATACATTTAATAGAAATATGTACAGGAGAAATATTTTCAAATAAAAACATTAGAATTCATAAATTCATCAGGAAGACGTCGAATTAGTATTGACTAGCTGTTATAGAATTGCACTCTTCGTCAAAAAGCTTCAACACTAAATCATCTCGAGAATCAACATGGCCGTCACTGATTACTAGGAAGTCCCATAGAAGTGATAGTACATTATTATTATTTTTTATTATTGATGAATGATGATTTATTTATTAATGAAAAGAGAATAGGGCAGTTACTTTTAAAATTAGATTAAAATGGCAATCTAATCATCTCAATAATCATCTTCTACCCGTGTTGTGTCCGGGTTGCTGCAGAATAGATCAACCGTGAATCGAACGTGACGTAAAAGTCGACAAAGCACTAAGATTCAACGTCACGATGCCCTTTCAACGTCAGAAAGGGCATTCGATTGGTTAACGCCTGGGCTCCAGAAATTGCTAGAAAAGTTTTCGTCCCTTCATCTCGACAAAATCATCTCGACCCTTTATAAACTGGGATTCAATGGAAGATGATGCAGATTTAGAAGAAATAGAAGTAGATAATTTTTAAACTATCCAGAAGCCTCAAGCCGATGCTGAAATAGTAAAAACCATTAATTTTAAACCAGGGAATATACTTGCAAAGTTTAATAGCTTCAAATAAGCTACACTAATATAATTACACTATAGCATTTAAAGAGAAGCTCAATAATATAATAGGATGCCACAGGCAAGTCATTATTACTCAATAATTAAAGAAAAAATCATACTCTGCTACATTAAGGGCTCACTAATTATCTTTGCAAACAAATGACACAAAATATCAAATAAAGCATTAATTTATCATTGAGTATAGATCTAACATCCAATTTAACTTTATTTACCATTGTCCACACACTTCAGACCATAGATTTGAACAAAGTAAATAATTTTAAATAGTAATAACGTTGAAATTAAACAACTGATGGTTTGAATTATTGCAAATTATAGTTACTTAAAGATAAACTTAAATTTGTTCTAAATTTTCTTGGTTTTAAATTATTTCATACCATTTGATTAATTAAATTCTGCAACTCAGGCCTACTTGGCATGTAATTAAAAAAGACTATTTCATTAAAAACTTATTTACGAATTTTATTGAAGGTACCGAAACTGTGACCCATGACGTTTTCATGCACATTTATTATTTCAAATCTTTGCGAAATTGCTTAGTTCATTTAAATAGGATGAGTGCTGAATATTACATATAGAAGAGAACAGATTAGCCACTATAATGATTTAAATGTCTTTTGTCTAAAAACTCATCGATGCAATAGCAGTGTTACTATAATTGGTATTTTAGAATTTCTGTGAAAACAAACATTCAAGAACAATACTTAGACAATGTTACAACACAGAAATTTCATACAACAAATTTACAACAGCAACTTGTCAAAATCTACGACATATGGAAATGAAAATTACACAAAGCGAAATCTACAATGCTTAAAATACCACCAACATTTTATTTAAATATATTTCATTCACAAATGGCAAATGAATAAAATGCGAATCATGTAATTTACAGCAATTATAAAATGTATTCTATCTCCTACCAAGCAATTCTCTCATGTTCATGCACTGCGTGAGTTAGCAAAGCATTTTCGCTCTTTATGTTCTGGCATAAAGAGCCAAAATGACACAGTACAATTGTAGATTAGAATTAAAATGACACAGTATTAATTGTAGATTAGATAGACAAACATTTGTCACACGCAATTCATAGTCACAACTCAGAAATTTTTTTAGTCAGTTTATATGTATCTAAAGGTCAAAACTTCTGACACTAATTTCACACATGCGCACACACACATAGCTGATCTTCATAAAATTCACAAAAATAGTTAGACATAAACGATAAAAGAGAGAACAAATGTTACAAAAAGGTGAAAAGTCCGTATAGCAGAAACGAACTTAAATTGTGTGCCATCTTGCATTAACACCATATATCATCAATTTAATCAGTTGATTTCCTCACATTTAATACAATTTCAATCAGAGAACGATATAAACAAATCCTGTAGAATCTCAGCCGAAAACAAAAGTTCTAAATAGCTAATTCAAACTGAACTGTGCGAATAAAAATGTTAATAATTACATTGAATAATTAACAAATAGTTAAATATAAATTCAATCAATCAATTAGCTTATTAGCAGATTATTAAGTAAAACCAAATTGAAAACGGTAAGATAAGGTTTAACACCAATTCCACTGCTTGAAAGGACACCAGCGACTGATTAGCCTGCTGCTGACCTGCTTCTTCACAGTGAGACAATTTAGTCTTACTATGGTCCACGCGCTGACATACTTCTTAACTTTCTCCTGACTTCAATCTCCTAATGACGAGAATTCGTTGGCCAGGTCGTTGAAATAGTGTAGAGCTCTTGAGAGCATTAGATCCCTGAGTGTTTACAATATTAGATGTGGCGAGTGGGCGACAAGCAATCTCTCGCTTACTTCTCACATCTGAATGGTCAGCACAATCTGATTCTAGTGGCAGACTTTCATCCTCTAAGTCGTCATTTCTGGGGGTTAAAGAGCCCCTGGGCCGTCCGCAGAATAATGGACCCGACCCTGAAATCAACCCCCCGCTAGGTTGAGGCTGAGAGAGAGCTGCGCTGCTGAGTTTTAGAGAATTCTGAGACAAGTGAGTGTTACCAAGGACAGGATTTTCCAGAATACACGGGTTAACAGCTTGAACTTGATTGAGATTCCCCGCGCGGCTCAAGAAAAACAAATGACCTGATTGAATTGCTTGAGAATGAAATACACCATTCTGCAGTAAACCTACTTGATTACCAGATGGCACCACTTTAATGCTCTGTTTATTCAGATTTCTTGCATCAGTATCAATACCATTAACCACAGTCTGTGGCGAAGGCACCTGCTGCATTCTATAAGTAAAATGCATCTCAGGAGGAGGTCCTTCCAATGTGGTTTCGGTTGAAGTAATGGTGGACAGAGGTTTGATCATAGGCACAATGTAATGAGAGTTAATTGCGCCGTCGCTCCTTGTGCGTAAAAATAGATTGCGGACGCCATCTTTATTTTGCAGATTTGCCGACCTTACTACCTGTACTCCACTATTGCCGATATTCTTTACACTTGCAGAATCAACAAAAGTATTGACACTGTGTGTATAAACAACATCTGGCAGCGATTTGGATTCTGGAAACGTAGTTTCTAAAATAAGAAATAATAATATTGAGATAAGGAACTTGCTTACAAATGTTAACATCTATGTGCATAGTTCTAAATATATCCTTCTTCTCAGTAACATTACCAGGGCTTGAAGTTTCAATATCAGAAAATGCTAATATTTATATGCTAAATGCTTAGATTAAATGATAACTTTTCTGTCTTAAAAATACGTAAGTGACGGGGAGAGAATTTGAAAGCTCCATCTCCTGATCTGCAGTCAGACACCCAAACGATGTGGCTAACATACTAAGATTAAACACTTAATCAATCAATCAATTCTCATTAGATCACTACATTAATTTTATTTATTCTCCACTTGGCACTACTATAATATTCTGCAAATAGCAATAACTAATAAATTTTGTTTATAAACTTATTCATTGATTTAAAGTTTCCAAAAGACTCGATTGAGAAACAAATAAAATTAATAAAACAAAATGTAACTTAAGTTACCTGTTAGCTTGCACAGTTTGTCAATATCACTCTGAGTTCCTGGACATGCCTCGTCTAGAGAGAGATATTTGTTCAATGATCTCTTTGTTGCACCAGCTGCAATAAGTGTTGGTGCAGATCTCTTACTAGCTCTGGAAAATTCTCTACCTATTTACAATCAATCAATGACCAATCAGTGAAAAAAAGAATCAATCAACAATATATTCGATCAATTTTGCTAATTATAAGAAAATACAATTAACACAGCTTCTTAATAACTTCTACCATTCTTCCATCACTTATAATCCCCAGCTCAAACAATCAATAGTTCAGTCAAGTAAGAAGTAAAATAAATGTGTTGCACTGGCATATGCGGTCAAAGCACCAAATAGCTTACAAAAATCTAAAGCCAAGTTAAATGACAGTTTCCTACATATCAGTGCTATTGATGGGGTGAGCAGTGAATTTGAACCTTGCACCCACTGCATAGTAGTCTAACATCTGACATGCTACCTGCTAAGCTTAAACAAATATAAATCAAAGTATCAAACATAAATTGTACTCTGAAGTTAGAGAACTATCAGCCAATAAAATAGCACATGAGTAAACAAGGCGTGCTCACCAGATTGTCGCAGACTAGCAGTCTCACTCTCACTCAACGTTGCTGATACTACAGGACCGATGTATATGAAGGCCGGCTTGCGACTTCGCTCTGCACCTTGCATGACCTGAGTCTTTTCAATTAGACGCAGACTCGACAGAATGTTAGCGATATCATAGAGTCTGCGCAGTGTGGCTGAAAAACAGAAATATATTAAAGCTAGCAATGATGGATTTCGCATCATCTTAGTTACATACATAACTACAACTACGATGTGAGCGTTGTATATAATCGTCAGAGTAACACAACAAGAAGCAAAAACAACACAACAGAGAACAGCAACAAGAAGATAACAAGAAGCAACAACAGTACAACAAAGAACAGTAGCAACATAGCAAGAAGCAACAATAGCACAACAGGGAGCAGTAGCAACACATCAAGGAGCAACAACAACACAACAAAGAGCAGTAGCAACTCAACAAGGAGCAGTAAAAGCACAAGAAGCAACAACAACACAAAAAGGAGCAAGAATAGCACAACAAGGAGCACCAATAGCACAACATGAGCTGTAGCAACACAACAAGGAGCAACAACAACACATCAAGGAGCAACAACAACACATCAAGGAGCAACAACAACACATCAAGGAGTAACAACAACACAACAAGAAGCATTACAGAAAAAAATGCTTGTTAAACAGGCACAGAAAAAAGCTAAATAATGGCGCTAAAACAAACTTTAAAAGTATAATTCAAGAACGCTAAAAAAGTACAGACTAAACCTTTGATTTAGTAATGTGAAAAGTATTAAGAATGGTTAGAATTATTTGCAGCATAAATTGTTAAAATTAAGCAATTGCTGGAATTTAAATGAACATTAATGGAAATAAACATTAATGAACATTGACGCGTCTGACATTGCCTTCCGGCGAGGAACCGGATGATAAATTCTTATTGATTGATAGATTAAGTCAATAATTAGAATTATAAAGCTATTACAACACAATATCATATCATAGCTCTACTCTACTGTGAAATACAACAGATGTCATGCTCAATACTTCAAGCAATATTTAATAACTACTAGAAAGAAACATGCATTTTAATGAAATTTAATACATCATAATTTAATCAGAGAAAAAGTTTGAATTTATGCTCAGTTTCTATATTCATAATTGTTTGACCCTACTATGTATGTCAAAGTATGGCCTAAGATAAACCTTTGGCCTATAACTTCACATTTAAAATCCAGGATCTAAAGTAAGAACTGACGAAAGAATGGAGAGACCTACAGGGTGAATTTTACGCCTCATTTCTAATACGATACGATAAAAACATTAAATAATAATAATTCATATTCGAACCAAGGAAATGCCAAATTAAATGGCATAAAGATAGTTGAATACAATATAGAAGATTAACAAATTTCTGTGTTTTATACTTACTTTTGTACCTTCCAATATCACCCTTCTCCAAAGTATCACACCCAATTAATATCTTCGCGAGCATATCCAGTCCAAGCGGAATATTCTAGAAATAGTAGGTCAAAACAGAGCTTATATATACCCACTTGAGAAAATAAATAATATATGAAATATGCCTAAAGATATTATAAAAACTGTGATTAGCAGAAAACACAAATACATTTCATAGCCATATCCATCATCCAATTGTATTTGAAGAAAACGATCATTTACAATGAAACACATTCAATGAATGACATATAACATGCGTCCCATGAAGCAGAAAAGAACAGTGAGAGATTGATGCCAATCTTACACCATAACTAAGATTATAAATGCCAGTATTACTATTATTGTCATACTAGGTAAGCATCAAGAACTTTAACAAAAAGTTTATAAATCCTAACATTTGCTACAGCGAAAACGAGAATTTTTTCCATTCTGAATAAGACGTTTATCAGACTGACTCAACAATACTTTCCTAGTAATTTTTTATTTAATTACTTAGTTGTACTTGCATTAAGTTTGCAAAATTCATGTATATTTATCAAAATTATTCTTTACCTCAGCAACAAGAAAATGCATCAGAAATCGTTGGCTGAGAAAAAACAGAGACTTTTTTACACCATCTAAAAACAACAGTTTTATACGTTTACAAGCACAAAGTAAGTGAAAATCAGCAGCAAAATGTTAAAGATCAATCTGATCAGTTGGCAAAATTTATATAACAGCACCAATTGAACAAAAATAATAATTATCAAAAAAATGGTTCTTTATATAAATTTGATTCAGATATTCAATTGCAATCCAAATGAACATGTTTTATTTTGCTTAGTTAAATACACTTTGAAAAGCAAGTACACTCAGTATATTAAGTACATTCAGAATTGTAAGTACATTCAGCATAGTAAGTAGAATCAGCATAGTAAGTACACTCAGCATAGTAAGTACACTCAGTATACTGAGTACATTCAGTATACTGAGTGTACTCAGTATACTGAATGTACATTCAGTATAGTAAGTACACTCAGTATACTGAGTACATTCAGTATACTAAGTACATTCAGTATACTAAGTACACTCAGTATACTGAGTACATTCAGTATACTAAGTACATTCAGTATACTAAGTACATTCAGCATACTAAGTACATTCAGTATGCTAAGTATATTCAGTATACTAAGTATATTCCGTATACTAAGTACATTCAGCATACTAAGTACATTCAGTATACTAAGTACATTCAGCATACTAAGTACATTCAGCATAGTTAAGTACACTCAGCATAGTAAGTACACTCAGTATGCTAAGTACATTCATTATACTAAGTACATTCAGTATACTAAGTACATTCAGCATACCAAGTACATTCAGCATAGTTAAGTACACTCAATATACTAAGTACACTCAGTATTGCTAATGCACTCAACATAGCATCTACATAATTAGTTGTGCCAAAAAAACGTTTAGCACTTGTCCACATATACATAGTAATCAATCCAATGATTTCTGTAAAAGCGGGCATTATAAACAGTGATAATTACCAATTGACATTACGCCGAATTACCTTCTGAACATAGTTTAATTTCTCAATCTTGAATAGAAGTTGCATTAATTACTAGGAACAAGAACAAACGCTAATAACATAATATTATACCTTCGCTACGTCTTGATGTACAGGGCACCAGTCCTGAGGCAGTGACTGCACAGTTCTCTTTGCTTTCAGTACTAATATGAGATTGTCTGCTTGATCCAGCACTCGACAGCTGCTGCTCCATCATTTCTCTCAATCTCTCTGCTGAGCCTTCAAGCTCTGCTTGCACCTGTGATAACAGTGGCACTGACAAATGATACTGGATAAAAAATGCTATATGTTTAATAAATTAGAAAAACTTACAGTATATAAATTATAAAATGATGATAGACACAAATGCTATATGTTTAATAAATTAGAAAAAATAAACAGTATATATTAAAAAATATTCTAACATGAAATATCAAAAACTTATGGATTATAACATCATATTGATCAGTTACGTTAATTTATAATCTATAATTTTTGTGTTCATAGTCTCCATAAAGCATGCAATAGGAACAACTACAAGTTATCATACATGTGTATTTAATTGCATATACAAATAAATGCATTTATTGAATATATGTTAAAGAAAGGTTTTTTTAAATTATTAATAATGATAGTATGCTTACAAAGTAAAGTATCAAATACGCAGCCAAACTAACTATCATTAGAACTAAGATAATGATATGGTGGCTCTCCGATTGCTACAAGTAAAAATATCTAAGAAGAAAAATGTCTATTTAACATTTTTATATTAGCATAAAAATAAACTTACAGAATTTACACAATTACATAAACTTTTACTTAAAAATTATTGACAAAGGCCGAATGAGAGTTGCATAGCTACCTTGAGCTTGCTTAAGGCTGTAACGAGTCTGGATCGTCCGTGCCACAGATACTTGTTCTTTGCAAATCGGCTGACGTACTCAACCGACTCCAGCACGTTGATGATATCATACACACGGCGTCTTCCAACAGCTGAGCAATCAACAGCAACCATAGCATTCAATCAATCAACCAACAAAACACAATGGAACAACAAACCATCACTTATTTCATGACTGCAATAAAGTAAGAAGTACACCATGCAAAGCGTTCGAAATAAATGGTTACTTAATTGATATAGAAACAAGGCAGATATTTAATGCAAAGATAAGACTGCACACATTCATCCAAAAAATAAATAGCTTGTTATTATATAATTTATATACAGTACAGGTTCTCTGCAAAAGAAGCTTAGAATATGGAAATGACGTTTTTGTATGCTTTATAGACTTAGAGAAGGCTTTTGACAGGATTGACTGGATAACGATGATGAATATCTTAAAAAGAATAGAAATTGATTGGAGAGATAGAAGACTAATTTTGCACTTGTGCATGAATCAAAGAGCAGTAATCAAAATCCAACAAGAATACTCAGAAGAAGGTGAAATAGGATGTGGAGTAAGACAAGGTTGTAGCATTTCGCTGCTGCTGTTTAACATTTACGCTGAGGCAATGATAGAGAAAGCCATGGAAGACTTGGAAGAAGGAATAAACGTAGGAGGGAATTTGTTACAAGATGTACGTTTTGCAGATGACCAAGGCATGGTAGCAGGCAGCGAGATTGGATTGCAGAAGATTATGGATAGGCTGAATAATACGGCTTTAAGATATGGCAAGAAGATTAATATAAAAATGACCAAGGTTATGAGAGTGTCCAATAATAAAGGTGAAGTTAATATCACAATAAATGGTACGAAATTGGAACGGGTAAGAAGTTTCAAATATTTGGGTCATACTATAACCGATGATGGGAAATGTGAGACAGAAATATGAAGTAGGATTGCACAAGCAAAAGCGGCCTTTGGTAGTAAAAAAGAACTACTAACAAAACGTCTAAAGAAAGATACAAAGATAAAGATAGTGAAAACTTTGGTCTGGACCATGCTAATGTATGGATGTGAAACATGGGCCTTAAGGAAGGAAGATATTAGGAAACTGGAGGCATTGGAAATGTGGATTTGGAGAAGAATGGAGAGGATTAGCTGGATTCAAAAGGTTACAAATGAGGAAGTTCTGGAGAGAGTTGGCACAGATAGACAGTTGATAAAGGTATTAAGAAATAGGAAGAAGAGATGGATAGGACACATTCTAAGGGGAGAAGGTCTATTAAAAGAGGTCGTAGAAGGTAGAATGGAAGGAAAAAGAGGCAGGGGCAGGCCGAGATTAGGTATGTTAGATGATTTAAAGACCCACTCATATGTGGAAATGAAGAGGAAGGCGGAAGACAGAGAAGAGTGGAGGTGTTATGTACCATGAACCTGCCAGTAGGCAGTGCACTAAGAGAGAGATACAGTACAACTTAGACGTAAAATCCATACTAGCAGATCAAGTCACTAAAGCCTGGGATCTCATATTTTTTATAATTAAAATTTCTTTTTTTTAGTAATCCATGGAATATATTATGATAAGCTGCTCTTTAAGCAGTATATCTGCTTGGGGTTCATTATACCTAATATTGTCTACCACTGTGTCCTATGGCAAAATGTAACTGACATTAATCTTTAATTTAATCTTTCAACCACCCTTTTAATGGTTTTTATAAATTGAGCATAGCAAATACAGTCGTTTGGAATAATATATAAGCTTTTATATCTAAGCTTTTATATCTCTTGATATCTAACCTAATGTTGGCTTAGAGATAATGCCATGAAATTATTACCAAAAATAGTTGAAAGGCCAAAGTTATAAATATTATATAAAACTTAATGCTACAAACCAAGAAATGAGGCAGAGTCATCTAGAGATATTTCAATTTCTCTCGCAGGAAATTCAGGATACTGTTCCAAAAACCTAAAAAACCATCACAATTGAGACAGATATCAGCTTTTTATTGATCTAAGGTGTTCCAACAAAATGTCTGAAGTTAATAAACTTTCAAAATAATTAATTATGAAAAGTTCAGATTATAGATATTGCTGATATCACATCAATTGGAAAATTTAATAAAAATTATAAATTTAATGTAAATTTTATTATAAATTAAAAATAGAATAAATAAAAATAATAATAAATTGAAAGAAAATTAAATGTAAATTATAGAATAAATAGAAGAAATATCCATTTGTAAATTTCAAACCATTCAGTTTCTGAAACCTAACAGATGAATCATACATATTATATTTGTGCATTATTTATTCTAAGTTACTCATTTTTAAGTACAATAGTTTATAAGTATATTAACACATTCAATGTCTAGATTTAACTATATTTTAAATCATAATCTCGATTGAAACATTACTTTCAGAAATAGAATTCCTGCTTTGTATATTTTATTTTTAAAGAGAATGTCATAACCTCTTGCAGAGAAGAGAAAGAGATTTTTCTTTTCTTTTGGATTTCTCTCCTCCATCCACTTCTAATGAAAAAGATTCACAATAATCAACAGAATCTTCATCTTCATTCTCTACAGTTTTATTGGTTAGAAGCTGAGCCACGGCTTCCTGAGATAGGCTTGCTTTGTTAGAATTTTCTGATGCCATCTTCAGCTCCAACTCTCTATTACGAATATCTGGACTTACAGCTTTTAACAATAGCTTAAGATTTGCAGTAGGCGACCAGAACGAGTTGCTACAGAACATGCTGCCAGATTTTGATGGCGTGAGAAATCCTTGTTCTTCATTAGTGGTAACATCTTCTTCAATAACGTCACCGTTTAATTCTGATTTTGCGTCAGATTTTTGCGATAATTCAAATTCTGTGTCACTATCGGGAATAGAATCTTGTGAGTTCATTCTCACAGTAAAATTTCTACTGCTAGTTACGGAACTACTCGATGGAAGTCCACTTTTCCTTCGACGCGCCCTAAAATATTTTCCTGATCGAATGTCATCAGTGTCATTTAATTCTAGGCTTGAAGTGGACACATTATCTTCAACAGTCTCATAGTATTGAATATTTTCTAACTCTATATTCTCTTCATCTATTAATTTCTGTGACATCTTGTAAATTTAGTAGTACCTTAAAATCTAAAAATCTCACAAAATCTGCCTTCCAAAACATATTAAGATATATTTTTGACATTGAAGACTATCTTATTTATTTACAAACTTCATTGTTCATTTTTTAACAGTAATTGCTTACAAAAATGCAAACTTTGATAATTGCAACTTAATAGGAATCATGAACTCTTACATACATTTCCACTTTGCAAAGTGCTCTTCTGATGGTAGAGGGCTCAGATATTACAAAAGAAAGAAAACATAAATCAAGCTAGTTTTCTCAAGGTTATTTTGTATATGATATATACAAAGCAGACAACATTAGAAATAAAAATTCTGGCTGAACAGATGGCAAGCTGGTAAGATATTCGAAAGCAGATCTGTAACGGCGGGGTTCACATTCAGTGCTCCCCATCAATGACTGGTTATTGAACTGATGTTAAACTTGGCATGGGCTTTAAATTTTTTTATTCCACTGATAAACAATTCAATGCACAATACACTGTACCAAATGGGTTCATCCAATATACTTTATAATGTAAATCTAGTATTAAACCAAATTTACCAGAATTTATCAGAACTGCTACCATCTTTCTTTATTCCATTCTTCCTTCACACTTAGGTATCAGGAAAAACGGACGAATGCCAAGAGCTTATTTCAATCCCCAATCATACATGAATAACAACATCAATGTACATCAACATCATTATGCATGATGTTGTAATCAGGTCCAGCCTGCTTTTAAAGCTATCCACCAATCCACCAATACCGCACTGACAATCTCCTCACTCAAAGAGTACCGGGTGAGCATATCTAATACTCCTGGTTTCTAGGGTTGCCAGTTGAACTGCCCTTAGCTTCTCCTCATGCTTTAGTACTTCGAATCTCTTAATAGTACTTAATGCTCTACTTTGCACTGCTTGTATAAGTTCAATATCCTTCCAGTAGTGTGGCTATACTACTAAAACAAGCAGAATTTAAACCTAAATATGTAATTTTTATCTTAATATAAATTCATACATATTTTGTTAGTATTGATGATCGACAAACGCCTTTGAATTCAAGTTAATAAAGTTGGGAATGTCAGTGATAAATATAATTAATATGTTGAACTAACAGTACTTTTACATTACCAGTGAAAATTTTTAAAATCCCAATCTTAATATTGAAGCATAAGAGGTTATATTATTAACTAATCAAATAAACAATAGAACTATTGACTATTATACGTTAATTTTAAGCTGTTTAACTGTTCTGACGCTGTCAAAAGTGTTACTAAGCGGCAAATCTTGACAAATGTTCATAAATTATTTGCAAGCGATCAACCAAACAAAACAAAACTCAAACCAAAACAAAACCAACTCAAAGTTTACATTTCAAACCTGCGCGCCCCGCTAGCGTTACCAAAGCCACGCCAAAATTAAGCAACTCCCATTTCTTTGTGTGATACTTGTGCATAGCATTCTATGGTGCATAGAGCTAAGATAATTAAGTCTGTAGTTGTAAGATGCACTCTTATGTCCAGCAAGGATGTCTTCTACAAATATATATTTTGAATACAGAATTTATTTAATTAAGAGTAAATAAATGCGGGTGCATTGTGCTTTTATAATTCAACGAAAAGTTTCGTTGGTTGGATCATCAGCTACCTCATGCTAATACTTGTAAAGAAGTCTACATAGTTATTTATCCATTTAGTGCTAATATTCATAACAGCCTACAGTTAAAATATATCAACGAATAAAGGAACGTTGAATTTTGGATGGCGAAGTATTGGCATACAATTTTATCACTCTGTAGGCCTATATATATATAGTTACAAAATAATTTCATTTAATTTTCTATTCGACAAATGCATATTGAGATCTCTATATTGTTCCTTTGCATGATCTAGCTGTTACAGTCTAAGATCATAAATTTATCTCATTTGCTTTAAGTTATTGCTATTTATTATTTGTTATGTAATTGCAATTGCCAATGGCTATGTCACATTACTTGACGCTTAAGACTTTTTTAAAATAATTTAAAATATTTTTTTCCTGTGAGGCTTAGAATTAACGTAAGGTTACTTTCCAAAACTTCTATAGCTCTTCTGATACTGACTTATATTTATATTTTATTTTAATTTCATCGTCCTGAAATCTACATGTATACGATATAGGCAGTTTTAGGGACGCTGGTATCTTTCTTGTTCAATAATGTACTATAAAGTCTTTAACTATTCGGATTTGTTCAATTGGTCAAAATAACACGATTTATTGCTATATAAACAAATAATCAACAATTAATTTCTCAATTAATAATGAAAATATTAAATATACTTGAGTGATGCGCATTCAATAGCTAAGCCAAGTGGTGTAACTATATGGGGGGGGCACTTGGGGCCAGCTGCCCCTATAAAGGAAATGGATGCCATCCCTAGCTGTCCCCCCAATCCAAATAAATTTGCATTGATTACCTCCATATGCCGTATCCACTAACATTTAAGCTGCCACCCCAGCAGTTTAAGCTGCCACCCCAGCAGTTTATGCTTCCGCCCCATGAAAACATCTCTGGCTGCGCCACAGACTAAGCCGCTCCAGTCTTTTATTTGTACGCTGCGGAGCGTTTTATTTAGCCTGCTGGTGGCCTTATAGAGTTCTATTAATTAAACTGTAAATCATGCGTATCGATCGGTACACATCTGGCACTAAAGACTTCATGATTATCAGAGGTAATAATCGAACTATTTCTTAGCGTTTCAATTACTGCAGCAGAAGAATTTCTAATGTGGCTCTATTCTTGAACCATGGACAAGACTCCATATTCTTGAACCATGGACAAACTTTTCTAACGTGCCCAAATCGAATTTCATCATAAGGCCCATTTTTAACTTCACAAGTTTAAAAAGCCAAATTTTTAATCGTTAGAGCTTAAAATAGGCCTATACCTTCTCATGTACCCATTACTGCTGATTATATATCTGAAAAGCAGACTAACAGATTTCTTCTAGCACGAATAGTTTTCCAGTTACAACAGATTTAACGTTCATTAAGTAGAAATATGTTAAACTAGTTAATCGTAAATGTCTCAACATTAAATTTCATAACCAGTTAATTGTCAATTGAATAGCTCTTCTTCTCTATCTTCCTCAGTGCACTGCCAAGTGGCAGGTTGAAGGTGCATATTCATATTCGAAGTCTGCTTTCTCACTCCTTAGATCAACAAGTTAATCCCATCACAAAGTTTATGCCTTAACCATACCTCATGTAGCCTATAGCTTGGGAAAAGAATGGCTTCTGAGGTGGTTTCCCGTCGTATTTTTTTCTATATGAGAATGCAATTGCATTTATTTACTGAAGGCTCATACACACGGACAAGTCATTATGCTATAAAATCAGGCTGTGGACGAACCAGTTAAAACCTATGCATAGGCCAGTCAATCCTATTATCAGACCATACATATAGATTCGCCAATCTAATCAATCAGCTATACACAGAAATGATCAGCGCACTGGGCGTCTTCTCTGTGCGGTACATGCTGTGCATTGTGTGAAGTTCGAGGTAGAATGCGATTGTATTACGGCGTCGTCAAGAGAAGGGCATAAAGGCGTCAAAATAGAAAAGGACTTAGAAATAGAAGTACAAGTACAGTTCTTCACGATGTTTGAAATTACGTAACTTATTCCGATTTACAAAATCTAATTTATCGAATCCGACACATGTCGAATTCCTGTGACGAATTTAGAAGGACGGACGAGAATCTAAACCTTGTAAAATCGTTTAAAGGGTCAACTTGTATTCCGTTATAAAGATTGTAATAGACCTATTGTAGCTATTACAGAGATTACAGTAGGCTACAGTTTACTAATTTGATCAAAGACCGAAATCAAGAATAGCTAGCCTCTTGGATTTGAAAATTTGTTGAAATTTGAAACTGTATTAGACATTTTTATACATAAGTACTGAACACATCGTTACAATTATCGGACATATACGTGTAGGCTAGACATTATCAAATCTACTGCAGCTTAGCATACTATATAGAATATTCGGGAATATATTATCAGCTGCAGATCGTTGTATGCAGCCTGGAAGCGAGTAGGCTATATACTGTATTTGAGGTGACAAAGAAATGTGCTTGAGTCTTGAAATCAAGTAATAGAGAACGAGTAATCAAGCTTCCAAGCATAGATTCGATCTCAGTAAAGCTGCAGAAGCTAACAAGACTTAAGACTAGATTACCCACTGATTGCGAATCACCATCGAGTACAAAGGAACTTGTTTCAAAACATTATGCCAGCAAAAGTTAAAACTTCAAATCTGCTGATTTTTATATTCCTGACGGTAAGCGTTATTATTATGTTCATGATACTGGTAGTTAGAACTTGATATACATGAAGAACAGTCTGGTAAACGTTTTGATTGATAATAGTGGTGGCACGGGTTGATATTCCCCTTTCTTTCTTCACGAAGAGTGTCATAGGCGGTTAAAAGCTTTTCTTTTCCATCTCTCTTATCCACCCAATGTTCATGAACTGAGACCAACACGTAAACCTCTATTTCGCTAATATCCTTCATTGGACTGAAATGGCATGACTCATACGGATTTGGAGGGATTTTATATATGAGAATCATCAACTGCTTGTGTTGTAAAAAACAATTAACGCAGACATCATAGCAGATTCAGAGTAAAGAATTTCATTTTTACCTACGATTTCAAGTGTTGCTAGCACACATCGGTGCGCAAAAGTGCATATTGTGACGTTAATTTTGTGTGGATATTCTAGATCCATAAAATTTTACGTAAACATGATTGATCGAGTTCATATTGTACTAATTCTCAATATAAACTGGATCTTCTGTGGCATTTGATTTAGGCTAATTTTATTAGTAATCTACTTATTGATTGGCATGTTAAATAGATGCCATGCCGTCGTATATAGGCCTTAATAGTAAATTACTGAAAAGAACGCAGTTAATATTATATATCAATATTTTATCAATAATTTTATTCACTCGCTCTAAGTCAACTTCATTCATTCTCTAACTAGTTGAGAAGAGATCCACTGCTAACTGTATCGTTAACATAACGTTCTGTATCTTAGGCTGCTTGTAAGTTACGAATTATTATTTTTTCATTTCGACAATTTTATTAGATTAGAATAAATAAAATTACTTAGAAATTATGAGAGTTCAGTTCTTTATTACCTTTTTAATGCAAATTTATGAAATGCATTTCGATTAGTTTTGTTTTCATAACTACAATGTTGACTTGTAATAAATAAACGCTTGTATTGTGTTCAAACAGGTCTTTACATCGTTGTCAGGTTAGTTATCATTCTTGTTCAAATGCTGTCTTTTAAGTAAAATAATTCAAATGTCAAAGCTTGCAAAGTGTATTTGCGAAATATGAATACAGCCAAAAAATATAGGAAAATACTGATATTCTGACAAATAAAATACAATTTGACAATAAATTTTTCAAGTGTGAATTTGATTCAATATTCCAGTCTCTCATATATTACATTACGCCTGCTATTAGTTTTGAGGTCTGTTCGAACATTCTCGTTTTACCCACTAAGCTACCTAGTAAATGTAACTCACTGTTAATAGAGGGAAACTCTGTTGCAACTAATTCACGGATTTTTATCTAGAGTATATCTAAATACAGTAACAGATTTATTGTAGAAATTATATTTATAAAATGCAAAAGATTTCATGACTCAAAAGTGGTTCAGACGGTAACAGTCTAGCTCCATCTCACCAAATCTTTTTCTAAAAATTACTAGGTACTATACATTTTGTTCTAGTTAGAAGAAATATATCATATAATTTTTATTGGCTGTTTATTAGCCTCAAACGGTAAAGTGTTTACACTCTATTCAGTTATTTCTGCGGCAATAAATGTTTATTTTGTTGTAATATTTTATAAAATTCATTTACTTGTTTGCATACAATGTCAAATTCACTTTTCCATTTATTTGTCCGCTGCATCGAATTTACATGTCTACCAGCCATAAATATATGGCTGCTTTTCTGGTGTTACAAATGCCAATGACTTCCTATGCCAACATAATTAAGTTAATTTAATTTATTGCTTAATATGTTAAATTCACATATCCACTTACATCCTCTATCATATTAACCTATTTATTTGTATATTATGTCAGGTACTGTAGTCCAGGGAATTCTGACAGGAAATTCTTCCACAATTCGCCTCCCCGTCACTCCAGGCACACCTGGACCCACCTGGGGCCGAACAACCCCCGCAGCCTCCTCGTCACCAGGGCGAGCCTCCCTCGGCTCCCGAGGCGTCGATGACCTCCTCCAAAATGGAACAACCATCCGTCTGCCTCACACACCAGGGCTAACAACAACAATAGTCTCGTCTTTTTCCTCTCAGCTTCCTCCTACTCCAACCAGATCCACCTCGATTCAGTCCACTTCCGCTTCCATCATGTCAGGTTCCACTGGATCCTCAACCCTTCGTCCCACTCCCTCCAGTGTGTCGAGAGGTTCTACCCAGTCATCCATGAGTCAGTCTTCTCTGTCTCAAGGTTTGCTTAATCATCGTCATCATCGTCGTCGTCATCGTCATTGACATCGTCATAGTCACTGTCATAATCATCATCATCGTGATCGTGATCGTGATCGTGATCGTGATCGTCATCATCATCATCATCATCATAATCATCATCATCATCATCATCATTGTCATGTCATCGTCGTCGTCGTCGTCTTTGTCGTCGACGTTGTAGTCGTCGTCGTCATCTTCATCATCATCATGATTAGTTTCTTTTGAATCGCAGTTTAACTAGGGCCGGGAAACGAATATATCTTCTTTTCAATTCGTTTAAGAAAATTTTGTAGCATACAGTTTCATGTGCATAGACGCTCACCAACCGAATGCCCTTTCTCATGTTGGTTTGGATCTTAGTGCTTTGTCGCCTTTTTGGACGCTGCAGTGCACGGTTGATCTATTCTCTAGCAATCCGGTCGCAACACGTATTTAATATTTAGATTTTATAATTTTTTTGCTATTTCTAATAAATGATCCCGAAATTGCAAAATAATTGTTTTTAAAGCGTATGCATAGCTTAATAAGTAGGGAAAAGAAAGAGATAGAGATCCAGACCAGATAGAGATTGTAGATCCGATTATCTTATTTTTCATACATGTACAAACTGATTGATTGAGTTAATATATTGATTGTACTAATACATCTGATAGGTTTCTCGTGAATGAAATATGTTGGAATCATTTATATTAA
Organism: Enchytraeus crypticus; assembly: GCA_905160935.1. Classification (NCBI taxonomy): domain Eukaryota; kingdom Metazoa; phylum Annelida; class Clitellata; order Enchytraeida; family Enchytraeidae; genus Enchytraeus; species Enchytraeus crypticus. Next base: position 215,291 of record CAJHZI010000414.1, on the reverse strand, counting down.
TACAGGCACTACCAGGATAACTCCCAGTGGACAGAGTCCTACCTCCGGAGCAACTGGATCAGCAACATCAGGAAGCATTACTGTGACCGGAGGTGACAGTTCAAATACAGGAGGCGTCTCTCAAAGTAGCACCTCAGCGTTCACTGGACTCACGAATTCCATCACTACCGGAATATCTGGAGGGTCAAATCCATCCGGACAATCCAACGGACAAGGAAATACAACGTCGTCTGGTTCATCGAATTCAGGATCCTCAGCTTCAACACCTGGACGAACAAATGATCCTAATTCCTCCGGGTCCGGATTCTCAGGAGATCCTTTCAGTGGATCGTCAAGCAGTAGAGACTCCTCGGTCACGACGAGCCAGAATGGATCCGGCTCACCAGGAACAGGAGGGACAACTACTTCAGCATCCTCAGTTTCAGGTGCAACAGGTAGCGGTTCTGTGACATCTGGATCATCAGGATCATCAGCAAGCGGAAATATCAATCCATCAACGTCCAGAGATCCGAATGGACCAAACTCTCCTGGAACCGGAATTTCCATTGATCCATTCTCGGGATCTTCTGGAGTCACTACGACTTCCGGAAATGGTCAAGGGTCAGCTACATCAGAACATACAGGACAAACAGATAGGTCAAATGGTGTTAGTACAAATTCACCAGGCAGTCCGGTATCTATTTCCAGTCAATCTGGTGGCACAGGAAGCTTGCCGACAGGACCTACCGAAACTTCGACAGCTTCTAATACTGGATCGAATGCTAGCGGACAAACAACAAATTCAAATTCAGGATCGAATGCTAGCGGACAGACAACAAATTCAAATTCTGGATGGAATGCTAGCGGACAAACAACAAATTCAAATTCAGGATCGAATGCTAGCGGACAAACAACAAATTCAAATTCAGGATCGAATGCTAGCGGACAGACAACAAATTCAAATTCTGGATCGAATGCTAGTGGACAAACAACAAATTCAAATTCAGGATCAAATGCCAGCGGACAGACAACCAAATCGGGAACATTGACAGGTTCTATCACGGATCTCACCGGAACAGGATCAACTACTTCATTGACAACTAGAGGAGATGGAATATCCGGAAATCCGTCAAATTCTGGATCGTCTAGTACAGGATTTAGAGATGCTTCCAGTCTAAGCTCTGGAACACCAAACACTGGCCTCACGTCTGTTGATTCCAATAATTTGAGCGGATCAAGCCGCTCAGGAGGTGGGCCTGACACAAGCTCAACTCATCAATCCTCTCCAAATTCTATGGATACTACAACGACATCAATATTGCAGCCTTCGACAAGTCGAAAACCTATTAGTATTGGAGAAATGAGCAATCAACATGTCCAAATCTTGCTGTGTAATAGGTATAGTGATTGCTCAAAATTTCTACTTGCAGGACTTGAAAATTTAGGTAATATAAAGTTTATGTTTTGACTGACTGATGGAATCAATTGATTTGTTAAAGTAAATGTCATTTATTTTTCATTTAAATGGTTTAAGAGCGGAGCGGTATTTAACTAAGATATAATAATTGCATTGAATTATTCGTTCAGGTGGTTATTTTTAAGTAGGCTACTAATTTTTCCATAAAATCAGCTGATATTTTTCGATGCAAAATAACATAACTCGTCTCTAGGTAATATTCACTTATATATATGCTATTTAATAGAAAAATCAATATTACGCTTTTCAGACTCCAGTTTAAATTTAACTTTTCAATGATTCTTATTAATTTAAAATCACATGTTGTATAGTTTATTAGCATAATAATTCACCAAGCTGTTTGATTTTTTGTGACTATTCTACTTGACTAGACTTCTATATGATACCATATAGCCATACTGTGACACTGTGCGTGGAGTGAGACTTATACTCGTTGGACTGATTTATTGATAGATTGTGATTGATTGATTTGAATGACAAAATCATAGTACTTGCGAATCTATAAGTAATAAGCGAAACCATCCTGTTGTTCAGATATTCACCGGTATCCGAGGATGCGAGGCCAGTCTACAACAGAGATCTGCTAGAAAAGATCAGCAGCCAATCAGGTGTAGCCATAGACCGCATCGTTGATCTGAGCGTTCAGGAGGATCCAGCCACAGGTTCTTTGTGCTAATAGTTAAGTAAAAGAAGCTGTAAAGCTAATGTTAACGTCAGTTTCATCTCTCGAAAGTGATATGAGTGACGGGCGAGTCCAGGATTTGGATCCACACGTACTGATCCGCGGTCGGATATCTTAACGACATCGCCACTGGCTCCAGCCAGTGAGTAGCTAAGCGAATATCAACTTTACTCAAAATACTTTTACAATGGACCATGCCTCTTTGTAATCTTTGTAATTATTTTCTATGTGTGTAACAGGAAGAGCCGTTATTCAATTCTCAATTCTGCCATCTCCAGCTGGACAAAGTGCTGTAGCTATCGTGGACGCCATAAAGACGAGAGTAAGTGAAAGGGTTTGGTCGGTTGTGGACCGGTATGGTCAGCTCTTGAATGTCAACTGCTTGAATAATGGTAACACTGGAATTGTAAACTGGACTGGTAAGCAAAGTACTACGTGACGATTTATTTATTCTATAGAGTGATTTAAAAAATGAAAATGAAAGTAATGCAAGACATTAATTAAAGTATTAATATAAATATTAATTAATATTAATATTAATTAATATATAAATTTTATTAATACAATTGAATAATAATATTAATTATATAAATGTTAATAGTAATATTTTAAAATTACTTATTATTAATATTAAATATAATATACTCTAAACAATGTTTTTAAAACGTTTCCATTCAAACCTGTATTGTAAACTTAAATAAACAAATTATACCAATACTAATAGCATTAAATTAAATACATTAAAGACATTATATGTTGAAGCTATTTTATGGAGACCTGTGATCTCTCTCTGGTGCTTTGCCAAGCGGCAGGTCCAATGTACATATTCCTACTCACACGCTGCTTTTTACGCTCTATAAAGAGCACACCAATGATTAACGAGGTAATCCCTTCAAAAATGGATATGCCTTATCCAAACCTTAATGTAGCCTATAACTTGGGAATAATATGGCTTCTTAGGTGGTTTCCCGTTGTCTTCCTCAGTTCTATAACGGATTAACTGTCATTTAATCCTGGGAAAATATTTCATGGTGAGGTGGGTCCACTCCACCATCCTCAGCTCCTGCTTTAAGCGCCTCTTACGTACACGCGGCAGATTGTTTGCAGTTGCCCTATACTGCAGTGGTCCAACCACACCCGGTCTTAACACGGGGAGTGAGCGTTTATATGCGAAAGTTAATAGAAGTACTTGTAGCATCAATATATGTATATTTTTATTATATATTTTGTCTTCACTCTAACTTATGAGCAATATAAAACCACCTGGTGCTACTTACAGCACGTAAAACCTGTACCATTTAATATTTTCAACAAAATAATAGAAAGTAATTATATATGCAGATAATGGACCATGTCCAGACCAGCCTTGCAGCGATGGGCAGGTCTGCCGCAGCAACCCTATAGGACGGTACTACTGCACCTGTCCTGTTGGCGCTCAGTCCTGTGCAGCAGGCAGCCCCCCGGCCTTGACCACCACCCACATCATCGCCATAGCCCTGGGTGCTGCAGGCCTACTCCTGCTGCTTCTAGGCCTCAGCTGCTGCTGCTGGTACTGCTGCTGTGGTGGTGCAGCAGCCAGCAGGAGACGTCGATATATCCAGAATGAACCGCACATCCTCGAGGAAGGCTATCTGGAAGATGGAGTGAGAAGAAGAATTGTGGTAAAGGACAAGTTGGAGTGGAAGAGAGATGGAAGTCTTCAGCTCTGGAGACCTCTTTCCAACGTCTACCACATGCCGCTCTGTGACGCTCTAGCCATCAAGCACCTCTCAGAGTCGAGGAGGTCTGATAGAGATCGTCTGGTTCTCTCAGCCCCTACTCGTCTCTATAAATCTCCTCGCCGTTATGAAAATAATCTCTACCTATATCGATAAATATCTCTTCAAGTTAGAGAAACGCTGATGGAATACTGGAGAAAATGCTTGCCTTGTCTGCTGTTATAGAGATGATGAATCTGAGAGATAAAAGAGATGGTTACTCGATGTCAGAAATGTTTTATAGATATATTGATATATTCTTGAAATTAACACTTCAATTATTCGATATATATCGTAAACAGGTAGGCCTATTTCGTATTCTAGTTGGAAAAATTAATGCTTTCAAATCATACCATTGCTACTATTGAAGCAATGCTTCCAATCATTTTATCTACTATCGGTGATATCAAGACAATCTATAGACAATTAGTTTTCTGCATCTATTAAATCGAAGAAGAATACATGTATATGAAAGCAAATAATACTATTAAATGTAGTCTTGAATAGTAATAAATAAATAAAAAATTAAATAATTAATTTTATTCATGTATAATAAACATACGTAGACGCCATCTATATATTATATTAGAGTAAGCTTAGCTCGAATTCTTTTTTTATGTGATAAATATTATTTATTACGAACAGTAAGTAATGAGTCGGACGATTATGATACACTTACTTTAAATACAAACTTCTGCAGAGGCTTGATTTCAAATTATGATTTTTCACTTTCATTTTCTTTTTATTATTCCATTTTCTTTGATATTTTACTTCGTTTATTTTAAAATATCGCAAAGTCAATTACACATATAAAATCAGAGATATTATCACCAGCACATTCAACTCTCGTAGTTTACACAGGCAAAGCTTAAGGTATTCAAAAGTTTCAAAACATCTGACGACTATCCATTAATTTGAAATTCATGCTCGGCAAAATGTGATGTGTGGAACGGAGTAATGAAATTAAATAGCGATATTATATTAAATTAGAGTAGAGTTTAAGGAGGATAAATGGCGTAACGGTCAGGGTGTCTGTTTCAGAAGTGAGTGATCTGAGATCAAAGTTATTTTGTGAAAGTTATTTTTAATACCACACCATTAAAAAGCATCATGATTTAGAAAAAAAGGGTTATCAATGCACAGAATAATATGCAGTTAGGTAAATTTATATTTAAAAATGTAGGAGTTGTATGAAAGAAAAAACTTTTAATACTAAATATTTCAACGCTAATAAGTAATCTGAAAAATTATAAACCATATTTACGCAGAGAAATTCGTATGTTCTTCTTACCAATTTACTCTTACAACAATAACTGCCAATGAGTCATAGTGAATAAATAATTAGAGTTTATTTTGCTTAATTCGGATAAACTACTAGTCGTTAGAAACCTACGGATTAAGTATAATATGTTCTGCGAATAGATGACAGTAAATATACTTACAAGTCAACATGGTAATTATGGAATGTAGCAGCCAAGATTTTCAATGGAATGTTGCAAAAGGTATTTGAAAAATCTGTGAAAATGGTGTAAGTGAATTTGCCTTAACCCTACAGTATCATAGATATCTACAACTTGATTCAGGAGCCTATATAGTGGATTAATTTTTAAAGTTCTTTCGATTAAGCTAAGACATTTTCTTGATAGCTATATTAATTAATTGAAGTTGAAATAAAATATTAATATTAATAGCAATTCGAGGCTGCCCATAATTTATAAAAAAAGGTTCTGAAAAAGTCGTAAAAAGTTCTGAAGATGAAGTCGTGATTCTAAAGAATTCATGCTTGCAGCAAATTTTTCCTTAAATCAAAATGAAGAATTATCCATTAAAGAATTTCGAGCTAATGCCATGAGAATAAATATTACATCGTTTTTAGTTTTTTTAAATATCCATAAAGGAATTTCGAGCTAAAGGCATTTCAATTTATCTCTTGTAATTTCTTGAAAAAGTTAAAATATAGGCTTGTACCCGTTAGACCTGATTGGCTATCGAGTTAGGTCGAGTTGGATATATACTGTACAGAGACACAATAGCTATCAACCAGTACAAACATGATGCCTCAGCTTCTTATAAACCTTTATTGTGCTCTAAGGTATCTTTCTGCAGTGTGTTGTTCACTAAAAAAACAGCATGCTAGGATTTTTTGACATTAATATTTTCCTTGCCACAAGTATTATTATTTTACTTACCACATCGCCACAGGTTGAAGCCAGTGGCGATGTCGGTAAGATAACCGACCGCCGATCAGTATGTGTTCAAAACCTAGGCTCTACCGTCGCTGATATCGCTTTCGAGAAATAAAACTGACGTTAACATTGGTTTTTTAATTCTAGCGTCTATCTTAGCATCCGCGAGATGCCGACGCAGAACGCAATCCAAATTTTTATATTTTTAACTAGTTATTTAACGACATTTGCAAACGAATAAAATAGTACTCTGAGCTAATGTGAAGTTACTTTATCACAGGTTGTCTCTTTACAACGATTCGAATGTTGAGAATCCTTGCCATAAGCCGTACACGACGATCTTGATTGAAGTGGCAATACAGAAGGAGGCAACCCCCTAACTCGTGTGCTCTCTTCGAAACTGTTATATTCCATTGTGACAGGTCCTCTAGGTGGAGACGGTGGGGACACCTCCCCGGTAAATCTTCCACGGCTGGAGGGGTCTCTAGCGGTGGTTGGTGGCATATCTTCAAAGCCCTGGGCAAGCAGGGCGATCTTGCAGGACCTCATGGGCGAGGGCGGGTCAAGGTAAGCATTCGTACAGTCAGACATTCCGCAAGGATCTTCGGTCATCCACTCAGGTGGAAGAGTTGTAGGTTCGATTCCTGACTGAGGCGCAGCGTATAGCTCGCTGTGCGGATATGTAACGAATACGTGCTGGTCTTTTGGTGGAGCATAACCTCTTTGACGTCTGGAATTTCTGGACATAACAGAAGTTAGACTTAACAGAAGCCAAACATTATTTTGAACAGGATTTATTATGTTTTCTCTAGGACCTCTCTCTCTCTCTCTCTCTCTCTCATTCTCTTAATGCTCTGCCTACTGGAAGGTCCACTGTATACAATACCTGCACCCTTCTCTGTTCCGCTTTCCTCTTCATGTCCACATATGAGTGGGTCTTTAAATCATTAACATTCTCGGCATGCCTCTGGCTCTATTTCCTTCCATTCTGTCTTCTAAGATCTCTTACAAGACAGAAGCCAGAGATAATGGTGTGGTCGGAAACGTTTAACACTGCGAACTATTTATTATCTAGAGTTCAAATAGTTCAAAGCTGGAGCTCTCTAGAAACAAAACTGCCGTTGAGCTCTGCTGTAGCTTTAATCCAGCGTCACCGGCTGAAGCAACAGGCTGGAGCCACAGGCTGGAGCTACAGGCAGGAGCCACAGGCTGGAGCCACAGGCTGGAGCCACAGGCGGGAGCCAATGGCGATGTCGGTAAGATATTCGACCGCAGATCAGCATGTGCGGGTTCAAATCTTGGGCTCTCCCGTTACTGACATCGCTTTCGAGTAAAGAAACTGACGTTAACATTAGCTTTTTAGCTTTAGCTTTTTAATAATACGCCAAGGAAAAGATAATTTAAAACAGATCGGCTTCATCTGCTTAGCAATGATTAGCCTAATCATTTAAACACCTAGCATGAACTGAAGATAGTTAGAATCTCATGCTTTATTGGAATTAGTAATCAGTGGAGAAATCGATCTGAATTTTGATCAATATTTTAAAGAAAAATAGCCTGTAAGACCTAAGTTTAAAGAGCTCAGGTTTTTAAAACTAAAAGAGTCGTCAAATTCGCAAAACGCATTTTCCCAACATTTAGTCGAGAAAGCTGTAATTTGATATTCATTGTACTGCTTAACTACCCAAACTACTGATGAATAATACAAAAGAATGCATAACGGAATTTAGAGGTAATTAAAATTCTCTTAGTACTTACGTTCTCATATAGGCTGTAATCAGACACAGCAGAATCCCACCTATAGCGATTCCCATTGCCACTCCGATGGCCACAGCTAACAGCACCCCTAAATGAAACAAAGGAAACCAATCAAGCAGGTCTGCCTCAGCAACACACCAGAAAAAATAATAGTGACTTTCATTATCTACACTTTATTTAAACAGCACGTAGCTACTACAGAGTATGACACTCATTTGATGTGCTTAAGAAGATCAACTTTATGAAAGGCTGGCACATTAGAAATAGGACTAATAGAAATAGGGTCTCAAAGAAATAGGGCCTCGTAGAAATAGGGCCTCGTAGAAGTACGGCCTCATTGAAATAGGGCCGATTAGAAATATGGCCTCATAGAAATAGGGCCTCACAGAAATAGGGCCTGAAAGAAAGAGGGCCTCATAGAAATAGGGCCTCGTAGAAATATGGCCTCGTAGAAATAGGGTCTCATATAAAAAGGGTCATATAGGAATAGGGTCTCCTAGAAATAGGGCCTCATAGAAATATGGCTTCGTAGGGCTTCATAGAATAAGAGTCATAAGGGATTACATATTTCCATTTCATTGCAGCCTTTACAATTAAATTAACCTTTGGGTACTTAATTCACATTCTAATGTCGTCATCTGATATTAAAACTAATGCTAGATAAATAAATTCTAATGGGATCTGCCTACCATTATTAGTTGTTCGTGCTCATAAATTTGCAAAACTTCAACGGTTTTATATTAAGATTGTTCTTCAGATTTCAGACTTATTTCCTTAAGCGCATCATCGTCCAATCTGTGGCTAGATGTTCAGGTGGATAATTATCCCATATCAAAGAAGTTCCTTCCGCGGAAGTAAAAGATTCTATGCCGCAAAAATAAAATGTAATTTCTAATACTGACCAAAAGGAAAAGCCTCTTCTCCGTTGAGCATGTGCTCCAGTATCCACTTACCTATTCACATCAAAGCTAATTTATATGTCAAAGTAGAAATAGGAATATATCAAAGTTTAATTTCTTTCAGCATACTAGTATGACCGAAATACTCTGACATTTATCGTGGCGCAGCCAACTCCAAATAGTAAATTATTATGTCAAATAAATTATATATAGAAATGGTCACCACAGTGTAAACTTATTAAAGCAAGGCGTTCTCTCTCTCACACTCTCTCTTTCTCTCTCTCTCTTTCTTTCTCTCTCTCTCTCTCTCTCTCTGTCTCTATCTATCTATCTATCTATATCATTGAACTAATCGTTTAAGAAAGTAAAGGTGTCCAATATCAGTATAGAACTACATGTATATTCAATATTCCAACGTAGACCAGCTCAATGATGCTGCCTTATTATACAAACCGCTCACATAATAAAGCTTGTACAATGCAACTATGCTGTCAAATCGAATTGTCGAACAGATAAGGTTCCGTGGCTGGTAGAAGGCAGGTGTGAAAAAAGAGCGAAGAGGATTTGAGAAGATCGATTTATTTCACAGCTGCCCGGTTCATTTCCTATAGCGGACCTGACTTGAAGCTAATTGACATTCAATACGTGATCGGATAGGATTAACCAAAATCTGCTCAGTGCAGGCGAACTGTAGACTAATGGTAACTGACTCTGACGCAGCTGGCGCAATGACACTATCGTACCTGATGACTAAAAGTTTTGTAATTATTTTACAAAGAAAGCAGGAGTATGGCAAAGAGATGAATTTTAAGAATAGATGTAAATATAAACAGAACTGTAGAAAAACAAATTTGTTGATAAAAAATATGAGGATTAATACAAAACATAATAAGCAAAATCAGTTAGGAAACGGGTTTTCAATGCTACTGGTTTTCTTCTTCAAATAAAAGTAGAGGAGGATCAGTAGAATTGCACTAAACTTAGAATAAGTTTGAGATCTTTTAGAAGCGTATCTGCGTATTTAATATGAAAATTATAAACCCAAATAGGGCAATGTTTAGCATTCCCATATATATAATTATGAATATGTATAATATATATGATTGCAAATTTTTATTCTCATTACAAAACGTATAATATTCATGCCCACAATTTAAAATTAAGCTTCGAATATATATATATATAATTATATATATAATATTATATAGATTTCTACTATATCTCGCAATGCAATGCTGTCGTTAAAGTCGTTTAGTCGCCTTTAAAGTGAAACGCGGTATTCATGCGATCTATTCTGAATAGTCCCGAACCCCACACGAGCATTACACGCATTGCATTTTCCTACAAGGCATTACAAATTTGCATCCGTTAAAACAACGCTAGAACCAATAAGAGGAATTAATTTTACCTGATTGTTGCTGTTGTCCACCTCCAGGTGGTGCAGCTGAGCTGGAGCAGTTTCCTGGACTGCCGACCCAGTCCGAGCCCTTGCAGATGATGTGCCACGCCTGTCCCGATCCGTTACACCGGACCATCAGCGTGTCGCCGTTCCTCTGGAGCCAGACGTCCCCTGACATCTGAATGTCCCGACACCCCGTAGCTGCGTGTCAAAATTTGTAAAATAAACAGTAAAAGTAAAGTAGACAAGCATTATAGTGAAACGATCAACTATGTTAGTATATAGCACTTTTAATACCACGTGTTTAAATCATTAGGCAATTTAGACCATTTTCCGTGTAACCAGTCCAGTGAATGTCCGAGATTTTACTCTCAGATCAGCGCGGTTGGGATTCGAACCCACGAGGGTTCAATTCAACACAGGATCTGTTATTTAAAACTTCATGACGTTACCCCTACGCAATTAAGACATTCTAGATTTAAATACTTCTTGTTGTATAACTTCTTGATATGTCGATACATTCTGGGCTAAGGCTAAGGCTGTATCCAAAATCTAAACTGATCATAGGTAATAAACTTTGGACTTAGAAATAGAATATAAATTTAAAACTATATAAATATTAAGAATTACTTTAAATTGAGATTATGAAATACAATAGCGTAATTCAATATTTTGGAAGACTACCTCCAAGAAGACCTGAAAGCTACTGGAATTCTCGTCAACAAGGAAGACCCAAAAAGACTAAATATTTAGGAAACACCGCAGAATAGAATCTTTAAGAGTAACATCATAGAGAAATCAATGACTGAAACCAGTCCAAGGAAGATCATATTACATAAAAGTTCAACATTTACCTGCGTATTTCAACAGAAATGCTCCGATGGAATTAGTCAGCTTAGGATTGAGGATTTCCACTTGGACGTAGTGAGACTTGCTCCACAGGATATTAGTTTCTCTTTCTGATCCACCGCAAATTGTAACCACCTTCCTTCTCTCGCCGTCCGTCAGGGCCGCAACCTCGAAGCACACATCGGCCCTCATGGGCCCGTAGTCGCTCCCGGTCCCCCCTGAGGGGCTGCTTCCCCGTGTCAGCTCATATCCGGGCGATCCAGCCTGGGTGCCGCCCAGGCCCCCCTGAATAAACGCCAGTAGTGTAATGTTGAGACGCTGACCGGGGTAGGTAGAAACAATCCAGGGACATCTTGAAGTGCCGTAGTAAAGTGGAGCTTCGGCTAAGGTGCTTGATATGTAACCCACTGGTAAAGGTTCAACTTTGATCGGATGAAGTTGTGAACAGCTTGAATCCTTATCCGGTGTAGCCACTAAAATAATAATAATAATAATAATAATAATAATAATATTATTATTATTATTATTATTATTAATATTAATAATAATAATAACAAAGGTTTAACGTCCGTTTTCTCATCCATGGATGATGTCAGTGACGTCCCCACATCATTCATCACTACAGATCAATTCACCCAGATCAATATGCAAAAGAAATGTGCTTAGGAGAAGTAATGTCCTAAACGAAAGCCAGTCCGGTGTTCAAAAATGATCAGGGTAGATTAATTATGTTTCAGGTGAGAAAAGGTAAATATCAATATAAAGTATAATATAAAAGTAGTTATCAATGAAATAGATATTATAAGTCAATCATATAGTACTAGAGATCTTAATCTTTAGAAAGAGCATAGAAAGATGAAAGTCGATATGAAAAAAATTAGTTTGAAGCTTTCGAAAAATGTCTTTTATCGTAAAAACTTCCACTTCAAAATAAAATGATAGCTATTGCAACTCATGTACACTTATTCCTCTGGTATTATTATTTCACTCCCACTGAAAACGCTCAGATAGTCAAAAAGTTGATTCTTGGAAGCGATAAGCCTTTACCAAATCTTAATACAGTCTTTAGCATGGAAAATATGCTTTCGTATTATATTTTTTCCAATGCTAAAGGATGATTTCAGAAGAAATATCAGACTAGCTGGGTACCTTTGACTCATTAAAAAGATTTGAAAGTTTATTACGAGTCATGCAAGATATGATTGCACAATGTCATATATCCCTAATATTCCATAATTCGAAATTATGATATTAAATAATAATTAATATAAAAATATTATAAAGAAGCCTTTTTAAAATGAAACTCACCTGTAACTGGGCGAATAGTAGCCTGACGGACGTTTGAATATTTAGTAATTCGTTACTTAAGTATTTGATTGTTTAACGCTGATACAATTCGAAGGGTACCTTTCAGACAGGAGTATTTGACCTCCAGGTAAGAAGTGAAGTCAGATGGACAAGGCTTCATGTCGTGCAGTTGTGGCTCAGGCACAATGAAGGAGCAATTGATTCTTCCGGAACATCGAGAGTCCATAAACCTGAGGACGTCCACGGAACATCCGTGATATCCGTAATCTCCTTTCACACATCTGCCTATCCGCATCCTCCCGTACTGAGCCTCGTGGATGTAGATCACGTGACCAGATGGACACGTGATGTTCAGTCTCTCCATGTTGCAGTATTCAGTCAATGCCGGAGTATTGGCTGCAATGAGTAAATATAGCGCATTTAATTTACAGAAAATCACTGATTGTATCGATTTTCAGCTGTCGCTTACAAATTTGTATATTGTAATAATAATATTAAAAAGGTTTAATGTCCGTTTCCTCATCCAGGGATGATGTCAGGGACGTCCCCAACAGCACATCACATTATTGTAGAGCTGCAATTTATAAATATGTTATTATAATTTATTTTTATTTTTTCAACGATAATGACGACGGTCACTAAAGTCTCGCTTTATGAACGATACGACCTATTGTAACGTGTGTTACTGCCATGCGTTGTATCTTCTAAATTCAGTATTATAGCGCTCTTTCTACAAAAGTGTCATAATATTCATATGCCTTTGAATTTCGGTAGCAAAGATTCATTGTTTATTTTCATTTTTCACAAACAACTTTTGCTATGTCTGAGTTTCATATGAAGATAGTAGATATTCACACAGATCTCTAATTTTAAAAGCAGCACCAATAAGCTGACAGAGTAGATAAACCATTGACATTCTTTTGTAGATTACACGCCATTAAGATGTCAGTAAGACCATTTCCAACCACCATTACATAACAATACAATATTATATATTGTAGACAATATAGAATTAAAACAACCCTTTTTTTAAAGTCTAAAATAATGCGAGAATACTTTGATCACTGATAAACCTTGCAGCACATAACCTGATCAAAATTTCTACACCGTTAAGTTTTACAACAAACGGCTTGCTGCGTTAACTGCTATAACATTGGACAGTCAGGAAACTGTGTAAAGCCACAAACCATCGAACAATATATTGTTGATGAAGCCGTTATGACTGAATCAGTCGTAGACTTAAATATCGCTTCGTCGCAGCCAGACAGATATGATGGAATTTATTTGCGCAGATTCAATGAAGTTTTGCCATTATGTCTTCCTCGCGGCGCGGAATTGCGAGTCATACTCTTTATGAAGGAAAAATTGCATGAAGAACAAAGAGACAAAATGACGGAAGGTTAGTAATAGCTCGCATAGGACGTTCTATATGGCGGTAAAGTTTGATATTTAAATCATATTGGATGACAGCATATACATATATAGCAAAGCATTTGATAGTTATATGTTATTCATAAATGTTAGCAATTCAATTCAATACTACCAACTGGAAAATGATAAATTAATTCATATTTCTATGTTTTGCAATAGTATAGTATATACTATTGCAAAAGTTTTGTATAGTATTACATGTACTAGTTTTGTATAGTATTACATGTATTAGAAAAACATTCTCAATTGCCCTTTTGTATCTTAAAATGAAAGTGAGAATTTTTCTCTCTTCCATGTTATAGAGAATGAAACTTATTTGATGACGTATCTTGCAATTGTAATAAATGATGGTTAATTTATAATATGTAATATGTAATATGTAATATGTAATATGTAATATGTAATATGTAATATGTAATATGTAATATGTAATATGTAATATGTAATATGTAATATGTAATATGTAATATGTAATATGTAATATGTAATATGTAATATGTAATATGTAATATGTAATATGTAATATGTAATATGTAAATATGTAATATGTAATATGTAATATGTAATATGTAATATGTAATATGTAATATGTAATATGTAATATGTAATATGTAATATGTAATATGTAATATGTAAATATGTAATATGTAATATGTAATATGTAATATGAATATGTAATAGGTAATATGTAAATATGTAATATGTAATAGTGTAATATGTAATATGTAATATGTAATATGTAATATGTAATATGTAATATGTATATGTAATATATTAATAGTAAATGTAATATGTAATATGTATGTAATATGTAATATGTAATATGTAATATGTATATAATATGTAATATGTAATATGTAATATGTAATATGTAATATGTAATATGTAATATGTAATATGTAATATGTAATATGTAATATGTAATATGTAATATGTAATATGTAATATGTAATATGTAATATGTAATATGTAATATGTAATATGTAATATGTAATATGTAATATGTAATATGTAATATGTAATATGTAATATGTAATATGTAATATGTAATATGTAATATGTAATATGTAATATGTAATATGTAATATGTAATATGTAATATGTAATATGTAATATAATATGTAATATGTAATATGTAATATGTAATATGTAATATGTAATATGTAATATGTAATATGTAATATGTAATATGTAATATGTAATATGTAATATGTAATATGTAATATGTAATATGTAATATGTAATATGTAATATGTAATATGTAATATGTAATATGTAATATGTAATATGTAATATGTAATATGTAATATGTAATATGTAATATGTAATATGTAATAATACGACTGTTTATAATAAATTATTAAAATGATATCATTTCACCTGTCAAATAATCTTAGAATAGTAGCCTTGTTCAATAAATATATACATCTATCGGCTGGAGCCATTGGCGAAGTCGGTAAGACACTCGGCCGCGGATCAGTAGATGCGGGTTCAAATTCTGGGCTCGTCCGTCACTGATATCGCTTTCGAGTGAGGAAACTGACGTTAACCTTAGGTTTTTTTAAATTTTATCTACAAAGAAATGCGCATGTGCTGCAGTAGTAGATATGTCATATGTCCGACCGACAAAAAGTAATCCAAAAAAATAAATATTGACAAATAAGTTTAGGCTATATTTAACACTATGAGAGAACAGGTTTTCAAGAATTATGCAGTGATCGATGCCTTAAATTCTGCAATCTTATCAAATATGACGTATCAAAGCTTATTAAATTTTACCTCGCCTGACATCAATAAGCCTAACATCCGATAAACCGTAACTTTTCGTATCTAAATCCCGACCAACTGAGCGAGTGGGTGGGATAAATCCACTATCAACGTTTCTCAGCTTAATAATACATCAAATAGGAATCAATTTATTGTAAAGACGCCGTCAGTTCCACTGCAGTATTGACTCAATCCATGTCGCCACGGCTTAACGGACTTCCGCCTTCGGAACCTGGAAGCTAGAGTCCGTAGAGTGGAATGAGAGACATTTCTACTTAACTTTCTTCATAAACTACTGGCGTCACAGGCCTTGTAAACCAGCGTGAGATAGATGAGCAATTGGATATCTAAGATATCCAATTTGCTCATTGGCTGGAGCCAATGGCGATGTCGGTAAGATATTCGACCGCTGATCAGTATGTGCGGGGTTCAAATCCTGGGCTCGCCTGTCACTGACATCGCTTTCGAATGAGAAAACTGACTTTAGCATTAGCTTTTTTTACTCATGTGATGTCCTAAGTATGACTCAGCTCAGTGCGGTTCGTTAGTAGCTTACTGGGCGGAGTCAGCTACTGCCAGTGGCTCAATAGAATAGGTGTTCGTCTGTGGACCCGTAGACATAGGATTCAAAGCCATTGCTCTCCCTGTTTCTGGCAGGTTTGGCCAGTGACTGAAGAGTTTAAATAGAGCCATCTCTTCGTTACCAGCTAGTTTTGTAGACTGGAATCGCACTTTAATATAGGCTTTGGCATTTGACCTTTACTGAATTATTCGGTACACCATTTGGCATTCTGCGTATTTGGTGGTCAATACCATTCACTAGTGAGATTTTTTATGTACCACAATGAGACTTTAAGTACAACGATCATTGAGAATTTACCTACCTCGATCATTGAGAATTTACGTACCACAATCAATAGGACTTTACGTACCACAATAATTGAGATTTTGTGTACATCAATAAATGAAACTTTATGTACCACAATCAATTATACTTTACTTACCACAATCATTGAGACTTTACGTACCACAATCAATTAGGCTTTGTATACTACAATCGATGCGAAGTTGGCATCACAATCATTGAAACTTTGTATACCACAGTCAATAAGACTTCAATTCGCCACTGAACATAACACTTTCATTGCCTGATTTGCTTGCCAGCTTTGTTAGTTATCTTATGCAATTTAATTAAACTAAAAATGTGCTAAAATTTGTTGCAATAATTAAATATGAAAGTCACGCGTTTTTACATCATTCTAACTTGTTTACATATTGTTGATTTACCGTGAAAGGCAAACAGGGCATGGCTCAGAAATGAAACATTTATAGACCTTTGGACTAAATCACACTGTAAATCAACCGAGGCTTCTTAGTGAGACGAAAGTCCGATTAAAGGAACTTAAAGGAAAAAGGCTGGATACCTTTACCCTCCAAGTTGTCAGAGCTATAATAATCTTACAGACTATATTCTTAGCTTACTGACGGTAAAGCTAAGGTTAACGTCAATTTCCTCACTAGAAAGCAATGTCAGTGACGGGTTATTTTTCAGCTATTTCTTCAAATTATGCGTTATTTCCGAAACCAGAGAAACCCTCGTAATAAACATCTTTCTAAAAGTCATATTCAATACAAAGTACATAACTAAAAAACGCCTAAACTTTCCATGATCAACATGCCTGGCTTCAAATAAATTCTGCTCAAAATGCGTTAAATTTCAGCGAATTCACTCGGGATGAGAAGAGGAAGTTCCCGTTTTATTGTCAATCAAAGCAATTTACGACAACCCTTGATGTTCTTTAGATTGCATTACACGCTTGTCTGGGTAAAGGAAGACGGAAATTGAGTGTAATGGAGAGCCAGCAGTGTCAAAAATATACATCTCGTCGAAGCAAAGAATAGAATTTTTCAACGGATGACAGCGAGTTTTAGTACTTGAAAAATGTCGATTTTAAACGTTTTAACTTAGATCCTTAATTAGTCGAGCAGCATTAATTTCAGAAGTATCATTCGATTGACATAGGCATGCCTCAAAGGAATAAAGCTTGTTCTTAATTATTTTGTAAACCCGGATTCAAGGAATATAAACTGAAAGTTTTGTATTATTTAACATTGAAAATCAGTAGCAGTTGTTAGTAAATTTATTAATTTTTAAATCTCCGTAAAAAGGAAGAAAACTTGATCTTCTGAAGGTTGATGTGAAAAATAGCTATATAAAGTGCATGTAGTGTCTAGGTAATATATAAAATTTATATTAATATAATTATATATATATGTATATAATTATATATATATAGGCCTATATATATATATATATATCTATAATATATATATATATATATATATATATATATATATATATATATATATATATATATATATATATATATATATATATATATATATACATGTATATCTATATATATATATATATTTGTAAATATAAATATATATATATATATATATATA
Source organism: Enchytraeus crypticus (assembly GCA_905160935.1). Lineage (NCBI taxonomy): Eukaryota > Metazoa > Annelida > Clitellata > Enchytraeida > Enchytraeidae > Enchytraeus > Enchytraeus crypticus. Next base: position 197,330 of record CAJHZI010000414.1, on the reverse strand, counting down.
TATATATATATACAATATATAAATGATATATGTAATATAATTGGAACGACTCTTGGGGCAATGATAGAGAGCTGAGGTGAGTCTGTTAATACCTTTACCTTTACCTTTCTAAAAATCAGATACCATTCGTCCATGCATGCCTTGGATGTTTGAAACACAAGTTGTTTTAATCATTATTTAATGTAAAATGCATACTTTATATATATATATATATATATATATATATATATATATATATATATATATATATATATATATCCCCTGCTGTGACCGAGACACTGAAACAGACCAAACGTTAATGCACGTACCGTAAGATACGACAAAGCAAAAACTTAGACAACGAGAAACTACCTCAGAAGCCATATCTTTCCCCCAAATTATAGGCTATATAACATAACATTACAGAGTCAGGAAGAAAGTATATGCTTGTTTAAGGCTATATAAGGTATGAGTAAGGCATAGCCTTTAGTTAAGGGATGACCCTGTGGATTTTTATCTATGGATTGCTCTATATGGAGCGTGGAAGCAGACTCTGAGTATGAATGTGTATTTTGGACCTTCCACTTGGAAAAACACTAGAGAGAGAGAGCGAATGAATTTTTCCTAAAGAAAAATAAAATTGTAAGTATGCTGCTGCAAAACTGCTTATAAATTTTGTTGCATTTTGTTGAAAGTAATGAATCGGTTTTCGTAAGCGCAGATGTTTCGTAGTGCAGATTTCCAAGCATTTTGCTGATTTCAGCAGGCTGAACAACTCTTGCATCCATAGATAATTAAATAATATTGCGATCATTTTTGCAGCTTCATTCAATTAATAGTAGAACATAAGTTCAAGTCTCATCTATTTAAATGTAATTTGATGTTTCCATATTCATAAAGCTATAGTTAAAGTCAAGTTTAGCGTAAATTCCCTAATCAACTACTTATCTGTAAAGAGTCGAGCATGTGAGTTGAACCCTACATCTACTGCACACAGCAAGACAGCTTCCAAATATAGGGCCGACTGTGCAAACAAGTAATTATCAACGACTGGTTGATATGCGTAAATAAATCAGGGATGATCAGAAAAGGTAAATTAGAAGACAAATGCACAGATTGTGACTCTGAGGTGGCAGTGGAAGGGAAGTAGTGGAATGGCTGAGTAATGACGGAGCTTATGAGCGGGAGTGGTAATCATATTGTGGACTGATTGCCAGTGTCTACTTCAATGTCACTAACGACCCACTCGATCCCAACGACACAGCCTCACATCGGACCCTTCCAATAATGCGAAAACTCTCGACCTGGAAGCACTGCTACCACAAAATCTACAGACTGGAAAAACACTGATGACTGAAACATAAATGCGATCTAGATATTTGTACACAATTTCAAATTGTGCTTTCTGGGAGGTTGACGACCTGCCAACTGAATTTTTGATCAATGGTGAGTATAATACAGCGACGTCATTCAGTTATAGTGACGTCATTCAGTATAATATTATGACGTCATTTGGTATAATGTAGTGACGTCACATAATATATTACAGTGAGGCAACCGCTAATTAAATCCACATTCCAACATAAACCTGTTCATAAGATGAAGTAATCTATCTCCTTTGAAGTGCAGATGCTTGTCTAACTTTTAAACAAATAACCAACATGTACAATGTATATGTATATCTACAAACGATATCCTAAATAATATAGCTCCAACGTAACTAATATATTAACTCTCTCAAGGCTAAAAAGTTCTCTCTTATGACAATCTTTCAACAATCTTAGAGTTTACCAACCTCATCAGCTTTACAGATATACACTGCACATGTGTACAGGTAGGTACACTGTACATTTATAGTATATGAATAATTGAATATATGATATACATTACAACGACTAAATGTATTAGATATACTTAGACATGCATTCTAAACAATCAGATATACAATTATCCCAAATTACATATAACCCTTTATGTTCGCGTGAATGCAGCAAACAATCCAACTCTAATTTTTTTCTTTTTTCTACAGGAACTTCAGAAATCGTATTGTTCGTTTGATTAACTACACCTCTGGAGTGCAAGAAAAACGCGCTAAGTGTTTGCTTTGTCGCAATCGCCTATCGTATCGCAATCACTGACCTCTCGTGGATCGCTTTAAATCTTGTATTAATTTACAGCGGCTGCTGAATCAACGACCACTTACAAGTAGCACTCGAGAGACGTAAGCCATAATTTATATTCTTGTTTATCAGTGATGTGTCCGGGTTGCTGAAGAATTGACCAAACGTGGACTGAAAGTGTCGTAAAAGGCAGCAAAGCACTAGGATCCAAACCCAAACCAACGTCAGAAAGTGCATTCGGTTGGTGTGAGCCTTGGCTCCAGATATTGCTTGAAATTTGTCTATATTCCGACCATAATTAACTGATATTCAAAGGAAGGTGATGATGATGATGGTGATGATGACGATGATGATGAGTACTCATTTTTGTTATTCAAACGTAAAACGTTTACTAACTTGCAAACTCAAACGTCAAATGATTTTAAAATCTTTCGAATATCAGCCTCGGGTAGTCCTGGATGCCAGGAAGCCCTGGATGCCGGGTAACCCTGGATGCCGGGTAGCCCTGGATGCCGGGAAGCCCTGGGTGCCTGGAAGCCCTGGGTGCCGGGTAGCCCTGGATGCCAGGAAGCCCTGGGTGCCGGGTAGCCCTGGATGCCGGGAAGCCCTGGGTGCCGGGTAGCCCTGGATGCCGGGAAGCCCTGGGTGCCGGGTAGCCCTGGAAGCCGGGTAGCCCTGGGTGCCTGGAAGCCCTGGGTGCCGGGAAGCCCTGGGTGCCGGGTAGCCCTGGATGCCGGGTAGCCCTGGATAACGGGAAGCCCTGGGTGCCTGGAAGCCCTGGGTGCCTGGAGCCCTGGGTGCCGGGAAACCCTAGGATTGGATCCTACACATTTAGTTCTTGCCGGTATTTGATGGGGTTTTACTGATTTATGAAGTACTATCTTACGAGCTGGAGTTCTAATTATTCAGCTTATTTGGTAATGATTTTGCCTGATCTGCATACATCTTTAATGCTTCCTCAATCCAAAAGCACGTCCTTGGCATAATTGAAGGAGTGTGAACGAAATATTAACAGGTAGATGGAATGCTTTTTCTATTCCACTTCACTGCTTATCTCTACGTGCTTTGAATGAAGTTATAAATCAATTCACATTGAATTGCTAATATAATCCTATAATGATCCTATTTCACCAACTACTGAGCGTCATAGTTAATAGATCGCCTAAGTTGATGTGTTGTATTTCTAATAATCTATCTGTACGTTTTCAAACCTATTTGAATTAGAATGTATTAAAATAAGATCTTGAACTTGTTCTTCGATATTTAGAATTTTCAGAGGAAAGTGAGCTGAATATTTTAAAGTTGAATATTTTTCTGTGAAATGAAAGTGAGAGAGAGGGAGGGAGAGGCTGAGAAAGAGAGAGAGAGAGAGAGAGAGAGAGAGAGAGAGAGATAGAATGTGACAGAGCCTTAAAACTTTAAACTGAACAACCACAAAGGAGAGTTTTTAAGGTTTTAAATTATTCAAATAGTTCGCACTAGTAAACACAGACTTGGGGCAGTAATTACAGCATTCTCAGCAAGCTTGCATCTATAGAACATTATAATATATATGACGCATTGGAATTCAACAATTGAAACGTTAGAGATTTCTACTCTAATAGGAAGAACGTGTTTTTCATTCATCTTTTACTCAATTCGTTTCACCGGATGTTCCAGATTCTGCTTACTTCAAGACTTCTAGTCTCCGCTACGCAAACATTTCCAGTTCCGGTTTGTGCAATCCTATAAAAGTGTAAGTGACTTCATGCGTGACATTGAACGTAAAAGAGATTCTATTCAATTTTTAAATTCAACGTTAAATATTGATTGCGCCTAAACACGCAGAGATTTTGATTTCATGCAGAATGCCCCGATTTACATAGGCTAAAATATCTATGTCTCACTGAACTACATGTTAGTAAAAGTCAGATAAATATTTATCTTCTTCTAGTGCACTGCCTAACGGCAGATCCATGGCATATAGCTCTTCCAACCAATTCTATCATCAGTCTTTCTATTCATCTCTATATATGGATTTGTAATCAGATTATGAGCATCGCATTTCTCGGTCTTCCTCTAACTCTTTTCCATTTTTTCTAACTCTGTCCCTTTTTTTAACTCTTTCCCCTTGCAATTGTTTTATGTTTATGTAATTTTTACATACGAGCAATTCAGTGAAACATATAATTAGCAGTTGCTCAATTATTATTCGCTCTACTAATAAGTACTTTCAATCATAATTAGGCCTATAATAATAACAACACAGTAACGTAGATATAATTATTGAGATAAATAATAGTTCTGTAGCTAGCATTAAAGTAATTATTAGTTAAATAACTAACCATTTAAATAAACAATTAGATGTTCCTCAAGTATTTGACTCTTTCCAAACTAAGTAACTATCGGTAGAATTCGCATTTGAAAGTTTTACAACTAACTAGTAGGCCCAGTAATAAAATTTATATAATTGCTTGAAGTCTTTCAATTATTGTCGTTTTGTAAAATTGAATGTCTTTTTATAGTTTTTTTAAACATTCGGTTATGCTAATCAATACGTAGAGATTACGAACTCAAAATGTTACCATCGGTACATAAATTATTTTAGTAGCATGTTGGTTCAATACAATTTACTGTTAAACAAATTAAAATCAGCCAGCCCTCTAGTTTTAGTTTAAATTAGTCCCTAATAACGAGCTTATATTAGTGTTATATCCATTTAGCGCACGGGGTAGAATAAATAAAACGTATACTATTTATCCCAAGCTAATGACTGATTTATAGAATTTAAATTTACAATCGCTTCGGAAATAAACCAATTGATCGATAGTGTTCCTTAAAGTGAGTGCGAAGCAAACTGTAGATACCAATATTCACCATGAACCTGCCATTCTCCGAACATTATAGGAGAGAAAGTCATAAAATGCGCAATTTTAGTGGAGATTTCTTTCCTACTCTCCAGAGATACTTGACTGCCGAGATGTGGCGCTAAAAACGCCTCGAGCTTCGATGAAGAGAGGAAATATTTCTAAATGAGTCAACACTAGCGTCGATTGGCTCACTCAAGCGAGAACAGATATTTGACAGAAGCCAGTTTACTCTAAGATTATGCTTAACGGTCCGGAGATCTGCAACCTTGCAGCTTCTCATGAGAAATAAGCGAATGCTCTCTCCCATATTAGAAGTACTGCGAGATAAACGGCGGAAAATACTTATTTAAAATTGTAGTTCATCTGACTGATCAACAAAAGGAGGATATTGCGTTAAAGTGGTTTAAGACCAGTTTCGTAAGAATTAAGCGACGGAGAGCCTCAGTTTAAAGCTACGCAACTTGGACGCAGCTTGAAGGCATCTTGGAGGCAGTTTGGGGGCATCATGGAGGCAGCTTGGACGCAGCTTGGAGGCCTAGACTTACCGGTTCTTCCGGTTCAAAATGTGCAATAAAAATATCAAATTCATAGACAGGGTTGGCTCCCAAAAGTTTCATCGGTTGCTCTGTGTTTAAATTTATTTGGCCTTTTAATATTTAGAGTACCTATAAATAAGGTTTTCGAGCAAGGCACTATGTCAAAACAAATCATGCGACAGAATTAGTCGCTGAAGAATTTGCTGAACCTTGCAGTTTGTAATTCTGACCCTTTGCAAAGAGTTCAGTAATTTTTTAATCAAGTTCCAAATGAAGCCTTCATACTGAAGACTATCACATAAAGAAATACAAGGGAGATTTGTGAACGCCACAAGTGGATCTTAATATTATTCAAAATGTAGTAAAATATGTCAAATAATTTAGTTACTTTTGAGAATAGCAGATATCTAGAGACATCCGTTATTAGATTTGAATTTTAGATGTAGCCTATCATTATGGTTCTTCCGTAATATTATGTACAGGTTTACATAACCAAACAACATTTCTCCTCACATTGGTTCAGCAGAAAGGGTCAGATATTGAAGAAGTCCTAGACGTCCCGGATGACATAGCGGACTGGTCGAGTACAAGATCCCAGAATCTAGCGAGCAACAGCAGCGAATCCCTGGGGAGCAATAGAGGGTCCCGCCTGCTCGCTCGCTCCTCCCGCTCTGGGCCTATGGATCAGAGGCTGACGGGACTGCCCCAGGGGCACGTAGCTTAGCGGGGATGGTCTACCGGGGGAGTCGGCTGATGCTTTCTTTCACTCTTACAAAGTATGGGTGGGAAAGAAGAGGCAGGTTGGTTAGTGAAATAGCTAAGGGAGCTTATTTATTACACGTAAGAGTATGGATGGGAAAGAAGAGGCAGGTTGGTTAGTGTAATAGCTAAGCGAGCCTATACATTACACGTATGTTCAGAATAGAATTTTTGAAAAATGCAAGGTGCATGATGAGCTCAACGTCAGCTTTCTGTATCGAAATCATGCCAGTGGCAGGGATAGCACTGGACTTGTACCTTGAACTTTCTTATCTCAAAGTAAATACCTAATCGATCGTACCACTGACTCAATTCAAGGGAACTTAAGATGGAAGTTGATGAAACCTCTCCGTGGCATTGAAGAAATAATTGCTATCTTGATTAGTCTGTGTAAATTAGACTCAACTGATACTGACGGCCTCGTCTAAAGATTTCCATGTGCTGGAGGCAATGAAAACGATTTAGCCCTGTATCAATCTATTAATATATCCAAAAGCATTTTCAGCGTTGGACTGAGACAGATACTATCACTGACTGAAACCAGTAATCCTAGCAACTAAGTGGGCCTACATGTAATCTGAAAAGACACATTTAATTTCCGCGAATATAATAATACTAGCAATTTTTCAAAGCTTATATTTTTCACTGATTCACTATGTTTGTCTGAGCTGTAAATAAATTTGATGTATTTAACTATATGTTTTTTATTGTGATTTACTGTCGAGAATTACCAACAAATTAAATCAGATTTATTGAGTTTATTAAGTTCAATTATTATTTAAACGTTTTGTTCCACATTTTTTATTATTTGCTTGTTGATTCGGACTAGGAGCACTTGTAAAATAAATAAATGAATATATATATATATATATATATATATATATATATATATATATATATATATATATATATATATATATATATATAGTCCCGCCAAAGGACGACTTTAATAACGAAATATTTCAAAATCACATTTATTTTCGACCGTTAACACCTCTAAATTAAAAATCGAGTCAGTTAAATGCAGATAAGCGAGTATATTTCAGGCGCGGACTCGTCATACGTCAGGCTCGCCGACCGTTAGATTGAAATCTGTAAAATAAAGAAGTCGGACTTGGGTTGAGGAAGGGTAGGGTGAGGGGGGCTGGTTGATCACGGGGTAGGCGGCACGTTAGAGGGGGTTCAGAAAGAAATTTGCTAAATCCAATGTCAGTTTGATTGCTTCGACTTGACTTTTGGGAATAGAGATGCTTTCGTTCGACATCGCTCACATCATTTCACTGTCTAAAGTAATATCGACTTGCGCTTATGACAGGCAATATGCATTTCGGGCTCAATTTGAAAGCTCGTGAAGTTCAATTGTGTCATCGCAAAAGCTTCGCTAAGGATATTAGAAAAATAGATCAGAAATACAGTAGAAAGAGAGAAAATTAGAGCACAAATACAGTAGAAAGAAAACAAAGATGGAGGAGAGATAGGAAGAGATGCAACAGTGCCCAGTCACATTATGACATGCTTTCTTCTCTGGTACAGCGTATGGAATTTTATGATTAAAGTCAAATATTAATGATGAATATATAACGTATAACAGATATTAGAGTGATACTGTCATCAATGGCAACACCCAGCACAAATGAGACAAATCCAAGCCAGTGAGCGAAATGAAGGTCCAAAAACGGTGCAGATGCCAAAATCTAGAAAATCAGTCTAGAGATAAGTTCTTAAATTTAAGCTTAACTTATAACGATTAGTTTTTAAGCTGGATAAGATTTTGAGAAAGCCTATTGGTATCATCTTAGAATAAGAGATCTATTTTCGACATACATCACCGCATAGCCTGTGAAGTAGACGACACCGTGGTGAAACAGTTGAACAGATCTTGAACAGAGCACTGAAATAATAGTTTCCTAATTACACTAATTTTTGCGGTGAGGTTTGGAGTATTAAAAGAGCACTTCTTCAGAATCGCTAGGCCTGAGTACAAATCTCACTTCAGTCAAAAACACAAATACATCCCGGGATGATGGGACGATATTCTTGCAAAGCACAATCAAAAGACATCTAATAATCATGGAGTGAAAGGGGGAATAGCGAAACCCATAACACAGCAAAAATAAGCGAAAATCTCTGTAACACACTGTATGCCATATGTATAACAGTGAATATAACAATACTGTACGGAATGAGGACCATAGTTAAATAGTCTTTTAATTAATAGCTAATAATTCTAGTAGTTAGGCCAACTCGTAAAAATTAATGCTACAACTCAATTACCGATTTATTTATCTTATTTTTAAAGTGAAAGTTAAAAGTAAAATATAAATGCAACAAATTTTCACAATTATAACAAGTTCTTAACCTACACTGTTTATACTTTAAAGATACGTAGGCCTACATGTATAATTATTTAGCAGCATTACACGACTTCTATAAACAAGCGAATTCCTGCAGGGATACGCAATGCAGACTTTATCTCGAAACAACGGATCGTTGAGAGAACTGTCCCAAGATCGATCTTGCATAGTCCCGGATCTCCAGTCCGGGATCTCTCGGACTTCTATATCTCAGATAAGATCTCTGAACGTATCAAGTCGTCGCTCCAACGATGGAAGAAATTTTGAAATCCTCCTCTGACATGGAAAGTTTCTGCATTGGACAAGTTATAGACTGAAGGATTGATTTTGTAGCAAATTCTGAAATCCGACTTGCGGTTTTAGACATATGGATTGGTTTGGAGTAAATGATTCAGTAAAAATTCGTTCTGCAGAAAACACCAAGGAAAAAATACTTTCAATTATTTCTAATTATATATTCTTTATTTCATCAAATTATGGCAGTAAGAAACACATACAATAGAAATCAAACACAACATAAATCAACATAAAGAAAAAGAAAGTAAAAGTATATAATTACAGAACCAAACGCAATCCCTGCTCAAATATCATTAGTAATAGTTATGGCAATAGCTCCTTAAAATAATTCCAACACTTTTGCCTGATAAGAGGCCAATGAGTCTTGACTCTCAATTAAATATTTTCTTGTAATGGATGCATAGTCCAAATAGTCAGGATTATCGATCTCTGAATTCTCAGTTAACCAATTAGAAATATAGGAAGCTGATTTTTTTAAGGATTAAACATTTTCAGTAGTGCGATATGCATCCCTAGTGATGTTTGTTACGCTTAACGTTACATTCTGCAACAGTTCATGATCCACTATCCATAAGCCGGTTCTTCGCATTTCTGTGATTTTTTCTCTGATCCTATTGAGTAAGATTCGAATCAATGACAATTTATTTTAACCAATTAATTTAAAATATAATTTAGTCGCTTAATTTATGTTAAATTAAAGTCAAATGGGTGTAGATCATTTAGACTTCCATAGGGATACTTAACACACTATATACTATTCTATTTCAACCTTCTATTTTGGGCCGTGATTTTCTATCAAGAAGTGCAAGAGACATATGCTTAATACAAACATAGCTGTAAGTGAAAAGGTTGGTCATTTAAAAGGGAATCAAAACTATGAAGGATCACAATTTTAGTTGCTCTACTACGATGAATAATTATGTTTTTAAATGTCTTGATCACTGTTGTATAGTGTAACACAGGTATATCGTTAAAGGTATTAAATATTTAATTTAAAAAGCAACATACATACTAGCACTTCATACTGCCTAAATACTGACATAGAAAATATTTCCTCGAAAATTTAAATCTTAGACTAAAATTTACAGCATAGACAATTTTAGTAACGGTAAATTCTTGATAAAACCTTTTCTGAAGCTAGGCCTACATGTATATCAATTACGATTTGTTCTTATTTTAGCTTATATTTCAATCGGAAACGAATTGGTCGAACTTTATACTCATGATAAATTGAATATACATGTATATTACAAAGTTTTATAGCACGAAACATTGAAGTTGTAATGCAAATAAAAAAAATAATCAGTGCATATAATATTAAAAACTATACATTGTATTACACATGCTATTCTAATTTTACCATTAAAATTAAAAATCTATAAACTTTACAGAAAGTCTATAGCCGAAGCCCTAGGATAGAAAGTATTACATTGGAATACAGATATGCAATTAATCAACATTTACGACAGGTATCATGTACAAAAGACTAAAAATATGACCATAAATTGATGTTTCTTCTTTAGGACTCGGTAATTGTTCTGAGTGTGGATTTTTCTAAGGATTTAGTACTCTATGATTTGTCTGTGGACTCTCTCAGATCCGCTATTCTGGACTCAGAGGACGTGACTGAGAAGCGGCTATTCCACACCAGGACTGGAGAGGCTTTACCAATTGCATAATTCAATTGCTCAAAATTGATCAATTTTGCAATATTAGATAACTAATAAAACACTCTATAATTTAGCCAATAGGGCATAAATGGAAAATGTTATAGGCAGGAAGTAGAGTGAAAAAGTTGCTTAGTGTTTGTAAGATATGGTAAAGACTATGATGAAATACAATTCTTACAGGTTACTTGTATTGTGCAACACAGCAGACATTTAAAAATAATGGGCCTTCAATCTGACATCTGATCTTGCTATCATTTTTAGTTTTTAAAATTAAAAAAATGATATTAAATATCGCTACTTGATCATTAACATTTACATTTCCAAGGAACAATTTTTAGTCTTCATGTTTTGTATTTTATAATAAACTTAAGAGGGGCCACATTTTCCCCTAAATTTAAAAAAGTCTAGAGCAGGTAACTGAAGTGAGCGGGATAATCTACGATGGACGGAAAAGTAGCAGCGTATCGTTTTAATGATATTTTATTGCAGCATTTCTACATCCCCGACCTATCATTACTGACTATCGTTATCTCGCCAGTCCGAAAACTGTTTAAATCACCAGAGAGGCTGACTGGTGGAATAACAAGAAGTTCGAAATTATAATCAAATTTGCAAGTACAACAGAGAATGGATAAGCTGGTGGGAATAGTATTTAAGAAGTGTGTTCAAAGCAGTAAAATAATTTAGCTAGTAAAAGTGAAATTTGATAAGCAGGCCAATATGAATAATAAGATAAATTAAAAAACATTTAATATTAAAAGAAAATAAGAAGAAATAAATAAGACGAGCACTAATTAGATTTAACAAAAGTCTTAAGGACTCTTTATGCTAATCAAAACTGGATATTGATATCCTAACTCTATTTTTCGTAAATAGCAGGTGTTTTGTATAGTTTGTATAGACAGTCGTCATCATCAGCTTCTCTTTCCTTCGAATCCCATTTTAAATATAGGATCGGGATACGATTAGAAACTTGTCCATTCATTTTAGAAAATAACAATAATTAAATAATAATAAAAATAACGATCATATCTTTAACTGTACTTGCGGTAAGAAGCGACTAAAGTAAAGCATTGAGGAACATAATGGGAAATCAGCCTTGTAGCCATATTTTTCTCCAAGCTATAGACTATATTTGACATGAATAAAGCATAGCTTTTTGTGAAGAGATTAACTTGTTGATCAATGAAAAGCTCTCCATGGAGAGTTAATATACCTCTGGATATGAATATGAATCTTGAACTTGCCAGTTGGCAGAATATAAGAGCGAGCGATTATGTGTAAAAGCCTGCTTTTATCTATAAAGAATCCTTTAGTTTTCCTATTTTCCAATGAGTTACTGTTGAGTCTCTTATGTGTTCCTTTTAACGAATTGAATACTTTTTACTTTAGAATGATCGACAATGCTACTTCATAATTTAACCTCAGTTCTAATTGCTTCATCAAAACAATACAATAACGTAACCACTTCTGAAACACGGCGGATAGTTGGAAATTTGTAAACCGCACAGCAGCCCAGATTATTTTATTATGAAAGAGGCACCAATATATTAGACGCTGAAGTTTTCTTTGTCCAACAAAGCCATGCGAGCGATCAATCCGGTTCTGATGCGCAGTTTTCAGGACAGACGGTCCATTCAAGTAATCCTTCAGGATCCACGTCCAGCGGACGTCCATCACTCCGGGAGATGCTCGGTCGTCAAGGTTCGGTGGCAAGAAAAAAGTGCCATCGGTGTTACCCCGTGGAAAATATTGAAGAAGAAGCA